>OU744276.1:55233000-56589000 GCA_916610125.1 Cheilosia vulpina | reverse complement strand
ATGCGAACATACTGCATACGATCCGTTAAGTAGGAATGAATCTACTCTAGGAAATCCTAACGTAGTTAGTTTGGAAATTAATGTTATTTGGTTAACACGATCAAACGTCTTTGCAAAGTCTGTATAAATTACATCACATTGCGAGCCATTCTCAAGGCAGTATTACAAAAAATTAAGAGATTTGTTGTAGTGGATCTTCCTGTAACGAATCCATGCTGAGAAGGTGAGATAAATCTATTTAAGAGAGGTGTAAGTTTCTCACATACTAGTTTTTCAAACAACTTAGGGATAGAAGAAATTTTACAGATTGGAGGATAGTTGGTAATATCATGCCTCGATCCAGATTTATATATGAGCGTTAAAAACGACCTCTTCCTATCTTTCAAAAAAATTCCAGTCTGGAGAGAGTAAATTAAATACTAAACACAAAGGTACAGAAAACGCGGAGGAGCACTTTTGAAGTAAAATTGGCGGGATGCCATCCATATTTTTATCTAGTTTTAATGAAGGAAGAGCTATTTGAACTTCAGTGATTGAACACTCTAAGTTGCCGATATTTACGAAATTTCAGGACATTGAGTTGTTACATGAGACTCTAGGTGCGATAGTACCACAAGAATAAACAGATTGAAAGTTGTTAGCAAACATGTTACAAATGGTTGACAGATCAGATGAGGATACACTACTAAGACGCATACATTTAGGAATACCATTAGCTTGTTTTTTGCTATTTATAAAGCTCCAAAAGTGTTTACTATTGGTTTTTAAATTGGATTGGAGAGAAAGAATATAATGTCTGCAAAGAAACTTATTTAATACATCAAATTCTTTTTGAAGCGTCCGATAAACTTTCAGAAGGTCCGGGTCGTTAAACCAAATGGGCATATTACACTTGACAGACTTAACTTTAGGTGTAAACAAATCAATTGCCATTTTCTCAGTTTTGATAAATACATTAAAATAATTTTCCAAGTTACAATTATTGTTAAAAATAACTAACCAGTTTATACTATCTAAATAGCCTGAAATATTGCTAAAATTAGCTGTAGCATAATTATACTTAAAATAAGTGTCACCGGAACCCGGTTTAAAAAACGCATAAAATTCAAACTGCATGGAAAACAGAATTACGAGAGAGGGGGATCATGGAGTTGTTGATACTAACGTCGAATTCGGAATCAATGAATACCAAATCGAGAACATTATTAAATTCATTAGGAAAATGATTTATCTGACAAAGGTCAAGCTGGGCAAGAGTATCAACGACTTCACGCTCATAGTCTAACTTAACGTTAAATGGGAGAAGGCTAAAATCATCACAATCAAAAGACCATATTAAGTTTGGCAAGTCAAAGTCTCCAAGAAGGATAATGTGCTGATGATCTTTTAAATTATTTAAGATAAAGGAACAATTATATATATGTGCTTTATATAACACATAGGGACTCCTTGGTGGTATATAACTTACAATAACAATAAGTTCAGTTCCAGAAATGTATATGATTGAGACTGCTATTTGGTCGACATCTAAATCAGCTGCTGTTGGAGGTAGCTCGATTTCATCACTGTGCAAAGAGGCTCCGCCTCTTAGAATGGAGCAACGGTTCTTGCGGTAAACTTCGCACTGGTCCTTATTGAACATTACCTCGTTGTGATGATTCTGTGTCAGCCAAGTCTCAGAGAATGCAATAACATCGTATTGGACAGATGAAGAGAAGAGCATGACATCGCGAAGTTTAGTCCTTAGACCACTAGTATTTTGGTAATAAAGATTAAAAGCTGTAGGAGTTAAATCCTTAGTTCTGAGTTTTTTGAAAGGTTGTTTGGAGCGTTCTTTGATTGATTCTTCCTGGAGCTAGGTCTATTCACTAATTCTTTCACCAGAATATCTTTAGGCCAAAAGCTCGGGTTGACCAGCAATTTTTCAGTTGGTAGAGGGGATAGAAGTTTGAAAGAAGATGTTAGGCGACCAGTAAGGTTATCCGGTGTCAGGCTATGGCATTTTATGTTGCTAGTATTAATACCTTTCGCAGCAATATAGTTCAAAATATCACTGCTTTTGGTACCATATGCTAGCCGTGATAAAAACACTGCAAAGTGGGGTGGCACTATTTTAAGAGTAAGTGGTTCGTCAATCGGAGTTGAGGCAGTACTACACGTGGCCACTACATTATCGGAGACACCATTGAGTACGACACTTTCTGATGGCGATTTAACTTGCTAATTGGATCGAAGAGTTCTTTTCGCTTTGGGAAGTTGGAGCTGATGAATTTGTGGAGGATCTTGTAGAACATCCTGAAACGGTCGTTTAGATCCTTCCGGTAGATGTGCAATGGTACCACTGTGAGGAATCTGATTATGCGGTTGAAGTAGAAGGACTGGTTCGATCAGAGTTGGTGTTTTCAAAGTAGGTGTTACGACTGGTTCAAGCAAAGTTGGTGATGTTATGACTATATTTGGTGGCTGTTGTTGTAGCTGTTATTCTTGTTGTTGAAGATTTACAGTGTTGCATTGCTGAGGCTGTCGGAGCAGCTTTTCAATGCTTGTAAATCATTCGAGCAATTTATTTGTATTCGAAGAGTCGAAATCAAACACTTCTTGCAACTCGGAAAATAACACAGATAGACTATTTAACGTCCCGGAATAGTAACAATTTTATCCGCGTCTTTTCCTTTTATGCCAATGCACTTTGCATGCACTGTTTCAAGGCAGTTCGCACAGGAAACATTGCCATCATTTGATTTTTTTTTGCATATAGAGCACTCGAGATTATCCATAACGAGGAAATGAACCAAGAATGTTGTGGTTGAAGTATTTGATGAGCAAGAACTAAAAACCAATGTTGAATTTATAGATTGCGGTTGGTCCAGTATAGCAAGAAACAAAACCAAAGAAATGCTAATTGTGTAGACCTGGCTTGCTAAAACAGCAAAACATGTACTAAATATTGTACTCACACGTGTGACAGTATCAGAAGGTTTACAAGATGTATAGACAGCAGTCCAAGGGTTGAGGCGAGATAGCATCAGTTTTGCCACTCAAAAAGTTGCGGTTTGCAGCATGGAAAGAGAAACCGTCCAAAGTGTGTGTAAATATTAATATGCTTCGATAGGCAAAACATCTACTAACAAATTTTACTCACAGGGACAGAAAAGTTAGAAAACATCAACTGTTGTAAAGATGAAAAGAGATGTCAGACTATTCACCGAACCACATAAGTAACTTTTTGAAGAATTGAGATGATTTAAATTATTTTTCACAACAAATAGTACTGAATTGGACAACACAGCTCGCGATATTCAATTAATCGAAACAAAGTTATCCAATAACAGAAACGCAATATGAGACGATAATAGGCCGAGGTATTAATTGATTAAAAACAACTAATTAACAAGAGCGAATTCAAAACACGTCAGTTAGAGAGAGAGAGTAGCATTTCTTATTTTTCCTAATACAAATCCCCTAATATAATAATACCAGGATCTGGTATCACTGGTACCTATACCTATTTGACATTTCTTTCTCGACACTTTTTTTGTAAGCAAAACAGAGATAATCAAACCTTTCCTTTTATGATTTCTTTTCTTTGCAAACCACACAGCGTACTGCCTCTGTCTGTCCCTCTCCGTCATAGGAGTAAAATAAGTTTAAAAGAGATGTCAAAATATTGCGCGTTAGTATGTTTGATTTGAGAATGAAGTGCATATCTACTCACTCAGGTGAAAATCGTAGAAATGTTTCAAATTTTGCATATTTATTTAAAAGCCTTTATCGAGTTTTTTGAGATCCTAAGTTGTACCTGCAGATATCCTTTATAAGCTGGTATTTACTATACTTAAATGCTCTCAGTATTTTCAGCCGCAAAGCGTTACAAAGAAAAAAGCGAAACGAAACGAAGAAATAAATTACTCTTGTCCATTTTTTTCCAAAATTTATGAAGATATAGAGTTGAAACAAAGTAGAGATTGTAGGCCTATGTATCCTCTATAGGCCTGTGAAAAACGCACCAGAAAAATTGAGCAGTTTCTAAGTATAAAGTATAATTATAACATCTTTTCCCTAAATTTCAGCATGATAAAACGTATCATCAGGCCGTTGTGTCTTCGTCAAGCTAGGTCGTGAAAAAATGCAAGCATGCTTATGCCGAAGAAACACGGACACCCTTCTGTTGTCACTGCCCGGACTGACTCAAGAAGTCCTGTAGTAATGGGTCATAAGGGTAGCTTATGAAACAGAAGATTACGAAAAGTAAAAAGAATCTCGTGATAATTGATGTACCCGATATTTCGTTACAAACAACTGTGGCGACATTTGCAGATGAAGCTGCTGTCCTTGTTGTTGGAGAAACTGTCGAAGTAGCGACAAAAAAAAATACAGATAGCAGTGGACAATATATCATAATGGGCCAAAAAATGGCAAATTAAACTAAATGACCTAAAGTCGGTTCATATAAATTTTACGGATAGAAATTTTCAGCACATGTATTCATAAACGATAAAGAAGTAGACTACGCAAACACAGCCAAATATCTAGGCATTACGCTAGACGCAAAACTGCCCTGGAAAGCACATGTAAAGAAAACAAGTAAAACTGTTATCATCGGCCTGGCCGATGCTTCGATACCCTCCACTGCATACAAGTCATGCAAAATTGGTTTTATATGGGAGGTACCAGAACTAATAACTATACTAGACCGACATAGCCCAACTTTAATATGAACCTGACGACGATAAAAGTAAGTCCTCTCACAAAATTTCATTCGCCTAGGTTGATTCCTTTGGACTCTATCGTGTTTTCATCAGACGGACAGACAGACGGGCATGGCGTAATTAATTCAGAATGTGATAGGGTCTCCAGTGACTCCTTCTTGGTGTTACAAATGTAATGACAAAGTGAATATACCTTCCTGTGGAGGGTATAAAAAAGGTTAGACAGAGATAATTGTCCAATTTGTAATAATAATAAAACAAAACACAAATAAATTATTACAGCACGACTAAAATAAAAGAGAACGAGAGAATAAATAGCTATGTACAATGGCGCAGATCCTGTACCCATTGCACTATCTCGTAACGATGCATATGACGCTGGCGGTATTGGACTGTATATTCGATTTGCGAAGGTGGAATTTTCTTTCTCACTTTCTAGTGAGCGATTTTTCTACTCGTAAAATTGCTGATATAGTGACAACCAGAGACAATACTGAGACCACCAACTCCGACCGATTTCCCGTTACTTAGCCTACAAGCTATATTTTTATGGGGTGGCAAATGCTAAGTGCGCTTGTATTGTTACATAGAAATTCGTATTGACAAATGTCACGTAGCTTCAAAAATTCCGACTCACCAACACTCTCGCACCTTGCATATGCCACTTCCGCTGTGGGCAAAGTTGCTGCCAGCGTTCATAGAATTTTATCCGTTAAATTTGAAATTATTCGTTACGTTTGGATAACATTTTCTTTCATGTACGTTTACTTAAAATATTATTGAAAAATGAACAATGTAGATTGGTTGAAGGAAAATGCAAACATTTTGAGCAAATTTTCTTAAGTTATCTAAGAAAAATTTACACATGAAATCGAAGTTAATGATATTCAAAAGCAGAAAATACGTAACCATATTTGTCATAATAAGTTTCTTGAATATAGAACATCTCATTTAGCTAGTTCTATTAACCAAAGAAATCAAATTATTCGCTTTTTAACAATATATAATTACTAACCAATGGCATTCAGTAATGTAAAAATGTGGTATTCCCGAACTCTAGCACATTTTCCCACGGTTGCCGAGGTTGGCAGCATTTATTTTTGTATTTTTTGTATGTTTTTGCATGTCACACGGATTCTTAATTGACACAACACCGATAGGAAAACAAAATGGCGAATTTGAAAAAAAAAACTGAGGGGCCCAGCGGCAAGAGGATTGTGAGTTGGGGGTCTCAGTATCATTTGTCTCTGGTGACAACGAAGACGTCTTGGAACGACTTGCGTAAATTGCAGTTTCACGGACTAATGTAGCCAAACCCAAACAAGAACCATTGACAATGCTTTCGTTTCCCAAGGGACCAAACAACAGCATATCCGGTTTCCAATTCACAGTAACACGAAATAGACAATTCTTTAACGGGTATACAACAATGAGAATATCACAAAACTCAGTTGGCAGTATATTACGTCGATATTCACGATAATGTTCACTACAAACAATGTAAACCTCATCGTTACCCAAGTGTCGAGTTTTAGTTAAAAGAGCTTCCGGAGTATCACTAGGAATTCGTGTTGCTGCATCATACATGACTTCAACAAAAGGAGTCGCATAATAAGGCGCTGTAGCTCCTCAGCCTTGTCATGGAAGTCCACCCAAAAATACATTATGTGTTTCTAAATCTAAACATTTCGTATGCACTACTACCATATGTATTTTAAAATATACTGTTTTTGTCCTCTTGTCCACACGCAAAATATAACAGCTACTTTATGTGTCTGTGCACTTTTGAATGTTTACATTTCGTAGTTCTCGCATAAGTTTTACACCTTGCCACCAGTTTGATGCAAAACCTTCTACCAGGAGAGGGAAACCAATAACTGCATTAGCATCGGATACGTTTTCGGAACACTTATATACAGTGATCGTCGCTATGAAATCTTGGAAGTATTTCTTTCGTCATCAAAACGAGCTGTACATCTGCTAAACGTTCCATGGCTTTTTTCATACCAATATCAGCTACCAACCGCGTAAGATGACTTCAGACAAACTTATTGGCGGCGTCATCGTAGGATGTTGGGATGAGTTATTGGGTGTAATTTGTTTAATTATTGTCGACTCGAGATCTGACAAGTCTGATGATGGTGACTCAAATACCAACGATTCTGAATCTGACGAAGAGAATTGAGTGTCGGTTCTTTTTTTCAACAAACGTTCGCTTTTTCTCATATTAGTTGAATTTAAAAATGAATGAATGAGAACATGGTATGAATGTTAAAAAAATATGTTCATGAAAGTAAACTTAAATGTAAATAGGATATAATAAGAAAGAAAATAATAATGAATGGCTGTTACACACATATGTATATAAAGACACAAGTTTTACTAAGGTGCTAATCATTGGGTGGTTTACCCTATAGGCGTTTTCCTTTTTTAGTGCAGAGCCGAGCTCTGAACTGAGCTCGAGCATTATGAGCGCTCTCTAAACCGAGCGTACTCAGATCGTTCTGATGTAATTATGAAACACACTTGAGCACATAGCTGTCATTTGTAATAAAGTATATGTATAAATTGAATATTTATTAATTGTTGTTTATTAAATTGGTTAACCTTCAATTCCAGAGCAACAAGGTTCGTCCGCCATTTCAATTATTATCCTGTTTTTTTTTCTGTCAAATGTGCCTGTAAGTATGTAATCAGCTTTATACTCAGCCCCCTCAGTCAATTTATTCTGAACTCATAGAGCGCGCTCTGTTTATGCTCTTAAAGAAAAGAGAAACACAAATTCTGAGCTCTGATGTATCTGAGCTAAAAAAGAAACACGAACTTTTTGTATAACAATTCAGGTTGTGCTCTGAACTAAAAAAGAAAAACGCCTTATATCTTGCTAAGAAATCGAGATTCGGAAAACTGTCCTGGCTCTGACTTTTTTTGCGACCAATGAAAAACGACATTAGTTGATTATCAAAAACAAACAAAGAACTTAATTGAATCGAACCTATGACTCCAGTTTATAGTTTTAAGAATTGAGCTTCCTTATGACAAATATACCTTTGGTTTTTGGCTGCTTGTTCCTGGACATGGGCATGTTGGTATTAACCTTAGACTTACAATGAAAGATTAACAACGTTGGGAGGAAAATTCTGATCACCTAAACGGATAATACCACATGTTGTCCACATCCTTACCGCTAATTTTGGCACAAACTGATCCAGTCCCTCTGACTTTTAGAATTTATATTTGCACTTTTTATGAAGTTTAATTACTAATCCTACTACAATTCCTTTACAAGATTTTTTAATTATGAAAATCCTGCACTACTGTCAGTTGTATCAAATCCATTAAGAAAAGTTTCTAAAATATATAGTTTGTTAAATCACATCTTAGAAAAAACTCACCAATTAAATTAACACTTTACAAGGATAACAAAAACGACATTTTTAGCAAGACAACATTACATTTATGTAACTGTATTTCACCCCTACGATAACATCTAAGATCCCACTATCTGACGACACGGTCGCAAACCGAAACTCCGACGGACTTACAATTTCGGTCAAATCGTTCGCTGCACATCACCCTCCACTTCCAATGCTGTGTTAGTTTCATGCCATTAAGACAAATTTGCAATGTTGCTTTATTATTATTTCAATTTAGGCGTACTAATCGGATGAATAGCCACTTCGTAATTATGCGCTGCCAATTTTGTTACATAATGTGGAATATAAAATAAAAGGCATTCATTTTATATATATATTATATTTTTTATACGTAGTTGCCTCATGAGGGAGGCAAACCTTTAACAGTTTAACAGCGCCTAAGAAGCTTGCATTTTATTTGTTTACTTCCTTGCAAATTTTACTTCTCTGGTAATAAATTCTCAGAACAAGTTTCAAAATATAGATTGGTAAACAAATATTGTCTGCTACAGATTTAACTTTTCAGAAACTTAACTTATCCTAAACATAGATAATGTAACCATTGTGCTAGACTCATATATAAGTTTTGTTGTATAATATTGTATTATATACTGTAAATTGAAATGAAGTAAACATTCACATTCAAAAAGCTGCATTGCACTTTGAAACAAACACCTGTTGTATTGCGATAAACTTTCCCGCAAGAAAACTGGTTTCTGTGTAGAATTTGCGTCGAATCCGAGATGATGCAAACAAAGTTGTTGGTTGTTCGATTTCCGAAATAGCGCTATTGATTTGAGAATGAAATCTTTATCATACGGTGAGTTCAATTTAACCATATTTGCGGTGTTTTGCGAAACATTTTTCGGGCGATTACTGTAAATATCATTTATGACGGGCGGTTTAACACCAATAGCATGACATAAGTGGTTGAAGATTGTTTTTAAATTTTCATCAGGCAAAGGCGGAATACCGAACAAAAAGGCATCGCATGCCACCAATCGGTTATCACTCTATTTGATAGACAATTTCAACTGTTCTAAAAAGCATTTGAGTGTGACCCACAATTTTATTTTATATGCCTTATTTGATCGACTGGATAAGGAAGCTTTCCCTAAAAGTTGTTCATAGTTATTTTAATTACCCAGTGGTTGAACCTGAAACACTTTGAACATTAGAAACAGCATTGAAATCAATACTGGAAAAGGGGTGATAGCAACTGGCGGCATGAAACTAAAAAGTTTACAACCATTTCAATAGTTTTCCATTCCACAATTCGTGTTCCATGAACATATCGTAGAGTCGCACAGAAAACGTTAAAGTACATGTCTACACTTTTATAAATTATGCTTACCAGGGAATATATTTATTAATTACAAACAAACTTTAAATCAGCGATCATTGAAAACGCACAGCCACAAATCAATATTAGCGTTTAGGTAATACATTTTAATAAAAAAATAACAGCATTCCGAAAATAAATGTTCTTGTCTTAATTTAATCAACGTGCGATGCGAATATAATTAAAAGTAGATAATGCGCATCGCAAAGAGGGCGTAAACATGAGAAAACAACATAAAGCATAAAAAGTCACCACATAATTCAATTAACCGCTCAGTGTGATAGAAGTTTTAATTACTTCGCGTACTCTTCTAGTTTAACATTTTCGACGATTAAAATTCTTTGGTTTTTAATTTATGGTCGGATCCCCTCGAACTTTTTTGTTTACACTTGTACTGGTCTCGGTCTTCCACAATTTGGAATGTACAATGCAATGTTTTATTTTCCAAAATAACAAACAATATAAAAATAAATTAATTGGAAAGAAAACTTTTTTTTAAGTAAATGTTATGCACAAGGGGGTGAATAATTCAAAATTGGTTGGCGTAGGATTTTATATTGGTGGTTGTTACCCTGTAACAACCTGCTAGATAATTTTTTTTTAATTTTTCTTTTATAATGAATACCTAATGTATATTTTATTTTATTTTTGTGTTTCTCTTCGTAAAATGTAGTAGGACAAGAAGAAGTAAGTAAGAAATTAATTGAATCGCTTTTGATAACGCTACACTTGGTTTTAAATAGCATAGCAAGCTTACTCCTACGCAAAATTTAATTTTCTCCAAATTGAGCAGGATACCACTTTGCTTATCTTGGGATGGAGTTTTCAGTCCGGTGTTGAAAACGACCTCAGTTAAAAAGTCCGCTGAGTACCTAGGGTAGCTACCTTTAGTTGCGCCCACCAAGTCTCTTCCAAAGGTTGCGTCTCTCAGAGGTAGACTCAAAGACTCGTATATCTAGTGCGGCGCTGTTGCCTACCTCTAAGTTACCTATCCACACATTTCTCGAAGCAGCAGCTTTTAGACACTTCACTGACAGCTCGCTGGCTTTCGCCGGTAATGTCTATATCACCAGCATATGCAAGCAGTTGAAATATTTTGTAGGTCACAATATCCAATTTTGTATGAAAAATGTCGCCATTGCGAGTAAGAACAATTTAGCATGGACACTAAAAATGATTTTTCACTCATAAAAATATCGCAAGCTGAATTCTAGTCCGATCAGTCTTATTCTTAATGTTCTTCATTCTTACGTGCTCAATCTCAAAATAAGTGGACTAATTCTTAAAACAATAACAAAAATCAAAAATCAAGATGTTTATTTTTAAATCAAGTCTATGATATTAATATTTAAATCAGAACCATATCATTTAAATTATGTTTTTGCACACAAATACAGGATCGAATAAGAATTATACACTCCAATCAAGCCGAAATAATCTTAAACTTACATGATGGATTATTGTGCATACCAATTAAGATGTAAACGATCATGATATACGAATTTATATTCTCGAATCAAACGCATCCAATGTCAAACTAAGATCGAAACATTACCGATACAAGAATTGTATTCTCCAATCAAGCCGTACAATGATGAATAAAGAAATCTCTTTCATTCAGATTGATCACGTGTAAGTGTTTAAAATAATGAAAGAGTGAGAAATTGAAAAAAGTGCAAGTGATAATCAAAGTAATAATAATAATATTAATAATGGATAGACTTATGAGTATTTGCTGGACAGTGCTGACAATTTAATTCTCGTGTCTAGCAATAAAAATCCATTGCCCGCGATAAAGATGACGACGAAAAACAACTAAAGAATCTTCTCGAAAATTTCAATAATGGAAAGACGTATTTTAGATTTAAGTCTATTTAAGCGCTTTTCTTTCAATAAATAAATATCTTTTAAAAAAATAATTATTGGTTTTATTATCTTAAACAGGAAAGTGAACAACATCAACATTTGTGCCAATACTTTGCAAACTTAAAATTAACAAAATCCACTCATCCGTCGAAGAGCCAGAAAGCATGAACAGAGCCGTTCCGTTTCCGTTCCAATTCAGCACAATCACACACATTCCAATCAAGGGAACTTTTTTGGAATCACAAATCGTATTGATTTATTAAGCAAACATTTTAATCTGGGACATAGAGGGTGACCCAAAATATATCACGGAAGATGGTATAAACAATTTGCAAATGTTAGTTTTGTGCAAATTTGTGAAGTAATCAGATGTAGATTAAATGTCGATAAGCTATGGAACGCTCAAACCGGGCTGTGACTAGAAGTGACTAAAAACTAAGGCCTTTAAAAAGAGTGAGTGGAGATCATTCCGAGAAGAATATATCACCGTAGTGGCTGAAAATGTATCTGATGGCCCGTCAATATAGACCAACCAGACGAAGTGCCACGCAATTTGCCATTGTATACGGGTTCGCGCATTTAAGTGAACGACTTAAAGGTGTTCCGTTGCAAATTTTAAACAGCCAATGGACAATGAAAATTTGGAAGGATGCATTTATACGTCGCTTAAAGTCTCGTTTTGCCTATTTGCAAGACTCCTCCATACTTCTTTTTTAGGTTCGTTTAAAGTCTGGTAGCTCTTAAAGTGAATATCAGGCAAGAGTGCATAAACTTATCAGCAAAACATACGGTAAAAAAAAGTCCGAATGGTCAACGAAATGGCGACGGAAATGGCAAATAATTTAAAGACGAAATATTTACAATAGGAATTATGAAATTTAAATAAAGATGAGTGTTTTTGGGCCACCATGTATAACATAGTCGCAACAGCACATTTAGTTTACCAAGCCTAACTTCTAGCAACGTAAGTTGAATTTTGTTAAATCGAATAGAAGGAACCTTCAAATTTATAGCGCATCTAAATGGTTAATTTTAGAAACATTATCCGAAAAACTAGGTATACCTACTCTCGGATATTTGTTAGACGTCCAAGAGATTTGAGTTTGGGCCTGGCGAGCAAATACAAACTGCAGCTCAACAAGCACACAAAAATGTCATTGCAAAAAGCTACCCAATGGGGAACTGTGATGGTGCAATTTCACTCAAAACCGTCTGAATGTATGTGGGTTAGAATTAGAACTAAAGCATGAACTCAATTATTTGCCGAATAAAATAATCGCCCTACTCAGAGAGACGGGGGACTGCATAATACATTAAGCGGTACATAAAAATACATACAACTAATCCGATTTTTAATGAATATTTAATATGACTTGGACTAACAGAAAATTTTCCACAGTTGAGACACTAGCAAGCGAAGAGTAAACAAAGGACTTAAAACACCTTGGCAACACCCTCGTCAACATCCGACCCCGAAGCTATGCTTTTTGTATGCAATATCCATCTACAGCATGATCTCAATATGTTGGAAAGGACATGCAATTTTACGAATAACAACAGTTCACACCCCCATTGTGTTCAATTATCGTAACAATATTGCACAAAGGATCTGTAGCACAAAAATGATGAATCAATAGAGAAAGGGAGTAAATTGAGTGTGGCTGTGGATAATGCAGAGTGTATCATGCTGTGTAATAAATATGTCATTTCATCTAATAAAGAGATTTATCTGCATGGAAATGGGTGCCGCATTTCCTTTTGTTTCCCTTGTATTTGATGAGTAATTGGCCAGCAGGGAAAAAACATAGCACGCTTTCAAATACAAGGAATAAATTCTTTTGTACAACTGGCTGCAAACACCGAGCCTTTGGAATCCTTTTAACGGCATCACATGAACACGAGAATAATGTACTGCCTAGTTAAAACCCATAAAACCAGAAATAAAGACCAATAGTTTACACCGATTTGAATGCCACTTCCAGAAAACCCACAGCACACTTCCGGTTAAGAAATCCTTCTCAAAAAAAATTGTACACCTTGTGTAACAGCTATATGCATCTGTTTTACTTCTCAGTAGGACGAACGGCATGGGCAAAATAAAACAGCGGCAGGATTGTGAATTCAAGGCTCAGATGTAAGCTAACACTTAGTACAAAGAACTGGTGGAACGCACGCTCCTCATTGCGGGAGTTTAATGTTATTGTTCATATTTGCTGGTTGCCTGAGGTTATTCCTACTGTTCCATTTCCGATATTCTGTGGCTGTGGCATGCCGTATACCACCGAATGAGGTGTAATTGTATAGCTTATCTTGTCCTTATGATACAATGCGGTAATGTAGCTACGTTTAATTGAGCTGAAAACCAAATGGACGATTTATTTGTCGACCAATAAGGTACATTTTAATTACATTCACGGAAAGTTTTTTTATTATTATTTACTTGTTATTGAATTTGAATTGAAATTAAATGGATATCGAAAATAAATCGAAGGAAACAATAAAATTTTTCCAATGTCCATAAATGTTGGCAGAGCTTGGCATTGCGATTTTGATTAAATAAGGAACCGTTTGGCATAAAGAGTGTTCAAGTTACTCCAAAGTCCTTGCTGCGAGTATTGACTCAGCATCTAGTATCAGAAGCTGCCCCCAGCAGTGATGCCATTCTGGCCGGCATCTCTTTATTCTGACCGGAAAAAAAATTCCTTGTCCGAAACGAAAAACTTGTTTATTCGGAATAACCTTTTCGAACGGGAAAAATAAATTAGACTTAAGATAGATTTCTTTTTATAATTTGAATGAAATTTTGGCGTACTTAACGAAAACGCTCACAATTTCAAAGCGAAAATAGTTTATTGTGATCTGAATGTTCATGTTCACGCTCATTCACAGTTGTAGTTAAGTGGGTGTGCCATGCAAAATGAATACGAAGTGGATAATGAACCCCTATGCTTGTTCGGAGATCTTAAAGACGTACCTATAATAAATCTAGAAGATGAAATTAAAAAAATAATGAACTGGGTAGAAGTGATAACTTTGGGGTGAACAGTATCATGGCATTTGTTCTTATGTTAGAAAAGTAGTATGAACATCATTTTTAAAGTACTTGCGAACAGAGTTATTCAAGAAAATAAAATTTAAGATTGAATAAATTTTCTTAATAAAATTCAGAGTTTCATGACATTTGTTCGTGCAGGTCAGCTCTGCGACAACAACACTGAGGCAATGACCTCACTTCAGACACAGTGTTCTGTATAATTAATTAATTTATCCATTTATCAAGATCAGCACTTTGTTGATTTATTAATTTCTTTAAGCATTCATTTAAAGATGTCAGCACTTTGCTGACTTTATTATTAATTTCATTATCGCTAGGCTAATCTAATTTTGAGTATAAATTGAATCTGAATAAAGATATTTGGTTACTTGTTAAACAGCAATCAAGGTGTTTCTAGTCATTTATTCGTCAGGATATTCAAGTTCAGGTACTAGCAATATCCAAGATAGACCCGGTACAAGAACCGTGAGCTATTCATCAACAACATACAGTAAAAGCAATGTAACATTTTGGTGACCCCGACGTGATTTGCTTCCCCCACCAGTGGTAAGGGGCAAATCACAACCACATAAAGAGCGTCGCCAGGGCTAAGCGCTGGCTAAAAATATAATATTCGCTTCTCCCTATACGAGAGGCAATTTGCAACAAAGTATTTGGCATTGAGGAATGGACGAATTGGAGACATCCGCGCTAGTAGCGCGACAGAAACTTCTAGCGTATGAGCTAGCGAAGCTACTACTCATCACAAGGAAGGATGGTCCTTCAAGAAGGACGAGGCAATACATATCGAATAGGTTGAAAAAACGGGAAACGATATGGCAGGAATTTGTCGAAAACCCATATCAAACACGATACTCCGTACATACAGCTTTTTATACTTGGGTGTATAAAAACCAAGTATGAAGAATTAAGGTCGCTTCTCCTATCATCACCAGTGAGTGAGGGCGAGGAATCATCCGATCACACATCTGGTACCACAAGTCAAAAAAAGTCAAGCGCTAAAATCAACCACCAACATTAATAACTCCGAAGTCATTAGCCTCCAAAGGCAACTACGGAGACAGCAGGCATTGATAGCCACAATCCAGAGAATAGCGTCGAATCTGGATTCAATAACGGATAAACAATCCAAACTGAGAGATGTAGAGAGCTTACACCACGCAATATCTGAGAACCATGACGACCTCAGTGTAACAAAATATAATATGACTCAGTACATTAATATTGTTGATACTTCTGATAAAATTGTTTATTTATCGCAAACACCCAAACATCACCCTATTCGTTCGTGTTTTTTTTTCACCACAACTAGCAACACCAATGTCAGGTGCATTGTACATCACCATATACATGGCCTAGGCAAACCAAAGCACTTTACCCATCAACATCTGTCGCTCCCAAATAGCGGTGGTTGCGACCGAAATATACAAGGACTTGCACTTGCCCCACTAGCACAGAAGCCAACGTACCCACCATCGCGATCGTCGCTCCCAAATAGCGGTAGTTGCGACCGACAAGGACAACTGAAATGTGTTTCAATGAACCGGTAGTTGGGACCGATGAAGACGAAAGCATGAACAAGCGCTGGGGACTTGACACGGGCAGTTTCGTTCTATTCATCGACGCAGCAACACAGCAAATAAATTTAATAAATTTACTAAACGAAACTTGGTTCATTTTTTTTTTTTTCTTTTGGTTTTTCGACATCTTATTAGCAATTATATACGGATAAAAAGCTATCCGCATCATAACAAAGGTCCTTCGAGCCGGATGTATTTTGTGATTTAAATCGCTTAATTTGCATTAATTCATTCGTGCCTGAACATTAGATAATGCAAACAATGAAAAAAAGCGACGATTCGGGTGAAACTGAATTAAAGGCACTTCGATCCCAACGTGCTGTTATTCTTGGACAGCAAACTGAAGCCAAAAACTTTCTTTCCAAAAATCGAACTTCCCTTAATCGGTTCCAGGCTGAATCAAAATTACAGATGCTCGAGACTCAAAACATCAACTTCGAAAAGGTACAGTCCAGAATAGAACGTCTGGACGAAGAGGAAGTTATGCGTGGTAAGAGGCCTTCGAGGAGACATACTACGTTCTACAGTCATATATACTTAAACATCTGAACACCATTTCCACACCAAATTTGCCCAATAACACCATCGCCCAATAGCAACTTCGCAGAAATCTCTCTTCAACTTGCAAAAACTAGCAATCCCATCATTTTCTGGGTGGTATACAAAATGGATGGATTTCTCAGATATGTTCAGTTCGCTCATTCACAATGACAAGGAGCTCACCAACATCGGAAGTTTCCAGTATCTCCGGTCTTGCATCCATGGAGACGCGGCCAGGGTAATTGAGTCTCTGGAATGCACCAGCCAAAACTACGAAACTGCAATAGAACTTCTAAAATCCAGATAGGACAACAAACGATTTTTATTCCAATCACATGTACAAGAATTTTCCAACTACATTCCATAGTAAAACCAACTGGAAACTATTCGATGTATGATTGACACCATCAACGTCATCATAAGGGCGCTGAACTCAATAGGTACAACCGAACAAATTTCTGATGGATTCTTGCTGCATTTGATCTTATCAAAGTTTGACAAGGAATCCCAAGCCAAATGGGAAGATGAAATAGTCGCTAAACAAGATCAACGGGCTTCGTGGACTTATCCAAAATTTGGACTCTACACGTCTGACCAATAGTGATGATTTCGAATTCCCAACCTGAACCGATCTTTGCACATTCATGAAGAGCCGCTGCAAAACCCTTAAGATTATCGAAGTTAAATCACATCAGAGTTCTGTTTCAGTTAAATTCATCACAATCTCATCACCGGTCACAACCATCCAAGTCATATCACCTTGCCAATACAAGAATTCACCATATGCGTTTCATTGCTACATAATTCGTTCAAGGTATACCTAGATGTCATTATCACTTCACCTCAACCAAGTCGCCATATAAACACCAAAACCTGGAAAATTCCCTCAATCATTCGTCTATCTGACCCGCGATTTAACCTTCCCGGTGCTATTGACTCTCTTATCGGCGCTAAGATTTACTTTGAACTCCTTCAAGTAGGTCAGGTAAAACTAGGGGAAAATCTTCCAAGCCTGCAGAAGACTTCACTCGAATGGATTGTATAGGTGGCACAATAAACATTGATCAAATCAGGAACATCGCATCTTCATTAGACCTCGTACTAGTTGGACCAAAATCACCAAACATCAACTATACTTACTTATCCACTACCACGACTCCATCAATAGAAGAACTCCTACAACAATTTTGGATCATCGAAGATAATCATACACCAACAAAGAAACTCTCGATAGAAGAAGATGAATGTGAGGCATTCTTCAACTCCACAACAACAGCAGTGTGCTCATTGACCAACAAATTCATTGCACGATTACCTTTTCGTGAGGATCGCACATCACTCGGGAGTTCATATGAAATTGCAAAAAATCGGTTAGTATCAATCGAACATAAATTATATCGTTCTCCATCATTACAGAAAGATTATTGCCACTTCATTGACGAGTATGTACGATTTGATCACATGAGCAAATTAGATGCAGCAAAGGCCATTCACGATAACATTGGCGTAATTCCAAAACAAAGGCAATCGAAAGCTATATGTTGAAGACGGTCACATATGGTACCAGCAGTGCCCCATACTTAGCAGTGAGATGTCTTCGATTACTGGCAGAAGAATGTTAGCAACATTTTCCTGTTGGTTCCGCCATTACATTGCGTGATTTCTACGTAGATAACTTGATGACTGGTGCTGATGATCGTAGTAATGTGATCAAAATCAAAGATGAGACAACTAATCTGCTCCAGAGTGGAGGTTTTTGTCTTCGCAAATGGGCATCTAATGATTCCACCATTATAGCGGACGTTTCGGACGAAGGCCGAGAATCATTAATTTTTTTAGGGTAGAGTGAAATCATCAAAGCTCTTGGGATGGGATGGGATCCAAAAGAAGACAACTTTCGCCTCAGCTATATATCGAGTCCCCAAATCGCAAATCAAACAAACGTAGTATTCTTTTGCAAATTTCGTAATTCTACGATCCAGTGGGCCTGATTAATCCTTTCATCGTGAAAGCTTAAATCTTCATGCAGACGCTATGGAAACTCAAACTTCATTGGGATGAGAATCTCCTAGAAGATCTTCACACTCAATGGTCCGAATGCAGGAATCACCTTAAGAATATAAACCAAATCAAAATCCCTCGGTATGTATCAAGTTGCAATTCTAACACGCAACTTCATGGGTTTTCAGATGCTAGTACCAAGGCCTATGGATCATGCCTTTACCTCAGAACGATAAGCGAAAATAAAAAGGTCTTATCAAATTTGGTTTGAGCTAAATCGAGAGTAGCACCAATTGCTGAGACAACAATTCCCAGACTCGAGCTCCGTGCCGCGCTGCTACTGGTGGAACTTCTCAACAGAGTCACAAGCATTCTTGAACAACAACAAATACAAACTTTCTGGTGGACGGATTCAACAATCGTGCTGGCTTGGCTAGCATCTGAACTATGTCGATGGACAACATTCGTGAGCAACCGAGAGGCCAAAATTCAAAACTTTTCACATCTCGCCTGGAAACACATCCCAACTTCATATAATCCCGCGGATCTAGTCTCTCGAGGAGTGTTCCCCCACGAACTCATTGGTAACAATTTTTGGTTTCATGGTCCTAACTTCTTTTTTCTATTTGAAATAGACTGGCCTCACATCAACTGACTTCACAACAAAACCAACGAAGAAGAAATTCCCGAAAAACGCAAACAACATGTGGTTCTCGTTGCTCATCGCATTGTTGATCTTATTCTCGAATGTAAATATTATAACAATTATTCCAAATTAATTCACATATTTTGCTATGTTCGCAGGCACATTAACAACCGTGTCCTCGAGAACAATCCCAAGATCAGTGGTCCCATAACAGCATCGGAGTTTGGTGAAACTCTAATGTGCCTGCTCTGCACAATACAACACCACACTTTTTCCGAAGAAATCAGAAATATGAAAAGGGGAAAGATACTTAAGTCAAGTATCCAACAACTTTCACCATTCATCAAAGTAAAGGGTTTTCCAATGAGAGGTGTTATTGTGAATGACCCGCTATTTCGGTAGCTGTCACGAATGAAGCTTTTATTATTTGACAAGTAGAAACTACACCATTACCTACTAAATGTAACGATACACGCTTCAACAACGCATTGAAATTATTAAAATTCACTACAAAAATGGTGCAAATCTTGCAGTCACAGTTCACCAAACTAAAGCATTTTTTGGTCGTCATGAAGCACCTTGTCGGACCGCAATACAGAAATTGGTGGAAAAATTCGAGCTGTTGGGACAAGTTAGTGATGTGAAGAATAAAACCCGTGCACGTCGCTCAAGACCAACTGAGAATTTTGTTGCTGTAGCCCAAAGTGTTGAAGAAAACCCAGGTTTGTCCATTCCTCGTTGTTCTTTGGAATTGGGCATTCCACAAACGTCATTACACCGTATTTTGCATAAAGACTTGGGTCTTAAGGCTTATAAAGTTCAGTTAATACAAGAACTCAAGCCGGCCGATCATCAAAAACGTCGTGCTTTTGATCTTTTACGGGAAAAGTTTCCGGACCGTGTTATCTCTCGAAGAGGTGATCACAATTGGCCACCGAGATCTTGTGATTTAACACCTTGCGACTTCTTCCTTTGGGGCCACGTGAAAGATAAGGTCCACGCCAACAGCCCAGCGTCGATTCAAGACCTCAAAGATAAAATTCGTGAGGCTATCGAGGACATAGGGCAGCCACTTTGCGATTTGGTTATGGAAAATTCCATGAAAAGGATATGGTCCTGTATGCGAGTTAAGATACCCCATTGACAAAGGCAACAAACGTAAAACAGATTACATAAGCAATAGCATCAGCACTGTATGACAGAGCTTCACTCTGTGGCACTGCAAATACTTAGATCAGCATAATTGGTCAATATCAAATATCCATGATATTTTTTCTTATCTTTTGCCTCCTTCTGAGACATTGAAGATTTTGCCAACGCCAACACAAATTTAACTATATATACTAGGATAAATTATTTCTCATCTCAGTTCTGTTTTGCCATTACACAGACTCTCATCGCTGACTTCCCCCCACCAGTGGTAAGGGGTTAGCTAGAGAGCTAAATAAAGACTTTTTAAAAACTTAAATGACTTAGTAAAGTAATTAATTGGCGCCCAACGTGGGGCATGCTAACATTTGCAATTTAAATATTCTGAAAAAATCAAGTAAGGATTTGCAAACTAAAGCGTGCGTAAAACACAAAACACAATCAAGTATTCTTATAAAAAAGAAGAAAAGAAAAAACCAACCTTAAATAAAACCAAAACAAACAAGTATTCTTATAAAAAAGAAGAAAAGTAAAAAACCAACCTTAAATAAAAAAAAAAGTGTAAAAACAAAAAATTTATAAATAAAAAGTGTACCAAGAGAACATTAAAAGACAATTGAAAATATATCAAAGTGCTATGATACCGGAGGAAATATAAGAATTACCAGAAGTCGAAGTTATAGGAAACTTCATAACTAACGAAGAAGACAGCTCTAAGGCTTTGAGCGACGAAGAAGCGACAGCAGACTTCCAAAAACTAAAAATCTAAGGCAAGGCGCCGTAGGAAAAATAACGAATATTTGTAAGCAACTTATTTATATAAGAAAATATTCTTTCATACTTTAGTCTTAATTATTATAAACGTATTTGTCTTAAATAAATATTTTTAAATTATTATTCATTCTGGACGAATTAATTGAAAAATTTGACAAAATGACGACAAATACTAATACGAACGCAGAAGATTTAATAGCCAGGTTGATAGTCACAAATACTGCCACTTTGAGAGCAGAGATAGAAACTCTAAAGTCCCAACTGACTGTTATAACAG
Organism: Cheilosia vulpina; assembly: GCA_916610125.1. Taxonomy (NCBI): domain Eukaryota; kingdom Metazoa; phylum Arthropoda; class Insecta; order Diptera; family Syrphidae; genus Cheilosia; species Cheilosia vulpina. The sequence goes on along the minus strand of OU744276.1, from coordinate 56,567,645 downwards.
GGACCAATTCACACGTTGAATATAAAACGCAGACAATTGACGAACATATCCGGTGTGACGAAACACTGGACGTAATAAAATCCTTACCGGAATTTACCGGAAATACAAATACGTATGTTAGTTGGCGAGAAGCTGCTAACAATTCAATTAGCCTCTACACCAAAGGGAGTAAAAGGTATTTCGCTGCTTTAACTATTCTGAGGAACAAAATAACTCAGAACGCAAACAATATTTTAACGAACCATGGAACGGTTCTGAATTTTGATGCTATTTTAAGCAGGTTAGACTTTTAATATGCGGATAAACGCCCTGCTCACATAATTGAGCAAGAATTAAGCGTCCTTCGACAAGGAAACTTGTCAATCATTGAATTTTATAATTTGGTTAACGAAAAGTTAACTCTTCTAATAAATAAAACTATAATGACACATGGTTCTGAAAGTAATCTGACCAAAGAACTTAATGATATAAATCGACGAAATGCTTTACGTGTTTTTATCACGGGGCTTAACGCCCCTCTATCAAATATAATGTTTTCCTTAGCACCTGAGGATTTACCTAGTGCTTTAGCAAAAGCACAGGAGCTCGAGTCAAACAACCAGAGAACACATTTTGCCTTACAGTTTATGAGAAATAATTCTCGAGCTAATTACGAAAATAGAAATCAAAATAATTTAAGGTTCTCGAAAGGAAATTTTGAAGAACATCATCAAGGATGGAATACTAACTTCCCAAAACCCGAACCGATGGAACTCGGAAGTTCCAATACGAAACAACATTTTAAAGGATACCGTTGGGGTAATCCTAATGCTCAAAATAATAATTATAGACAGAATGACAATCAGCCAAATTATTGGCAAACTAATAATAATAATTATCGAAATGCAAATCAGCAGAATTTTTATCGTCAGGGAACAAGGCCAAATCATGTTGAGAAAAGATCATTAGAAAGTACTCAACATACTGGTCAACCTCCAGTAAAGAACACTAGAATAAATAACATTAACGAAAGTGCTTTTTTAGAGAGCAGGGCAGATTGCCCTACTTGTACAGAAGAAACTATGGAACAGGTAAATTATTCAAAATTTTAATAGACACTGGTGCTACAAGCTGTTATTGTAGACCACATATCTTGTCAAATAGGCAAGAATTAGTAATTAAGAAGAGGGTAAAAACCATAAATGGTTATACCATCATTACGCACTTTTACGATGTTGAAATATTTAATAGGAAAACAAGATTTTATGAAATAATAAATCTAGAAAGCGATTTATTAATAGGATATGTCTTATTGAGAGACGCAGGTATTACTTTAGATTTAGGGAGGGGAATTTTAATCCATAATGATATAAACGAAAAAATATTCACTTCAGAAAAAAACTCTGAAATACTTGGGGAAAATAATAACAGTAATGCAGAAGAAAGAACTTCTGACGAATATAAAAATACTTTGGAATTACAGAATTCTGAAGCGCATGAAGAAAATTGTACGGACAGTTTTCATGACAAAGTTAAAAGATTAAAGGAACAAATCATACATAAGATTGAATTGATGCATTCAAATATAAATATAAATGCATTATTTAGAACAGACGTGAAGGCAGAAATACGCACAATTGTTGAAACTCCTATATGGAGTAAACAATACCCATACCCTTTGTCTGTAAATTCGTTTGTGAATAAAGAAATTGAAACAATGTTGAATAATGGAATAATTCAACAAAGCAAAAGTCCATATAATTCACCCATATGGGTGGTACCTAAGAAGGGTATTAATGAAGATGGGACACCGAAGCTACGAATGGTCGTAGATTTTAAGAAACTTAACGAAAAAACAATTTCTGATAAATATCCTATACCTGATATAAATGTTATACTTTCGAATTTAGGAAAGTCTAAATATTTTTCGACTATTGACTTAGAATCTGGTTTTCACCAGATACAAATGAATAAGGTAGATGTTGAAAAGACATCATTCGCAGTAAATAATGGCAAATATGAATTTTTAAGAATGCCATTTGGTTTGAGAAATGCGCCCAGTATCTTCCAAAGAGCGATGGATGATATATTGCGCGAATATATTGAAAAATTTTGCCATGTATATATGGACGATATAATCGTCTATTCAGATAATCTTGAAAATCATACTAAATACTTAGAAATAATTATTGAAACTCTTAAATATCATTAGAAAAGTCAAAATTTTATAAATCTGAAGTCGAGTTTTTAGGCTATATTGTGGGATACAATATAATCAAAACAGACCCAAAGAAGGTCGAAACAATTTCAAATTTCCCAGATCCAACAACGTTAAGACAACTTATAAGTTTTCTTGGCATGACCGGATATTATCGTAAGTTTATTAAAGATTATGCTTCAGTAGCGAAACCGCTAACCAAACACTTGTCCGGTGAAAATGGAAGAATTTCCCAGCATATGTCCAAAAACATAATAATAAAACTTGATCACGAAGGTATTTTGGCTTGTCAACAGCTAAAAGACTTACTTATCAACCAAATCGAACTGGTACAACCAGATTATAATAAAAAATTTGTCTTAACGACAGACGCATCCAATAATGCTATAGGAGGGGTATTAACCCAGGAAGGTAAACCAATTACTTTCATATCGAAAACATTAAATTCGACAGAACAAAATTATGCAACTAATGAAAAAGAACTTTATGCAATTGTTTGGGCATTAAAAAATTTGAGAAACTACCTGTACGGAGTTTCAGATTTAGAAATCCACACGGATCATCAACCACTAACTTTCGCGGTTTCAACCCGAAATCCTAATGCAAAAATGAAGAGATGGCATGCTTTCATTGAGGAGTTTTCTCCCAAGATAATTTACAAACCAGGCACTACAAATGTAGTCGCTGACGCTCTTTCAAGGCAATATTTAAATAACGTATCCGATGATTCATCAAGCATTGACACGCAACATTCTGCAGAAAGCAGCGATAACTTGAATATTGAAGAAACTACAAAACCACTTAATCAATTTAAACAGCAAATACTTTTAAGTCAAGGACGATTTACTATTCATGAACAAATTAAGAATTTTAATAAAACCAGACATATAATAGAATATGATACTCCAGAGAATTTAATTGCAATTCTAAAAGAATACTTACAACCTGGAATTGTTGCAATTCATTGCACCCCAGAAGATTTATACGCAGTTAAACAAAAACTAAAGGAAACGTTTAGTAACCGCTTTCTATACACGAAGAATTTCCCAATAGATATAACTAATAGAGAAGACCAAAATATAATTATTGAACAAACACATACTAGAGCACATAGGAGCTATAAAGAAAACCTTAAACAAATTTATTCTTCTTATTATTGGCCTGAGATGAATAAACAATTTAAAGAATACGTCCGAAATTGTGAAATTTGCAATAGAAATAAATACGATCGACATCCTAACAAAATACCAATTGGAGAGGCTCCAATTCCTAAGAAAGAGGGGGAGCAGTTACACTTAGACTTATTTTTTGCTCAGAAATTAAAATTTATATCTTGTATAGATTCATATTCCAAATTCTTAGTGATCAAATTAATTGATGACAAAACAAAACTAGATGAAAAAGTTCTAGAGATACTACAAAGTTTTCCAGACGTCAAAACAATAACAATTGATAACGAACCTGGTTTTACAACGGGACAATTTAAGACTTTAATGCAAAGATTAAGTATAAAAATTTACTTCTGTGATCCCAGACATAGTACCACCAACGGTCAAGTGGAAAGAGTGCATTCCACACTAATCGAAATTTCAAGATGCCTCAAGCAGGAATTTTATTTAATAAGTGACCTAGAATCGATTTTCAGGGCAGCTCAACAATATAACAAAACAATACACTCCGTTACAAATAGAAGACCCTATGAAGTTCTTTTCAATAAAGTATCACACGAAGATATACAAACAAAACTTTTATCTGCCCAAGAAAAAATGTTAAAAAGAAATAATAGAAATAGACATATAAAAACATATGCACCAAATGAAATAATTTATGAAAAGATTGTAGGTAATAGGAATAAACTTCAGCCTAAATATAAAAAACAAAAAGTTAAAGAAGACTTAAGAAACAAAGTCAGAATTTATAAAAATGATAGAATAATACATAAGGATAATATTAAGACTTAGTTTTTCCTTTCAGGAAAATGTTGATGATCGTTTTTCAACTGATTGGCATAGTGTCCACAGAAATAATTGATTATACCAGAGACAATTACGTATTAATAGAAAACGGAGACGCAATAATTTTCGAAGACTATGGAAATTTATTCCATATAACTAATTTAACATACTATAGACTATTGATACAAGAACAGGAACAAATTCTCAGCAGCAAACCTAAATACACAGATATTAACATAAATAAAAATATTATTTACTCAAGTATAAATGAAGACTTAGAAATACAACTTATACAATCACTCTTAGGACAGTTACAAATAAATAATTACAGAAACAAGAGAGGAATTAATGAATTAGGAACCATATGGAAATGGTTAGCAGGGTCACCAGACCATGACGACTTAGTTTTAATAACAAACAAATTAAATGAACTATCAGAAAATAATAATAAGCAGTTTACGACTAATTCAGAGATTTTCAAAGCTATAGAATCTTTACAAAAATCAGTAAAAAACTTAGAAGGAAGTACATATAATAAAGTAACAAAAAGTATTAATAAATTAATTATTACAGAACTACAAAATATAATACAAACAATAACTTTAGCTAAGTTAGGTATTTTGAACCCGTCAATCCTAAATTTGCAAGAGATTAAAACGATTACTGAACATGAACACGAAAAACTGACTCTAACTGACTTAATGGACGTTTCAAAATTTAAAATAGTCCAGGATAAAGATACCATAGTAATATATATTAAATATCCAATTGCAAAAAACAATTGTAAATTATATGAAACCAGAGCCATCAGCCAAAAAGACGGAAAATTTGTAATAGATAAGGAAATCGTAAAATGTAAGACAAAATACTTTAATATTGAAAATTGTAAGTTAGAATTAACAAATACGTTTTGTAAACTATCTTTAAAAGAAACATGTTTATCTAAAATTTTAAATAATGAAAAAGGGCATTGTGTTAAAATTAAAGAAAACAACAAAAACATCGAAATAATAAAAGATGGTGTAATTTTGGTATCCGGAAATCATACAATAGATAGCCATCTTGTGGAAGGTGTATATTTAATAACATTTGAAAATCATACTAAGATCGATAATACTACTTATGAAAATCCAACAGCCATTATTTCCAATTACTTAAAAACAAATCATTTGAATAAATATAAAGTTATAAGATACATAGAATCTGAAAATAATGAATTAAAATTTGAAAATATAAATATAATAAATTCAATAAAAATAGAGATTAAAAAACGTCCAATGTTTTGGACAATTACATGTTTAATTATAAGCTTTTTAATAATATTTGTATTATATAAAATTAAAACACGTTGGCAAACATATAAGCAAAATTGTAGAAATAAATCTAATGAAATAATTTTTTTGGAAATGAATGACAATATTAAACGCCTATCAAAAGAATACGAAGAAACGGGACGTTTCTCTTAAGAAAGAGGGGAGTTAAGATACCCCATTGACAAAGGCAACAAACGTAAAACAGATTACATAAGCAATAGCATCAGCACTGTATGACAGAGCTTCACTCTGTGGCACTGCAAATACTTAGATCAGCATAATTGGTCAATATCAAATATCCATGATATTTTTTCTTATCTTTTGCCTCCTTCTGAGACATTGAAGATTTTGCCAACGCCAACACAAATTTAACTATATATACTAGGATAAATTATTTCTCATCTCAGTTCTGTTTTGCCATTACACAGACTCTCATCGCTGACTTCCCCCCACCAGTGGTAAGGGGTTAGCTAGAGAGCTAAATAAAGACTTTTTAAAAACTTAAATGACTTAGTAAAGTAATTAATTTGCGTGCTCGTGGTGCCCATTTGGCTGATGTTGTTTTTCATTATTACCAGCATACCTCCCTCTTTATTTCGGGGGGACGAATCGCAAATTTATCATTACCAATTTTGCTTTCAAAATCGCATCCATTCGTTCAACGCTTATTCGACACTATCACTACAATAATAAACACGCTGGACCTCAAACACTACATAACATATTACGACAACGCTATTGGATTTTGGGCGTCAAGGGAACAATACGAAAGGTTGTATACCGATGTTTAATGTGTTATCGCAACAAGCCTCTTCTCATTCAACAAATCATGGGAAACCTTCCATGTGACAGAGTTACACCGCCTCGACCATTTAGCATAACAGGACTTGACTACTGTGGACCAATATATGTCTCACATCGCATTCGAGGACGACCAGCATTTGGCTATATTCGTTTGTTTCACCACGAAGGCCGTCCACCTGGAATCAGGGTTGATGAACGTGTTACGATCGTAGCTTTTATTTACAATGGACTTTGAATAAATACAAAATACAATCGCTCCGAAAAAGTTACACTCGAAGAGTATTTTTTAATTTTGAGGAATTACAATAACGCATATTATTTAATACAATGACTTATTAAAATATTTTTAGATTAGATTTCATTTATTTATTCTTAGATTCATTCATTCATTCATTTCATACTTCAATTACTAACAATATTCATGAATGAGTGACATAGAATAATAGTAATCATGCGTTAACTACAAAGTTCGTGGTGAATGACACATCAAATGTTTTAAAAATTCAAATGATATCTGATGTGGGGTGACAATCAGTGTATTGGTTAAATAAAAATAATTACATTATATAACTTAAATGCAAAAATCTATGCACAATTTAGAAAATAAAGCAAACATATAAAAACGTAACAATTTAGATATAAGATACTTTAATGATAATACAATGATATTTTTAGGTATTATTTATGTATAACATAATTGATATTTTTTTTTATATTTATCAAAATCGTTGTACCTTGGTTTCACCCTACGTTTTACCTTGTATCATTTTTTTTTTAATGTAGGTACTAGGTACTTAAATTCTACGGAGCGATTCCCGATAAAATAAATCTTATTAAAATATACGAAATGTGTTAAGCTAACAATGATTTGAGCTTTCTGCATATAATGATAACGATAAAACTATTTTAAACTTTTGCAACTTAGCTACAAGATTTTTGAGTACATTTGTTAATCCTGGGGAAATTTTTTTATGGTTTTTGCACTAGATTAGTGATTTTTAAAGTTAATTATTAAGATAAACAGGTAGCTATCTATGACAAAAGCTGAAAGTCAATTTGTCAATTTGTATATAGCTGTTTCAAATACATATAGGTATAAACGAAAATAAGCGTTTGGTGAATTTAAGGAACAGCGAATTTCCAATTTCGATATCAAATTTTGTGTTTCCATTGATAAAATATTCATGCTTTAAACTGTAATAAGAAATATAATAATGAAAGTGTGTGATCGCAAATAATGTGGGGTATTACTTGCATTTACACTTGTCGAAAATACGAGCCGTTGCTTGAAATACCGTTATTGTCAAATTCGTGAGGGAAACGAAAAATGCAATCATTTAAAAAAAAAATAAAAATTGTACATGCATTATGGGTACAATTTGTGTTTTCATGTGAATTATAGAAAACAAACAAAATAATTTAGATTATACGGTATACGATGCTTTAGAAAAAAAACGTTGATTGCCATTAAGTTAACAATGAGCACATTACCTTTATAACAGAGTTTAGTTAATCAGCCTAATTGTGAGTTTCCGAAAAATATTCCACTCGAAAAAATTGATATAATATGCATTTGATATATACCGTTTTCGAGAAAAATCCAAAGTTTAAAATTATCGTGCAAAAAATAGGCGCTTTAAGCCAAGAAGTTTAAAAACGAGGTTTAAAACAAGCCTCAGAGGCCGACGGACAGACAGACAAAGGGTCGAAATTGCGTGACATTACATATAATTAAAGAACATGTCGAAATCATTCGAAATTTTGTACGAAAACGATATCTACCACCACGAGTAGTAGTCGTATACGAGAAAGTAAAAAATAAAATTGAGCCCAAAAAAATACAATCGGCACTAAGATTTAGTTACAGTCCACACAGTTCATTTTTCATCCCTGCCTGGAATTAGTTTCTTACCTCTCATCATCAGCTTTCGTTTTGGCCCTAAAACGGTTTATTGCGCGCAGGGGTAAGTGCACAAAAATTTACTCTGACAATGCTACTAATTTCACAGGAGCGAACCGGGAGCTCAGGGAATTGCATACATTATTTATGTCAGAACAGAACAGAACAGATGAAATTGAATGGAGTTTTATCCCACCACGCTCCACCAACTTTGGAAGCCTCTGGGAAGCGGCCGTCAATATTGCCAAACACCATCTTCGATGAAACTTCCGGCTTCTCACTCCAATGTCCAGTAATCCTTACGATTTGACAGCCCTCACACCAGGACATTTCCTGGTTGGTACACCGCTCACCAGTATTGCAGAACCTTGCATTGAAAGTCGCAATATTATTAACCTAAAGCGGTACAAATGCCTTCAATGGAGTCAAATGAATTTCTGGCGAAGATGGACACATGTTTATCTTCAACAACTCCAACTTCGTTAGCACTGGAATTCTTCGCAACCTAATGTTTACATCAACGAGCTAGTCCTTTTGAAGGAAGATAACACACCACCTCATAAATGGCCAATGGGACGAATTATTTAAATCTACAAAGGAGACGATGGCAACATACGTGTGGCCAAGGTAAAAACAGCCACAGGTATCTATTTACAAACGTGCGATATCTAAATTGTGTCCAATACCACTCGATCCTGAAAGGACGAGCAACGAAGGTTAAGTGTTGAAAGCAGGATCTTTCAAGGCGGGGGTATGTTGCTACTTCTATAATTCATCATAAATCACTTACTGCTACAGCACATGCAACTATTCATCGCCTATGCTGCAAGGACAGTCATCAACTGTTCTATTGCCCCAGATTTCTACAACTGTCACCATCCCAAAAAATCCATTTTCTCAAGGGATCAAAAACATGCATAAGCCTAGTAAAAAGTCGCGGTGATTGGATGTGTTTCTCTGCTCTAAGTGTCGACTTAATATGGTTTACAATGACTTATTATTTGCTAAAATAGCACAATTGCATAAAGAAATAAGTAAACTGAAAGAATTTGTTTTTCGTGCTCCAACAAATAATTGCACAAAGTCTCAAGTGGTAACGCGTTCGCAAACAACCGGTAGGGTCAATGCAACCCCTCACTCCAAAATGTCCAACTTGCATCATCCTACATCTGCAAACCGCTCGTCATTTAATAACAGTCCGCGCACTCCAAAAATTGTCGCGGCTGCTACTAGTATGAAGACAAATTATAATAAAAACTCATCATATGCTGCCAATGCTGTCTCTATTTTGCCGTCAGACTCAGACTCCATTCTCTTGATCATCAACGACGCTAATCGTGCTGTTGGTTTGACTTCTGCTATATAGTTACCAATAATGTTGACTCCAAAATGCTGTTTCATTGAATGTAGCCTCAGCTACTGCTGTTCAGACGAACAGAACAAAAAACCACAACAGACAGACTCAGCTGTTCCGAGCACACACAGGTCAAGTCTACGACATTTTGGGTCAGTGAGTCAATGGTTGACGGATTTCACTGCAGAATATGGATAGTTAACAATTCGTAGAATAAGCAAAAATAAATATAACACACCAGATTTTCATTTTAAAATTCCCTCACTTTCACCAAAAGTAGTGAACAAGTGCAAGTGCTTGTTATGAGTTATGATCTCGATCTCGAGTTCTAGGCAAATTGCAAAGTTGTTGTTATTGTGCTGATGAGGTAGGTCCGGAACATTTTGGGTCAGTGAGTCAATGGTTGACGGACTTCACTGCTGAATATGGATAATTAACAATTCGTAGAATAAGCAAAAATAAATATAACACACCAGATTTTCATTTTAAAATTCCCTCACTTTCACCAAAAGTAGTGAACAAGTGCTTGCTTGTCCAAACTAAAATGTCACCAGCTGATTAAAGAAGGTGTCGATGAAAATGCTCTCAATCATATCAACTTCAAACTAGGCGTTCCAGAAAATCTGATTGATGTTTTTCTTAACTCTAATATGTGGCTTAATGGTATTCGAGTGCGATTATTATAAGTCTCCGATAACCTTTGATTACAGTATTCAAATTTCAAAGTAAAGTTCTCAAAAGGGTAACCGACATAAAAGGTTTAGGAGTTATCTTTCACCCGGAATTGAATTTTGACCTTCATATTGATCATAAACTAAGTATTAAATAGACTGTCAGCTCAGCCAACTTAAATGAATTTGCCTACAAGCTGTTTTCCGTTAAAGTAAATTAGCCGCACGCATATATTTGCACATATCAAGCTGACAGTTCGGTATTTTTTTTTTTTTCTTTTATTACACCTCCCGCCGTTAAGATTTTTTTTTGTGCTTCACATGCATTCACAGATAGGCAGTTTAAGAGAGAATTTTATTTTCAAAATTTTCGGGGGGAATCGGGTAGGTGCGCGGGAGCTGACGGTCTATTTAATACTTAGTTTATGATATTGATTATATCATTCACAAGGCTAATTGCATGTTGGGTTTTCTTTATCGAAATTCTAAGGACTTTAGGGATAATTCATTGATTCGTTCAATATTAGAATATGGTTGCGTTATTTGGAGTCCTTATTACCGGAATGGTGAGGTTCGAATTTATAAAATTCAAAAACGGTTCACAAAATACTATTATTATTGCTTAATACAAGCGTTAAAAAAATCAAAAACGGTTCACAAAAATAAACTGGAATAATAATTTCCCTCCTTATGAAGCGCTTATGAACTTGAAACCTCTTGCTAAAAGAAGAACATATTACTCAGTACTTTTTGCACATGATGTAATTACCGCTAATATTGATTGTTCGCTTATATTATCAATGTTTAGAATATACACTTCGTTACGCATTCGTCGACCTAGAGAACAGTTTTTTTTTTATGTCTCCCGGCACAGAACAAACTATGGTCGAAATGAATGTGTCAATTACAATTTATACAATAACGCAACATGAGTAGAATATTATGTAGGACTGCTTTTATGAATTCGATGCAATTTTAGATTTATATAATTTACTAGTACCTATAATTTATTAATATGTTGTTAGTCAAACTAAAATAAATAAATTCTTTTTTTTGTATTGTATTAGAAGTAGTCAAAATTAAGATTGTGAATTTATAAGGCTACAAAATACAGTTCTCGGCTGGACAGTTGTCGGGAAGGTGAAAAATACAGAATCTACTAACGGTGTGTGTGGAATCTGCAGCGCTGACGAGCCGTTGGATCAACAAATTGAAAAATTGAAAGAATCACTCAAGCTAAACTACATTTAGAAATTATGAGAGAAGGTATAGTATAGAAGTATAGCCAGCCATTTGTGGATCAACGAAGTAACTTAGGAGAATCAAGAGATATAGTGTTCGGGTGATGAACAAAGGTGTTACGGGTTGCGATTTCTGTTTTCTGGCAACTACTGTGGTTTTGCGAAATCTGTTACAATTGTTCCGTACAAAGAAAACCACTGATCTTCAAAACGTTATAAACAGAAGTAAAATTTATTCAATATTTTGTACTTCGTTTTGACATTTGACAAATAAACTTTATAATTTCCCTTATGGGATATTTGTTGTGGGTGGGTGCATTCCACCCCATTGATGCAGTGTTGCCGTCGTCACCGTCAATATTATCGTTGACGTCAACATTCTCCCCCCACGATGGACAATGTTCCTAGATTGCCTTTTTCTGCCTTCCTGTCGTCATCTAGATGCCCCCACTGTTGCCTCTGATTATAAATTGGTTGTATATATAACATGTGTTTGGGTACATGAAAAGAAACAACAGATTATTGCAAATGCAGAACAGTGAAACGAGAAACAATAACAAACAAATCTACGAGAGAACACATGACAACAATTACTCCAGTTTTCCAGCATTGGCTCTCACACATGATCCCGTTTGAATTGCGATCACATAGGATGTGAGCTTGGTTCATTTTTGTTATTTCGTTTGCCTTTCTATTCTCTCACAGGTACGAGTATTATGTGTACGGGCGATGAATAGTGATTGCAGCTTTCATGTTGTTGTTGTCGTTCAATGTGAAATGGAGATCTAAATGCATTGCGAATAATGCTAGAAAAGTTGTTTTTGTTTGTTACTGGACTGGAAATACATATGCGACGTAAAACGAGGAGACATGTTGATTGGTTATAGACTGGAAGTTGAGATGAAGAGTGAAGACGAGGATTATGGGTTGTCGGTGATAGACTGGAAGCTGAGGTGAAGTGTAAAGACGAAGTTTATTGTGGCTGGTGATAGACTGGAACTCCAAGTGAAGTTGACGGGGGTGTCGATGCTCCATTAGCCATTGTTGTGTGTGATTCCATTTGCAATTTATTAAGTTTTGACAGTTGTGTGGTGTAGTGCGGGAATTTAATCGTTTTCTGATAATAATTATTAAATTATATACATTTTCATGCTGATAATGCAGGTAAGTGAATTTCTTATTTTATAGTGTTGTGTAGTTAAATTTAAAATATGTGTAGTGAAATTTTTGATGGTTATGTATATAGTGATAGCGTCTTCCTTAACGCATATGTGCATTTTAATTCATTAAATTTCATATGTTTATGATGGATATATATTTCAATTCTTGGGTATTTGTTATTATTTATAAGTGATAACAATTTATTACGAATTGGGTATATGGGCTTGTGTTTGTGTGGGATGATTGGACTGTATAGTGCATAGGTTTTGTGATATATAAAAGATCGTTGCACGAAAAACGTTTCTATTTGTGTGGTTTCATACGGATGGACATCGCTGGTTTAAGTGTTGTGTTGAGTAAGTTGTGGAATGAAAGTTAATTGTGATTTATGAGTTGTTATCTGTGTAGACAGTGTTAACTGGTAGTAAACACAGTTTTGTTATGGGTCTTTTAAATACCCCAGCTTGAGTTTTGAGCCTCACAACCCTAGTGAAATTGTCTGCTCCGGGATAGGTCTTGGTGATGCGCCCGATATCTCTTGACACCCGCTTCCCAAAACCCTGCAAAATGAGGGGAAGCGGGGGGAGTGAAATTCCACCGAGTTCCTTGGTTCGCTAAAACTTCAACTATCTCCTTCCAATCGGAAATTGCGTGGTCCATTAATCGACGTAGTTCGGCTTCTGCTCCGACGAAATTTGTGTCGCAGTCGCTGTATATTTCATGGCAGAGTCCTTCGAAGCGACCATCACCTTGGCGTCGAACGTTTTTACGAAAGTGTGCCTCACACTCTCTGTCTTCCGGCCTTTCGTATGGTTCGTAAAAGATCTCTTCTAATTCCCAAAATCTACGGAGTTCAGTGTCCAGGCCACATGTTTGTAGGAAATTATTGATTCGTTGGGGTATTATTGGAACTCTTCCGAATAGGATCCATCCTAATTTGGTTTTCTGAGCTATCGGTAAGTTCTTATCAGCTGGTTTGACCATTTCCGGTAGCAATATATCAGCCAGAACATCACTGCCCAGTAATAAGTCGACCTTAGCTGATCGGTTGAAATATGGATCCGCTAGGGTTAAGCCATTCAGATGGTCCCAACCAGTAGATGTCAAGGATTGGGTTGGAAGATGCCCAGACAGCGACTTGAGGACTAGACTACCACTACCACTTTTGAGCAAACGCCACTGCTGACCAAACCCAACCCAGAAACCTTGACGGAAGTTGGCCTTGACGGAAGACAAAGCAGCTGAACAGCTGATGTTGTTATGAAACTGGCCTCTGAACCTGAATCTAAAAGAGCTCGTAATGAAAAAGATTCACCGTTCATAGAGCTCACTTGGACTAGAGCCGTTGCAAGTAACACTTGTGTTCCTGCATTTGTTGCATAAAGTGCGTTGATGTTTCGCTTAACTCCAGTTGTTTCTCTTTGAGGTGGTTGGAAGTTAGGTGCACCAGCATTCATAGATGATATGGATGGTCCCGCAGTGTATCCTTGAACAGTCAAAGCGTTCGCTTGCCCCGCTTGGTGTTGAAAAGAAGTGGTCGGCTCCATTATGTGTCCTTGTGCAGTGAAGGCATTTGTTTGCCGCACACTTGTGTTGCTGTTAATATGGAGAAGTGAATGGTGTTCCTGTTGGCAGTAATAACAACGGCGACTACTTGGACAATGCTCAGAGGTATGGCTATATGCTAAACAATTTCGACATATCCCTAATCTATTTACCTGATTACAGCGATCTGCAATACTCAACTTTAAGAACTTGCTGCACTTCCTAATAGCATGCTGGCCCTTGCTGCAAATTTGGCAAGACTATTTTGCTTTGTCGATGGTTGAATGCATAACCTTTCGTTGGGACACTGGTTTCATGGGATTTGGTGCTTCTCGAACTTGCTGTTGGTTGACTGCCTCCAAAGTACGGAACCTAGTTTCCAAAAATTGAGTAAATTCAGCGAATGTTGGCAATGCTTTGCTGTCCTCCTTGGAACTTAGCTTCTCCTCCCATAATTGCTGTGTTTTTGTTGGCAGTTTCTGGAGCAATATAAAAACAAGTACTACATCCCAGTGTGCAACGGCAACATTTAAGTTAGCCAAGCTGTGTACCACTTCGGTCGAGGTGTCCAACAGTTCCTTGATGGATTCGGCGCGTTCTTGAGGAATTGATGGCTGGTTGAACAAACATTTCAGCTGTGTATTGACTAGGAAACGTTTGTGGTCATACCTATCTGTCAGGATTTCCAATGCCTTGGAATAATTACTCTTATCCATACCCAGGTGAGCTAAAATCTTATCAGCTTCACCAGACACACTTGATTTTAGATAATGCATCTTTTGGGTTTCAGAAAGTGACACATTGTGATGAATGAGTGAGACAAAGAGATCATGGAAAGCGCGCCAAGTCTCATAATTGCCTGAGAAAACCGGCAAGTTGATCTTAGGAAGCTTTATCTCAGCCGATCTCGACATAGTTGACGCAACTTCTGTTGGATTTCCTGGTTTCTCATCAGGTATCTCCTTGGACGCCCTTGATTTGTCGATAGCATCGAGAAGATCACTGCGATAATCGAAATATTTATCTCTAATTGACTCAAATAGATCATCTAACGCTGTTTCTTTTTCCTCGTCGTCGTCCTCCAACGCGGAAATCTTATTTTTGTATTCAGCTTCCGCAGACTCCATTGTTTTTTCAAGTGCAGACAATCGACAATTTAAATAATCTGTTGTACGCCTGGTTAGACCAGTCTTACCGATATTAGAGATATCCTTCTCTAATTGTTTTAAAATCTTTGCTAGCATACCCTTTTTCATGTTGTTAATTTATATTTGTGTTTTATATATAATATGTATGTGTATATATATATAATGAATGAAATATATGCACTAAGTAAGACAATGTAAAATGTACTTACTTGTTAATTTCAGCCTTTCGTCCAACTCCCTTTTAGACTTCCACCCGTGGTGATGATTTCCACTTCCACACACTATACCCTGGTTGAAGAAAATGCGGTGTAACTGATGAAATCCCTCGACGAGTTTTGGTGTTTTATGGTTGAAAACCTCCGGAAGCAGGAAAAGCTATTATTGAAAAAACTTTGTGTTGGTGTAGATGGAATCCCGCGTTGAGTATTTGCAGAATCCGTGATGAAAAATCTCGATTTTTTGTAGTGCCAATTTGGTGTAAAGAAAATCTCCGGGCACAAAAACGAAAACTGTGTCGAATTATTAAAAGTAGGCGTAGATGGACCAAAATGTTCGGGTGATGAACAAAGGTGTTAGGGGTTGCGATTTCTGTTTTCTGGCAACAACTGTGGTTTTGCGAAATCTGTTACAATTGTTCCGTACAAAGAAAACCACTGATCTTCAAAACGTTATAAACAGAAGTAAAATTTATTCAATATTTTGTACTTCGTTTTGACATTTGACAAATAAAGTTTATAATTTCCCTTATGGGATATTTGTTGTGGGTGGGTGCATTCCACCCCATTGATGCAGTGTTGCCGTCGTCACCGTCAATATTATCGTTGACGTCAACATATAGCCTTTCAACGATTTATATCACTTGAACGAAGACTTGCCAAATCACAAAATCTGAAGAAGCAATACGTGGAGTTTATGCAGGAGTACCGACGACTTGGATTTATGAAGGAGGTGAACTATAAACAATTGAATAAGCCCAGCACCATATCTCGCAGTCAAATGTCTTCAAACACTGGCAGAAGAAAATCAGCGACAATTTCCCTTAGGATCAAGGGTTCTATCAAGAGATTTCTACATTGATGACGTCATGACAGGGTCAGATAGGTTAACTACAGCCCAACTAATACAATCCGAACTATAAACAATTTTGACATCAGCAGGATTTAAACTCAGGGAATGCTGTGCTAATAATGAATGATTCCTAAAAGCCATACCCTCAGTGACACAGAAACAAAACTGGACTTCAGCAACGATATCGAGGAACAAATTAAAACTGTCGGAATGACCTGGCTCCCGTAATCGGACACATTCTGTAAAAAAATACTCCTTGGGCTGATCGATCAAGGGTATCAAAGAGAAGCGCAGATATTGTCCACCTATTCGTTTCCCTGGGAATTATGGCTCCTGTAGTAGTTACCGCCAAACTATTCCTGCAACAAATATGGGAGCTAAGGCTTGACTGGGATGCCTCAAGATATGCAATCAACATGGCTAAAATATCGAGAAGACCTGAAGGCATTTCATGGCATCAAGATACCAAGACATATCTTTTCTAATCAAATCCCAAAAAGCGTACAATACCACATATTCGCTGATGCCTCAGAAAAGGTATATGGAGCAGCCATATTGAATTCTCGACCAATAGCGCCAATGTCAGCATCTCCGAACGACTTAACTTCCCTGACCCCAGCTCACTTCCTAATCGGAGAGCCAATCACCAGCACCATTGACAGAAGTGCAAAACCTGAAAAATCTTCACTTCTCACTAGGTGGAAACTCGTCACGCACGTGAAACGCGAGTTCTGGCAGCGTTGGAATAACAGCTTATTCGGAGTTTTAGATTCTCAATATGCAGAGGAGATGTCTAGAACTATCGACAACAAACCAATAAAGATCACTTTCTAGATCTGTCAAAAAACCACACTCCAATAATGGAATCCACCATAAACATAATTAAACAAAACCAAGAAACTTTAGATCAACAGCAATCGGATTAACAATAACACAGAAGCATCATACCAACTCAAAATTCAACAACTATTTTCGTCATGGTCTTTGTTAACAACATTTCTACTTACAAATATTCAACGCACACAATCAGCACAAGGAAAGAATTGAAAATCACCAATTGCAAAATTTTGAGTTGCAATTCGCAAATTACAACGATTTTTTCTTGGATTGATATAAAAATTCGTAATTCGACATTGAAAACGGCGTAGAATACAAAATTCAGCTTGTTGAATTTTGCGATTAGAAGTATTAATTCGAGCTTCTTTTATTTGTAGTGATTTGCGATATTGTTTGGCATAATTTACCACTTCAATGGGTCAATTTCTCAAGCACTACTTCACAATCGCAAATTGCAAAAAGTATTTGCTGATTTACAAACACTGAGTGATGAATCAATGAAATCTTATAATAATTCAACACATGTAAATTCAAAACGTAAAATTATGTAGAGAAATCGTGAATTACAAAATATTTTTTTGTAATTTCCATGGAATTAACTACCCGATGTGTGGAGTTTTTGTGCGCACAGGCAGCCGACAAAAACGAAACGTCATAGCATGTCCATGGTCCATGTAAAGAAATATTTTTAAGTCCTTTCATTTTCTGCATGGACAGCTCCAACCATGCGCATTTGGATTCACTAGAGTCAGGCAGTCGGTATTCAATCTTTGCTTAAAGCAGTTCTTGTCGGGTCAAAGTTATTTATATGTATAACTCATTCGTAGTGATGGTGAGTGTACTAAGCAACAAATTGTAAAGAATTTTGGAATATATCTTGTAAGTACATATTGAATAATACAAAAACAACTGAAGTAGGTAAATAAATTCGTATTTTTTTCAGAAGGTACATCTCGCTATAAGAAAGAAGTATAAATTGGAATGGATTCTAAAATATGTAATCGAAAACGATTGTAAAGGTTCGTATCAATGGCAAGTTATTCTAAATAATTTGTTTGTATTTTAAATTTCAGCATAGACCGAAAAACCATCCCAGACAAATCCCGTTGTCTCCGGACGATGTGGCGCCGTATGCTTTTCATGGATATCAGGAGGAAGCAAATTATAAAATGTGACTTTATCATCATAAGATTTAAGTTGTAAATTGAGAATAAAGTTTTCTAATTTCCCGATAAAACAATTTCAATTTAATACGGTGATGCCTCAAATCACTACTCAAGAATCGTAAATTGGAAAATATGAAATGCAAATTGATAAAAAAAAGATTCAATTTACCATTATGAATTCGTAAATTGCAACTACTGAAGTGGTAAATCTACCCCTTTTGTTCGCAAATCAACACCTATGAGTTGAAATTCAAGACTAAATGGTTGTAATTTGTTAAGGGAGGAAATCCGAATTTACAACACAAAAGTGGTAATTAACGAATTTTTTTTGCAATTCACAATCCATAGTAATAGCAAATTAATAACTATTTGTGTCAAATTGCGATTGGTAATTGCAATATGTATTCCTCATTTGATCGCATCATTGACAATAAAAAGTAGCGATTCGCGACTTTTGAGGGTCAATATCTTCACTTCGTACAATTTATAGAATTGCGAATAAAAAGTCGTGAATTAATAAATCCTGAGCTAAGCTCTAAAACTAGACAAACTTTTCGTGATTCTGCGCTTATTTTTCTTGATTTGATCTTAACATTTTTTCCGTGATCGTCGACATTCTTAGCCGTTTATCGCCACCATGACCAGACCAGTACTACCCGCTGACGGAACCAGAGTTGTCAACTTGCATTGTCATAGAAAAAACAAGGCATATTTGTACTCAAATGCATCCGATTTACCATCGAGGAGCAACAATGAGCCAATTCGAAATACACATTTTAAATAAGATCAGATTATATTCATTTTACGTATCATTATGTCAATTGAATATAATACCCAATATGGACAAAATACCTACATACTAATGAATGGATTTTTGTTGTAACATCCACAACGTCCCTGAACATAGACAAATCAACTCGCAATTTTTTTTTCAAATTCACCATTTTGTTTTCCTATCTGTGTGACATGCAAAAATATACAAAAAATACAAAAATAAATGCTGCCAACCTCGGCAACCTTGGGAAATGTGCTAGAGTTCGGGAATACCACATTTTTGCATTACTGAATGCCATTGGTTAGTTATTATAAATTGTTAAAAGGCGAATAATTCGATTTTGTTGGAGAGAGAGAGATTTTAATGAAGATGTTCTATATACTATAAACTTATTAGGACAAACATGGTTGCGTATTTTGTGCTTTTGAATATATTTAACTTCGATTTCATGTGTACATTTTTCTTGGACAACTGAAGAAAATTTGCTCAAAATGTTTTTAGTTTCATTCAACCAATCTACGTTGTTCATTTTGCATTAATATTTTAAGCAAATGTACACTTATAAAATATATTATCCACACGTAACGAATAATTTCAAATTTAACGGATAAAATTCTATGAACGCTGTCAGCAACTTTGCCCACAGCGGAGTGCCATATGCAAGGTGCGAGTGTGTTGGTGAGTCGGAATTTTTGAAGTTACGTGACATTTGTCAATACGAATTTCTACGTAACAATACAAGCGCACTTAGCATTTGCCACCCCATAAAAATATAGCTTGTAGGCAAGTAACGGGAAATCGGCCGATGTTGGTGGTCTCAGTATTGTCTCTATCCCTGAATATAGTCTGCAATGATAAGGCAACACTACTGATACTTGAAGGATCTGGCATTCTGAAACTACAACTTATTTGCATAGCTAAGGGTGACCTTTTAACTCTCCGAGCCCAGAGTAAGCAAGCCCAAACTATTCACTCTAGTACGCTGTAGCTCTTCCCTGGCCTCTGCACCTTAAGTGTTCTAAGTGCTAGTTTTAGTTAATTGTGACTTCGGAATAGGTACCCACTTCGCAGATGGGCTGCAGTGCTCAAGAACACTTAAGGTGCAGAGGCCAGATCCTATCGAGCCGGATTTTACCTTTTTTTGCGATTCTATATTACTCAACACTGTTTTATGCGATTTTTGTGGAATTCGCAATAATAATAATTTAATTAAAATTTGTGTGCTGTGTATTTGCCATCGTGGGATTATACGATTTGATTGATTGTAAGGATTTTCATCATCGCCATTTGGAAAAACTGCATCTTGGACTTTGACTGCAACACGGACTTGGATTGCAATTGCGATCTGGTGGACTTTGGACTTTCATCTGGAAAATTAAAATTTCACAAGTAAGTGATTTTTATTTTGCTTTGTGTGGCTTTTACGTATGCAAGTGTGGTAAAACCAAACATGAAACCTACAAAATTATGTCGAGTACTTACCCAACTCAAAAAGGACGTCGTAAATTACTCCAAAAATGGTTCTAAACGTACGGCGAATTATTTGTCAGGCCGCTTGACTCTTTTAGAGCAAACGATGGAGTCGGCGTCTGAAATTTATGAAAAGTTCGTTAGTGCGCTGGAGGAAGATGAAGAGGACACGGAAATCGAGAATACTTTCGAAGAAATTCGGGAAACATACCTCGATTACCGGGGTGATTTACTCGACGCAATCGACAAGTTGAAAGCGAAGGACGACGTCATGATGAATGCCACCGAAATGAATTAAAGCAACATAAAACCAGTTTCCAATAATGATCTAAGGCTGAAAAACATTCCGGTTCCAGTTTTCTCAGGGAGCTATGAGCCTTGGCGAAGTTTTCATGATTTGTTTGTGTCGCTTGTTCATCAAAATCCATCACTGTCGGAAATTCAAAAGATGCACTATCTTAAGACAAGTGTGTCAGGTGAAGCCGAAAAACTTTTAGCACATTTCTGTATTACCAACGGTAACTACTCTAAGGCATGGTCTATACTTCGAGATAGGTATGACCACAAACATTTTTTGGTGAACACTCAACTCAAGTGTTTGTGGCAACGTTAACCCACGAGCGAGCTGAATCCCTCAAAGAGCTGTTAGACACGGCAACAGAAGTGGTGCACAGTTTGGAAAACTTTAATGTGCCTGTTCAACACTGGGACGTGGTGCTAGTTTACATTCTGTTACAAAAACTTCCTTCGAAAACGCAGCAGCTTTGGGAAGAAAAGTTGTGATCCAAAAACGACAGCAAGGAGCTACCCACTTTCGCGGAATTTACGCAATTCCTCGAGACTAGATTCCGTACTCTGGAAGCGGTGAGCTATCAACAGACTCGTTCATCGGTAGATCCACCAAAAAAGGCATCACAGCGAAATTCGTTCCATGCTCAACAAACCACCTCTAAATTCACTTGCAAGCTTTGCAACAAATGCTATCAGAAAATGTAACAAATTTCTGAAAATGAGCATTTCTGATAAATATCAAAATGTGAATAAATTAGGTCTATGTATTAATTGTTTAGCGTATAGTCATTCGTCACAACAATGTCCAAGTACACGTAAATGCTATTATTGTCAACAGCCACATCATTCACTTTTACACAATCTTTTATAACGTTTGAAACGGTTGTTGCTTATTTAATTACGGAATTTTAAAGCGTTTTTCTTGTGCGAAACAGTATCGCAAACAGTAACTAAATAACAATTTCCGAACGCCGAACCGCTAGTTTTAGTTAATTGTGACTTCGGAATAGGTACCCACTTCGCAGATGGGCTGCAGTGCTCAAGAACACTTAAGGTGCAGAGGCCAGAGAAGAGCTACAGCGTACTACTTAAGACCCTAGAACATAAATATTGCACATAAAATATTACTAAACCTAAATCCTAATTCGATAACATAACACAGCGCTCGATAACAAGTTATCGAAAAGCGCCTGCAATTCGTCAAGTGCTTTTTAACGTATTAAGGCTAGTACGGACCTGTTACGGAACGAAATTTTCCGGTGGTCACCAAATGGACAACGAAACGTTTGCGAAAAGGCAGGAAAATAATTTTTGGAGAGTACCAAAACACACAAGTACAGTGCTTATTATATCTGACTTGGCTACTCGAATTTTTCTCAAAATTGTCATTTGGGATTTATCCTTATTAACGCAATTTTTAGGGTCTTAAATAGACTTATTTATTAAGAAAACAGCGGCCCAAATGGCACTTCGTTTGCATCGAGATGCGAAATGGCACAATTGTGGTACGATCTATGGACATAGGAAGATCCTGGAACTTGTCAAAAACGAGATTAGGGAGCTGAACATGCCTATGGATCGAATAACAAGGGTGCGTATTATGGAAAGAAATCACAAAACTCGTATTGAGAACGGATTACTTCCAGGAAAAAGAAATGGTGAAATAGTGATTTTCACGGATGGATACATGATGGATGGCGGAGCGGGGTCCGGTATCTATTCAGAAGAGATGGAACTTGCCCGTCACATTAGCCTCGGGAAATACACTTCACTATACCAGGCTGAGATGATTGCTTTGCTTCATGCGTTGGACTACTTACTTGACACTAATACTTGGAAGGAGGAAATATCCTTATAGCACTGGACAATCAGGCGGTGATCAGATGCATGGAACAAACAAATATCGGTGGCACTGGAATGTGTACTTAAGCTCAATAAGTGCTCATCTAAAAATGAAGTAACACTGACTTGGGTACGGGGACACATAGGAATCGAAGGCAATGAAAAGGCGGACTCCCTTGCAAAACAGGGGTTAACTGAAAAGTTGCTGGGACCAGAACCATTCTCTTCAATTGGCAGAGGAATGGTAGAACAGCTGATTCACAAATGGATCACGGCAGAACACCTGAGAAGGTGGTCAACCGTGGAACAATGTAGACAAGCTAAAATGGGAATAAAGTGGCCGACCTGCTCCACTCAAAGAAGGGTTCTGAGTCGAGGAACATTGAAATGGGTGGTGGCTTTGTCTACAGGATATGGTAATTTCGGGTATCACTTAAGGAAAATCGGCCTTATAGAGGATGATACCCGTAGACTATGCCTGGAGGAATCTGAGACAGTGGCTCATATACTGTGTCAATGTCCACCGTTGGCTGGCAGAAGAATGAGGATCTTGGGACATCAATTGGTCGAGACCCAGTCGATGAAACTGATCTCCCATAAACAGATGCTAGCGTTAACACTAGAATTTAAGCCCAGAGAAAAACTGTGGAGAAATCCAGAGAGTCTCTCTGAGTAAGATTTACAGTGGTAGAGAGACGAAAAGAGACCCGACAATGGTGGTCTGATTCGAATATCTCTCGAAATCTATATATATATAGGGTGTTAAATACTTCTACTGCGAACGTACTCTATTCGTATAACTAAAACTTTCTGTAGTTTTCGGTAGTATTTCAGATTTCTGCAGCCAAATCGAATTGAATCCGACCTAGACAAGTGAAATTTTGTGAGAGGATTTACTTTTATCGTCGTCAGGGTTATATTAAATTTAGACTATGTCAGTGAAGTAGTTCCGGTACCTCCTATACAAAACCAGTATGCAGTGGAGGGTATCACAGCATCGGCCAGGCCGATGATAAAACTTTGTTTTAATTTAAAATTGTCGTCTTTAAAAATAATGTAATCAGAATAATTGTGCCTAAAGAATTGCAAAAAATGTGCACTTTTTGGCTCCAAGGTTTTTGAAATTTTCCTACATATCTCTTATAAAACCTGGTAATACTGCGGTACAAATATCAAATTTTCGCAAGCAATAATTGTACGAAGCAATCTACTACAACTATCCACTTTTCCGACATCATTTCGCAGCAGCTGCGAACTGCAAAACGAAAAGGAGAGCGAAATTGTTCGTTCATGATTTCGTCGTGTCATTTTTGTATGGGATTTTTCGCTTCGAATCATGTCCGTACCAGCCTTTAGGTGTGTGTAAAAAAGTAATTTAAGCATGTTCGTTTAAGTACATATGATTTAAAAACCAATAAAAATCAATGAATTGGAATATAGTTTTTTGTTTAAAGAATTCCTATAGAAAGATTTGGAAGTAATGAATTCAATGCATTTATATTTAATAAACAATGGACTTTCTATATCGTTTTATGTAAGTGTTGTAATTATTTTGTCGTTATGAGTGTTCCAGTACCATTCAAGCCTTCTGCTATTGCCTTAATAGTTTCTTCTAGACACTTTTTATATATTATTGTTATGAAATCAGTCAATTGTCAATTTATGAATTACCTATGATCTATGAATAATAAAACTATCTCTCTGAATTTCACATCAAAACCAATCGGACGTCTTTATATTTAATCTGCATAATCTCTGTGAATTCGATTTTTATAACATCAGTAAGTATGTACACTCAAAATTAAAATGAATACGAATGTGTCAGCTTTAGTTATTTTCTTTGCGAATATTAATTTTTATGCTTAAAAAGTTCAAGAGCCACGGGGAAGAACTCTTCCCCACAACATTATTTTAAGTCGATTTTCCTGATAGTGAAATTTCCTTCAACATTAAAATGCAGAGAGCCAAATTCACTTAAATAATTGAAAACGCCTATTTTAAATATCTGTTTTAAAATAATATGGGGAACAGTCCTTTAACATGATTAAAAATGAGTCAACAGATACGTTAGTGTGATCAAATATTTATCAATTGTTAACCCTCTACTGCATGAACATCTTTCCAATAAAGAAAAAAATTTTTTTTATGCAAATATGTATTTATTTGGGCTATTATAATATATATTTGGAATTTTTTTTTTTTTTTTGTATATGGTTTAGAAAAAAAAAATCAAGCCATATATGGCTCTCTATGCATATAGCTTACTTTGTGTGAAAGCTTGTGAAACAGTTTCTTTTGTCATTGTAGCACAAAAATACATTACACTTCTCACAAAAAGTGTAGGAACGGAAAGAACAATCATTTTGACAAAGTTGTCTATTCGTCAGCCATTTGGGAAAATGTCCAATATTATCCGCTCGAACAGAATTCAGTGGAAAATCTTGGCGCTTCATTCTTTTACTGCTAGAAGGAGTACCTTCTCTGCTTGTAGTCGGAGATGAAGTCGGAGTGGTCATAGGACGTCCTCGTTTTTTAGGTTTTCCTGCTTTGCAGAGGTGCTCAGCTATTATAAGCTTGAAGTCAAACAGCGTCATATATTCCTCTGACTTACGACGCCATAAAATCCACGAGTTGACAATACACATATCTATCATGTGGAAAAAATTTTTTTTATACCATTTTTTTGTATGCAATTGAATTCTATAAAGTCCAAGTAATGAATCGAGTAAATCAACGCCACCCATATTATAATTATAGACGTCAACTGCCTTCGGCGACTTGATTTCGATGTACTTTTTGTCCTTCTTACTAAAACGCGTTTTGGTTGAAACAGGATCGCTTCCCACGTAAGTGGAAAGAATATTGACAACTTTATTGTCAAACCAAGAGACGAGGCCAACTTCAACTCCATCGATATTAGCTACTTTTTCGACCATGCTTCCACGTCCCAGCTTTTTCAATTCTTTTTCAGGTGGCATCTTTGAATTAGGGACTCGATTAATCCTTACCGTACCCAAAGGAAATAAACCATTTTTCATAAGGTGGACTTCAAGATTGGGGCTGTTGAACCAATTGTCAAAAAATATTTTGTAGTTTTTTCCTTTTGGTACAGTAGCCGCTAGTCTTGTTACAACATTTCCACTTACTCCCAAATTAGGTGCTCCTTCCGGATACGTATCACTTTGGGCTCCAGCAAAAATGTCGAAATCGTAGCTAAAACCTGATACTCCACTCAACACAAAATTTTTGAAACCCCATTTGTGAGGCTTAGCCGGATTATATTGTTTTAAGTGGTGCCGGCACTTCGTGGGAATAATTTGCTCATCAACGACCAAATGTTCCTCCTTAGGTACGAGCAATAATTGATCACGGATCTTGCTTAGCAGCGGTCGAATCTTGAATAGCTTGTCAAACCCGGCTTCACCTGGCGACTTCATATCGTCGTTATTGTTGAAGTGCAAAAAACGTTTTATAGTTTCCCATCTATTGCAAGTCATGGTGCCACGTACAATTTCTTGACCAACAGTCGTATTCCAATAGTGTCTTGAAGATGGTAATTGTACCAACGACATGTATAATACCATGCCTAAAAATATAACTTATTAGAGCTTTTCACTGTGGTTAAATTTAACTTACCTATAAATTGCTCTATTTCGTTTAGAGTAATATTAGCGGGCCTATTTATGTCAACTTGGAGTGCAACTAGATTTGACTGTTCAACTATGAAGGTTATCAGATCGTCGGTAAAAAAAAATTTAAAAAAAAATTAAAAAAGTCTTCTGGCGTCTCCAGTTTATCGATAAAACTTGGAAGATTGGTATTTCCTTGAAATGGAAAGCTCTCTTTCGAATACGGGGGCAAGTGACTTTCATTCCAAATCGGTGCTGCTTTTTTTGTCGGCTTTGCTTTCGAAAAGTGGGGCCTGTCACAGTGGTCATCTGAACCACTCTCATCGGTCTCCGGTATATACATATCTTCCTGTTCGACCTTTTGATTTCCAACAACTTCTTCATCGGTATCGGATGCGTATTCGTCATTACTTTGAAGGGGATCATCGATTTCGTTGACGTTTGATAAGTTACCGTAAAATGATTGTACATTCATTTTAGAAAATTAAATTTTATATGTAGGTACAGTGAAAGCCCTCCGTATTGGTAGCAAAAAGATCTCAAATATGTAGAAGTCGGAACAAATCATCAAAATGTCTATTAGGGAAGTCCCGGCAATTGACATTTAGAAGTCGGGGAAAACCATAAAAAATTGAATTGGGGGAATCCCGCTAATCCACATTTAGATGTTGTTGTCGGAAAATTCGTTTATTCGGACTGACCTTCCGGCCAACCATTCCGAATTAAGTACCGTTTTAAATAAAAAAAAAATCTTAAAAATGAAAAGCCATATATGGCACTGTATGCGGTAGAGAGTCGAGCTTTTACTGTATATAGAACATATCATTACTGCATAAAGAGCCATATATGGCTTCCGCAGTTTTTGTAAGAAATAGTATATATTATGCTTACCTTACAGTCAAATTATATTTTTTTATGAAAAATAACTTTATCTTCTTTCGGAAAAAAATTATTATTGAAAAAAAAAAATATTTTTATGTGGTGCAAATTTAATTCTAAATTGAGCAAAATTCACTTTCATGCACCCACGTGAGACGCTTGAACAAAACTCATTGAAACACGAAATAAAGCAACACAACAAAAATTCTTTACATGGCATTCCAATAGAAAATAGTGCAAAAAAAAATTACCGATACAATCGATTTCACTTAAGTACCGTTTTAAATAAAAAAAAAATAAACATAAAAACAAGCACCGGGCAGATAACGGTAGCAGCGGCATATTGCTCTCCTAGCTACAGACTGAAACAAAACAATTTTGAATGCCTCTTACGCAAATTCGGAAATAAATTCATAATAGGTGGAGATTTCAACGCTAAGAACAAATCTTGGGGATCAAGATTAACAAATACAAGAGGAAGAGAACTCCTTGAATCTATTAAAAAAACCAATGCTAACTACCATTCAACGGGAAATCCTACTTACTGGCCCACAGATAGGAACAAAATCCCGGATGTTGTCGACTTCTTCATAACTAAGAATATTTCTTCAAATACTACCCAAGTTAAGGAAGGGCCAGATCTTGACTCAGATCACTCATCTGTGCTGCTTACACTTGGTAATAAAATTATAATGAAGGATCACAACCCACGTCTAGTAAACAAACTAACTGACTGGATATATTTCAGATACCTAATAGATGAATGCATCGAACTATCCACAACAATTAATACAATAGAGCAATTAGAAAGCGAAGTACAGTCCTTCACCTTAGCTATACAAAAGGCTGCATGGGCTGCAACGCCCGAACTAAATAGCAAAGTAAAAAGAAACGTGTATCCCAAAGAAGTCTGCGACATTATATCAGAAAAGAGAAGAGCTCGCAAACGATGGCAACTGACAAGAGCTCCGAGTAATAAAAATAGACTTAATAGTTTAAACAATAAACTCAGAAAAAAGATAGCAGAATTTAAAAATGCATCGATGGAAAGATACTTTACAAATTTGACAAACGATGATAGTACACAATACTCACTGTGGAAGGCTACGAAAAAAATGAAAAGACCAACGGCATACATTCCGCCAGTGAAAAACAGCAGTGGTAACTGGGCTAAAACAAACAAACAAAAGGCGGATCTATTCGCGGAACACCTTGAAAATGTCTTCCAGCCATATGACGATAATGAAAATTCCCAACAAATGGAAGAAATGTGTGAAGACGAGAGATCGATTCCAACAGTAACCTCTAGGGAAATAGCCAAAGAAATAAAAGAAAAGATCAACCCGAAAAAAGCTCC
This sequence comes from Cheilosia vulpina, assembly GCA_916610125.1. Lineage (NCBI taxonomy): Eukaryota > Metazoa > Arthropoda > Insecta > Diptera > Syrphidae > Cheilosia > Cheilosia vulpina. Next base: position 56,539,042 of record OU744276.1, on the reverse strand, counting down.
GGGATTTGATCTAATAACGGGTGAAATTCTGAAAAAACTGCCTAAAAAAGGTATGAAAAAAATGGCACAGATAATAAATGCAGCGTTCAGACTAAGGTATGTTCCACGTATGTGGAAGGTCGCGGAAGTTATTATGGTACCTAAGCCGGGCAAATTGCCCAGTGAAGTAACGTCATATCGGCCGATATCATTGCTGCCAATCCTTTCTAAGCTATTCTAAAAAATCCTTCTAAAACGACTCCATCCGATTCTAGAAGAAAAAACACTGATCCCAAACCATCAGTTCGGATTTAGAAATAAATATTCAACTATAGATCAAGTCCACAGAATAACTAATATAATAGAAAAGGCTTTAGAAGAAAAACAAATATGCTCTACCATCTTCCTTGATGTAACACAGGCTTTTGATAAAGTATGGCACAAAGGATTAGTCCGTAAGCTACAAAAATATCTTCCAAAACAGTACTCTGAAATACTGGAGTCCTATATAATGCAACGATTATTTAGAATTAAACAAGAAGATGAATACTCAGCATTGAAACACATTAAAGCTGGAGTACCGCAAGGAAGTGTGTTGGGACCTGACCTGTATTTCTCCTATACACGAACGACCAACCACAAAATGAAGAAACTACTGTTGCCACTTTTGCAGACGATACTGCTATACTTGCAGTAGGAAAAACCGTGCAGGAAGTTACCGAAAAACTACAAAGGACAGTAAATGATATATCTAATTGGACCAACAAATGGCAAATAAAATTAAATGAACTTAAGTCGATTCATGTTAACTTTACAAATAAACACGTACAACACATACCTGTGTATATAAATAATAAAGTGGTTCAGCATTCGAACTCAGCTAAGTACTTAGGCTTGACTTTGGACGCAAAGTTGCGCTGGAAAACTCATGTCAAGAAAAAACGTGATGAACTAAATTTACGATACATTAAAATATATTGGCTCATAGGGAGGTATTCATGCCTCTCAATTCACAATAAACTGCTTCTCTACAAGCAAATATTAAAACCAATTTGGACATATGGCCTCCAATTATGGGGGTGCACAAGTAAGTCCAACCTTCAAAGCATACAATGCTTCCAAAACAAAGTATTACGCAATATTGTTAATGCGCCGTGGTACGTACGTAACGCTGATCTACATAGGGATCTAAAAATTGAAATGGTAGAGGACGAGGTTCGGAAGGTCGCTAGAAGACATGAAGTTAGGCTTCGCAACCATGCTAATTTAGAAGTAGTCCAACTACTTAATAATACTAATTTAGTTAGAAGATTACGTAGAGTAAAACCTTTTGAACTAGTTAACTAGGTAAAAAGAAAAGAAATATGTAACAACATAATCACACTAACAAAGTGATAATGAATTAAAAAACAAAGGCAACAAACCAAAGTTAGTTCCTTAAAACTGTGCGTAAGTACATTAGTACATATTAGAACAAAATTGCTGATTAGTCTGACGACTAGGTGCGATCATTGGAAGGATGGTAACACCATGCCTTCCCTGGGTGTTTTTAGTGGGTGTTTCCAGTCCCACACTATCGCAAAGCTCAAATGCGATGTCTTTCGAAAAAAAAAAAAAAAAAATAAAAAAAAAATCTTTAAAAATGAAAAGCCATATATGGCACTGTATGCGGTAGAGGGTTAAAAAATACTTTAGTTCAAAATTCTATTAAAACAAGACTTATGAAGCTTCAATCTCTTGTTGGATCAAATGCAAGTACAATAGTTGAGGAGTTAACATCTGTTGTGAAAGAATACGAATTGAAAGTAGAAAAAACGTGCGGACTAGATAATACAGACAATTCTAGTGTTATATATAGAACAACAAATTGTGCTATAACTAAATTATGCGAAATAAACACTAAAACCATTTAATATCATGCGCCTGCCATTCACTGCAATTCGCTATCTCACCAAAGCATATTTAGTGATATATGGATATGGTTTACCCGATACTCTAGTCACCAACATGACTATCACAGACTTTTTTTTAGTTTAATTAATGATGGACATAATCCATTTAAAAGTACGCAACCATGTGTTACTCGCTGGTTATCCATTGAGTCAGCTATTATCCAAAATTACCAACAGTACTAAGAGCTTAAAACATATTTCAAAATTTGTAAACAAAATGCAAATTACTTATATTTCATTTTTCTCAAATTAATTTTTTTTATGATTTTAATTCTGCAACACCTGGAACTTTTAATTTTTAGTACCTACCTATCAATACCTAAATATTGACATTAAGAAGGCTAGTCTTCAATTAATGCCGTATTAAGGGAATGAATGGCGTTTTTTTAAGAATTTCATCCGAGCAGACGGCAAGTCACACTTTTATCATTTTAGTTTATAATTTGCTTATTATAAGGTAAGGTTAGGTAAGGTGACTGTCTGGAAGGACACACTTAGACTATATTGCGATTTATCTACGGCCTCAATCCTCCTGCGTCCAGGCAGGTTTATCCTTGGGAAAGGGTACCGATACAGTCTGCCCCTTGCCCGTGAATCTCGGACGACCCTATGAAGAGAGGAGACTGGAAGTAGCTTTTGAACGATATATCTTCGAATATACGACGGGTGACCGATCTAGTTTTGGCTAGATTTGCTTGGATGTGGCCAGAGGTTCCACATCTTACAGGGGCGAAAATCTTCAGTAAACTTGACGCCAATAGTGGGTTCTGGCAAATAAAACTTACTGAGGAGTCAAAACTGCTTGTCAACTTTCATGACACCGTTCGGTAGGCATTGCTACAACCGTCTACCATTTGGTATCACCTCTGCTCCAGAACACACCAAAAGAGAATTTCAAACATAGTCCGTGCATTGGAAGGAATCCTTTGCCAAATGGGCGACATTCTGTTGTGGGGTAGCTCGGCCGACGAGCACGATCGAGGACAACACCTATTTCTGCGACGTTTTCAGGACTCAGGAGTGACTCTCAACGAAACTAAGTGCCAGTTTGGTGTCAAATGCATCAAGTTTCTTGGACAAATTCTAGATGAAGAGGGCGTGCATCCGGACAGCGATCGCATTTCGGCCATGGTTGACATGAAGCGACCGGAGAATATACACGAAATCCGCATTGTGATCGGACTGATCAATTATCTTGGCAAATGATGAATGCGCAAAACAAATCGTTCGCACAAGTCAAGTAAATTCTCACCAGCAAACCAGTGTTGAAAGAAACAAAGAAATTGTAGTTTCTGCTGACAGTTCATCATATGTGATTGGAGCTGTCATACGCCAACGTCACCACGACGGTAAAATCTGGACAACTACGACGCAATAGCTACCATTTAACTCGAGCCCGCCGTCCTGAAGGAGTTATTGAGGAAGCAGAGATCGACGAAGAGATACCGCAACTAACGTCACTTCCATTAGTTTCGCCATCAGGATAGTCGACATCACCGCTCATACTTTCACCTACATCAATTCAACCACATACATCTTCAACGACACACATTTCAGAGTAGTTGGCACCATCATCGCCACCTTTATTAAATGAGCAAGCATCATCGTCAGGTTGTACAAAAACCGCGGAGACCCAAGGCTACCGGACCCGATACGGCCGACTGGTCAAACCCGTCGAGCGAACAGGATACTGAAAAAGGGGGATTTGTCGGTAGGCAACGGCAACATCGATGCTGCCTAAAACAATTGTAACGCCAATCCGACCATTTAACTAACTTGTGCAGAGCAGATTCCATAAGGTTTCTAATTGAGTTCGGCAATTAGCCAGTTGCTTCATTAACTACTAAGATCCAAAGTAGTGGCGACAGCACTCCCCCCTGAGGTGTACCCCCATACACTGGCCGTTCGGTTTGACAGCTCCATAGGTCGGATAAGATCACTCAGCTACTGAACTTGTTTTCTATCCAGACGCGTATACAGCTGTCATATTTCAGCCTGCGGAGTGCATTAGAAATGCCGTCTGTTTTGACATTATTGAAGTCGGCTTCGATATGTAGTAAATATAACATCGCATACTCTTTGCGAGCGATTTTTCAATGGTACCAACTAGTGAGTGTAGAGCTGTCTCCATCGAGAAACCCTTGCGATAGGCGTGTTGGGAATCTGAAAGGGAGTTATCTGATAAGTTCTTGCGAATGTATATATCAATGAGTCTTTCCAGTGTCATTAGGGAGAAGAAGGAGAGACGGATAAGATCCTTAGGGGAAACATGTGAGGACTTGCCACACTTTGGTATGAAGATTACCTTAACCCTTCTTCATGACGCAGTAGTGTAACCGAATTTAATACAAGTTCGGAAGATCACTTCGGGGTCAGAATATCTAAAGCTTTCTGTATTTCTACTGGTGTTATCTTATCTGGTCCAGGAGATTTATACGGAAGGAAGCTGTTAACGGCCCAGTAAATATTGCGGCTGTTGACAATCCCGACCGGTGATTCTTGGGCCGGGTAGTTGTATAATAATGATGGAATATCATCTATTGTATTAACCGGAAAGCGTGTTTTCATGAGAAGATCCAGGGATCTCTACGCAAATTTGACAGGTGAGTATTCCACCACAGTGATTTGCTCCTTTTCCTGTGTCTACTGATCGGGCAAGCTTCTTTAAAGGCTTCGTTCATCGATTTGGTGACTTTGTCAACCATATAATCAATATCCGATGGTGAATTCAGTTGACATGAAAGGCTTCTGCTTTAGGAAAAAATTATACACCTGCAAATTGGTTTTCCTGGGATTCCGGAAGGTTTCAAGTGGAGGTGTATATATAGATTTCGAGAGTAATTCGGATCAGACCACTATTGTCGAGTCTCTTTCGTCTTTTACCACTGTAAATCTCTACACGGAGAGACCCTCTGGATTGCTCCACTGTTCTTCTCTGGGCTCGATTCTTAGTGTTAACGCTAACATCTGTTTATGGGAGATCTGTTTCATCGACTGGGCCTAGAACCAATGATGTTCCAAGATCCTCATTCTTCTGCCAGCCAACGCTGGACATTGACACAGTATATGTGCCATTAGCTCAGATTCCTCCAGGCATAGCCCACAAGTATCATCATATCTAAGGCCCATTTTCCTGAAGTGATACCCGAAATTACCATGTCCTGTAGATAAAGCCACCACCCATTTCAATGTTCCACGACTCATGCTTAGAACACTTCTTTGAGTGAAGCACGCCGACCACTTATTGCCTTCTCAGGTGTTCTGCCGTGATCCATTTGTGAATCAGCTGTTCTACCACTCCTCTGCCAACCACTGTTTTCCAAGGGAGTCCGCCTTTTCTTTACCATCGATCCCTTTGTGTCCTCGTGCCCAAGTAATTGTTACTTCATTTTTAGATGAGCACTTATTGAGCTTAAGTACACATTCCAGTGGCAATGATGTTTTGATGTTTGTTTGTTCCATGCGTCTGATCACCGCCTGATTGTCCAGTGCTATAAGGATATTTCTTCCTTCCAGCTGACACCAAGGGCGGATCCAGGATTTATTTCTGGGAGGGGCACAAAGGCCAGATAGATGAAGAGTGTACCCCATAGTATTGCATTGCAATTTGTTTTTGGGATTCATTCTTTATCAATTCGAACCTTATCAATTCCCTCGGACAACATTTTATAATTGGAGGTGATTTTAACGCCAAACATAGATTCTGGGGATCTAGATGCATATCGCGAAAGGGAAGAATACTTTACGAAGTGCGTATGCAGTATAATTGCGATTCTCATTCGACAGGCAAACCAACGTACTGACCAACTGATGTCGCTAAAATACCTGATTTGATTGATTTCTTTATTACAAAAGGACTACCCGCCAATCGTATTAAAGTTGAAGAATGTTTTGATCTTTCTTCTGATCATTCTCCGGTAATTTTAAGAACGACTGTGACATTTATAAAAAATGAAATACCGCCAAGGCTAACAAACGGCAAAACAGACTGGGAAGGCTTCAAAAAAGATGTCCAGAACAATACTGAACTGCGTGAATCACTCAAGACGCCTTGCGAATTAGAAGTTGCGGTCGACCGCTTCGTCAATATCGTACAGAAAGCTGCATGGAATAATACTTCTCACAGGCAGAGAACATCGAACTATAACTGCGGCAAATACCCGCAGGAAAGAATTAATATGGTAAGAACAAAACGAAAAGCGCGAAAAAGATGGCAACAAACTCGAGCCCCGCAAGATAAAGCGAACCTAAATCGACTTACTAACTTGCTAACAAACTCGATTAAAGATTTTAAAAATGACGAGGCTAGAAATTACCTCGAAAGCTTAACAGCTGAAAAAAAATCCAATTACTCGCTTTGGAAGCCTATTAAAGCCACAAAAACGCCGAAGATTGCAGGGCCGCCTATTAAGATAACCCAAGGTCTTTGGGCAAAAAGCGACAAAGAGAAGGCGGATGTTTTCGCCGCTCATCTAGAAGAAACTTTTAAGCCATTCGATGGTCAAGTGCTTAATGGAAATATTAATGCATCAGACCGACTAACATCTGAAAATAATGTAGTAATAAACGCTATAAAGAAACTTAAGCCCAAAAAAGCTCCGGGTTATGATCTGATCACGGGTGAACTCCTAAAAATGCTACCTCGGAAAGCATTAACTAAGCTTCTCCACATTATAAACGCCGCGATCAGATTACAATACATTCCGAGTCAATGGAAAATCGCGGAAGTCATAATGGTTCTAAAATCAGGCAAACCACCGAATGAAAAAAAGTCTTATAGACCCATTTCGCTTCTTCCAATTTTTTCCAAAGTTTTTGAGAGGATATTACTCAGACGCTTGCAACCAATTATAGAAGAAAACCGTCTTATACCCGATCATCAGTTCGGGTTTAGAAGCAAACATTCAACAATCGATCAAGTGCATCGGATAACTGACGTAATAGAGAAAGCTCTAGAAGAAAATAAAATTTGCTCTGCCGTGTTCTTGGACGTTTCGCAAGCATTTGATAAGGTTTGGCATGAAGGCCTCAAGTGCAAATTAAGACAAGTTCTCCCCGAACGGTTATGGAAAATTCTAAAATCGTATCTAGAGAGTAGACTCTTTCGTGTCAAACACGGAAACGAATATTCGGAATTTAAAGAAATAAGGGCAGGTGTGCCGCAAGGAAGCGTCCTTGGGCCTCTCCTGTACCTGCTATTTACGCGTGACATTCCGCAAATAGAAGGTACTACCGTAGCTACTTTTGCCGATGACACTGCTATACTAGCAGTGGGTACAACGACCAAAGAAACAAACAAAGTATTACAAGGCGCGCTTAACCGGGTCTATGAATGGACAAAATCATGGAGGATCGCTCTTAACGAAACGAAATCGGTCCACGTGGATTTTACATATAAAAAAACAAATAACTTGCCTGTATTTATAAATACGGTACAAGTTCCGTTTGCAAACGATGCCAAATATCTCGGAGTGACTCTCGACACCAAATTAAAATGGAAACCGCATGTAAAGAAAAAATGCGAAGAACTTAAAATCAAATATAGAGAACTTTATTGGTTACTCGGAAAATATTCCAAGCTTATCCTCGAGAACAAGCTTTTATTATATAAGCAAGTGATGAAGCCTGTATGGACATATGGTATACAGTTTTGGGGCTGTACCAGCGAAACAAATCTAAACATTTTACAAACTTTTCAAAACAAAGTGCTAAGATCACTCGTCAGTGCACCGTGGTACATTAGAAATGAAGATCTCCATAGAGACCTCGGAATTCCCACCGTCAAGGATGAAACGAAAATATGCGCTCGAAAGCATAGAAATCGATTATTAGGACATATTAATAGCTCGGTCCGTGAAATTCTCGATGAAACAAATTTATTGCGGCGTCTACAACGAACTAAACCTTCGGACTTAGCCCGATAATTATCAACCGCGTTAAAATTGCGGAACGAGCAGGAACTTTCGCCGGAATGTTGCCTGCCAAACGTGTAAAACTTCGTGATAAAAAAAACACGTTTGCACTGATGTAGTACCATTTTTGCCTTCCGGACCTTCTCCTCAACATGGTAATTGCAAGAAAGTCCAGTATCAAGATAGACTCCCAGATACTTAACCTTCTTAATCATTGTTAGTTCCGATCCGAAAAGTGTTAAGGGCCAAAATTCAAGATTTTTCCTCTTCATAGTGAAGACTATTAGATCTGTTTTCCCGGCATTAGTGGAGAGCCCTTGTTCTAGACACTCTGAGTTCGAATTTGCGTCTGGCCATTATTGCTATGTCGTCGGCATATCCCACTGTATGAATGCCAGTCACCTCAAATCTGTCGAGAACTTGAGTCCAAACTGATATTCCACAGTGTAGGTGAGAGAACACCTCCTTGTGGGCAACCTCTGCTAACCCTTCCTCTGAGTTTTGAGGTTCCCGTCTGAATATTAATCGCCCCTGTATTTAACATATTTTCCACCCATCTTACCACCAGTGGGTTAACCCTACGTTTTTCCAAGGCTTGTTTCAGACTTTCAAAGCATATCTTATCGAAGGCACCTTCAATGTCCATTACAGTGGTCATCGCAATACCACCGGTATTGAGCTCGTCCTCCGCAACGCGCTGTTTCTTTAGATATGTCTACCCTGTATGCATGCTGTCTACTATTCAAAGGATACGTCTTAGCGTCTTAAGATACGTCTCTCCATATAGTGGACTATCTATCTTACTATCCGTTTACATTGTTTGGAATAGGAAGGATGTTAGGCTGACTGGTCTGAATGACTTTGCCTCGGTGTAGTCCTTTTTTTCCCGGTTTTGGAAGAAAGACAACATTAACTTCCCTCCACGTAATCGGGATATAGCCTATTGCTAGGCATGCAACGTATATATTCCTGAGCTTTGGTGCAATTACCCCATTGCATTACACTTGGAAATATACCATCCGGTCCCGCAGTTTTGAAGGGTGAGTATGTTGCTATCGGAGCCTTGACAGCTTTTGGTGTCGCGATCGGTTCCGCTTCCGTTCTATCCATCCAGTTTGCAAACATCAAATGAAATGGCTCTGGGATCCGACAATGTAGCCTGATCCATTACCCTCCAATTTGATACTCTTTCAATTATCTGGCTACTGCACAGGGTAACATCGATCACTTCCTTGCATAATACAAATTTGAATAAGGCTTCTCCTAAATAATTATCATTGGTGCTGCCCCATGTATTATGTGCATTGGCATCACAACCAATTATTAGATCCTCGTTCCTGTTCCTGCATTCATTCACCATAGACTCTAACTCTCTTGACGGAGGAGGTTCTGGAGAATCATATGGCAGGTATGCAGATGCTATGACAAAACTTCCGGCACCTGATCCTACTCGTACTGTTGCAAGGTCAGGGGCGCACAGTTCCGGTAATTTAAATGCTGGAACTCCGTGCCTCACCAGGATACAGGACCTAATTCCGCTAGTTAATGAAAATACTCAACTGTGAAGCTTCTATCCCTTCCTCTCGACTCATGTCGGCAATACCCATTTGGAGATCGTTCGCCGCTGTTTGAGCAAAGGTTTTTACGCATTTGCCAACTTTGGCTCTCACACTCCAAGCGTAAGGCTTTGCATCATCTGCTTGTTTTGCTCTTCTTCCCATAGCTTAGCTCAGCTCTCGCTTTACCTTGCTTGGTGCAGGTTTCTCGGCCTTGCACGATTTCTGTTTTTCGGGTTGAATAATAGTCCGTTGTACATGTTGTCCATCCACATAACAACTGGAGTGTGGTACCTGTAGACTGACCCCATATTGAACAGACTGTCCGTCCCCTTCTTCTCAGTTTCAGGTGGATTCATGAAGCTTTCTGATGTTAAGTTATACATTTTAGAGATGCAGGTGAAAAAAATCCATTGGTTGTACCAATTTCAAACATCGCGAGCGGATTTTCAACCAACTTAAACTAATAAAAGCAAAATAATCGGCCTTACCAATAAATATTTCTAGTTTCGACTCTAAATTTTAGAAGTTTATAGTGACTATTTATTCTATACAAATTTCGTAATTGGGAGCTTCCGTAAATTTAAAGTCGAGACTTAAATTCATTATTAGTACGGCGAATAGTGAAAAGGTTTCTAATAAAAATAAATAAATATTTGGCGCAACAGATCCGTAGCGTGAGGGACCCTAGGCCTAGCTTCTCACAACCACTCGTTTCGTGTGAGTTTTTTTATTTTTTTGGGACAAATGAATTAGATCTACAATTTTATGCCAAGTGCAAACGGCTAATTGAGAAGCTCTTTCATGACGGTTATGTACTCTCTGATGTTTGTCAGACATTCGCGAGAGATCGCGCAATGGTAAGAACCTTAGAAGTCCAACACACTAATCACTAGGCCACAGCGCCTACATAGCTTTCTTATGTTTAGAAATAATCTCCCACCTAATGTTAATTACTACAATAGCCTTCTTCCAATGAAAATAAAAACAAAATAAATAGGGACCAACGAGTTATACAAAAATTATAGTTCAAACGACTTTGAGATCGATGAAGATGTTGGTAATGAATTTGTTTAAAACTTATAAATCATATATGATAATAATGTACATGTCATTTATCAATATTTTGTATGACTGATTGAAAGTTCCTTTTTCTGCAAAATTTTCTAATGCAAATCGTTTTTGAATTGTTTGTGTCTTCTTATTTAAGATTAGTTTCGTAAAATATAGAAACAGTTTACGTTTGGTTTCTACTTTTAGTAAAAATATATAACTGTATTTTATTTTTGGTCGGACTTCTTGTCAGAAATTCTTTTTTAACTTTTGACCGAATTTAACCCTAGAAAGATAATCATAAAATAAAGAGCGTAAAAGATAATCATACGTCTCATACGCCAATTAGTGTATTTAATTAAACATATGAACTTCTTATTATTTATAATTAATTTAAATAATTATATAGATACTATTCAAAAAAAATAAATTAATGATTTTTTTATATATAGTGGACACGGTCAACGCGCTGCGGTTTAGAATTTAAAAGTTATCACACAATTGTCCCGCGCCATACGTCTCGTGGACGTAGATTATCTTTCTAGGGTTAAAAAGAAAATCGGTCACTCCGTCAGGTTTGACCGGATTCACTCTTTTGTAGTGAAACACGCATCACTGCCCCATCCCTTCACAGGAAAAGAGTGAGATTCTAACAAATGAAAAGACTTGGTTAATGTAGGTAACTCTTTTCGCAAGGTTTTAAGCAGCGATGTGACAACAAAACTAATGTGAGAGAAGCTGAAAGGATAATATAATGTTCTTTTGAGAACTCACAACTTTAGATTGTTAATATGTTGGCCGTATCTCGAAATAATAGTCGAATATTCTGAATAATAGTCTCAGTACAAGACTTGAGAACAACACAAACATAAACAGAATACTTCTTAGAAAGGAATACCCAAGAAAATGCTCAATGGAGAGATAACTCCGCGCAAACATGGAAACAACTACCCAAATACCCAAATTCAAGATAAATGCTCGGATTATTAGCTAAAGACCGTTGCTTTAGACAAGGATGTCATCCAAATATCCCCAAACATATAAAACTGGACTGCAGCTACTGCTCTTTGCGTTGGGTGTCATGTCTCTGCTTCATACTCCTGCCTTATCTTGATATCATATCATTTCGTACTCCATGATATTTGTTTTGATTTCAGAAATGCAAGTTCCAATTTCCTTCTTTCGAAATATAATCTTCGATTTTGACAGGTCTATAATCAACTGTAAGCCATGCTAAAGTGACAATATCATCAGCATACATTATAGCAGTTTGTTATTGAAGTTTTTCCGTCGATAGTATTGAAGGCAGGCTTGAAATCCACCAAAACCGTATATTTTCCTTTTTTCTCTTGATTAAACAACTTCTGAAAAACATCCGAGAGAATATCTGTCTTGGGGTGGAATCCCGTAAGGTGATAGGTGATAGTGACTTTTGTGATAATCAAAACTGCGATAGTCAAATCATTCTTCTTCTACGTTAGGTGATCGCAAAATAACTATACAAATTTGGCATCACTTCATCATTTCAAAACATAACTTTGCTCTTAGCTATTTTTGCACAAAAAGCTGACAATTTTCCGCTGAAATAGTATTATTTTGAAAGAAGAATTCTTCAGCAAAGAAATTGAAAAAAAAAATATAGAATTATGTCAACAAACTGTAAAACAATTAACTTTTAAAGGACACAATAAAGAAAAGAACACGGATTTGTCAAAGACGCACAAAACGAGACTTTATCTCGGGAAAGTGAGCAAATCACGCAACCTCAAGATGTTTAGAAAAACTCCTTTTCGTAAACAAAAGTTTTGAAAAAACTAAATAGATAAATAATTATAGATAGCCGAATGAAGAACCTCACATTGCATTTGAAAGTTTAAAAATATTTGATTGGGTTCGTAAGTTCATTATTATAAATAAAATAAAAGATCCGCTCCATTCGCTCAATATAATGCGGAATAATGTTTGAGGATCTTCCAATCCCTGCCCCTCGTTGGGACTTTTAGCCCGATCATACTTTCTCTACACACATAAACAAAACTTATTATATGCATGTCAGTCTATAGGTAGGACTAAAATGTTCTACATAACATATTAACATATACATACATGCTCTTTATTAATGTTCTGTGCAACTGCATGTCAAGCATATTCGAATATTGACACGACACTAAAGCACTCCATACTTCGGCCTCCTTTGATCTTAATACGGCGCTTACCATTCTTACAAAATTATAAACAATCGACTTGCAGGAAGAATAGAAGAAACAAATATCTGAAAACTGTGTATATAGCGATTCCAAGGAACCTGACAATGACCATATGAGTATAGTACAACAAAAACGCAAACATTCAACAACTTCAACAAAATGACAAGCAGTTCTCGGAACTACCCCAGAGTATAAAGTGGACAATAATATACCGCAAAATGTGTTCACTCATTGTTTTATGCGAATTTCACAGCGATTAGGCCCATTGTTTGACAAAGAAACATCAACTTTGTTCATTTAGTGTTTGGTAAAAGAAAACTCGCTCTTTTTTGTTCAACAGACTTCTTCCCTTTTTTGAGTTTGAATGAATAAGCATTTGCGCTTTTGTTTACAGGCAGACTGCATCATCTAACCAGGCTCAGCGCTGGCAGCGTTTCATTAGGTATAATCGATTAAATTTCCACAAAAGACCCCCAGTGATCAATTTGAATAAAAATGCACCGAACTAAACTACGAATCAAGCGCGAGAACTGACAAATGTCAAAGTGTCCCGTCAGAAGTAAGTGCACCCCAAAGTCAGCATTCAATGAACAGGAACTAAGTCCTATACCAATACCAGCTGCGATCTGACTACAAACATCCGCATTATGATATTCAAAGAAAGAGTACTGTGATGAAGATACGAGTACACGCACAGCTCACAAATTTCAGTAGCAGACCGCATGGGTGGCTAAAATGCGCTGTCCGTAGGAGGCCTGGTAAGCAGCCATCACCTGAACTCCCCGTGAAATATAATTATATAATAACTACACCAACGACCGGTTCAACATTTCGTCAACCCCATAGCATTTAAAAATTATACGAAAAACCTTCGCAGTAAAAAAACATTCACAGACGAGCGGTGAAAACCACACTTCACGTCAACATGTGCCCAAGTGATGACGACGATGAATACCAAAGAGGGATTGTCACTAGGTCGTGCATTGACGGATTCGAACGCAAGCTGAAATAAAACTATAAGACTCCGCTGGATACCTTGTTAGCCCTCCTATTGTGGCACCTCAGCACGCGCTCATATTTACCAGTCGCGATCTTCAAAATTGCACAGGATACGCGTTCATTATTTGTATTGTGCATAGAATGAAGAACGTTGTTTTATTCAATTATTATTAACTCTCGCTTGTATTATCAGGATGCTGTTGTTTTTTTTTTCTCGATATCACCAACCAGGCTGCAGCATTAAGTTATAGTTTAATAATATTTGACTCGTGCTGTGTTGCGGCTTAGTTCTCAAGGAAATCCAATTGTTCCTTTCGGCAATTGGATGTGGTTTAATATTTGATGGCGCGGTGCCATTTGTCCCGTATGTAATGTCACGAATCGGGAATGTTAAGATGAGTACTCAATTGGATTACCAATAATTCTTAATTGAAGACATTTAAAGACTCAATGACTATGTATGCATACAGTTAGCATCCGTTCACATTTCAATTTGTTTATCGCGGGAAATTACACTCTAGTTCGAACAGAATAATAATGTCACAACTTAAAATAGCTCAGTTCCCTGACAACTGTTTTCTAAATTTTTGCGCGTTAATGGGGGCGATTATGTACCTAGTTTAGTAAGTCTGACGGCTGTTTGATTTGATGTTTTGATTGGCTGAAATCGGTCTGATGGAGGCTGATACAAGGTTTATACAAGTGTACCATTACGAAATGCAATACGCATTGGATGCTCGTCCAGAAGTCATTAAAACATTTGCTATCATTTTCTAACACAAATCCAAAGCGCAGACGAGTCACATATCACTGGTAAGAAATATTTATGCATTATTATGTTTACATACCCACCTGATTATTTAATTTTGTAGACTTGGCCTTCGACCCAAGGCAGTATTTTTATTCTTGTTTTTTTTTTTTGTAATGTCTTAGGGAAAGGAGAGGCATGACGATTGGGATAGAGAAATTGCGGAGTAGGTAGTTGGATTTCGAAAGAAAAGTACGAGGAGAGCAAATCCGCAAGGTGCCTACTTCAACGTATTTTTTTTTTAATTTAGTAATATTTATTTTTAGTTAATGTTAGGTAAAACAGAAACATCATATGGTTGATATGTGATATGGTTGTGTAATATTACACAACTGTACCAATTTTGTTAACCATTATTGGATTTGCCGACATCACGGTCCTTTGCCTACGAAGCGTCCTTAGAGTAGAGCAAATTACCCTCGCACTGGTCAGTCGGGTGTTGATATTGGACTATCTTTCCGTTAAATTTCCATTGTTATAAAAGGCTTCTGAGCAGCGTTTAAGCTGCGTCTCGTACCATGTGAAAAATTGCAGGTACAATGGCGTCTAACCGATCACAGAGCGAGCTATACATACGGTGACCATATTTTTTAAATACAAATAATGAACAATAGAAAAAGACAAAACTTTCAGCACAATGTTCAATTACCAAATTTTATTTTATACATAGGTAGGTATTATTTATAAAAAAAAAAATTACACATTTTTAGTATTAGATTACTTGTTTCCTCGTTCAGCAAAATATGGTACCATAGCATTTTCATTTTGTTTATTGAATCTTGCTTTTCTTAATTCTTTTTTTTTTTAATTTAAATGAAAAACAGAACAAATAACGAACAACCTTTAAAATACAGAACATTTATATGTTTTTATATACAAATACAAAACTGTTCATCATTATAATGAACGGATCGTCACTGTACTGTACTGATGTTCATATCAGTGCATATCGTGCGATGAAAACATACTGCTAACAAACAAATCAATTTTTTATTCTATCATCAACCAAACATCATATGTTTGCTACGAGTTGTTTTATAAGCATTATATAATGCCAGACCAGGTAATATAACCTACGCTCTTTTCTCTGAGAGCCTGTATTTTATTGTTCAATTACTTATAAGAATATCAAGGAAACGTTGTTAACTTACCTGAGATATCTCTTCATATTGATATCTGAAAGGCCATTTTAAGTACTCCTGTAAGAATGTTCCGATGACATTCAACATTTTGCAAAATGCTACAAGTGGACCGCTTTTGGAGCAGTTGAAGCGATCGCCTGCAGATAAGAAACTTGCCCGTTTACTTACGAGTATCATCTTCCACGTCTACTATTCGATTAGCGTTTCCTACTTGCTCCAAGCGACCCTATAAGTTAAAAATAGTAGTATAATTATTTCTTTTTTATTAAATAAATGGATTTAAGTAATATAAAGTAACTTAACACTTTTTGATAGTGGCTGAACTTATATAAATATATATATGAGCAGTAGACGAATGTCGGTATTAGCGCTCACAAGTAGAAAATTACTTTAACTAAATTGAAGTGCGCAAAGTGCAACTGAAGGCATTCGACTAAAAAACGTTCTGTAGAGGTTCATGGGTTGAGGCCTTGGTGTACCACAAACTCTACCCTGACCTAAGTAAAGTAGTAGCTACGAGAAGAGAAAGCATTAGTTATGTTCTCACATATCACACAACAGCCAAAAGTTATACATAGGTATGAACAAACGATTTTGTACGAACTATACTGAAATAAAGTTAATCTTAATTTCAAAGGAATATGAAAAACAATTTACTTACTCAGAATTAAATCGTATTACTCGTTCTTGTTTTATTTTATATTTCATACCCTCCACAGGAAGGTATATTTACCTTGTCATTACATTTGTAACGCCAAGAAGGAGTCACCGAAGACAACATAAAGTATATATATTCTGAATCAATATCATATTCTGAATCGATTAAGCCACGTCCGTCTCTCTGTCATTCTAATGAAAGCAATATAGCGCCCAAAGGGATTGGCATAGGCGAATGAAATTTGGTGGTATTGGTATTGAAAATGAACTATGTCGGTCAAGTAGTTCTGGTACCTATTAAACCCATGTCTCTCTCTGTCTGCTGAAAACACGATAGCGTCCAAAGAAATTAACCTAAATGAATAAAATTTGGTGAAAGGACTTTTTTCTATCGTCGTTAGGTTGGTGTTAAAAATGGGCTATGTCGGTCAAGTAGTTCGGGTACCTCTCATACAAAATCAATATTAGACCCATGTGTCTCTCTGTCTGCTGAAAACACGATACCGTCCAAAGAAATTAACCTAAATGAATAAAATTCGGTGAAAGGACTTATTTTTATCGTCGTTAGGTTGGTATTAAAAATGCGCTATGTCGGTCAAGTATTTCTGGTACCTCCCATACAAAATCAACATTAGGCTCATGTGTCGCTCTGTCTGTTGAAATGGATAGCGTCGAAAGAAATCGACCTAGGAAAGTGAAATTTTGAATTTATCGTCGTCAGGTTGATATTAAAATTGGGCTATGGCGGTCAAGCTGTTTTTTAATTTGTTTTAGATAATTTTTGATTTGACCAGTTTTGTGAATCATAGAAAAAAATTTGACGTATATACAAAAAAAATAACGAATGAATGTCAAGAAGTGACATTCCCGACCAATGTAGTTAGTTTTGGCGTTCAGGCTACTTTTAGACCAGGAAAATCTCGTTGACTTAAGATAATTAACTAGATTTTGGAATCTGCTCAATTTGGACCTCTTGGGCACCAAAACTGTTATTGTCTTAAAAACGCATATCGAAAAGTAATAAAAGTAAAAAAAAAAAAAGTTTTTTGAATTCATGAAAGAGCTTCTCAGTAAGCTGATTGGGCTCGTCATAAATTGTAGATCCCTTCAATTCGTCCCAAAAATGAAAAACTGAAAACGAATGGTTGTGAGAAGCTAGGCCTAAAGGGTCCTTATGGACCTGTGGCGCCAAATATTTATTTATTACCTGTCCGCATAGTACAAATTTTATGTAGGTGTTGGTATTACTATCTATCTAATAAAAAATGTTATTAAGTTTATTAGATTATTTAAGTTACGAGCATCAGCTTCTTTGCTCTAAAATGCCACATTGGTAAGATCAATATCGGTTAAAATTGGCTTTATGAAAAACAAAAGCATATAACTTATTAACATCAGTATACATGAAAGTCAGTATGCAATTTTGGCTTTCAATTTCATATTTCGATTCGAAAGCAGTTTTTAATTCTAACCCTTGAGATAATGCTTTATAAACAACGACCAAAAAAAATAACGAATGAATGTCAAGAAGTGACATTCCCGACCAATGTAGTTAGTTTTGGCGTTCAGGCTACTTTTAGACCAGGAAAATCTCGTTGACTTAAGATAATTAACTAGATTTTGGAATCTGCCCAATTTGGACCTCTTGGGCACCAAAACTGTTATTGTCTTAAAAACGCATATCGAAAAGTAATAAAAGTAAAAAAAAAAAAGTTTTTTGAATTCATGAAAGAGCTTCTCAGTAAGCTGATTGGGCTCGTCATAAATTGTAGATCCCTTCAATTCGTCCCAAAAATGAAAAACTGAAAACGAATGGTTGTGAGAAGCTAGGCCTAAAGGGTCCTTATGGACCTGTGGCGCCAAATATTTATTTATTACCTGTCCGCATAGTACAAATTTTATGTAGGTGTTGGTATTACAACATATTTTTTGTTTCTCTGAAATCCGAGACGAACAGTTATAATTGCGTGCAGCATATCGAAACTCATTTTGCTTCGTAGTTTTTTTTTGGATTATTTCCAAAATCTCCAAATATAACGTTAAGTCCTTCGACATAAAATCAATATTCTCAAACCCCGCAACTTTTATCTATCTAATAAAAAATGTTATTAAGTTTATTAGATTATTTAAGTTACGAGCATCAGCTTCTTTGCTCTAAAATGCCACATTGGTAAGATCAATATCGGTTAAAATTGGCTTTATGAAAAACAAAAGCATATAACTTATTAACATCAGTATACATGAAAGTCAGTATGCAATTTTGGCTTTCAATTTCATATTTCGATTCGAAAGCAGTTTTTAATTCTAACCCTTGAGATAATACTTTATAAACAACGACAATTCTTGAAGGTATTTGAAATCTGTGGTATGGATAGGAGATCAATTCCTTACGTAATCAATTGATACAATGTTCTAAATTTATATATACGCAAAGTCGCATAAGAATTCAAATTATAGGGCTTTCGCAATATATATTCAATGTCATTTGGTACAAAGCCATCCACGAAGACCGATGGGATGGAGAAGGAACAAGAAGTATGAAAAAGTGTAACATTTACTATGGCGATTGACACAGGGAGCAAAGTCAGCGGTTATTTGGCTGCGGATTTGTGATAGGAACAAGACTTAGGCAAGAAGTTTCGAGCTTTCGCAACGTAAGCGAACGCCTGGTCAAAATTCAAAAACATAACTTTGTGATTACGCCCCACAGAGGAGAAGGATGATACAGCCAAGGGAGCATTCTACGATCTTCCTGAGAAGAAGAATGATAAGTGTCCTAAGTACAACGTCAAGATTGTTTTTGGCGACTTCAACGCCAAAATTGGAAGGAGGGTATCTTTGGATCTACAGTCGGAAAGCACATCCTGCATGACAACACTTCCGAAAATGGTCTCAGACGAATCAACTTTGCGCGGGACGAAATGTCATCGGTGCCATCACCCGTTCAATTGTCCACCTCGGAGGTGCGATTTGACCCCTTTGGACTTCTTATGTGGAGAACGGTTAAGGACCGATGTTATGCCAACAACAAGGTTTCACTAGATGACCACAACAATATCGTCCACCCGTCCTACACGAAGTGAGGAAAGCGATATCCAAGCTAACATCCAACAAAGCCGAGGGCTGTATTGTGTGAACGTCTAAAACCCTTCGCCAATTACCTGATCGTCCCATATCAGTGCGATTTTAGAACAGGAAAGTCAAATATTCATCAAATTTTCACACTTCGACAGATCGTAAACAAAAACCCAGGAATTTCAGATCGATACACACCACCTTTCATCGACTTTAAAGCCGCCTATAATAGCGTATATAGGGACGAGCTATACAAAGCCATATCACTTTTCGGCATTCCTGCCAAACTCGTTCGTCTGTGCAGGATGGCCATGGAGAAATCTCGCTGCTCTGTCAAAAACATCATCGAGCCCTTTAATGCCAAAAAGGTTTGGGACAATGCGATGCGCTATCGGGTAACTTCTTTAACATCATTCTTGAAGCAATTGTACAATTAGTCCAAAAGTGTGTTCAACTGCTTTCATATTCTGATGATATTCGGCCTTACCATTAATCAACTTTAGTCTGGCAGTTTACGCAAAGACTCCACACTTTCCAAAATCCCTTTACCAATAAACAAATATAGTTGCCAGAATATCGCTAACTGTACAGTTAAATGTTAATGTTGGGAAACCCATGTTTATCTCGGGCGAAATAACTCCTCCCTAAATGTCATTTTCAAGAGAAGTGTTACCCAAATACCAAAAATTGCGGTGTGGAATTTCGTAATAAGAACGAATTTAAATACACTGTTGTTCAGCAGGAACGTTTAATTTTAGTAAATTGTAAATGTTTTCTGCCTTTATTCGTTGGAATACAACACAAAATTTAAAAATATTGCATTTTTGTTTTATTTCTAAGCACTTGAAATATATATTTCGAATATTTTTATTAAATGAAATCGTTAGTGATTTCCTCTGCTTTATCTTGTCTGACCGCTAGTGTTTACTTTTTGATTGGCTTTCCTTTTTTAATAGTGTGCAATTAACGAATGTTTATAGTAAATACTAAATTTGATTTAAGTTTGGGATCTTTCCAAGACTTTCTTGAGAGTCGTCGCTAAAATTAACTTAATATCTGTTCACATAAGATTGGACAGCTTATACCTGGATGCCTATTTTTTTCTACAATTCTCAGTACCTTAGCCTTCTAAACTAATAACTATTCTGTACTTGACGGTGGAACTCGTTTTTCATTGAATGGACGTTCGTCGTCTTCTTGCCCAATTACTCGCTGAAAATGCTGCTCAAACGCATCTACTATTCCCTGAGTTTCGGACACAATGTTTCCACCGCAGCTTCGAAGAGCCTGTGTTCTGACATTAAATCCAGCAGCTTCTTTAGACCCTCTGGCAGTTGTTCCTATCACTCAACTATTTGATCGGTTTTCTTTTCCTGGCTTCTCCTGACTCGATACTCTTCTATGAGCATCTTCTGTCATTATTTTCCTATGTATACGCATTTATCATCATACCACGGGTTTTTTTCTCTGGATGGTTGGTACCTAGTTGTTGGCTTCTGTGGAGTGCACTTGCACATATCTCATATAAATATAGTTACTGCCGTGGGAATTTTAAACTGTCACACTGCAATTTAAGTGCGTATAAAATATAAATACAAAACCCTAGCCAAATAAATAACGTGTGTCATTTTATTTTTTGTATAGAAAAATTTATCTGAACCACAGGTTTTAACATTAATATTTTCAAAACCAGAGCGAGTACAAGAAAAAATCGTTTATGAATGAAGTTGAACAAAGGGCAAACAAAGAGACTCTTGTGAGGATATATACTTGAAATTCGAGTGTGGCCCTCTTTAAAGATAATTACTTTTCTCGCATAAAAACGCGCTGTGCTGTGTGGCATTTTCAATAGGTTCGCGCTATATGAGGTCCATTAATAGTTTCTAAATCAATACAAAGGCTGCTTTTAGTGCTGTGCTTATATAGTTCTATATGTTTCAAGTTCCATTTGCGTCAGCAGGTGTGAATCATGCCATGATACATTATATAGGTTATTAATGATTATAGCTAGTTACAAAAGGATTGTTTTTTTTTTAAATCAGCAATAAATGAGTAACCACAAATGCGATACAATAGATAGTCATTCTTCAATTTCAATCTATTGTTGGTGTGGAGCACAATTTATCTGATGTTGTGGGTAATTGCATTTTTTCTCATTTTCAAATTTGTAATACATTATGTTCTGCAAATGAAAAATGGTTTATCGGGGAAAATAGAAACAGAAGAGGTTCGTTATGGATCAAATGGTTTTGTAAGAATCATTGACAATAGTTCCCATGAAGCGCAATTTCACGACTTGTGAGCTGTTGGACTTGTTCCACTACTCGAGTGAGCAATCGGGTCGTTACCTTAACTTGCTTCATGTTTGCAGATGTCTTACATTTTTTTAATTTTTCCATATGAAAATAAATGCAAATTTCAATTAGGTGAAAAAAAGGGAACTTTTATTAAATTTCGGGGAAACCTAATGAGGAAAAAACAGTCTTCAAAGTCTGAGAACACTTTATGTGTATCAAATGGCGAAATGGCGCCCTGAAGTAACGCTGAGCGAAATAACATAAAGTGAAATAATGCCGAACATTGCCTGTGAAATAAACCCGAAGCAAATGTTTTCAGAATGGCCAAGAACTTTTAGTATATTTTCAATTTGCAGAAATAGATGCAACTATTATTTTCACTATATCTAAAATCTAAATTCGCGCGAATTTTGAAGTATTACTTTCTCAACTTCTAAGGCCTGAAATAATTAGAGGGGAAATTTGAGAAAATAATAGTTAAAAATTATTTGAGAAAACAATAAAAAAAATTCGCGATAACATGAAAATTCGCGTAAATTTTAAACTATTATTTTCTCAAATGTGTCCTTTAGTTATCTTGCACAAAGTGATATTCCAAAATTCGGCGTTATTTTGCTTGGCACCAATCGAACCATGGTGGTAGGTATTCGAATAACTGAAATTACCAATTTAAATAAAGATGTCCCAGCTCCAAGGAAAACGTCTTATAATTCAAGAAAAATGTAATAGGTAGGTAGCTTCTTTATTGCATTGACGCTATCAGCAAAATTATGTCAGTAGAGTTAAAAGCTATCGTCTTACATGTTTTTGTCGGCATGGACGACTTCTTTATAATATAACGTGGAATATGCTGTCCATGAGGGTGTTATACAATGAGCGAAATCGTGCGTCAGACAATTTAAACGGGATCGTTTAGCGATTTCAGTATTAATTTGCAATTTCGTGCCTACGGATATTGTTAAATGAATACTCTTTGTATCAATTTCGAAGCTCCACTTGGGATGTAGAATATAAACATGATTTATTAATCAGAAAGCCCTACTATTTATACACATATTATTGTCCATACATCAAATTGTTTACTCAAGTGTACACCATATCCTACGCCAGCCAAAGTATTATTCTTCTATGATGCAATTGCATCCTCATATTAATCTCTCGCCACGATTTCCCCTAAGAGATCTTCATACGTAAGGCAACATTAGAAATCTTCTATCATTGCTGACACAGATGCCTCCGTTATGCCTAATTGACAAATCTGATCAATAATAAGATCATATTGCAAACCATAGTTGACGGCATTGCAATAGATAAGTTTTAGGGGTATAACCCAAAAGCCCAGATCCTCAGTTTGTCCCAAGTTGTTGTAAATTGTCGCTTAATGCCATACTCTTCCATCTGAATTCCCCCCACCGGTGGTAAGGGGTCAGCAACATAAAAGTAAAATAAAAACAAGTAAAAGTGTTATCATCCACTGCATACAAGTCATGCGAAATTGGTTTTGTATGGGAGGTACCATAACTGCTTGACCGCCATTAGCCCCATTTTAAAATCAACCTGACGACGATAAAATTAATTTTGCAATGGCAACTACGTTATGGCATAAACAGTGGATCGCATTTCAAATTGATAGTCTGATAGGGTTCCTTTCTCTTCTGTCATTGCGAGCAATCTATTGTATATTATCTTCTCGACGATCTTTCTCATGGTGTCCAATAGGCATATATCGGTTGTTTCATCAAAAAGTATTGAATAATATGGAGATGCCCGTACGTTATTAAAGATTTGATCATAAATTCTTTCAAAAATAATTTTAAACCTCCAGTTTAATTATCAATATAATCACAGTGGGGTACACTTTCTCACAATACATGTCTGGCGCATATGTGAATTTGGCTTGATATGCTAAAATTTTGGGTATAAACATAACAAAAGGGAAATGGTATGGAAATGTTAACCAGCAACCGCGGTGAAATTTGGCAGAGTTCGGAAATATTGCATTAGCTATCTACAGTTATTTTTAACACATTTAAAACAAATTAGTAATACCATGTTTATAATTAATTTCCACTTTTCGATACATTAATGGTATCGATTAAGTGTTAGTACACAACTTTTTTTTAAATAACTGGCGAAAGTTTGCTTAATATTTTTTTATATTCCTACAACCATTCTGCATTGTTTTAATTCTTAAATATTTCAAGAAAGAAAGCAAATAAATACTATCCACTTATGACCAGAGACAATACTGAGACCACTAACTTCGGCCGATTTCCGGGATTTTTAATCTTTTTGAGTAAAAAAGAGGGATTCTTACGCCGAAAGCGGGACATAAAAAAAACATAAGTAGCAGCGGTTTTCAATTGCTTATCTCTTTTATTTTAGATTGAAATTAAGTTTAAAATAAAGACAGAAAGACATACAAATTTTTATTTAATGGAATTAAGTTACTTTGATAATGACACAGTATTGGTAAAAAAGCAATAACTGCCTGTAAGTTTAACTGGCTACCGCGACTGCCACAGTGGAACTAAGTTTACGATGTGCGCATTTGCACAGAAAAATAATACACACCAACGCTCAAGTTATGACGCCGTCACGATTATGGGTATGTAATGTAAATGTGTTGGTGCTGGAAACACATTGACCGTTGACGTTGTGTATCAATGTTGAACATTGTGATTGAACTATGTTTGTACTATGCTATGAGTTGAAATTGACCTTGAAAATGACAAATGTATTGAAAGCGGGACTAAGAGTGTCCCACGCGGGACATTTAATTTTGGCCTAAAAATTGGGACATCCTGCGAAAATCGGGACGTCTGGCAACGCTGATACTAGAGCACTTCATCTGTAACGGTGCGCAAAAATTCAGCTTGTACTTAGACGTTTTACTGTAAATCGGCCGAGGTTGGGGGTCTCAGTATGTCTGCCTCTGATTTCAAAACTCAGTGATCAATAAGCTATACTTAAAGTAAATTGTGCAAGAAATATGGTCTTCCGGTTGTCTTTTCAGTAATAAACAAATTGATTCGAAATGAAAAAGTGAGTTTGTTATAAAAAAGGCAAATGGTGCTAAAATCGTCAGCTTTTCAAAAGAAAACAATTGGGACATAGCACTCCCCAGTTAAAATGGTAACAAATTCGACTACCAACCATCATACTACGAAAAGGTCATGGTTTTTATAAAAGAAACTACCGGAACCCAGCTAGGCGTTCAAATTCGAATTATTTGCAACTACGCTTCGGTCAGTCGAGGAGTTTTGATAAATTTCATTGGTAATTGATACAGATTTCTTATTTAAAAACATAAACCATTTTCATCTTTGTGATCACTTGATAAATTTTTACAAATTAACAGAAAATTAGGGTTTTCAGTGATACAAATTGAAAATTAAAGACGCAATCATTTTAAAAACATTAATTTTACTTTAAGAATGTGTGCGGTTTTCTGGTAATCTAACGACGACCGCATTTTAAAAAAAAAAAATCTTTTTTCAACAATCTATTGAACATTAAAAAACTGAGTTTGCTATTAAGTTACAAATTAGCATATTACCTTAGAAATGAGTTTTTGTTACAATCGTATGGACCGTTTTCGAGATATATGTCCAAATTTCAAAAGAACCGTTATTCTTTTTTTTATCGCGAGAAACGGAGTATGCAGTCATGTTAACCTCACCTACTTAAGCTTAAATATCCATTTTGGTTGAAATCGTTAGAGCCGTTTTCTAACATAACAAGCTGGTATGAAAATTTGATATGGCAATTACCATTAATATTGAGGTTACCCTAAAAAAAAACCGGACCTTGAGTTCTAAATTTTGTACGAATACAAAATCTTTCTCTTACTCCGTAATCGAGAAAGTTAAAAATCGCATATAATATACATATATATTTATAGTTGTGATTTTATGAGAAATCAATAATTTCACTTATGGACGTACGGAGTAACACAAAAAAGAGAGTGAACTTGTGACCACACGACGGTATTGAAATTTTTCTCGCTATATGTGGATATATAATGTATTATGTATGTTCAAATGAGTTGTGTTACAATTGGATTGTATTAGATATTTAATTTTAAAAACAAATCTTTATATATAATAAATGCAACAATTTTGATACAGCGCAATCCAATCTCCAATTTTCTCTTTTTAGAGTTTTTGTTTGCATTTTGTTTTCATGTGGTTATAACTTAGATTTAATACAATCAATTGATTCAGGGCCGTTTACTCATACGACTCTTAACGATTTAAGTTTTACTTAAATGCTTTCAGGGTATAAACTGTCACGTGAGAGTTTATGTGGCACTTAAATTCGCTATGAGTCGTATCAGCAAACGGCCCTCAGTAGTCTAGTGTCTGTGTAAGACTCACAAGTTTCATAGTCTCAGGTGCAATTCCAATTATATGAATTAAAGGTCGAGAGAATTCACTTCCGTTGCCTCGCCAGATAACAATTTTCCTATCACATTCACCACTTCACTCAACAGATCCAGTGTGCCAATAGCAGTTTTAAATTTAAAAATTAAGTTGAAGGAATTAAAAAATGTTGTTTATATCAAGAACAGCGCCATCTATCAGGTCCAAACCTATTTTGTCTCCGCAGTCGGAAATCAGGTCGGAGGTCGATACTATATAAATATTCTCCATATAATTAATATACATACAAATACCTCACATTTTAGATTCAAAATCTGTTCGCGCATTACAGAGAACATCAATTTCAAACACAATGCAACTTATTTTTATTTTTATATAGATACAAGGAAAGAAAGGTTCTGTTAGCATGAAATTGTTAGTAGCTATTACGGTTGCGTTATAATGTTATAAAAATTAAATATCTACTTTTATCATTGGCTACGGACGATTATTGCTGCTGCCGATAATAATAATGCTTACATCCCTTGACCACATCATCATCTGGAGAAAGCTACATATTGGGGAAAGTGGTTAAAACAGAAGATGCTATGGAAGTGTATAAATGGAAGCTACAAATTCTTCTTCTTTAGGTAAAATGCAGGGGCAATTGTAGTATATAGTTAATTTTAAGGATTAAAAAAACAGTAGAATTTCGACCGAGGACGCACGTTTGTTTTCGTATATAGTTCACGTAAAACAATAAATCATTTCAAACAAATCACCGACGTCTAACAAGATTCTAAGTTGCTCAATATTTTGGCAAATTGCAATACGATTGTTATGGTTTCTATATCCAAACATCATAAATGTGTTGGTGTTCGCACGATAATAAGTTAATAAATCTGTAATCGAGGCTTGTCTATATCAAAAGCCGGAATAAATTATATGATGTAAAAACGCTGACTAATATATCTATACGAAATAAGTTAATATCTATAAAAAAAACTCATAGAAAAATAACAGAACTGTTCGGTTCAAGGATAAAACATCAAGATACAACAGAAGACCTTTTGAAATTAATAATTTAAGAAATCATCAAAAGAAAAAAAAAATGTTTTTAGTTATTTATTTTCTCGATTTCCTACTCTTTCTTATTTTTAGCAGTAACGGTGAGTTTTGGAATGATGACTTCAAAAGCTAAACGCTTTCTCCAGATGGTTAACTTTTTCAAGCATTCGCCAATATTCTTGATAGATGACGATTGCACAAAAACCATTGTGCTCAGACATTATTTTTTGTATTGCCACAAAAGATAGAATCGAAACATATCTGCACTTGAAGTTAGAATTGGCAATGAAATCTATAACGAGTAGTAGGAAAGTATTAACGATTCTATAAGTAAATAAAGTTGTAGTGTGCGATAAATGCCGCTTGCGCTATGTTTAATGCATACAAATGTGGATGGCAGAAAAGCTTGACCCAGTATTATTCTTAGTAAACGCAATTCCATTCATAATGTTCTGGAAAACGAAGAAAATTATGACATCTTTGTCGAACATTCTGAAGATTCAGAATCCAACTCATACTAGGTATGGTTTAACTTAGCTTAGACTGTTTATGAGCTTAGGATAGTTAAGCTAATTAGGTAGTTTTAAAGCGTTTTCTTGTTTAATATTTACTAGTATCGCTTGTGGTCGAAAATCGACCATTCCTTTTATAATTATACTAGTAGTTACCCGCGACTTCGTCCGCGTGTGAATCTATTAAAATGTACTTATTTTAGAAAAATTGTTACTTAAATTATTTTTTTTAAGGATTTCTTTATTAACAATGTTTTTTGTTTTTTTATTGGGCGGCAGTAATATCACCAGACTTCAGGGTGAACTTACACGAGATCAAGCTATGTAAAACTGACCGTGAGTAAAGCAATCTTCCCTTAAACCTATACCAGCGTATTTCAATGTTTGGCCCTGAAATTTATTGATCGTCATAGCGAAGCACACTTTGAGGGAACATTTTAATCTCTTAAATATAAAGGGGAGGTCATTAGGTATCAGAGGAATGCCCAGCACGAATACTTTTTCCCCTTGAGCAACCCCGGTCAATATAATAGCTTCGATTAAATTTCTATATAGCTTTGATTTGCAGTCTAGTGCCATTACATAGTTTTGGTGGTCTTAAGTTCCGAAGGAGCATTACGGGTGTGCCCTTCCGAAGAGTAAGTCTATGGTATGGAATAGGTACCCTATGCTTTAAGGGAATTTAAAAACTCTACGGATAGTTAACGGCTTCATCAACATTGCAAATAGTGTCTATGTAATAGAACGCACTAAAAATTAATTAAATAAGTAGATATCTTAGCAAAGACAAAACAAAATTAAAAGCAAATTCAAATTAAAAGTAAAATAAATTGAAATTCAAATCAAATTTTATTTAACCTAATAAACCGAACTATAAAAAAGCTAAAAACAATTAAACGAATGATTTTCAATATCCATAGCAGACCTCACCAATTGATCCAACACCAATCACCAAACACACAGCCAGGCTTGTCATAACGCGTGGTTTTTTTTTCGGTGTCAAATTAGAATTTGCGAAATCTCTTCTTTTACTGAATACACTGAATATAACTATTATTGCTTTATCAAAAATATATGTCAAACGCACACATTTTCATATTTCTTCTATCTTGACGTTGCCGTTCAATTTAATTCAATCGCAAAATAAAACTGTTTATGCTTGTTCATTGTTCTAACGATTTCTTACGGTGTTTTTTCTTTGTCATTGTTTTCTGTTACCTAACCAAAAATATAAAAAATCAAGTGAAAATCAAGTTTGATGTGTTATTTTTTTAATTGCATTTGAGACTTTTGTGATAACTGTTTTATAATTTTGCTGTCTTTTGCGAAAAAAAATACTAAAAATTGCGATATAAGCTTATAAAAATCTGGCAAGCCTGCCCCCAGCAAAGAGCAAATAGTCATGTAAGTATGTACGCACTCACCACGCATTGGTTGTCGAGTAGACTGCGATTATTATTCATTTCAGTCATACTCGCATTCGCATGCCCGCCGCACACAACCCAAAGTCCAAAAGCGATACGGAATGGAATATGGAACGTCAAGTCGTAACAATATTAACCATCAGCTTAATGACCTGTACGCTCTTAAACGCTATTTTTGTACTCGTAAAATTAGAAAATACGACAAATACGATTTTGAACCGAAAAAATATACTATTCTCAAACAATATCCATAACAACACTGTTAACCATTGAGAAACCGAACGCACTGTGGTTATAGGTATGTGTATACATCATTCATAATGCTTTCCATGAGTACGATATACTCAACCCACTCACCCCCCAAACAAAGCTGGCAATCGAGAAATCAATCTTAATTTCTTGTTGATTAAATGAGATCTGTCTTTAATTTCTTCTAGCTCATCCTCTGGAAAGAGCAGAAAGATAAATGATGGCTTAGAATACTCGGGAAAGTATTGGCTATAGAGCATTTTAAGCTTTTTTGAATTGACCAAGCTTTATGAATGTAATAGCAGGTTGAGTGAAGTAACGTTAAAATAAAAAGTTTGCAACCTCTTTTTCAACCTTTATAAGGCGAATTTTGTATTCGATGACTTTTTATTTTCTATAAACATACAAAATTTCAAGTTTATACGACTAACGGTTCGTGAGTAACAGAAAAACCTCTCTAGAAAGGGCAGGGAGGGTTGTATCGAAAAATACCTTCTTAGTGCGCGTCTACACAGGTAGTGGAACATATCCTGAAAGTTTCATTAACATACAATTAGCGGTTTGGCCTGTACGATGTCTGTCAGCTCAATCACGCTACTTTTTTATGTGTAGAGATAAAATGTAATACTAAAAAACGTACCCGGATTATTTTCGATATTTATGTTTTTTTTTATTACCGAAAAGAGCCACATCTAGATATCGAAAAAATATGTAAATGAACTGCTCCATTGGAAACAGGTTCTAATCTAATATGATATATATTTGAATACGTTACTATGGTAATATGTCGGCGACAAATTGAATGTCGCCAAAATCCTTTCAATTACCTGTTGTGTATGAGGAATTCATAATTTTTAATTTTACCAACCTCAATGGCAAGATATACCCACGATTTTTCGTTTGTGCACATCTATGGCACAGTTCCTATCGAATGATATAAGTTTTATTCTCCTCATTTCATATTAAATACTTAGAATGTGTACCGAAACTTTTAATATTCACGTATTAATATAATGATTTGCGTCGAAGAAAATGACTGTGGATGCTCTTGATTCCGATACGTAGGTACGAATTGCACAATTCTTTAGATAATCTTATAACGATGCGCAAGTGTTAAGTATTCTTAAAAAACATTTTAAGTGTTAGGTACGGGTTGAATGAATCTTTCAAGATCATTAATGGTGAGGAGGAATAGAAGGGGATCTAGAAGAAGAACTCGATACAAGAATTGTAAAAACGATTTTTGATGAAAGAAAAAATCAATTCTAGCATAACGGGTTCAAAGCCAAGGAAAGGAAAGACAATTATTCTGCTTTTATTTTCGTAAAGACCGTATCTACATAGTTTTCAATTTCGATTTAATACATATTTGCAGTTACTGCTTGGTCTCCGATTTTATTACATTTATTTCAAACGCTATTACTTTAAATTTCTAGAAGCTCGTAGTTCAAAATATATGCATCAATGTTTTAAAAATTAACATTTTCCTCGAAAGTATAAAAATGTTAGTTAGGGCCTTTACGAAAATAGAGGCAGAATTTATGTTCATAATGTCTTCGTCGACGCCTATGTTGTTACTGAATATAGAGATTCTACTCATTGGCTTATTATATTGTTGTTACACAAAACATTATCTAATCATTGACATTTGGGGCTCGTTGGATGAGCCTAATATCTTAAGCATAAGCCCACAACGCAATCAGCTAAGCTCTTTAAATGACAAGTTTCTAATAGAATGCCTCACGATGAACAAGTGATTGGAGAACCTGAACTGCACAAAACAGCAAATATAATTGGTTCATCCTTTAAAAAAAGGATCCCCAATTATCATAGCCTAAAGACCTACAGAAAAAACAAAATCGACCTTCTACTCACTTCTTACAAATTCCATGAATGCCGTCCTTAATGCAAGCACAAATAAATCGGGCAGACTGAAACTAACATGAACTCCATCGACGAGTTTGCGTTAAAACTCAACAATTGCATTACATTTGCATACGAATAACGCTGCGAAATCAAGACAAGATCTACCATGCTGTGATGCTGCTAAATTAAAACAAGGAAGTCAGCAAACTCTTCACCCGGACCAAGCGAAACGGAGATTGGGCTGATTATCATCCAGCACTACTAATTTATTACTGGACTCTAATAAGTTCTAAAACGAAGACAAGACATGGAGTAGTCCAAGGAGCTCTAACCTATTACTACTTAAGTTGGATTGGTTTAGGTACCATTTTTTGTAAAAGTTTTATTTTCTCCACTTCAACATTAAAATAAAGATCTTCATCGAAAGTTTTCACTCATTTTTTACTGTGTGGTTGATGGTATGTATATTGCTATGTTACTTTCAGATAAATGTATCATAATTTTTATTAGATTTCAATTAATATCTTTTTGATTTGGCTTTTTAAGATTTTGAGCTGAGATTAAAGATGTCTGCCGCCAAATCGAACGTAAAATCCTAATTGTATTGGTTCTTGTGTGTTTTTGAGTTGGCCGCAAAAAATATGTTTTGTTACTTGCACTGGAAATCCATTTCAATTGAATTTTACACATTTACAATAGCTCATTTCGAAATAATTTAACATAACAATTCATTTCCATACTCGAAAAATTAATAATTCGGTTAAAAAAGCAATCCTTCCAACGATAAACAATTCGTAACCGCCAGCTGCCCGTCATACACATTGGTATTAGTATGTGTGAAATATGAGAAAAAATCAAGATTTCTCAAAAATCTGAAAATTTGGCAAATCGAACATGAAAAGCAATCTCAAAAAAATAAATTATTTTTTGTCAAAAAACTTAATCTTTTTGCCAAATCGAAAACGAATAAATGTACATAATACGTAACTGGTTTAACACTACAAGCTTTATTGTAGACGTTCGGTTACCTAGTTCATGTAAAGCGTCAACTATATAGCTTTGACTAGTCAAGTGAAATTCTTTTTGTATTATCACGGTTTAAAAGCATTTCATGTGACTGATCCAAGCCGACCAAAACTGAGACACATCGAGTCAGCCAGCTGGAAAACTAGATACTTGAACTCCCCATTATCATTACATTATCAATCAGTATTAGCGCCAAAATATGAGCTGTACTGCTATGTATAATTTATTTTGCTGAACCAAATCACATAATATTACGTGGTAGGACTACCTATTACATAATTTTTGATAGAATGACATACGTAAGTACACTTTAATTACCAAATCTTCTGAACTGCGAAATTTACTTTATATCTTACATTTAAGCATTCTCCAGTTAATCATCTAAACGAGTCTACGAAACAAAAACAATTTAAGAACTGGCTCCTTGACACACAATAAATTTTTTCCGGGCTATAATTTTTACTTGTTGGGGGTATACAAATGCAATATGCTTCACATTGTCCGATAAAAACGAAAATGCGAACAACGACGACATTTTCGTGTCAATAAAAAGCTTTCCCAAAATGCTGAATATGTGCACACGCTGGGCACAAAATTGATCAGAGGATTCCCTGCCGTTTGAACTATGACGCGATATGTCATCATATTTCTCCGTGTGCTTTCTTACCGCACAGCGCCAGCGTTAGCATGTTGACATGCTCTTAGTTACGTATACTCCATTCATGCAGTTCTGGATTTGGTACCCTCTAGACGGTGATATAAATATACTGCTGTATGTTCGTGACTACTGACTAGCCACTTTCGGTTGAGATGGGATGCATTTAATAATATCCCTTGGAAGCAATTACCCGTGCGTATAAGGAGCTATCCGAATTGTAATGGACTGCCCAAAAGATAGTCTGACCAAAATCCTCCTGTGTATGTAGGTTTAAGAACTGCACCGCGTTCTAATATCTGCTTTATCATGTTATCGTGTTGTGAATGTGATGCCATGAAGATTATTTTATTTTGTGCATTTGCTTCACCTCTCTGCACCTTTACCATATACATACATATGTACTTGTATATACGATCTAAGTGGCTCCCTTTCTGAGATTCCATTAGTGAGGACAGGACTAATGTCGTTGATGTTATTCTTGACGTGATGAATGCATGGCTGTCGTTCGGCGTAGTTATACATAAGAATATCACTTGGCAAGTCCTATTTTAGTAGCTACAGCAAAGAGAAAAAAATTTATAATTCAACACATTGTATTTGAATTTACGTCTCAAATGTGTATATTGTAATTGTGGAATCACGTGCAATGAAAAGACATAGCAACATAAACTCACCATAGGTACGAATTCAACTCTCAAATCATCTCCAAATGAGGTCGTCGTAATTCCATCTATTCAGCGTATTTGTCTTGTTTCCAACTTTTGTATTTTTTGTGAATAGTTTGTAAATGGTAATTATTTTGATTGCTTGTTGACGATAATCTCTTAAATTGTTTTCTCTTATTTACTTACCAAACTGATATCGTCAACTGATAGATGTGAATAGTTACATTGATTACAAACTCAGGAGGGTTGATGTATTGAAAATTCAACAATGGATGCGATTAAAATAATTGTTTACAGATTTTTGTAATCTACAGTCACCATTGTATAGATGAAGTTGGCAAATTTAGCACAGTTGAGTGGCGAGCGAGTAATTCGTATTATGACTGGCGTTTGAAGTAAAGCAATTGTACCAAATAGTGTTTGGGAAAGCTTAATGACATATACATACATAACATATACAGGATGCTAATATCACAGTGAGGATGAAGACACATGAAATTGCAGATAATGATGTGCAAAGAATTGCTGTGTAGGACAGCGTAAGCTTGGATGTGGAAAAAGAACCATTCTCTTCGTAAGCTAACAGTCTGAATATAGATAAATTTGGAGGTATATTTTTGGTAAGAAAGTAATATTTCAATCCTCATGAAATTAGAAATGGGTGAGAGTTATAAACCCTCAACTGTACCTAAAGCAGTAAGTGGAAATAATCACAAACAAAATAACAACCAACATGACCATAAACCCTAAAGACAAGAAAAGCAACTCATCAGCAGATCTAAAAGCATCCAAATAAAAATGACCACAGATAACAAGATCGAATATTCATAACAGATATTTGATGATCAACCCTACACAAACAAGATAAGAATAGATACACAAAGTAACCAACCAACATGACCATAAACCCTGAAGATAAAAAAAACGACTCGTAGGGATAATGGGTATAAATAGATAGAACACAGAAAGAGTGTCACAGTAGTTGCTGGCAAACCGATTCAAACGTTTGTCCTAATTATACTATATTATAAATGAAAACTATTTATTTTATATAACTATTGTGAAAAGACGAGAGAGAAAGAAACAAGTTACTTTAATATGTTAATAAACTACATATACTCGTATACGAGTATATCTGTGGCAACAAGGAAAAACAGCATAAGTCATTTTTCAGGAGCGCAGTTTAAAGGTTTCAATGTGGGTAAATGACTTATGCGTTTTTTTCTGATCCATAACACAGCAACCATAAGAGATATTTGAATGGAAAAAAATTGACATGTAGAACAGGGTACTTTGCATCCGATCGTAACATTAACTCAATTTTGATATAAGTCGACTTATGCTGTTTTTCCTTGTTGCCACAGATATATATATTGTTAATGACGTCTGATATCTAACTTACTCGAGCAAATTGGGTAAAAAATACCAGAGTACTATAAATAATAACATTATAATGTTTAACTTTCTTTGCGCCTTCGTATCTAATGTTATTTTAATGTAAATGCTTTCTAGACCGTAACGAGGTACTCTCAAAAAAAGAAACAACACAAGAAGGTAATAAATAATAATAATACTGTTGGCATGTCTGCATTTTTTTATTTATTAATTTATGGAACACGCAGTGGGTACACTTTGGACTGAAACTAAACAAAAGTGACAAATTATTTCATGGTAATAAACTTCTAAATAAATATTGTGACTGTTCCGCAGTTGGCGCGATTTTCATTGGCCACGACAACTTTTGTTTCTATACTTCAAATTTCAAATGAGGAAAAGCTGCAGGGCGCCACTTTGTCAGCATTAAACTAACCCCTCACGAGCAAAGGATATCGGCGTTGTTGTTTTTTTTTTCTTTTCATGTAATTGATAGTCCAAAGGGGTTAGTACAGTCCAAACCTAATTAATTATAAAACAAATTGAAGAAGGTTGCACATAATGTGTGACTGAATTAATCTATTTATAGGAATATCCACTTGATGGATCCACTACAAATGACAAAACAAGGGTTGCAAATGGGGTTTTAATTAGACAAGAGAATCTAATGGGTATGAGCACTTCATAAATGAGAGATAGAATTAAATGAACAGCGGTAGCAGGTCGTCTAACTTATACATAGGCTTTTTCGGAGGCAGCACTACCAATTGATCACGGAAAACAAAATGAATATTTCATTCTGACCACAAATTGTGATTACAATTCCTCTCCTGTAACCGCACTCTGTGTAGGTAATCGCACAAAAATCAGTTGAACTGTAATTTAAATTGCATGTGGTCAAGAGACATTTATAATTAACATTTAGCAACAATGAAGGATGCGATAAAAGCAATTAAAATGACAAAATGAGAATAATTATCTTGCAGGATTATGTCCCCTCTATATAATCGTACTCTCTCTGAAAGCCACAAATAATTTCAGGGCGAATATTTCGTACAGTTTTCAAAGTTGCATGAAACAGTCGACTTTTAATAAGGGAACACCATAAGAATGTTCAAAATTTCTAAATTTTCTTTATTACTTATGACGAATACCGCTTGAAGATTCTGATTGTAACTATTGACTTCCATTTATTTGCATATTTTTAAGGCAGTGAAACCTTTATCATGAATTTCGAAGTGCTCTTACGATCAACTTCCTTCTGCGGGTTTGTTCGTAATTGCTACACGAAGGTTTAGGAAAAAAGAATAGTCGGAAAATCCTCAACAGGTGGTGTTGCAGACCAATGGCGTGGCGTGAACATTTTGAAATGGGAAGTCGAAGCAAAATTGATCACATACAAATGTTAACAACTACATTTCTGTTTGTCTTGCAACAAAATCATACACTGTTTGTTCATTTGCTTTCCACATCACTTTACCTATCTCAACATAGTACCTGCAATTATCCAGACAAGACACAATAAGAAAAGAACTAAGATTAACTCGAAGAAAAGCGCGTTATTTCCTACATAACCAAGTGGGTGTTGAACAAAGAGGTGTCAGACACAGTGCTCATGCAAGAAAAAAAGAGATAACAAGAAAATATTCTCTCAAAATCAACTATCAAGTGAGAGCTTAAATAATCCGACATATTTTGGGCTCCCTTCGCTTTGTCGTGACGAGACGATGACGATGTTGTATGAAAATGGATACACACACAATATTTATTTGATGGCTTATGTAAGGGTGATTTTTTAGCTGGTTTGGTTTTGGCAACACCGGTTTTGACAGCTGACGTGTGTTTAGTACCTTGTGTCACTGTCAAACAGCTTCAGTTTGGTTTGCAATTTAACCATGGATCGTCTTACAAATGAACAACGCTTGCAAATTATTGAATTTTACTATCAAAATTCGTGCTCGGTTCGAAATGTTCATCGCGCGCTGCTTCCATTTTATGATCGGCATTCTCGACCTTCTGAGCAGTCTATTCGGAAGATTGTGACCAAATTTCGCACCAAATTTACTTTGTTGGACATTAAACCACCAACACGTTTACGTACTGTGCGTAGTGAAGAAAATATTGCGGCCGTATCAGCTAGTGTGACAGAAGACCGCGAAATGTCGATTCGGCGCCGTTCCCAGCAGTTAGGCCTTTGTTACAGCACTACGTGGAAAATTTTGCGGAAGGATTTGGGCGTAAAGCCTTTTAAGATACAGCTGGTGCAAGAACTAAAGCCAGCCGACCTACCACAACGCCGAATTTTTGGTGAATGGGCTCTTGGAAAGCTGGCCGAGGATCCGCTTTTTTATCGAAAAATTGTGTTCAGCGATGAGGCTCATTTTTGGTTGAATGGGTGCGTAAATAAGCAAAATTGCCGCATTTGGAGTGAAGATCAGCCAGAAGCATTGCAACAGCTACCAATGCATCCCGAAAAAGCCACTGTTTGGTGCGGTTTATGGGCCGGCGGCATTATTGGGCCATATTTCTTCAAAGATGATGCGAATCGCAGCGTTACTGTCAATGGTGAACGCTACCGAGCGATGATAACAAACTTTTTTTTGCCCGAAATGGAAGTTCTTGACTTGCATGATATGTGGTTTCAACAAGACGGTGCCACTGTACCATTTTGTGAGTATTACAATTCATTTGTGTTTCATGTAGGTAGCTATATTTGGTTTTTGGTAGATAGATACCTAGTGTTACTGGTAGAGATTTAAAAAGGGAAGTCGGTAGGAATCGGATTTTATGAACGCCACGCCACTGCTGCAGACGCATATTTCCTTTTTCAGTTCAGTTCAATTATCTATATACGTATATCAAAATGGGTTGTACCCGATATGTGGCGCTGTTGTCGATCTCCGAAACTACTCAACCAATTTCAATGAAATTTGGTGGATGTGTGTGGTTGGTTCTAGCTTGAAAGAAAGAATACTTTAGGACCGGATAGTTGAGCGCTGTTGTCGATTTCAAAAACCACACAACCGATTTCAATGAAATTTTGTGGATGCGTATGGTTGGTTCCAGATTGAAAGATAGGTTACTTTTGCTCCTGATAGGTGGGACTTTGCAAAAGATAAGCAGTATACGAAAACGGGTTGTGGCACCTCCCATTAAAAAACAATGAGTGTGCTTTAGACCATATGACTGAAGTAAAACTTCATTAGCTCCTTCTATATATACGTGTTTAGTTTATACCAGAGACAATACTGAGACCACCAACTCCGACCGATTTCCCGTTACTTAGCCTACAAGCTATATTTTTATGGGGTGGCAAATGCTAAGTGCGCTTGTATTGTTACATAGAAATTTGTATTGACAAATGTCACGTAACTTCAAAAATTCCGACTCAACAACACGATCGCACCTTGCATATGCCACTTCCGCTGTGGGCAAAGTTGCTGACAGCGTTCATAGAATTTTATCCTTTAAATTTGAAATTATTCGTTATGTGTGGTTAATATTTTTTTTAAGGAATAATTGTAGATTTGCTTTAATTGTAGATTTGCTTTAAATGAAAAATGAACAATGAAGATTGTTTGAAGTAAAATAGAAATATATTGAGCAAATTTTATTCAGTTTTCTAAGAAAAATTTATGCATGAAATCGAAGTTAATGATATTCAAAAGCGCAAAATTCGCAACCATGTTTGTCATAATAAGTTTATAGTATATACAACATCTCATTTAGCTAGTTCTATTAACCAAAGAAATCAAATTATTCGACTTTTAACAACATATAATTACTAACCAATGGCATTCAGTAATGTAAAAATGTGGTATTCCCGAACTCTAGCACATTTCCCCACGGTTGTCGAGGTTGACAGCATTTATTTTTGTATTTTTTGTATGTTTTTGCATGTCACACGGATTCTTAATTGACACAACACCGATAGGAAAACAAAATGACGAATTTGAAAAAAAAACTGAGGGGCCCAGCGGCAAGAGGATTGTGAGTTGGGGGTCTCAGTATCATTTGTCTCTGGTTTATACATTTTAATATATCAATTTTCTTTCTTCAATAATTTATTGGCTATGAGAGGAAGAGAGCAAGAAAATGGGCGCGTGCACTGCTCTCTCTTGCTCCTACAGTATGATGCAGACAATAGGCCACGGTTGCCACTTGCAAAAAAAACTCAAATTATTTTATTTGATTTTGCACAAAATTACCAGCTGCTAGAAGACATAGGGGATCATCTACCATTTGCTTATAACAAAGGGTTCAGCATTGTTTGCCCAAATTAGAGTTTCATGTCTGTATATGAATAATTAACCTATCCATATCTCAATATAGTTATAAACAGGAACAGAAACTATTTCGAAGTTCACCATCTGTCAAAAGAAGAAAATGAGTGCATTCTGCAATTTTTTGAATAGCGAATAAAACAGTTTTATATGGATGGTGATGAAGCATATGCAAATAATGCAATGCGTTCACTCAGAAGCAGTAAGATAGCATTTAAATGAGGTGATATCGAGTTCGCATTCTTGGTACATCTGCTCAAAAATTTACCATAACCAGATAAAAATTATCAAAACTCAATAAGCAAACAAAATTACCAAATTTTTTAAAAATTAACCAAAGTGGCAACCTTGCAATAGACGTGTCTTAGATATACAAAACGTAACTGGCTATGTGAGAATGAAAAGAAACTGTGTGCTCGCACCTGTCTCTGTTGCTCCTACAGTATGATACAGATAATAGGCAGTGATACCAGACTTTAAAGGCAGGTTATCACACGGTTATACTCAAAATATCCCTTTTATGTTTACAAAATAAATAAATTTATTATTTAAAAAAAATACTCGTGATTCATTCACAGACACATATGTCATTTTATGAAACAGTTTAGGGAAATAAAAAAAAGAAAATTAGAGCATTTAGATATTTTGAATGAGTTTTTTCTA
Organism: Cheilosia vulpina; assembly: GCA_916610125.1. NCBI lineage: Eukaryota > Metazoa > Arthropoda > Insecta > Diptera > Syrphidae > Cheilosia > Cheilosia vulpina. The sequence continues at coordinate 56,499,253 of OU744276.1, read as the reverse complement.
AACATGAAAACATTTAATTTGATCGTAGGTTGATACTATTTTTATTCTTAATGAAATGAGCAATTAGGAACAAAATTTGACTAAAATGTAAAATCCCTTTCTTTTTCTACTATTTATGAGGTCTGAAAAATCCCTTTGTCCCTTTTAGCTTATTATTAGTAAGAAAATCCCGCAAAAAGTGATAAATAACCCGATCACTTCTGCACGGTAGGATGTGTCTTAGAAAATGAAACGTAACTGGCTGAGAGAAAGAGAGAACGAAAATGTGTGCTCGCTCTTGCCTCTACAGTAATATTCGAAACGAAAAGTAACTCTCTCTCTCTTTTTATCTCACTAACTTATATCTCTCTCTCAACTTCCGCTCGCAATTTCCGTAACGATTTTTTGACGCATTCACCAGCTTACCCCCCAAGTCAAGCGTGCCTAAAGAAGTATTACTTAAAAAAAAAAAACAAATTCAAACGCTACCTATTTCTAAAGCTGTATAAGTCTGTAATTAAATTTATTAACGGACATTGTCCAAATAAAGCTCTTTGCGAAATGTGGGTGGGACTTAATATGAAAGGCACGGGCAATACCGAGTGTGCTCAGCTATATGTATATATAAAACAGACTGACATGCGTATGTGCACTCATAACTCGGGAACAGATCGTTCGATTTTTACGATTGGGCTTGGTGGATTCGTATTGGCCAAAGGAAGGACATACGCTACTTTTTGTCTGTAAGGGGATGAAATTGGGGATAGAAGTATGTATGGAGAACCGCACATTGAACGAAATAGACTGGTTAGAAAAACAAGTAGTGTGACTTCCAATACAAAAAAAATATTTAAAATTTTTAATTTTTTTAATTCTTTGGATGTTCCGGGCTCAGGTTAGGTTGAAGTGGCTGGCGGCAGCCGATACACTTAGACCATAAAAAGGTCCCTTGTGATACCACATGAATCTATGTATATAATTCTTCCTACTCGTTGAACCAGTTGGAGCTCCTGATAAAGGGTAAGAGATTACGAATGTCCGTGTTTTTTAGGTCGTTAAGATCGCTGTAGTAGAACTCTTCTAAATGGAGTTTTCCTCCTTGTGAGAGAGCCGGACAAGTGCAGAAGAGATGAAGAATAGTTTCTTCCTCGTTAAAACAGCTTCTGCAATAATCATTACATAATACTCCAAGCCTTTTTGCATGCCTGCCTATAAGACAGTGTCCTGTGATGGCACCCATTGTAGCAGTGATGTGTTTCCTATCGACGGAGATCAGATACCTAGAACGTTTTAGATCCAGCTTTGGCCAGATCCGTTTTGTCGCTAGGCATGTCGAGCCGGTTGTCCATCTAAGATTTGTTCTTTCGATAGCATCCAGCTTGTGAGCTTACAAGTAGCGATTGGGATGCCTAAGGAATCCTTATCTGGAAGCATAGGTAGTGTTGTTCCGCGTTTGGCGAGTTCATCAGCCTTATAGTTACTTACAGATGTCCCTATGCCACGGCACCCAACAGAGGTGAATGTTGAACTGCCCCGCCATCTCTCTGAGAAACGATCTTGGGCTGTTATTGAATTTGTAGAGAATTAGTTCCGGGCTTTACGGCTACACAATTTGAATTTGAAAGTCGGCTCAGTTATAATTTTGTTGCGCAACCTCAATGCACTTTGTAACGAATGCGTTTGATTTGATTGTGAAAATCTCAAATAAAACGTTATGCAAGCGACGATTTTGAGTATTTATTATTTTCATTACATTAACGAAATTGGGCGAAACGAAGTTCGTCATGTAAGCTAGTGCAGTTCATATCAACTAATAATGTGATTTTTTTTTTAAATTTGAAGCTCTCAGTAACAGGCATTTGTCACATAAGTTCTGGTTAGAGAGTTATAGGCACCCACTGTACTATTTTATCAGCTCTTACATGTTAGGTACGGACAAGAGTAGTATAAGTTTCTGCGTTTTGATCTGTTAGGGCGTCTTTATTTTTGATCGGAATAGATTAGTGACGCTGGTTTAATTTGTCAATGATTGGAAGTAGGGTTCGATATATTTACATATATATCTGTGGTCACAAGGCAAAACCTCTTAAGTCTGTTAAGTGTCTTCCCTCGAGTGTGGATTCGAAGATCTTCCGGGCCGGAGCATTCGTGTCAGTTCGTCGTTGAATCTCCTCCTCGATCCAACGTCAATACAGACGGGACCAAAAATCACTCGAAGAACTTTCCTCTCGAAACAACCTAGAGTTACGTCATCCGCTTTTGATAGAGTCCATGCCTCTGTGCCATATAGAAGGACTGGGACGATTGGGGTCACTTTAGTTGTTCGAGAGAGGGCTTTGCTACTCAATTGCCTTCTTAGCCCAAAGAAACAGCGATTGGCAAGATGTATTCTACGTTTAACCTCAGGGCTGGTGTCATTGTCTGAATTCATAGCGGAGCCTCAATAGACAAAGTCCTTAAACACCTCAAAGTTATATCTGTCTGCTGTTACGCTCTGTCCGAGCGGTGTTGGGTGTCTTTTTAGTTGACAGCATATACTTCGTCTTGCCCTCATTAACTGCCAAAAACATCTTCGGCGCCTCAGTCTCAATACTCACAAACGCGCCATTTGAATCACGCTGCGCTCTACTAATTATGTCAATTTCGTCGGCGTACGCGAGTAATTGGACGGACTTTTGAAAGATCGTGCCTCTGTTGTTGGCGTTGGAGTTTTGCACTATTCTTTCAAGAAGGACGTTGAAGAAGTCACTCGACAGCGCATCGCCTTGTCTAAATCCTTTTTTGACATCGAAGGTCTCGTTGAGTTCTTTACCGACCTCGTTGGCGCAGCGTGCATTCTCAGGTTGTTTACAAAAGGCTTCAGGCGTTCATACAAAACGGCAATAAGATCTTGAAGGCAATGTTAAGAAGACTGATACCGCTGTAATTGGCGCAGTTCAGAGGGTCTCCTTTCTCGAGGATTGGGCAAACAATGCTGAAGTTCCATTCATCGGGCATACTTTGCTCCGACCAAGTTGGTGCATGCTCCTAGTTTCAAGTTTCAAGTTAGTTTCAAGTTTAATTTATTTGGTAAAGTACAAATAAGAACAATAGTCTTTTATAGTACATTAAAGCTCAAGAAAATATACATTAATATTACATTAAATTTAATAGTGAGCGAAGTAAATATAAATAGAAACATTAAGTGAAAATTTATTAAATGCGCGAGAAAAAAAAAAGAAATTAACTTTAACACGTATTGGAGGGGTGTTGGGATTGGTCTAATAAAGAAAGGTCAAGAAGAGAGAAAAATTAGAAAATAAGAAGAGCAATAGAGTAAAAGAAGAAAAACGTAGATTACATTAATGTGCAAAATGTGTATATAGTGCATTTTTAAATTTTCCGGCTCCAACTAATTGTTTGACAGTGACAGGTAAAGAGTTCCAAAGTCTGGCAGTGTGGACAAGAAAGAGGCGTGAAGTATTCAAAAAATTAGATGAAGGCGTTATGAGGTTGAAAGTTCGCGGTGACTGGACAAATTGAAGTTTCTGGAATATGGTGAACGGTTATGTATTATTTTGTGCATGAATACACAGCACCTAATTTCCCAATAATGTTGTAATGAACAACCAAGGACATGCTTGTGGTAGACAGACACATGGTCATATCTTCTAATTCCAAATGCATATCGCACCATATCATTAACAGCAACAAGTAATTTGTGCTGAGACTGAGAATCTAATTTTGGGTATACCACTATGGCGTAATCAAAGATAGGCATAAGCAAAGACTTAATCAACCTAAGTCTTGTATCTACAAGTGTAAGACTAGAATACAGCCAGAGTTTTCGTAATCCTGCCTAAACACGCGCCACGATGAAATTGGCATGGTCGATAGCGGAAAGGGATCGATTCAACTTGAACCCAAGGCTTACAACTGTATCGTAAAACTCAAGTCTTCAGGAATTAAGATAAACAGGCGGCATCTCTTCAGTATCATAGAGCTTTTTTGAAATCAAAATTAATTTAGTTTTAACCGGATTTAAAATCAGACCATTACTTTGGGACCACTTTACTATTGAAGAGAGATCAGAATTGAATCGACGACGAGATCTTCCACCAATCCAATTGGTCGAGAAAGATATATCTGTGCATCATCAGCATATAGATGTATAGATGCGTGGCAGCAAACTTGTGGTAGGTCATTTATATAAAGGCAGAACAGGATTGGGCCAATAATTGAACCCGGCGAGAATACGTGCAGGCCGAGAATATTTATGTTCAGCAAAGACCTTTTGAAAACGATTCGAAAGATAGCTCCTAATCAGATGCACTGAATATTCGCTTAATCCAAAGTACAGCTTTAATTTCGTGCATACAATGTCATGGTTTACCGTGTAAAAGGCTTTTGAGAGTCAAGCAAGCATAGCATCGTAAGGTAGCCCTTATCATACTCTATTCTAATATCGTCAAGAACTTTGATCATTGCCGTTTGACAGCTGTGTTGTGCTCGGAAACCGGACTGCACTGGGGACAATAAGTTGAAGCGATTTAGGTGGCTAGAGATCTGATTGGCAAGGACTTTTTCAAAAACCTTAGATATGCATGGTAAGATCGATGAGGGATTGTTTTTCTTAGGGACGGGGATGACCTTAGCTTGCTTCCAGCAATCAGGGAAAGTGGAAGACGTGATACAAAAATTAAACAAATGAGCTATACAACTAACAATATGAGGAAGTATTATTTTTACAAAGCGTAAATGTAATCCATACTCCCCAATAGCGTTCGACTTAAGATCTTGTATATGATGTATAACATCCGCTTCTGAGACAACTTCAAAATCTAAGCAACGGTTAGAACTGAAGAAAAGGTTTCTGTCTGGAGTAAAATAAGAGCTGGTACTAGGGCAGGAAAGAAAAGAGTTATTAAGCTCGTCAATGTCGGGTGTTTTCGTTAATACATTATTTTTACCTAGTCCAATAGATCGTAAATTATTCCAGAGTTTTTGGCGGTTGGTCAGCACTTAGTTTGGACAAGAAGTATCTTTTCTTTGCCCTTCTGGTGATAGCTGAAGAGTTATTCCTGGCTCTACAAAAAGCATCCCAATTTTGACTAGTAGGCCTTAGTTTCCACATGGCATACAGTTTTCTACGAGCTTTTATAGCAACGTCCACCTCTGTAGTGAACCATGGCCATTTTTATTGCGCACCGCAACTGTCTTAATGGGGACATGGATATTAAAAAGATTGTGTATTAAAGTTTGAACAATTTCTACTTTTTGATTAACATCTGCTACGAAGTAACAGGAATACCATGGAAGCAAACTTGCATCATATTGTAGGATGTCGTTATTTATTGCTGCATAATCTCGGTATTGAAAACGAAGTCATCGGCTGCACATGACAGCTCGGCGGCTAGGGCATCTGCTCCAGCGGCTTTTTTGGACTTAAGTTAAGATATAGCTATCTTCACTTCGTCCAGGTCGGGTGGACGGGATTGTCGATCCTCGTTCAGGTTGGATGGTTCATTCTGCCTGATAGCGGGATTTAAGTCGTCATTGCCCTTAAACAGTCTACAGAAGCAGTTCTTCCATATACTCAGCATCTACATATACTGCGATTCTACTTCGATGTTCCCTTGTTCGTTCTTGCAGGCTTCTGTTCGGGCTCTGTAACCGTGTGAGATTCTTTTTACACTTTGGTAAAACTTCCGAACCTCATTCCTGCAGTAACATCTCTCTATTTCCTCGATCGCGTGCTTCTCATGCTATTTCTTTTTCCTTCTCAGAAGCCGATGTTCGCCTCTTCCTTCTGCGCGTAGAGCTCACGAGCAGGTTTTGTCTTTCTTTGCAGCGCCGCTTTGTATGCCTCTTGTTTCGCTGCATGTGCTTGCCGGCACTCATTGTCGAACCAGGGGTTTCGTTGCAGTGGTCGGGTGGAACCCAGCACATCAGAGGCGGCGTCTCTGATGGCTTTTTGCCAATGTTGCCACTGGTCTTCAATACCTGATGCTGGCTGCAAAGGACCTCTTGAGAGATTCAGAGAGACTCGATCGGAAAAGGATCTGGTGATCTCTTACGTTTGTAGCCGTCCGACGTCTAACTTCCTCACAGTATTTACTTGTCTTGGCGGTGTTCGGGATATCAGGAGTCGTACCTTGGCTACAACAAGGTAGTGATCTGAGTCAATGTTTGCCCCTCGGAACGTTCTTACATCCATAATACTGGAGGAGTGCCTTGCGTCGATCGCAATATGTTCAATCTGGTAGACGGTTGATTAGTCAGGAGATCTCCGTGTGCCTTTGTGAATATCGAGATGCAGGAACCGTGTACTAGCCACGACAACATTTCATCCCGCCGCGAAATCGATGAGCTTATCGTTTGCCAGGTTCATCAACAATAAAATCTTCCGTATCCAAAGCTTGTTGATGCTTCGCATCTACAAATGTTTTACGTAGTCGGGCAGTTACCCCGGAGTACAACCCCCAACCTGGAGGGCCAGGCCCTTTGTTGGACCCCTTTGGCAAAGGGGGCCGGATCTTCCGGTGTCAGTAACCCACCCATAAAGGGTTCATCCGCCACCAGTACCCTGACTAGTCCTGAAAATTCCCCACTGACCTCAGCTCCAAATATGTCGTAGTAGCTCAAGTAAGGTATCTGCCAAATTGACTGTTGACAACACCGTTGATTCAATATAGTGAATTCATCGGCCATATGTCCTCTTTCTGAGGAGCTCATGTTAACTTCTGAGACTCGTTTAGTCAGTCATTCCGACAGAGCATTATAGTGTTGCTATTTACTTCGTGTTCAACACTCGCGCACAATTGATGTGTATGAACCAGTTGCAACGCCTTGGCATCGCCAAATTGACGCCAATCAGTCCCTACCCTCATACAACACCCAACCACCACTAAAATCGTATAGTTGTAGATTTTCTAGCTTTTTTGTCAGCAAGTTATTTGATAAGACAGTCAATATCTAGGTTTTCTGCCATTTAATTTATTTGATTTTCAATGTACAGCGAGGCCAAACTAGTTAATCTTGTTTGGGACATTGTAGACCGCAAGCAGGTTTTTATCACCTTAAGTTTAGAAAACCTGCGTTCACTACTTGGAACGGTCACCGATAATGTTAACAGAATACGCAGCGATATTCAGATATTGGGATTTAACTGTCTCGATAGGTGTTGCCTGATTGTCGTGGAGATAGTGTTGATGACCTTAAATATCATTGCACAACTAATCTCCATCAATATCAGATTTAAAGTTGATCATAGATAAAATGATAGTTCGTGGTAGATAAATGCTGAGTACTAATACTCACCCCTACAAGATAAGTTCATAAAATTGCTTTTTTCTTTTTATCGAATCAGAGGTATTTAAATTCAGTGAAGTTAAGCTACATATCTCATTAACTGCATTTTGTTGCTTTTCTGTTGCTTTAGCCACGCATCTATCAGTTGATAGAATAGCAGTGTCGTCTGCGAATGTAGCTATCATCGTATCAGTTGCATTTGGTATATTACCTACTAGTATACAGTAAGTACAGGGTTGATCCCAAAACACTTCCCTGTGGAACTCCTGCTTGTAGTTCTTTAAGTTCAAAATACGCTTAACGGTGATCTTGCGCTTAAGGTCTCTTTAAATATTTGGCAGCCTTCCAAAGGGAGTCTGTGACTTTGTCAGCTGTTAAGTTGCAAAGGTAGTTAGATAGAGATTTTTTTTTAAATTCAACGATTAATTTCTTAAGTTAGTTACTTAGTCTATTGAATAAAGTTCAATCGCCGCGATATCTTCTCATTTGCCATTTTCTGCGAGCTCTTCTCTTTTCTAATATTAGTTTCTTAATATCTGTGGAATATTTTACCGATGCTTGTTTATGTTGTTGATAAATTGGTGTACTATCTCCTGCTGTCTGTACTATCTCCAATGAATTGTTCGACTTCGATGTCAATATGCCTTGTTGTGACCAGTGGAGATCTAAGGTTAATAAATCGTTCGAGAAATTCTTTAAATTTACACCGTTCGTTCTTTTATTGGTAAGACTTTCAATATTTGTTTGTTCTATTGACATGCCGTTGACCGTTAGGCTGAAAACACACCGGATAAAGCAAAACGTGTTTTTTTTGTTTCGTGAAACAAGAGAACATTGTTTCTTATGAAACGAAACGGAAACACACGTTTTTGTTTTAAAGTGTTTTGGTGGTGGTTGTCGAAAATATATGCCATTGTATACGAGCAACACACACCGAATGCAAAAAAACTGTTTCGAAACAACGTCGTTGACGATACTTGCCTACTTTCTTATGGCGCAACACACACCAAATGGAACGAAACATAAAAACCAAAACAGAAAAACATGTTTCGTTGCCATTAGCTGACCTATTGTTTTTTGCAAAACAAAATTTTGATTCCGTTGTTTTTACTTTCATCTTTCGTTGCACTTTACAGCTTTATTTGCTTCTATGTTTACTCTGTGCGCAAATTTTAACAAATATTTACGTAGATGGAGAAAAATTCATTTTTTTAATGGAGGCAAGAAGTCCTATCTATAAAGATAACGCACACCATACGAAACAAGAGGTCTGGTATTTTCGCTGGGTCGGATGGCCGATCCAGTCGAAATAAAATTACAATTGAAACTTTGCTCGCTTTATAAAGCTTCCTACCTTCTGTCGTTACTAATCTTGACCATATCTTGACTAATCTTGCAGGCATGTTTTGCATTGAAATCACCTCCAATGATAAAGTTATTGTTTAGAGATTGAAAAAGGTCATTAAGGTCTTCCTCTGTAAGCGAGTGCCTTGGTGGGCAGTATATAGCAGCTATGTTGAATTGCTTTAAGTCATAATGCTTATTGTCGCTACTTGCATAGTTGGTTTTTCTATTTTTGGCATTTCATAAGGTTTTAAAATACTCTTTACTATTACAGCACTACCTAGCCTGGCACTGTCAAAAGGATGGGGATAGTGGTAACATAGGTACCAAGGAATTGTAATCCTTGTTCCCTGTTTAAAGTGGGTTTCGGAAATCAGACAGACATCAATGTCTTCCTTGCATAGAAATACCTGAAATTCAGAGATGTGTTGGGGTAAACCGTTTGCATTCCAGGTTGCGACTTTCAGATTTCTAATCATGATAATTTTTTTGATTTTTTCCCTTGGAAACTTCTTTGCTCAGTATCTTAATTACTTTATCTCGATTATCCAATCTTTGAATAATAATAGAAAGCATTTCCTTTACTGATAGTTCTTCTTTTTACGTGTATTTTTCACAATTTCATAATACGATTCGGCGTATTTGTTTTAGCCGCAATTGGGATTTTGTCTACTTTAGTGTTTTCAACATTAACCTGTTGGGAGTTCTGTTGGAGTTTGGCAGTACCTCTCTTATTCTTTTCTTCAAATTATTTTGCTACCTAAGGCCTCTATAATTTGCTATGTGATTTCAATGACAGTTGATGCATTTTACTTTATCATTCTTTTTTTGTGGAAAGCTATTTGTTGGATGTTTTCCTTCACATTTAACGCACGCAAAATTTCTTTTACAGTAGCTTTGCATTTGCCCGAAAGCTTGGCATCGTTTGCATTATAGCGTATACATTTTCAATATTTTCTTGATTGTGAAAGGATAGCATAAAAAGGGGTCATTTTCTATTTCTTGTTCTTGTTGGTTCCCCATCATTACCTGTTGTTTTTTTTTTTCTTTTTTATTTTATTTCTTTGTTTTTTGCTCAATTATTCTTTTTAGCTCACCAAATCTATCTATTCCAGAGATCATTATTGGCGGTGGTATGGTAGTATTTTTAAGCCGATGGTTGTCTTTTTAAGCCAATGGTTGTCTTTTCAACCCTTTTATCATTCTGATCCGATCCGGATCAGAGCACGAAAATAAAACAAGACGGCTCATTGAAACGTTTAATTTATGAGTTGCAACAGTTGCTTTCAAAAACAGAACAGATAATACAGGGTATTACAAACTTCACATTGCCACCAGCCATATTGCAAATACTCTGCTCAACGTGACGTCATACAAAGCACATGTCATTTCGCTTGCAATGTCGGGGCGGGGGTGTTACCATATTTGAATCAAATTTGAATAATTTTTCTTTTCCATATTTTTTTAGAAACAAATTTAGTATGTTCAAATATGCAACACATGAACAATATTTTGCTGCTAGCACTTCCGTTTATCTTGGCATATTAAAGTGTATACTGACAAGCGAAACATTTCCGAAATGTTTCTGAAGCAAATCGAACACATTTATAAAAGATTTATAAAATTTAGTTATTAAATGTTTATGATATATTTCAATTTTATTCTTCAAGTCCAACTAGAAGAAAATAATGTGGTAGGGTTATTAGCAGCGAGTAAAGTTTATATTTTTGTAATTTCGGTCTCGGGAATCACGTGACACACGATTTAATTCAATTAATCGTATTAAATGAATCACTTTCTCATTAAGTATTCCAAGATTTTCTTGACATTTTTATTTTATTTAAAAAAAAAAAATAATATTCGAAAAACAGCGCTCACTTTCTGCAGTTAAACTTGTAAAACAGAAATTATTTCCAATCACGATTGAAAAAGTGTGAAACATTTCATAAATTTTTTTTTGGTTTCCAGATCCAAGCCAACAAAACATTTCATAAACATTTGTTTTGTTTAATAAATGTTTTAGAAATATTTAAAAAAACATGGAAATATAATTGTTTCTCAAGTGTTGGCTTGTCTGGACATACCTTTATAAAATGAAAATAACTCGGGATACGGACGGGGCTTTAATTCGTGCGCAAAAAAATCAATTGATTTTTTTGTGTTCCATTTTTTTGTCTGGCAACGAGATTAGGTGGCTATCGTTTACAGGCACACCAACATTTAAAAATGAAACAATCCATCTAGTGGGAAATAGTAGAAATAATTTTCAGATCATGATTCGTGATCTGGATGAGCAGCCGGATCATATGCTGTTGTTGTAAGTGCATGTAAATCTATGATCTATATGGATCATAGGTGATAATAAAAAACAGCTTATATTGGTTTCGATTCCAGACCGGGACCGGGCCATTTGTTTTTTGCCGTTTTGTTTTTTGCGAATTTTTCGTCTCCGCTTTTGTGGATTTTTAGTCGCCTCTTACGACATACATGCCTACCTCGGGTATATTCTGTCCTGAAGGGGACGTGTAATTGATGAAGGTTGAGAGTCTATGAAATAATGAATGTCTGCAACGTCCTTTAGTTTTTAGAGCAAATTCAGGTTATAATGAGTTGAAGACGTCTCGATAGCGAAGTAGGTATGGTGAGTTTGAGACGATGTTTATAGCGAAGTAAGTATAATTTAGATGATCGTGATATCCTTAGACATATATAAGTATATAAAATTAAAGCTTGCTTGTAGGTACATATACGTAGGAAAAACGCGGTTGATGTATGTGTTAGGTTCCTTATTTTAAAAAGACAAATTCGTTAATCATATAAAATGATGAAGTTATTTACTTTTTTTAACAGTTTTGTAGAAATTAACAAACCTTCGAGATCTTTCAACCACTTAAATTAACCCATGTGCCATTTAAATATATAATGTACCTATAGGTAAAAATAAACATAATCACTAAGCATTACAGAAAGTATAGACACTTTTGAACCTTTGTCCCGCGAAGTGTCCAAGCAATATACCACCAATGTCCCACTTTTTCGACATTTTCATTATTATTTCCATATAGTTGTTTATTTCATTTTTTATATTTGTCAACGTGAATTTTTTATTCTGAGTTGACTAAATCTTATACAAAGATATTTTCACTATTAGATTTTCTGGACTGAACGATACCAATTGTAGTTTCGCCGCAATTGTTATTGAACACACTCAATCTGCTGTCAAAGCATAAACCTGCACTGTCACTTGTCAGTAGGTATTTGCGCTAATTAATGTCGTTTTCGATTTGGCTTTTCAGATTTTGAGCTGAGATTTCAGATTTCTGCTGCCAAATCGAACATAAAATCAGAATATAAAATCAGAATTTTATTGGTTCTTGTGTTGTGTGTATTTTTTTCCACTTGCACTGGAAATCCATTTCAATTGATTTTTACTCATTTATAATAACTTATTTCGAAATAATTTAACATAAACAAGTAAAAGTGTTATCATCGGCCTGGCTGATGCTTTGATACCCTCAAACTGACAACGATAAAAGTAAGTCCTCTCACAAAATTTCATTCGTTAGGTCGATTTGTTTCAACGCTATCCTGTTTTCAACAGATAGAGAGGCACATGGTCCTAATATTGATTTTGTATGGGAGGTATCAGAACTACTTGACCGACATAGCCCATTTTTAATACCAACTTGACGACAATAATAATAAGTCCTGTCACAAAATTTCACTAGCATAGGTGGATTCTTTTCGGCGCTAAAGTTTTTTCAATATGTGTTTTCTAACATTGGTTTTGTATGGGACGTACCAGAACTACTTGCCCGACATAACCCATTTTCAACACCAACCTGACGACGATAAAAAGAAGTCATTTCACCGAATTTCATTTGCCTAAGTCAATTCCTTTGGGCGGTATCGTGCTTTCAACAGACAGACAGATGGACATGGCTAAATCGATTCAGAATGTGATCCTGATTCAGAATATATATACTTTATAAGGCCTCCGGTGACTCCTTCTTGGCGTTACAAATGTAATGACAAAGTGAGTACGAGTATACCTTTCTGTGGAGGGTATAAAAAAACGTTTCCATACCTAATCGGAAAATTAATAATATGTTTAAAAAAAAAACAAGGTGAGATTTCTCAAAAGAGAGTCAGATCAAAAAAAGATTGATTTTTGTTGGCAAATCGAAGAAGAAAAGCAATCTCGATAAAAAAAAAATTATTTTTTCTCAAAAAAAAATTGATCGAAAACAATATAACCTTCTAGTTTAGTGCTAAAAATAATAATAATTTTACACAGAATTAATAAAAATGTTGCTTTGTCTTTAATTTACAAATATTTCTAAAATGTCCCGCCATGTCCAGCTTTTTGAGAAAATTGTCCTGCGTTTTCACATTTCTTTTATGGCGAAATCAAAATTAGTTAATTTTTATACTGTCTAGAAGACACTTATGACGTTATAATCCTAACTGAAACCTGGCTGAATTCTGATATCAAAAACTGCGAAATTATACTGGAGGATCTTTACAAACTCTATCGTACTGACCGCTGGTAGGACCAATAGTGTTTTTAGAAATGGCGGTGGCGTTGCGATAAAGAAATTCATCAAATCTGATCCTTTGTTTATAAATGAATTCTTGGACTTGGAACTAGTTTGTGTTAAATTGACTTTAACTGATTTATCGTGCCTTTGTATTGTTGCTGTTTATATTCCATCTGGGTCATCAGTGTTCGTGTAGGAAAGGTATTGTTGCGCTCTTGTCCAGATTGCCGATCTTGTTGGCTGTCACAAAACTTTTATATTTGGTGATTTTAATCTCGCCAATACATGGTATGTAGATCCAGAATGTCCTTCCTGTTATAATCCGTCAGATTGTGGACCCTTGCATGGCAAGCTATTTTTAGAAAATATATTATATGCAAGTCTCTACCAAATTAATGGATTATATAACGAACACCAGCGCTTCCTTGATTTGAGTTTTAGTGACTGTCCTGATATAAGTATGTAATGTTTATCCGGCCGACGAATAGCTACTTTTGAAAGTACCTCATCGTAATGCAATATGCTGTTCAATAATTCTTGACCTTAAAATGGCTACAACTAAATCCAACTTAACAATAATATATGTACCTGATTTTAAGAGAATAGACTGTACTTTTTTAATTCAAATACCTGGACTTATACATTAAATGGATCTGATCTAGACGAATGTGTTCATAAATTCTACGATGTTTTATATAACTGTATTCGTTATTGTGTGCCGTTGAAGAAAATACGTTGTTTGTCACAAGAATCAGCTTTATGGATATATAAAGATGTCCGCCGCCTTAAAAACTTAAAGAATACATTTTTTTTTAAAATGGAAAAGAAAAAATTGCTACTAGTCACTACCTATTATTTGCTGCCTACAGACAACTTCTTAAAGCTGCTTAAAAAACTTCTTATGATGCTTGTTTAACTAAAACTAAACTTAATATCAAACGTATTCCAACGATTTTCTGGAAGTATATTAATTCAAAGCGTAATTCATCAAATTTTCCTTTGAATATGCAATACCAAAATTGTTTGTCTAGTAATAACGGCGAAATATGTAATTTGTTTGCTGACTTCTTTCAGACAACTTATGCAAGGTCTGATTCATTGACACCGAATTATATTAATTATAATATAAAATCAAACTGTGATATTCCTAACTTAAGACTGACTGAACAAGAAATTGTGCAATATATAAAGACTTTAGATGATAACTGTGTTCCTGGTCCTGATGGTGTTCCAAGTTTATTTGTCAAATGTTCTGTTAATTTCATCTGTTTTTCAAAAGAATTTAAGAACCCCTATATAACGAATCTTCTATACTGTTCTCTAGTCCAACCTGTTTTGGAATATTGAAGTCCTGTTTGGTCCCCGCGTTACGAATCTGGAATTTCGAGAATTGAACGCATTCAAAAACTTATTTATTTAACTTGTCGCTGTCCAGTTGAGTCTTTTCGACGATTTGGAAATCGTCATTTATCATGCCTCTACACAAGAGTGGTAACAAACATCACGTCGAAAACTATATAGGGATTGCAAAATTGTCATATATACTTAAACTCTTTGAAAAAATTACTTGTAACTTTATGCAATTTCACTGTTCTAACATTTTTGTCCAAGAAAATCAACTGTAATGTATTTAATATAATTTATTTCACATTACAATGAAAGTATGGTAAATGGATTACAAACAGATATTTTTTATGCTGATTTTAGTAAAGCATTCGACAAAGTTAATCATCTTATCCTGTTCAAAAAACTGGAATATTATGGATTTCCTCAATGGCTCCTAAAATGGATCGGTTCGTATCTATCTGATCGTACTCAAAATGTAAAACTAAATGGTTCTCTGTCAAAAAATATTGTCGTATATTCTGGTGTCCCTCAGGCCACATTGGTCCAATCCTGTTCCTGTTATTTATCAACGATTTATGTCTTTTTGTTACATACTCAAAGATTTTAATGTTTGCGGATGACTGTAAGTTGATATATTGTTATAGCAGCCCACAGGTTATATATTTTTGCATCATGATATTGACCGCATGCAGGAATGGTGTAATGCAACTAAACCTGCAGAAATGTAAAAGGCGTCACAATCTTCAATATTCTATTAATGATGAAGTTGTTGAAAGTGTGGATCACTTTAATGTTCTTGGAGTTATCGTTGACAAGAAGCTTAACCTCCGTTTGGATTCCATTGTCAGTAAGGCAAGAAGCCGATTGGGACTTATAAAACGTTTTTCAAAAGAATTCAAGAACCCCTATATCACCAAACTTCTATACTGTTCTCTAGTCGAACCTGTTTTGGAATATTGTAGTCCTGTTTGGTCTCCGTGTTACGAATCTGGAATTTCAAGAAGTGAACGCATTCAAAACAATTTTTTCCCTTTGCATTACGTCATTTACCTTGGGACCCTGAGTTCATCTTCACTCCTACATAAGTCGAAAAAAGTTTTTGAATATGCAGACCTTGGAAAAACTAAGAGAAAAATCAAATACTTTATTTTTATTTAACGCCCTGACTGGTAACATCAACTCCACCTATAATCTTAGTTCTATAAACATCAATACTAGACCGAGGGCAACAAGGAATCCAATATTTTTATATCAAAGGACGCCTCGATGTAACTATGGAAGCAATGGTCCCATCAATAACTTGACGAAGAATTTTAATAAGTTCAATCATGTGATTGAATTCAACCTTACAAAATTAGATTTAAAAGAAATGGAACATTATATTAAAATAACTACTTTTTGTTTGTAATTGATTTACTGTGGCTTACATGTTTAGTAGTTAAATAAATAAATAAATAAATAAACCCTACTGGCAACAGACAAGGGCTTCAAGCGACGAGACCACAATGAACGACTTAGAAAATCGGTAAAAGAATTCAGTAATGAGTCTTTGAAAACTTACCTCAAAAGTCTTGCAAATGATGCTAGCATCGACTACTCGCTCTGGAAGGCGACAAAGAAAAAGAACAGGCCAATAGCTCAC
Source organism: Cheilosia vulpina (assembly GCA_916610125.1). NCBI lineage: Eukaryota > Metazoa > Arthropoda > Insecta > Diptera > Syrphidae > Cheilosia > Cheilosia vulpina. The sequence goes on along the minus strand of OU744276.1, from coordinate 56,483,110 downwards.
ATTCCGCCAGTAAAAACCGGAGAAGGTATCTGGGCGAAAAGCAGTCAAGAGAAAGCAAACTCTTTTGCTGAGTATCCTGAAGACGTATTCAAACCTTATTGAGATAAAGGACTCGAAGTAAGATGTGAAGAAGAAAGACCTATTCGGTCGGTAACATCTAAGAAACTTGCCAACGAAATTAAAGAAAGCATAAAAAATAGGCCCCAGGTTTTGATTTGATTACAGAATTTTGAAACAAAAACCTGGCAAACCACCTAACGAAGTTACCTCATATCGCCCAATATCTATCCCACCAATGTTGTCCAAGTTATTCGAAAAAGTGCTGGCAAAACGGCTACAAGAAATAGTAGATGAAAAAACGCTTGTCCGAATTCACCAATTTTGATTTAGAAACAAGCACTCTACCATTGATCAGGTGCATAGAATCACAGATAAAATCGAAAAGCATTTGAAGTTAAAATTGTGTGCTCTACAGGATTTCTTAACATAGCACAAGCTTTCGATAAAGTCTGGCACAAAGGACTGATACACAAGTTACACAAGCAACTGCCGGAGCAGTATTCGACCATTCTGGAGTCTTATATATCAGATCGATTCTTCATAATTAAGCAAGATACAGAGTACTCAACATTAAGAGAGATTAAAGCTGGTGTACCGCAAGGCAGTGTGCTAGGTCCAGTTCTATAGCTTCTTTTCACTAGCGATCTGCCTGAAAGTGAAGAAACCACCATAGCTACTTTTGCAGATGACACAGCTGTTCTTGCTGTTGGAGCAACTTAGCAACAAAAAAGCTTCGAACAGCAATAAACAATATTTCAGAATGGACTAAGAAATGGCCGATTAGATTAAATGACCTTAGGTCCATTTTAATAAATAATAATATAATATAAAATAATAATTTTACGTATAAAAACGTCCCACACATTCCATTCTACATTTACAACAATGTAGTGGAATATTGAAACACAGCTAAATATCTAGGCATGACTCTAAACGCTAAACTGCGTTGAAAAGCACACGTGAAGAAACAGAAAGATGAGTTGAACATGCGATACAGTAGAATGTATTGGCTTATTGGGAGATACTCATCCCTGTCCAACTACAATAAGATATTGCTATAGACGAAAGTTCTGAAATCAGTATGGACCTACGGGCTCGAGTTATGGGCACATGCCAAACAAATTTACAAACAATTCGGGTTTTCCAAAATAAAGTACCTACTAAGGAGCATAGTTAATGCACGTTGATACATACTCAATCCCGATCTGCAAAAAGATCTAAATGTTGAAATGAAATGACGTTAAGAAGGTTGCTCGGAAGCACAGAAGTAGGCTTCTCAACCATGTAAACACAGAAATAACAGAACTTTTAAATAATGACAATGTAATCAGGAGATTTAGACGGATAAAACCTCTTGATCTATAAGATTTAGCTAGGGCTAAGAAATCAGGAACGGCGGATTTATCTCTTAAATTCATAAAATAATTCAAAAATAAATTGCTAATTAGTCGTACGACTATGTGCAATCTTATTCGGGATGGCCAATGTCAGTCCCCCACATGGAAACAATTGTAAGATCAAATCAAGAAAAATTAGCACAGAATCACGAAAAGTTTGTCTAGTTTTAGAGCTTAGCTCAGGATTTACTAATTCACGACTTTTTATTCGCAATTTAAGATACAAACAAATTATTTAGAAGAACTTGCCATTGATACGAACATTTACAATCGTTGTCAATTACATATGATATTTTAGATTCCATTCCAATTTAAACTTCTTTCTAATAGCCCTACCTACTTAATTTTTTTTTTGTATTATTCAATATGTACTTAAAAGATATATTCCAAAATTCTTTACAATTTGTTGGTAAGTACACTCACTATCACTACGAATGAGTTATACTTATAAAGAACTTTGACCCGACAAGAACTGCTTTAAGCAAAGATTGAATACCGACTGTCTGACTCTAATAAAGCCAAATGCGCATGGTTGGAGCTGTCCATGCAGAAAATGAAAGGACTTAAAAGGATTTCTTTACATGGACCATGGACATGTTATGACGTTTCGTTTTTGTCGGCTGCCTGTGCGCACAAAAATTTCACACATCGGGTAGTTAATTCCATGGAAATTACAAAAAATATTTTGTAATTCACGATTTCTCTAAGTTATTTTACGTTTTCAATTTACATGTGTTAAATTATTATAAGATTTCATTGATTCATCAGTCAGTGTTTGTAAATCAGCAAATACTTTTTGCAATTTGCGATTGTGAAGTAGTGCTTGAGAAATTGACCCATTGAAGTGGTAAATTGCGCCAAACAATATCGCAAATCACTACAAATAAAAGAAGCTAGAATTAATACTTCTAATCGCAAAATTCAACAAGCAGAATTTTGTATTCTACGCCGTTTTCAATGTCGAATTACGAATTTTTATATCAATCCAAGAAAAAATCTTTGTAATTTGCGACAAAGATATATTTCGTGAATTGCAACTCAAAATTTTGCAATTGGTGATTTACAATTCTTTCCGTGCAGGAGTTTTTTAGATGAGTTAAAGTACATCACTATTGCAAAAGCATCTCTCGCGTACTAGCTCTGCAATTTCTTTCGATGATTTTTTACTTCCAGCGAATTCCCAATACAAAAAAAATACGAAAATGTATTCCTGTGGAGCGCACAGGAATGTATGATACCTTTAACCGTAGATCCAATATATACCAATATGTCATTGGAAACAACACCTGTTTATTCATGTAGGTATATGCCAATGTTAATTAGAGCATAATACAAATTCTAAAATTTAACAAACACAATTGCCTTACAAATAAAACCACGAGTTGATGTTACATATTCCGTTAGCACATTGATTGCATTCAATTGTCTTGCTTGAGTTTCTATAATTGAAACTCAGATAGATACTCCTTTAGGCAAAGTGCTAAGCGACCAGCCCAACAAAATAATAAGTGTAATGAAATGTCCACACACGAAAAGTAAAAGCAATGAGTTGTTTCCCACGAAAGCACGCTACTTTAGGGAACAGTCCGTACTGACATGTCAGACTAAGTTAAAAACATTACAGACAGTATGAAGGCCACCCATTGTGCTCTGTATCATCGTTCCACGCCCCATTCCACGCTACATAAATGCTGCAACCACAGGCGTTGTTATTCTCCCTGTATATCCACAAACAATAAATGTACACTACCGACGCCGACGGCACGCGGCGACGACAACAACAACCGTTAAGGAGTCCTACACTTCCACGAATAAGCCAGAAATACGGGTTGTGGCTTGTGGCATATATCTTATATTGCATTGCTTCGACTCGGGATGTAATTTCAAACACGAGGCAGACAAAAGTAGCTGGTTGCTGGTTGCTGCAAGGGTAGGTGGCCACTAAACTGTGGTAGTCCATTGTATGTGCACAGTAAAACGACGGTCGAAGGTGATGCTTTAAAGTGCGCAGACATGTGGCATGAAGTGTTTGGATTGGTAGAAGTTCTCTTTCCTCTTCCGTTTGCTGCCACTTGACGGTTTTGTGGTATTTTAGGTAAACACGCCCAATTCAGTTGTTGCACTGAAATCCAAATGGTGTGAATACTATTTTATAGAATCCGTTATATGTGTGAATACTTCAGCTGAGCGCTTGATAAAGAAAAACGTTGTTTCAAAAAGTGTTTATATTAAAAATAAAAACTGTTTTTAGAAAATAACTATAAATTTGTTTGTTGCCTTTTAATGTACCTACCTGAGATTTGATAAACATATTGCATGTGATTGCAACAGTGGGAGTGTAGGTATGTATATTAAATGAAAACTTATATTTGAGTTCCCACATAAATTGGTGAAGTAATTTATAAACGAACCAAACTTCAGTGACCAAAGTCGAATTAAAGCGTCCGTGGGCGAGTTACCTACTGGACGAAATCTGCTATTGTTTTGCATGAAACAAATTGGTTTATATAAAATTCAGTGCTTGCCGGATACAATAATTCGATAAGTTTGCGTTTGAGAAATCCTATATTAGGTAGGTACCTACATTTATTTTAAACCACTACGGAAACTGAAAATGACAAATAGTGAAGTGGGTATGATTGTGGAGTACTTAACCCTCCTAGTTCCAGTAGTCGAGTATGCAGTAGTCAGTCCCAATTCGATTTACACGTTTTCATACTAACAGGGGAGCTGACAACTCGAGAACGTTTAAAATAACGATAACGGTGTCTTTCATAGTCAGCCCCCATTTCTCTAGTAAATGTACAAGTGGGCTGACTACTGCAAAAAAAAAAAAAAAGAACAGATCGAAATTTTTCGAGAATCAAGGTACATTGGAGTTTCTATTCATTTTGCATACTCGGTTATGGAAACAAAACATTAACGTATAGTATTCAGTATTTAGCCGGTAGGGGCTATAGGATAATCCTAAAAATAATGTCTCATAAAGTCAGTCCCACTTGTATTCCAGAGGCTGACTACTAGGGGGGCAGAACTTACACGCCATCACCCTATTGTTTTGTGGTTACGTGAATACCTTTTTAATCGGACAGGGTTGCTCTGTGTTTAAGAGAAAAGTTAGGTCCACGCCAATTAATTCAGATTATAGTTTTGTAGTTTGACAAAAATAAGTTTAAGACTAAAATGTCTTATTTGAAAATAGAAATGCTATAATGTTTAACCAGCTTTTTTATTCTTTGTATATGTTTGGTTTGTAGATACAGCTAGTTACTTTATTAGCGGTTTTAATTCTAATAGGAATTAGAGTCATTAACGGCTAAAATATAGATATTGTTACATTTTTGCTTAAAATTCGGAATACGACCCAAACGCAAAATAGTTGGCCCGTTTACTTTTCGTCTTATGAAATTCGAAAAAAAATATTGGCACTCCAAAGTAAACAGACAAACTCAAAATTTATTTCGAAAGTGTTAGACATATACATTTAAAAATAATTCTTTTGTAACTCATATAACGCAAAGTAGTTCACCCATTCTTTTATCGACGCAAAAAAGTTGGCCTAATACAAAAATAACTGGCTTTAACCACTAAGTGACGTCACCTTTGTTTTTAATAACGGCTGTAATTCGATTTGGAAAAGTTTCTACTAAATTAAAGCAGTATTCAGGAGTTATGCCATTCCAAACTTCTTGGATCTTTTCCTTCAATTCATTCAAGTTTATAGCCGGATTTTTTCTTAATTCTTTTTTCATTTTTCCGCACAAAGTCTCAATTGGCGACAGGTCCGGGCTATTTGGAGGCCACGTTAGAACTGGAATGGTGTGTTCTCGAAGCCAGCTCATATTTTGCTTGGCTGTATGACATGTTACGCCATCTTGCTGAAATGTAAAACTGCCATCTTCTGTTTGCAGCCTCGCACGGAAAGAATTGAAAATCACCAATTGCAAAATTTTGAGTTGCAATTGTAATTTCCATGGAATTAACTACCCGATGTGTGAAATTTTTGTGCGCACAGGCAGCCGACAAAAACGAAACGTCATAGCATGTCTATGGTCCATGTAAAGCAATCCTTTTAAGTCCTTTCATTTTCTGCATAGACAGCTCCAACCATGCGCATTTAGCTTCATTGGAGTCATAGACAAATCATACTGAGACCCCCAACTCACAATTCTCTTGCCGCTGGCCCCCTCAATTTATTTTCAAATTCGCCATTTTGTTTTCCCATCGGTGTTATGTCAATTTAGAATCCGTGTGACATGCAAAAACATCAAAAAAATACAAAAATATATGCTGCCAACCTCGGCAACCGTGGGGAATACCACATTTTTTCATTGCTGAATGCCATTGGTTAGTTATTATAAATTGTAAAAAGGCGAATAATTCAATTTTGTTGGTCAATAAAACTATCTAATGGAGATGTTCTATATACTACAAACTTATTAGGACAAACATGTTTGCGTATTTTCTGCTTTTGAATATCTTTAACTTCGATTTCATGTGTAATTTTTTCTTAGATAACTGAAGAAAATTTGCTCAAAATGTTGTTATTTTCCTGCAACCAATCTACATCGTACATTTTTCATTGATATTTTAAGCAAATGTACACTTATTCCTAAAAAAAATATTATCCACATGTAACGAATAATTTCAAATTTAACGGATAAAATTCTATGAACGCTGTCAGCAACTTTGCCCACAGCGGAAGTGGCATATGCAATGTGCGAGTGTGTTGGTGAGTCTGAATTTTTGAAGTTAGGTTACATTTGTCAATACGAATTTCTATATAACAATACAAGCGCACTTAGCATTTGCCACCCCATAAAAATATAGCTTGTAGGCAAGTAACGGGAAATCGGCTGAAGTTGGTGGTCTCAGTATTGTATCTGATTAGAGTCAGATAGTCGGTATTCAATATTTGCTTAAAGCAGTTCTTGTCGGGTCAAAGTTATTTATAAGTATAACTCATTCGTAGTTATAGTGAGTGTACTAACCAATAAATTGTAAAAAATTTTAGAATATATCTTGTAAGTACATATTGAATAATACAAAAAAAAAATGAAGTAGGTAGGGCTATTAGAAAGAAGGTTAAATTGGAATGGAATCTAAAATATCATATGTAATTGAAAACGATTGTAAATGTTCGTATCAATGGCAAGTTCTTCTAAATAATTTATTTGTATATTAAATTTTAGCATAGACCGAAAAACCACCCCAGACAAATCCCGTTGTCTCCGGACGATATGGCGCCGTATGCTTTTCATAGATATCAAGAGGAAACAAATTATAAAATGTGATTTTAAATATGTACATATTCGAAAATAACCTAAATAATTAAACTACGAATTTTGATTTGCAAATCATAAGATATAAGTTGTAAATTGAGAATAAAGTTTTCTAATTTCACGATAAAACAATTTCAATTTAATACGGTGATGCCTCAAATCACTAATCAAGAATCGTAAATTGCAAAATATGAAATGCAAATTGATATAAAAAAGATTCAATTTACCATTACGAATTCGTAAATTGCAACTACTGAAGTGGTAAATCTACCCCTTTTGTACGCAAATCAACACTTTTGAGTTGCAATTCAAGACTAAATGGTTGTAATTTGTTAAGGGAGGAAATCCGAATTTACAACATAAAAATGGTACTTTACGAACTATTTTTGCAATTCACAATCCATAGTAATAGCAAATTAATAACTATATGTAGCGATTCGCGACTTTTGAGGGTCAATATCTTCACTTCGTACAATTTATAGAACTGCGAATAAAAAGTCGTGAATAAGTAGATCCTGAGCTAAGCTCTAAAACTAGACAAACATTTCGTGATTCTGCGCTCATTTTTCTCGATTTGATCTTAAAATGTTTTCGGTGCGGAATCGAAGGTTAAAGTTGGTGCTCTGGGATAACTTGATACCTACTGGCATTCACAGTACCATCGATGAAGCGAAGGTCACCTACTCCTTGAGCTGACATACATTCCCATACCATTACTGAAGCGGTAAATTTAGTTTTTCGTCTAAAGCAGTCTGGGTGAAATGCTTCAGCTGGCGTTCTTAAAACTCTTGATCGTGAGTCTCCAACACAAAGTTCGAATCGAGACTCATCGCTCCATATTACACTCCTCCATTGCCTTAGCGTCCAGTTTTGATGTTCACGAGTCCACCGTAAGCGCTTCTTTTTTTGCAAAGGAGTTAAAAGTGGTTTTTCTTTTGCCTAAGTGACGGTTTTTTTAGAAGAAAGTTTTCTAAGTTAATAAAACAAAAACTATTTGGTTAGAAATTACTGTATAAAATTTGTATCCCATTTTCTTCATTTCTCGAATGCAGGTGTCTCTTGAAACTTGCTTTTTAATCACATTTTCCCACTCTAAGGTGATATTTGCCGTTGTATCACAACGATCTTTCTTGAAAATTTTTCTTAAAGCCCTTCTGTTACGATCGTTAGCAATTGATGGTCTTCCAGTTTTCTTCAGTGGGTTCACATTTCCAGTCTTCTTGAATAAATTAATAATGTTTCGAACTGAAGACCTCGATATTTCCAAATCTTTTGCGATGTTATATACCGAAACGATTTTTTTGTACGCTTTTATTATTAAATTACGTATGTCTTCCGATAAACGCTTGCCACGCGCCATAGTGAACTTTGATTGCGACTGTAATCAGTGAATGCCTGACTTGAGACATCCGCACTTAAATAACGCAACAATAAACGGTAAATGTCAAGAGAGAAAGACATTATCCAGCTTAGGCCAACTATTTTGCCGCGAAAAACTAACGGGCCAACTATTTTGCAAGGAAAAAAATGGGTTAACAGTTGAAATTTGTGGCAATAAACATTAACTGTTTTAACTTACTGATTGCTTTGTAAAGAACACACGTTCATGGATAATATTAAGAAAAAAAAAATCAACTTTTTATTAATTATGCATAATAATAACGCATTTGAAAATGTATGTGATAAAAAATACAATACTAGGCCAACTATTTTGCGTTTGGGCTCGTATATTTGTTGCTTTGTAGATTATCATATAAAAGAAAATGTTCATGGGAAATTAAAACTGATTTGGTTAATTGTAGGTAAGGTAGATAGTAGATAAGGGAGTGGGTTAGAAATTCTGTCTTCTCACACATAAATTCTGCTTTCTTTTAGTTCTGCTTTACAAAATTCAGCTTTTCAAATTTAGCAAAAAAAAATTCAGCTTATTCTGCTTTTTTCAACTACCAAAAAAAATAGACATTAAAAAACAGTTTTAAATTTACAAAAAAATAGAAATAAAACTTAATTAAAAAGAAACAATAAAAATTAGATCAAATATTGAAAAAAAAATATAAGAAAATTGAAAAAAAAATTAAAATCAAATAATGCGAAATTTAATTAAAAACAAGTAAAAGTGTTACCATCGGCCTGGCCGATGCGTTAATACCCTCCACTGCATACAAGTCATGCAAAACTGGTATTGTATGGGAGGTACCAGAACTACTTCACCGACATATCCCAATTTTGATATCAACCTGACGCCGATAAAAGTAAGTCCTTTCACAAAATTTCACTTGCTTACGTGGATTCTTTTGGACGATATCGTGTTTTCAACAGACAGAGAGACACAAGGGTCTTATGCTATTGATTTTGTATGGGAGGTACCCGAACTACTTGACCGACATAGTCCATTTTTAATACAAGCCTAACGACGATAAAAAGAAATTCTTTCAACAAACTTCATTCGCCTAGGTGGATTCCTTTGGACGCTATCGTGTTTTCCACCGACAGAGAGACACATGAGTCTAATGCTGATTTTGTATGGGAGGTACCAGAACTACTTGACCTAAATAGCCTATTTTCGATACAAACTCGACGACGATAAAAATAAGTCCTTTCACCAAACTTCATTTGCCTAGGTTGATTCCTTTGGACGCTATCATGTTTTCAACCGACAGAGAGGCATATGGGTCTAATATTGATTTTGTATGGAAGGTACCATAACTACTTGACCGACATAGCCTATTATCAATACCAACCAGACGACGATAAAAAAAAAGACCTTTCACCAAATTTGATTCACCTATGTCAATTCCTCTGGGCGCTATAGTGCTTTCAACAGACAGGCGGACAGACGGACAGACAGACAAACAGACATGGCTAAATCGGTTCAGAATGTGATCCTGATTCAGAATATATATACTTTATGAGGTCTCCGGTGACTCCTTCTTGGCATTACAAATGGATTGAGAAAGTGAATATGAGTGAGATAAAATTGAAAATAAAATTCTGCAAAGAATAAAACAAGCTTTGGAAAATGTTCAAAATCGCGCGCTTTTTAATTGGAAATTAAAAACGAAATTTTGAAAAAAGAATTTTGACCCATACAGAATTTGTACCCCAAAAAACGCTCGCAACATAATGAGAACCTATTTTAAACGTAAATGAAAAATATTCTATCTTGACATGATTGAAAATAGAATTCATCAACACGAGGGATTTTCTCTAATTTTATTTATTTATTCCACAGTAATTAACGCGCTGTGTGAATTATTGCGAACGACTACTGACGGAAAGTACGTACCTACCGCAAAGAAAGTCACAAATCTATATTGGTAGGTTTAAATGTAACTACATAGATGACTAACATTAGGTAGGTTGGTGTTCAGTAAATTGAAGGTATTTCACAACCTATTGACTGCTAGAAACCGGAAATACGTTGTTGTTTTTTTGATTAATTTATGGTTAACCCCGGTCTGAACTCTTTAGTTTCTTTCTAGGTATAATATAATATACGCCAAACTACACAGTGAAAGTGAACAACTTTTGCCCAAAAAATTGATAGACCGTCAACTTAGGGCAAAAAGTGTCTAAAGGTGGTAAAATACCTTTTACAATTGTTCGCTAGTACATTTCTTAGTAGGTACCTATGATTTTAGAGAACCTTGGACCGAGAGAATTTTCACAGGCGCCTCTCAAGGTGTAATGGAAATTGATCTCGGCATTTCAGGGTGGCGCTGGAGAATCCTGCTTAGCCCGCTCCGAAATCAGCCTAGAAAATTGTGAAGACACTTTTTATGCTTGACAATTTTGAGCAAATGAGTGATTTCACCTATATTCCCCGGGTTATGTGGACCAATATCAAGGGAGGACATTGTTTATGACATGTGGCCACAAATAGAGCGTGGCCAATTCATGTATTTTATTTCCGTTTTTTGATAGATAGAACTTCTTATATATATTTCTTACCTGTAAATATTTTATGAAAACCTTTTAATTATGTTCCTATTTTTCAGTACAGTAACAGAAAGCATTGAAATTGAAGATTTACAAACAAAATCGACCATTTGATAAATTTTACTTATAGCAGGTCTTATGATGAAAAAACGTTCCTGAAGAGAGGATAGCAGTACACTTCAGAAAATAATATTTTTATCTTCTGAGAAGTCATTTTTACCACGAAAAACTAACGCAGGGAACTAGAAACAAATACCTAGAGCAAGAGAATCAAATCACCGAATCATTGTACGAAATGATAGATGCAATCAAGCAGCTTTCTAAAGAAAAAGGAAAAGACAGGTGCCTTGTGCCTCGGAGTCGATGGAGATGAAAAAGAAACAGCTGTTATTTTGGCTTCAGTAGACTAACCATTTGGTGCACCCCATCAGTCAGAACTAATTTTCCTTTGGTAACCGCCATCGCTTTGATACTTTGAATAAACGGTTTTTTTTATTAAAAAGAAAAAAAAAGAAGGAGACAACCTCAAGAATATGGAATGGATTAAATATATATTCACTCTTAGTTATAGAAGTGTACTGTACATAATTAAAATTAATTTTTACTTTTTTTAAATTACTATCTACAATAAAAATATTAGAAATTTGTTGCAAAACTAATAATATGACTACCTCTGAAGGAAGAAATTTCTTAGAATTACTTGCTTGCCTAACTACTTATATATCGCTCTAATAATACAATACTGTTGTAACTCAAAATTTGTCAAATTTGAGACACTTCATTATTCAAACGACCCTATGACCAGTGATGCCAGATTGCAAGATATATCTTTTTTTTCAAGATTTTTGAGCTCCAAAATATGTACAAGACTTTTTATCTCAAATTCAAAAAAATTCTAGATTTTTGATATAAATAACTTTTTAAATCTAACAAATTAAAAGAACGTAGAAAAGCATCTTTTATTAATTCCATTATTATTTATAATGTGAGTGAAATAGGGCCAATGCACAATTTCCGTTTCACTAACGTTTCCATCAACTCTAAAGAAACATGCATTCAAACGTATTTGATAAAATAACTGATGTAACGTGTTTTTGGAAAAATGTTTTAGGAGTAAAAACAGCGGATGGAAACTTCGCATGCCTAGATTTTATTTTCAATATTTTATCTCTTCCACATTCCTATCCATATGTTGAAATAATATTTTCTGGTGTAAATTTAAATAAAACAAAATTCGAAATCTTTAAAAAAGAATTTTTTGCGCTTTAATGAACCGAAATTCTTTGATCTTGATATAAGCAATAAAATTCTAAGTCAATTTGATTCAAATGTGGTCCAAAATTTCAAAAAGCATTAACTTTAATTTATGACCAACGTTTTTTTTTTATATATAATTATGTTTTAGTAGTTAGGGAGTTCAAAATTGTATTTTGTATTTCGCTCTTTTCATATTTTGAACAAAATCTTGAAAAATTTTTTTTTTGTATCGGAAAAACAAGATATTCACATTTTTTATCTGGGAACAATGCCTATGACGTACCCTACGCGTCGTTAACATAGTGCAAGAAAGAAAAAGAATATGACACTATGTGTCATTGTTCATGATTGACGTACTGTATTAAACCCTCAACCAATAGATATTTCATCATCTTTAAATACGATCGCCATTCGGCTAGGAAGGTCGTACCACTTTATACCACGTTAATTCGAGTTGCATTATTATTGCTGAATGAGGTATGAAAATAGTTAAACTTTTAATACAGTAGGCATAGTTGATTTAAACCCAAAGATGAACTTTGTGTATATTTAGTTGTAATACTATTAATGATGAACAAAAGTTTAAGTTAAATTAATATAACCAGAGAATTCAATAACCAGACGATTTTGCGCGTTATCTAACCAATAACCAATGATTTTCTAGAATTTTGTTTATTCAAGATTTTTAAGGACTACGTATATATTCATTTTGACGTATCTGCTGTACAACAACTTTTTTTACTATATTGTGCGAACAAAAAGAAAACTACAAATAATACAATGAATGTACATACGGTTTTTATATGTATGTTGGTTCATGAACTATAGGCAAAACATACCCGTATTTGTGTGTATATGGAGAACATAGTGTTGTCGACCTCCGAAACACCTTTCAATGAAATTTTGTGGATGTGAATGGATGGTTACAGTTTAAAGGATATGATAGTGTTGTCAATTTTCGAAACCAATCAACTGATTTCAATAAAATTTTGTGTTTGGTTCTACATAGCTGGGAAGATAGAATATTTTTGGAGCAGAAAATGTGGCGCTGTTGTCGATCTCCAAAACCACTCAACCAATTTCATAAAAATTTTGTAGATGGGTATGATTTACCCGATTGTTCCGTTCTAGATCTGCTTTGAGGTGGTGGGGGCAAATCGCAAGCATTAAAGAATATGTGATGTGGCATATAACCTATGTGTGCGTAGGTCGTACGACGCATATCGCTGGGTAGAAAGAAGGAGATGTACATTGTGTTCGTTATTCGTCTACTATCCTTTTTTTTCAAATTGGCCATTCGCTCAAGTAGTTCCGGATACTAACCACTAAGCCAGCGACTTTTTTGAACAATCGCGTTTCTGGATGTACTCGGTCGAATGGCAGAAGCGAGGACTGCCAAGTGCCCACATTCTGCTGTGGTTAATTAAGAAAATCTTACTGAAACAATTATGAGCGCGGAAAAAACGATCATCAAGCGGACCCGGAAATCTATGAAGTCGTAACCAGAGATGAATGAATAAAAGAGATGGATATCTTTCGTACGTCTATCCCCCCAAAACCCATTTTGTTTACATTGTTGTTTTTGTAATTTCAACCCCCGTCTGTGAATACGTGAAATCGTCTTTCTTTTATGTGCATTGCGGTGTTTAATTGTTTTGAATTTCATATTGAACTTATTATATTTTTGTAGAGGTTTTGATTAAACTGAAAAAAATACACCTTAGAAAATACCGAATTCTTGCATTAAAATCCAATTCATGAACCCACATATACTTTGCAAAAAATGAGCACGGGTGCGTGACTTCATGAATTTTTCGGGAAAACAGCTTGTAGGCAGCCGCCTTTCCACTGGAAAGTTATACAAGGTGGCGCAAAAGTAATCCTCCTATCAGAAAATGCTATAAATTTTGCGATTGGCCCCTAATGTCAGTTCTGTTTTGACATTTGTGTAGTAAGTACATGCGAAATACACGTTAATAAACAATGTTACGCTACACTGCTCCAGAACGCGGAATATTGGTGACTATTTATTTGAGCAATAATCGGTCGGTGACTTTGGCACAACGTTAATTTCGTCGCAGATTTCCTAGCCGTCCAACGCCTACTGGTGAAACACTGCTCGCCTCGAAGAGACTGGCACAACATGAGATGCTGCCATGCGTGGCAGACCCCGGAGTAGCCGTTCTGCAGAGAATATTGCTGCTGTAGCCGAAGATGTCATGGAAGCGCCGTCGACATCGACCAGACGACGTGCCACGCAAATGGGTATCAGTCGACGGTCTTTACAGCGAATTTTGGTACAAGATTTGAAGATGTTTCCGTACAAAGTCCAGACGGTGCATCAGCTGTTAGCTGCTGACCGCCAATCGCGTCTAACATACGCTCAAGCCATCCTTAATCACCACCAAGAGGAAGATGATTTTTCATCAAAAATAATCATGAGTGATGAGGCCCATTTCCATCTTAGCGGGTACGTAAATAAGCAAAATTTACGCTTCTGGGGCACTGAAAATCCGCGTGTAGCCCACGAAGAGCCGTTACACCCGTTCAAAGTCCCTGTATGGTGTGCTGTTTTCGCTGGAGAAGTCATCGGACCTTTTTTCTTCGAAGACGTCGCGGGCCAAACGGTTACTGTGAATGTTGAGCGCTACAGAGCAATGATCAACGAGTTCTTTTTGCCGCAACTTGATGAATTGGGATTGGAAAACATGTGGTTCCAACAGGACGGTGCAACGGCACACACTGCACGTGCCACAACCGATATGCTGAAGGATGCATTTCCCGGGCGCCTAATCTCCCGTTTTGGCGATTTGCACTGGCCAGCAAGATCGCCTGATTTGACCGCTCCAGACTTATTTTTGTGGGGCTTTTTGAAGTCGCGGGTTTATGTCAACAAGCCTCATACTCTTGCAGCTCTTAAAGACAATATCCGTCAAGAATGTGAGGACCTATCGCCGGAAGTTTTGGCCAAAGTGATGGAAAATGCCATAAAAAGGGCTCAAATGACAATCAACTGTGGCGGCGGCCATTTACATGACATCATATTCTCGACTTGATGTAAAAAAAATTAAAAGACCAAATAAAAATAATCCACAAGAAGAATCAAAGTTTTTCATTTTTTTTTAAATTACACCCAAAAAACATTTGAAGGTTATTTTTGCGCCACCTTGTATATCTCTGTATTCCATTATATTTGGTCGTAACTATGCATTGAACTCAATTTAGTTCCAGAGGAGTTTCATTCGTTCAATCGAGAGGTTCGCCGGGTCAGGTAGTTAATTAATTAAAAGTAGTTCAAAGAAATACAGTCATAACTAAAAAATGGGAAATATATTTTTTTCACCGCCAATATTAAAATTAATCGGTAAATAGATAAGTGCTTCATTTCTATTAATAATCCTAATAAAAGATTATTTTTTTTATAATCTTTAACAGGAAGTGAATAATTAGGATGGGTGCCTCGCTAGCGGCAACGATTTTAAGCTCCAGTATTATATATTATTTTCAAGTAGCATCCTCATATATTTATAGGGCTCAACTCAACAGAAATAAAATTATTACAAATTCATTCCTATAGTTTGCTGCTTATATACCTACCTAAGATATTAAATTCCAATATATCCTTGGAAAAACATGTGCACATTCTTTTAACGCAGAAACACTTGGTTTGTTAACAAAAGCTACATTTCTTAACGACTGTATCTAACATGTGCCCTTAAAAACTACATCTGTAATTTTTTAATATTTCAGCAGTAGTTCAGACACCAACTTCGTTTTCTAAAGAGCTGCGTACATTCATATGCGAACCTTATTTTCGGTCAGACTATATATATATTTCAAATAAATATGTTTTTACCAAACCTGCACTTTACTTCCCACTTTTCTTCGGTGTGTAAAATTATACTGGGGCATTAGCTTCCCAACTAAGGGTATGCAACAGAAAAACAAAAACCACCCAGTGTTTGAACGCCTAAAAGTAAACAATGTGAAAAGGTATATTGCTCCGTTGAATTTTACTTAATAGAGTCCCAATTGTGGGCGTTATAGGCGTTTTTCTTTCTTAGTTCAGAGCTGAGCTCTGAACCGAGCTCGAGCATTATGAGCGCGCTCTGAGCCGAGCGTGCTCAGATCGTTCTGATGTATTTTTTGAAACGCACTTGAGCACGTATCTGACATTTTTAATAAATATATGTATAATTTGAAAATTTATTAATTTTTATATTAAATTGGTTAACATTCAGTTCCAGAACAACAAAGGTCGTCCACCATTTCAATTATTTTGTTTATCCTGTTTTTTTTTCTGTTATGTGACTGTGAGTGTGTATTCAGCTTTTTACTCAGCCTGCTCAGTCAATTTATTCTGAGCTCATCGAGCGCGCTCTGATTATGCTCAGATCGAAAAAAGAAACACAAATCTAAGCTCTGATGTATCTGAGCTAAAAAAGAAACACGAACTTTTTGTATAACAGTTCAGGTTGTGCTCTGAACCAAAAAAGAAAAACGCCTTATGTTGACTTTAAATTAAGACTCAATCATATATTTACAATCAAGGACGGAGTACTGGCTTTTGTGATCTATGGCCGATGAAAGAAACCCAGTGACTTGATTTTGTGCGGATTTTCCCGCAATTGCAATAGGGAAAGTTCCGAATTGGATTCAAATGTTGTGAGTGAGCCCCGCACTGTGAGTGCGTTCAGGTAGTAGAGCTCATTCACATTACCAGTAACAATAATAGTCTTTAAAATAGTCCACTCGACGCCAATTGTCTATTAAATGTTCTAAATAAAACGGAATTTTTAAAAGTAAATATTAAAATGAATTGGTTGTTTACAACCAATGTTTAATTAATTTGTATGGTATTTCTAGATGAACACTGGCTTTAATGTTCGGCATATTTTTTTAGCGATCGGGATGTAGTAAATCAATGAATTAAATTAAAAGTAGAGACACACAGCCAAATATACCAGTTTATACCAATTTTTTTATGACACAAAATTGACTGGAACAGTCTTCTTCACCGCATCTCATCACCTGACAACTCAACCCCAGCCAGGACACCCACCTAAACGCCATCTGCATCTCAAAACTAACCTGAACACTTTGCTTCTCACGACTCACCTTTATTGTTGGAGTTGTATTGGATTGGATTTTGTGTTGGGGTTGGGTTTGCCTCTAAATATATATTTACAAGACAATACGTGGGTAAAGTTGGAACCGCCACATTGGAATTTCGCAAAACAAACTAAATGGGATTTAATTGCTATTTAAACACTAATTGCTCTATTCTTGATTTTTTCGCTCTTTGGGAAGTGGGAGATTTTGTGGCGGTCCCAGCTTACCGGTAAAGCTGGGACCGCCACATTGGCTTTTGAAAGATTTTTTTTGCGCATACAAATCACCGATTTAATCGCTCTGGGAAATTTCGAAAACAATTTCAAATTTACGTTTTTTGTAGCGTTTGTCGCTCTTCTCTAAATGGGCGAAAAACAGTAAGATAGAACAACCATAAACAAACACATTGAAAAATTAAAAAAAAATAGATTCCGTTACAATTTAACAAAGCTATATAGACCAAAAGAAGCGTCTATTCATTACCTATCACCACATAGAATAAAATAATTTGTCGCTCTTCTCTAAATATGTCAAAGGCCAACAAGATCATTCTGCCAAAAAAAGCCAAATTTTCCCCTAATAACAAAAAAATTAGTTTGAAAATTTGAAAAAAGTTATATATCCCGTTCGAATCCTTCTATGCCACATAGCTCATTAGAAGCGTGTATTCATGAGCTATCAGCTTAATACATAAAATAATTTGTCGCTCTTCTCTAAATGTGTCAAAGGCTAAAAGTTAATTTTGCCAAAAAAAGCCAAATATACCCCTAGTACCAAAAAAAAGTTGGAAAACTTGAAAAAAGTTATATATCCCGTTCGAATCCTTCTATGCCACATAACTCATTAGAGCGTGTATTCATTAGCTATCAGCCCAATCCATAACATAATTTGTCGCTCTTGTCTAAATGTGTCAAACGGTAACAAGTTGCCAAATCAAAAACCAAATATACCTCTAGTACAATATTAAATTGGAAAATTTGAAAAGTCATATTGTAACCCACAAACTAGATTTGGTATGTGGTATATCGTTGCCTACCAATTTATTTAAATCCTGAAAGTATGCAATAGTCCTACGATCAAATTTCGCTATCCCTGAGCGTGTGCATTCGAAATATTCATATTATGTGCCAGCAGATTAAAAATGGATCGTGTCTGTGGTGGTTGTCGTTCCACATAAAATATAAATACTCTTTATTATCAAAAATTAATTATTATCGGAGAACTGAATAGCTAGTTACTTGGCGCAATCGAGACACGAGAAGAGAGTTGCTAGTTTTACTGGATGCGTTCGTTATCATTTGTATTCTCCAAAATGATTGCAGCGACATCTTGATGTCGGTACTTGAATGTAGCCACATAACTCCCTCCTTAGTGACGAAGGCATGAACTGTCAAACGTAACTTTTTTTCCTTTGTTGTTGCATGTTTTTAATTTGTTTTGACTTTCGTCTTCAGTTATATTCGTATGATTCGGATCCGTGTCCAAATGTGCAGGTTTAAGTCTGTCGACTGATATGTTTCTTGTTCGTCCATCTGCGAGGATCGTAAAAAGTCTCTGTAATCCTTTTTATGATTGGATATGGTCCAGAATACGGTTGTTCGAGAGGTTTTTTTACAGCGTCGCAACCAGAGATGAATGAATATAAGAGATGGATATCTTTCGTACGTCTAATCCCCCAAAACCCATTTATTTACATTGTTGTTTTTGTAATTTCAACCCCCGTCTGTGAATACGTGTGAGCTACAAAAAAGCATGTTGTTAATGGCCGGCCAACATTCCTTTTGCATTTATAGGCATCGCGCTGTTCAATTGTTTTGTGTTTGGTGTTGAACTTTTTTAGTTTTTGTTAAGGCTTCGATCAAAATAAAAAAATAGTGAAACACACATTTCAGAATAGCGAATTCTTCAATTAAAGTCCAATTCATGAACTCACATATACTAGAAAAGAAATGAGCATAATGCGTGACTTCATGAATTTTTCGGGAAAACAGCTTGTAGGCAGCCGCTTTTCCACTGGAAAGTTATATAACTCTGTATTCCATTATCTTTGGTCGCAACGAAGAAATACATGCGTACATTTGTAGAGGTAAGGAAGAATAAATATCTTCTTCTTAGTGTGATGTGCTGTTGGTGTTGGTCGAAATTGTCGAATCGTTTCGCGGTGCTTCTCAACGAATATCTAACTGGAAGATCTTCATTCAGGAAAAACTCACCGGAAATGCGAATACTGGAACCTTAAAGCATTTCGGCTGCTGATGCTTTGATGTCTTCCTTGTATGATGTTCTTAATCCAAGTAGCACAGTTGGAAGTGATTCCTTCCATTTGTTCGGTAGGTGACACATGAGAGCTGCTTTGAGTGCCCTATGCCATCTTTCGACGATTCCATTTGACGCAGGATGGTATGGTGAAGTTCGTATTCTGTTGGTTCCACACATGTTGGTAAGAGCGGTAAACAACGCTGACTCGAATTGGGTTCCCTGGTCAGTTGTTAGGAATTTGGGCGAACCAAAGCGTGCAATCCAATGTGTATAAAACGCCGTTGCTACCGTATCTGCTTGCATGTCCTTCAGAGGAATGGCTTCTGGCCACCTGGTGTATCGGTCAATCATAGTAAGGCAGTATCTAAAGCCTTCACATATGGGAAGTACTATGAGATCGATATGTACATGTTGAAAGCGGTTATCGGGTACATTAATTGCATCAGGCTGTAGGTGA
The DNA here is from genome assembly GCA_916610125.1 of Cheilosia vulpina. Lineage (NCBI taxonomy): Eukaryota > Metazoa > Arthropoda > Insecta > Diptera > Syrphidae > Cheilosia > Cheilosia vulpina. The sequence goes on along the minus strand of OU744276.1, from coordinate 56,463,347 downwards.
TTGTGCCTATGAATCTTCGAGCGTTGGCATGGTGCGCACTTACGGGACCACTGCAATACAGCCTTTCTTATATTGGGCCATACATATTTTTGGCAAAGCTGTTGACTTGTTGTTCTTCCGCTTGGATGCGAAAGTCCATGGACGGAATCGAAAGCTAATCGGCGAAGAGGTTGTGGTATGTAGGGTCTGATCAGGTTTGTTGAAACATCGCAATAAATTTTGCAGTCTGGTTCTATGGCAAGTTGTTGTAATTTAAGTGATATTTTGCCAGTTAAAATTGTTTTAAGTTCGGAGTCCTGTTGTTGTAGTTTTTGAAGTTCACGATGGTCTACTTTGCAAGGCATTGTAAGCGCATATACACGTGATAGTGCGTCTGCCACTGAATTTTCTTCGCCTGATAAATACACTATATTTGTTGTGTATTGGGATATGAAATCCAACTGGCGTAATCGTCTCTGCGATGCCTTTTCCAATTTTTGCTGGAAGGTGTAGATTAAGGGCTTGTGGTCGGTTTGGATCATGAAGTGGCGACCATCGAGAAGATGTTTGAAGAATTTAACTGCAAGGTACATCGCCAGTAATTCTCGATCATATGTGCAATATCGGCTCTGTGCTGAAGACAGTTTACAGGAGAAAAGGCCGATAGGTTGGAACTTGTTGTCTTTAAACTGTTCAAGTTTTGCTCCAACTGCCAAACCAGAAGCTTCGGTTGTTAACATTAGTTGTGCTTCGGGATCGATGTGGTTCAGCATGGTTGCTTTGCCTATGCCTGCTTTGCACTGCATAAATGCATCCTCAGTCTCTGTTGTCCATGGTATTTGACGTTTGTCGTTTTTTTTCGAGTTTTTGAGAAATCCGTTTAAAGCTGTTTGGATATGCGCACAGTTAGGAATATAGCGACGATAATAATTTACAATTCCTAGAAAGCGCCGGAGTTCCATTATCGTTGCTGGTTTTGGGTATTGTTGAATGGCTTGTATCCTGTCTTCTGGTGGTTTGCTTCCAAAACTGTTAATAGTGTGGCCCAAGAAGGTAACTTCAGACTTTCCAAAGACGCACTTGTTGGTGTTGATAGAAAGACCGTGTACTTTCAGGCGGTTTAGGACTTGGCGAATGTGTTCACGGTGCTGCTGTTCTGACTCTGAGAAGATCAATATATCGTCTATGTAGCAGAACACGAAATCTAAACCACGAAGAACAGTGTCCATGTGCCTTTGGAAAGTCTGTGTGGCGTTTTTAAGCCCAAATGGCATGACAACGAACTCATACAGCCCAAAGGGAGTTCTCAGGGCAGTTTTCTTTATGTCTTCCGGGGCCATAGGTATTTGATAGTAAGCTTTGTCCAAGTCGAGGATGGTGAATATGATTTTGTTGTTGAGACACTCTGTAAAATCCATGTGAGGAATTGGATACCGATCTGGTTGAGTTTGAGCATTGAGGCGCCTATAGTCTCCGCAAGCTCGCCACCCCCCAGTCTTCTTTTTAACAAGGTGAAGAGGACTGGCCCATGGACTACTGGAACTTCGACAGATGCCTTTTTCTACCAAACTCCTGAACTCCTCTTTGGCCTGTTTGAGCTTTTCACCTGCAAGTCGGCGATATCGTTCGACTGTCGGTTGACCAGTGGTAATGATATGGTGCTGTACAACGTCGGTTTTCGATTGTGTGTGGAGCTTGGTGGTAGAGTCCATGAAATCGTTAATAATATCACTGTATGCTATTCGTCCGTCAACAGTGGATAACCCACAAACATCTGTCGGATATACTCTACCTGGTGTCGTGAGCGATGTAGTTGCATCGATGAGGCGTCTTGATTTAAGGTCGAGAATTAAACCATGATGAGCGAGCAGATCAGCTCCAATTATTGCTGTCTTAACATCAGCTATGATGAAAGACCACTTGATTACGCGTCGTAGCCCGAGGTTGAGGGTAAGTACCTTTTCGCCGTAAGTGTGGATTGGAGAATTGTTTGCTGCATAAAGGGTCGAATACCCTGGCGACAATTTACTATTGGGTGGACGAGGCAGGACAGAGACGGATGATCCCGAATCAATGAGAAATTGTTGATGTTTGTCTCTGTCGAAAACGTGGAGGCGGTATTCGATGTTTGCACGATCGCTGTTGTCTACCGCCTGAGATGACAACAGCGATTTCAGTTTAACTTTTGGTAGCTGCAAGGCTTCGAACATTTAATTGCATTCTCGCCGAATCGTTCGTGGAAGTAGCAAACTTTTGGTTGTGTGTGTGGTGTTGAAGGTCTAGTTGAAGAGCCTGCTCGCGGCCTAGAGGCAGATCGACGTCTATTGTATTTGTTGTTGCCTGTTTTTAACTCTTGAACCAACTTGGTCAAGTTAGAAAGGGTTGCTTCGATCGTGTTTAGGCGGTTATGAACATCGTCTCCCTGAGTGTCTGTGGAGCAAATGGTTGGATTAGACGTGTTGTCGATGATTCTATCTGCGATTTCAGCTAAGGCATTAAGAGAAATTCCAAGATTCGCGCACAAAATTCCTCGAATATGGCTGGGCATGCGGTTCATCCAAATGGTAGTGAGCATTTCGTCAGCAACATTTTCTCCAGCCAAATTGCGCATTTCTCTAAGAAGGCTGGTAGGTCGCCTATCTCCTAACTCTAGTCCAGTCATGAGTTTATTAATTTGTCGCTCTTTAGATTCAGTGAACCTGGAAATTAGCTGTTGTTTAAAAGTAGAATACTTATCTTTTTCCGGTGGCGATTGGACTAGATCGGATACTTCGTTGAGAATCTCGGGATCTAAAGTTGCGATGATCACGTTGAATTTATTATTGTCTGCGATGATCCGGTTATTATGGAACTGAGCTTCCACTTGGACAAACCACAGCGACGGATTTATCTTCCAGAATGGAGGAATTCTGACATTTTTTAGCGCTGTGATTTCCTGTACATCGATGTCTCTAGGCGTCTCGTGTGTAGAAACTGATGCAGCTGGCTGTTGGGCGGAGCCCGAAGCAGCGTCTGTCAGCATCGCAACCAGATATAAGTTCTGGGATTACCAAAAGTGCTCTTGATGTATTTTAATTTGTGTTCTTTAAACGTCGGGGTCACCAGTTGTGGTGGTTGTCGTTGTTGATTACATAAAAACACGACAATTCCACATAAAATATAAATACTCTTTATTATCAAAAATTAATTATTATCGGAGAACTGAATAGCTAGTTACTTGGCGCAATCGAGACACGAGAAGAGAGTTGCTAGTTTTACTGGATGCGTTCGTTATTATTTGTATTCTCCAAAATGATTGCAGCGACATCTTGATGTCGGTACTTGACTGTAGCCACATGTCGAACTTCCCTAGCTCCATCTAAATCTAATCTGTACAACTGACAGCCAATAGTCGCATCACTCACCATTAGTGGATAGTGTTACCAGCAAACAAATGTTTTTTTGACCAGTAAAGTGTCTCTAAATTCAGACGTATATATAAGATTCCATTTCTACGCCTCTACGACTTTGTTTAGGTAAACATTTGATTGTTATTTATAAACATTTTTCCGCGGTAACTTTGTCTAATAAGGTAAGAATTTCGATAAACTATTGCAGGAAAAAATGATAAAGGAAAGCGTATTTTTGGTACAAAAAAAAATACTATCTTTTTCAGATTTCAGAGCACTTTTGCGAATCCGGATTTTTTCCTCCGAGTTGCTTAGGGTTGCCAGATTAAAAAATACGAAAAGGGGTCATCGTGAGTTTTCTAGGGGGGATAAAAAGGGACACAAAATTGTCTTTCTTTTCTTTGAGATTGGACTTTTTTTACCACAGTAAATTTTGGTTCCAAACAAACACTGAAAGAGAGACAACATGAAACAAAAACATACAGGAGAACAAAGATAATGGAATACAGGAAAGGCGGCTGCCTATAAGCTGTTTTCCCGAAAAATTCATGAAGTCACGCACATATGCTCATTTCTTTTCTAGTATATGTGAGTTCATGAATTCGACTTTAATGCAAGAATTCGCTATTCCGAAATGTGTATTTCGCTATTTTTTTTTTTTAAATCGAACCCTTAACAAGTTCAATACCAAAGACAAAACAATTGAACAGCCTGATGCCCATAAAAGGAAAGCAATGTTGGCCGGCCATTAACAACATGCTTTTTTGCAGCTCACACTTAATCACAGGCGAGGGATGAAATTACAAAAACAACAATCTTAACAAATGGGTCTTGGTGGGATAGAAGTACGAAAGATATCTATATCTTTTATTTATTCATCTCTGACGTAAAGTGAGATGTAGTTCGTGAGTGGATGCATTCAGCTTTGAATTTTTTTTCTAATGGACGTGTTCACAGAGAATCTTGTTAAAAATATTAAAGAAAACGTATTTTCAATATTTTCAATTGAATGTTTTTTATTGAATTTTGACTTAATAAGGGGGACAGTGGTTTGTATTAGGAGGGACAAAAAACATTTTTGTATATGTTGCCGCTTCAGAGCCTTTGCCCACTAAAAGACAAACCTCCTATTTTGGGGTTATAGAGTAGGTAGGTTTATTCTCTGTAAAAGAACTTAACAATTCTCTTTTTTAAATATAAATTACTTTTTAGTTTTCTGGGCTTGCGACCTGGGCTCCTCTGCGGCAAACAAGAAAGTGATGATTTATTAAAACGACAGATTTAATAGCGCGTATAAATGTTGACGTTTCGCAAATGACAATCGCGACGAACGCGTTCAGAGATTTAGGTCCCCGTACAATATTTTACAACAGTATTTAAAAGGGCATCCCTAGGTTGCTTCAGATTTAATAATACATCTAATCTGATTTGACATTCCGCCTATAAGGAAAATACATATTCACAAAAAAAAAATGTAAGCACAATTTGACAGCTACTCCACTAACCCTAACAAAACACAGTCAGTTTGCTCGATTTGCCACACGAAATCTGAAATCTGAGAGCGAATCTGAAGAAGCCCGATCGAATAAGACAATGTATGTTCGAAGTTGGTTTTGGAAATCTTTTTGTCAAATGGTGTGGGTGCTACAAAGCGAGGTTATATTCACTTATAAATACGTACATGGATGGATGAATATTTTTGCGAAATTTGTCTTTTATTTTCTCAACATTCTCTTAAGTTATAACAATACGTTTTTGTGAAAAAAATAAATTGACTTTTAGCTGCAGAGAATTTGAGAAAATAAAAGTAAAAAATTCGAGCGAATTGTTTTAGCTTGAGATTGAAATTAATTAAATATTTATAGCCTTGAAATCTTATAAATCAATTCAGGTACAAGAAACATATGGCATTTCCCACCCTTCTTCTAGCTAGCATTATATAAAATTAGCTTTTTCTTCTTCTCATTTGACATTGACGTTGCCGCGAACTATTGCATTTTGATATTTCAACTGTCCTTTCGAAGACATTTCGGAATTGTGCCAGATAATTCGACTTTTAATTGTGTAAAATAATTTTACTGACGACGCTAATCACAGTTGATGTCTGATTCAGAGTAAAGTGTTTCCTTTATCAATTTTTAATGCAATAGTTTATCGAAATTCTTACCTTATTACCCAAAGTTACCGCGGAAAAATTTTTATAAATAACAATCAAATGTTTACCTAAACAAAGTCGTAGAGGCGTAGAAATGGAATCTAATATATACGGCTGAATTTAGAGACACTTTACTGGTAAAAAAAAACATTCGTTTGCTGGTAAGACTATCCACCAGAGACAATACTGAGACCACCAACTCCGACCGATTTCCCGTTACTTAGCCTACAAGCTATATTTTTATGGGGTGGCAAATGCTAAGTGCGCTTGTATTGTTACATAGAAATTCGTATTGACAAATGTCACGTAACTTCAAAAATTCCGACTCACCAACACACTCGCACCTTGCATATGCCACTTCCGCTGTGTTCATAGAATTTTATCAGTTAAATTTGAAATTATTCGTTACGCGTGGATAATATTTTTTTTTAAGGAATAAGTGTATATTTGCTTAAAATATATATAAAAAATGAACAATGCAGATTGTTTGAAGTAAAATCGAAATATATTGAGCAAATATTCTTCAGTTTTCTAAGAAAAATTTACGCATGAAATCGAATTTAATGATATTCAAAAGCGCAAAATACGCAACCATGTTTATCATAATAAGTTTTTAGTATATAGAACATCTCATTTAGCTAGTTTTATTAACCAAAGAAATCAAATTATACGCCTTTTAACAACATATAATTACTAACCAATGGCATTCAGTAATGTAAAAATGTGGTATTCCTGAATTCTAGCACATTTCCCCACGTTTGTCGAGGTTGGCAGCATTTATTTTTGTATTTTTTGTATGTTTTTGCATGTCACACGGATTCTAATTGACACAACACCGACAGGAAAACAAAATGGCGAATTTGAAAAAAAACTGAGGGGCCCAGCGGCAAGAGGATTGTGAGTTGGGGGTCTCAGTATCATTTGTCTCTGCTATCCACTAATGGTGAGTAATGCGATTATTGGCTGTCAGTTGTACAGATTAGATGTAGATGGGAAGTTTGTACACGATCCATTTTTAATCAGCTGGCACATAATATGAATATTTCGAATGCACACGCTCAGGGTTAGCGCAATTTGAGCGTAGGACTATTGCATACTTTCAGGATTTAAATAAATTGGTAGGCAACGACATACCAAATCTGATGAATAGTTTGTGGGTTACAATATGACTTTTCCGATTTTCCAATTTAATATTGTACTAGAGGTATATTTGGTTTTTGATTTGGCAAAATTAACTTGTTAGCCTTTGACACATTTAGAGAAGAGCGACAAATTATTTTATGTATTAAGCTGATAGCTTATGAATACACGCTTCTAATGAGCTATGTGACATAGAAGGATTCGAACGGGATATATAACTCTTTTCACATTTTCCAACGTTTTTTTGGTACTAGGGGTATATTTGGCTTTTTTTTTGGAAAGATGAACTTGTTAGCCTTTGACACATTTAGAGAAGAGCGACAAATTATTTTATGGATTGGGCTGATAGCTAATGAATACACGATTCTAATGAGCTATGTGGCATAGAAGGATTCGAATGGGATATTTGACTTCTGAGTATTCAACATTTTCATTTTTGTATATTTTGCTTACTTTTTTTGTCTTAAAATAAACTTTTTACTTTTTGCAACAGTTAGAGAAGAGCGACAAATTATTTTATTCTATGTTATGATAGGTAATGAATAGACGCTTCTTGTGGTCTATATAGCTTTGTTAAATTGTAGCGGAATTTATTTGTTTTGATTTTTCAAAATGTTTGTTTATGGTTGTTCTATCTTACTGTTTTTGGCCCATTTAGAGAAGAGCGACAAAATAGTTGATTGGAACCAATAGTTGCCTTAAAATATACGCTTCTTTTAAGATATGTGGCATAGTAAAATTCGAAAGGGTTATTTTTTTATTAATATTTTAATAATGTACATATTTGCTTTTCCTTGAAAAACAAAAGAGTTTTATAGCGAACTGACCGTTACAAAATACGTAAATTTGAAATTGTGTTCGAACGGCTTTCCCGATTGGAAATATTTGTACACTTTCCGAGAGCGATTAAATCGGTGATTGGTATGCACCTTAAATCCTTCAAAAGCCAATGTGGCGGTTCCAGCTTTACCGGTAAGCTGGGACCGCCACAAATTCCCCACTTCTCGAAGAGCGAAAAAATCAAGAATAGAGCAATTAATTAACGATTAAATAGCAATTAAATCCCATGTAGTTTGTTTTGTGAAATTCCAATGTGGCGGTTCCAACTTTACCCACGTTTATCTCTGGCATTAGCTAAAGAAATCCTCCCTAAATGTCATTTTCAAGAGAAGTGTTGCCCAACCACCAAAAATGGCGGTACGGAATTTCGTAATAGGAGCGAAATTAAATACACTTTTGTTCAGCCTGAACGTTTACGATTATAAATGAATTTTAGTAAATTATAAATGTTTTCTGCCTTTATTCGTTGGAATACAACAATGCAAGTGGTTTTTAAGTTTAGCATATACAATTTTGTTTTATTTCTAAACACTTAAAATAAATATTTCGAATATTTTCATTTTGATTGGTTTTCCTTTTTTTTAATAGTTTGCAAGTTACGAGTGCATACGTAGTAAAAACTAAATTTGATATAAGTTTAGGATGTTTCCAAGACTTTCTGGAGAGTCGTCGAGAAGAGAATAAAATAAATGTTCACTTAAGATTGGACTATGAGCCCGAATACCTACATTTTTCTACAACTCTCAGTACCTTAGGCGGCTCAGGTAGATATTTTTCTGCAACCAAACCCTCTTCGAAAATGGAGTTTGTTCCCAGAAAAATGAGAATTTCTAAAGCATCAGTGGTTGGTGTGAAAAGGTTGACTTCGCGGAAATATAGATATAAGAATTGTCAGCATTCAGCAAAATCCCCGAGAAATAATAAATTTAGAAAATTCTGGATATAGCTACAGAATTCTGTTTTATTTGGTGTGAATTCATAGAGGAGCACGCATGACAGCTTTCGCGTAGAAAAATGTTCATGGTTTTATATTTTCTGAATGAATTTAACATCTTGTGGCTTTCTAAGATTTCCGAATTAAGGAATATGAGCTATCAAATTTTAAAAGATCATTACAAGATTTTACAAGAACTGTTTCGTTGCTTGGCAGATTGAAATTGAAAAACGGAAGCGATAGGTCCTTAAAACGCTTTTGACTTCCTACGTGAGTTTTTAATTTATTCTAAAACAAAATAGCCGGCTATTATTTCTTTTTTCAAATATATTCACTTGCTAAATATTCAATCTTTAGATCAATCAGCTTCGATTTGCATAATTAGCCTAACAAACTCCGTTTATTGAATAATTTGAAAGAGATCTTATTGCGACACAAATTCACTCATAAATCAATCGTGAAGTATTAGAAAACAAAGGAAAGTGTAAAAAGTACCGAAAATTGTGTCCGATCGAAGGAGAGGGCATTACTGATTTGCATATGATATTTGACAGACCAGCTGATATTTTGTGCATTTCCTTTTTTGTGTTTTGTTTTTTTGCTTATAATAAGCTTCAAAAGGTCTTTGAAAGATATCTGTTGGGCAAATGAATTTGCAATTCATATATTCCTTTTTTTAGAATAAAATCCTCCTTATGAAATACACCACTGACCTTGTTTTCCACGAAAACAAAATATGAAATTTGAATTCTGCGATGACAAAAAATGTAATAGATTCTAAGAAAGTTGTCGGACTAGCAAATGTGGAGGTCTAATTGTTTATTGGTACCGTTTCACTAAGGCTGGCAACCAGCTAATGGTCGACATTAGTGTTTGATTATTAGTAAGGCCGAATAAGAATTGACACAAAATTTGAAAAAGCGTTCCCAATAGAAACGAATGAAGCAATTACAGTTGCAAAAGCAATAGTTGAAAAATTTATTTTAAAATACGGATGTTTTAGGAAACTAAAAACAGATGAGGGTTCTGAATTCTCAAATGAATTATTTAAGAACGTATGCAAACTCTTAAACATTGACAAGGTTGTATCGACACCATTCCACCACTTTAGGGTCAATAGAAAGAAATCATAGGACATTTAATGAAGACATAATGAGCTTAGGAGACAAGGACAACTGGGAACAATGGCTACCATACTACACTTATTGATATAAGTCCATGCCACACTATAGCATACTGTATTCACCATTTGAAATAGTTTTTGGAAAATTATGTACACTTTCATGTGAAGTAAATTTAAATGACTATCTAAATGAATTTAAATGTAAACTAAGATATTCACATGATTAAGCGAGAGCAAATTTACTCCTAGACAAAGAAAAAAGAAAAGACACACAACAAAATGTTAACCAATCCAACTTGAAAATGAATGACTATGTATATTTAAAAATACAAAACAAAAGAAAATTTGATAGACCTTTTAGAGGACCATACAGAATAATATCACAAAATGGTGTAAATAGTACAAGAGACTTTCTTTTTTTTTTTGTCTTGATTTTATTAGAATGTTATTATGTATATTCACAAAATCTAGAAATACAAATTCGTAATATTGATTTAAATTTTTGAAATGTAAACAAATATTATATTTTAAGGGAGGGATGTAGTGTAATGACATAGCATTCAAAATTAAACATAAACATTCATTGATACATGAGGACATAAGTTCACAGCCCAATTTTATTTCTTGTGACAACATAATAATGCATTGACACCACGTCGATGACAATGCATTATGATAACATACTTTGATTGAATATCTGATTACAATGCAGTCGATTGAGTCATAGAGCTGCCCCCAATTTATATATTTAAATAGTCATAAGGTTTTGATAATAAATTCAGTCTTAAACACTCTTGCGAGCTGCGCTTTTAAACAGCTATTCTAAGCGTGCTACGCTATAAATAGCTTAAGGAACAGCGATCCTTAATAACATAATATATAAATGTCTTATATACAACTCCATATATATTAAACAATATTTGTTTTATACAACTGTACTGGCATTATTATCTAACTACGCTAATATTGTTTACATTTTAGGTTCCACGCTACAATATCCCCCTCTTAAACTTGTTCGTCCCGAAAAAACTCGTTAACTTTTTCGAAGAGGGTTATAAAGCCATATCAGATCTCCTTCCATGAATCCTGTAGCTGTCGTTTTAGTATCGTACTTCGGCTCCAAAGGGTCACTGGCTATCTTTCATCTTCCATATTCTATATTCCGTTTTCCATCTTCGATCTTCAATATTTTCTGTCTTCCACCTTCAACCTTCCATTTTCCATCTATCATTTTTCATCTTTCAACTTTCAACTTCAATCTTCCATCTTTCACCTTCCAACTTCAATTTTCAATCTTCCATCTTTTTTTGTCTTCCATCTTTCATCTTTCATCTTTCATCTTCCATCTTCCATCTTCCATCTTCCATCTTCCATCTTCCATCTTCCATCTTCCATCTTCCATCTTCCATCTTCCATCTTCCATCTTCCATCTTCCATCTTTCATCTTTCATCTTTCATCTTTCATCTTTCATCTTTCATCTTTCATCCTTCATCTTTCATCTTTCATCGTTCATCTTTAATCTTTCATCTTTCATCTTTCATCTTTCATCTTTCATCTTTTATCTTTCATCTTTCATCTTTCTTCTTTCATCTTTTATCTTCCATGCTCAATCTTCCTTCTTTAATATTCAATCTGTTCTGTCTTCTATCTTCAATCTTCCATTTTCCATCTCACATTTTTCATCTTTCAACTTCAATCTTCCATTTTTCATATTTCATCTTTCATCTTCCAACTTTAATTTTCAATGTTCCATCCTATTTTTTTGGCTTCCATCTCCAATCTCCCATCTTTGCATGAAGTCCTTAATAGCGCTAATACCAACGCCTGTACTTACTTGCTCTTCTGTCACGTCGAAAAGCATGGATTTTGAATCTACTCCCTCGCCTCCTGCAGACGAAGTATGTGTTGACGATTATAAGTCAACAAAGATGCAGGTGTACTAAACGCACCCACCCAATTTGAAATTTCCCCAAAGGGAAATTATGCGAAATGTCAAATGTCAGATGTAATATAATGTAAACAAACTTTGTGTATAAGAACGTTGGCAGAACAAATAAAATTCTAATTCTGTTTATAACGTTTTAATAAGCGGTGGTTTTTATTTTACGGAATTGTTTAAAGCGTTTTCTTTCTTATAAGAACAGTTGCAACTGCGAACAGTTTTCTTTGCTATTGTTCCATACTGAACATTTTGGTCACTTCAAACCGGATTACAATATCCCGTCATAAATGTTCGCATTGCAAGATTCCACTGTTCTTTTTTAACGAATATTTTTGTTTATTCGATTTGGTGTGCAAATTTTCCTGTTGCTGAATTGGATGTGTTACCATCTACAACATATTGCTGGACCTTGGATTTACTGCGATTTGGTACTGCAAACCAACAATTCATCATCACCATCAACTGCAACTAACAGGCAAGCCGATCTGATCTGAAACTGTTTTGGACTGTGTGATTCTCTGGATAATTTGCAAGTAAGTACATCACTTGCACTTCTTGAATTATTTCTTTGTGTATCTGCAAATATTTAAATTATGAAGCCGAAAATGCTAAAACGCGTACTTACCCGCTTAGAAAAAGATATTGAAAATGTCTGCAAACGGGGATCCAGTACTCGAACGGCTAATTATTTGTCGGGCCGATTACTAATGCTGAAAGAAACAATGCAGACAGCGGAAAAGGTTTACGAAGAGTTAGTAGATGGGCAGGATGATGAAGATGTTTGTTCTGAAGTAGATGAAATGTACGATAAATTGCGTGAGTTGTATTTAGACTACAGCGCCGCTCTTCTTGATGCAATGGACAAGGTTAAAGCTAAGGAAGATCAAAATTATGTCGCGAAAGCGGAATTAAACAACACAACGCATAACCCAGATGTTAAATTAAGCAATATTCCAGTGCCTGTTTTCCCCGGAAATTATGAATCGTGGCGAGGGTTTCGTGATTTGTTTGTTTCTCTTGTACATCAGAATGCATCGTTGTCTGAAATACAGAAAATGCATTACTTAAAAACTAGTGTGTCAGGCGAGGCAGATAAAATTTTATCACAAAAAAAATTAAAATTATGCAAAGGCGTGGAATATTTTGCAAGATAGATATGACCACCAACGATTTCTTGTTAACACCCAAATGAAGTGCCTTTTTAATCAGCCTTCAATAACGCAGGAGCGATCCGAAGCGATAAAGGAGTTGTTGGATACGTCTACCGAAATAGTTCATAGCCTAGACAATTTAAAAGTGCCAGTCGAACACTGGGATGTGGTGTTAATTTATCTTCTTTTACAAAAATTACCTACCAAAACACAACAACTTTGGGAGGAGAAATTAGGATCCAAAACAAACACAAAGGAACTGCCGACTTTTGCTCAATTTAAACAGTTTCTTGAATCGAGGTTCCGTACACTGGAGGCTATGAGTTACCAGCAGGGAAAAACATCGTCAGAACCTCCAAAAAAGATACACCAGCGTAATTCATTCCAAACGCAAGCTAATACATCAAAATATGCATGCAAGCTTTGCAATAAGGGTCAACATGCCATCCGTCGTTCCAACCGTTTCCTAAAAATGAGCATCAATAATCGTTGTCAAAGTATAGGTAAACTACGTCTGTGTAGGAATTGCTTAGCGTACAGTCATGTGTCTGCTAATTGTCCAAGTACCCGTAGATGTTACTATTGTCAACAACCACACCACTCCCTTTTGCACAATTCGTCACATAACGCTCCGCAACCCAATCACTTGTCTCACAATTATAATATGTTAACCTGTAGTCAAACCTTATCACAACAATCATGTTCAAAAAATAAGAATGTTCTCACCTCAACAATAAATCCCGATGCTCCAAGTTTTACGCCACCCAATATAGAACAGCCAGGTCCATCTTCTGCATCTCAGCGTCGGACTGCGTAAACGGCAAACGAAGAGCAGGCCTGTTGTAGCAGGTCTTTTAGCACATATCACTCTATGCCACAGACGAATACCCAAGTTATGTTGGCAACAGCAATTGTAAAAGTAGTCGGATCATCAGGACAGATTTTCTCGCTTCGGGCGTTGCTAGACTCAACATAAACCATAAACATAAACCAACATTTGTCGAATTGTCCGGGTTAGGTATGGTCAGCAGCGGCCCATGTAGAAATGTCGTTGATATAACGATTGCTTCTCACCATTCGGCCTTTCAAATCAGCACACAAGCCCTCGTGTAGAAGTCGCTGTCTGGGCATATTCCGACCCGGACACTTCCCATCCTCGATTGGAAACACCTTGATGGCTTGAGCTTAGCCGACCCTTCCTTTTTTAAGCCAGCCAAAGTTGATCTGTTATTGGGAAGTGACGTTTTAGCCGATGTTCTTTTACCGGACTTGATTAAACCCAAAAACTCAAATTTGCCAGTGGCACAAAAAACCGAACTCGGGTGGATTCTCTTTGGACGTGCACCATTTACGTCTCAACCAGTAAAGAGTTTCAAACTTGTACTTTGGATGCAAGCATGCAAAAATTTTGGGAGTTAGAAGAAGCTCCATTTCTAAACCTAGAGCCTCCTGAAAACATTGCGTGTGAGGATCATTTTTTAAATAACATCAAACTCTTAGCAGACGGACGATGTGAAGTTGCCCTTCCCTTCAAAGGAAATATACGACCGCTGCTAGGCAAATCAAGAGCAGGTGCCGAGCGACGTTTCAAACAATTGGAAGGACGTCTACAGAAAAACCAACAGTTTAAAATAGATTATTCCACATGTATCGAGGATTACTTACGATTGGGTCACATGAGCGAAGTTGAAAACGAAGCACTTCCCATTACTTCCTGCCACACCATGCGGTTATGAAGGAGAGTAGTTCCTCCACCAAACTAAGGGTAGTTTTTGACGCTTCCTTCAAAATTTCCGACGGGACTTCTCTAAATGATCATTTGATGGTAGGCCCGACGCTCCAAAATAACATAATTGATGTCATTCTCAGATGGAGGCTGTACAAGTACACATTTACAGCTGATATAGAGAAAATGTACCGCCAAATCTGGATAAATGACAGAGACTCAATATATCAGCTAATTTTTTGGCGAAGGGATCCAAATGAGCAGCTTAAAACATACCGACTCAGAACAGTGAAGTTTGGTACAGCATCGGCTCCATATTTAGCCATCCGTGCTCTAAATTGGTTACCCGAAAATTCTCGCTCTCAATATCCTCGAGCGGCTGAGATGATTCAGGAGGAGATGTATGTGGACGATTTGTTATCTGGTGCTGATACAAAAGAAGAAGCTGAAAAGAAAATTAGGGAGGTAAAAACAATACTTGAAACAGCTGGGTTGAACTTACGGGAATGGGCCTCCAACGCAGATGATCTTTTGCGAGATATTCCTCCTCAAGATCGAGAGGATAAATTTTCCCTACCTTCCGAAGGTCGAGGCGAAATATCTAGGCATGACCCTAGACGCAAAACTTAAGTGGAAGCCACACGTTAAGAAAAAGCGCGACGAGCTCGCAATCAGACTTAGAGAAATGTATTGGCTACTCGGAAGATATTCGAAGACAAGCGTATACAACAAACTGCTCCTGTATAAGCAAGTGTTAAAACCCTCATGGACATACGGTATACAACTTTGGGGTTGTACCAAACCAAGCAATATGACTATACTACAAACATTCCAAAACAAAACGCTAAGAGCAATCGTGAATGCTCCATGGTATATAAGGAATAGTGATATTCACAGAGATCTAGGAATTGCTACCGTGAGTAACGAAGTAACTAACTTTGCTCGCAAACTTCGTACTCGTATTCATTGTCACTGCAATAATGAAATAATCCGTACTCTGGACGTGACAAACCTTGAGCGCCGACTACAAAGAACAAGACCCTTCGACCTAGCGCCATAAGGAAAAACCGCATGTAATGACGGCATTAGTAGGTGCGTTCGCTGGAAAGCTACCTAACAAACGTGAATAACACTACAGAAGCGTAAACTACTTGTTAAGGTAACTTAGTCGTAGTCATCACAAAAAATTAAGAAATGAGAGGAACAAATTTCATACTACTATGAGCTCGCGCGGCCGGATCTCATAGTGCCTCTCTGAGGGGTGAGGTTTAGACCGTAAGCAGATGAGATATATCCTGAATCGGGCATAACCAATGGTACGGGCGGGCCATTGGTATCTTTTGAAGATTACTCACCTCCAGGCGCAACAAAAAAAAAAAAAAAAAAAAAAACCTTCCGAAGGTTTGAGCGAACTCAAGACGCTCGGAATTCATTGGCTACCTAATACCGACAGTTTTTTCTACAGCTACACACCACCAAATCATCCACAAACAACGAAAAGAGCCATCTTGTCCACAATAGCCAGACTTTTTGATCCATTGGGTTGGATTTCACCCTGTATCATCAAGGCAAAGTGTTTTCTGCAATTTCTTTGGCTCAAAAAGTTAGAGTGGGACCAACCAGTCGACGAAGAAATTCTAAGAGAATGGAAAATGTTGTTTCAAGATTTAGGCGCTATGAACAGCATTCGTTTACCTCGATATGTGCAGACGATTCGACAACGTGGAAGTCCACGGATTCTGTGATGCTTCCGGAAAGGCATTTGGAGCTGATGTATACATCCGTGTTCTGGATGAAGGAGGAAAAATTCATATGAATCTGCTCCTCGCAAAAAGCAGAGTCGCCCCAGTCAAACCAATAAGCATCCCACGATTGGAATTGTGCGGAGCAGTTATTTTAGCGAAGCTCCTAAGTCACGTCGTAAAAACTCTCAATCTCGCTGACAAGAAGATGTATGCCTGGACCGATTCAACCATCACTCTGTGCTGGATAAAGTCGCCACCATCTCGATGGGAGACATTTGTGGCAAACAGGGTTGGAGAAATCCAACGATTGACAGACTCGTGCATCTGGAATCACATACCCACACAGCTTAATCCAGCTTAGCATCTCGAGGAGTACTGCCCTCAGTGCTAATAAACGATTGGCTATGGTGGAATGGACCTTCGTTTCTTCAATCGTATTGGATTTTTGAAATTCCGAACCAACCAATGGACTTATCAACAGATAAAGGCCAAAGACTAGTTCACAGACTGGAGATAAAAGAAAATCCAATTGCTCTTCTGATCCAAAAGGCATCTAAGTTTCAGAAACTGATAGGGATAGTCGCTTACTGCAACAGGTTCGTCAACAACTTTCGACAACATTACCCTAAGTTTTGTCGCTACATCCGAGGGCTCAAAAATGACAGCACAAAAACATCGGTCAGGAACACTTTTCCACCAGTAGAACTCGACAACGCTACTAAGATTTTGCTCAAAAATGCCCAAACCGAAATATTTCCAGATGGTATTACCAAGGTAAGGGGTACTGGATCATTGAACCCCTTTATAGATGGCAATGGTATTATTCGAGTTGGCGGAAGACTTGAACATGCAAGCATTCCATCAACAGCATCCTGTCACATTAGATTCAAAACACTTCCTTTCAAAACTCATCATACGCGATTCACACACAAACACATTACATGGAGGAGTACAACTAATGATGCCCTACCTAAGACAGAAATATTGGATCTTTCAGCTAAAGAGCGGCTGCACTACTTGCTATAGATTTCGGTACAGCGACTGTGGCACAAGCTTCGTGGGAGCTGATGCAGAATTACGACGGCTTATGAAAAGTGGGATTCAGGACTGGAAAGATATTGCGGACGTTCTAGCAACCCATGGAACTAAGTGGAACTTCATTCAACCGGCTACTCCCCACTTCGGAGGATTGTGGGAAGCAGGGGTGAAGAGTGTTAAGTTCCACCTTAAAAGGATCGTTGAACACGGGACACTAACTTACGAAGAGCTCGCCACGCTTCTGAGCCAAATCGAAAGAAAGAAAGAAAGAAAGAATGGTGTAGTGTATTATTACTGGCGCAGTCGGTGAAAAAAAAAAACCTTTTAGTAACTAAGTTAAGGACAAAGACATACAATAAAAAGGAAGTGAAATTAAACAACAAAACAGTTTTTTGGATTCTGGAACAACTTATCATCAGGAAACAGCGAGAAGTTTTAGAAGCAGGTATCCACACATGGCGGCTCCACATATATTAGAATTAGTTAGCAGTGTTAGTGATTTTACGGACTTGCCCGAAGAATTAGAATTATTCATTAAACATATAAATTACATACATGATTTTGCTGATAATTTAGACGAAGTTTCGAGAGGCTTCTTTAATTTAAGAATCAGGCAAAAAATTACAGATCGTGCAAATATTATTTTAATCAATAATAATAATCCGACAGAATGGCCGGAAATAAAATCAATTTTACTAAGTAATTGTACGATAAATGAAAGCATATAAAGTTTAATAGACAAAATAAAGGTGTTGAAGTTTCAATGTTCAGTTCAGGATTTATATGAAAAAACTTTAGGTCTTTTAATAAAATTAAATATTAAATCCGGTCTTTTAAACGCTGTTGATATTCCTGTTTGGTTTAAGAGTGAGCAAAACGAGGAAATGGCTTTAAAGCTTTTTATAAATAAATTACCAAGTGAACCTAGACTTATCTTACAGGCTAGAAACCCAAAGAATTTTAGGGAAACCAGATCAATTTTAGTAGACACTGATTGACACAAGTCTTTGCATATATTACAACCCATATATGCAAACACCAAAGTCTACTCAAAACACATATAATAGAAATCATAGACCCAACATTCAGCAACATATAGGTAATCATGAAAATTCAGGAAGAAATTTTGAAAACCGTCAAAACCAGAATTCGAACAATTTTCATCAGAATAGTCCACATCAGTTCCAAAACTTAAATTCTCAGAATACAAGTAACGTTCAAAATAGTGCTCGTAATGGCTCAGGAAATTATTGGAACAATATTCCAAATAACATTAGACAACTTAGCTAGAACAGGTTCTTCTCGTAGAACTCACCAATCAATGGAAGTATACCATTTCCAAGCACAGGGTTTGCCTAACGGTTCCCCTACGAACAATTACACTAATCAATGTCCATGTCCACATGACTTTAATTTTGAAAATTTTCAGTTAGCCAGCACAGAGCTCTTCCCTTCATAATTGTAGGAACCAAGTCCCGTCCAATTAAGATATTAATAGATTCTGGAGCAGGTACTTATTTGATTCAAAAGGACTTATTTCACAGATCCTTTAAATCGGACTTTGAAACCCCTTTAGTGCTCAAATCCATTAACTCAAACATTTTAGTAAATTCAAAAGTGACTATTCCTTTATTTAAGGAATTTAATAGGCCATCGACAAAAATCGAAATGCTTGAGACAGATTTAATGGGTGACTTTAACGGCATTCTTGGTTGCAATGTTTTGAGGCCCTTGAAAGCAATAATCGACCTATAAAACTCACAACTTTGTACGAAAGAAGCTACCTTGCCTCTTATATTTAATAATTCATCAGCCCTAGTAACTAAAGATGAGATTAATAATTTAATTCAAAATACTGTCGACATTCAATTTGAAAAACCAAATGTAAATGCAATTATAAATAGGCTTAGGATGGATAACCTCAATAAAGAAGAAATCAGAAATTTAAAAATGTATTTTATGTCGAAGGCGATGACCTTTCCACAGTCGTTGCATATAGCCACAGAATCCCAACTAATATCCCTATATTTGCTAAAGCATATAGATATCCTGAGGCTCTTAAAGACGAAGTAAACAAGCAAATTTCGAGTATGCTTGCTACAGGTATCATTACAAATTCCACCAGTCCATACAATGCTCCTCTTTGGATTGTCTCTAAAAAGATTGACAATTCAGGAGAGCAGAAATGGCGGATTGTAATTGATTACAGAAAATTGAATACTGTAACCATTGAAGATAGATTTCCCATTCCCAATATAGAGGACATTTTATCGAAATTGGGAAATGCTCAATATTTTTCAGTCTTGGATCTTGCTAAAGGGTTCCACCAATTTCCCGTTTGTAAGGAAGATAGGCACAAAACAGCATTCTCGACTGCAAATGGGCATTATGAGTTCACACGTATGCCATTTGGACTGAAGAATGCCGCGGCATCGTTTAAAGGAATGATAAATGAAGTCCTAGCTGACTTTGTAAATAGGATATGCGTGGTGTACCTTGACGATATTCTAGTATTTTCTACATCGCTTCAGGAACACATAGACTCATAAGATACTTAGAAGACTAACCGAATACAATCTAAAGGTCCAAATAGATAAATGTAATTTCTTGAAGCGAGAAACAGAATACCTTGGTCATTTAATTACGAAAGACGGTATAAAGCCCAACCCAAATAAAATCGAGGTTATTAAACAGATCAAATTACCTCGAACGGTAAGACAAATTAAATCTTTTCTTGGCGTAACTGGATTTTACAGAAAATTTATTAAGGACTACTCAAAAATAGCCCTTCCAATGACTACATTTCTAAAAAAATAGCAAAATAAGTATTAAAGATAGGCAGTATATTGAGTCCTTTAATAAACTTAAAGAACTCATATGTACATGTCCAGTCCTGGCCTACCCAGACTTCTCTAAGTCTTTTACATTGACTACGATGCGAGTAATAAGGCTTTGGGAGCAGTCTTATCTCAAAATCAGCATCCAATAGCTTTTGCTTCTAGAACTCTAAATTGTCACGAAACGAACTACAGTACTGTTTAAAAAAGAATTTCTTTGTATTGTTTGGGCGACCAAATATTTCAGACCGTTTCTATTTGGACGTAAGTTTAAGGTACAGACTGATCACCGTCCTTTAGTATGGCTGCAATCACTCAAAGAACCAAATAGTAAGCTGCAGCGATGGAAAATCAAACTTAATGAGTTTGATTTCGATGTCGACTATATAAAGGGTAAGGAAAATAATGTAGCTGATTTCCTCAGCCGCTTAGAAGCTAATTTTGTTGACAGTGAAGACATGAGATCTAATATGGCAACAATACACAGTGGAATTGAAAATCTCGATGATCATATTTATGTTACTGAGGCTCCACTAAATATATATAAACATCAGTTGGTTTTAGAAAAATGTAAGTTCAATGCATATACTAATAAAATTTTGTACCTAAGGAAAATAAGATCAATTATTTCGTTAGAAACCTACAGTGAGGGATATGTACTGAACATTTTAAAATGTCTTCTACCAGTAAGGGGTACCATAGCAATCTATTGTAAAAATTATCATATATTTGTTGAGTTTCAAAAGACGTTTGTGAAATATTTCTCCAATTCTCCTAACATGAAAATGCTCAGATGCACAAAACTACTTACAGATATTACATGCAAAGCAAAATTATTAGAATTGATTGAAAACGCACACATCAACAAAAACCACAGAGGGATCGATGAAACGTATTTAGAGCTTAAAAATGATATCTATTTTCCAAACCTGAGGTTAGAAGTTCATAAATACATTAACAACTGTATTATATGCAATATGTGTAAATATGATCGACATCCAATCAAGCCAAATTTCATGACCTCAGAGACTCCAAATAAACCGAACGAAATAGTACATGTAGATATATGGTTTCTAAATAAAAATAATATGTTCCTTACTTGCATAGACAAATTTACCAAACATGTATCCATTCATCCGATAACAGACAGAAATTCCATAACAATAGTTGAAATTTTAAAACAGAGATTTGCAATTTTAGGTAAACCCATCAAGTTGGTAGCTGATAATGAATTTAATAGAGCGTATATCAAAAATTTCTTAAATCAGCAAAATATAGTACATCATTTTACTTCTCCCAATACACATACCGGTAACTCTGCAATAGAGCGTTTCCATTCAACTCTTAATGAACATATTAGATTATTTAAATTAGATAAGGCTAATAAATACACCAATGACAAATCACTAGTTTTAAAGGCAGTGGAAATATACAATGACACAGTTCATTCCAGCACCAATTTTAAGCCCAATGACTTACTTCATTCAATGTTAAGTATTTCAGAGTGGGAAGGTATAAGGCAAAGAGTTCAATCAAATAAGGATAAACGAATAAAAAAATTAAACAAAACAAGAATCGAACCTTCAGATTTCGGGGAACGGGAACTTGTTAAGAACTTAGGCTTTCATAACATAAGACATCTACCGCGTTACATAATAAAAGACGTAGCCGAAAAAGAAAGAACTTATTTTAAGGATAAAAATGGGTTTAAATGTGATATACAGATAGTTAAAAGAAAATATAAACATCAGCTTCCAATTAAAAACGTAAAATTTGATCAGAAAATGACAGGTAGAGACTACTCTAGTAGATATAAATCAAGGTAGGAATGTCAACAGAACCGGGATGAAGTACTGATTACTGATACATTTTTTTTGTCTTTATCATTTCTTACAAAAAAAAAAAAGTATATGTGAATATATAATTAATATGTTAAATATAGGTACCATAGAATAAGAAAATCGTAATGAAATATTCACTATTCTTTTATTTTAATACACTACAATTATAAAAAAAAATATGTATATATATAAATATGCTAATTTGTAAGCTTTAATTAAAATCTTATTTATTATCTTCAATATTTTTAATCACCCAAAAAAAATGAAAAAAATATTAATAAAATATATTACGTATACAACACAGTCACCATCATAATCATTCCACATGCCATTTAGATTGAAGCATTTTGTGCAGACTTAATTTCTTTAGTTTATGACATTACCTATTTTCAATAGGTATTGTTCATACTTCGTCAGGAGGAGTTACATAGTTACATACATGTAACATGTATAAACCTGAGTACGATTTGGGTACACTTGCACCCAAATGAAATATCATTGGAAGTAGGTCAAATGAAACCTTCCGTTTCTCGAAGAGCGGTACAAACATCAGCGGATGTTTGACGCTAACTGCAATTGGGTATATGCATATGCGAAACAAAGAAACAAAGCAGATGGAGTGGCGTTTCTTATCTGATACTGATGTGGATTATGACTGATGAGTGTTTAGTTGTGTGTCGTATTGCTCTGTTATTTTGTATTATATTTAAGCATTATGTTAGGTTTCATGTTAAGCGATTATTGACCTGCCGGTTAATCTAGTTTTAATAATCAAACGAAATATTTTGCTGTGCTAAAGAAAAAAAATAATAAAATCTATAAAAAGAAAAGAATGGTGTAGTGTATTATTACTCCCGGGGCAGATAATATCGTACGAGTTGTAAAGGTAAAAACTCAACAAGGAGAATTTCGACGTCCAATTACGAAACTCTGCCCACTTCCAATTAATGAGACAGAACAACAAGAGGATGCGAAACAAACAAAAACTCATTACACGCGCACAACCAATGAAAAATAATTACAACAAATTTATTTTAACAACTTTTTCAATCAACAAGCAAACAAATAATGACACATAAAACACATCAAAAACAAAATTGATTATAAAAAAGACAGTACGAAAACTCATGCACACCACTGTCGTCATAACCAACACAAATATAAATTAAAAGCACTCAAACTCAATGGGATCTTACTCACTCTCGCACACAATTATTCAAGAATCACACACAAGTCATTCAAAAAATACAGTCCACTTTTGCTCTCTACCATCACTCTGAAAACCTGGAGAGAACACCCGTAAAGAACAAATCAGATACCAACTGTTACCTATTCAGATCACACAACACAAAAGAAAAACTAATCACACACAACACGCTCTCATTGCAATCACCGCACTAATCACACATACACACGAGGAAAACAAAAAAAAAACCCCAAAGAAAATCACCAAATGAATTCAATTTATTTTTTATCAATAATCAACTTGCCTGCATAATGTTATACACAACACCACAATACAACATTTTTAATTAAACAAATTATTAAACCGAAATTACACTTTAAAACAACGAAAACAATCGACAATTTCCCGCACAATAAAATAAACCGACACCGAAAAGTAAACAGCGAAACTGGTTTGCATCATTATCGTCTTCGTCGTCACCTGCAGCACCAACAACAACAGCATCAAGAGAGCATTCATCACAATTCACCAGTATATTCAATTCTACGCCAACAACAGCTGCATTGGATATCATATCAGCTTCTTCTTCGTCGTTGTCATTGTAGAAACAACAACAACAACGTACAATAAGCTCACATCGCGATCGCATATGAACGGGATCGTGTGTGAGCTTATCTATTGGAATTGTTGTTGCTGTTTATGTGTGCTCTTGTAGAGGCGTCTGCGTCTGTTATGTTTTGGCATCTCTTATTAGTCATATGCAATAATCTGTTGTTTCTTTTCATTCACTCAACCACATGCATTGCATACTATTTAACAGAAGGCAGATCAGAGGGAGCAATTGGTGACCAGTATGATGGCAAGAGGAGACAGGAGGATGAATGTGGAAGGCAGCAGTTTGAAAACTTGTTCATCGTTGGGGGAGAATGTTGACGATTATAAGTCAACAAAGATGTAGGTGTACTAAACGCACCCACCCAATTTGAAATTTCCCCAAAGGGAAATTATGCGAAATGTCAAATGTCAGATGTAATATAATGTAAACAAACTTTGTGTATAAGAACGTTGGCTTCACAAATAAAATTCTAATTCTGTTTATAACGTTTTAATAAGCGGTTGTTTTTATTTTACGGAATTGTTTAAAGCGTTTTCTCTCTTATAAGAACAGTTGTGAGGTCGCTTTTCCCTCCAGCCAGCCAGAGACTCCGCTTTTCTAACCTTAAAAGTCAACTCCACTCCGCAATCTATCGAGAAATTTCTAGTGAATTCCGGTTCAACCCGAACAAACTCGATGATTCTAGAATCAGCTCACTAACTCTCCACTTATTTGAGAGATTCGAGCCTCCAATTGGAAGTTGAACTTGTTTGGTGACTAATGGGTTGTTTGTATTTTAGGTTCCACGCTACTATATTATGCAATACCACTTTTGCATATTCTTGAATCAACAAGGTTTTCGGGACAGTTTTACAAACTTCCAAATGATATTTTGAATGGATTCATAACTCTGGAAGATCTAATGGAGGCTCCAATTCATTATATTTTCAAAGGTATTTTTAACTTCTTCATAAATAATGCACAAAAAAAACATACTTTATTTGTGCTTCCTGTAATTGGTTTCCAATTTATTGGATATTGGATCCAAAGATAATGGAATTACAGAGATATATGACTTTCCAGTGGAAAGGCAGCTGCCTACAACAGAGATAAATTAATTCACATTCGCGGTTAATACGGCCATAGCCGTCATATTTTGATATTTACAAAAACAAATGACGGCTATTATCTGCCGTCGTTTGAATTTTGTGTCCCACGTAATCATTTTCTTAGTTCACACTATTCAGTACGATAACATATTGTATGGCAACACTTACAACGTTTAAGTTCTGTTCGAAAGTGTTACTTTTCGTTTAAAATAGGAAATCCCCTATGTTCAACTTAAATTTAAATTTAAAGTTGCAATGACTGCATTAGCCATTTGAACTATTTCATGTTGTCAAAGTGTGTTTTTTGAGAACTTTTCCGTTAAAAATACATTAAAAATGAATATGTATAGGATTTATGAGGTAGATATTCTATTTATGTATTTTGAATTCAGAATCATGGATGAACAATGTAGTATATCTTCGCTATTTAAATAAAACACACTTGGTAAAAGGTTTAGGTATATTTCATTATTCCGTACTTCTGTACAGGGGGGCAGTGGTGCCAAACACCGGTCCCACGCATATGTGATGCTAGCCTACATGAATACACTACATAAAATTCATAAAATCGACCTGGTCACATTAAAAATCTGCAAATCTTTTTGGTTTTTGAATTGCCGACCGATTTCTTAGCGCTCTGCAATTATTAAAACTATTGTGATCCGTACTTCTGATATCCATACCGGATTCACGCAAATTCTCCACTGTATCGACATTTGCATTACTTTGAATGTTTACATTTTGAACACTATCTGTAAAAGACCTCAATCCACTTGGAGAATGCATCAATCACCACCAAAAATTTTAAACCTCGTAAAGGACCTGCAAAATCTATGTGCAGTCTCTTCCATGGTCCGTCTGGTTTAACCCAATCTATAACGTTTGCCCTAGGGGGATTTGGCAACAAGGACAAGCAAATGTCGCAAGCTCATTTCTTCATAGTTTGACTTATATAAACATAACTTCTTAAATTATTGTTTTCATTTCTTATGCTCTTAAAATTAACATTTTTATAATGGTTTAGAAAATCGTTGTTTCAAATTACATTTTCTAATTTTGTATTGTATGCCGTTTAATGCTACGTCCCTATTCCATGCGACACAAATACATTCTTGGACATATTATTGTTTTTTCAATAGAGGCCTTGCTCCAGTTCGCGAACTTTTTCTTCATAATTATAGTCACGTATCATAACTGTTTCCCCAGTACCAAAAACACGATTACCAATTTGCTCTTAAAGCCTGTTGTCGGAGGCTTTCTTATCTAAACTCTCAGGACTTAGCAATTAGAATTTCAACCTTAGGCTTAAAATTCAAAATTAATGAAGAATAAAACTTACCAGTCGTACAGTTATTAACATTTCTATAATCAAACAAAAACTCAGCCAAAACTTTATCAATGTCAGTCTCTTCTTCACGGGCTTTAATAGCGTTCTTAATCGTACGAACTGCGTTCTCAGCTGCCCCATTCGTTGCTGGGTAGCCAGGTGCCGTGAGGCTTTGCTTAACTCCATTTGCTTTTAAAAACTAGTTGGTTTAGTTTGAAATAAATTGTGTCCCATTGTCAGAAATCACAACATCCGGAATTCCGAATCGTGAAAACAAACTTCTTAAGCATCTGACAACAAAATTGGAATTTGGTTTTTGGTGTAAAAGACCTCTATCCACTTGGAGAATGCATCAATCACCACCAAAAATTTTAAACCTCGTAAGAAACCTGCAAAATCTATGTGCAGTCTATTCCATGGTCCATCTGGTTTAACCCAATCTATAACGTTTGCCCTAGGGGGATTTGGCAACAAGGACAAGCAAATGTCGCAAGCTCATTTCTTCCACTTCTCTGTCTATATTTGACTACCATAAATACGATCGTAACAAAGATTTGGTTTTTACAATACCCAAGGGAGTACGATGTATTTGACCAAGAATTAAGTTTTGTACAGAATATCACAACTCTGTGACCCCACATCAAAATTCCATTTTTAACGTGAAGTTCGTTTAATCGCTTCTCATAAGGCGTAAACTCATCATTAGTATTAAAAAAAAATAAAAATAATTGGCGGAACAGGTCCGTATGGACCCAAGCCTAGCTTCTCACAACCATTCGTCTTGTGTGAGTTTTTATTTTTGGGACGAATGGAAGGGATCTACAATTTTATGCCGAGTCCAAACGGCCAATTGAGAAGCTCTTTCATGACAGTTATACTCTCGGATGTTTGTCAGACGTTCGCGAGAGGTGGCGCAGCGAAAAAAACCTTAAGTTGAAATTTTGGGTTTTTCTCGGGATTAGTATTATTCCATCTAAATTTACCTGAACGCACACCTTTTAAAACTTCAAAAATAACTTTCTCATCGACACTTTCCTTGCGAATCAAGTCAGCGTCAACAAAAATATCTTTGTTATGTCGTTTTCCATTGGGACCACCAAAAATCTTTTTCAGATCTCAGATTTTATGTGGCTCATGGAACATGCAACGAAATTGATCTGCTTTTGTGAATGGATTAGTGCGCTATTTGACAACAATATCAGCTTCTCAAATTGCATTTGTTTTTGGTAAAATCAACCATGGAAATCGACTTGAAAAATGTTTCCTCTGTTGTAGATACAAATGGAGTAGTTTCGGTGATTCGTAGTTTCCAGATGATGAGGAAAACAATGAAGATAATAATTCCTCCAAAACTATGTCCATTGCTGTTCATATATTTCTTTATTTTGGTTTTCACGGAACTTTGCAAATCTGTTTTAAAACAAACTCCTTTAAATGACGTAAAACAGCTGTGCCAAAAGTGATTTAGATCAAAAAAAAATATTGATTTTTTGTCTCAATGGAAAACGACATTAGTTTCAACGCGAGTCAATAGTATATTTTTCGTCTGTTTTGTTTTCATTTACCTTAAGTGGAAAACGAGAAATAGCGTCTGCAACATTATTTTCGGTTTTAACGTAGGTATCGTATTTCGTACCTAAAAGCCGAAAGTTGATGTGCCCACCTTTGAAGTCTACTTGCCTGCATTTGAGGAATTCCTCTATGCTCCCCGAAAATAGCCAAAAGAGGTTTGTGATCGGTTACCAATGCAAAAAAAGTTTCCAATGAGATATCGGTAGAACTTTTTCGTCGCATAAATAATGGCAAGAGCCTCTTTTTCTATTACTCCGTAGTGAACTTATGCACCAAAACAGCCCCAGTCCCAACATTGGAAGCATCACAAGTTAACACTAATGGTAACTTTGGATTAAAGTGTACAAGTACTGTATCGGAAATTGTTTATATTCCATTCGATCTTTGGCGTAGATACATTTCTTTGAATTAATCTTTAAGCCTGCAGTTTGTAACCGTTTTAAAGTTTCGTTTAGTCGCTGGTTATGCGTTTTTAAGTCTGCAGTCCAGAAAATTAACAACTCCTTTAATACCGCCTATGACCTTTTCTACTTCTCTTTTAAAAATTCGAGTAGCTGATTTAATACCAAACGGCAATCTGTTCATACAAAAATTCCCGACATGGGTACTCCATGTGACTACCTTTCTGGATTCGCTTTTGCTAAATCGATTTTGGAGAAATTCTAATCCAGCTAAGATATCTGATATTCGTGGCAAAGGATAATTTGAATCTTTAAGAAATTTACTAACCGTAATCTTATAATCGGCACAAATACGTATTTTACCATTCAGTGTTTTCGGTCTTCGTTATGATTCCGCAATTTTCTAAGTCCATTAATTGGTTATGGAATCGGTCTTGCTTTTAAAAAAATTGGCTTCGTGTTTCCGTCCATGCTTAAATGAATCTTACAGTCCCTTAACTTTCCGAATCCATTCGTAAATAGACCTGCATGTTTGGAAATAATAATAATTACTTTAAAATGTTTAAGAATATTTCTACCGACTATTGGACTTTCTCCTCCATCAATATTTAGAAATTTAAAATCGTCTTCACGTTGAATATCTCTTACAACTCCATATATATCAAACAATAATTTGAATTATATAATTGTACTAGCATTATTATCTAACTACGCTAATATTATGAATATATTGAACACACACTTCCTATAGTTAGTTACACATGAATTTATTAATCTATTACCTTTTTGCGTTATATACTAATACTTTCCATACTGAATATATGATTACTCTTATTTCTACTGTCAAAGCTTGTGGTTTTACTCTAACAGGGTTATGGGCCCAGGGAAAAATAAAATCCATACAAATCAGAGTCATCGATATTAATTAAGTTGATACGTTTATTGCACTAAAGTTTTCATAAATAGTTATGGCAAATTACCAATTAGTAAAAATTGAGCCGCTTACGAGAGACAACTTTGATACTTGGAAACTCCATGTGGAAGCGCTTTTGGTTGGAAGTGATACCTGGGACTATGTATGTGGGATTAAGAAGCGACCTACTGGTGATGAGGTAAAGGACGTGGTTGATGCAGAGATATGGGACAGAGAGGATAGAAAGGCGAAATCAGATCTAATCTTATCAATAAGTTCATCGGAATTAAAGGAGGTAAGAGGCTGTGTGACTTCTCATGATATTTGGGTAAAATTGCATAAAGTATACCAATCACGCGGGCCCGCAAGAAAAGCAACACTTTTAAAACAACTTATTTTGAATAAAATGTGTGAAGGCGAGAATATTCATAACCATTTGTCTAAATTTTGTTCCGCGGTGGACAAGCTAGCAGACATGCAATTAGATATCAATGAGGACCTGCTTTCAATTCTCTTATTGTATAGTCTACCAGAATCATATGAAAACTTTAGGATTGCAATCGAGTCTAGGGATGAGCTGCCAAAGCCAGAAATTCTTAAAGTAAAAATTATAGAAGAGTATGACGCAAGAAAATCTAAAGGCATTGACCAAAGTGGAGCTCTTTTTGCTAAACAGAAGTATAACAGGCACAAAACAAAAGTAAACACGTATACGAAGTATTCACATGATGGCAGTCGGAAACCTGGTGAACAAGAAGAGAAAAGAAGTAATAATATTCGCATTAAATGTTATCGCTGTGGCCGCATAGGTCACAAAGCAATAAGTTGCAGAGTAAAGTCAAACACAGAAGACAAGTCTGCTATCACAGAATAAAAAGGAATCATTTTCGGTAGGGCTACTCAAAGACGAAGTCTTATCAGTTGATGTGAGCAAAAAAAATCGAACTTGGTGTTTGGATAGTGGTGCAACTTCCCACATGTGCAGCGATAAAAACAAGTTTTCTCAGTTCGATTATACGGAACCGCGTCTTTTGTTGTTGGCAAACAAACAAACTACCGGAATTAATGGTCATGGTGTAGTTAAAATCAGTACCTCATATGGGAACGACGTGAGACTTGAGAACACTTTGTTTGTGCCAGATCTTAGGACAAATTTAATCTCAATTCCCAGAGTCACTGAGAGAGGATTTACTGTAACGTTTGACAAGAATGAAGCTTTAATTAGAAATTGCAAAAACAATGTTATTGCTGTAGCGAAGAGAAAGGATGGGTTGTATTATATAACTGAAAATGTTGAGGTTGCCCATATGGGAAAGCATGCGAATAACCCCTACTTACAAGAGTGGCACGAGAAGTTTGGTCATCTCAATGTAAAAACATTGCGAGATATGATACAACACAATAAAGTTCTTGGTTTAAAATTAGGTAACAAGAAGCATCACGAAGAAAATATTGGCTTTCAATGTGAGATTTGCATCGAAGGGAAACAGTGTAGGAAACCTTTTCCCAAGAAGAGTAACACGAGAAGTACATATACACTGGATCTTATACATAGCGACATTTGTGGTCCGATGAGAAGTAAGTCAAACGGAGGATGCAGTTATTTCGCAACTTTTATTGATGATGCTACAAGGTGGTGCGAAGTGTATTTTCTCAAACACAAAAATGAGTTGTTTGCGGCCTTTAAGCAATTTAAATCATATGCTGAAAATCTTCTAGGTAGACGAATTAAGGTCATTCGATCAGTCAACGGAGGAGAGTACTGCAGTAAGGAATTGTAAAATTTTTTGATGGAGCATGGTATCAAACACCAGCGTACAGTGGAGTATACACCTCAACAAAATGGTGTGTCCGAGAGGATGAATAGGACGGTGGTGGAAATGAGTCGATGCATGCTATTGCAGTCGGGTTTGCCTTTATCATTTTGGGCTGAGGCCATTGCATGTGCAAAATATTTAAGAAACCGGTGCTCTTCAAGCAGTATCAATGGGGAAGTCCCTTACAAATTGTGGACAAACAGGGTATCTACCGTAAATCACTTCCAAGTATTTGGTTCTAAAGCGTATGGTTTGTTAACTAGTAAAGGTAAAGGCAAATTTGACGCGAGGTCAAAACCATATACATTTGTAGGTTATTGTGAAAATTCCAAAGCATGTAGAGATGTTATTTTCGTAAATGATAATCACAATCATAATTTCAATATGTCGGAGAAAACATCTACCGGAGATCGACTGGAATTTTTGATAGAGCCATATTTGAGTGGAGATAAATCTAAAGCTAAGGACAATCTGGAAAACGGAGGTGATGATGAAAGTCATAGCAACAATGAAGAACACGGGGATGATAGAAATCATGAAGAGGATGTAGGACATGGACAGCATGAAAATCGGACAGAGGAAGAAGAGCATGAAGAGGAGGAAGAGCAGGAGCAACTGGAAGAACATGAATGGCATAAAGACCAGGAACGATTGAAAGGTACATATAATGAAGAATGTAAGGATAGACAAGCAAGTGGCAAACAACCTGAAGGAATAAGCATGAGAACGCGGTCGAAAACAAGGAATAATATGGCAAAGTCTGGGAAAACGGATGAGTATTTGAATATAGATGTTGACTCGGAGGACTCAGATGTTTTTACCGATGCTGTATATATGATGACCCTAGATCCTCAAAATGTTAATGATATCCTTAGTAGTTCCAATGTTAGTGAATGGAAAAAGGCTATGAGAGATGAACTTTTAGCTCATAAAGCAAACAAAACTTGGGAAATAATAGATAGACCGAAAGGGAAGAATGTTATAGGATGCAGATGGGTGTTTCAGACAAAAACGGATGCTGAAGGAAATATATGTAGGAGAAAGGCGCGTTTGGTGGCAAAGGGATGTTCGCAGCGTACTGGCATTGATTTCAAGGAAACATTTGCTCCAGTAGCTCGGCAATGTTCTATACGATTGCTTATGGCTCTTGCTGTTGAATGGGGTCTTGTTTTGCACCAATTGGATGTTGTCACTGCGTATCTAAATGGACAAATTGATTAAACAATTTATATGGAAATTCCTGAAATGTATTCTGCGCTTATGGATAACCATGTCGGAAAAAATAAAGTGTGCTATATTCGAAAAGCTATTTATGGACTCAAACAGTCCGGTAGGCAGTGGTATATAAAATTGAATGAGCAACTCTTAAAAATGGGAATGAAACCATTAGCAGCGGATCCTTGTATTTACATTTCACGGAAAGGTGGCGACATAACAATAATCGCAATTTATGTGGACGACATAATTAATTGGTTCTTTGCTCCATTTAGCAGTGACAACAAGGCCAGATATATCTCATGCAATTAGTTTTCTAAGCCAATTTAATCAAAATTACGGAAGGCCTCATTGGGCAGCAGCTAAAAGGGTTTTGAGATACTTGCAAGGAACAAAAGACTATGAGCTAACATATCGAATGACTGGAAAAGATGTAATTGGTTACGCGGATTCTGACTGGGGTGCAAATGCAGAATGGGTATGTCTTTAAACTTGGCGGAGCGGCTGTTTCATGGGAGTCAAAAAAGCAAAGGACAGTTGCTTTATCTAGCGCGGAGGCAGAGTATATGGCAATAGCTGATTCAGTCAAAGAGGCAATGTATCTTAAGAAATTTTTGCATGAAATTGTCTTTACAGATGAGAAGGGTGTTACCATATACAATGACAATAAAAGTGCTCAATCTATTGCTAAGAATTCAGTTCAGCATTCTCGGACTAAACACATAGACATCAGGCACCATTTTGTTCGCGATGCTGTACACAAAGGAGAGATAATCTTAAGACATATCGATACTGATCAGATGACGGCGGATATACTTACCAAGGGACTCACTGCACTGAAGCATTACACACATTTAAAAGAACTTGGTTTAACACGTTGTAATTGAGGCGAAGTGTTGAATATCTCTTACAACTCCATATATATCAAACAATAATTTGAATTATATAATTGTACTAGCATTATTATCTAACTACGCTAATATTATGAATATATTGAACACACACTTCCTATAGTTAGTTACACATGAATTTATTAATCTATTACCTTTTTGCGTTATATACTAATACTTTCCATACTGAATATATGATTACTCTTATTTCTACTGTCAAAGCTTGTGGTTTTACTCTAACACTTCAATATTATTGTAATTTACATTACAAATTAAATACCTTTAACCGTAAGTCTATTTTTCCCGTAACCTGAAACAATGCAGTTGTCGTAACTAAGTTAACTTTCACGAAAATGTTGTAAATAAATATCGTAGGGAATCGCAGATATAGCTGCTCCCGTATTTACCTGATATTTCAAATATTTTTTAAACAATTTCAATTCCAACATTAATGGGTTACATGTTTTAGTTGATGTTATACTATAAATATTTTCATCCGAGCTATCTACGTAGACTTTAGCAATTAAATTTTTAATGCTACTAGGACATTTACAAGTTGATGCCATATGTCCTATTCTATTACAATTATAGCATTTAACATCTTTATATTTGCAGTTCTGGGGTTTGTGGCGAAGATAATGGAATACAGGGATATATAACTTTCCAGTGGAAAGGCGGCTGCCTACATGCTGTTTTCCCGAAAAATTCATTCAGTCACGCACATATGCTCATATCTTTTCTAGTCTATGTGAGTTCATGAATTGGACTTTAATGCAAGAATTCGCTATTCCGAAATGTGTATTTCACTATTTTTTTTTATTTTAATCGAAGCTTTAAAAAATACTAAAAAGGTTCAACACCAAACATAAAACAATTGAACAGCGCGATGCCGGCCATTAGCAACATGCTTTTTGTAGCTCACACGTATTCACAGACGGGGGTTGATTTTACAAAAACAACAATGTAAACAAATGGGTTTCGGGGGGATAGACGTACGAAAGATATCCATCTCTTTTTTTCATTCATCTCTGGTTTGTGGTTTGTAAAACCACATTGGGAACAAACACTGAAATTTGAACGAATTTATCGATCAACATGCTTTCTAATCGCTCACCAAAAAGACATGACTTAGCTAGAGTACGCAGATGTAATACATATTTCAGCGCAGTTTCATCGTCGTCTTTGGGCCCATTCGTAAATATTTACAAGCTGTGCAAAACAAACGCACAGCAAAGCAGGAAACACGGCGCAAATTTAAGTTGATAGTTTCCTGAAGGCATGCGCTTGCAAAACACATAGGTATCAGATGTTTATGAGCGAAGAACTGCGTAGAAATTGAATTTACGTCGATCGCTGTCATTTTAATAAATAAATAATTTTAATAATGAATTGGTCTCTTTAATTTACTTATCTGAAGTATTTTCACCCAAAAGATATTTAAAATTAAAGCCCATTTATAAAAGCAATATTGCGGAAAATGTGCTAAGCAGAAAGTTCACAAATGTTATGCAAATGCAGTACGATTCTTCAAAATTGCACTATAAATAAAAACCTAATACATTTATGAATTCTCTGCATTAAAATAAAATCATGCATTTATGAACTCTCTGCTTAGCACATTTTGCGCAATATTGCTTTAAGAAAGGGCTCTTTTTTTCTTCGAAGAACTGTCTGCGTTCGCAGAACAGAATCTTGGGGATTGTAAAAGCATCGTCTATTAGTTTTATCAACTGATCTTATGTTTTGTCGTCCGGTTTATCAGGACTGTGTAGAAAGGCTCTGTTACTAAACCAGCGGATCCACTGGAAGCGCCTCAAGACTAATGAAATCGTCCAGTGCAAAAACTGTCAGCGTTTCGGACACGTCGCCACCAACTGCGGTATGACATACATCTGCGTTAAATGAAAACTAGACCACTAACCCGGAGAGTGTAAGCGGAAGGAGACATCAGATCCCGAAGTCTATTTCGCAAACTGCAAGGCAACAAGTCACCCAGTGAGCTACAAAAGATGCCCGCAGTATAAGATGAAGCTTGCAGACAAAGAGAAGCAGGTCACACAGAAGAAAGCACAACAAGAATTTGCAGATAAATCTGCTTGTACCCGAAACGAAACCGGAAATGAGTTTTGCTGCAATGGCGAGGGTGGGTCTTCAGCAAAACCAACCAAAACAGAGCCAGCCCAAGACTCCAGCAAAACAACCACCACCACCAGCTAAAACTCCATTGCCATTCTACCTCTCCTTCCGCCTGCTCCTTGTTAATGCTTGATGGATTTTTCTTTTGTCACTGGGGTCTCAGCGCCGGTTTTTCCATCTTTCTCCTTGGTTATTTGCTTACGGTCACGTGGGTGTTTTTGTTTACGTTTCTCAATCGGCTGTCTCTCGTTCGTAAAGTTTGTTTCAGCATTAACTTCTCTCCGTTTTGGTTCTTGTACTTCGTTTTCTGCAGTACCATCTGGTAGGTATTGAACCTTCCGTTTGGGCTACGGTGGCTCGTCGTCTGCACCCTGTCTCTTCTTGGGCTCTATTGCTGTCTATAGCCATGGCGAAGTTTGCAATGAATTGTTCCGACGAATCACTTCCTTTGCTTTCTCGTCGTGCAGTTGAATCGCCGAGAGCTCGTAGAGAGCCCTGATACTTTCAATAGAGTCTCTCATCGGTTGGTGGATCGAGCGGGTTTTGCGCCAGAGCCGGATCGGTGCTAACCAGGAATGGTACATCTGGACCTAAACCACCAACTTAAGGGTGAAGAAACATTGAACGTTCTTTGAGGCCTGCCAGGGTTTTATTGGGACGGAGGCGCTTGCAGTATTAGCCTGAAAGCCATTTCCGCAAGATTTCACTCTTGCTTACTCAGGTAACAGAATACTACAAACGTCAGCCCTCACAACAATCGTTTTTCAAGTACGCCATAATTAAGACCTTACTGGGCTCGGTCTTAATGATTTATGATAATTTTCTACAATATATAAGTATATGTGAGTGAAGTCAGTTCCGGGTTAGGGAAACTGCACAGATTTACGGTGTGGTGGGTGCCGCCGGATCTCGCCATTTGTTTCTAGCTTTATCCCTCGTTGTCACATTATGAGGTGGGAAGCACTTACTTGGAAGACTGCACTTGCTCGTCTTGTAGCAGAGAGTTCACAGGGGTTCCTTTGACCTTTTAAGCCACGCCCTCCTTCCCGGCCCCTCTGGGTGAGGACTGCTTAATGGCTATTCGCAGTTAACCTCCATATTCCGTTTACGATGCTGTATTGATTTTTTATATCCCCGGCATCGTGAAGGCTTCAGCATGGTTGACTTAACGCTTTGACGCTTTAGGCTTGGGATACGAGTGGATTTTACTCGCCTCTTACGACAGGCATGCCTTACCAGGCATATTCTAACCCGGAACCTGTAGGGGGTACTTCTCAAAACCTTGTCTCGCACGAACCAACATCTTCTGTACAGAGGAGAAACTTAAGCAATGGTGCCAAACACCGGTCCCACGCATATGTGATGCCAGCTGTTATAGACTTATTTAAGGATGTTTAGAGGGAGTGAGGAAATATAAGCGATGACAGGACGCAAGGGTTTGGATGGGACCTAAGGATGTGACGGGAAAACAAAGGGAAAGAGAGTGTAGAGTGTGAGGAGCATGACATGCTTGCTATGCGCGGCCTAGCTCGCCGGACGGGGAGGTCCTTGTCCTCGCTACTCCACGAACCTATTACAAAACATAAAAAATGCAAAAAAAAAAAAGGTACTTACTGTTCACTTGTACCGGAAGCGGACGGACTTCCACCACTCTGTAAGGCGCTGCGGACGTAGATGCATCGACGCCTTGCCCTCCCGCCCTTGAAGTTCCATGGCCTTTTTGGGAACTTCCCTGATGTTCTCTCGCTTCGTTCAGACCACCTTAAGCTTATGGACTTCAAGCCCACCTTACCGCACCCCTGACATATTGCCTTAGCAATCCATAATGAGCTTTTGATCACTCAAAGAAAAAGACTTCATGTCCCATTCATGACGTGAATTTACAAACAATTTTTATTTTAACGAAATTCTCAGACAAGAGAACAAAAAAAAAATAAAACAAAAGAATAATAAAAAAATTAACAGGAAACTTATAATAACAATCGAATAACAAGAAAAGGAAACCAAAAAAAAGGAAATATACAAGTAATGAAAAATAAATAACAATAAAAAAAAACTATAAACAACTAGGCTACAGTTCACCCCGTCCTCCCCTGATGCTAATAGTAATCTCTTTTTTTTTTATTGATTACTTTTGACAAAATAAAAAAAACTTGTTTACGTTATAGTACCCTACCTAAATAGAGCTCTGTATAGGTATCTCGGCTGGTATTGCGAAATATCGCATGAAAAGGAAATAGAAGGGATAGGGGAAACACGAAACCTATTACAAAAAAATATTATATTATATTCAAATGATTAACAAACAAAAGAAAATCACGTCAAAGAAAGAATTATCGGGAAATATTATCATTTAAATCTTAAAACTAACAAAAAATATAATTTAACGTCTTTCGGCAAACGTGAACAATGTTGCCTCAGTTGGGCTTATTTTACATACAGTCCTCCGTATTTCGACCGTAATTAAAAGCCGTATAACTGGGTTATCGCAAATGGTAGTAATAGGACGATCAAGGTCACCCCTACTCCCTGTGCTGGCAAAGTTGCTCATGGGCAATTAAATGCGCACTTCACTAGGCCACTTTCTTGGTCGCCTTCTTAATTTTTTTTTTTTTTTTGTTTTTTAACAATTTTGTGTTGGTTTTGGTTACAGATTTCCCCCAAACTTTATTATGGGGCGGTCACGACTTCAAATGATTGCCGGTGACCGACAACAAAATTAAATTCCTCTAAATGGGGGGGTGGTATAATGCAGCCGCCTAATGATATACTGCTCATTAATAACTTTTACTTTACTTACCCCGCTATAATCTTTAAATCCTCGAACAAAAAAAATCCTGTGGTTTAGAGTGATCACTGCCTTTCACTGAAAGGACTTTATATGATATTTACACTATAAAAACTAAACTTATGGCAACTTTCGCTTGTGCCTTTATTGGTAGTCACCTTACTAAAAAAAATCTAAAGCTTCGCTGCAGTGGGTGGTGTGACGTGCTGTTCTAGTGCCCCGTACCGGTGAATTTTCGTTTTTGTAATTTGTACCCGTTAATTGAGAGCAAGTTAAACTTTATGCATTTGTTTTCCCTTTCTTTTTTGTATGAACAGAGACATTTTCAAATAAAATTCCCGTAGTCGGGATAACAACCACCTTCAACAATAGGGAATAAATAATGTGCAACGAACAGATCGACGACTGACATTACAACACGATGACATTTAACACCCAAAAATACATTTTGGACGTGAAGGGTAAGTTTCATTCTCTCCTTGAATTAATATTATTATTTTGTTTTGTTTAGCTTTCATGTGCCCATAACAAATCTCCGAATATCGAGGAGGTACGCACTGCGTCCTTAAATGTGGTGAAGAACCCACGATAAAAGCCGGGCGCTACAAGTGACTACACACGGGTAGGTCTTTGTAGTTTCTTAACCTCTGCATATTGAATTTGCGTACCTAATACCTCAATTGTTTGCTATCTTATGGCTATTCTATAATTTCAGGAACCTTATTAGGCGTAATGCATAGAGGAATGTAAGTCATTTGTAGTCGATAGTCGCACTGCACTTAGAGCAGGTACACTTGTGTGCCTTTATTGTCTATTTGGACTTTATGGACCATCCCGAACAACGTGAGAAGCTAATTTATATGTGTATTGGATATTATTTCATAATTGGGTTTTGTTTTCAGGCAGATCATCTCTGTAGAACTACGCTAAGGATATACGAACATAGATGCATTCAGGAAATTTCTCTAATCTGCCAAAACAAAATGCTACATCGTGAGTTATGCATGCAAATATCTAAATACAAGGTAGATCTTAAATAGGCTCAATGAATAAATAAATTAACGCTTGGAATTATATATGAAGAATTAGAAGATACAAATACATATTCACATTTAAAGTAACGTAGATAGATTCTTATAAGCAAAAAAGATGGAAATATTGTGAACCAGTACCTACATACGTACATACATAAGTGAATAAATAAAAACAATAATTTAAACTAAGTGAATAATTGAATGGTTACTACTAGGTACTACGAATCTCAATAAATAAATAAGAATAAATAACATTGTAAACAACAAGATATAATTAAATAAATAGCAAACAATAACTAAATAAATAAATAAATACATAAATCAATAGATAAATACTCTATTAAAAATAAATAATAATATAAATAAGTAACGCAAAGATAAGGTAAATAAATAACAAGCAAATTGCTAACATAAATAACAAATAATTAACAAAAGCATGTAATAACTATACTAACGGATATGCACACGGAGTATCACAGAAGAATAAGAATGGATATGTATATCACAGATTCAAGGCAAGTGGCTGTCAGGAACACAAGGTTATTGTTTCAGGTCTTTGGCGTGGAAGACTCCAATTTTCTTTCCCTTCAGATTTTCTAGTTCGTACATATTGTATCCGATCCTTTTTGCTACGAGGCGTTTTACATATTTCGGGCAAAGTTTTGACGCCAAGTACTTAGACGTATCACTAAGGATAAAATTTCGTTGGTATACCTCTTGTCCTGGAAGGAAGTGTACATTTTTCGTCCGAACATTATACGTTCTTGCTGATCTCTCATTCGCTTTGAGTATTTGTTCTTTTATTTTGTCTCGTATTAATTGCAGTCTATTTTGTCGGGAGAGGGTTAGTAACTCGCTATCATCCACCGCGTTCAATCTCTTTGCAAGTTCATAGCAACTGCCATGTGTTTTCATGTGTGTTCCAAAGAGTGCGAAGTAAGGTGATACACCAATGGAAGTATGACTGGAACTTTGCAAAGCATAAGCGATGTCACTAAGGTGGAGATCGTTGGTCGTTTTTTAGGTATGTGCGGATGGCAGCCAGCAACGTTCTATTCACTCTCTCTGACGCATTAGACTGGGGTGAATAGTTGGCAGTTTTGAAGTGCCGAATTCCATCCTTTTCCAAGAGATTTTGGAAGTCTTTCGATAGAAATTGTTTGCCGTTATCAGAATGAATTATTTGAGGCACTCCAAACATATCGAACACTTCATTAACGAGAAATTTAATAACACTGTTAGAGTTAGCGTTTCTC
Organism: Cheilosia vulpina; assembly: GCA_916610125.1. Taxonomy (NCBI): domain Eukaryota; kingdom Metazoa; phylum Arthropoda; class Insecta; order Diptera; family Syrphidae; genus Cheilosia; species Cheilosia vulpina. The sequence goes on along the minus strand of OU744276.1, from coordinate 56,423,267 downwards.
AGTGCCTTAAATAGAACAAATTTAGACAAATGGTCAAGGACTACGAAGACGAATGCGTTTCCGGATTTAGTTCTTGGCTACGGACCTAAGAAATCAATATAAATTTTTTGAAAAGGACGATCGGAACAATAACTGGTACTTACAGGGGGACGTGAAACTTGATTCGATGACTTGCATTGCTTACAGATCACACATTGAGACACATACTTTTTAATCTGGACAGTCATTTTTTGCCAATAAAAATACTGTCGAATACGTTGCAGTGTTTTTCCTATTCCCCCGTGAGCTGCCTGAGGAGGATTATGTGCATTGGCGATTATTTCTTCGGTTAAACCAGATGGGATCCAAAGATGCCATCTATGTTCAACCAAGGAATCATCACCCAAAGGTGGTAATGCGCGTTTGTATACAAATTCATTCACTATTTTTAGGTCTTTTAACTCCTCAGGGTGTTTTTTTATGGTTTCTATTAGACTTTTGTATTCTTCTGAGCTGAACTCTTCCGAATCAAGGTTGATTATCGGTGCAACGTCTTCGATATTTAGGCTGTCGACGTAGATGCGAGAAAGTGTATCCGGTACAACATTTAGTGTGCCTTTGCGGTGCTCTATGTCGAAGTTAAATGCTTGTAGCTTTAAGCTCCACCAAGCCAATCTGCCGTTTAGGTCTTTAAGACTCATCAGCCAGCGCAGGCTAGAATTGTCGGTGATAACTGTGAAGGCCATTCCTTCAACATAGGGCCTGAATTTTTGCACTGCCATAACTGCTGCCAGACACTCCTTCTCCGTTACGCTATAGTTTTTTTTTGGCAACTGTTAAGCTTTTGGGAAAAAAACGATATCGGGAATTCTTCTTCGCTGTCGTTTTTTTGGAAGAGCACTGCGCCTATCCCAGATTCTGAAGCATCACATTGCATAAAGAATCGCTTCGAAAAATCTGGGTGCGTAAGTACTGGCGCCGTTTTAAGACCTTCGAATGCTTTAAGTGCTTCTTTAGTCATTTCAAATTTTTCTTTTCTTTTCTTCAGGGTGTCCTTAATGGGAGCTGTCAAGCTGGAAAAATCCTTTATGAATCTCCTGTACCATCCTGCTAAACCAAGCAGTCTGCGAACCTGTCTCGGTGTTTTTGATGCTGGCTCCACTGTCAAGGAGACCAAGTACCTCTTTGTCCGCGATCTTTATCTTCGCATACGGTCTTGGGTCACCAGCGGTATCTAGTATTGTTGAGGATATACTTTTCCTAATCTCTTTTCTAATTTTGTATCTCCTTCTTGCTTTCTTAATTCTATTTGATATGAACCCATTACCATTGAATATCCTATCTCTAGCTTCGTAATAATCTCTTACTCTAATATGGAATGGCTTAATCGCTACTTTTTTTTTAACATTTCTTAAATCTACATTCTTATTCCTAGCTAATATTTTTATTTGTGGTGTAGAATTATTGTTTTCCGATTCTGTTTGAGTTTCTTTGTCGTTGGTAATTTTAATTAGGGGGTCTGAGTCGAACGCGATTCCCCCAGATGTATCGCGTTCTTCGCCCTGTTTTCCGGGTTACACCGATGACATTTTGGTGTGATGACACCTGCTTGCCCGCATTTGTAGCAGAATATATTTCGCACATTCTCGGGACAATCTATAAAATTGTGCCCCAGCGCTCTACAATTCCAACATCCATTGTACTTTTGGTCTGTTTGAGGCTGTAACGAATTTTGACCAGAACGAGAGAAATTCATCGCTGCTACGCCAGCATCCAGCTCAACTGTATCGTCTTCGACGTAATTTAGTTCGTGTACTGGGTACCTGGCTGTTGCGCGATTGTACCTAGGATCCCTGCTTTGCATTGGATATCCATTTTCTGCCTCTTTGCACATGCTCCTAAGATGTTCAAGGGTAAATATCGACATTGGGAACACTAACCTTCCAATACTATCTTTCAGATTTCTTTTTAAGATTCTAACTAAGTCATTTTCCGGTATGGGAACTTGAAGTTGCGATTTCAGTTTTGTTATCGCATAAAAGAAATCATCGGACGACTCCAAGGCATCTTGTCGTCTATCCATTATTTCACGGATAATTTCGAAGTCGGATTTTGAGTTGCGAAATTGTCGCATAAGTGCATCACGAAGCATTGGCCAATCCGGCCGGTGATTGCTTCTTTGGAACTGCCAGTACCACTCATAAGCAGCACCGGACAGCAGCAAGTGGAAGTCACGAAGAATTTCTAACCAAGGGCACCTATAATGGTGTTGAAGGGTCTGCAGGCGGAAAATGAAGTCTTCTACGGTGAGTACATCCGGTTTTCCTTCGAAATTAAACCCCATTTGTCAATTTTTATAGGTCCCCCAGCAGAAGGATACGGTTGAACCTGATTGCCATCTGGCACTCCAGAATGCGTCACCGAATGATGCAGAATGAAATTCTGTTGGAAATTGTTCGAATCATAGTCTTGCCTATTCGATCTACTATTATTGGTATCTCGATTTTGGCCCCGATTTCTACCATTATGAAACACTACTGGCGGAGCTTCGGGTTGCTGTTGACTCGCAAAAGCAACGCCAGTAGGAGGCTGTGGTGGCTCTGTAGCCTCTCTCCACATGTTGCTATTACTGGTGTTCGGGTGATGAACAAAGTAAAGTGTTACGGGTTGAGATTTCTGTTTTCTGGCAACAACTGTGGTTTTGCGAAATCTGATACAAATGTTCCATACAAAGAAAACCACTGATCTTCAAAACGTTATAAACAGAAGTAAAATTTATTCAATATTTTGTACTTCGTATTGACATTTGACAATAAACTTTATAATTTCCCTTATGGGATATTTGTTGTGGGTGGGTGCACTCCACCCCATTGATGCAGTGTTGCCGTCGTCACCGTCAATATTACCGTTGACGCCAACATTCTCCCCCCACGATGCACAATGTTCCTAGATTGCCTTTTTCTGCCTTCCTGTAGTCATCTAGCTGCCCCCACTGTTGCCTCTGATTATAAATTGGTTGTATATATAACATGTGTTTGGGTACATGAAAAGAAACAACAGATTATTGCAAATGCAGAACAGTGAAACGAGAAATAATAACAAACAAATCTACGAGAGAACACATGACAGCGATTACTCCATCTTTCCAGCATTGGCTCTCACACATGATCCCGTTTGAATTGCGATCACATAGGATGTGAGCTCGGTTCATTTTTGTTATTTGGTTTGCCTTTCTATTCTCTCGCAGGTACGAGTATTATGTGTACGGGCGATGATTAGTGATTGCAGCTTGCATGTTGTTGTTGTCGTTCAATGTGAACTGGAGATCATAATGCTAGAAAAGTTGTTTTTGTTTGTTACTGGACTGGAAATACATATGCGACGTAAAACGAGGAGACATGTTGATTGGTTATAGACTGGAAGTTGAGATGAAGAGTGAAGACGAGGATTATGGGTTGTCGGTGATAGACTGGAAGCTGAGGTGAAGTGTAAAGATGAAATTTATTGTGGCTGGTGATAGACTGGAACTCCAAGTGAAGTTGACGGGGGTGTCGATGCTCCATTAGCCATTGTTGTGTGTGATTCCATTTTCAATTTATTAAGTTTTGACAGTTGTGTGGTGTAGCAGAGACAAATGATACTGAGACCCCCAACTCACAATCCTCTTGCCACCTCAGTTTTTTTTTCAAATTCGCCATTTTGTTTTCCTATCGGTGTTGTGCCAATTAGAATCCGTGTGAGCATCAACAAAAAAAAGCAAACCAAAAAAAATGTGGTGAATTTCTTTTGACAGAAGTCGATTGACGTACATGTCAAAAAATGAAAACAAATTGTGATTTGATTGCAACAAATTGTATAAAATGTAAGTTATTGCTTATTTCAAGTGTTTAAATTAATTAATAAATACATTTATCTTGTAGCCTTGGAAGAAGCCGATGTTGGGGTGTATGGTGACTACGAAACATATTGAATCGTATAGCAGACGACAATTTTCCCAGATGACTACAAATGATATCAATCGGAATCGATGTAAGTAAGCCGTATTTTTCAATAAATTGTTTTATGTTTATTTACTATTCTATCTTTTAGGTTTGTTAAATCCAAAATTATAATGACAATTATAATGACAATGAGATGCATCAATAACCAAAACCAATTCATTTCTTTCATTTAATTCTAGGTATCCACATTAACGCAGAAAGCCAATAAGGGTTTGAAAATCGATTGAAGAACTTAGATAAGTATTGCTATTGCATTGAACGTTTAGCAGATTATGGCAATCATATAACATTTTATTTTCAGATAATTTACCTCAAGATGTTCGTTTTTGGCGCATTGGTGCAACGAGAAAATACGAAATTTATGACTAAGACATTATATTAGAAAAAAACAATGTGATTTATTGATGACATTTATTACAATAATTAACACAGACAAATTATTTTTTAGCGTTTTTTTTTTGTAATTTCACTCCTGCGGTAATTTTCTCATCTTGATAAGATGAAAGTTGACGGGATGATCGCTTTTAGATGATGATGACCAGGATGATGGTGACTAGGGTGAAAATGATTATGATGATGATGAAATTTTAAAATAACGAGATAAATGTAAAACAATATATACCAATTCGTGGAGCACAGGTAGAGGAATTCAGGGATACCAAATACTAGGGGGTAGCTTACTTGGATTTCTAGGAGCAGGTGAAAATAGATAATTTCTTCACTAAGTTAGAGTGGAGTTGGGAAAATTGATGAAAAAATGAATCTATTGACACCTTTTTCTAGGAACCTGGGCAAGCAACACCGTAATATTTGGTATCTTTAAGTTCGTCTGATTGCGCTGCACAAGATAAAATACATTGTACAGAGGCAATCATTAAACTCACAACTTTGGCACTTCGAAATTCATTATCAAACCGTTTTTTTTTGCGAAAAAAAGAAGGCAATTTGTGCTTCCAAATTTTTAATTAAATCACTAAACACTTCACGTTCTCTGCTTTTCAATACGGTGAACTGCAGTTAATTATTTGCTAAAATCACGATTGCTAATATAATAATTATGGTTAAATAAATTGTTTAGTGACTTACCTAGCATCGTCGGCTGGGGCTTTGAAAGTACTATTTCTTGAATTGCACCCCAGCACACAATTCAGAGTCCTTTTCCGTTTTTTTGTGAGAGGCTGTCCGTCGTTCATTTTCCTAAAATAAAGATGAATTATTCAAACAATTGATTGAATATTTTACTAATAATTTGTTTATATTTGCACTCTACTTACGTCTGAAAATCCTGCGTAAATAACAAATTTGACAAGTGGGTGAAATTATGTATCCACCATGGTGAGCTGTGTCAGTGTTCCGAAATTCAGCTTTTTTTCTAAAGAGTTCAACACGAAAGTGGTGAATAAGTATAATTTCTCAATATTTCATTGTTCATATTAATATTTTTTTCCGCTTTTTTTCACTAAAAATGGTTTTTATATGTTTAAAATTCTTTAGCATTGTTTATTATTCTTATATTGGCAACAAAAAAATACAATTATTCCTAAAATAAATCACTGTCTACACAAACTTTAGTTGTAACGAATAATTTCAAATTTAACGGATAAAATTCTATGAACGCTGTCAACAACTTTTCCCACGGCGGAAGTGGCATATGCAAGGTGCGAGTGTGTTGGTGAGTCGGAATTTTTGAAGTCACGTGACATTTGTCAATACGAATTTCTATATAACAATACAAGCGCACTTAGCATTTGCCACCCCATAAAAATATAGCTTGTAGGCTAAGTAACGGGAAATCGGTCGGAGTTGGTGGTCTCAGTATTGTCTCTGTGGTGTAGTGCGGGAATTTAATCGTTTTCTAATAATAATTATTAAATTATATACATTTTCATGCTGATAATGCAGGTAAGTGAATTTCTTTATTTTATAGTGTTGTGTAGTTAAATTTAAAATATGTGTAGTGAAGTTTTTGATGGTTGAAATATATGTGCGTATATACATATGTATATAGTGATAGCGTCTTTCTTAACGCATATGTGCATTTTAATTCATTAAATTTCATATATTTATGATGGATATATATTTCAATTCTTGGGTATTTGTTATTATTTATAATTGATAACAATTTATTACGAATTGGGTATATGTGCTTGTGTTTGTGTGGGATGATTGGACTGTATAGTGCATAGGTTTTGTGAGATATTAAAGATCGTTGCACGAAAAACGGTTCTATTTGTGTGGTTTGATACGGATGGACATCGCTGGTTTATGTGTTGTGTTGAGTGAGTTGTTGAAAGTTAATTGTGGTTTATGAGTTGTTGTTTTCTGTGTAGATAGTGTTAACTGGTAGTAAACACAGTTTTGTTATGGGCCTTTGAAATTGAAATTGTCTGCTCCGGGATAGGTCTCTGTGATGCGCCCGAGGCTCCATTTTGAAGGTGGGAGTCTTTCGTCTTTCAGGAGTTCAAGATCTCCTATTTTTAACGGCGGTTGTTTCTTAAGCCACTTTGGCCGGTGTTGCAGACGAGTCAGGTACTCTTGTTGCCACTGTTTCCAAAACGTCTGCATGCGGAGTTGTATTGCCTTCCAACGGTCGCTCAAATTTACTTTTCCGGATGTTAAGTCTGGTTCCGGAACAGTTAAGACCTCTTGACCGATTAGGAAGTGTCCAGGAGTTAAGGCACGGAAGTCATCAGGGTCTTCTGAAAGGGGACACAATGGTCTAGAGTTTAGACACGCTTCAATTTGTGTCAGAAGCGTAGTTAACTCTTCATATGTTAGTGTTCCCGTCCCGACAACTCTTTTGAGGTGGTGTTTTACTCTCTTGACACCCGCTTCCCAGAGCCCTCCAAAATGAGGGAAAGCGGGGGGAATGAAATTCCACCGAGTTCCTTGGTTCGCTCAAACTTTAACTATCTCCTTCCAATCGGAAATTGCGTGGTCCATTAATCGGCGTAGTTCGGCTTCTGCTCCGACGAAATTAGTGCGGCAGTTGCTATATATTTCATGGCAGAGTCCTCTCCGCGCGGTAAACCTTCTAAATGCTGCCAGAAAGGCTTGGGTAGTGAGGTCTGTTACAGCCTCTAAGTGTATTGCCTTAGTTGCCAAGCAGATGAATATGGCCAGATAGCCCTTATAGCTCCGGTTTCCTCGACCCTTCCATTTTTTTATTTCAATAGGCCCCGCGTAGTCGACCCCGGTGTGTGTGAAGGGCTTTGATATCCTTACCCTGGGGCCAGGGAGATCTCCCATTAGTTGGTGAGCCGGTTTGCATCGATACCTATAGCAGATTGTGCAGCCATGTATGTGCTTTTTCACAGCTCTTTTTAACTGGAAGATCCAAAATTTGCTTCGCAGGTGACCCATCATCAGTAGGATGCCGCCATGAAGAGTCCTGCTGTGTGCTTTTTTTGTGAGGTGGTGGTTTGGTTCGAGGATTATTGGGTGCTGTTGATCGAATGAGAGGACAGCATTTTTAAGCCTTCCCCGGCCCTAAGGATGCCTTCAGCGTCTGTAAACGGGTTCAAGGAGTTCATCCCTCTGACCTTAGCTGACCCTTGCGTAAACATTTCGGTCTGAGCCAAGTGTGCCAGAACGTTCATGGCCGCATCAAGTTCCGATGGATTTAGTGGTCCAAGCGTTCGTTCTGAGCTCCTACTTCGTGAATTGGCTACGAATCTCCTGCAGTAGGCGGTTATCCTGATGAGTCGGCTAAGCCTAGAGGATCGTTGTACAAGCCGACTGAAGTCATTGCCGCTGTTGTTGAGGTTGGCAAAATGAATCATAACACCCCTTTTTCCTCCTCTGTGTTTACATTCGGTGGTGGCTCTGGGAGTTCTTAAAAACGTGGGTCCCTTCCACCACAAGGTAGCCTGTACCAATGCAGATGGAAGCATTCCTCTAGAGACCAAATCTACAGGATTTTGTTGTGTAGGAACGTGGTGGCATATATCGATCTTCGTCAATCGTTGGATCTCTCCAACTCTATTTCGGACAAATGTTCCCCATTTCGCAGGCTCTGCACGTATCCAGCACAGCGTGATCATGGAATCTGTCCATGCGAGGATGGGAATTCCTCTCCCCTCAAGAATTTTTGCAATGATATATATGAGCTTAGCGAGTGTGACAGCTGCACATAATTCCAATCGCGGAAGAGTGACTGGGCTAAGGTGCGACCTTAGATTTGGACATGAGCAGGTGCATATGAATCTTGCCGTCTTCATCTTCTACTCTAAAGTAAACCGCTGCTCCATATGCCCTTTCCGACGCATCGCAAAACCCATGTAGTTGAAATCGATTGGCCTTTCCAGTTGTGTTCAACCACCGTGGAATGTTTAGGGTGTTGATGGCCTGCAAGTCATTGTAGAACTCTGTCCAATCCTTTGAAATGTCGGGATCGACAGGATCATCCCAAGATTGTTTGCGGACCCACAGAAGCTGCATTAGAAGCTTCGCCTTGATGATGGCAGGTGCGATCCATCCCATAGGGTCGAATAAACGTGCTATCGACGATAGTATAGATCTCTTAGTTGGCTGCTGAATGTCGGAAGGCGTGTAATGGAAGGAGAATACGTCGTGAAGCGGGAGCCACTGTATACCCAAGGTCTTCACTCTATCCGAATCTCCGGTCGGTAAGGCGAAAGATACCTCATGATCCTGAACTGGTACGTTGTCCAAGAGTCCTTTATGGTTAGCGGTCCATTTTCGTAGATGAAACCCAGCTCCACTCAGTATCTCCTTAACTTCCTTCATTTTCCTCTTAGCTTCCTGCATGGTATCTGCCCCCGAAATCAGATCATCGACATACATTTCATCCCGGATCATATTAGTGGCTCCTGGATGCAGGTCTTCGATTTCCTCTGCTAATGCCTGTAGTGTGCGAATCGTCAGATATGGCGCAGGTGCTGTGCCAAAGGTTACAGTCCTGAGGCGATATGTCTTCAAAATATCGGATGGCTGCGATCGCCAATGAATGAGTTGGTAATTTGCATCACTGTCCGGTACTCTTATTTGTCGATACATCTTTTCTATATCTCCGGTAAAGGTGTACCGGTAGAACCTCCATCTGAGAATGATATCCGTGATGTTGTGTTGAAGTGCCGGGCCTACCATCAGTTGATCGTTCAATGAAACGCTCTCAGCTGTCTTGAATGAAGCATCAAATACCACTCGGAGCTTAGTAGTCGAGCTCCCTTCCTTAAATACGGCGTGATGTGGCATGAAGTAATGATGCCGATCCGGAATAGAGGATTCCTCCACTTCTTCCATATGACCAAGATTCAGGTAATCTTCAATGCAGTCTGAATAGCGTTGTTTTAAACTTTGATCTCTTTCCAGCCTTCTTTCGAGACTCTTGAAGCGTGTAAGAGCACCTTCTCTTGATCTGCCCAGCATAAGACGGACATCACCCTTGAACGGTAGGGACACTTCGAAACGACCATCAGCTTGGCGTCGAACGTTTTTACGAAAGTGTGCCTCACACTCTCTGTCTTCCGGCCTTTCGTATGGTTCGTAAAAGATCTCTTCCAATTCCCAAAATCTACGGAGTTCAGTGTCCAGGCCACATGTTTGTAGGAAATTGTTGATTCGTTGGGGTATTATTGGAGCTCTACCGAATAGGATCCATCCTAATTTGGTTTTCTGAGCTATCGGTAAGTTGTTATCAGCTGGTTTGACCATTTCCGGTAGCAATATATCAGCCAGAACATCACTGCCCAGTAATAAGTCGACCTTAGCTGATCGGTTGAAATATGGATCCGCTAGGGTTAAGCCATTCAGATGGTCCCAACCAGTAGATGTCAAGGATTGGGTTGGAAGATGCCCAGACAGCGACTTGAGGACTAGAGCTTGAGTGGACACTCTAAACTTTGAGTAGTGGGGGGTTAAGGAGATATCTACCACCTTTGAGCAAACGCCACTGCTGACCAAACCCAACCCAGAAACCTTGACGGAAGTTGGCCTTGACGGCAGACAAAGCAGCTGAACAGCTGATGTTGTTATGAAACTGGCCTCTGAACCTGAATCTAAAAGAGCTCGTAATGAAAAAGATACACCGTTCATAGAGCTCACTTGGACTAGAGCGGTTGCAAGTAACACTTGTGTTCCTGTATTTATTGCATAAAGTGCGTTGATGTTTGGCCTAACTCCAGTTATTTCTCTTTGAGGTGGTTGGAAGTTAGGTGCACCAGCATTCATAGATGATGTGGATGGCCCCGCAGTGTATCCTTGAACAGTCAAAGCGTTCGCTTGCCCCGCTTGGTGTTGAAAATAAGTGGTCGGCTCCATTATGTGTCCTTGTGCAGTGAAGGCATTTGTTTGCCGCACACTTGTGTTGCTGTTAATATGGAGAAGTGAATGGTGTTCCTGTTGGCAGTAATAACAACGGCGACTACTTGGACAATGCTCAGACGTATGGCTATATGCTAAACAATTTCGACATATCCCTAATCTATTCACCTGATTACAGCGATCTGCAATACTCAACTTTAAGAACTTGCTGCACTTCCTAATAGCATGCTGGCCCTTGCTGCAAATTTGGCAAGAGTATTTTGCTTTGTCGGTGGTTGAATGCATAACCTTTCTTTGGGACACTGGTTTTATGGGATTAGGAGCTACTCGAACTTGCTGTTGGTTGACTGCCTCCAAAGTACGGAACCTAGTTTCCAAAAATTGAGTAAATTCAGCAAATGTTGGCAATGCTTTGCTGTTCTCCTTGGAACCTAGCTTCTCCTCCCATAATTGCTGTGTTTTTGTTGGCAGTTTCTGGAGCAATACAAAAACAACTACTACATCCCAGTGTGCAACGGCAACATTTAAGTTAGCCAGGCTGTGTACCACTTCGGTCGAGGTGTCCAACAGTTCCTTGATGGATTCGGCACGTTCTTGAGGAATTGATGGCTGGTTGAACAAACATTTCAGCTGTGTATTGACTAGGAAACGTTTGTGGCCATACCTATCTGTCAGGATCTCCCATGCCTTGGAATAATTACCTTTATCCATACCCAGGTGAGCTAAAATCTTATCAGCTTCAACAGACACACTTGATTTTAGATAATGCATCTTTTGGGTTTCAGAAAGTGACACATTGTGATGAATGAGTGAGACAAAGAGATCATGGAAAGCGCCCAAAGTCTCATAATTGCCTTTGAAAATCGGCAAGTTGATCTTAGAAAGCTTTATCTCAGCCGATCTCGATATAGTTAACGCAACTTCTGTTGGATTTCCTGGTTTCTCATCAGATATCTCCTTGGATGCCTTTGATTTGTCGATAGCATCGAGAAGATCACTGCGATAATCGAAATATTTATGTCTAATTGACTCAAATAGATCATCTAACGCTGTTTCTTTTTCCTCGTCGTCGTCCTCCAACACGGAAATCTTATTTTTGTATTCAGCTTCCGCAGACTCCATTGGTTTTTCAAGCGCAGACAATCGACCATTTAAATAATTTGTTGTACGCCTGGTTAGACCAGTCTTACCGAAATTAGAGATATCCTTCTCTAATTGTTTTAAAATCTTTGCTAGCATACCCTTTTTCATGTTGTTAATTTATATTTGTGTTTTATATATAATATGTATATGTATATATATATAATGAATGAAATATATGCACTAAGTAAGACAATGTAAAATGTCAGCCTTTCGTCCAACTCCCCTTTAGACTTCCACCCGTGGTGATGATTTCCACTTCCACACACTATACCCTGGTTGAAGAAAATGCGGTGTAACTGATGAAATCCCTCGACGAGTTTTGGTGTTTTATGGTTGAAAACCTCCGGAAGCAGGAAAAGTTATTATTGAAAAAACTTTGTGTTGGTGTAGATGGAATCCCGCGTTGAGATTTGCAGAATCCGTGATGAAAAATCTCGATTTGTTGTAGTGCCAATTTGGTGTAAAGAAAATCTCCGGGCACAAAAACGAAAACTGTGTCGAATTATTAAAAGTAGGCGTAGATGGACCAAAATGTTCGGGTGATGAACAAAGTAAAGTGGGTTGAGATTTCTGTTTTCTGGCAACAACTGGGGTTTTGCGAAATCTGTTACAAATGTTCCGTACAAAGAAAACCACTGATCTTCAAAACGTTATAAACAGAAGTAAAATTTATTCAATATTTTGTACTTCGTATTGACATTTGACAATAAACTTTATAATTTCCCTTATGGGATATTTGTTGTGGGTGGGTGCATTCCACCCCATTGATGCAGTGTTGCCGTCGTCACCGTCAATATTATCGTTGACATCAACAACTGGACACGTTTAGTTGGGGTTATTGAGTTACGGCAGGTAAGGGTCTAATGACGTCATTAATTTCTTTCATAAAAGCCATTAAGCTAGTTTTTAATTCTTTTTCCAGGTCCTCTGATATTTCATGCCTAAGAGAACTTTCATAAGAGGCAAATGAATTAACGACGGCTAAATTAATGTACGATTTTAATTCCGTTGGCACGAGAATGTTATCGGTTGCCTCAGGATGACTATTCCCTGGTGGAATGGCGTTCTGAGGGAGATTCGTTAAAGTCCGAAAACTTCCATTCTGGGCTTCAGGAGATGCAGCACTATTTCCACTTAGGCTGCTATACAATGGTTCTCGAACTGAGGACCAAGAAATTTGCTGCTCATCCGATAAGCGTGGATGCTTATCACCTGAACTGTGGGAGCTTATTGCTTTTGGAATCGCACCCTTGCTAGGTGATAGCCCCTGTGCTGATCTCTGAAGCTGCTCGTTTGCCCGATCGGAAACCGGTGAATGTCTAACTGGTGGTACATTCACGGGTTGCGGTAAGTCGTTAGCGGCTCCTAATGGAATATTAGTCGCATAGCGATGTTTTGGAATTTTTTGGTACCGCCCACCCATCAGCGCTCTCAGCACTTTCAGCCATGTATGTGTGCATGGATGCAGTGGGACGAGGAAACTAGGCGAAACATCGCGCAGCGAAGGAGGAGGTGTCACAACTATGCATTCAGCAAATGCGAAAGAAAATAAAAACCCGCAATCCCATAGGGTCAACGATCTTAGAAGAAAACTACGGGAAAACAGCTGGAGGCAGAGGTTTTGACTAATGAAAATATAATCTTCAAGTTGATTCCCAGTAACTGCGTTGTTTCATTTTTTTCTCTTTTTGCTTTACCAGTACCTTGCATTGAGCCCTTGTTCAATCGGTCATTGCAATTTTTGATTTTACCGGCGGCAAATCAAAATTATTTTTTTTCGGGCATATTTTGTTGTGCTTTTGTTTTTTCAAGTGTCCTTGCGATACATTGTAGTCCTTCGAGCCGGATATCAGGATCTGGGCAAGATCAGTGCCAAAAGGACAAAAATTAAAAAAAAAAATCGTTAAAGAAACTCGATTTGATCGGTCTTGGTTTCCTGTGACGTTTTGAAGAAGCTGGTGCAGCGAGGGAGCAACGCTTTTCAATTAAATTATTGATCCTTAGTGATCTTAACCAAATAATAGTGTGTGTGTAATCTGCGTTGAACTCTTCTTCTTTATCATGAGTAAGAGCAAGATTGGGAATTGGGTAGACTCGATTCAAACGATTTCCCTTGAATTAGAAGCCGATCACAAGGGTATCTAGGTTTAGAGAAATCGTCGAAATCGGTTCATATGAATGAGGCCCGTTTACTCAATTTGGAGACATCGTTTGATGAGGCTAGAACTCTGCATCAAAAAATTGTTGCAGCTCCTAGTGAGGACGCGAAAACTATATATATGGAATCACTTACTTTTCACAAGGTTGAGGAATTGTATTTTAAATATTTGTCGGAATTAAAAGAGCATAAGGTATATTGATATGTTTGTATCAATATACCTTATTGATAGATAAGAAAGGGATTTTTATTTTAATTAAATTGAAAGGTACGATCAATGGACACTATCTGTTTGTTTGTTTTAATTTTTCATATACGGTAGGGGTGTTTCTGGTGACTTTCCATGGCTTTGTTGTTGTCGGATGGGTGATCTGGCCTTTTAGCGAGTTTCAGTTTAAGACTGCAGACGGACGAATTGAGAATTTCTTCAGAGTGGCGGAGTAAATAAACACAAAGGTACAAGGACACACAAGTTTGCATCTCTTCACGCTTCCGCTATCCCATTCTAGCCACTATTAGAGCTTTCGATGGAAGACTTGAAGCGATCCAATTTGCACAATAATAAGAAGACTACTACTAGACAGATAGACTAATGCTACTTGACTCGACAAACAGTCAGACTAGGTCACTAGTTCCATGTAAGAATGAGACGATACTGAAAATGGAAAAGTGAAATGTTAGGATAGTAAAGTATAGTTTATGCAGATAAAAGAATGAGATTAGAAGAAGACAAACCACTAGAACAGGTTCCAATTGTTTTTGTTGTCACCACCAAAGATACTCGTCGCAAATCAAAATGGCATTCTGCCAAGCTATCCACCTGAGGACTTACGAGTTCTTTGGTGCTGGCAACAAGATCAATTGCGGACGAAAGACAGAATTAAGGACGAAAGGACGTGCACAAACACACGTTGGGCGCCATTTGAAATAGGCTTATATAAGGATGTTTAGAGGGAGTGAGGAAATATAAGCGATGACAGGACGCAAGGATGTGGATGGGACCTAAGGATGTGACGGGAAAAGAAAGGGAAAGGGAGTGTAGAGTGTGAGGAGCATGGCATGCTTGCTATGCGCGGCCTAGCTCGCCGGACGGGGAGGTCCTTGTCCTCGCTACTCCACGAACCTATTACAAAACATAAAACATGCCAAAAAAAACAAAAGGTACTTACTGTTCACTTGTACCGGAAGCGGACGGACTTCCACCACTCTGTAAGGCGCTGCGGATGTAGATGCATCGACGCCTTGCCCTCCCGACCTTGAAGTTCCATGGCTTTTTTGGGAACTTCCCCGATGTTCTCTCGCTTTGTTCAGACCACCTTAAGCTTATGGACTTCAAGCCCACCTTACCGCACCCCTGACATATTGCCTTAGCAATCCATAATGAGCTTTTGATCACTCAAAGAAAAAGACTTCATGTCCCATTCATGACGTGAATTTACAAACAATTTTTATTTTAACGAAATTCTCAGACAAGAGAACAAAAAAAAAATAAAACAAAAGAATAATAAAAAAATTAACAATCGAATAACACGACAAGGAAACCAAAAAAAAGGAAATATACAAGTAATGAAAAATAAATAACAATAAAAAAAAACTATAAACAACTAGGCTACAGTTCACCCCGTCCTCCCCTGATGCTAATAGTAATCTCTTTTTTTTTTATTGATTACTTTTGACAAAATAAAAAAAAACTTGTTTACGTTATAGTACCCTACCTAAATAGAGCTCTGTATAGGTATCTCGGCTGGTATTGCGAAATATCGCATGAAAAGGAAATAGAAGGGATAGGGGAAACACAAAACCTATTACAAAAAAATATTATATTATATTCAAATGATTAACAAACAAAAGAAAATCACGTCAAAGAAAGAATTATCGGGAAATATTATCATTTAAATCTTAAAACTAACAAAAAATATAATTTAACGTCTTTCGGCAAACGTGAACAATTTTGCCACAGTTGGGCTTATTTTACATACAGTCCTCCGTATTTCGACCGTAATTAAAAGCCGTATAACTGGGTTATCGCAAATGGCAGTAATAGGGCGATCAAGGTCACCCCTACTCCCTGTGCTGGCAAAGTTGCTCATGGGCAATTAAATGCGCACTTCACTAGGCCACTTTCTTGGTCGCCTTCTTAATTTTTTTTTTTTTTTGTTTTTTAACAATTTTGTGGTGGTTTTGGTTACAGATTTCCCCCAAACTTAATTATGCGGCGGTCACGACTTCAAATGATTGCCGGTGACCGCCAACAAAATTAAATTCCTCTGAATGGGGAGGTGGTATAATGCAGCCGCCTAATGATATACTGCTCATTAACAACTTTTACTTTATTTTCTTTTAACCTCTTACCCCGCTATAATTTTTAAATCCTCGAACAAAAAAAATTCTGTGGTTTAGAGTGATCACTGCCTTTCACTGAAAGGACTTTATATGATATTTACACTATAAAAACTAAACTTATGGCAACTTTCGCGTGTGTCCTTATTGGTAGTCACCTTACTAATAAGAAAAAAAAATCTACAGCTTCGCTGCAGTGAGTGGTGTGACGTGCTGTTCTAGTGCCCCGTACCGGTGAATTTTGGTTTTTGTAATTTGTACCCGTTAATTGAGAGCAAGTTTAACTTTATGCATTTGTTTTCCCTTTCTTTTTTGTATGAACAGGGACATTTTCAAATAAAATTCCCGTAGTCGGGATACCAACCACCTACAACAATAGGGAATAAATAATGTGCAACGAACAGATCGACGACTGACATTACAACACGATGACATTTAACACCCAAAAAAACATTTTGGACGTGAAGGGTAAGTTGGCTGTTTCATTCTCTCCTTGAATTAATGTTATTATTTTGTTTTGTTTAGCTTTCAGGTGCCCATAACACAGCTTACATGAATACACTACAAACAATAAAAAGAAGGAGCTGTTTTGAAACTTCTTGAAGAAGACGATAGTAACTGTCTATCAGATATAGCTGTCAGACAGCTATAGCCGTCATTTACATGACAAGTCAAGCGGTTTTTCCAAAAAATTCATGAAGTCACGCGACATGCTCATTTCTTTTGTAGAATGTTAGGTAATTTTTTTAATTCAATCAAAGCCTCAATAAAATCCATTAAAGCAAGAGGATTGGTGGTCGGCCACTACCAATATGCTTTTTTGTAGTTCACACGCATTAAAACTGCATTTACACCGTTTGTCCGCAGTCAATGCTAATAAAGGCGTAAGAATGGGACACCTAAAGTGTCATGCATGTTCTACCCATAATTATGGATAGGTAAAGCGGAAATAAACACAAGTTCCGACATTTCTGTAATCACTTGAAAACATTTCTATTTCTGATTCAAAACATGAAACGAGAGCTGTAATTAGTTTTCAACAACCAACAATTTATCAAAGAGGATAAATAAATAATAAGTTTTATAATAAAGCGAAATTTCGTAAACCATCGCTTTAAAAATATCAAGATGCATAGCTTTCCCATAATTCCTACCGCGTAAACAAGATGACCGTTCCAAAAACGTGTCACATTTTTGCGTGTTATGTCGTATCTTTCATTCACACGGCTTTTTAGTATTTAGAATCCCTTTAATCTTCCGTGTAAGAAATGTGTGATAGTTTAAATGTGGAATTAAAGTCATGAATTGGTTAAACATAAACCGTTTGCGCTAGTTTACGCACTCATTTTATTAATTAGCTGATGAATTTCAAAGAAATGAATTATGAACGAAAAAATTTAACGAAAGTCTGACATTTTCAAATGCCTTCCATTTTCTTTTTCTATAATCTGCGTCAATTGAAATTATTCGCATGTTTGGTCTGTGACTAAAATAGTGTAAAAAATCTTATATTCTTGGTGATAAAAGCTACTCGGCTTAATTTCCTGTGAATTTTTAGTATTAAATATTAAATCGTTATTAATTGATTCAGGCAACAAAAAGAGTAGTCGCTTTTTATGCAAATTTTTACTCTGAGCTGTTGGGTAAGTAACAAAAGAAACTATGTCAGACCAAGGAGACTCTCTGGCAAGTACCGTAACGCAGTCGACCACTTCGCCATTAATTCCACATATGCAGTCATTTCAACAAAACCAGCAAACTATTTCCATGGCTGTAGGACAAAATTGGGATTATTATAATACAGCTGGTGCATATAAAAACACGTATCAGCAGTATTCTGATTACTACAACAATTGTTATATGCATTTTGGAAATATGCAGAACCAATCGGATTTACAAGGTCAATCTGTAACAACGCCCTGTAACACAAATGCACCTCCTGGATTTTCGAATGCAGTGACTCTTCCCAACGAAAATCTTGGAAATAAAACCGCTTCGCCTCAGCTTTTGTCAAATAACATGTCTGCCCCACGGGGAAATAATTTTTCCAACGACCAAAATAAGTTCTCATCCATAAATCATCAGCAGCAGAATAATCCGTTCGGTGGTATACGTTTTAACTTAAATCAACAGAATCGCTTAAGCAACGTCCATAATCCTTTAAACCTATCAAATGTTGGTGGTAAGAAAAAACGAAAGCGCAATAAGAACAAACAAAATCAAATGCATCATAATATGCAAAATAAGTGTCTGAATGGCAATGTGGAAGGAAACAAGGCCTTCTTTGATCCAACAATACCGCCTCCTATTATAGCAGTATCTCCGGATCTTACAAAGCCTCCACCACCGGTCTTGCTGACCACAGTTCAGGCCAATCAGATACCAACTCCAACCCATAACGTTGAGCAACAGGCTACTGAATGCACGAACAATCATAATCCGTTCAATCCTACAGATGCTTGGCCCGAAAGTTTGAACAGTTACGTAGCCCGATGCTATGCTAAATGTGTAACAGATCTAGACAAAGACCAAATAGATATATGTCTCAAAGGAAAGATTACTGCCGCTGCCAATAAAAATGAATTATGGACTCGAGATTGGGACAACGAACCTATACCAAGTGTTCATAGCGAGAGCAATCTAATCATCCAGGCAAATCTAGCAAAACGAAATATGGAGATGCAACAAACCCGACCGGGCATTTCAAAGTGTTTAAACGCTCGATTAGGTCAACGATCCTCTTTTCATCAGTCAACGAGTCGCTCTAAATCGAGATCGCCGAAACGAAAGGCGCTATCTCGATCGCCAAGTTCGACCGCAAGTCCGCGTAGAAAGAATTGCAGGAGTTCCAGCTCGGAATCGTCGGAGAAAAAAAATGCTAATTTCATCCCTTTCAAAGCAAGGAACACTAAGAATGCAAAGAAGAAACATCAAGCGCAAAAGAATATCAACAAAGCAGCGTTCTCATTGTCTGTGGGTGGTTCTGTAGAAGATGACTCCCGTCGGCTTCAGCAAAGAGCAGCCCGTTTTGGACAAGCCAGTCTTTCAACGAAAAAAACAATAAGCCCTCTAACTACAGACAGGTACAGGAACATGCGAGACCAACAAAACAAACAGTTTTTCGATGACTACGAAGTCGATAATTCCATGGATCTGTGTGAGATCCACATTGTGGGCACCTGTAGAGACTTGGAAAAGTCATTTCTTAGGTTAACCAAGGCGCCAATGCCCAATGAGGTACGGCCAATCGATGTACTGGAAACTGCTTTAGAGAATGTCAAAACGAAATGGCGCACAAACCACGATTACTACTACGCATGCGACCAGCTCAAATCAATACGTCAGGATTTGACGGTACAAGGAATAAGGGATAACTTTACGGTTGAAGTATATGAAACACACGCCCGCATCGCTATGGAAAAGGGTGATCACGAGGAGTTTAACCAATGTCAAACGCAATTGAAAATGTTGTACACCGAAGTAGGAGGAAGTAACATCCTGGAGTTCATCTCGTATCGGATTTTATACTATATTTTTACAAAGAACACACTTGATATTACTACCGTGCTTCGTTCATTGAATGCCGAACAAAGATCCAACCCGGCGATTGCCCATGCACTCGAATTAAGATCGGCCTGGGCACTTGGAAATTATTGTAAATTCTTTCATCTGTATACAACAGCTCCACTCATGTCTGGATACCTTATTGATTGGTTTGTCGAAAGGGAGCGCAAATGTGCTCTTAAAATGATGATCAAATCATATCGCCCGTACGTCGGTATTGATATGATTACTCGAATTTTGGCCTTCAATTCAAAGGAAAAATGTCGCGAGTGGCTTACAGCGTTCGGTCTCCTGTTCAATGAAACGGACGCTGAACAACTTGATTGTAAAAATAGCATAAGTGTTTTACAAAATATTTAAAATAATGAACTTGAGTTTACAAAATATTAATGACATTAAACGAAAAAAATTTTATTAAATAGTGTGAAATCTCGAATTTTACGTGTATGAGCCACTTGCATATCCAAAGTGCAGGCGGACATGTATATATACAGGATGTAAAAACCGATAAGTTAAAATAAGAACTTTGCAGGCGGTAAACGCGAAAAAACAAATACGGTTTGGCTAATTTATTTTGAGCTCGTTTCCATTTGGTTTCTTTCTTTTTTTATTAAAATAGGTAAAGCCAAGTATGTTTGTACTTCTGCAGGTTTCGCACGGGATACAATCTTTGTAACACACCCTGAGAGTTTCACAAAATATTAGTCTTTTAGATTTTTTTTATTTTTTTTTATACTAGTTATTATCTATTTATTTTAATTATGTTACAATTTGTTTTAAAGATAACATTTTAGTTTATCAAAATGATTTTAAAATGTACGTTTTTATAAGCTAAGTTTTTTTTTTATTCTTATGTATACTATTTTCCAATCTGTTGTCAATTGCAAAGTTTTTTTTCTAATATTTAACGGTATGCCCTGTTATATGTACATGTAAATAAATAAATAACACCATTAATAGATGTGACCGTATATAAGCTTTACCCGGAGTATTTCAAGGGTAAGAAATATTTTATTTATTCAGTAATTATAAGCTTATACAGAGATATTTTGACAAATAATATGTTGCACCCATTTTCCGTAATATCTGTGCAACTTCTAGTGCACAATGTCATCCGGGTATGCAAATCTTTTGAGAAATAATGTCCCTGTTATTGGCTTGTGAGTTTTGCAAAATGAGAGCGCGTTTCTTTTACGTTGAAGGACTCGGTAAGATTGTTTTGTTTTTTAATGGCGGAGCGAGTATTCTACATCGTTATTCTGACTAGCTCGGCAGGTTTGCCAAAAACTTCACTTATAAAACTCGCTCTATAAATGCATCATTGTAATCGATTTTTGAGATCTATAAAAGATCTGCCATAATGTGGATATTTGGTCGGGCTTAAAAACCCGCTGGAAGGATCTAATCATATCCTTGACAAGTGGGGGCTGTGATTAAATGCGCTTCCATAGTTGGGCGTACTTGAAAGTGCCTTTCTTGTGGATCAGGCAAAAATGCCGGGTTCAGTATATCAGACATGCGAGTAAATATTGGAAATGAGTTGTGCTCTCCTCTAAATCGTCTGCCCTAAAACTCGGTCAAACAGACCGCGTTGTTAACTCCGCGGTAAGATAATATGTAGACTAGGCTCTAGCGGTCGCGGTATACGATGTCGTAAAACTAAAATAGTAGGCTTTAGGGGTTAGTGTGTTGGATTTTCAATTCCCGAAAAAAAAACAATCAACTTAAGATTTTTTATCATTTTTTTATGACAATAATACAAAATAAAATGTTTGTTTCTTTTGTTTTCAGCTTCGAACTGTAAAAAGCGTATCAATAGCCAAAGCCCAGGAATGCATTATGGATATCCTTTAGGTCCCGCATATAGAAACTCATCGTGGGTCACAGTAACACACCAGGCATATTTGGAAAGTCCTTTAAGCAAATTCGGCCGGAATATATTGTTCAAACGCTCGGGAGAAATCATCATCTTAAAGGGAGAACGGTTCTCAAGTAGCAAGTTGTACGGAGACAGAGTGATCATGTGAAGTATGTTAAAATCATGTCCAAGGATACCTTCAAAACTTATTTGCGGAATATATCGCTACCCGGAGGTCAAAAGTTAAGTGCACGTGTTAACTGATATCGAAAAGGTTGCATTTTGCATATAATGTACTATATATGCCTGTACCTGTGATAAAAAAGAAAATTTATACAAAACTAAATTTGTATAGCAAAATGGAATACAGAATGAGGTAACATCAAAACAAAATAATGTTAAATATTCATTGCACACAGAGAGGTGACCAAATCCATAGGTAAACTCTATCGTCGCCACTATATGACTGAATAATCATATGTGTTTGATCATGTTTATCAATTTATCCAATTTTTATATGTTTTTTTTTAAATTTGGGAATCACTCTTCGTGTAGATTTAACAGGGTCTTCACGCATTCCCTGAAAAAAAATGGATCGACTTTCGGGATTTAACGAAATAAGGCTTTTTATTTTTACTTCTCACATATAAAGTGGAGTAGTTGTAAAAAATATAATAGATCTTCAAAAAATATTTCAAATACAAAAACTTATAATATTTTTAGCTAAGATCACTTGGCTGGCAAGTGATTATATGCGAAAATGTTTTTAAATTAGAATAAATAAATGTTATTATTATGGTTTGTAAAGTTGTTCGTTTGCCTTATTTTCAAAGCTACGATTACTACTTGTTTTAAATTGGCTGAATAGGAATTCTTTTACACACTTCTGAAGAATGTGGTAGAAAAATAATTTATATTTAAAATGACTTAACTAAAACTTCGTCATAGTGATTTTAAAAATAACCGGTTTTAGGTCATATTTATTTGCCACATTGCGGCAAGACCCTTGTGGTTCGGTTTTTTTTTTTTAAATTGCAGTTACCGAGCAATCGGCAGAATTTGTAGGTTCGTCAAAGTGAATATTGAGGTAATTCGAACTAACAGTACATACGAACTAACATTTGGTCAATTAGACGATTAGATCATGTGAAGCTCCTTTTAGCATTAATCCTTTGGTGTGCTCAAACAAAACAAAACACGAAACCTTTTACAATGGTGCAATATAGGGCATTTATTTGTGGTTTTATTATTAAGTAATTTTAATGTTTTTTTTATTTATATTACAGATACTGTAGATAGCTACGCAGGTATTTGGGGTGCAATAGTTGATGCGGCCAAACTGAAAGCATGGGGATGCGTGCTAATGTTCTAAATTAGAAACATTGCTGCACATAGTTTGTGCATTCGCATTAACGTTTTTACAAATTGTTGTTGCACAGTTTCTTCTACCAATAATTGATACCAATTTTTCGTCGATACGCTCTACTAAAACAATTTATGTACGAGTAATTCGCAACAGGCATATATAAGAACATTTTCGTAAACATTCGTTTATGTCCGAGTTTAATGTTTTTTTTTGGATGAATGGAAGGGATCTAAAATTTGTTTGCTGTATCCGGTTGTATTGAAAAGCTTTTGTTTTTTACAGTAACAAATAATCTAATCTTTATAGAATGTTTAGCATAACCTATCGGACAAACATTTTGAAAATACGCCGTTGAAATTATAGCTAACAGTTTGCCTGAGAAAAATAGATCTTTCCAAATCGATGACTTGAAATTTTCGGAGAGGATCAGTTGGGTTAACATCAGATTTCGCTTAAGCTTGTAATTTATTTTTTTATTATGTATAACGTTTAGAATATTGACGAACGCCTACATACACTCATTCACTGTATAAGTTGATTGCCCAAGAAGAAGAATCTTTTTTAAGCTCAGGAAACACATTCTATTGCAGATTTTCGTTCATGGTTTTGATTGGGAATTCAGAAGATTTAAAAAAAATTAAAATTAAAAATTACATCTTAGACTAAAAAAATGTTTAGCCGATGATTAAGACTTATGTAAAAATGTAGTGTTAAAAAGTGTTGGGTAAGGTTAGGTTAGGTGGCTATCTTGGAGAACACTTAGAACAGTGCTACTTAGTAGTTGTACTCCCACTAATTGGGTGTTTAAAACTTCTTGTAGAATCAATAATGCGATCAGTTGCATTTACTCAGTTTTATTTTATTTGTATGTCTTGAGTTATACTTTCCTTACACTTTACATAAATTCATTTTAATAATACGAAAAGTCATGTTGAAAGCTATATTGTCACTGATGAAGTGTAAGTAGGACTTGGTCGGCTTATGTACCATTGCGTTGTACGTGTCAATTACATGTATATGTATACTTCACATACAATAAGTTAGTTTGAACGCATTTAATAAATGTAAGAGAAAGAAAGACGAATGCCCCTTATTTGTTTTCTGGGAAAAGAAACAACGCTTACTATCATGTTCATAATTCCCCACATGACTTCCGGCATTAAATGCAAGATTAGTTGACGCCGGCTGGCTACGGATGACAAAAAAATGTTAGGTAAGTTTTATAAACGACAAATAATTCAGCAGCGTCTTACCATTCCGGTTTTATATAGTATTTTCTGGACTGACTACACGAATAAAGATTGTTCCATGGAAAGGACATGTGGGTGAACATACCAAGGAATATCATATTAAAAATTCGAATTGGCTGCAAAAGCGTAAGTTTTCTTCTATTCTCAAATATATTCAATTAAACTTTCGCAATTTCAGATTATTTCGATTTCATTTCAACAAATACAAACCCGTCGGACTGCTATGGGCCATAGCCATGTTCATTTAGAATGAAGGAGCATACATAAGTCTCAAAGCTGCGAATATAAACTGTCTAATATAGATTTTTAGATATAGTTTTGTTGAAACACAGTGCTTTTATATTCCACTGCTCATAGGTTTTGTAATCGAATAGTAGAACTTTATTCTTTATTATTATGCAAACAAACAATCTATACATATAATAAAACTGTAGCCGTTTTCATGTGTTAACGGTTGTCGTGAAAACTACTGCACAGATTTCGATAAAACTTTTTTCATATGCTATTCCTTTCATTGCCATGCCTATTTTTTGAAAGCGTTTTTGGCCAAAATGTGTTTTTTTTCTGACTTTTAATCGTCATTACTCAAACAATTATTAATCAATGCAAACAAAACAAAATACTTAACAGAGCCAACACTTCCATAATTATTTTAAGCCATCAATCAGCTTTCTGTGTTATCTAGAAGCTGAGCTACAACCCAAAATCTAATATGAAAAGACTAAATTTATTTTCTCAAATCGAAAATTATCAGCAAACGTTGTTCTGCTTTGGGGTGGCTGGCTGGCGCACATCGCACAAGCACATTATATTTCAAAAACAAAAAACTGCGTGAAGTTTTCTTTATTAAATGAAACGAAAGGGAAGTATACGAGGTAAATGTGGATGTATGGTGGTGTAAATATATGTAGATATATTGAAATTAAGGTTTTTGTTTTTGGTGGTTGTGATATTACCTAAGTTGATACCTACAGTAATCAATTGAAGAATTCAAGAAGTGAAGACGAGTGTTGGTGTGAATACAAATTTAGTTTAAGGTTTTTGTTTTAGTGGTTGTTTTGATATTACCTCCGTGAAGAAGTGAAATTGTATTACTTATATTGTTGAACATAAATTTCTTAAATTGGTGTTTCAGGTGAATAGATTTGTTTGATTTATCGCTTCGTTTTAATGTATTGGAATTTAACTGTTCTTTTTGCTTTTATTGGTAGTATTGTAATTAAAACTAATGATAAAAGCGTTCACTATGCAATTTTCTATGATCCTGAATGTTCTTTCGAATGTTCCATTCCCAGAAAACTGGGCAAGTTTTCTTCTAGTTCATATTTTGTTTTATTTCTCTTGAATATTTGCAAATGTTCTTAGTTCAACTCATGTCATCTTGTCATTTCAACGAGCGATCGGTTCTTATACCCGAAACACATGTGCAGATATTCTGGGGCCCTACTCCGCATCTCGTTTCGAAAATGAACATTTTGTACTCTCTATTTCGATAGCCGAATGAAATGTGCTACTACTCCGATTTAGAATTCCGAAAGTATTACAGAGTAGCAACGTAACGGAACGGAAAGCAATTTCGAATAGGATTGACTTTCGGAACGAAGTAGAGAATAGGGCCCCTGGACGCAGCGCAGAATGCAGTGCTGGAAGTAAAACAGTTATGCAGAAATTGGTTAAACATGCATTGCATCGGCTAATATGACTACTGTCATTGGCCGACTAAGCAGCTGATGTGTTTTTATAACTAATGACCAAAACAAATGTGCAGAAAACACTGCGAAGCAAAGATTATAATACACCGCAGCGCTGCCACATGTCTCTATTTCTAAATTTGCTGCAAAATTAAAGTGTACAACAACAAAAAAAATAAATGGCCATTGCAAGTATTTGGCATCATCGGTTTTTTATTTTTTTTTATTTTCGAAACCATTCTGCATTGCCATTTTTTCATAAATATTTTAATATCCACACGTATATAAATAATTTCAAATTTAACGGATACAATTCTATAAACGCTGTGAGCAGCATTGCCGACAGAGGAAGTATAATATGCAAGGTGCGAGTGTATTGGTGAGCCGGAATTTATTAAGTTACTTGACATTTGTCACGAATTTCTATGTAACAATATTAGCCCACTTGGCATTTGCCACACCATAAAAATACTGCTTACGCGAAATCGGCCGAAGTTGGTGGTATTGCCCCTGCCGTAAAGATCTGAATGAATTAAATCAAGAGGACCTGTGCTTCTATCCGAAATCTTTGCAAATGGCGAGCGAGTCATCTTTCCTTTTAAACATACTTTGCAGGTTTCCTTGACATTACAAATAACAATCTATATATGCTATGGTATGTGAATTTTTACTGTTAAGATTTCGTATAACATTTTTATCTCATGCCATTGATACTGCAAGTTCCTTTTCCAACGATTTTAACATCTTCATCATGCAATTTCATCCATTCTGCCGTTTCCACTCCTCAATCAATTTCGATTGAACAAGATCTAATTTAAGATCGGACTCGTTTCTTGTCTTAAATGCTGTGACGAGTGTGTCAGAGAATTGGAGTTAGAGCGTATGATACACTCGTCACAGCATTGGAGACAAGAAACGAGTCCGATGGGGGCAGATTCCCTATATCCACGATCGTCTAAACGATATCGTTTTTGAAACTTTGATCACCGAAATAAATCATAGGGCCCATTCATAAATGCAAGCAGTGCAAAGCAAACGCACTGCAAAGCAGGAAACCCTGCGCAAATTGAAGTTGATAGTTTCCTGCAAAGCATGCGCTTGCAAAGCACATATCAGATGTTTATGAACGAGGAACTGTGTAAAAATTTTCTGACTTGGGGTCTCCATATTTCCACCATGGTTAAGTTTTAGATTGCATATTTTTCCCAACAACTGTACCTTATTACTTAGTGTTGACTTTTCATGATACGACAGTAATTTTTCCCATACTTCTTTGGCTGTTGCAGCCCTTCTGATACCGACAATCCAATAAGAACAGTGGCGATACATATCATTAATACTCGTGATTCATTCACAGACACATATTTCATTTTATGAAACAGTTTAGGGAAATAAAAGAAAGAAAATGAAAGCATTTAGATATTTTGAATGACTTTTTTCTAAACATGAAAATATTTAATTTGATCGTAGGTTGAATAGTTTTTTATTCTTAATGAAATGAGCAATTAGGAAAAAAATTTTACCTGAAAAATCCCTTTGTTCCTTTTAGCTTATTATTAGTGAGAAAATCCCGCAAAAAGTGATAAATCCCCCGATCTGGAATCACTGCTGCACTGTATGCTGTGTCTTAAATAACGAAACGTAACTGGCTGAGAGAAAGAATATGTATGCTCGCATCTATCTCTCTTGCCTCTACAGTAATATTCGAAACGAAACGTAACTCTCTCTCTCTTTTTATCTCACTAACTTATAATCATTAACTTGCCTTAGCGCAGAAGTCCAATTGACTGTGCAGTAGGGTTTTGGTCCACAGAGAAAGAATTCAAAACCAGCCCTAGCTAGTTTGTCTGCATGTTCGTTGCCTGCAATACCTTGATGACCCGGCCAAGCCTAACCTTATTGTGTTTGGCTACGTCTTGCATCGTGACATCACTTAACTGTTTTGGAGTCCATTGTATTGGATGCCAAAGCTAGTAAAGCTGCTTGACTAGATCTAGACATAGGTCTTGTCTAGATATGCATCTCTATCTGGTTTATGATGCTGTAATAAAAAAAGAACAACCAATAACAAGACTTTGGCATAAGAGAGATAACCTCTTTATTGCAAATTGCATTTGCGCGACTATGTGCGAAACATGTATAAGTTAACACCGCATATATTAAGCATAAATAATATTTCCACGAATTGTTAGCTGACGCTATGTCTGGAGAGTCATCGAATTGCAGCACAAAATATATTGATCGTGAGAACGGAAATCACACATCCGTCGCATGGGCATACAAAACTTGAGTGCAAAGGCTGTAACGAAACGGTGACGTTTGTCACAATTTTCATTCGTCTCATACAAGTCAAAAAACAATGTCATTCGGGGAGTCACTCAATCATCTGCCACGGAACCGAACGGTTGTGCACGAATAAATTTATTTAATTAAAGACACTTACATTTTGATACCTGAACACACTGACAAGTAAAAGTTTTCCTTAAAATATTAACTGTCAGTGTTGTTTAGTTACCCAAAATAAAAAAAGGGTCAGCAATAAAAGAGATAAAATGGTAGGTAGACCACTGACACCAGAGTCAGCACTCGCTGCCCTTGAGTCGCTTTTAAAGCAAATCAAAAACGATCTGGCACCAAGCTATGGAAAGAGAGTACGAAGATGCTCGAACAATACTCCGAAGAGGTACCTACCGAACAAGAAGACCTGCAAGAAGAAGATGAATTTGTGGATAACGAAGGAAGCCAGGCATCCAGCTCCGATGAATCCGATGAGGAATCTATTGACGACCACTTAACACCCGGCAACGGGGAATTAAAATTGAGATCGGAGTAGTAAAACTGTCAGTTGTAGAACCTGTGGTGACTCCACCAGTAGTACAGACATTACCAGCAAGTAATGCAACAAAACTACCAACCGCCGCACCAACAACCCAAAAATCAGCACCACCGAAAAAATCAGGAATGCCGCCAATAATATGCTTTTCTGGAAACATCGCCGAAATCATCAGATACGCCAAAGGACAACGAATCGAATTTACTCTGAAAAATATTAATACAACCAAGACAGTCATCAACGCCATCTCTCGGGAAGGATTTGAAGCCATCAGGAATTTTCTGAAATCAAGGAAAATTCAACACCACACATTCACCCCACGTGAAAATCGGAGGACAATAATGATGTTGAAGGGAATTCATTTCTCCTACACAACTGCCGAGGTTGAGGAGGAACTTAAAGCAGAAGGAGTTCCTGTGCTAAAGGTATCGCTCTTCAAATCGCCGAGAGCAAAAGGAAAAACTTTCAACTGTTTTGTGGTAGAGATCAGCAAAGCATTCGACGTCACTGAAGTATACAGGAAGACTCTGTTACTAAACCAACGTATCCATTGGGAGTGCCTCAAAACTAATGACGTCGTCCAGTGCAAAAACTGTCAGCGTTTCGGTCACGTCGCCACCAATTGCGGCATGACATACGTATGCGTAAAATACAAGTTAGACCACCAACCCGAGGTGTGCAAGCGGAAGGAGACATCAGATCCCGAAGTCTATTGCGCAAACTGCAAGGCAACAGGTCACCCAGCAAGCTACAAAGGATGCCCACAGTATATATTGAAGTTTGCAGACAAAGAAAAGCAGGTCACGCAGAAGAAAGCTCAACAGGAATTTGCAGCTAAATCTGCTTGTACCCTAACCAAACCGGCAATGAGTTTTGCTGCAATGGCGAGGGTGGGTCTTAAGCAAACCCAACAAAAACAGAGCCAGCACAAGATTCCAGCAAAGCAACCACCACCACCAACTGAAACTCAAACAGAAAAAATCAACATCCAGCTCGCAAGAACCATCCAGTAAACTTCGGCGAATAAGTCCATCGAGTTTTCGAAGCCGACTTAGCCACCATAATGAAGAAAGCTCTTAGCGCCGTTCCTCCCAACTACTCGAGTATGATTGAACAAAATAAGTCCGTGGCATTGGCCACCTTAATTTTCCAATTATGCAGTACATAAGGAAACTGCTGCAACATCATGTTCAGGAACGCAGTACAGCACTTCAATGATGTGCAACTTCAAAAGAGGCTGCAAGACATCAGACCTGGTCCCGACACCTTCAAGAAGATCAACAGAATTATTGGTAAAGGCCGAAAAATAGCGGACATTCTCAATACAAGTTCAGGAACCGCCACCTCAGCAGGCGACAAGGCAGAAGCATTAGCGGACTACTTCGAAGGCAACTTAAACCGTCACCTCCCGACGACCCAATATTTCTCACAGAAGGCGATGCAACGGTCAGAGGTATCGATGAACTGAGAGCCGCAAACACCTCATTCAGCGAATCAAATCCAGTAGACGATCCCCAGGAAGAGAGCAGCTTTTCAACGCCTGAAGAAATTGCTGAAATAATTTATGGCAGTCACTCCAAGAAATCAACCGGACCGGACAATATTTAAAATTTCGTGCTAAAGAAGTTACCACAGACCATCATGATTCTGCTAGCTATAGTGATGAATAACTGCATCAACAATTGTTACTTTCCAGCAAAATGGAAGACCGCTAAGATAATAGCCATACCAAAGAAAGGCGACCGTAGAAACATAACTGGATACAGGCCAATATCGCTCCTATGCAGTGTCAGAAAAATATTTGAAGAGCGGATTCTGCGGCGAGTAAAAAATGTGTGCAGTCAACTTAACATTATACCGGACAATCAATTTGGATTTCGAGAAAAGCACTCCACACTACACCCGCTAATGAAATTGCTAATGATGTCACAATAGCTCTCAACAACCATTAGGTTACAGTCGCATGCTTCCTAGACGTGGAGAAGGCATTTGACTCAGTGTGGATTCCAGGACTTGTCCACAAATTAAAACAGCTAAGTTTTCCTAACGCTCTCATCAATATTATTTTGAATTTTCTTCACTCCAGGTCCTTTTTTTTGCAGATAAAAGACCGCCAATCACAAGTGAAAGCATCAGAGCTGGTGTCGCTTAAGGATCGCAGCTAGGACCACTGTTTTCAACATTTTCACGTCCGACCAACCACAGCTCGAGAGCGCAACTAACAGCTGCCTATTCGCCGATGACTCCGTCACATACAGCAACTCGATGTCCCCAGCCATAGCAGCATGAAGAGTAGAAGCCTACGCTAGGAAGCTATTCTAGTACTACTTAAGATGGGGCATACGAATCAACACGGGCAAATCGGTCGGCTAGGTCGGCCACCAACTGCCGCAACCTCAAAATAAACCTGCCTGACGGATCATCACTCTCGACCACAAACAACATAAAGTATCTTGGAGTCAACTTCAACGAGCGATTTAGATTTAACCCACACCTCAACACTGCTCTCAGGAAGGCATCACTTGCATTTTACAGAGTTTATCCGCTGATGAAGAAGCAAAATGGACTAAGTAGAAGAACAAAACTGCTGCTATACAAACAACTCATAAGACCGGTAGTAACCTACGGATTCTCCATTTGGTATACCGCCTCCAATACATATATGAGGAAGCTGGGAGTATTTGAGAGAAAACTCTTGCGGATATGCACAGGACTGCACTACGATACAGTCCGGAAGAAAAACATCAGAAGGTCAAGACTACGAAGTAGCAAAAATCCTACCGCAGGAAAAGTATGTTGTCACACTTTTCCAGAAAATACTCAGGAATACCTCCAGCCATACAACCCACTAGTCCGAAGGATTGCGGACCTGCCACACATCCCAGAGCACCGGTGCTTTCATGTAATGGCTCTGCTAAACGAGGAGCTATTCCCAAGCGACACAGACAGGACAGCCCTGCCCTTCTACGAATCGACCGAAACAACCCACCATCGAGGATAATACGAAGGTGACCAACCACCTCAAAACCCAAAGAACATCAATACCCGGACTTGAACTCCCTGAGGTAAACCCAGACAACGATGCATACTGCGAGTATGAATTCGAGAAAACAACCACAATTTATGTAAAATAGATCTAAGAAAACAAACATTGTATACCGTTGGGCCCCTGTTGTTGAGCCAACACATAATTATTCACCATCATTTGTTACCTAGTTTAAGTCAAATTGTATATACAAAAAGTTCAATGAAAGCCAATGTAATATAACATTCGGGGAGACTTGCCTAAGTGTGATTTGTACCAATCTTGTGTAACAGATAAGGCTCCCGTATAAAAAGCGACTTCGGTCTCGTTTCTAAATTTTTGGTGGCTGAATCATTTTTGGGAATCGGCCTTAAAAACGAGCAGTGTCGACGATCTCGGTGACTTGTGAAGTGAATTGTGAATAACTCGCAAAAAGTACTCAAGTAGTTCTCGCGTGATTAATACAAGAAACAGTCGCGGAAAGTCCTCAAGCAGTTCTCGCGCGGTTTACGCAAACTCTAGTGAATAACTCGTGGAAAGTCCTTAAGTAGTACTCGCGCAGTTTAGTGACAAACTCACAAAAGGTCCTCAAGAATTTCCTGTGTAGTTAATGGAAAACCAAGTGTTCACGAATTGACAACAAAAACCTGTCCCAAGGAACCGCTAGTGTAAAAAGGAAAAATATTAATTGTGTGGAAAAAATAGGCCTGTCAGAAGCTGTTCCCAGACTGTGTTCCAAGGACGGAGGAACAGGAAGTTTGTACAAACTAGCCGCTCCACCACCATAAGACGATTAAGTTCCTGATTTTGTATGCTTAGATTATTAATATTTTTAGTGACGGTAATTTTGAGCAATTTAATTGAGATATGAAAGTTGAATTAAAGTGATTCCAATTTATAGAGATATTTAAGTGAAAGCTCAATAGTTAATTTGTAGGAAATAATAAATTTAAGACATTAGAATAATTGTACCATTTAATATCAACATGGCTTGTCACCAAAATCTTATCCGATCCCCTGTGGTAATCGCACAAAATCCACCTGTAGTGGAACCCCAACCACAGCAACCCCAAGCACAAACCCCGCTTGCTCCACCAATTGCTTTGATTTCTAATATTGTCAGTGAGTCTTTTAATAATGAAGGTAGGAACATAATTAACTCTCTTTTAAATCCAAACCCCGACCTCGCTTTGGGTCAAGACCAGCAAATTAATCCCGAACATAGAGCAGATATGGACAAGATCCCAGACGTTTTCAGAAGTCTACGAGATTTCTCCGGTGATCCTAAAGAATTTAGCTCTTGGCGGATTAGCGTACACCGAATTCTTCAAATTTACGAACCGCAAAAGAGTACAGCTAAATAATATAGCTTGCTGAGTGTCATAAGAAATAAGATAATTGGTAACGCGGATACGGCAATAGAGTTGTATGATACGCCATTGGTCTGGAAAGCGATTTCCAGGTGCATAACTCTGCATTACGCGGATAAATGGAACATTGGTACCCTTGAGTATCAAATGACGTCCCTTATTCAAGGTAACATGACAGTGCAAGCATTTTATCAATCGGTCTACACGCATTTATCACTAATCCTAAATAAAATATCAAGTATGGAAGTAAGCGCACAGTCTCTACAATTGCTAACAAAAACATACAGAGACAAGGCACTGGGCACTTTTGTCCGAGGCCTAAGAGGGGATTTGTCAAGGCTGCTCGATATCAGGGAACCGATAGACATTCCTAAAGCTCTGCATTTATGCCAAAAGTTAGAAAATCAAACCTTTAGGTCTCACTATGGAAATAATAATCCGCCCTCAACAGTTTTATCCCCAAATTGCTTATATGCCACAGGTATTTCAAGCTTATAACAGTTATCCAAATCAATTTCATTACCAGCAGTATCCATCCGTTGGGCCACAACTATGCTCATCCAAATTCGGCAACACCTCGGCCGTACGCGCCGAAGCCACAACCGAGACCGGAACCTAAGGAAACGTCAACTATAGGGACTGGACAAGTCTATTACCTCTTAAGTACGCAGGAAAAGGACGCCCTGTCCCCTCTATGCAAACGCCGGTACCAGCCAAATATCAGAGAAATTATCATATAGATCCTTCGACGACTTATAACCAATACGCAGATTCTGAAGACGCGAATTACGAACAAACATTGCAAGAGTATTCGCAAAATCAAGAGACGATGATCGAAGCAACAACTTCTGAACCACCGTTTGAGTATAGCGATATACCTTTTTTAGGCTGACCGACTCTTCGTTGCCATATTTCCAATACAAGACGAAGAGTGGCGAATTATAAAATTTTCTTATCGATACAGGCTCAAGCCAAAACTGTATCCAACCCGAGCTAGTTAAAAATCCTCTTCCGAATGATCAATAATCCTTGGCTAAATCAATAGCAGGAGACTTTAAAATAACTCAACACACAATGCTTAATCTATTTGGTCTAATGCATGTAAATTCAAAATGTTTTCTACTTTTAACCTTGAAATCCTTTCAAGGAATTCTTGGCAATAACAGCCTCAAAGCATTATCAGCTGTTATTCACACTAAAGAAAACTTGTTCTCAATTCTCAATAAAGTAAAGATACAAATCAAGCAACAAAAATCGCAATCCGTAATCTCTTAAACCAAAAAATTTGCCACTTGCCTGATTCACAAAAGGCTGCAATACACTCAATTATTAAAAAATTTCCTTCTTTGTTTTCTGATCCGAACGAAAAATTAACATTTACCACAAAGGTTTTTGGCGAAATACGTACTACTTCTACTTCTACACAACATTTTCTCCGTACCCTTCATCCCTTTAAGACGAAGTCGAGAAGCAGCTTAACAAACTTCTTGAGGACGGTATCATAAGACCATCCAGGCCACCTTATAATTCGCCCGTGTGGGTTGTATCAAAAAAACCCGACTCGGCAATTCAGATTAGTAATCGATTACAGAAAACTGAATACTGTTACCATCGTCGACCGCTACCCTATCCCCTAGATAAACGACGTACTCGCTCAGTTAAGGGAAAGTAGACATTTTTCAGTTCTCGACTTGAAAAGCGGCTTTCACCAGATTCCACAAAGGAATCCGATGTTGAAAAGACTGCATTTTCTATAAACAACGCCAAGTACGAGTTCACGAGGCTTCCATTCGGCCCTAAGAACGCCCCATCTATATTTCAACGCGCTGTTGATGATATACTACGCGATTACATTTTTTTTTTGTTTGTTTAGGGGTTCACTGGAAGGAAAAATCATCGAAAGACATTGCAGAGCAAGTACGCGAAGGATGCTTCGTTTTGCCAGCATTTTTTCGAATAGCTTGGACAACATTGGTAGTATCCATATTGGGCGATATGAGGTTACTTCGCTAGGTGGTTTACCTGGTTTTGGTATTATTATTACCTCGGCGACCTTCCACATGCTTGCCACATATCTTTATTTAAATGTAGCCTTTATAATCTGCCTTAGTTTTTTTTTAGACCTTTTCGAGGAAATTGTTTTAAAATTCCCCTTGTGATTAAATCGAAGCCTTTTTTATGTTTATGCCTTCTTTGATTTCTTTGGCAAGTTCTTTAGCTGTTACCGGCCGAATAGGTCTGTCTTCTTCGCACCTTTCTTCGTTTTCTCCGCAAAATTATTAACCAGTTACCTTCTCTGGTTTTTACTGGCGGAATGTGAGCTATTGACCTGTTCATTTTCTTTGTTGCCTTCCAGAGCAAGAAGTCGGTACTAGCATCATTTGTAAGATACGTTTTTAAAGACTCGTTATTAAATTCTCTTATAGATATTCTGAGCTTATTATTTAAGTTGTTCAGTGTAGTTTTGTCGCTTGGCGCCCTTAGTAATAATACACTACACCATTCTCTTCTTTTTATAGATTTTATTATATTTTTTCTTTAGCACAGCAAACTATTTCGTTTGATTATTAAAACTAGACTAACCGGCAGGTCAATAATCGCTTAACATCGCTTAATCGATTTTGTTGGTCAATAAAACTATCTAATGGAGATGTTCTATATACTAGAAACTTATTAGGACAAACATGGTTGCGTATTTTCTGCTTTTGAATATCTTTAACTTCGATTTCATGTGAAAATTTTTCTTAGATAACTTAAGAAAATTTACTCAAAATGTTTGCATTTTCCTTCAACCAATCTACATGTTCATTTTTCATTAATATTTTAAGCAAACGTACACTTACCCATGAAAGAAAATGTTATCCAAACGTAACGAATAATTTCAAATTTAACGGATAAAATTCTATGAACGCTGGCAGCAACTTTGCCCACAGCGGAAGTGGCATATGCAAGGTGCGAGCGTGTTGGTGAGTCGGAATTTTTGAAGTTACGTGACATTTGTCAATACGAATTTCTATGTAACAATACAAGCGCAATTAGCATTTGCCACCCCATAAAAATATAGCTTGTAGGCTAAGTAACGGGAGATCGGTCGGAGTTGGTGGTCTCAGTATTGTCTCTGGTTTGTACCGCTCTTCGAGAAACGGAAGGTTTCATTTGA
This sequence comes from Cheilosia vulpina, assembly GCA_916610125.1. Classification (NCBI taxonomy): domain Eukaryota; kingdom Metazoa; phylum Arthropoda; class Insecta; order Diptera; family Syrphidae; genus Cheilosia; species Cheilosia vulpina. The sequence continues at coordinate 56,387,244 of OU744276.1, read as the reverse complement.
CCTACTTCCAATGATATTTCATTTGGGTGCAAGTGTACCCAAATCGTACTCAGGTTTATACATGTTACATGTATGTAACTATGTAACTCCTCCTGACGAAGTATGAACAATACCTATTGAAAATAGGTAATGTAATAAACTAAAGAAATTAAGTCTGCACAAAATGCTTCAATCTAAATGGCATGTGGAATGATGATGATGGTGACTGTGTTGTATACGTAATATATTTTATTTATATTTTTTTCATTTTTTTGTGTGATTAAAAGTATTGAAGATAATTAATAAGATTTTAATTAAAGCTTACAAATTAACATATTTATATATATACATATTTTTTTTTATAATTGTAGTGTATTAAAATAAAAGAAAAAATAAAAGAATAGTGAATATTTCATTACGATTTTCTTATTCTATGGTACCTATATTTAACATATTAATTATATATTCACATATACTTTTTTTTTTTTGTAAGAAATGCTAAAGACAAAAAAAATGTATCAGTAATCAGTACTTCATCCCGGTTCTGTTGACATTCCTACCTTGATTTATATCTACTAGAGTAGTCTCTACCTGTCATTTTCTGATCAAATTTTACGTTTTTAATTGGAAGCTGATGTTTATATTTTCTTTTAACTATCTGTATATCACATTTAAACCCATTTTTATCCTTAAAATAAGTTCTTTCTTTTTCGGCTACGTCTTTTATTATGTAACGCGGTAGATGTCTTATGTTATGAAAGCCTAAGTTCTTAACAAGTTCCCGTTCCCCGAAATCTGAAGGTTCGATTCTTGTTTTGTTTAATTTTTTTATTCGTTTGTCCTTATTTGATTGAACTCTTTGCCTTATACCTTCCCACTCTTAAATACTTAACATTGAATGAAGTAAGTCATTGGGCTTAAAATTGGTGCTGGAATGAACTGTGTCATTGTATATTTCCACTGCCTTTAAAACTAGTGATTTGTCATTGGTGTATTTATTTGCCTTATCTAATTTAAATAATCTAATATGTTCATTAAGAGTTGAATGGAAACGCTCTATTGAAGAGTTACCGGTATGTGTATTGGGAGAAGTAAAATGATGTACTATATTTTGCTGATTTAAGAAATTTTTGATATACGCTCTATTAAATTCATTATCAGCTACCAACTTGATGGGTTTACCTAAAATTGCAAATCTCTGTTTTAAAATTTCAACTATTGTTATGGAATTTCTGTCTGTTATCGGATGAATGGATACATGTTTGGTAAATTTGTCTATGCAAGTAAGGAACATATTATTTTTATTTAGAAACCATATATCTACATGTACTATTTCGTTCGGTTTATTCGGAGTCTCTGAGGTCATGAAATTTGGCTTGATTGGATGTCGATCATATTTACACATATTGCATATAATACAGTTGTTAATGTATTTATGAACTTCTAACCTCAGGTTTGGAAAATAGATATCATTTTTAAGCTCTAAATACGTTTCATCGATCCCTCTGTGGTTTTTGTTGATGTGTGCGTTTTCAATCAATTCTAATAATTTTGCTTTGCATGTAATATCTGTAAGTAGTTTTGTGCATCTGAGCATTTTCATGTTAGGAGAATTGGAGAAATATTTCACAAACGTCTTTTGAAACTCAACAAATATATGATAATTTTTACAATAGATTGCTATGGTACCCCTTACTGGTAGAAGACATTTTAAAATGTTCAGTACATATTCCTCACTGTAGGTTTCTAACGAAATAATTGATCTTATTTTCCTTAGGTACAAAATTTTATTAGTATATGCATTGAACTTACATTTTTCTAAAACCAACTGATGTTTATATATATTTAGTGGAGCCTCAGTAACATAAATATGATCATCGAGATTTTCAATTCCACTGTGTATTGTTGCCATATTAGATCTCATGTCTTCACTGTCAACAAAATTAGCTTCTAAGCGGCTGAGGAAATCAGCTACATTATTTTCCTTACCCTTTATATAGTCGACATCGAAATCAAACTCATTAAGTTTTATTTTCCATCGCTGCAGCTTACTATTTCGTTCTTTGGGTGATTGCAGCCATACTAAAGGACGGTGATCAGTCTGTACCTTAAACTTACGTCCAAATAGAAACGGTCTGAAATATTTGGTCGCCCAAACAATACAAAGAAGTTCTTTTTTAAACAGTACTGTAGTTCTAGTTCTAGTTCTAGAAGCAAAAGCTATTGGATAAGACTGCTCCCAAAGCCTTTTTACTCGCATCGGTAGTCAATGTAAAAGACTTAAAGAAGTCTGGGTAGGCCAGGACTGGACATGTACATATGAGTTCTTTAAGTTTATTAAAGGACTCAATATACTGCCTATCTTTAATACTTATTTTGCTATTTTTTTAGAAATGTAGTCATTGGAAGGGCTATTTTTGAGTAGTCCTTAATAAATTTTCTGTAAAATCCAGTTACGCCAAGAAAAGATTTAATTTGTCTTACCGTTCGAGGTAATTTGATCTGTTTAATAACCTCGATTTTATTTGGGTTGGGCTTTATACCGTCTTTCGTAATTAAATGACCAAGGTATTCTGTTTCTCGCTTCAAGAAATTACATTTATCTATTTGGGCCTTTAGATTGTATTCGGTTAGTCTTCTAAGTATCTTATGAGTCTATGTGTTCCTGAAGCGATGTAGAAAATACTAGAATATCGTCAAGGTACACCACGCATATCCTATTAACGAGCTCGAGCATTATGAGCGCTCTCTGAACCGAGCGTACTCAGATCGTTCTGATGTAATTATGAAACAAACTTGAGCACATAGCTGTCATTTGTAATAAATATATGTATAAATTGAATATTTATTAATTGTTGTTTATTAAATTGGTTAACCTTCAGTTTCAGAACAACAAGGTTCGTCCGCCATTTCAACTATTCTGTTTTTTTTTTTTCTGTAAAATCTGACTGTAAATGTGTAATCAGCTTATCACTCAGCCTGCTCAGTCAATTTATGCTGAGCTCATATAGCGCGCTCTGATCATGCTCTGAACGAAAAAAGAAACACAAATTCTGAGCTCTGATGTATCTGAGCTAAAAAAGAAACACGAACTTTTTGTACAACAGTTCAGGTTGCGCTCTGAACTAAAAAAGAAAAACGCCTAAGGAGGCGTGTAGAATGCTCCTTAACATAACTACAACCAGAAGAAAAATAGGCATCTTCGTCGACAGTTAGGCCGCGATTAGTTGCCCGCTGTCGGGGCAACTAAATCAACATCCAAACTTGTTGTGGATTGCAGGGAGAAAATGACCAGGACTTGTCATCGGTTTGATATCACTCTCGTCTGGGTTCCCCGCCATCGGAACATAGAGGGAATGAGAAAGCCGATGAACTTACCAGACTTGGCTCTGCTCTGTGCGTATCTCAGGCGGAGGAAGTCTTCCCTCTGCTGGGATACGTTAAAAGAGAAATCCTCCTGCACCTCAAGGGCGGAGACCAGATGGTTGAACCTGACGAGTTGTGTCATTTCCAGGAAGATCTGGCCAACCTACGATGATGCCAGAACAAACAACCTCACAGCCAGAACGCGTGTAGATGTAGCCAGACTAACGGCAATTAGTACGGATCATTGGCGATATATATATTAGTTTTATTTAATTTTCAAAACGAATACAAAAAAATATACAACAACTTTTTGATTCATTTATTTAAACACTTTATTTGAGTAATTATAAGAAAGCTTCAGATCCCTTACCGTGGGTCGGGGGAAATCTTAGGCTGTAAGTTTTGACACTATTCTTAAGACTAACTATGATGATCTCTAGTGATCCCTTTATATACTAATTTCTATCGCAACAAATCTTACTTTGTCTGCGGATTTATTGATTTTGTTTTGTTGTGAAATACTTTTGGTTTCACTGATAGTAAATGCTAACGCAACAAGTCTTACTTTGTCTGCGGATGATTCTATGCATTGTGTGCTGAAGGCCAAAGGGGTGCTTTAGTTTTATGGTTTTATACAATGTTGCAGAAGGCAACGAGTGTGTTTTGATTTTGGGGTTTTGTCATCGTTGATATGTATGTCAACTGAATTTAGGTGGTTTTGTTTACTTGAGTCATTGTTGTTAGTTGAATTTGAAATCTAGTGAGGGTGCACAAGTGTGCTCTGATATAACATCTCCCCCTTTAGAGTCTTCTAATGGTCGGAAAGTGACCGTTGGAAGATTTATATTATTTATTATCTTCTTATTTTTATTTCTTATCTTTAGATAGACATAAATGATTACAATGATTATTATAGTTACAAGAATAAAGTATATAGTCAAATTTGATTTTTTATGTTTATAATGAAGTTCTTGAATTTCTTTTGAATTATTTATACTTTGATAATGTAGTTCTTGGAAAGTTAAATCTTCAGTTTTAGTATAATTAATATCTAAAATGGTATTTGGAATTAATGGTTCATGTTTATAATTTTTCCTTTTATACTCTTTATTATTTATTTTAATTTTACAATTTTCGAATTTAATTAGGTAATTACCTTTTATTACAATCTTTTGATTGTTACAATTTTGATATATTTCCTGTAATTTTATGTTAATTAATACAAGATTATTATTTCCTATTTCTAATGCTTCTTCGTTTAAATTCTTTTCAAGCTTACAATTCATTGATTCTTTAAGTATATTTTCAATACAATCGTCATTTATTTTACTTAAATTTTGTATGTATTTTGTATTTTCATAAATCGTTTGATTTTTTGTTAAATATGTATTTTCATTTATTTTTAATTGCAAATTATTTTCTTTATTTGGAATGGGCTGAACATATATTTCCTTGTAAAGGTCATTTGTAAATTTGGGTACTTTAATTATGAATATGATACTGTTTTTATATAGGGCTAAGCTGAGGTTTAATTTTTCTAAGTTATTTATATTAATTCCGTATTTGCTTATTTCTTCTGTAGTTAAAATGTCCCTACTAAGTACTCCTAACCTTGAAGTCATTAGTATTTCTTTTATTTTTCCTATATCCTCATGCAAATAGTCAAGGTTTTCTCTTAACTTTATTTCATATTGAATTTTAGCTATATCTTTTTCATAGTCATAACTTCCTATAAATGTGTTAATTCTATTTATTATGTTAGTGGTTTCATTGTTCAAAGTCTCAGTTAATATTTTTATTTGTTTATTGAATTTATCGTTAATCGTTATTTGATTATTCAAATTTGTAATTGCATTATTACTATTTGTTTCAATTATTTTTAAGTGTTCTTCAATATCTTGACGGTCGTTGTCGTCCATAGTACCATATAAAAAGTTCATACCTGTTCCTACTATGTTGAGCAATCCTCTTTTCTGTCTATTTTGTTTAGGATAGGGTAAAAGAACTTCAAATTCTTTACGTATTTTTGACATTTTCCTAGTAATACTGTCATTTTCTTCAGGCATTTCTTTAACATTTCTTTCCATAATTTCTATATTATTTTCATACTCCGTCAAATTTATTATATGGAGAATCGTTTCATAACTTTTAATTAATGGGTATTCTTTTAGTTGGATTAAAGTAAAACCATTTCGTTTATTTAAATCAGTAATTTCTAACTCTGCTTGTACTTGGTGGAGGGTCGTCATAATCATCAGAATTACAATAATTTTCTGTATCGTCACCATGTGTTGCGTCATTTGATGCGATATCTTTAGTAGACCTAGAATGGGATGTTTTTATTTGTTGGTATTTTTTATTTTTCCTAAATTGATCTTTATGAAGAGTACGATTAGGATTTTTCTTAAATCTGTTTCCTTCTTCTAACGTGTATTTTTTGTTACATTTATTAATTATTTTCACCTTCTTATGTCTCGGGGCCATTTTGTTTTTTATTTTCTCTGGTTCTGTTATCTTTGCGTAATTTTCGTTTATGTTAACATCCTTTCTATTTATGTTTAATTTATTTAATATTTTAGTTTTACTTTCCTCGATACGCTTATAGATTAATTCGTTGTTAATTTTATTGAAATGTACTTCTATAGGTTTTTCTTTTGTTGTTAAATGAATGACATTATTATAAGTGTCTATTGCTTTAATTGCATGTTCAATAGGTTCATTTTCTTCACCTGATTCTTGTATTTGGGTTAAAATTCGTACATGCTCATTTAGTGTGCTGTGAAGACGTTCTATGTCTGAATTACCTGTATGGCGATTAGCTGTACAATAGTGAACATTTATTTCGTTATTTTCTAAGAAATTTCTTAATGTTTCGGAAACAAAAGCGTTTTCGTTATCAAGGGTAATTTGTTTGGGCTTTTTCATATACGTAAATATTTTCATCAAAGCATTTAAAACATCGGTATATGTTTTATGTTTTATGGGTTCTATAGCTGCATATTTACTGAACTTATCAATACATGAAAGGTATTTTTTCTTATGGTTTAGGAACCATATATCTATGTGATAGTATTCATTTGGATTTTTTGGGGTTATTGTTTTTTCGTATGGTAACTTAATCGGATTTCTTTCGATTTTTGTCAAACATAGATGACAATTATTTATTTGTTTATTTATTAAGATTTTAAAATTTGGTATATAATATTTTCTGTAAAGATCTAGATATACTTTTTCTATGCCTACATGGTTGTTATATTTATGTGTTTTTAATATTATTTCATTTGCTTCGTCCATTTTTAGATCATGTAAGAATTTTGTGCTTCTATGTAATATTTTAATTGATTTCGTATTTTCTAGCTTCCATTTTTCTTGAAAATTTTTAAAGATGTTCTCATCTTCTATATATATGCCATTTAATATTCTAATGTCCACTTCTTTAATAATATCTTCAAAGTCTTTTTCTTTGAATTCTTTGCGTGTGAATATAACTCTTCTTTTCCCAACATGTGGATAAATAATTTTTGTTTCTTCGTCATTTGCATTGACTTTAAGAACTATTTGTCGATTAAAAATATTAATCGGTTTTTCACTAATAGGGATTAAGCTCGAATTATCTGATTCTGCGCTGTGTTGAGTGTGTACATCATCATCGTTATCGTTATTTATCATATTTATATTATTTTCTATTTTTATCCGGGACAGTGCGTCTGCCACTTTATTTTCTTTCCCTTGTACATATTGTATTTCGAAGTCATATTCTTCAAGTTTGATCTTCCATCTTTGCAATTTGCTATTTGGTTCTTTTAAATTTTGTAGCCATACTAATGGTCTATGATCTGTTTTTATAATAAACTTACGTCCATATAAATAATGACGAAATTGTTTGGTTGCCCAAAGTATTGCTAATAACTCTTTTTCTATTGTTGAATAGTTGTATTCATGTTTATTTAAAGTGCGTGAAGCGAATGCTAAAGGTCCATGTGATTGTGACAAAACTGCTCCGAGAGCAAAGTTGCTAGCATCGGTTGTTAGTATGAATTCTTTTAAAAAATTTGGATGTCTATTTATTAGATCGTCTGACATTAAAGTTTTTATTTTGTGAAATGCTTCTTTATAGCTTTCATCTTCTATATTTATTTTGTTATCCTTTTTAAGGCATAAAGTTAAAGGTTTAATGATTTTTGCATAATCATTTATAAACTTTCTATAATATCCTGTTAAACCAAGAAAACTTTGAATTTCTTTTACAGTTTTTGGTATAGGAAATTTTTTGATAGTTTTTATTTTCTGGGGGTTTGGTTTAATACCTTCGGGGTTTACTACATGACCAAGAAACTCTGTTTCTTTTTTCAAAAACTCTGATTTATTTAGTGACACTTTCAGATTTGCATTCTTTAGTGTACTCAAAACTTTGTGGAGTGAATTCATGTGTTCTTGTAAACTAGTAGAAAAAATTATAATATCGTCGAGATATACATAACAAATTTTTCCTATATATTCTTTTAATACTTCATTCATTAGCCTTTGAAAAGTTGCTGGTGCATTTTTCAATCCAAATGGCATTCTAATAAATTCATAATGACCGGTTAATGTACTAAAAGCCGTTTTTTCTCTATCTTCTTCATTTACTTCTATCTGGTGGAAACCTTTAATCAGATCTAGAATCGTAAAATAGTTGGAATGTCCTAGTTTATCTAGAATAGAATCTATATTTGGAATAGGATATTTATCTTCTTTAGTTTTAATATTCAATTTTCTATAATCAATAACTATGCGCCACTCTTTATTACCTGCATGGTCTTCTTTTTTGGGAACCACCCATATTGGTGCGTTATAAGGAGAGGTAGAATGTTGAATTATTTTTGATTCTAGCATCTCCTTTATTTGCCTATCCACTTCCTTTTTATGGATTTCAGGATATCTATATATCCTAGTGTATATTGGAGAATTGTCCTCTGTAGGAATATTGTGTTTTACATGATTTGTAAAAGATAAATCATCGCCTTGTTTGTAAAATGCTCCGTCATATTTATTTAATACTTTATATAAATTCGATTTTTCTTCTTTATTTAAGTGATCTGTTCTCAGATCCCTTTTGATTTTGTTGTCTATAATCGGGTCTATAGGATACATTTCATTAAAGAAACTGATAGACTCTTCATATTCCAGTTCTTCATTTGCATTGAGAAACAATGGTATGATTTGATCATTCAATTTTAATGTTCTATTCTTATAGTTTACTTCCCCATTGTTTGGAATTAAAATATTATTTCCAATAATTCCATTATACTCTTCACTGAAAGTATATACTTGGAATTCACAATCGTATTTAACTGGTAGTGCAAATCTTGTTTTTGGGATTATAACATCTTTTGTTACGACTATTGGGTTGCCTGCTGTGCGTATTGTCATAGGTTTGATACGCCATTTAGTATATTCTTTTGGTGAATCTTGTTCACGTAAAAGACTATTAGTTGCTCCTGTATCAACTAGAAGTCTTATAATTTTATTATTTTTCCCTAACTTAATATAGGGTAATGGGGTTCCGAGGCTGAATGCCGAAAATTTGTCTCTCCTACTGAATCTTGTTGTGTTATATTTGTATCCACATAATTAGCGTTATGTACTCGTTTTATTTGAGATGATGAAGGATCAATATCCATAGGCTCAGACCTTTGAGGATATTGCCTATAATTATTGGGGTTTCTGTTGTTATTATAATTATTATTATTATTTGGTCTTTGATTATTTGGCACATATGGTTTTGGTTGCCAATTATTATTATTTCTGTGATTACTATTATATTTGATAGGGTTATTAAGATTTTTAAAATTATGATTATTATTTCTGTGCTCATACCTATTTTCTATATTTTTATTATTGTATCTCTGATTTATTTTACTATTATCTGAATTGTTATTATGTCTTATGACAAATCCTGCGTTACTAAGCTCGTGTAAAGCTAACTCCATTGTAGTGGGTTTTAATGCATAGAGAATAGTTCTCATATGTGTTGGCAATCTTTCTTTAAAAATGTTAAGTGCAGTTTCGTTGTTTCGAGGAATATCTAAAGGGTTGTTTTCCTGCAAACATTTTTGATTTAATAGTGAAAGGGTACTTTGTATGTAATTGTAGAATTTGAGTGGATCGCCTCTAAATTGAGAAGCTCTCAAATCTTCATATAACTGGTACGAATTTTTAAATCCGCCGAAATTTTTTAATAACATATTTTTTATATCCACCCATCTTGTAAGATGTGTATGGATTTCAATTGCCTGTCTAGCTCTTCCAATAAATTTGCTTTTTAAAATGTTAATACACATTTTCTGTGATTGTTCATTATAGGTTAACAATGTGGGAATTATATCATCTACATTAGAGATGAATATTGGCAAATCTTCAGTTTTACCATCAAAATTTTGAAGTCGTTCAATATATTTTAAAGGATTAAGTTCTAGGCTTCTTAAATTATTACCTGCTGCTACTGCGGGCTGTTGTTGTATCTGTGCTACTACTGCGGGATCCATGTTGATTTGCTGGATGCTTCTATGTTGGTTAAAGTTTTGTTGTCTCAGCTCTGCTCGTTGAGAATTTTGTCCGATTCGGTTACTGTTTTTCCTCATTTACGGGACACGTTGGGGCTTTCGAGACACTTGCCACTTATTTTGTTTCAATCTGTTACTTCTTCACTTCAAATTATTTTTCCTCTACGGATTTTGTAGTATAGGTCATATGCATTGACTGAACTACCAAATAATTTCTAAATTTAAAAATTTTTATTCGAAATTTTTTTTTTTTTTTTTTTTTTTTTTTTTTTTTTTTTCATTGATCCGTTAAGTGTTAGAATCGATATTCATTCGATTTTATTTCACTTTTCACTTCTCAATGTTTTTATGAACCGTACCAATATTCGTTCGGAGTATATTAATTAATTTCACAACAATTTTATTTGCGAGAAAAATTATACTTTTCCGGTTCGCTCACTGGATTACCATATCTCTTATAATTTTCATTTATAATCTGATTGGTATCCTACCGACTGCGCCAGTTTTATTTAATTTTCAAAACGAATACAAAAAAATATACAACAACTTTTTGATTCATTTATTTAAACACTTTATTTGAGTAATTATAAGAAAGCTTCAGATCCCTTACCGTGGGTCGGGGGAAATCTTAGGCTGTAAGTTTTGACACTATTCTTAAGACTAACTATGATGATCTCTAGTGATCCCTTTATATACTAATTTCTATCGCAACAAATCTTACTTTGTCTGCGGATTTATTGATTTTGTTTTGTTGTGAAATACTTTTGGTTTCACTGATAGTAAATGCTAACGCAACAAGTCTTACTTTGTCTGCGGATGATTCTATGCATTGTGTGCTGAAGGCCAAAGGGGTGCTTTAGTTTTATGGTTTTATACAATGTTGCAGAAGGCAACGAGTGTGTTTTGATTTTGGGGTTTTGTCATCGTTGATATGTATGTCAACTGAATTTAGGTGGTTTTGTTTACTTGAGTCATTGTTGTTAGTTGAATTTGAAATCTAGTGAGGGTGCACAAGTGTGCTCTGATATAACATATTTAGATATACATATTTCGTATATAACCAGCCTACACTCTTCTTTTTTTTGTCTTCGATCGTCGCCGTGTATAGTCGCATTTTCTTTCTGCTCCCTAAATTAATTGAATTATTAACTACCCGTCAGCAGTTCTTCTGACCCACTCCGCGCCTGTACCTACAATTAATTTTCGTGACCCATATTTTTCATAATTTTTTCTCTGTTACCATGTCGTGCGGAAATGCAATATGCGTAATAAACGATACCAATGCCGACTGGATTGCTTGCAAAGGAATTTGCGGAAAAACATTCCATGCCATTTGTGTCGGCCTAAATAAAAGAAATAGTGTCTATATCAAAGAGTATCCAGACAATCTTCTTTACTTTTGTGACGAGTGTAAGACCATATCGCTATCACATGTACTTTTAGCAATAAAGTGTCTAAGTGACTCCAATGAATCATTCCATAAGACCCTGAATAAAAAAATCACTACCAAACTCTCCAACCTAGAAAGTAGTGTCAGATGTGTTGACGATCTTGGAAATTCTCTTCAGACTACAACCGATCTAATCAAATCCAAACTCACCAACATCGATAGACAAGTAGCCGGTCTGATCGAGTCCAATTTAGAGAAATCTAAGATCGATGAAAAGATCACGGTACTACTTAATAACGTTTTGGCTGAGCTTAAAGTGATCAGTTCTGTGCAAAAGAAATGCAACGAGGAAGCACGCAACTCCATGAACTCCATGCGCGAAGATCTAGATATCCACTTTCAGTCCACTTCAACCAACCAACCACACTCAAATAATCCAGATCCAATACTTGAAGTAATGTTTGACAGAATAAGCGACGTCGGCGACGAACTCACTGCGGCTCAAACAACTATGTGCGACATTCAGAATAGGATTGTTACTCTTTGCTGCAAAATTGACGACATCTCAATCCATAGTCAGCATCACCAGGATCCGCAATACAATACTTCCATTCTAGCCGAATTATTGGATGTCGAAACCAGCTCAATCTCACCCCAACCACCTCGCCTCCTGCCGATGACTGAAACTGTCAACTCTTCTTCCGTCTCTACAATCCAAACTGAAATCGTTTCAACGCCAACTCCTCCCGTCGCCGCCCCACGTATGCTCATCAAGCATTTTGGAACTTCGTGGACACCTTCAGAATGGCAACATAGAATTGATAAACTACGCATAGAGAATCAAACGACCACTCCCTTCTTCATCAAAGACGCTCCCCAGTATGCTGATGTTTCTTGGATCTCGCAGTTCTTCAAAAAAATATTCGATATCACCATTAGTCATTGTAAAATGTTTCTACCATCCCTCCACAATGGCAGGCGTAACTTCAAACTTGACATTCCGACCAAATATGAATGGCTATTTCAAAGCTCTGCCAGTAAAAACTTCAAGCTTGGTAAGATGAGTATGTGTAGATGGACGGACAAGCCCATCAAAAATAAAAATAAAACTAAATCTAAGTCTAGTAATAAGTTACCAAAACCCGTTTCAAACTCCCTTCCTAAATCCGACTCTAACTGGAGCCTCAAAACCAATATATTCCCTAATTTTGCCCCTCCGACTCATATTCCCAACGAGCCTCCTTCAGCCTCTTCAAATCCGCCACCCAAACCAACACGTAAACGTGTATCCTTCAATTTAACCGATACCTCCCTCACTCCCTCCTCTCAAAATTCCCCGCAATCATTGACCACTAATAATTCTTTCCCCAATTTCAACCTGCAAACTGGAGCTAAGTACCCTAATTTCATTAGTTCCCACATTTTAAATCCTTCATCTGATCAGTCATCCAATACCCCATCTTCCTCCCATACCCCTATTTTTGATCCCCTTCTGCCTCCCACAGTAAAGCTAACACAACAAACTTTTGACTCTACAGAATGTCGTTATGCACTTTCAAGGCTTAGAGACAAAAAGACTTACGAGAACATACGACTGCTTCTAGCATATCTACATGACAAATCCGACTCAGTTTGCTATGAGGGTAAAACGAAAACAAGCGTCATGGTCTCCATCCAACAAGAAGGTCTCCCCACTGACCTAAACAGCCTGAAGGATATATATATCAGGTTCCACGAGATTTTTAATATGTCTCCCCAAAAAGTCTCGGACGACCTTGCTGCATTTGGTAACTATGTTCACTCTAAAAGGATCTCGCACCTTCAACGGAGCAGAGTTGACCACAATAAATTTTTTCGTCCCTAATCTTCAAAAAAAAACAATGCTTCAAACACCCACATCTAAGAATATTCCTCTTACCTTCTACTATCAGAACGTTAGAGGACTACGATCTAAAACCCGTGCTGTTTTGCGCCAATCTCACGCTCTCCCTTTCGATATCTATGCTCTGACTGAAACCAACCTAATTCCCGATATAAAGAACCAAGAATTATTTCCCGCTACATTTAGCGTTTTTCGAGACGACGACCCTTCCCACCCAAATGATGACTCTCCTTGCCGAGGTGTGCTAGTGGCCATACACAACAACCTCAACTCTTCCCTCATTTCCACTTCTTCTTCTTCTAAGCTTGACTTCATTTCAATAAAAATAATACTCCCCCGCAGGTCCCTGTACGTTATGTGTTTTTACATCCTACCAGCTCAACCTATTGAATCCTACCAACTTGCTATTAATGCGATTGACGAAATTATCGAGTTATCTGACTCCCATGACGACATCCTCATACTTGGCGACTTTAATCTGCCTCTGCTTCAATGGAGCCTATCAGATGACGAATCCTTTTTCATAGCATCCAATCCCAATTCAATAAAGGAATGCCTCTTCTCAGATCGTTTAGCCGACTCTAGTCTATGCCAAGTTAGTGGTATCTTAAACTTTATGGGTAGACAATTAGACCTTATCTTCACTTCTGATCCCATCAACTCCTCTGTCTCTCTTTCTCCTCTACTGCTTTCAACTATTGATAGCCTACATCCCCCACTACTCCTCTCTTTTTATCACAACCCTCCTCCGCAGTCCACACCCTCTGCAGCTCTCCCATCCTACGATTTTCATAAAGCTAACTTCCGCAAAATTAATGAATATCTCAGCAGAGCATCTTTTGACTTTGCCAATCTGTCTTTAAATGACGCCCTCTCCATGTTTTATAGAGAATTATTCAGTTCTATCTCTCTTTATGTCCCCATTTCTCGTCCTAAAACGTCTTCTACATCCCCGCCTTGGTATAATCGCAAACTTCGGTTGTTACGCAACAAGCGTAATAAATTATGGTCCATTTTCCTTCGCACCAATTCTTTCTCTGACTTCTCAAACTACCTTGGTTCATACTTTCAATTCACCCAGGTTTATAACTCCCTCTACCAGCGATATCTCCATAACGCGCATACCAACCTTATAAACGACCCTAAATCTTTCTTCCGATTCGTCAACTATAAAACAAAATCCGATGGTTACCCATCATCCCTCTCCTACGAAAACGTTTCTTCAAGTGATCAGCACGATATTGCCAACCTTTTCGCCACCTTTTTTAAACAATCTTTTGCTGACAACTCCTTTGTACCGGATCCCTCTTATTTCAAATACCTACTTAACTTCTCCATGGGTCCCTTTATCTCTCAAACTTTTGAACCCTCTTTAATAGAAAATAAATTACAAAAACTTAATGATGAATATTCACCTGGTCCTGACGGTCTTCCCGCGATTTTTCTTAAAAAATGCTCCTTTAATCTTTCCATCCCACTTTCATATCTCTTTCAGCTGTCGCTCTCTCAAGGCGAATTCCCTCAGATTTGGAAATCCTCCTTCATAACGCCAGTTCATAAAAAGGGATCGAAAAATGATGTAACTAACTACCGACCTATAGCTAAACTTTCGCATTTACCCAAACTCCTCGAAAGTATTTTGTACGAAGCCCTAAGCTTCCAGTGTAAGTCTTTAATATCCCCCAGGCAACACGGCTTTCTAAAAGGTAGATCAACTACCACTAACCTCGTCGAATTCGTGTCCTCTGCACTCTCAGCCTTAGAAAGTGGTAAAGAAGTCGATGTCATTACAACAGACTTCAGTAAGGCCTTTGACAAAATATCCCATAAATTAATCCTTTTCAAATTGTCTGCTCTTGGCTTTGAACCTGTTTTGCTAAAATGGATAAATTCTTACTTGGAAAACCGCTTTTACAGTGTTCGCTTCATGTCCGTCCTATCGACCCCTTTCTTGGCTACCTCTGGCGTACCTCAAGGCAGCCATCTAGGTCCCCTCCTTTTCATCCTAACCATAAACGACCTTGAAATGGTCATTCAGCACTCAGAACTTTCTCTATATGCTGACGATACCAAATTTTTCAAACCCATCTCCTCACAACATGACTCCAGCCTCCTTCAAATAGACCTTGATAATTTTTCCACCTGGTGCCTCAAAAACTACTTAGAACTCAATGTTGCCAAATGCCAATCTATTACCTTCTCACGTAAGTGCAATAAATCTCCTCCTCGAACTTACCTCCTCCACGGTCAACCTATATCCATCGCTCAAAATATTCGAGACCTCGGGGTATTATGCGACAGAGAACTTAATTTCCGCTCACATATTGATGAGATTATTCTTAAAGCGAACTCATCGCTTGGCTTCGTCAAAAGATGGTCCAAAGAATTCTCCGACCCATACGTGACCAGATCTCTTTACATCACATTCGTTCGTCCCCTGCTCGAGTACGCTAGCCAAGCATGGTCTCCCTTTCAACGGGTCCATATCGACAGAATTGAGAGCATCCAACGTCGTTTTCTCCGATTTGCTCTTCGAGGACTACCTTGGAAAGATCCCCTAATCTTACCTCCCTATCAAGACCGTCTTAAACTTATTAAACTAAATACCCTTGAGGAGCGCAGGGACGTAGCAGACATTCTCTTCATTCATCGTCTGCTCTCAGGCTTTATCGACTGTACGTCTCTTTACAACTCTATCTCCTTTAACACTAACCCTCGGAATCTTCGTTGTCCTCGTCTCTTCTATCTACCAATTCACCGCACCTCATATGGCTCAAACGAACCAATCTCCCGAATGCTGCGGAAGGTTAATTCAAATCTTACCGTTTTTGACTTCAACCGCAGTAGTTCCTCCCTTAAAACTGACCTCCTACACCATCCTTAGTTTTATATTTAGTTCTTAAGTTAGTTTAAGTCACTGTAGCTTGTAATAAGCCAAATAAATGGGGTTTTATCCCCACCAAAAAATTAAAAGTTAGGTGGAAAACTGTTAAAAATAGAAAATTTCATCACTTGGCTTTGTACCGTTTCGGAGATAACGAGGGTTTTAGTCGTCTGCTTAAATTGCATATAAATTCTATTTGGTTGGAACAATTTTGCTATTTTTATTTTATTTTATGTTGCAATTGATTTTTATTACATTCTTTCTAAGAACTAACTTGTTTTTGTCGATTGTAGGTGTCCAGCATTTGAAATATCCGTCCCCTTAAATCGGGTTGCGCGGACTATTTTACCCATTTTCTTATATTTTGAATAAATTATTATCTATTAACAGAAGATCACTTTATCACAATGGAATAAATTAGAAACATGTAATAGAAAGCATTAGAAAAAAATAGATTTCTCTACTTTGCGTTGCTTAATAACCGAAATATTGATATGAGTTTAAAAAACAAAGTACTGTTTGTATAAGTTACATCAAAATCTTATTTGTGATAAAATCACATCATTTGAATTGGATTATATAGCCAGGAGTACAGAGTTTGCAAAAATTATGTTTTTGTTGCTATAAATTGTTTAAAAGTAGTCGTTTTTTAATGTTATTCAAAGGAATAGAAAAAATTCTTGCAAAAACCTGGCTTTATTGATTGGTTGTTGCTGCTAATCGACAAATTATGACTCATATCGATGGACATGGATGATTGCTTTGCAGAAATGTGTTTACCATTGGTTTGTTGTTGTTGGGAAATCAATATAATGGATGCAACCGTAAAATGATGCTTTCTTTTGAGTTTAATTGCGTTTTATTAAGTAACGCTCGAGTGAATTTAGACATTTTAAATGCAATTATTTAAGTTAGGATATGCTTTATGCACCAGTAATTTCAAATAATTTCTGTCTATGGAAATTCGGAGTTATGCAAACACATATGTCCTTATATCTCCGAAATAAGACATTTTTGAATGAATAGAATTTCACTACAAACAACTACAAACGATTTCGAATGCAACTGGCTAGTTTGCATTTTAAAAGCTCATAAGTGCGCGCGGAAATGTTTTTCTAATGCTTCTAACTACAAACAACTATACAAACGAATGTCTATCGAACTGCATTTCACGTTTTTCATTCTAGAAAAAGTGCTTGCCAACTTCACATAGGTTGCTTTAGTGAACCAAATTTTTGTAATAGTTTTACATTTGAACCCATAACTCCACTATTTAAAGTTATCGGTGCCTGTAACGTCGTTGTTCTTAAATTGTTTCTGTTTTATCTTAATCCCTGGTAGTTAAAAGACGTCCATCTTCCTTGAATTCAATAAACATTTTATTCCTCTAATTAACATCTCCCTCTCTCATTTCCTTAACTTAAAATGGTCTCCACTCAACACTCACCAATGGTGCCAACTTTACATATATTACATTTCCTCCGTTACTTATTATAAAAATAACTGATAAAATAATTTTGAATTCAAAACGTTATTCAAGTTCATAATCTTGATAACGTATCGGTTTTATGTTTCTTGTGCTACGCTTTTCGATGTGTCCTGAGTGTAAATCCTTTCGTATTGGCTCTGGAGTGACAAATACTTCGCCCTCACTAACTTCACTGTTGTATGCATCGTTGTTGTCGTCAATATCAGCTGGTGTTGCTGCTGTTGGAATTGGTAACAATTGATTTTGTTCTTGTTGCTGCCGAATAAAAGTTTCTCTTGCTGGCATTATTGGTACTGGGTATGCATGTATCTATTTGTAGATCGTGGTAAACTGTTTTGTCCGTTTCGATTTTTTGGGTTTCTATTGAAATGTTTAAAGAAAGAAGAATTTCTAATTATTGTTTTATCTCCTCTACTTGTCCAAATTTGTGATCCGATTATTTTGATGATCTTTAGTGGGACATGGTTGAACGGTGGTGTTAATTTATTTATTTTCTGTTGTTTGCAAAGGACCTCATCTCCGACTTGAAGAGTAGATGGCTTTGTGTGTCTTCGTTTGTCCGCATATTGTATGGATTTTAATTTGTGCTTCTGTTCAATGGTGTTACTAATTTCTTCTTTTTTCTCCTTTAGCGTTGGTAGACAGTTGTTCATCGTCCTATTGAACATCAGTTCAAATGGCGAAGATTCTGTTGTTCCTTGTGGTGTCGACCGGTTATCCATCAGAAACATGTCCGACTGAGATAGGCAATTTGAATCCTCTAACTCCGATGACATTAGTGATTTTTTTATTGTTTTCAACATCCTTTCGGCTTGACCATTTGCTTCAGGCCAGTAAGGAGTTGCTTTGTGGTGATGAATGTTGTTTTCTTCCATAAACGTTTTAAAATCGTGGCTGCTGAATGGTGGACCGTTGTCTGACTTCAAATTGTTTGGGACACCGAATGTTGCGAATATTTTAGTCAATACCTTTTTTACGTCTACGAACTTTGTAGAGCTTATCTGTTCAACAAATGGGAATTTCGAATATTCGTCGACCAAAATGAGTAAATATTTCCCGTTTGGAAGCGGTCCAGCAAAATCCATAGACATCTTATCGAATGGTGCTGATGCAGGTTCAACCAAAACAAGCGGTTCACGAACGTTTTGATTGGTAACTGCTTGACAGATGTGACATTGTGAGACTGTTTTCTCAACGCGTTTGTCCAGATCGGGAAACCAAATTTTTGTGTGGAGAAGTTGTTTTGTTTTAACTATTCCCATGTGTGACTTGTGTTCTAATGCAATCGCTGTTGTTATGAGCTTCTCGGGTAATAATAGTTGCGAACCCTTTATACACATCCATCTGTTACGCAAAGTTCTTGCCGGACTCCTTTGTAACGCGCGATTTCTTTGCTATTCCATATGCTGTTTTGATTAGTCAAAATTGCTTTAATTAAATAGGATCTTGCACGGTTTTTGGACTGTTTCACGTGAAATGGCCTTTGGTAGAGCGTTCTAAACTACGAAGTTGATACAGTGTTCCAGGTTATTGTGTTTGTTGTCACTTTTTATGTTATTATTGTTGTTTGGATGACGGGAAAAATAATCTGCAGGATTGGAGCTACCTCGTTGATGTTGAAATTGTACTGCTGTGTTTTCAGTAACAAACGCTCAGTTCTTCTTGTTGGCTTTGATAAGGGGTTTTTAAAAATGCTTATCAAAGGCATATGATCTCTATGAAGCATGAACTTTGTGCCATATAAGTACATTTAAAAGTGTTTTTGCCCACGTTGCAGCTAACATTTCCTTCTCAATCTGGCTATATCTTTTCTCGACCAGACTGAGTGCATGGCTTGCATATGCTACTATCTCGTAGGTGTTGTGGTTGAGCTGTGACAAAATGCCTGATAGACCTTCAGGGCCTGCATCGACATGCAGGTGTGTTGGTTTGTTGACGTCATAGTATGTTAGTTTGGAAGCAACTCCCAATAGCTTTTTTAAAAACTTTAGTGCTTTCTCAAGTTTTTTCCATCCAAATGAACTCGTTGTTTTTCTGAACTAGTTCTCTTAGTGGTTGTGTATGTATTGCTAGTTCTGGAAGAAATGGCAAACAAAGTTTAACATACCTAAGATGCAGCGCACTTTTGAAACGTTGTTGGGTGTTCCAAGTTTTCTAAAACTTGCTACTTTATCCGGATCTGGTTGCATTCCGTCTTTCGAGAAAACGAATCCGAAGAACTTCAGCTGCGGTTGGCTAAAAACGCATTTTTTCTCATTGACAGTGAGATTGTGCGCTCGAAGTCATTGGAATACCTCTTCCAATGCTGCATCGTGTTCGGCTTGTGTCTTACCAAATATGAAAATGTCGTCGAAATTTAAGGTGTTCCCTATGTTGTTAAGTGTTTGTCTAATGATGTCCTGGAATTCTTCGGCTGCTGTGTTGACACCAAAGTTCAACCGTTTGTATCGGTAAACCCCGCAATGCGTACTAAATGTTGTTATGAATCGAGACTGCTCATCTAACTCAATTTGATGATATCCTTCGTTGAGATCGATTTTGCTGTAGACTGTCGTACAAGGTGGCGCAAAAGTAATCCTCCTATCAGAAAATGCAATAAATTTTGCGATTGGCCCCTAATGTCATTTCTGTTTTGACATTTGTGTAGTAAACACATGCGAAATACACGTTAATAAACAATGTTACGCTACACTGCTCCAGAACGCGGAATATTGGTGACTATTTATTTGAGCAATAATCGGTCGGTGACTTTGGCACAACGTGAATTTCGTCGCAGATTTCCTAGCCGTCCAACGCCTACTGGTGAAACACTGCGACGTTTAGCCGCTCGCCTCGAAGAGACTGGCACAACACGAGATGCTGCCAGGCGTGGCAGACCCCGGAGTAGCCGTTCTGCAGAGAATATTGCTGCTGTAGCCGAAGATGTCATGGAAGCGCCGTCGACATCGACCAGACGACGTGCCACGCAAATGGGTATCAGTCGACGGTCTTAAGAGCGAATTTTGGTACATGATTTGAAGATGTTTCCGTACAAAGTCCAGACGGTGCATCAGTTGTTAGCTGCTGACCGCCAATCGCGTCTAACATACGCTCAAGCCATCCTTAATCACCACCAAGAGGAAGATGATTTTTCATCAAAAATAATCATGAGTGATGAGGCCCATTTCCATCTTAGCGGGTACGTAAATAAGCAAAATTTACGCTTCTGGGGCACTGAAAATCCGCGTGTAGCCCACGAAGAGCCATTACACCCGCTCAAAGTCACTGTATGGTGTGCTGTTTTCGCTGGAGGAGTCATCGGACCTTTTTTCTTCGAAGACGTCGCGGGCCAAACGGTTACTGTGAATGGTGAGCGCTACAGAGCAATGATCAACGAGTTCTTTTTGCCGCAACTTGATGAATTTGGATTGGAAAACATGTGGTTCCAACAGGACGGTGCAACGGCACACACTGCACGTGCCACAACCGATATGCTGAAGGATGCATTTCCCGGCGGCCATTTACATGACATCATATTCTCGATTTGATGTAAAAAAAATTAAAAGACCAAATAAAAATAATCCACAAGAAGAATCAAAGTTTTTCATTTTTTTTTTAAATTACAGCCAAAAAACATCGGAAGGTTATTTTTGCGCCACCTTGTACTATTAAGTGATGTAATAATGTCTTGTAGGTTCGGTGTTACTTTCCTGACACGTTGGATGGCTTTGTTGGCGGCTCTGATGTCTATGCACATTCGTATAGCAGCTGTGTTATGGGGTTTTGGTACAATACTAATGGTGATAACCATTGTGTTGGGCCTGTTGCTTTTTCAATGATGTCTGCTTTCAATAGGCGATTGATCTCGTCTTCAACAGCTGGTCTCAGATGGAATGGGTTTCGACGGAAACGCTGAGCCACTGGCGATACATTTTTGTCGATGTAAAGATGAACTTTGTATTTGTTGTGTTTTCCGATTCCTCTGAATACTTCTGGATATTTTTGTTTTATGTTATATGTTGTTTTATTTTGTACGGACTAAACTATTTGTATTATGTTGAGTTGTGTGGACGCGTGATAACTTAGTAGGGAAGCTGAGTGGCTGGCTATTACGTATACTGTTTCAGCTACTGATTGTTGTTTGAATGTTAGGTTTGCTGTAAATTTTCCAATTATCGGTAAGGATGTGTTTGAGTAGGTAATATTTTTTTCTGTTTGTTTTGTTAATGATGGTTTATTGTGCATTTTGTTGCTGTCCATCCTGTGTCAATGGTAAATTTTGTTGCCATTTCGTTGATTGATACTACAACCGTTGGTAATGTGTTGTTTGTGTTGGTTATGTTGATTACTTTTTTTTGTGTTTCTTCTTCTGCTGTATGTATGTGATAAGTTTTATTTGTTTTATTTGACATCATGCACACCTTTGCAAAATGTCCCTTCTTTTTGCAATCATTGCAGTAGATATACCGTGCGGGGCAATGTTGAAGTCCATTAATATGCCATTTGTTTCCACAGTTTTTGTAATTTGGCTTTTGATTTGGTGTTTTGTTAAATTTTGATGCATCTTTGTTGCTAGTTTTTGTGTGTTTTACGTGCTGGTGTCGGCTTGCTCTTACATGGTTACACTGTTCTGCGTGTTGTTATTGTGCTTCAATTTTAACTGTGCGTTCTTCAAACATTTCGTATGTTTTTGCCTCTTCCAACAAACTCTGTAGAGTTGGCTTTGTTTGAAATGCGAAATCTCTTAGTCTATGTGATAATGTT
The DNA here is from genome assembly GCA_916610125.1 of Cheilosia vulpina. Classification (NCBI taxonomy): domain Eukaryota; kingdom Metazoa; phylum Arthropoda; class Insecta; order Diptera; family Syrphidae; genus Cheilosia; species Cheilosia vulpina. The sequence goes on along the minus strand of OU744276.1, from coordinate 56,364,966 downwards.
GTACATATAATTTGAGATTTGATTTCCTTTCCCCTATCTGCGAAATCACAATTGGCACTTAATTTTAGTAACCTTGCATAAAACTGGCCAACTGTTTCATTTGCCTTTTGTTTGGCCTGACGGAAAGAAAATATCTCGAACTCAACGTTCGATTTCGGTGAAAAATAGTTCAAAAGCTTTTGTTTCGCTATTTCGAAACAGTTCATCTCTACTGTTTTTTTTTTGTCTGTTATTACCTTTGTTGTGATTACTAACTCCGGTAAGTTGTAAAATATCCCAAAAACATCTTCTCCTGCGTAATGTAATAATAAAGCCTTTTGCCTATTTACATTACTTATCTCACTTGCGATGAGGAAATTCTCAAACCGGGAAATCCATTTTTTTCAGCGATAACCTGCATTGGTGGTGTCCTCGTTGTAATTGAAAAATGGTATCCTGCCGCTTTCCATGTTGAAATATGTATAATATTATTTATTTAAAACTTGTACCTTTTATCTCGTCGCCAAATGTAACGTCGTTGTTCTTAAATTGATTCTGTTTTATCTTAATCCCTGGTAGTTAAAAGACGTCCATCTTCCTTGAATTCAATAAACACTTTATTCCTCTAATTAACATCTCCCTCTCTCATTTCCTTAACTTAAAATGGTCTCCACTCTACACTCACCAATGGAGCCAACTTTACAGATATTACAGTACCCTAAAAAACACCAACTCATGTGGTGTTGATGGTATCTCTAATATATATTGCTTGTTTTGTAAAGGATGTGCTGTCACACATTTTTAATCAGTGTATATTTGAAGGGGTTTTCCAGAAGAGCTCAAGTGTGCAGTTGTAGTTCGACTGTTTGAAAAGGGTTCTGCCGCAGATATATGTAATTATAGGCCTATCTCACTTCTTTCAGTAATAAGTATTTGAAAAACTTGCGAAAAACAGGTTAGTGAGGTTCTTCACGAAAATTCAATTTTTTAAAGCAAATTTTGGTTTTCAAAAGGGTAAATCTACCGAAGATGCACTTCTAGCAATTTACTGTCAAATCTTGATGGTAAAAAGTGTTCTACAGGGTTATTTATTGATATTACCAAAGCGTTCGGTATGGTCAATCATCACATTCTCCTAGAAAAACTTGATAAAGCGGAAATTCGTGGCTTCATGTTAGATTGGTTTCGATGTTACCTTTCAAATAGGTAACAAAGTGTTAAGATTGATGACATAAAGAGTGATAGAATGATTATCAACTTAGGGGTACCCCAAGATTCTGTCCTAGGTCCGATTCTCTTTCTTATCTAAATAGACTTTTTACACTTGACTTTAAAGGTGGTCCAACTGCTTTTGCAGATGACGTCGGTTATGGTTCGGGTAGTCGCCTCGATCTGATTTCCGACATAAACTGGGATCTAAGCCTTTTAAGAATCTGGTTTTCGAAATAAAACTTGGTTATTAGCTCAAAGACTAAAATTGTGATTCTTAGCTTGTCGTCTCTACTTGATTTGGATGCGAATACTTATTTTCACACACCTGAGTGCCAAAGATTCTAAATTGCATGTTGCAATTGTCGGTCTGATTCTTCTTCTACTAATTTTTATATTAGCCTGAACTGCAGTGATAAATGTTTCCTGATATAGACAGTTAATGAATTTAAATACTTGGGTATCACATTAGATGCAAGATTGAGATTGACCAAGGTCAAATAAAATCGTAAACAAATCCATAGTAGAGTGTGTGTATCCAAAAAAAAATCAACGCCAAATAATATCGTAAACAAAATAGTGTGTTTATGCGAGAAATCATCGTGGTCGATCACAATAAGACTTGTATGCATGCGAGAAATCAAGTTCAAGATAAGACTTGTATGTATGCGAAGATTCCAAATCTTGGTTAAGCAAAACATGGTCAAGGAAAAAAAAAGTTTTGTAGATAAGAAAATTAAAAAAAGCTTCAAGGTCCATTCCAAAAGGTCATGCAGAAAACAATCTATCTTTATAACACTTCTGAATACATATTAGTATCCTAGGCAGTAAAGTGGAGATTAAAAAGATCAAGTCGTTGTTCTTTTAAGTGAATATTACAAGTAATACATTTATGTACATGCATACACATGATTTGAACAAACATTAAACGTATAATAGTTAAAGTGTTGTGAATATTAAGAGAACAACATGGAAACCTGCATTGAAGAGATGTTTGAAAGACAGCAATCCATTTTATTTGATGTATGTATAAAAAAAGTGCTGAAAACTATGAAATAAACATTGAAAATTCTGAAAAAGATTTAGACCTACAAATATGTTTGCATGGTAGTAAGACTACAGGTAAAAAGTACCATCTGCTGAGGTAAGATGATAAATTAAAATTTTTTCAAAACATGACGGTGATAAAAAATACATCTGAAAAACAACAGCATATTATTGATTCTTTAATATGGGAATCTGGCGCGATAACGAATTTATATCATAGGGATTCTATTTTTGAAGGATTAAGGAAATGCATTTTTTTGTGGAGAGTTTTGTAAATATGTAGGCGAAGATCAGCAACAAGACATCAAATATCTCAATACCAGGAATGTTATTGTAAATCGAAGTAATAATTTAGAAAACGTTGTAATTAACGATATAGAAGAACCTTTGTTAAGAAAATTCAAAGAATTTCAAGAAAAAATTGTGGGTGGGCACTATCTTCTATAATAAACGATATACGCGCTGTACTCACTCTCGAGCTAGTCAAAAAACTGCGCATTGGACGGTTGAAATGACTAGAACATGAAGAGCGAATGAATATCAACGCTCCGGCCCGCAGAGTCTTTGATTCCAACCCAGAGGGTCAACGCAGTAGAGGAAGACGTCGCCTTAGCTGGCGCGCACAAGTAGAAAACGACCTCAACCAACTAGGAGTGCCAACTGGAGGCAGTTGGCTAAGGACCGGGCAAGGTGGAGAGGCTTGTTGGTTGAGGCACTGGTTCACACCGAACTGTAGCGTCACCTAAGTAAGTAGGTTGTGGATTCGGCTAGTTAGTTTTATCCAACTGGAACTCGGGATGGGTTTATTACCCAATTCAGAATTTTACGGCTAGCGGTAATCTGCTAGGATGTCTTCCCAGGAAATTCGTGGTTTTGAACTTCTCTGTAAGCAAAATGACTATCACCTGGATAACTACTACTATTCTCAACATACCCGTTCTTTTCTCCCTTATGCTTCTTTTCCTTTTTTTTTCCTTCTTCTTCCTTTCTTTTCCCACGCACAAACTTTTTTTTATCGAATTATCAAATATCGAAATTTTCCGTCTGGGCTCTGAGACTTTTAAATCTAAATTATTGCGTTATGTCTGACTTTCGTATTGTGCATGACCTAGCAAAGGAATTTCCGTTTTTTTTCTTAGACAGTGTTGGCTTTAGTTTGTGAGAAACTTATAGCAAACTTTTCTCAACAAGACTCACCTTCCCTATGTATACCATTTTCATACAGAGGAAGTGTTTGGATTTTGTTGTTTCCCTGATAAACCTGCTGTATCGACAGCTGTTTGACACTCATCTACCTACTGACAATAGCAAAACAACCTATATATCAGATTCCTACCGTTTTTTAGTTTTTGTCGTGTTTTGTTTAATTCATCGGTGTTTATTTTCGTAACATACTCTTGGCTGACCTGCACCTAGAAATCATCGACCATCCTCCATCAATAGTTAACTGTTGAATGCAAACAATTCCACAATGGGTTTCTATCGTAAAGAAGAAAAAAAGGAGTAGGTACTTATGTGGTATTCGACTAGGCGCTCTCAGAGCACTTTTTATGTTCGTTTGGTTCAAAAAAAAAAATAAACAATCTTTTTCAGATTTCAGAGCAGTTTTGCGAATCTGGATTTTTTCTCAGATTTACCACTACAAGTACATTTGAGTTTGACAACTAGTGGAGATTGTTTACGTTTTCGTGAAATTTTTGAACTGAAAAGAAACGTATTGCATCGGGTAGATTTATTTAGGCGTAAACTTCGAATGTGTTAATATAAAATTTAACCAGTGAATTTAAACCGCTTAAGAAAAGACCAATCTGAAATCTAAGAGCGAGTTTGAAGAAGCCTAATCGAATACCACAATACAAAAATAAATTTGTTAGCGCTGTAATGCAAATACAGCGAGTTTATCAAATAAATGTATTGTCCAACTATAAAATAGATAGATATTTATTTTAGAATTATTTAGAATTAGTTTATTTCTTAACTATAAAAAAAAGAAAATGGAAAAATGCGGATTTAATAATTACACCGAAATGTTTATTTTCGAACACATTCGTCACAGCAGTGACTATCCAACTGTTGTTCCTTCTAAGCGCACCCATCGCCCTACAATAGAGCGCCACCCAATAATGCACGAATCAAGCCATGAATGAGATTTGACAATGGCTCCTTTAAGGATGGTGGATCGTTTAATGCAAACACCTTCTTCGATTACGACATCCGGTCCTATATTCACATTTGGACCAATGCGACATCCAAACCCTATTTTCGCTGATGAGTCTATTAAATAATGAATTGCCGGTCATATTCCTGCAAAAAGAAACAAAATATGTAATTGTTAAAAAATGTATAAATCGTCGCCTGGATAGAATATTGTCGTAAGTGCAAAATTGAGGTTTTGAGTTTTTAATGCGGTTTTTTTTATATCTGTCTTAGTTTCCAAGATAATCAGCTTGCATTTTGTGGTATGTGCAGGGTTACTAACAGTTTGAGTCATTACTTGTCGTATGTGTTGCAAAAAGCTGCACATACGACAAAATAAGCACATACAACACAATTTTACATACAAAATCGGTTCTGCCTCTGTTCGGTAAATAATTGTCGTATGTGTTATTTTGACTAGAAATACGACAAGATTTTACCGAAATTCCGGTAAACGTTTGTCGTATGTCATATAAGAAAAAACACAGACGCGTGTAATTTTAGTATTCAGTCGCAGTCAAGATGTCACAGATGTCGGATGAGTCCTCTGCGCCAAGATTATCGGAGGAACTCTATGCGTTAGTACTAAAGTGTTTTTCAATAAGAGCGCTACAAAAGTTTTTTTAAATAAAACAAAAACGGTACGTTCGATGCCATTATGTATGGAACTCGATTTCTTTTGCATGGCCACCACGGGCACGCTTGCAGAAGTCCAGACGCTGAACCCGATTTTCGACGGTTTTCAAGCATAAATCGGCCGATACTGCTGCAATTTCACGTTCGATATTCGTACGAAGTTCATCAATCGTCGCTGGCTTGTTGGCATAGACCATAGACTTGACGTAGCCCCACAGGAAAGAGTCTAACGGCGTCAAATCGCACGACCGAGGCGGCCAAGCGACTGGACCATTTCGTGAGATAACACGTTCTCCAAACTTGGATTCCAATAAATTGATTGTGACATTCGATGTGTGGCTTGTGGCGCCGTCCTGTTGGAACCACATGACCTCCAAGTCCATATCATCCAATTGGGGCCAAAAATATTCGGTTATCATTGAACGGTAGCGATTCCCATTCACAGTAACGTGCCGGTCTTGATCATCACAGAAGAAGTACGGCCCAATGACACCGCCGGCCCATAAACCACACCAAACCGTAATTTTTCGGGATGCAATGATGACTCATAGGGTACGTGTGGATTGCTGCCTGACCAATAAAGCATATTGTGTTTATTGGCGAAGCCATTCAGCCTCATCGCTGAAGAGGATTTTTCGATGAAAATATCGTTTTGAACTTGTTAATTCTTTGTCGTATGTGTTATAATTTTGTCGTATGTGTTTGGGTGACAAACAGATTTGGTGAAACCGTCACATACGACAACGGCATTTTGGGGAACATTGACACTAATTTATTTTTTAATTAAAATATTGATCTGATTTTAATGTTATTCAGTTAAGAACTGTCTTCTGCATAAGTCATTTAACTTTTAAGAAAATCTACCGCACAGTTTTTGAGAAAAAAAATTTTGAACTTTGATTGCGTTTTCCCAAAAGTAGTAAAATGTAACATACGACATTAATTTATCCGAGCGACGAAATGTAAAGTGTAATTTAATATTTTCAATATGCATAGTTTTCCTACCTAGCCACTGATAGAAGTTATCTTATTTTTTACTTGATAATAATGACATTATAAAGGCGAAGGTATGGATGTACATCTATGTCATTTAATCACGCACTAAGAGAGCGTGACCCTTAGCTATGAACTCCGTGTTCATGTAAACATATGTACACCCTTATTGCGAAGATCAAATATCAACCGATTGACGGTTGATAGAATTTATCAATTCAAATAAAAATCGGTACTGCGAAAATGAATTGATAAAATATTGTGCTATTGTGAATGGAAATGTGCGCCTGACATATGTTTTAACATGAATCATTAATCAGAAAATTAAAATCAAAATATAAAATGACTTCAACTGAACTATTTTTTGATGATGATGAGGAGTTCAATGCTCCTGCCATCCACGAAATTGCTAGTTGTCTATTTTTTTTTAAAAAAAGTTCCGGCTATTGAAGGATGCATTTGTTTATCTTTTCCAAGAAATTGAGGACAAATCGAAGCCAACTGTGTCGCTTGTCCTAAAAGAAGTGCTTTATGTAAATAAAAAAAAATTCAAAATTTATCACTTATTTATTTCGAAACTCACATTTTTTTAGTTTTTTTTTAGTGGCAAGAGCTCATCGACTGCAAATTTGCGATTCAAAGAAAAATTGCCAGCTGACAAAAAAAAAAACGATGAAAATTTTTGTTCTTTCATTCACAATTGATTCTTACAAAAAAATGCACAATGTAACAACAATCACCTCGATAACCGTTGTCATTTCCGACTCTTCCAAATCTGTATTACACTTGTCGTTTTTACACGAAAAAGGTCGGATGAAAATGGCAAATGCCTTTTCGTACTAGTTTTGTAGTCGTGTTTTTTAAACAGAATCCATTTCTTTTTAACAAAAGAACGCACACACAAATGCAGGCGTTCGTTTTTGGTAGAAAATTTGTCGTTTTTAACCTTCAAGTAATGAACAAAAAAAAATATGAAAGAAAATTCACTTATATATACATATATACAAATATCAATGTTATTCTACCCTTTTAATCTACTTTACTACTGGTATATTATGTATATGCCACAGGCCTATATATGCATTTCAATTTCTTATTCTACAATCAAAAAATTCAAACAAAATTAAATAAAGGATCAACCAACTTTCGTTGGCCAAATAAAAAAAAAATTCCCGTTGTTGCCAGTGGGAATCGACAGTGAGTTGTCTGTGAGTTGCCGTTGTTACCAGTGGCTTTTCTCACCGCTACTGATTGCGTCGTTGAACTTTTGTGCAGTGGGCAGCCAAACTGTTTTTTTTTTTGTAATGATTTTAGGTTGTAGCACTGGTTGGAGGGTTTTGATGCGTTTTATGAGAACACAAACGTTCTTACGTAGCCTCTCACAATCAACTCCTACTCTCACCTCCGCGTTGGTGACTGGTGGGTGCCTAGCACCTCGGCTGGAGATTGAGTATCCAACCCCTTTGAAAGGTCGTTGGGAGCAGCATACGAGAGAGAAGGAGGAGTGTCTTCTCACTAAGGCACTCCCTTTGATTCCAGACGGCAGCGGAGGAATTCCCTTTGATGGAAACAACGGTGGTGTCTACAGTTCCAGTCAGGTCGACCTATTAGTGTTTGTCTTCTCTTTATGAGCTGCTTCGACATGTTCGGATCCCAGGCGTATAACATTTAACTGACCCTATAGGTGGGGGTTGTGTGTCGTGGTAACTTCTCTACCACGGAAAAAATTCATTAGTTCAGAAGCAACTACAAGCCTCGATATTCGGATCTGTACTTGGAATCTTTGTACATTGTATAGGCCGCGTTCAGCCGGGCAAAAGAAGGATGAAAAACTGTGACATCTATTACGGTGATTGCTTTACGGAGCAGAAGCAGCGCTTATTTGGATATGGACTTGTCATACGCGGCAGACTTAGAAGTCTTGAGCTTTCGTCACGTGAGCGAACGTCTTAAGGCAAAATTAGGCAAAAGCTTGGTTTTTAGGATCCAATTCGGGTCGGGTTTAGCACGGGAACTTGGAACAAATCTTGGTATCTTATTACTGGTTTTATTTTTATTATTGGGGGGTACAGATTTTGATAACTTATTACTATGAGCGTTGGAGGGCTTTTTCTTCCACTTGCATATACTCATCTTACCGAGGTTGAGAACATCTTCAGCAGACCTTAGGAATCCATTCATATTTAGTGGGGATGTCTAATTTAAATTTGCGATTACTTTTATGGTTAAACATTTTGCAGTTGCTGATAGTGATGCCAAATCTTTTGGTGAGAAATGTCTTAACCCAGGAAATATCTGCATATTTGGGGGCACCTTTGATGAAGAGGGTGGTAAGGTTTTTAGACTCCAGTTTATCGAGTCTGTCTTGCCAATCAGAGGGTGTCCATGTAGTACCAAAATGTTTTATAAGTCTACTTGGAGCGACGGTGGGAGGAGCAGGCAAAGTAAGGGGTGCAGAATATAATGAGAGCGTTCTAAAAGCTGGCGATGTGGACGGTAATGGCATGGGAACTGTTGATAATGTTTTAGGAGTTGCTATTGTAGTATTGGTTGTTGTTGATGTAGTCGTCGTTGTAGTTGTTTGATGAATGGGTGTAGTTTGGTATTCTGTAGACTCACGGATTTCAGCAAGTATTGATGTATACGGAGCTCGATTGTCGCTCAATGAGCTCTGGTATGAAATCAATTTTGTTTGAGGTCAGTCTAATATTCTTATCACCCATTACTACGCGGAAAGCGGCGACATCGTTACTAACATCATTGATTTTACTTATAATATCAAACAATAGTGGATCGACGGGTTGGTGATGTGGGGCAGTTGGTTTTGATGGGCATTGTAAATATATATCCAGGTAAGAGCGGAAGGAGTTAAGATGGTCATCAATCGTATTAAATGCGGGTTCAGAGTTGAGTTAATATTTGATTTAAAATCACTTTTTAGATTCAAAAGCTTAGAATTAAATTCTGCCGACGATTTTTTAGTTAATTCACAAAGACCTGCTAGTTGTTTTTCCACATTTTTGAACTTTGTTTTACAAAAATGGTTGAAAGATCTATGCTGGTAGATATTTCTTCTACACTCTTAAATAGATCTACAAATTTTGCGAATTTGTGACGATTTGCTTGTGAAGCATATTACAATCGGAGGAATTTCCGTTAAGGGTGTCACTTACACATTTTATCGCGAGCATTACATGGGAAAGGGAGATGCCCTTGCACTCATCAAAGAAAAAAAGAAAATTGTTGTTGTAGTCACTAAGGTATGTAGTGGAGCGCTTGCTTAACCCGATGCAGAGAGCATGAAACAATTTACCATATAGACCATTGTTGCGGCAGAATCACTCGCTCATCAACAAATCATTGTCATGTATCTTTAAAAAACAAAAACAAAACTTTTATCTAACATATGTCAGTTGATTATAATTATGTACAATAAATTCAAATTTCGCGGTTCTTTTATACCATTCACCATATTTAAATATTTTTGAATTCGCCTTAATGTTGAAGTAACGAAAAATTCTCTCTCTCTCAAATTGTATAAATACCCTGAGCAAAATAAAAGTAAAAAGAGTTGCGATTAAAAGCCCTTTGGGGAAACACTGCCGTTTTCTTTGTCACCGCCGCATCGTTCACTCACAGTCACAGTCGTTCGCGAAAATTTACCGGCAAAAGTTCCGTTGTCGTTCTCGCTACCGTTGGCATTGGTCAACGCAACAATCGGAGGATCTTCCTATCATTTTTAAAAGAAGAAAGTATTTTCATAGAGATCCCCGGTTGACGGTCTCATGGTTTGATCGTTCATTTTGGCGCCCAACGTGGTTAAAAGCAAAAATCCACATTCGTATCAACTTTTAAAATCGTAAAATTATAATTTTAAATCATAGTGTTCTTTAAAAGTGAGTGATAAACTGCAACATTTTACAAAAGTGCCAGTTGATAGACATAAAACAATAATCGCGCCGCGCCATCGGTTTCGGTTTCGGTCACGCGAGTGCATAGTGTAGGTGAAGAAAAGAAGACCCGAGGAAAACGGAGAAGCAACCCGAAGACCCTGTAGAAATACTCAGGAGGAGTACCAAGCTGCTGATCGAAAATAATATAAAAACGTGGGAGATAAGTATAACATCTCCACCCAGGTACGTTCGACCATAAAAGTCTAATTTTATTCAAATGTGCGTTGATAAATAGGCAGTTGTCGCTAAACAAAGGCATTATAATCACGAAGAAATCTAAGAATACGTTAATAAAAATATTTTAGACCTGCATGCTGCATGAAATTAAAAAATTAAATATACCTACATACAAATTTACAACAACATATTTCGCCATTCGTATCAAAAAAAAAAAAAAAAAAAAAAAACAATAGTAGACACATAAAATATAATATACTCATATCATCAAGCTAATTTGGTGGTTAATATACATTTTCGCTGATCAAAGTCATTCTCCGTAAAATTAATATTGGTCTTAACACTGGTAAATATTCAGTAGGATCCACAAAGGGAATGTATTAAGATCCACCTTTCGTTTTTTTCTCCGCCATCGCCACCCACCACACTATTGCATTTTTTCGTCGTCGCCTTTGTTTCGTAATTCGTATTCTCGCTCGCTGATACGCTCGCATGCTCTACCACCCACATCCCACACACACACATATAATTGATTTCAGTGCAGCGATCAACATTTCGCCCTCACCTCATCGCTAATAGAAGCTTTCGTCGTCGTCGTCGCGGGAGAATTTGCTGCATGATCATTGCACTGAAATAAAGCTTTTTCGTATTGGAGTGTTGCCAGCTACTATTTCTATTTAGTTTCTCTTCGTTTATTTTAATTCGCGTTTAAACCCATTTATTGAAATCTCATCCTGCTCCTTTGGGAATATTCTTTATCAACTATTGCGTTTGCCAGTCAGAATGGCAAGTGAAAAAGTCGAGGACTTACGACAGCAACGGGCTTCTACCAAAGGAAGTATAACCCGGATAAAAAATTTGGTTGAGTCTAATTCAAATACATTCACGTCAACCGAACTTGAATGTCGTTTGGGGATCTTGGAATCCTATTTCAAACAAATCTTAGTATACCAGACTAAGATAGAAAGCTTGGCGCCTCTCGATACCGGTCGTGGCGAAATAGAAGAGCTATACATCACTGCCAAATCAAAAATTATGTCGCTTTTAGGAACTGGTAGGCGCAGTAGTGTTGCAGATATGACGGTAGCTGTCCCGCATCCAGTTAGTCATCTTCCTAAACAACGTTTGCCCCAATTTAGTGGAAGGTACTCGGATTACAAGAATTTTATAAATTCATTTAAGAATCTTGTGGACAATGATCTCAGCTTGACCAAAATAGAAAAGTTTAATTATTTGCTGTCCTGTTTGAGCGACCAAGCTCTTGGAACGGTTAAGGCTTTTCAAGTCACCGAGGACAATTACCCCAAGGCACTCGTAAGGCTAAAGGAGCGTTATGATAACGACTGCCTTATCTTTTTAGAATATATTTCGGAACTAATAGAATTACCCAAGGTTCCGAAGGCTTCATCTGCTTCATTAAGAAGTTTAGTCGACAATATTTCGGCATTGTTTAATTCATTACTGTCAATTGGCTCGTATGAAAATATATGCAATGCAATCGTCATACACATTGCTATGTCGAAGGTTGATTCGGAGACGCAGTCCAAGTGGGACGAACAACTGGATTATAAGCAGTTACAGGAATGGAACCAGTGTGCCAGTGTTCTTAGTAAACGGTGTCAATACCTAGAAGCAAGGGATAGCAAGCAGCTTCGACCGGAATACCATTCCAAATGGTCAAACAAACCAAAGGCATCGTCTTCCAACCAACGGTATCAAACTTCGCTGGCTGCCAGTCAGCGGTCTTGTTTATTTTGTCGAAACAATAATCATTCAATAACAAGTTGTTCAAGTTTCAATCAGCTTTCTATAATGGACCGATTTTCAAATATAAAGAAACTAGGGCTTTGCATAAATTGCTTAGGAAAAGGTCATAGCGTTGCTAAATGTCCTTCGACTTATAGGTGCAAAATGTGTAAACAATCACATCATACTCTTTTGCATAGACTCCAAACAACCGACACTATGTCTAGAACTGAAGATGCACCATCCACATCCGCAGCAGCGCATTCGGCGTCGAAAAAGGATTGCCCCGTTAAGGCGCAAGTTATCCTGGCAACAGCACTTGTTCTTGTCAAGGACGCATCAGGAGGTTTTCAGATGGGTAGGGTTTTGCTAGACTCCGGTTCCCAAGTTAATTTTATTAACGAGAAATTTGCAAAATCGCTATGTCTTAAAACAAGAAGGAAGAATGTTGACATCGTGGGTATCGGAGTGTCCGAAACAAAAATTAAATATCAAACTCAATCAACGATTCGCTCCAGATTCAACACATTTGAGGTTTCTTTGGAATTTTTGGTGGCACCAACCATCACCGGGTATCAGCCCGAAGGAGCCCTTAGCGTGACCGATTGGAATCTTCCTGAAGATCTGGAGCTCGCAGATGAGAACTTTAATCATCCTTCTCAAATCGATTTATTGTTAGGAGCTGAAGCTTTCTTTGATTTGTTGCTAGAAGGTCAAGTGAAACTTGGTGAGGGGCTTCCATTATTGCAAAGAACTACACTGGGTTGGATTGTATCAGGAAGATACAAAACTCAACTTCACGATAAGAAGAAATTGTGCTGTGTTAACGCTAGGGAGGATTCGCTAGATCAGTACGTCGAAAAGTTTTGGGAACTCGAAGAGATTCAAGAACACAGGTCAAAGTGGTCGGAAGAGCACAAGGATTGCGAAAATCATTTTAAGGACACCATTGAAATTCTACCTAGCGGGCGGCTTATGGTTCAGCTACCCCTTAAAAAAGATCCAAGTTGTCTCGGATCTTCTTACGACATTGCGTTTAGAAGATTTTTATCACTCGAGCGTAGGCGTTCTAAAAATGCATCCTTGAAAGCACAATACGTTGATTTTTTAAAAGAATACAAACTGTTAGGTCATATGTCACTCGTCAAAGATCCAAACCTTGAAATCCCTCATTTCTACTTGCCGCATCAATGTGTCGTTAGACCCGATAGCGTATCAACCAAACTACGCGTCGTATTCGATGCATCCTGCTGCACATCTTCTCAAATTTCTCTGAACGGAATCCTCATGGTCGGCCCACGATACAGGATGAACTTTTAGTTATCTTACTTCGCTTTCGACTTCATCGATACGCTCTTACCGCAGACATTGTGAAGATGTATCGGCAAGTCTTAGTTCACCCATCGCAAAGGAGGCTGCAATTATATTATGGAGAGAAAGTGCCCAAACTCCGGTACAAACATACCAACTAAACACCATAACATATGGTACATCGTCTGCGCCATTTTTGGCAATCCGTTGCCTTCACTACCTGGCTGATAAACACGAAGAACGCCTAAGCCTAGGTGCGTCAGTTCTGAGGTCCGACTTTTATGTCGATGACATGCTGACCGGAGCGGACAATTTGAATACCCTAATAGAAAAACGTAAGCAGGTCGTTGCAATTTTGAATTCTTCCGGGTTCGAGCTGTCAAAATGGAACTGTAACCACCCCGCCTTGGTCGAGGATGCTGAGAAAAAAGAGATCAGATTGACTGAATCCAATCTAACTAGTACGTTAGGCATAGCTTGGAATCCTGTGTCAGACGAATTTAGTTTTTCCTATAAGCCTAATCGGAATTACCTCAAATATACCAAGAGATCTATTCTGTCCCTTTCTTCATCGCTGTTCGACCCGATGGGCTTGCTAAGCCCCATTATTATTCAAGCCAAAATTATCCTGCAAAAGCTGTGGATAGAGAAATTGGACTGGGATGCATCTATTCCGGAAACTATCGACACGGAGTGGCGTCAGTTTATGACAGACTTGCACTCGCTGCAAAATCTTTCAGTTCCTCGATACGTCTCAATGGAAGCAAAAAGAAGCTATCAAATACATGGTTTTGCAGACGCATCCATGAAGGCATATGGCTGCTGCATATACTTGAGAACTACAGATACGTCTGGGTTAGTTCGAGTAAAACTTTTAGTTGCCAAATCCCGGGTTGCACCTGCCAAGAAGAAACAACTTCCACGCTTGGAGCTCTGCGCAGCCCATCTTTTATCCAAACTGTGGGTAAAAATACAAAAGATTGTGGGTACAAATTACACGGGAGTCTATTTTTGGACGGATTCTGCAATTAATTTGCATTGGATATCCACTCATTCATCTAAGCTAAACACGTTCGTTGGTAATAGGGTAGCAGAAATACAGGAAAACACGAAGCAGGTCCGTTGGAAACACGTACCTTCAACCGAAAATCCGGCAGATGTAGTATCTCGAGGATGCACAGTAGAGGAGCTGACAAATTCAATCTGGTTCAAAGGACCAGCCTTTCTTGTTCTGGAGGAAGAAAACTGGCCATCTGCTGTAAGCATCCATCTCTCTCCGGAAGAATCGATATTGGAGAAAAGGAAGACAGTCTTGAGCTGTCACAACCAAGAACAAAACTATCTTCTCGAGACAATAGATCGATTTAGTTCATACACAAAAACTATTCGAATTTTTGCATACATCGAAAGGTTTCTTAAGAGAGCAAGGAACCCAAGGTCTCCACGTGACGAACATCTGACAGTTGAGGAGTTTGATAACGCTCTGCATAGAGTTGTTAATCTAATTCAAAAGAAATATTTCGCCGAGGAAATCAATGCAATTAAAACTAACTCAAAACTAAAGGGCTCTATGAAGTGGTTAAGTCCCTTTCTCCAGGAGAAGAATGGTCTCCTGTTATTAAAAGTAGGAGGTCGTTTGAAGCACGCCAACATTCCGGAAGAATGCAAGCACCCATTTCTACTCCCCAAGAATTCCAACTTTACTAGAATACTCGTTCGGCATCTGCACATTTCTAATTATCATGCTGGTCCCAAGGCTCTTGCGGCATTGACAAGGCAAAGATTTTGGATAACTAATGTTCGGGAGGTGGCACGCCAGACGGTTCGACAGTGTCCTCATTGTGTCAGATATCGTCCAAAACTGCTCGAACAAGTGATGGGAGACCTACCTGTTGAAAGACTGACCCCATCGCGTCCATTCATTTGCTGTGGAGTGGATTTCTGTGGTCCAATTTATACACATTATAAAATTCGTGGTAAAGTTCCGTACAAAACCTATGTTGCGGTCTTCGTTTGTTTTTCGTCTAAGGCAGTGCACTTAGAGGCGGTGTCGGATCTGTCAGCAGATGCCTTTATAGCAGCTTTAAAAAGAATGATAGGTCGTCGAGGTCTTCCTAAAGACATCCATTGCGATAACGCAACCAATTTTGTTGGCACACAATCAAAACTTGTAGAATTGCGCAATATGTTGTTTAAAAAAGATAACCAACAATCCATTATAAACTTTTGCACTAATGCCACAATAAATTTTCATTTTATACCCCCCAGGGCACCCCATTTCGGTGGGATTTGGGAGGCAGCCGTGAAAGTAGCAAAGGGTCACCTATACCGCAGCCTGGGAAGTGCTAAGCTAACGTTTGAGGAGTTGTCGACAGCACTGGTGGAGATCGAAGCAATAATGAATTCCAGACCAATTACCCCGATGTCGACGGATCCCAATGACTTCGAAGCTCTTACACCAGCACATCTACTTATCGGGTCATCATTAAAGGCAATCCCCGAACCAGCAGTGGAGGTTGCGGAAATAAGTTATCTTCAAAGATGGCGGCAAATAAATGCTGTCAAGACCCACTTTTGGAAACGGTGGTCCTTAGAGTACGTTCAGGAACTTCAAGGTCGTGCTAAGTGGACATCAGCCAGTCCAAACATCGCCGTTGATAGCCTTGTTATTGTGCACGAGGACAACTTACCACCACAAAAATGGCTAATTGGGAGAATAACAAAAATCATCAAAGGTCCAGATGGTCGGGTCAGAGTCGCAGAGGTAAAAACGCCACGAGGAGAGTTTAGACGGCCTATTCGCAAACTAGCAGCGATTCCTTGTTGAAAGACAGTTCTTTCAAAGGGGGCGGAATGTTGCGGCAGAATCACTCGCTCATCAACAAATCATTGTCATGTATCTTTAAAAAACAAAAACAAAACTTTTATCTAACATATGTCAGTTGATTATAATTATGTACAATAAATTCAAATTTCGCGGTTCTTTTATACCATTCACCATATTTAAATATTTTTGAATTCGCCTTAATGTTGAAGTAACGAAAAATTCTCTCTCTCTCAAATTGTATAAATACCCTGAGCAAAATAAAAGTAAAAAGAGTTGCGATTAAAAGCCCTTTGGGGAAACACTGCCGTTTTCTTTGTCACCGCCGCATCGTTCACTCACAGTCACAGTCGTTCGCGAAAATTTACCGGCAAAAGTTCCGTTGTCGTTCTCGCTACCGTTGGCATTGGTCAACGCAACAATCGGAGGATCTTCCTATCATTTTTAAAAGAAGAAAGTGGTTTCATAGAGATCCCCGGTTGACGGTCTCATGGTTTGATCGTTCAACCATTACATTTCACCCAGTCAGCACTAAGGTCTTGCGATGATAGCACACAAACAGAATTTCCACACTGCTTTGACATATTAAACGTGAGGTGGGTCAGTTAATTAAGTAGGCTAAGGCGATGACCAAGAAATAGGTGTTGAGTGAAAAATTGCAAGTATGCAAATATGTAATTGAATTGGAATAATGTAAACTCGCGCAGCGGGAGAAAAAACACGTCCGATCGGTAGGAGGTACAGAAAAATGAAAGGAGGATAACTTAGGTAGGACAGTAGGTAAACACAGCCCACACGACACCTCGTCATGTAACGGACTGAGGCTGATAGATTTTGCTGCGGGGCAAAATGTCACTATAGCAAGTACACGGTTTTCTCATCTCAATATGTTTTTTCCAAACACGATCTTCTTTTCCTAACATTTGACTTTGTCATAAATTGCTCCATCTCTAACCATGAATACAGAGATTTTAATAACATTAACTATCCTCTGTTGGAAATAGAGGCAAGTCGTGTTGAATGGGATCGTGTATTTTTCTTATCCTCCCCTCTTGATCAAATTCAGTTCCTTAATTACAACATCTATATGTTATTTAATAGGCATGTTCCATTAAAAATGAAACCGATTCGGAATGGCCAGTGTAGTTGGTTTACTAACGAAATTAGGGATCTTATGAACCTACGGAATCAGGCTTATAATGAGTGGAAGCGCTATAGATTAGATTTTCATCTCTGTCTCTATCGTACCCGGCGCAAACAGGTAGTTAGTAAAATAAGGGCTGCTAAACAGAGATTTTATAAGACCAAATTGAATCCCTCGTTGACAGGTCGACAGCTTTGGAAAAATCTTCGTGCAATAGGAACTGGCAAAAATAACCCTAGTTTGGACGATAATTTAGACTTAAACACACTCAACAACAACTTCGTCGCACTTCCTATCCCTGATCTTAATGTTATTCCTTTAAGTTTATCAGTCTCTCCTGGCGCATTAATAGACAGTTTTGAATTTTCTTGAGTTTCAAGCACAGACGTTGTTGCTAGCTTGTTGTCAGTGAAGTCGAATGCAGTTGGTTTGGATGAAATACATCCAAAATTTGTTAAAATTATTCTTCCTACAATTCTACATGCCCTAACCCATGTCTTCAATCATATTCTAACAACCGGTGTATATCCTTTCCAATGGAAAATTGCGAAGATTGTTCCTATCCCAAAAAGTCCAAACAGTAAAGAATACCGTCCCATTTCCATTCTCCCTTATCTCTCGAAGGTCTTTGAGAGGATAATGCAGAAGCAAATTAACTGTCATGTTCACTCAAATAGCTTGCTTTCATCGATGCAATCTGGTTTTAGGAAAAACCACAGCTGTATAACTGCGGTCATAAACGTAGTTGAAGAGATAAGACAGGCTCTGGACGAGGACAAAGTGACCTTTTTAATACTTTTGGATTTTTCTAAGGCTTTTGATACTGTCAATCACTATAACTTATGCAAAAAGCTCTCTACATTGTTCGGTTTTTCACCATCCGCGGTTTCATTAATGTCGGCATACTTAACGCTAAGAAGACAAGCAGTTTCTGTAGGACATTACTCTTCCGACTTCGTTTTCACCTATCGTGGGGTTCCACAAGGTTTTATTTTGGGTCCTCTTCTTTTCTCCCTTTATGTTAACGAGATTCTAAAACTAGTATCGACGTCAACATCAATACATATGTATGCGGACGATGTACATTTGTGACATGATTGAAGACTGTGCTAATACGATAAATATTGATCTACGGGAGATAGCTGATTGGTCCGATAGGAATGGGCTATTTCTAAACCCCCTGTAAAACTAAATGTATTGTTATCAGTAAAAAGTCCCTGGACCTTTCTTATTTTCCAGACATAAAACTTAACGGTTCCAGAATAGAGTATGTCGATTCAGCTAAAAATCTGGGAGTGATATTTAATAGGACACTAACATGGGATACTCATATTAATATAGCCGTTGGCAGAGTATACGGTGTGTTACGCCAGTTATGGACCTCACAATATTTTACCCTTCAAAAACGCGTATCATGTTAGCAAAAACACTTGTTGTTCCAATCTTGAGCTATGGTTGCGAAATTTTCTGCAACTGTGATGCTGCCAGCAGAAGGAAGCTTAACGTCGCATTTAATAACATTGTTTATAACCTGAATCGTTTTGACAGTGTTTCAAACTATTCTAAATCACTATATAATATGACTCTTGACACTTTACTTCGTTTTCGTTCACTTCTCTTGTTATCCAATGTGGTGCAGACGCATCAGCCTAATTATTTATTTGATAAATTGTGCTTTAGTTCCTCTAACAGATCCCAACAACTTGTTCACCCTCGAGTCACATGTCTGACAATAGGAACGACAGTTTTTCACTAACTCCATCCGCTTATGGAATTCCTTGCCTCGGCATGTGCGAAGGTTAGGCGGCACTGAACAGTTTCGGACTAAACTCAAGTCCTTTTATACCGACTGATTTTGATTTTGTTTTTAATTAGTCTTTTTTTATTAACTTTAATTCTTTGAATGGAGATGTATGTAATATATGTAATATATCGTTCTGCTCTATTTAAGACAATTTCCTTAAGAAATGTTACTTTTTTTTTCTTCTCTTTCTCTTTTATGTTTTTTTATTTCTCTTTAAATCACTAAACATGTCTTTTTGTAGCTTGTATCATATTTGAATTATCGTCATTAAGCTTTCACTATATTATAAGATAATTTTATGTCTTAATGTGTAAGCATACAATTAAAATAAATGAAATGAAATATTCATAACGGGACATGGCGGTCTCCGGATCAACAAACCGTCAACCAAATTGATTTCATTGCGATCGACGCAAGCCACGCCTCCATTATTGCGGGTGTTCGAACCTTCGGTACGGCCAGCATTGACTCGGACCAACACCTTGGTGTAGCCAAGGTACGAATGCTGTGAGAAAGTACAATATCGAAAAGCTACAATCGCAACAAACCGCCAGAATCATCGCCGATCGCATATCCCAATGTCTCACAACGAGTCATCCTGCACCAACAGCTAACGCAGAAGACCAGTGGCAGCACTATTACAAAGCCATTATTATATGCCGCGACAGATGTCCTGGGTTTCACACAACTGCCACCACGGAACCCCTGGCTTGACGAACAATGTCGACTAGCAAACGCAGTAAAACAAAAGGCATTTAAAGCAGCGCTGCAAAAGAGGACTTGAGCTGCTCGCGAGCTCTACGAGCAAAAGGACATCGGCTTCTCAGAAAGAAAAAGAAAGAGCACGAGAAGCGCGAGATCGAAAAAATTGGGGCTGACGGTCTACTTGCCGAGCTTTTTAAAGCAGCTGGGGATGACTTTGTAGAAAGCATGCACCAACTCATTTCTAAGATTTAGTCAGAAGCATGATCTGATTTACTTAAGCTATGACTGTACTGTTACAGCTGTAAATACAATTCAGTATAGAAATTTTCGTAGTATTAACTACCCTTTACTAGAAGAACATGTTAGAGGTATAAGCTGGGACTATGTCTATAACTTAACATCACCAGATGAACAAGTGGAATTTCTAAACGAAAACATAAAACGAATTTTTAATCATAACGTTCCCTTGCAAACCAAAATTCTTCAGCATAAAGAAAAGCCATGGTTTACATTTATTTACGCGATCAGACATATAACCGTTGGAAGCGTTTTCGCCTTGATGAGTTGCGACAAATGTATCGATCTCTTCGCAACCACCAAGTTGTAATGGAAATTAGAAACTCAAAACTCGAAATATATTCGAAACAACTCAATCCCTCCCTCGGTAGCCGTAAACTGTGGCGTATTCTTCGTAACAATGGCATCGCCAAGCCAAAGTTGAACCGCTTTGAAAATGTCGATTGCAATTGCAATGTACTCAATCGGGAATTCGTATCGTCTACTTCTAATGTCCTGAGCTCAGTAAGTGAATCACACAGGGTTTTATCAATTCAACCTGAACCCATAGTACCTTTTTTCGTTTTTCGAAATGCCAATTGTGCTGAAGTCGTTGAAAGTCTGCTCTATATAAGTCCTCTGCAGTTGGCTCGACGATATAAACCCCAAATTTTTGAAGCTCATATTTCAACCAATCAACCCGTTCATTACCCATATTTTGAATTCGGTTTTAACATCAGGCATATTC
Source organism: Cheilosia vulpina (assembly GCA_916610125.1). Lineage (NCBI taxonomy): Eukaryota > Metazoa > Arthropoda > Insecta > Diptera > Syrphidae > Cheilosia > Cheilosia vulpina. The sequence continues at coordinate 56,344,218 of OU744276.1, read as the reverse complement.
CCATCACAGTGGAAAATGGCTAAAGTTGTACATATACTAAAAAACGAATACGTAATGAATTTAGGCCCATCTCAATATCATCCTTTTTATCGAAAGCTTTTGAGAGAGTATTACAAAAACAAATGAGCCTTTTCCTTGACACCAACAATTTGATGACAGCACAACAATCTGGTTTGCGTTTGACACTGTTAAACCCTGCGAAATCAAAGTGCCTCGTCATCTCAAGATATTCATTGGAATTATCGTACTTTCCCTCCATAATTTTAGATAATTCTTCTATTGGATATTTTAAACGGCCAAAAATCATGGTATGGTATTTAATCGTAAACTGACCGGGTAAATGCTGCGACAGGTAAAACCTACGCTGTTCTTCGAACTTTATGGGCAACCAAAGCCTTCATCCCTTTGAAAATACGTCTCATGCTGCCCAAAACGCTGGTTATACCTACATTAATATACGGGTGCGAGATGGGTGCAGGTCGCTTTCAACAACACCGTCCGGTATGTCTTTGGACTAAGAAGGTACGATAGGGTATCTCACTTCTCTACGCGACTTCTTAACATGACGTATAACAGCTTTATGCAGTTCCTCACCTTAACTTTTATTTCAAACATCCTAATAACACGACAACCTCCCTGTATGTATGTCAGTTAATTCCTCCGCGTTACTTTTCCTTTACCACTGAGCGTCAATTTTTCATTAACTCCATTCGTCTATGGAACTCCCTACCGTGTCTTATTAAAAGAATTAATGACACAAGAAGATTTAAAAATGAATTAAGAAAACATCTCTCATTTTCAAATTAGTCTTATTTTACTGTACTTTCTGGTAGTTTTATTTTTGATATTGTAATTACTTAGTATTATTGAATTATTCGTCTACCTTTGTAGCTTTTTTTTCGCAGAATATAGCTTATCACTAGCTCATAAGATATAATATCTTAAAGTTTATAGACATTACAAAATAAATAAATAAATGAAATGAATGTATGCCTGATGAATGGAATCTCAGCATCGTTTGCCCGATGCCTAAAACCCTTTGTCAACAATCTGATTGGCCCCTATCAGTGCGGATTTAGGCAAGGAAAGACCACCGTCAATCAAATTTTCACACTTAGGCAGATCCTGGAAAAAACCCAAGAAGTCCAAATCGATACTTACCATCTTTTCATCGATTTCAAAGCCACCTATGACAGTATATATAGAGACGAGCTATATAGAGCCATGTCTAGTTTTGGCATCCCTACCAAACTCGTCCGTCCGTCTCGCTGCTGCATTAAGGTCGGTTATGACCTTACCGACACCTTTGATGTCAAAAAAGGATTTAGACAAGGCGACGCGCTGTCATTTGACTTCTTTAAAATCATACTTGAACGAATTGTGCGAAACTCACAAGCCAAAGGTTCAAAAGTCTGTACAATTACTTGCATACGCGGACGATAGTGACATAATTGGAAGAACACAGCGAGATGTCACCGGCGCGTTTGCAAGTATAGACACCCAGCATCCACGAATCGTGCAGAACGTCACAATAGACAGCTATAACTTTGAGGTAGTAAGAGACTTTGTCTACTTTGGCTCTGCTATAACATCTGAAAATGATATCTCATCAGAAAACAAACGGAGAATAACTCTTGTCAATCGCTGTTTCTTTGGGCTGAGAAGGCAACTGTGTAGTAGAAAGATTAAGGAGACTCTGTATAAGACCCTCATTATCCCAGTCCTGCTGTATGGGGATCTGAAGCATGGACAATTTACAAAGCGGATGAAGATATCCTTATCTTCTTTAGTTTTATCCAACTGGAATAATTTTCGGGAACGTTATGGGTTTATTACCCAATTCAGAATTTTACGGCTAGCGGTAATCTGCTAGGATGTCTTCCCAGAAAATTCGTGGTTTTGAACTTCTCTGTAAGCAAAATGACTATCACCTGGATAACTACTACTATTCTCAACATACCCGTTCTTTTCTCCCTTATCCTTCTTTTCCTTTTTTTTCCTTCTTCTTCCTTTCTTTTCCCACGCACAAACTTTTTTTTATCGAATTATCAAATATCGAAATTTTCCGTCTGGGCTCTGAGACTTTTAAATCTAAATTATTGCGTTATGTCTGACTTTCGTATTGTGCATGACCTAGCAAAGGAATTTCCGTTTTTTTTTTTTTAGAGAGTGTTGGCTTTAGTTTGTGAGAAACTTATAGCAAACTTTTCTCAACAAGACTCACCTTCTCTATGTATACCATTTTCATACAGAGGAAGTGTTTGGATTTTGTTGTTTTCCTGATAAACCTGCTGTATCGACAGCTGTTTGACACTCATCTACCTACTGACAATAGCAAAACAACCTATATATCAGATTCCTACCGTTTTTTAGTTTTTGTCGTGTTTTGTTTAATTCATCGGTGTTTATTTTCGTAACATACTCTTGGCTGACCTGCACCTAGTAATCATCGACCATCCTCCATCAATAGTTAAGTGTTGAATGCAAACAATTCCACAATGGGTTTTTATATCTCTGTCGTAAAGAAGAAAAAAAGGAGTAGGTACTTATGTGGTATTCGATTAGATTAGGCGCTCTCAGAGCACTTTTTATGTTCGTTTGGTTCAAAAAAAAAAATAAACAATCTTTTTCAGATTTCAGAGCACTTTTGCGAATCTGGATTTTTTCTCAGATTTACCACTACAAGTACATTTGAGTTTGACAACTAGTGGAGATTGTTTACGTTTTCGTGAAATTTTTGAACTGCAAAGAAACGTATTGCATCGGGTAGATTTATTTAGGCGTAAACTTCGAATGTTTTAATATAAAATTTAACCAGTGAATTTAAACCGCTTAAGAAAAGACCAATCTGAAATCTGAGAGCGAGTCTGAAGAAGCCTAATCGAATACCACATTACAAAAATAAATTTGGTAGCGCTGTAATGCAAATACAGCGAGTTTCCGGTAGGATGCACCTTGCAAAAGCAATTTAAATAACGTCGGTTAGTTTTATAAGCGCGAACTATTGGAAAATCATATTTAATTTTCTACTGACAAAAAAAAATATGGCAGGGATACGCTACATATCAAAGAGCTGTATTGTCCAACTATAAAATATATAGATATTTATTTTAGAATTAGAGGAAATAAACTATAAAAAAAGAAAGTGAAAAAATGCGGATTTAATAATTACACCGAAATGTTTAGTTTCAAACACATTCGTCACAGCAATGACTATCCAGCCTAGGTTACATTATTATTTGTGGCTCTGGAACACTTGCAGCTATATTTTTATGTGGTAAAACTTGCCCACCATTTATATAGATTTCATCTTTTACAATCACATCTTCCCCAAGAACTGTTGTTCCTTCTAAGCGCACCCATCGCCCTACAATAGAGCGCCACCCAATAATGCACGAATCAAGCCATGAATGGGATTTGACAATGGCTCCTTTAAGGATGGTGGATCGTTTAATGCAGACACCATCTTCAATTACGACATCCGGTCCTATAGTCACATTTGGACCAATCCGACATCCAAACCCTATTTTCGCTGATGGGTCTATTAAAACGTTGCCAACTATCACTGATCCTGTATAATGGATTGCCGGTTGCTTAAGACGCAATGACGTAAGATACAAGCACATTCCTGCCAAAAGAAACAAAATATGTAATTGTTAAAAAATGTATAAATATAAAGTGTAATTTAATATTTTCAATATGCATAGTTTTCCTACCTAACCAATGATAGAAGTTATCTTATTTTTTACTTGATAATAATGACATTATAAAGGCGAAGGTATGGATGTACATCTATGTCATTTAATCACGCACGTGACCCTTAGCTATGAACTCCGTGTTCATGTAAACATATGTGCACCCTTATTGCGAAGATCAACTATCAACCGATTGACGGTTGATAGAATTTATCAATTCAAATAAAAATCGGTATTGCGAAAATGAATTGATAAAATATTGTGCTATTGTGAATACCTTCAAAATAAATCTATTATTGTGAATGGAAATGTGCGTCTGACAGATGTTTTATCATTAATCAGAAAATTAAAAACAAAATATAAAATGACTTCAACTGAACTATTTTTTGATGATGATGAGGAGTTCAATGATCTTGCCATCCACGAAATTGCTAGTTTTATATTTTTTTTAAAAAATGTTCCGGCTTTGTGGCTTTTCTCACCGCTACTGATTGCGTCGTTGAACTTTTGTGCAGTGGGCAGCCAAACTGTTTTTTTTTTTTAATGATTTTAGGTTGTAGCACTGGTTGGAGGGTTTTGATGCGTTTTATGAGAACACAAACGTTCTTACGTAGCCTCTCACAATCAACTCCTACTCTCACCTCCGCGTTGGTGACTGGTGGGTGCCTAGCACCTCGGCTGGAGATTGGGTATCCAACCCCTTTGAAAGGTCGCTGGGAGCAGCATACGAGAGAGAAGGAGGAGTGTCTTCTCACTAAGGCACTTCCTCTTATTTCAGACGGCAGCGGAGGAATTCCCTTTGATGGAAACAACGATGGTGTCTACAGTTCCAGTCAGGTCGACCTATTAGTGTTTGTCTTCTCTTTATGAGCTGCTTCGACATGTTCGGATCCCAGGCGTATAAAATTTAACTGACCCTATAGGTGGGGGTTGTGTGTCGTGGTAACTTCTCTACCACGGAAAAAATTCATTAGTTCAGAAGCAACTACAAGCCTCGATATTCGGATCTGTACTTGGAATCTTTGTACATTGTATAGGCCGCGTTCAGCCGACCAATTAGCCGGGCAAAAGAAGGATGAAAAACTGTGACATCTATTACGGTGATTGCTTTACGGAGCAGAAGCAGCGCTTATTTGAATATGGACTTGTCATACGCGGCAGACTTAGGCTAGAAGTCTTGAGCTTTCGTCACGTGAGCGAACGCCTTAAGGCAAAATTAGGCAAAAGCTTGGTTTTTAGGATCCAATTCGGGTCGGGTTTAGCACGGGAACTTGGAACAAATCTTGGTATCTTATTACTGGTTTTATTTTTATTATTGGGGGGTACAGATTTTGATAACTTATTACTATGAGCGTTGGAGGGCTTTTTCTTCCACTTGCATATACTCATCTTACCGAGGTTGAGAACATCTTCAGCAGACCTTAGGAATCCATTCATATTTAGTGGGGATGTCTAATTTAAATTTGCGATTACTTTTATGGTTAAACATTTTGCAGTTGCTGATAGTGATGCCAAATCTTTTGGTGAGAAATGTCTTAACCCAGGAAATATCTGCATATTTGGGGGCACCTTTGATGAAGAGGGTGGTAAGGTTTTTAGACTCCAGGTTATCGAGTCTGTCTTGCCAATCAGAGGGTGTCCATGTAGTACCAAAATGTTTTATACGTCTACGTGGAGCGACGGTGGGAGGAGCAGGCAAGGTAAGGGGTGCAGAAGATAATGAGAGCGTTGTAAAAGCTGGCGATGTGGACGGTAATGGCATGGGAACTGTTGATGATGTTTTAGGAGTTGCTATTGTAGTATTGGTTGTTGTTGATGTAGTCGTCGTTGTAGTTGTTTGATGAATGGGTGTAGTTTGGTATTCTGTAGACTCACGGATTTCAGCAAGTATTGATGTATACGGAGCTCGATTGTCGCTGAATGAGCTCTGGTATGAATCAATTTTGTTTGAGGTCAGTCTAATATTCTCATTAATATCACCCATTACTACGCGGAAAGCGGCGACATCGTTACTAACATCATTGATTTTACTTATAATATCAAACAATAGTGGATCGACGCGTTGGTGATGTGGGGCAGTTGGTTTTGATGGGCTTTGTAAATATATATCCAGGTAAGAGCGGAAGGAGTTAAGATGGTCATCAATCGTATTAAATGCGGGTTCAGAGTTGAGTTAATATTTGATTTAAAATCACTTTTTAGATTCAAAAGCTTAGAATTAAATTCTGCCGACGATTTTTTAGTTAATTCTCAAAGACCTGCTAGCTGTTTTTCCACATTTTTGAACTTTGTTTTACAAAAATGGTTGAAAGATCTATGCTGGTATCTATTTCTTCTACACTCTTAAATAGATCTTCAAATTTTGCGAATTTGTGACGATTTGCTTGTGAAGCATATTACAATCGGAGGAATTTCCGTTAAGGGTGTCACTTACACATTTTATCGCGAGCATTACATGGGAAAGGGAGATGCCCTTGCACTCATCAAAGAAAAAAAGAAAATTGTTGTTGTAGTCACTAAGGTATGTAGTGGAGCGCTTGCTTAACCCGATGCAGAGAGCATGGAACAATTTACCATATAGACCATTACATTTCACCCAGTCAGCACTAAGGTCTTGCGATGATAGCACACAAACAGAATTTCACATATTAAACGTGAGGTGGGTCAGTTAATTAAGTAGGCTAAGGCGATGACCAAGAAATAGGTGTTGAGTGATAAATTGCAAGTATGCAAATATGTAATTGAATTGGAATAATGTAAACTCACGCAGCGGGAGAAAAAATACGTCCGATCGGTAGGAGGTACAGAAAAAGGAAAGGAGGATAACTTAGGTAGGACAGTAGGTAAACTCGGTTTCCTCATCTCAATATTCATAAAGGCGCATGGCGGACTCCGGATCAACAAACCGTCAACCAAATTGATTACATTGCGATCGACCACACACAAAAACCACCCGCAGGGAAAGTGCGTGAGAAAATTGTGCACCATAGCACGAAAACAAAGCACAAAGTACACATAAAACGCAGCATCCACAAAAGTTAAAGGGTACGAACATCGGGACCCGAAAAAAAGGAAAAACAATTCACCCACACTGAACTGCAATAACAATATGCTGGAATATGGTGGTTAATGTTTTTTTTTAAATTATCACTTATCGAAATTTTTGCTTATCAGTGCAAATTTCAATACCCCGTTTTCCGTCTGGGCTCTGAGACTTATAAATCTAAATTAATGCCTTATTTGTGAGTTTCGTATTGTGCATGCATGTGGTATTCGATTAGGCGCTCTCAGAGCTTTTTTTATGTTCGTTTGGTTAAACAAAAATAAACAATCTTTTTCAGATTTCAGAGCACTTTTGCGAATTTCGATTTTTTCTCAGATTTACCAATACAAGTACGTTTGAGTTTGACAACTAGTGAAGTTTGTTTACATTTTCGTGAAACTTTTCAACTGCAAAGAAATGCATTGCATCGGGTGTACCTATTTTTGTTAATTATTTGTGTTCAAATGTTTAGAAATAAATCTGGGCGCAAATTTGGAATGTTTTAATATAAAGTTTAACCAGTGAATGCAAAACGCTTAGAAAAGTGTCGAAGGCTACACATATGCGAACCGCACGAATATTAACGCAAAAAAGATCAAGTGCCGTTTTTATGTTGGATTAGACGCGTGAAATCTGAGAGCAAATCTGAAGAAGCCCAATAGAAAACCACAATAGGTTTAATGTATCATATTAAAATTTTCATTTATCAACTTAAGCATACCACTCAAAGTTGTGAAAATTGCCTCTCTTCCGTCAATGCAATGTTTTTTTTTCTTGAACCGAACGAATATCATAGTTGGGTAACCCAGTGCATTTTTCGTGAAATACTAACAATATATTTATTTCACCTTTAAAACTTTTTTTTTAATTTGTTTACACTCAGTTTTCATTTTTTTACCGAATTTTTTAAGTTAAATAAAAAAAAAGTGGGTCGCACGAAATTTTCTTGTTCATCAATAGTTTAGTTGAGTCAATTGATATGTAGGTTAAATGTTCAGAAGCAACCGTTAAATAAATTTCCCTTTTAGGCCGGCCGCACACGGTATACGAAATTCACAGGCAGTGACTCAGTGTCCCGGTGATATCTCATTCGTGAAGACTCCATTGGTACGTGATGAATAATCTATACCTTCAAGAGACTCTATGTTCGTATTAATAACATTCACTTTTCACCTATTAATGTTACTTCGGGTGTGCCTCAAGGAACCATTTTGACCCCCTCCTTTTTGTGTTATTTATAAAGGATATTCCCAAAATATTTTTGAGTTCTAAGATCCTTATGTATGCGGATGATTTTGATTCGATGTATAAAAACTGAGCAAGATTGCATGTTATTACAAGAAGATCTTATCAGATTATCGAATTGGTGTTTAATTCCTTGCACCTAAATATTGTTATTTTTTTGCGTTTGTTAGATCCACTCTTGAATATTGTAGTACTATTTGGTGTGGTTTGTAAGAAGTTCACTCATTTAGAATAGAGAGCATACAAAAACGTTTTACTAGAATATTTGTGAAAAGGCTTCACTGGGATATAGATATGCCTTACTATGAAACTAAATGCAAACTATTTGGTATCTTGGCTCTTAACATTTGAAGAAAATTCTCCGAGGTTATGTTCATTCGTAATGTATTGGCCGTAATTAACTTTAATGTTCCTGCGAGGATACTTAGAGACCGATTGTTTTTTTAATATTCCGTATCACAGAACAAATTATGCTTCAAATGAACCATTTTTTAGGTGCTTAAGAGTAACCAATACCGTTTGCGATGTGATCGACTTTAGTCCAAGCAGATTTTCTTTTAAAGATAATTTGCTATTCATTTTAAGTAATGGTGGCAATGTTTAATGTATTTTATTAATTTTTATTTATTGTGTTTTTATTACTGTCAATTAATCACTAAGGTAAAGTAACTTTGTTTGATGAATTAAATAAACTAAACTAAAAATGCTCTTCTAATTCGGAGATTGCGGCAGCGTCGTCGATATCCTAGAACAGAATGGGTGCACGAAATATATTTGAAAAGAGATGAATTCGGTTAATTTCTTCATATTATGGAAGAATTATATACCCATGACCCCATACTGTTTCATAGCTATTTCTGCATGAAGAAAGAAGCTTTTGAATATATTCTTAACACTGCGACCTTAGCTGACTAAATACTGTAACTTTCGCGACACAATATTACCTAAAGAACGATTAACTGTAACTTAGAGGTGAGCAAAATATACTTTTTATCAAGATTTCTTTATTCAAAGCAATATATACACATAGTAACATTTTTGTATTTGGATTGATTTACATTATATAGTTACCGAGAGTGCCATTTGACGGTTGTTGTAGCAGTATATTAAAGAATTTTTGCGTTTGTTCTTGTGTTGAATTATTTTGTGGCTTACTGAAATCAACACTGTACTGAGTCGAATCACTAGAATTATCAAACAGTATCGCGGATTAAATAACATTTTGTTCATCAATCCCAACATGTTCAGATTGTTTTCGGACGTATTCAAAGAAAAATGTCATTTTTTGAGATAAATGATCGGATGTTTATTTCATAATAAAGAGGAAGGTATGCCGTTAATAATGAAAAACAACATCAGCCAAATGGCCACCATAATAAATACTAAAGTTTAAATACTTTAACTCGGGTTAAAACTTCATTATTATGGATATAGATTTAAATTGTCAGGTTCTAAAAAAATCGGATTCAATGGTCGGGGGTAAAATTAACTAAAACCTGATTTACACCCGGAGTGAACAACAACTGTCTGGCTTTATAAAATAACACTCAAATTAAGTACAAAAGACCTCTACGATCTTAAACGCGTTTTTTGTACTCGTAAAATTTTAAAATACGACAGATACGATTTTGAACCGGGATTCTCAAACAATATCCATAACACTGCGTATACCATAAACTAAATATTAAATAGACTAACAGCATAAACTAACTATTAAATAGACAAACAGCTTCAGCCAAAAAAGAGAAATTGCCTACAAACTGAATTTGATCTTGGATGTAGCCCAGTTTGAATTCAATAATTTGTACCTATGTTAATCAAAGGGGACTCACTCATACTCTTCCGGTTCCGGTTTAAACCGCCATGTCGGTAGCCTTAGGTGGATTCTCATTTCAATATCATAGTTTTTCTTAGTTGCAGGATTTATATAAATAGTTGTTCGATTTTCTTATAATTGAATAGATATTAATATTCAAATTACAGGAGTTAAAAAGAAAGTAATATATTATTATATATTAATATATAATGAACTTTGGATAGATAGACATAATTTTTATGATATCGATATAAAAAAATTGTTCGCATCTTTGCCATAGAATTTCCTTTAAGTTTCGCAACCAATTTCTCCTTTCACATTCCCATTTTTTTAATGATCCATTTAGTGAAACTATAACAACCATATTAAACGAGACTAACAACTGTACTGTCATTTAAAAAAGTGTAAGAAAAATTACAAACAAAACATCAAGTAAAACAAATACGTCAATTTCCTAGAAAAAAAAATTTTGAAGAAACAATAATAAACGTGCAGTCATCATTTTGAACTTTATTTTACTTTTCACATAAATAATGACATTATTTTCATTCATAAAATGTCTACCAACAACATTTTAGTTGTGTTTTTTTTTTATTAAAAACTAGCACTATTCATGTTCTTGGTTGAAGCAGTCGTTTTCAAATGGAATCTTCATGAAAAGATTATAACTCAAAAATCAAGGCAGTCCATTTTGAATAAGCCTCGTGAGTGGACGTATAAGATGTGGTTGATTGAAACTTCATTTCGATTATTTTGGTGTGTTTATAAATTTTGGGTATTCCACTAACATATTTTTTTCCCCAAAAACAGACACATTCATTTTAGGAACAAAAATATCTTCTTTTATTTCAACGAATGAATTTTTCACACTTATTCCTTTATTTATTTATGTTGATAATATTCGCTATTTTAAATTTGTAGAATAGAATACAAATGTTATCGTAGTGCAATAAAACAACGAATTGAAACTATCAGAACGCATCCATTAGCTGACAGCAACTCACGAAATACACTAAATCTCAGTCAGTGTTCTTAGCATTCTCTCATTATTTTTCCCATGAAGCGTGTTCATTTTTTTCCTTTTCACTAAACTCAAATTCCCTCTATTTCTTTTTTATGAAAAAAACATAAGTAAAATTTGTATTATTTGGAAAGAAAATCACATTAAATTAATCTTCAGTATAAAAATCGCAGTTTGCTAACATTATAATCATTATTTTTGGTACTGGAAATTGTTGCTAAAGGCAAATCTCCTTTTTATGTACATTTAGTGCGTTGATATTCATAGTGAAATGTAGTTTGAATGTTTTCTTGTCAAATTGTTGATATTCCCACAATTTTGATGTTTTTTCCTTTTACGCACGAAACGTTTTTCAAAATTTAAATTCCCACAAAAAGGTAGAGATACCACGATGTAGGAACACTTCTGAGTGTCAGTAGTGTTCCCGCCATTTAGAATTGCATTTTTTTTTTGCTGCTTCACACGTATTCCGAGACAGTAAAATTGCGACCGAGGGTAAATCGGGGAGATGTACGAAATCTGTCAATCTATTTAATAGTTAGTTTATGACGTATACGTACGACTAACTCGCATTGAGTGTGCGCGCTCCCATAGTACTTTGAAGGTCCGCATTGTTCGCGCGTGTTCGAATGTGTTCGTACGAGTCAAATTCAACATATCCACTGTGCGGCCGGCCTAGGCTATTTATTTGATATGGCAGTACATATCGAGTTGTACATGTGAGTTTTTATAAGCTTTTGCTCTCAGTAACAGCCAATTTTCGCAAGTTCTAGTTAGAGAATTATAAGCATCTATATAAGTTCTTACACTTTACACGATTTTTGAGTATGCATATGAAGATATACACGCGAGGAAAAATTAGACAAAAAGAAAAAAAAGACCAAGCTAACCTATGTTGTAAGTAGAAGCGTTGTATTACAACTGAACTGACAACGAGAATTTGTCAAAGCAGAAGAAGCATAATGTACTGCAAAACCAAAAACAAATGCACACAGTGTGTGTGTGGGAGAACAGTTGCTGTATGTCAGGGTTTAATTAAGTTAAGTTATGTTGGTGTTGCTGATTGCGTTTCCATTATTCATTTACTGCCCGGCTGGCCCAGTAGGCTCAGGACCAATGCTGAATAGTCGACACACTTTCTGTGCCGGTCGCCTTGTGCTTTTCAGTTTGTCCTCCAAACAATATTAAACAGTGACGTTGCGAACAAGACCGACAATGCCCGGTTGAACAGCAATGATGCGTGCTAGTCGCCATTTGGCTGGCGGTACATTTTTGTGACGAAGTACGACGACATCTGTAACCCGCAGATTTTCGCATGGTCGCCGCCATTTTTTTCGCTGCTGCAGCGAAGCCAAATATCCATCGTGCCAAGTGATTTTTTTTTTATTTTTATTTGATTAAATTCTCAAAAACATCGATTTCAGAACTAGACATAGAACTGAGAAAAGGTATTTAGTTCTCAAAAACATCGATTTCAGAAGTAGACATAAGAACTGAAAAAAAAAGTATTAAGGTATTAAAAGTATACAGAGTCATTGAGATGCGCATTTTTGATGGCGTTAACGACTCCATCGTTAACAATGAGGATAAATCATCATGAGCAACTCACGACCTTCAAAGGTTTCAAACTCCCGTCGTTTACTCTAAACTGGTTAAAAGAAATAAGCGGCCTCCGTGGGCAAATGCCGACGAAATGTCGGTAAGAAGGACCTGCTGGATAGAAATAAATCTTCGGCACTTAAACCCGGAACTCTGCACTGAGAACTGGGAAGTGATCAAAGTAGGTAAATACTCCCAGGCTGGCACTGAAATTGTGGTTCTACTAAACCACAAGTCGATGCCATTGCTGAGGAGATTCAACAACAAAGTTCGTACTGGAATTACCCGGTGCAAGGTTCGACCCTACACGGAACGAACGGAGAAAGCGAGGTAGGTGGAAAATAATGTAAGCAAATCATGAAAGTAGTCCAGATTAACCTACACCATAGCATAGCAGCTAGTTACAGCTCGTTTATAGAAACATGAATATCGCTTTGGTGCAATAGCCATGGGTATCCCGTGGCAAAATATGTGGACTAAGTCACAAGGACCTAGCAACGTACCACATTGAACCACAAAACGCGGACAGTTAGAACAGACCGTGTATTGTAGCTAGAAAAAATATTAACTTATTACTTCTATCTACCTACAGCAACTTAGACCAGACCGTGGTACGGCTTGAACAGAGGGGACTCTCCTCACTGATATTATCAGCCGTTTACATGCCGTACGAAGCAAAATGGCCTTCACCTCTACCCCCACACATTGGTTCATATAGCGGTACAAGAAGGATGGGACCTGCTGGTCCAAAACAAGGTGGGCCAAAAGAGATCACCCTATTGGAAGATGCTCTTATTTTTGCAAATGGTCGCCAATGTCAAATCTGTTTTGACATTTGTGGACTAGACAGATGTAGAATACAATTGAAAAAGCCATGGAGCGATACACTCTCCAAGAACGCGGAATAATCGTGCCTATTTTTTTGCGTAACAATTCGTCTGTAGTGTTGGCGCAGCGCGATTTCCGTCGCCGATTCCACGGCCGTCCGACACCGACTGCGCAAACACTGCGCCGTTTGGCCACCACCCTTTAACAGTATGGGACCACACGAGACGTTGCCAAGAGTGACCGGCCTCGGAGCGCCCGTTGTGCCGAGAATATCGCCGCTGTTGACGAGGATGTCGAGCTGTCGCCGGAAACATCGACCAGACGCCGTGCCTCGCAATTAGCCATCAGCCGGTCGTCCCTATGGCGAATTTTGGTCAAAGACTTGCGCATGTTCCCGTACAAAGTCCAGTCCTAGCATCAGCTGCTGCCTGTCGACCGCCAAACGCGTCTAACCTACGCCTAAGCCATCCTCAATCTCGAGGACGAAGTGGACGATTTTTCGACCAAAATCATAATGAGCGATGAGGCTCATTTTCACCTCAGCGCGTACGTGAACAAAACTATCGCTGACTATCTGGGGCACCGAAAGTCCACGAGTAATGCACGAGGAGCCATTACACCCGCTCACTGTTACTGCATGGTGCGCTGGAGGAGTCATCGGGCCATTTTTTTCGAGAACGCCGCTGGTCAAACGACAACAGTGGACGGTGCGCGCTATAGGGCCATGTTCACCGAGTTTTTTCTGCCGCAATTGGACGAACTAGGGCTGGAGGACATGTGGTTCCAACAGGGCGGAGCTACGGCACACACTGCGCGAGCCACAACCGATATTCTGAAGGCGGCGTTTCCGGGTCGCCTCATCTCTCTTTTTGGCGATTTGCCCCGCAAGAACGCCGGATTGAACCGTTCCGTTTTGAAGTCCCGTGTTTACGTGAACAAGCCCGAGTCCCTAGAAGCCCTCAAAGACAACATTCGACACGAGTGCAAGAATCTGTCGCCCGAAGTTCTCGCCGAAGTGATGAAGAATGCCATAAAACGAGCCCGTATGGCAATCTATTGTGACGGCGCCCATTTGGCCGATATCATCTTCTCGACTTGACCAATAAAATTCTAAAGGTTCAAATAGTCAAAAAACGGAATCGAAGTGTTTCATTTAGAAAAAAATGAGATCTGAGATCCAAACAACATCGGATGACTTCTCTTGGCCCACCTTGTACAATGGGGCAGTGGAGACACAAACACACGTGATTTCTGCATGGTTTTTTGCTAAGCATCCTCCCTGCTAAAAATAAGTGTACAAATCACCTCAATTCCTGGTATTTGAATTGCAGTTCGTTTTAAAGAGAATCCGTTTAATTTGATAAGAAAATCATTTTCTTTTGAGACTTAAATCATGTTAAGAAGGAGAGAAGCGAACTTTATTTTCAAGTTTATTCCTATCTATTAATATCACACGTTTACTTTAATTTTAGTAGAAAATCTTTTTCTTTTCAGAATTCTAAAAGATTAATTTGACGTTCTATTTCCACTTTAACCTTTAAGTTTTTCATATCTCATTTTAATGGAAAAAAATTGTGATATATCTATTAACAAAAGCTGTAAAATCTTAAATATATTTGAAACATATTGATAGCCTGTGGTAGTACCGTGGGTATCATGGCTATCAAATATGAAAGCCAGGTATGTTTTCACTTTGGGCTGTGGCATTCAAAAACGGCAGCCACTACGAACAATTCCGTATGAGAATAAATTGCTTGGCACCATGCGATGAGATAGATGGTTGTGGTTTGAGCAAATTTGGAATATTTAATGTTATATACTCACAGTTTAGAGTAAACTAAAAGTAATTGTAATTTAAAAAAAAAAACTCAATTTTATAAGATATTTCATTTATAAACTTTTATGTAATAAAAAAAGAAAATAATTCATTACATTTGAAGAGCTTAGCTCCGACTAAAAATATAATTCATAAGAATGAAAACATTAGTTTAGTCCTGGCTATCAATTATGATAGCCCTGGCCCCTAGTGAAAGAATTTGCATTTAAATGTCTTCAGGTGCCATAGCTATCATATTTGATAGCCAGGACTAAACTCGTCCTAGATGACAGGGATGCATTGCCAATAAATAATATTGCATCCATTTATTGTTTTATTTGTCCAAAACTGTAAATAACAAACTATTTTGTGTTGGCACCCCAATAAATTTACCCAAAATTGCCTTGACAGTCAATGTGTTAATATAATAGAAGTTTTTTTTTTATTAGAATAACTCTTATTTTCAATTATGTTTTACAGTTTTTTTTTTTAAATAAACTTTTGGACGAATAACGTTGAGCCCGTTATTTAAAAAATAAAAGTGAATAGGTGGTTCATCCAAATACCTTTAGTTCCTAGCTTTATCGTAGAAGTATTTCAATTACATTAACAAAATTGTATAACTTTAAGGATCCTAAGTCATCATTATAACGAGGCCAATGCTTTAACAACTCACTTAATGTTTTTTCCTGATTTTTAAAATTGTTTAGACGAATGTGGCTTGTATTTCTCCAATTGTCCACAACTGTTTTCCAGGGAGCCGCGTGATTTGATAACCAAATAACGTATTGGTCAGGTGCGGAAAGTTTTGTCATAGGATCTGCATACCTGCAGTATGATTCTCCAGAACCTCCTCCGACAAGGGAGTTAGAGTCTTTGGTGAATGCGTGCAGGAACAGGAACAACAACTAATAATTGGTTGTGATGCCAATGCACATAATACAGTGTGGAGAGCACCAACGATAATTACGGAGGAGAAGCCTTATTCGAATTTGTATCATGCAAGGATCTAGCTATCTTAAACAGGGAACAGAGCCGACTTTCGTCGATGTGAGGCGAATGGAAGTGATCGATGTTACCCTGTGCAGTAGCCAGATAATTGAAAGAGTATCAAATTGGAGGGTAATGGATCAGGCTACATTGTCGGAGCCATTTCATTTGATGTTCGCTATGGATCTAAAAGGAAAAAAGATCAGAAATACATCAGAATTCCGAAGAACACAGATAGGATAAAATACCTGGAAGTGTTGGAGAAAAAACTGAATGTAAGGACATGCGGAATACCGATAAACACTTGGCATGTAGAATCACAACTAACGCATCTGCAATCAGTTGTTGAAGATGCGTACCGAGTGGCTTGTACACCTACTTTAGTGGAAAAACAAGATCCTGCGCCTTGGTGGTGCCGGGAACTTGAAAAGCTAAAAAAGGCTGTGAGGAAGGCCTTCAATCACGCCATGAGGAGGGGAGAACCCGAAGCATGGGATGAATATAAGGCGAAAAAGAAAGAGCTAAATGTCACTCTGCGACGACGTAAAAGGGAGTAGTGGAGGGACTTTTGCTTAAGTATGATGAGTACACCTGAAGTCAGTAGACTACAAAAGTTTGTCTCGAGAGATCCAGTTTCCAAGACCGGACTCATTCGTAATAGAGCGGGGGAGATGGTAAAAACACTGGATCACACAAATGAGCTATAAGTCAGATCAGCCCTGGGCTCCAAGGAAACAAGGAGCGAACAGGATGGATAGGTATATTTCCAGGTCGAATGCTATGGGGTATCGGCGTAATTGCACCAAGGCTCAGGAATATATACGTTGCATGCCTATCATACAAGGGCGATTAATATTCAAACGGGAACCTCAAAACTCAGAGGAAGAGTAAGCATAGTTTGCCCACAAGGAGGTGTTCTCTCACCTACACTGTGGAATATCACTGTGGACTCTCTTCTCGACAGACTTGAGGCGACGGGCATTCACACAGTGGAATATGCCGACGACATAGCAATAATAGCCAGAGGCAAATTCATGGACGTCACCGCAGATATCATGAGGAACGCACTCAGAGTGGTTGAGCGATGGTGTCTGGAACAAGGGCTCTCCATTAATGCGGGGAAAACAGATCTAATAGTCTTCACTAGGAAGAGGAAAAATCTGAAATTTCGGCCTTTACCACTTTTCGGATCGGAACTAACAATGACTAAGAAGGTTAAGTATCTGGGAGCCTATCTAGATACTGGACTTACTTGGAACTACCATGTTGAGGAGAAGGTCCGGAAGGAAAAAGGGTACTACGTCAGTGCAAACGTGTATGTGGACAGAGGTGGGGACTCTCGCCTAGGTCAGCATACTGGATGTATACGATGATAACTAGACCCATTATCACGTACGCCTCGGTTATATGGTGGGCGAAAGCCTCTCAGAAAACTGTCAGGAAACACCTGGATAGGGTTCAACGATTAGCATGTATAGGAATTACAGGTGCAATACGTACAACCCCAACATACGCATTGGAGGTCATCATGGGGATATTACCGCTGGACTTATTTATTAAGAAAACAGCGGCCCAAACGGCACTTCGTTTGCATCGAGATGCGAAATGGCACAATCGTGGTACGATCTATAGACATAGGAAGATCCTGGAACTTGTCAAAAACGAGATTAGGGAGCTAAACATGCCTATGGATCGAATATCAAGGGTGCGTATTATGGAAAGAAATCACAAAACTCGTATTGAGAACGGATTACTTCCAGAAAAAAGAAATGGTGAAATAGTGATTTTCACGGATGGATCCATGATTGATGGCGCAGCGGGGGCCGGTATCTATTCAGAAGAGCTGGAACTTGCCCGTCACATTAGCCACGGGAAATACACTTCAGTATACCAGGCTGAGATGATTACTTTGCTTCATGCGTTGGACTACTTGCTTGAGTGTCAGGTGGAAGGAAGAAATATCCTTATAGCACTGGACAATCAGGCGGTGATCAGACGCATGGAACAAACAAACATCACAACATCATTGCCACTGGAATGTGTACTTAAGCTCAATAAGTGTTCATCTAAAAATTAAGTAACACTGACTTGGGTACGGGGACACAGGGATCGAAGGCAATGTAAAGGCGGACTCCCTTACAAAACAGGGGTCAACTGAAAAATTGCTGGGACCAGAACCATTCTCTTCAATTGGCAGAGGAATGGTAAAACAGCTGATTCACAAATGGATCACGGCAGAACACCTGAGAAGGTGGTCAACCGTGGAACAATGTAGACAAGCTAAAATGGCAATAAAGTGGCCGACCTGCTCCACGCAAAGAAGGGTTCTAAGTATGAGTCGAGGAACATTGAAATGGGTGGTGGCTTTGTCTACAGGACATGGTAATTTCGGGTATCACTTAAGGAAAATGGGCCCTATAGAGGATGATACCTGTAGACTATGCCTGGAAGAATCTGAGACAGCGGCACATATACTGTGTCAATGTCCAGCGTTGGCTGGCAGAAGAATGAGTATCTTGGGACAACAATGGGTCGAGACCCAGTCGATGAAACAGATCTCCCATAAACAGATGCTAGCGTTAACACTAGGAATTAAGCCCAGAGAAGAACTGTGGAGAAATCCAGAGAGTCTCGCTGAGTAAGATTTACAGTGGTAGAGAGACGAAAAGAGACCCGACAATGGTGGTCTGATTCGAATATCTCTCGAAATCTATATATATATAACGTATTGGTCTAATTCTTCTAATAAAAATATAACTACATTACACTATAGTTCTAATGCATAGAATTGAAAAATACCCTCTTCATCACAACTTATTTTCAGATCTCAAAGAGTTTAAGTGAATGATACTTTTTTCGAATGCAAAACATGTGGATCTGGGTGTACGTCAAGGATCGAAATTGGGATGTTCCTTTTTCTCATATATAAATATTAATGATATAGTAAATTCAAGTGAATATGTATATCAATATTTGCGTACAAAGAGAACTTAAAAATGTAAATGTTTGGCTTTACAAAAATTAGCTCAAACTGGATGTAAAGCAGACGAAAAGCATAATATGCATAAATAGCAGCGACAGAAACGTCAACATTAGAATGGATGGTGAAGTAGTAGAATGTGTGCGCGAAATTAAGTATCTGGGGGTATAGATTGACTGTAAACTTAAATTCAATGAGAATGTTAAAAAAACTAGGTGCTAAGATCTCGAAGAAGATGAAATTCTTTAAAAGAATTCGTAGACATCTATCACTAAATTGTGCGATTAAAATTTATAATACATTAATTCTTCCGCATTTTGACTACTGTTCGTGAATCATATATATATGTCAAACAGTGAAAATATAAGAAAATTACAAATTTTGCAAAATAGAGCGATGAAAACGGTGCTGAAGTGTCTATAGAACTCCAATACAGGAAATGCTATCAAACCTTGGATGGCTTAATGTCGAATAACGATTGAAATTTAATAAACGTAATGCTAGTTTCATAACAATTTTTTTTTATAATTTAAGCAATCCGAGAGATTTTAGATTATCGCTTTATAGAAGAGCTGGCACGCAGAACAACCCACTTTACAAAGGAGTGCAATTATTTAATAATCTACCAAGCAACCTCAAGACTGAAACAAACTTCTATGTATTTAAATCTTTATTAAAAAATAATGATGTATAAAACACTTTAAGTGATAGGTATCGACAATACAATGGATTTTGAAGTCATTTATTAAAAATTTGGGTTTCTTTTGATTATCTAAAAACGGCATTACCGATTTTGACCAAAACGCATATTTAGAGTAAAACTTAGTTTTCAAAATGATGTCCATAATTTTCAATTCGAATCACCGAAAATGCTAATTTTAGAAACTACTCATATCTCGAAACTTTAAAGACCAAGTAATGCCTACATCCCGAACAGTATCTGATACTCAGTTTTCAGCTAAATAGTTAAACAATAGTAGTTGTCAAATTAAACATCTTCGGTATATTTTTGAAATAATAACAATGACCCACTTCCTATGAAAATCCAATAACAGCTATAAGTAAAACTTCTTAGCAAATATTATCATATATAATATAATATTATCAACTATATTGAATTATACATGCATCCCAAAAATAATTCCAACACCTTGAAGCTTACACAATCAGCAACTCCCACTTCATTTGAACCAAAACGCGAAAGTTTCGTTCGACCCTGTCGTGCACTTTATTATTTTTTACACAGTAAGCTCTATATTAAAATGTTCATACCAGTTTGCTTTGTTCGAAGACGACTCAAACGATTTCAACCAAACTTGATATTTGAGCTTAGGTAGATGAGGTTAACATGACGGCATACGCTAAAAAATTTAATAATGGTACTTTTGAAATTTGGAAAAATCGTCGCTTTAACCCTTTCCCTCCTGCACAATAACAAAACGATGTCTGTTTGTGATTATACTTTTTTTTGTACTTTAATGGGTTGAAAAACATATTTAAAAAACAAAAAAAAATAAAAAAGGCTTTGGATGTCCTTGAAATGGGACACTCACATTTGTGAGCTTCAGGAGTGCACTCACATAAATATTGTCAAATAAAGCTAAAAGTTAAAAATAGAAAATTTGAAAGGAATTTATAATTTTTTAATAACGAAAACTGCGATTTTATAGAAACTTTAAATTCATAAATATTTTTTGTCATTTTTCGAAATAAGTAATATTAGGTATAGTTATAGTTAATATATAATAGTTATTCAATTTTTGGTGTGAAACATTTTAAAACAATTGGAGTCTTTTGTAAGGCAAAGGTATACATCGCACTTCTCACACTTAGTTCGAGACCGGCTTGTACAACTAGGTAAGCGGCATTTTAGTGGTGCTTTTAACTTATCAACCACTGGCCAGTGGTTGAAACCATCAAAGCGCTTATCTTGCCCAGGTAATGAAGAAAACCTTTTCCTTTTCTTTTCAATTGCTTCGTCGTCTGATTCGGAATCACTTTCATTCATTGGCTTTTTCTTGCCGACACCACCCAATAAGTATTCTCCCACTTCCAACCTAAACTCCAGTAAGTCCATTTTGTCCTTCCTTACGTATTTGTTTTGTTTGCAGTCGTATTTATATTCTAAAAAGCTGTTTACAATAGCTAAGTCGAACAAATGAAGGATTGTTTTCACTGTCCATTTTTTTGTCTTTATCCACGTCCGGTAGCACTCAATTAGCTGGTCACACGTGTCGACACCTCCCATATTAGCATTGTAGGAGGAAACGCAAGCCGGACAGGGAACATCGATTCTAGCCTTTGCTGTTTTGTCCCAGCGTTGTACGGTATTAACTGGTTGACTGCCAGTTAGACTTGAAGTCATTAAAACGCTTTTGTTGTCCTTCCATTTCACCATACATAGAGAATTATCGTTGACGCATATTTCTTCAAAATCTCCCCTTTTCATCTTGGAATCTTTTGTGAAAGTATAGCTGTTCTGCCGATTATTCATTAGAGTTCCCGTCGCATAGATATGATTTTCTTTTAACTTTTGAATAAGCGGGAGCGTTGTAAAATATCTATCAAAATATACACAAGCATTTTTTGGCATTGTTTCCGTTAGCCGTAAGACAACTGCCGGTCCTAATCCGAGACTTCTATCTCTAAGAGGCGTTGTTGCACCCTGGTAGATTTCAAAGTCCAAAACAATTCCGCAAGATGACGTTAGCACAAAGTTCTTTAGTCCCACAGGACGAGGCTTATTTTTTACATATTGCCGGACAGCACATCGACCTAAAAATGGTATCATTTGCTCGTCAATTGAAAATTCTTTGAAAACGCTCCTATCAATTTTCAAACATCTGCCTCGTACACAGTCAATCACTGGCTGAACCTTCCAAAGCAAATTTGCCTTTTTGCGTTCTTCGGATGCAGCGTTCACATCCACAAAATGGACATTAACACGCAGTAAATAAAATCTATCACGCGGCATCGCTTCGGCAATCAAATTGAAACGAAACTTTGAATTCCAATACATATGAATGCGTGGGAATTTAATACATCCTATTATTGCATGCATTCCGAAAAACACTGACATTTCTTCGAAAGAAGTTTTAAGCTCATGCCCAGTTGTTGATAGATAGTATTGTGACGAATAGATAACCGCCTTTTCTATCAATTCAGCCGTGAAATATTGGGAAAAATATTCGTATGGTGTCTTAACAGCCTATTGAAAAATAGTACACCCTGTAAAAGTAGCACTACTTAATGAAAAAACAATTTTACCTGTATCTCCTCTGGAACATGAGAGGGTATTGATATATCAGGCTTAAATGGTCTTCTGACCCATTGAAACGTTCTTTTCCGTGAACCTATGGCACTGGTAGAACCTTCGTAACCTGAACGTTCAGGATGCTGAGCTAACGGAACCTCATCTTCAGAATCAAAATGGTCGGACTCGATATCTACTTCATCACAAATATACTCTTCATTTTCTTCCTCTTCTTCTATATGCAACACATCATCAGTAACAAGCATATCCAAAATATCTTGCTCTGTAATAAACCTTCGCGCCATTCTATTCAAACAAACGGAAAAAATTCAAATTTGACAGATAAATAATCACTTTTCGGCATTATTTAAAACTGGAGCTCACAATTGTGAAAATCTAATTGATCTGTGCCAAAAACACTTATCTATTGTATAATTTCAATCTAAAAGTAAACTAAACTAATAACTTACATTTAAAGAAGAATAAAAATCAAAACATATGTTGAAAATTCGATTATAGCGAAAAATATTAACAATTTTGTACAATAAAGCGTAACACCTGCAACTGACACTTTTCAAAAGAAGAAAAACTCACGTTAACAAAACGCAAAGGCCTACTATGAGATAGAAAATGAATTTATAATAAATTCACAATCGTGTGGTGCGGGTGTAAACACAGTAGATTAACTTCAGTTGAATTTGCAGAGAGAATTCGAAAACTCACAATTGTGAGTCGGTGGAGGGAAAGGGTTAAATGCAAAGTGATATAAGTCAAAATAGACAGTTTTCCATTAAAATTTGTTGTGGTACAAAAAAAAAATAATTTCGTTTTGAATTTAAATAAAAACTTAAAAGTTGTTTATTTCAAACATTATTGTTTTTTTTTTTTTTTTTCTTTCAATTGGTTTAGTAAGACTTACAAAAAAAATAACAACGTTTTGTTCGCTCTCACCAAGTCAATATAAGAGATATGACGATTTGCCTCAAAAATAAAGTATAATTTTTCAACATTTTCCGTATACTTAGCTGGAAATGCTAGAATATCTGTTGAATCAATCTCTCTTATTAGGGTCCTATGAACAAAGACAACTCTTGCCACAGTTCTAATTTCTAATGACTCTAAGCTTATCAATTTAAACCTTGATGTAAATATAAGGTGGTAAGAGGGAACCCTAGGAATATTTTTTAAATTAATTTAAAGTTGTTTATTTCAAACATTATTTTTTTTTTTTTTTGTTTTTTTTCTTTCAATTGGTTTAGTAAGACTTACAAAAAAAATAACAACGTTTTGTTCGCTCTCACCAAGTCAATATAAGAGATATGACGATTTGCCTCAAAAATAAAGTATAATTTTTCAACATTTTCCGTATACTTAGCTGGAAATGCTAGAATATCTGTTGAATCAATCTCTCTTATTAGGGTCCTATGAACAAAGACAACTCTTGCCACAGTTCTAATTTCTAATGACTCTAAGCTTATCAATTTAAACCTTGATGTAAATATAAGGTGGTAAGAGGGAACCCTAGGAATATTTTTTAAATTAATTCAATATTAATATGAATTCTATAACAGTATAATAAAAGCTACATACAAAGTTTAAATAATATAAACGTTAGAAAACTTACAAACATAGCGCCTTAATATTCCCCATGTTCTATTTTACTTGTTTGTAACAGACTTAACATGGTAATTAGCTTACCATGTGTCTTACGATAGCTTAGTGGCTAAAAACACACCCAAATTTTTGATTACGGAAACACGAGGAATGACTACGCCATCAAAAGTATACGTATACATGACAGGTGATTTACAGTGGGAAAATGTTATGACTGAACATTTAGAAACATTTAATGAAAGGTAGCTTTTAGAGAACCACAGATGAAGTTTCTGAAGATATGAATTTAAAAGGTGAAAAGAGTGATAATCATTTCCCGGGAAATATATCTTAAAGTCATCCGCAAACATTAACAAAGAACATTCAGGAATAAACTTGACAAACAGAATAAAAACTAGAGGTCCAATGTGACTTTTTCGGGGAACACCAGAGGTTACTATTTTTAGAAAAATTATCACGAAACTTTACATTTTGAAATCTATCAGTAAGGAAGGATGAAAGCCATTTTAAAAAGAAAATTGGAAATCTCAATTTCCTAGACTTTCGTTTATTGCAAACTGCCGAAAACCTTATCCTTAAGAGGTTTAAATCTCTTTGCCTTATCACAAAGAGGTTTAAGTACGCTGATATCTGTTGGACTTATGTTTTCATCTTTAAGCTTTATTGAAAATGTTGATTGCTTCACTGCTTCCAAAATACTATTTTTTGGACATTTTTCTCCAAAACTTTAGATTAAATTATGCTCAATCAGCA
This sequence comes from Cheilosia vulpina, assembly GCA_916610125.1. NCBI lineage: Eukaryota > Metazoa > Arthropoda > Insecta > Diptera > Syrphidae > Cheilosia > Cheilosia vulpina. The sequence continues at coordinate 56,319,565 of OU744276.1, read as the reverse complement.
GCACGCACTTAACCAAATGCCAATCCACAGCGAACTTTATTCAGGAGTATATATAGATAGAAACAATTTTCAAAGGAAAAGGGACCAGTGATACTTAATTTAAGACAGAAAAAAATAAAAGAACCCCATTAAAAAAAAATAATATATAATTCGCGTAGATACATTTATTTTTTTTGACACTGTATCAAAATAACGCAAATTCAAGAAATGAAAAACAAAGTAATAATTAAATGTGTATAAGCAAACTCAAAATGAGTAAATGCCGTTATCAAAAACATAATGGCGTTTAACTAAAGTGAATATAATAGGATGAGGTGGTGCGGTGGAAATTAAAGATAGCGAATAAAGGGGTTGGGATAGGCGAGTATAGTAGGCAGTAGCCAAGGTAAGAGGCAAATGTCTTGCAGCGTAGAAGACCGACATTTTTTTTTTGTTGTAGCAAGGGTCAAGTCGCACGCCCACCGTATAGCTGAGGAACTTGCATGCCAGCAACGACATGTTGGCAAAAACAATCTAGCAACATGAAATACGTCATTGCTTATCGGAACAAAATGATGACAATTTCTTTAATGTTAAGCAAGTACCTACCTGTGAGAAAGTCTTTCGGCTGTCCTATATCCATCCAAAAGCCGCTTAGTTCCATAGCATACAACTCTTGCTGTACAGCCATAACAGGAAAAATTTCTTTTTCGATAGAAGTCGGTTTATTTTGTATTCTTTCCAATATTGATGGGTTAAAAATGTATATTCCAGCATTAATTTTGTTACTCACAAACTCTTTTGGTTTTTCAATAAAATTGTTTATGCAACCCGAATCATTGTATAATACTACTCCGTACTTTGATGGCTCTTCCACTTTTGTGACTACAATAGTTCCTTCCTTTCCGTGACTTTGATGATATCTCTCGAGTTGTTTAAATGGAAAATCACAAATAACATCAGAATTTAGAACGAAAAATGGTTCTGGGCTAGCATTTAAGATATGTTTCGCAAGTGCAAGAGGTCCAGCGGTACCTAATGGTTCTGTTTCTTGCGAAAATATAAGCTCGATACCCAGCTTTTCTGCTTCCTTATGCAATTCATTTTCCATTTGTTCAGGGCGATAAGAAACAGCTAATATAACCTACAAACAAAAATAAAAAAAAATAAAATATTAAGAGTATCAAAAAACAATTTAAAAAATTGACATATAATAAATGATAATTATTATTATTGAGCACTTTCAGACCACTTTTTTACTCTAGGTGAACATCGGTTGATACGAAAAAAAAAAATTATTTTTCCTGTTTTCAGAGCACTTCTGCTACTATTCAAGTGCATTTGAGTTTGACAACTAATGGAGTCTGTTTACGTTTTCGTGAAATTTTTAAACTGCAAAGAAAGAAATTTCATCGGGTGGATCTACTTTTGTTAATTATTTATGTACAAATGTTCAGAAATCAATCTGGGCGCAAAAATAAACAATAATAAAATTTAACCAGTGAATGGAAAAGGCTTAGCAAAGTTTCGAAGAAAATAAAAAAAACTATTACTGGAAAATATGGCAAAGGTGAAAAGGAGTGCTTTCTCACTAAGGCACCTCCTCTGGTACCAGACGGCAGCGGAGGAGTTCCCTAGATGGAACCAACGGTGGCGTCTACAGTTCCAGTCAGGCCGAACTATTTAGTGTAATCCCTATAAAGCTGCTCTGACATATTCGGATACCAGGTCTATGGGGATTTTCAATACCGAACCAGGGTGTTGGAGAAGAGTTGGTGGCGGAAACCTTTGATGGGCCAACGGCAGCGCTCACATCCCAAAGTGGGTTACTGGCACCGGAATAACCGTCCTGGTGTCCTAGGGTCATAGACTGGCCCTCCAGGTTGGGGTCTGTGCGATCGGGGTAACTTCCCGACCATGTAAAAAAAACACTAGTTATGAGAGAGACACGAGGAGCCTCGGATAACGATTTCCCTCAAACGGCAACCAGACCCGGAACGTCAACGGACAACGATTTAAAAGTATGTACCTGGAACGTGCGAACGCTCTACACCCTAGGTGCTACTCAAGAACTTGAGCCTGTCCTCACGCGGTACACGGCAGATAATACCTTAAATGTGCACACGCCCTACCGACGAGGCTGAAGACCCTATCAAGGAGGAGTTTTATTACCTTCTGGATGGAGCTTACGGAGCCTGCCGGAGTACTATGTCAAAGTTGTGCTCGGGGACTTCAATGCTAAAGTCGGAAAGGAAAACATCTTTGGCGGGTTAGTTGGTAAGCACAGAATTCACGAAACGACCAAAGACAACGGTTACCGACTAACTGACTTCGCGGAAGCTCGTAATACGGTGTTAAGTAGCACTAGGTTTCCAAGGCTAAGGATCCACACAGCAATCTGGCGCTCTCCAGACGGTCGAACCGCCAACCAAATCGACCATGTACTAATCGACGCGAGGCACGCATCCAACATCCTCAATGTGCACACATTCCGAGGGGCAAACGTCGACTCTGCTCATTTTCTTGTTGCGAATAACTTGGACAACATTGGTAGGATAAATATTGGGCGATATGAGGTAACTTCGTTAGGTGGTTTGCCTGCTTTTGGTATCATTATTACCTCAGCGCCTTTCCACATGCTTGGCACATACAGTGTTGGCAAAAACTAAAGCACGAAAATATGTCGTTTTGAAAAAAAGTAAAGAAAATTAAAAAAAACCTTCGATAACTTTCTAGCTTTATTTTTTTTACAAAACAATATATATCAGTCCTCAATTTCTTATAAACAATTTTATTATAACCCTTGTTTAAAATATAAAAACATAAACTAGATATCATTAAAAACTAAGTGGACAAAACTAAAGCACATGCACCCTAGATTTAGAACAAGATCATGAGAAGTTACAGTTTACTTTCAAAATGAAAAACAAGTAGTTTTGTTTCATCGGCTTTGGATATCGAATATTAGAATTTTTTTAAACAATACATTAAATGGCGCGCAATAAGTACTCATCGTTACGTTGTGGGGTACACTCGTGTCGAGAATTTTTATTTCTTTACTTGCGTAAATATTAAAATGTCTTGCATATGTGGAGCAAAAGTAGACCGCAATGTTGCGAAAATTCAATGTAATCACTGTAATAGTCATTTTCATTTGAAATGTGTTAACTTAAAACCTAGTGATAAGGACTACATGAAAAAGAACCACATTGAATTTCGGTGTCCACTGTGTTCAAAGCAAAGACGAGATTCGTTACGATTCTCCCCAACCACATTGAAGAATACCCATACAACACCTGAATCTGCTTCTTCTTCTGTTATGCAAACAATAAAACAACAACAAAAATATATTAACCATACATCTCAGTCACTAACACCGCAGTCACATACACTACCACCATCATCACCACCGCCGCCACCAACAGTTTCATCACAGTCACATACACTGCCATCATCACCACCACCTCCGCCACCCACAGTCTCTTCACAGCAATCAGCTGTTCAATTTACTTGCCATGAACAACAACAGCATCAACAGCAAGTAAACTCTTCTCTGCTACAGCCATCGACTACTGTCACACCTTCACCTACACTGCAACCAGCTGTTCCTGTATGCACGGATAACAATAGCAACACTACTCAAATCACATTGGAAGTTGTGCACAAAGAGATCTTGTCTTTAAATAAAGAAATAATTTCTTTGAAAGAGATTAACCGCAATGTTTTGTCTCTCATCTGCACACTTGAAGAGGATAAAAGAAGTTTGTCAAAGAAGGTTGATATGCTTCAGCACAAAGTCAATATAATGCAACAAAGGGCATTGCATAAATGCATCGACATTGTGGGTATGCCGACAGTAAACAAAGACAGTGCATTGACCTCGACTTTGAAGCTGCTATCAACTATCGACGAAAGCATCACAGCTGATGACATCAAACATTGCTATGTAAAAACAGTGAAAAGCAAGGTGTCAGCAAAAAACAACAACAACAGAATAGCAGACTCAACAACAACAACAAATTCAATGGAAATCGTATGCGTTAAATTCAAATCAATTGAATGTAAGAAGAAACTGATTTTTAATAAGAAAAATAAACGAATAACCACTAGTTTATTTGGTAATAATTGTGGCAATAAACCCATTTTTATAAATGAAAGCTTAACAACGTTTAATAGAATTCTATTTAACAAAGCCAAGCAACTCAAAAATGAAAAAAAATATCAATATCTTTGGATAAAAAACGCAGTTATTTTAATGAAAAAGCAAGAAGGAGATACCACTTACCGCATTTCATCTTTTGATGATCTTGATAAAATCATTTAGTGATGGCCAAATTGTTTTCAAATGATTTAAATAATGCGTCATTAGTTACTCCCTTTTGCTTTTTCGACAAAGAACTTTGTAAAAGTGTTTTTCACTCCGATGATTATGAAAATGATTTTTTTATTGTCCAACAAAATATTAGAAGTCTTCGCAAAAATTTTGACTTGTTTCTGACCCACTTAGAATCTTTTGTTAATAAGCCTCATTTAATTTTTCTGACTGAAATTTGGATTTATGAGCATGAAAAGGATTTTTTTGTGATTCCCGGTTTTATCTTATATGCTAACTGTAATAACACTTATGCGTCAGGTGGTACTGCTGTTTTTGTTGATGAAAGTTTGATCTGTAATTTTTTTAGCAGGAATCTTAAAAGCTCTGATATGCTTGAGATTTCGGTGGTTTTAAATTCTGTAAAATTAGTTTTTATGTGTTTTTACAGATTTCATAATGTAAATGAAGAGGTTTTTATTGAGGAGCTCAACTCACTGCTGATTAACAACAACTCTAAGCACTTGTTTATAGTTGGCGATATAAATATAGATCTGTTGTCTGACTCGTTAACAGTTGAAAATTACAAGTCGTTATTCTCAGCCTATGGTCTTATATCTTGCATTAATGAACCAACACGAATAACTCCAACATCCAAAACATGTATTGATCACATCTTAGCTAGAATTGATTTGAAAACCAATCTACCCTAACCAGCATAATATCTGATTTTAAAATTTCAGATCATTGTATGACATGTTTATGTTTTGACTTTAAAGAAAACAGTAAAATTAAACCCAGGAAACAGGTTCTCCATAAGCAAATGACCAGAACTAACTACGTACTGTTGAATTCCTATTTGGTTTTCGAAAACTGGTCAACAGTTTATACCGTTTCTGATCCCTCAACTGCTTTTGACAATTTTGAGTTAATTTTAAATGGCTATACTGACCAAAGCTCAAAAGTAGTTGAGAGCAGAAAAGGAAAATTAAAAAAGCTTAAACCATGGATGTCTAACTATTTATTATACAAAATTCACTCTAAAAATCTATTGAGGTTCAAGTGTAAGAAACACCCAAATAAAGTATCACTACGTGAAAACTATGAAGTTTTATGTAAAGAGATTAGTCTTGAAATTCCCATTTGCAAAGAAAATTTTTATATGGACAAGTTCCTAAAAGCCAAAGGAGACTTGAAAAAAGAATGGGACATAGTCAATGAAATATTCAACAAAAAAACAACTTCTAGTATTCCCTTAAATCTTACCTTAGGAGCTTTGAATGTTGTTGATCAGTCTGAAATGGCTTCAATCTTTAGTGAATTCTTTACTCAAATAGCCCTAAATACTATTTCTGATGCAGGAATAAATAATTCTTCTGTTTATTGTCCAGAATATTGTTTTAATGAATATTTTCAATCAAATAGTTTTTTCTTTGAGACTATATCATCTTTTGAAGTCTATAAAGTAATTCAATCCTTGGATAATTCATATTCTTCTACGTCAAACAGTTTTTCCAATGACTTTCTCAAAAAAATTAGTCTAAATGTTGTGGATATATTAACTCATATATTTAACAAAAGTATTATTCACGGTCAATTCCCGCAAAGCTTAAAAGTTGCGGCAGTTATTCCTATTTACAAGAAAGGTGATAAGAATTGTCTCAATAATTATAGGCCTATATCTTTATTACCAGTATTTTCAAAAATTTTCGAAAAAGTCATCAAATGTAGAGTTGTAAGCTATCTTGACAATATCTCATTTTTCAGCTCAAAACAATACGGATTTAGAGCTGGTAAATCAACTGAAGATGCACTTTTAGCACATTGTGGCCATATCTATGAAAGTATAGACCAAAAAAAGTACACTGCTGCTCTTTACATTGATATTAAAAAGGCTTTCGATACAGTAGATCATGCCATACTTTTAAGAAAATTAGAAAAAGCTGGCTTCAGAGGGTTTATGCTAGATTGGTTTTCTTCCTACCTTAAAAACAGGAAGCAAAGGGTAACAATAGGTGGTAACTTCAGTGAAACCAGATGTATTAATATTGGAGTTCCTCAAGGCTCAGTTTTAGGTCCAATTTTGTTCCTTATTTATATCAATAGTATTTTTAGTCTAAACTTAAAAGGTAAAGTATGTGGGTTTGCTGATGATTTAGCTTGTGTGTATTCTAGTACCACAATGTTAGATCTGGTTTCGGATATCAATTTTGACTTGGAGTTATTCAGACATTGGTTCGGCATTCTTAAGCTGGTCATTAGTGAAAAAACAAGAGTTATGTTTTTCAATCTAAACGCTTTAGATTTGAGTCCGCCAATTCTAACTCAGCATAGCATTGGTTGTAAAAAATTCTTGTTAAGTAGTTTATCTTGTTGCGTCTCTAATAGTGGATCAACAAATGTTGCGGATGTTGTTTGTTCACCTAAGTGTTTTCATATCGAACCAGTTAGTGAATATAAATATCTTGGCTTAGCAATTGACAATAAAATGAACTGGAAAGTGCACACATTATCGTTAAAAAAATATTTGTTGTCAACCACATATGTTATGTTTCACTTGAGAAATCTTTGTTGCAAGGAACTTATGGAGACTATTTATTACGGACTGGTTCAGTCGAAATTACAATATGGAATAATATGTTGGGGTGGTACTTACAAAAACAATCTACAACCTCTGTTAGTTACCCAAAAGCATATCCTAAGAACCATCTGGAGGAAGAAAAGGTTTGATCACAGTTTTGCGTTGTTTGTCAGCTCGGGTATTCTCCCGCTTAAACACCTCTATTTTTATAAGGTACTAAAAATATTTTTCTGCAGAAGTGGTTATCTTTCAAGCCACAATACGCCAGCTTACACATTACGCAGTAGTGACAGTAATCTTGCTATCATTCCTATGCATAACACTAATAGCTTTCTTAACTTTTATACATCAGTAGCACCTAGATTGTTTAATATTTTACCCATTGAAATACGGAGCATTCGCTCTACGCATTCATTCAATAAACAAATTAAAAAATGGCTTTTTAACTTCGATTTTGATGCAATCGGAAACATTATCAAGATATTAGTTTAAACTTGTATTAAATTAAATCAGTTCCATCCAATTACATAAAAAAAAAAAAAAAAAAAAAAAAAAAAAAAAAAAAAAATTTTGGAATGTATTTTCTCGACATCTTACCCCACAACACCTGTTGATTAAATATGCTTTAATATTATGGATTTACATATTTTCTTTTGGTACTTTCGTCACTTGTCAATAGACAATAGAAAGTGCTTTTTCTTTTCTTTCGTAATTTCTCTTTAATGAAAAACACTTAAGAAACAAATTTAATGTTTATATTGTAAATAACATTATTATTAAATGAATTATATTAATATATATAAATTTGTTAAGTTATTACATTTTTAAATTTTCCAACTGTAAAAGAAATAGAAAATAAAATAAATAAATGAAATGAATGAATGAAAATGAAATATTCCGAACAAATGAAACAAAAAATAGTGTCCGATTTTAATATCGGCGAATCGGCGTTACATTTATTGCCACTAAATTTGATATAAGCCATACAATTATTTCTCGCATTATTTCTCGTTCCGCCACCGGGGAAATGTCCAAACGGTTCATAGTGGTGGTAGACCCCGAAAAACGACCAGTCGCGAAGACAAAAAGATCATCAGATTAATAAAAAAGGACCCCTTCATATCGTCCACGTGTATTCAAAAAGAATTAAGTTTAGAGATCTTAAGCAGGACGAATAGGCGAAGAGCGGTTGATGGTGGCTTGTCGTCATATCGAGCAGTAAAAAAGCCATTTATTGCTCAAAGGAATCGACGTGCAAGACTTGAATTTGCAAAGGCACATTTAAACTGGACTGTGGCAAAATGGAGAACAGTGTTTTTTTCTCTGATGAATCCAAATTCAATTTAAAGGGATTTGACGGATTTCGAACGGTACGGAGACCAAAGGGTTAGTCGCTCCCCCTTCTCCCCACGTTTCAAAAAGTCCACAATTAAGCACGCAGGAGGGAGTATAATTGTCTGGGGAGCAACATTTCGACGCTTACAACGTGATCACAAGTGAAAAGAAAATAACTTATCTTTTTTCTTGGTTAGGACCAGAAACATACAAGCTACTACAAAAATTATTTGGTTCTATTAAACTAGCCAGCAGGGAGTACGATGACATCACAAAAAAGCTCTCAGAACATTTTCTGTCCAAGATCCACGTATGCACCGCTCGTCAAGATTTTTTAAAGTGCAGAATGCAGGCAAATCAAAGCTACTCCGACTGGATTGCGGAATTGCGTGGTCTCTCACGCCAATGTCAATTTGTGTGCTCTGCTGATAACTGTTCTAAAGAATTTGTTGACGACATGATCCGAGACGTTATTGTCTTACATACGCCGCAAGATAGTGTGCGAACACTACACTGCAAAAGCCCAATGCGTCGCTGTCGGATGTGATGTTGATCGCAGAAGCATACAAAGCCACCCAGAAATCTCTGCAAACGATGAGGTATGAACCAGGGAACGTGGAAGTAAATCAAATAAGCGTAAAATGACGTGGAAAAAAGCACAATGGCATAAATACAAGCAAAACAAAAATGCAGTCTTGTTCGGGGTGTAATGTGCATTATCCGCGCAAAATTTGCAAGTTTTTAAGCACAACTTGTCGTAAATGTGGAAAAATTGGCCACATTGTCCCAGTTTGCTTAGGGTCCAATAAAAAGAAGACGTATCGTCATCATCCCAACAATAAGCATGTTTATCATATAGAACACATTTTATCTGTTAAATATTTACGGGAAGAAAATAATAAGCTGTTGATGGATATGATGATAAAAAACGTGAGCATGGAGTTTTTATTTGACACTGGAGCAAGTGCAACAGTAATAGGGTTGCCTGGGTTTAAGCAACTCGATATTCCCGAGTGTCATACACCTTCCTGTAGTTTAAAAGCGTTTGGTGCCGACACTATACCAATTCTTGAAGAAACCACGGTCACTGTCAATTTTAATGGTGAATCTCATATACTTTCCATACTGATTGCCAATACACCCGATGCCGACAACATTTGTGGCTTAAATTGGGCTACAAATTTTGGTTTTGAAGCATCATTTTCAACCAGCCACCACAAAACTCGTATGTTGACACCTGCCTGTAATGAGCCACAGCCCTCGACACCACCAGCATTGGAAATAGACAGATTACTCTCGACTTATCCTGATCTATTTGCGGAAAACTTAGGCTGTTGTACTTCATATAAAGTACACCTCTTGTCATCGAGTCAACATTAATTCTTAAAATGGTTTATAATATGTATATTTAAATAGGAGAAGTGTAATCAAAAGTTAAATCGCAAAATGGCAACCCCGACCCGCAGAGTAAAACTAAAATATTTATATAGGTAAATAATAATTTTTCACTCAATTCTTCTTTCTCCTTCCTTCACAAAAAAAAAACATTACGAAATACATATACTCGCGTCGGAGTCGACAATAAAGAAAAGAAACAGTAATCATTTCATTACATAGTCTCCGTTGAAGTTGCGTTGCGGAAGTTGTGTTTTACGGAAGGAAAAAGAAGAACTGAAGATAAAAAAATAGCATTGGAGAAAAATCGTTCCTTTGCGAAGGGAGACAATTCTTGAAACCTTGCGGGAAGGTTGTGTTGCTGATTTAGTCTGCCTTCTTTTATGTTGCCACCTTGTAAGTAAACTGTACAGTAAGAATTTAAAAGTGATCAATTAACCATTGCTAATTATAGGAAATAAAATCATACTTTGTCAAATCACTATTAGATTTGTTCGGATTTTTATTGTGGAGGCTTTGAGAGGCAGATTCGCTCAACATCACCTCTACTTAAAACCAATTGCCAGACCTAAGTTTTTTAAAGCCAGACCCATGCCGTTTTCCCAATTGGAAGCATTCGAAGCAGAAGCAAAGCGGCTCGAAACAGCAGGAATTTGGAAGCCAGTTCGTTTCAGTTCGTTAAAGTCACACTCAACTATCAGCTGGAGGTAGATCAATTCCCCATTCCTCGACCTGAAGAACTTTTCCACAAGCTTGCGAACGGGCGGTACTTCAGCAAAATCAATATGTCCGACGCATACTTAAAACTCGAGTCGGATGAGCAATCAACACCCCTCGCTGTCGTCAACACACCGATTGGACTTTTCCAGTACCAACGCCTTCCATTTGGCATTGCAAGCGCCCCTGCTATTTATCATTTCTCGCAAATTGCAGCTCCTTTGAATGCCTTGCGAAGAAAATGAGGCGTCCTATTTACTTGGAAAACAGACCGAGAACACGCGTTTAATGCACTGAAGCAACAAATTATTCATGCAGCATGCCTTGCCCATTTTCGCCCGAACTGCCGCGTGTTCTTGCAGCTGATGCTTCGTCGCATGGAATCGGAGTTATTTTGTAGCATATCATGACAGATGGGTCAGAGCAACCCATTGCATTCGCTTCAAAAACGTTAAACAAGCATCAACTTAATTACTCTCAAATTGAGAAAGGGGCGTTGGCAATTATCTATGGAGTCACCAAATTTCATCAATATCTCTTTGGACGGAAATTCATATTGTGAACTGACCACAAGCCTCTCTTTACAATCTTCAATACAGACAAAGCTGTACCCACAGCAACCCTTTGTCGTTTACAACGATGGGCCATAACACTGACGAGCTATTCGTACGAAATTCGTTATCGGTTTACGAAAAAGCATACCAATGTCGACGCTCTATCTAGACTTCCGATTGGCCCCGATGCAAGTTTCGACAAGCACGAGGTGTCTTGCTTTGAAATATCCAGTTATCAAAATGATCGAATCGACGACTTTCCAATAAAAGCCAAAGATGTCACTGCAGCCACGATGGCCTATGTAACCATGGGCTGGCCTACGCGATTACCATCAGACGAACATAGCCTTGCAATACAGAGGGATTATACTTTTGGAAGCCGAACATACAAGGGTAGTCTTACCGAAATCATTGCAGGAGAGAACTCTACAGTTAGTTCATCAAGGACATTGGGGTATTGTCAGGATGAAGCAACTTGCTTGTAGACATTGTTGGTGGCAGAACGGCCACAAATAGATGCCGACATCGAGGTAAAAGTAAAGTCGTGTAAAATTTGCCAGCACAATAGTCCCACACCTCCACAAGAATTTAGTTCGTGGCCAGATCCAGATAAACCTTGGCAACGTGTTCACGTGGATTTCGCTGGATCATTTTTGGGGAGAATGTGGTTAGTATGTATTGATGCTTTATCAAAATCTCCATTCGTTATACAGATGCAGAAAACTACCACAGCAGCTACCGTTCGAGCGTTGCAAACCATTTGTACGCTAGAAAGTATCCCAGAAGCCATTGTGAGCGACAATGGACCGCAATTTACCAGCACCGAATTTGTCAACTTTTGCATCTAGCATCAATTTGCGAAAGCAGAACGGTTTGTTCATACGTTCAAGGCCAACCTAAAGAAAATCATCGAGGAAGAAAGGCACATTGACGTAGCATTATTAAGATGCCTCGAATCCTACCGCACAACGCCAAATCCTCAGACTGGGAAGTCACCTGCAGAAATCTTTCACGGCAGACAACACCGCACAATCCTTTCGCAAATGGTTCCGAATAGGCACATTCCTGACAAATTATTCAATAGTGGGACGGCTAAATTCCAAATTAAGGAAGCAGTTTACGTTCGGAATTATTCCATACACATCTCACATTTGTAATTGATAGACATACAAGTTATATTAATGGTTCGCGTTTCATATAACCTGAAATACATCAGACTCATTGAATTCTCTTACCGATTTTCTGAGCTATAATTTTGTCCTTGGAGCTCTTTTCTGTTGCCAGCGTTTTCTAGCTTTCCTCTTTATTGTAATAATTTCACATATTTCGCGAGGATAAGAGTTTTGTTTAATCTTTTTAGTTGTTTTGGGAGTTGCAGCCAACGCAGCTTTTTGTATACTGAACGTCAATATTTGGACTGCTTCTGCTAGTTGATCTTCTGTTTCAATAGCTGATGATAGATGGATATTTTCTTCCAACTTCTGTCAGTCAGTCTATTAACTAGTTTTGGGTCTTGGTCTTTTATTATTATTTTATCGCAAAATGTTAAAAGTATGGGGGAATGGTCTGATTGAAGATCAGGTCCTTCCTCTATGCTTATTTTATTTGGAGATATATTTTTGGATAGAAAGAAGTCGGCAAGATCTGGGGTCTTATTCCTATCTGTTGGCCAATAGGTAGGTTTTCCCGTTGAGTGATATTTGGCGCCATCTTCTTTTATTGCTTCTGCCTCTAGTATTAGTTAATCTAGATCCCCAATATTAATTTTTGGCGTTAAAATCCCCACCCGCGATTAATCTATTGTGAAATATGCGGATGAGACTTTTAAAATCATTTTTCTGTAGTCTATAGCTAGGTGAGCAGTATACTGCTGCAACAGATATTTGCCCACTGCTCGTTTCTACACTTATGGAAATTCATTCGATGGTATATGATTGAAATCTATCATTTCATGCAGTTAACTTGCTAAAAGAAATGGGGAAGAATAATTCAAAAAGCACCATTATTTTTTCTCTGGCTCTCTTGCAAAGCATATCATACGGAAAAATTCATTTTTTTTTGCGTCAACTGAATAGGTACATAGTCCTTCATTGTTCATGTGTTCCGAGAAGATTAACCTGTTTAAACAATTTTTGAAGTTTCTTGAGAGAATTTATTTATTTAATTGTAATTTGTTCGTAAATTTGGAGAACGATGGGTAGAGCAAAATAACTTAGCAGTGTTGAGACGGCTTAGGTCGAATTACTTCAGGAACAAGGATTGACCGGGCGTGCTATAGCTACCAAAATTGGACGAAGCTTTAACTTGCTCTATTTGTACTTGAGAAATAAAGAGTCGTACGGGAAAAATATAAAAGGAGGTTATAAAACGGCCACAACAGCGGCTTATAGAAGAGCAATTTTGCGATGTGCTTCAAATTCCTGCGACTCAGCTGCGAAAATAAAGCAAAGAGCGGGTGTTAGTGCTAGTGTTTCGACAGTAAGAAGAGTAATCAACAGTGGCAATCATTTAAAACGGCTTAAAATTCAGAAGAAACACCGTTAAACCATCAGCGAAAGTGTATGCTTTTAGATTTTTCTAGACACCATATGACTTGGCAAGAGGAATGGCGTTACGTTGTTTTTTCAGATGAAATTTTGACGGGCCTGATGGCTTCAATTACTACTTTCACGATGTGAGGGTGGTGTTATGGTGTGGGGAGCAGTTACAAAGGAATATTGGAAAGACATTTTCCTAAATTCAATGATAATATTCAATGATATAAATTGGACTTTCCAGCAGGACAACGCACCTATCCACACGGCACGGATAGTTAAAAACAGGATAAGGGAGCAAAATGGGGGATTGCTGCAGTGGCCACCATACTCATCGGACCTGAACCTTATGGAAAAAGTATGGGGATGGTTAGTCCGAAAAGTGTACGAGTCTGGTCATCAATTTGATAACAAAGGATCGCTAATTGCCGCCATTAAATTAGCCTGGGCGGAAATTTCGCTGGACTTGTTAAAGTCACTTTATGATTCCATGTCAGACCGAATGTGTGAAGTTATCATGAACAGAGGAGGCAGTACCCACACTACTAGAATCAACAAATAAAATATTTTGATAAGAAAAACTTGTTTTATTTCATTTCAATGAACATTATGTGTACCTATTCAGTTGACGAAAAAAAAACCTAAATTTTTCCCTATGATATGCTTTGCAAGAGAGCCAGAGTAAAAAAACGGTGCTTTTTGAATTATTCTTCCCCATTTCTTTGGGCATCATAGACAAACAGTAAGCTGCATGAAATAATAGATTCATGTACATTATGTTGAAATAATGAGCCGCATAGATTTGGAAAAGCTTGTACCTATTCAGTTGGAACAGAGTGTATATCTATTTGGTGTATGTCAAGAGTCAATTTGGTGTATGTCAAGAGTCAATTGCATCGTTGCGACTCTCGATACCATTAGCATTCCATTCAAGAATTTTTATTTTATTCATCATGTCTGTCTTTTGGTAACAGCTCTTTTGTTGCTGTTCTGGCTCTCTAACAACGATATTTTATCTAATATCGTTTTATTCGATTTTTCCATGGAACCAATCCTGTTTAGAATTTGTTTCATGAGGTTTTCCATTCCAGTGTTTGGCTCTGTTTTGCGTTTTACCGTTTTATCTGCTAGTATTTGATTATTTATTGATGCTGCCTGAGCAAATGCCATTTTTGGACCGTCTGTGTTTTGTCTCTGAACCTTTTTGATTATCGTTTCGTCTTTAAGCTTTTGTTTTTTTGTGGGCTCTTTCTTTTGTAAGTCCCTTTTGACTTTTTACTCTTCCTTAATTGAGTTTTTTTTCTGGTTTCTTTTGCCTTTTGTCCCTTGCAATTTGGATTTATTCTGCATCTAAACAACCTCTGTAGCTAACACGATGGTTTTCATTACAGTTTACATATTTAGGTTCCATCTTATTTATTTCTACATTTCTAAGTGTGGTGACTTCCTGCACATTTTACACATCTTGGATTTGAGCTGCAGTATCTATGTGTATGCCCATTTCTTTAACATTTTTTTGAATTGGGACACTTGTTTCGATAGGGTATGAATCTGAACTTGCATCCCAAGTATGTATTTAATTTCATATACATTTTTCTTATCTTCGTCATGCTCAAAACTGCGTGTAAAGATTGGTAGCGGTACTTTGCTTTTATATTTAAACATATTTACGACTTCCAAGATTTGAAAGCATCTGTCTTTTAACTCTTTTTTATGCTCTCGGGTGAGTGTGAATAGTGCAATCTTTTCACTACAACCTTCATTGGTCTGGTTTGCCTGTTTTCATAAGAAAACCATTGCATTTTTTTTTGATTTAGTATTCTAGTGAGGGTTCTGTATCCCTCTTCTTCAACCACATTAATGTTGATGTCATTTTTGTTTATTAGCGCTGTACTAGCTTTGATTTTATTTTCCTCCAAAACTTTGGCCAAGCTTTCATACTGATTTACTTGCAGCGCGATAATTGGTGAGGGCTTGGTGTGATTTTGTGTTTAATTTTCTTTATTTGAAGCATACACAGTGACTGTGCAGCTTTCTTTTGTTGGTGACACTTTTGGGGATGCACTCACGTTGCACGTTGTCCTCCTGTCTCTTGTTTTAGTTCTTCTTCGTCAGTTGAGTACTCGGCATGTTCATTCAATTTTTTCTGGTTTTACTTCTCCCAAATGGGTTGTTGCTTAGCAATAAATGGTCCCCCCAGAATCCATGGAACCGACCTTTGAAGAGGGTGGATTTGCCAAAGAAACTGGCCTACCACCTGGGGTAATTAAATCTTTAGTTTTATTCATTGCATATTTGCTTTTCACTTTTGTGAAAAGTCTAAACTTTTTTTTTGTGTACATAGCCGCTCCTGACATGGAGAGCAGACGTTGACCAGGGAGCCGCCCAATATGGGGCAGACGCTTCTGGATTTTTGTGTCTAGAGTCCGCGGGGTCGTTACGCCCGTTACCTTCTCTGTAGAGAAGTATCCTTACAGGTATTTGTTTGTTTGATTTAAATGAAAGGAGTTTCGTCTAAGTGTGCCCTTTGCTGTATGTGAAATGAATGATCTCCTCTTCAAACTGCATCCCCAACAGGTAGTCTCGAAATCGCTAGAAAGCCCAAGTGAGTGCGAAAGACTCCTTCTCCATCTGTGCGTATCGTTTCTCGCTTTCAGAAAGAGTACGCAAAGCATATCCAACTGGTTTCAACTTGCCTCTGCCATCCTCCTGTTGCAAAACGGCACCTATGACGAATGACTACGCTGTTCGACGCTTCGGGTTGAACGGAATGAGAGTAGGATGAGATATTAGGATCTGTTTGATCTTTTCAAATGTGGCGTCCTGCACACAATCCCATTAAAAAACTGCATTGCTACGTAAAAGCTCGTTTAGTGGATTTATTAATTGAGATAGGTTTGGAACGAATTTACCTAGATAGTTCACTAATCCCAGGAATCGCCTAAGTTCTGCTATGTTAGACGGCCGTCGAGATTTCTGGATGACTTCTATTTTACATGCTTCTGGTTTGATGCCCTCTTGATCTATTTGGTGTCCAACAAATATCACACTTGTTACCCCGATTAAACATTTATCCTTATTGAGAGTGACACCTGCTGATTTTAATGGGGTCAATATGCTTTTCAGCGTTGCGTTGTGGTCTTTCTTTGTTGCGCCATATGCCAAAATGTCATCCATGTGAGATAAGACCCCTGGTAGATTCTGGAGAACACCTTGAATTTTTCGTTGGAAGTGTTCTGGTGCGGATATGATTCCAAATGGTAAGCGCTGAAAACAAGACCGAACAAAAGGAGTTATAAATAATGTGGTAAGTAATTGACTTCTTGGAGCTAGTTTGATCTGCCACAATCCAGAACTAGCATCTAGTTTTTTATTACTTTATCCATTAATGGAATTGGTACTCTCCGCTCGAAATGTACTGTGTATAGTGTAGCATCCTCCCGGAAAACACCCTAGACCATTACAGAGTTCTGGGAATTCCATGTTAATGTCGACTCCACTCACCTCTTCATTTTCTTTGTTTTTCGGAAATTGGTTCACCCGAGTAATTATGTTTAACGCTTCACCTTCTTTCAGGCTTACTAGCAGAGTATGCACATGGTCTACTACGTAAACACTTGTTAGAAGGCAGTTATTGTTGTATTCTATTTTACTGTCAAATTTGCCACAAATCTTTAGTAAATTACCAGTAGGACCGGTAAGCACACGATCTGTTTACACAAGCTTCATCGTTTTAAACTTTGATTTAAAAAGAGAAGATAAAATGATTTACCACTATGTTTCCCACACGAACATTCATATGCCACTGCCTTTGGGATACGTTGTCGAAGACATTGCCCAAGAATGTATTTACTGCATGTACGGGACTTTTTGATGACTTACACACTCAAGCGAAGTGGTTCCACTTTTTACCCACTAACTGTTGCCAATTTGCTTTGATTTCGCTTTGTTTTTGCTTTACGAGTTCACATTGTGTATACTGCTGTTGCTTGTGGTAGTTTGTGAAAAAAGTTCATGTTGTTGCCTGTGTACTGCGTCGCTTTATCTTGCAATGCGTATTACAATTTCCAGTGTAAGGCTTGATTCCAGCTGTAATTTTTCTGACAACCGTTTGTCACGAATACCAACGACTAGACGATCGCGGATCATTTGTTCTCGAAGAGAACTGTACTCCCAATTTTCGGATAATGTGTAGTGCCGTATGAAGCAGAAGGACCACCTACTCCCCTAACCCACACATTAGTCCATAAAGTGGAACAACAAGGATGGGACATGCTGCTGGGCATCATATACAAGTGGAGACATCAACAATCGAGGTGAGTCACTCTTTGAATTCATTATAGAAAACAACCTTTTGGTAGCCAATAGGGGTTTAGAACAAACATTCGTAGTGAGAAATAGTAAGGAGGTTTTAGGTTTAACATTCTGTAACAACTCCCACACTCTAAATGTGACTAAGTGGCATGTATTAACAGAAGAATCCTACTTGGATCATAGGCTGATCGAATTTTCTGTAGGTAACGGAGGGGAACCACCCAGCCATATAGGAATCCCAAAAAGGCAGACTGGGACCTTTTCAGCATTTATTCTTACACACACCATAATAACATTCCTCATCAAGCGTAAAGTATCTACACAGGGTGGCATAGCAAACAAATACTTGAATGGTTTTATGATGGATATCTCAATCAAAAGAGTCGATGTATGTGTAATTATGCATTTTTTGTATATTATTATACGGTGATCTTTTAAATCATGTTCCCCCAAATGTATTAATTTCCATTTAAAACATTGTATCGAAAATTGCTTGCCATTGTATTACAACATTAATAAACGTTTTAGTTTACTTTTACTACTTGCGACGTGCTTTCCGTCTTTTTACTGTTTGTCGTTTTTTATTTTACCCATATGGCCTATATAAATTACTGATTTCCATGGTTTACAATAATAGCCCTTTTTTATTATGCTCAAAATGGAAATCATCTTCAGATTTTGCCCACATTATCTATACTGATCATTGATTTCCATTGTTTACAGCAACTGTTGGATCTCGTACTATTAGGCCTTTTTTATTATGCTCACATGATCGGTATAGATCATTGATTTTCACGGTTTACAACAACAGTACACGATCCAACTTTTCTCTAATATCGAGATCTGCAAAAATGGATCTGAATCAATGGATCTGCCCAATGGAACATGAAAACTGATTTAGATCAAAAAAAAGATTGATTTTTAGTCCCGTTGGAAAACCGAATAAATCTTAAGGATCTGAATTGATTTAATATATTTTTATATCACCACTTATTCTTCTTTTTTTTTGAAAATATTCAATTCAAAATGAAATGAATCAATTTGTAAAGAAATATTTCCTTGAAATAAATTTCAATGAGAACAAAAGCTTGCCGAAAACCACTTGTTGTCAAATATTAAAAAGATCGATATTTCTTTGAAATAAATTTCAATACACCCGAATTCTAGATATAAGGTCTCAAACAAAAGTGAAACTCGTTTTTATATATAAAGATTACATAAGTTTAGACCTGTGATTAGTATGTGTCGCGACGGATCGGATATTTAGGATTTATTTTGGTGATTTGTGCATGTTACGACAGGATTTTTCGAGAATATTTTCTCTTTGTTTTAGTATATTGTTTTTTGACGGTGAGCGGATAGGAATATTTGATGTTTTCTTATTCGTGTATAAATTCATACACACTGCGCGAGCGGTTGCTCCACAAGCACATATGAAGTTTTTTCTTTTGTTTCATTTGTGTACGCAGGATAAACAAAACTGGTTCTCAGGAGGGGAATTGCAGTGGTGAATTCATACGTGGCTATACACAACTCGACCAAGTGCTTCAGGAACAGCACAAGAGGTTTTCGGAGCAGTGGAGATATTCCGAAAGCGTATCAATAGGCGTTTTTCTTTTTTAGTTCAGAGCACAACCTGAACTGTTATACAAAAAGTTCGTGTTTCGTTTTTAGCTCACATTTCCGAGCTCAGAATTTGTGTTTCTTTTTTCTCTCAGAGCATAATCAGAGCGCGCTCTATGAGCTCAGAATAAATTGACTAAGCAGGCTGAGTATAAAACTGATTACACAAGGCGTTTTTCTTTTTTAGTTCAGATCACAACCTGAACTGTTATACAAAAATTTCGTGTTTCTTTTTTAGCTCAGATACATCAGAGCTCAGATTTGTGTTTCTTTTTTCGATCCGAGCATTATCAGAGCGCGCTCGATGAGCTCAGAATAAATTGACTGAGCATGCTGAGTAAAAAGTTGAATACACACTCACAGTCATATTTGACAGAAAAAACAACCAGGAAAACCAAATAAATGAAATGGTGGACGAACTTTGTTGTTCTGGAACTAAAGGATAACCAATTTAATAAACAATTAATAAATATTCAATTTATACATATATTTATTAAAAATGACCGCTATTTGCTCAAGTGTGTTTCATAAATACATAAGAACAATCTGAGCACGCTCGGCTCAAAGCGCGCTCATAATGCTCGAGCTCGGTTCAGAGCGCAACCTAAACTGTTATACAAAAAGTTCGTGTTTCTTTTTTAGCTCAGATACATCAGAGCTCAGAATTTGTGTTTCTTTTTTCGTTGAGAGCATGACCAGAGCGCGCTCTATGAGCTCAGAATAAATTGACTGAGCAGGCTGAGTATAAAGCTTATTACATACTTACAGGCACATTTGACAGAAAAAAAAACAGGATAAAGAAAATAATTGAAATGGCGGACGAACCTTGTTGCTTTGCAACTGAAGGTTAACCAATTTAATAAACAACAATTAATAAATATTCAATTTATACATATACTTTATTACAAATGACAGCTATGTGCTCAAGTATGAGTTTTCAATTATCCCCCTTTAATTAACATAGGCACAAAACATGAATTCAAACTGGGCTACCTACATCCAAAGTCAAATTTGCCTTGTAAGCAATTTCTCTTTTTTGGCTGAAGCTGTCAGTCTATTTCATACTTAGTTTATTGCCCATGTCCATGAGAGAAGGGCAAAATTATACGATTATCAATTCTGAAGTGTTTGTCATTTCCTTTGAGTCAATATTTTCGACTATCCATACAAAAAAAAAATTTCAGACATTACACATTAATATTAACGCGGCAAGTTTAACCGCAGCCGTGTCCCTAACGACGTGCAAAAAGCTTCAGCCCTAGTTTTTTTGCTTGCCTTCTATGTATTTCTATATGAAAAAAGTTCAATAAACATACCTGCCTGACTCCAGCGCATGCTAAAGCTTCTAACTGATGCTGCAAAATCGGTTTGTTGGCAAACTCCACTAGAGGTTTGGGTGTAGTTAATGTTAATGGCCTTAGACGTGTTCCGTATCCTCCTACTAAAATAAGTGCACGAGTACCATTTGGTTTAAGTGCAGTTTTAAATTCATACATTTTTATACAACTAGGAACTGCTATGATAATGAAGCAAAGACTATTTTATTACTTCTTGACAAAAATACTTTTAACAAGTGCTCATAAACAACACGAAACAGTTCACCAAAGATTAACAAAGATCAAATATAAAGGAATTAAAGAGCCATAAAACATTCCAGTGGAAGGGCGTGCATGCTTCATGAATTTTTCGGAAAAACAGCTTCTAGGCAGCCGCTTTTCCACTGGAAAGTTACATATCTCTGTCAGAGATGAAAGAATAAAAGAGATGGATATCTTTCGTACGTCTATCCCCCCAAAACCCATTTGTTTACATTGTTGTTTTTGTAATTTCAACCCCCGTCTGTGAATACGTGTGAGCTACAAAAAAGCATGTTGCTAATGGCCGGCCAAAATTCCTTTTGCTCTTATGGGCATCGCGCTGTTCAATTATTTTGTGTTTGGTATTGAACTTGTTTGGTTTCTTGAGGCTTCGATTAAAATAAAAAAAAATAGTGAAATACAATTATCAGAATACCGAATTCTTTTATTAAAGTTCAATTCATGAACTCACATATACTAGAAAAGAAATGAGCATATGTGCATGACATCATGAATTTTACCGGAAAACAGCTTATAGGCAAAGTAAAGTAGGATTTTCAGCAACAAATTACAATAACTACTGCGAGTCTCGAAGTGTCAAGTAGAGCGTAGTTGTTGTAATTGCGTACTGAAAATCCTACTTTACTTTGCTTTGCTGAGAACGGAGCTCAAAAAACAGGTCTATTGTATTTTTGTTAGAAGTTAAACTTTTTTTTTTGCTTTCCGATATTCATATTTTTTTGATTTTAAAATAAGAATAGCATTTGCATTCTTACTGCTCCTAATTAACATTATTCAACAATGTGCAGTGTTATTAAACTACAGAATAAGCAATCATATATTGATTTTGTACAAATATGTTGTTAAATAAACGAATTTAAACATTTATTGGAAGCTTGGGTTTAACTTGCAAGTTATTGACTCATTTTTGGAACAACAATGATTTCATTTTTGCATTTTGCTGTCAAACATAGAATTCATACAAACAAAATTAAAAATAAACTGAAATGTGAATGGATGAATACCTTTTACTGCCAAAGATGGATGGAAGACAAATTAAGCTATCTAAAAAACCATACTCAACATTTACTTTTTTTACTTTTATTGTTATAGATTCATTTACATTTTGTTTGTTAACGAAATTCTGCCAACCGAGGGCCTTTAATACACGTATTCACACTTCACAGCCAGGAAAAAAAGGGAGTGCGAGAGAGAGTTGTCATCAGAGATGAATGAATAAAAGAGATGGATATCTTTCATACGTCTATCCCCCCAAAACCCATTTGTTTACATTGTTGTTTTTGTAATTTCAATCCCCGTCTGTGAATACGTGTGAGCTACAAAAAAGCATGTTTTTAATGGCCGGCCAATATTCCTTTTGCTTTTATGGGCACCGCGTTGTTCAATTGTTTTGTGTTTGGTATTAAACTTGTTCGGTTTTTGTTAACGCTTCGATTAAAATAAAAAAAATAGTGGAATATACATTGTGGAATAGCGAATTCTTGCATTAAAGTTCAATTCATGAACTCACATAATATACTAGAAAAGAAATGAGCATATGTGCGTGACTTCATGAATTTTTCGGGAAAACAGCTTGTAGGCAGCCGCCTTTCCACTGGAAAGATATATATCTCTGAATTCTATTATCTTTGGTTTTCATTCAAAATTTGCGGGGAAAATCGGGTGGGTTCAGTGAAAGTCGACTGTCTAGTTTGGTTAGTCTATGATGTCTATATTTAATTATCTTTAGTAGATACAACGCACAGCCCTGTAAAAAGCAGTGGTGTTGTTAGAGCATTTTATGTGACTGAAAATTAATAATAAAAATAACAACACAAAACTGCTTGAATTAGACCTTTAGTACCTTTAAGAAAACTGACTAGAAATAGTTTAAAGCCGGAAAAATGTCTGAGAGCGTTGATACGGAGTTACTTAGAAATTGTACAATTTTAGCTGTGAATCGTTTTACCTTGGTGACGAAAGTCAATGACTCGAAATTGTACAATTGGAACCGCTCTGAAGTAGTTAACCTATTGTCTGGAATTATTGAAAATAAAAAAGGACTACCAAATATTAACGAAGCCAAGTAAGCGCAAAATATAAATTCTTTTGAAACTTTAGCTTACAGAAAATATTCCTTATGCATGCACCTTTTAGTTAAACGGAAGATTTAACATAAGATTAAGGCACAAAATTAATTTCTTCGGGCTGAGATTGATTAAAAGGGTTCAGTAAGTTTAATCGCACCACATAATAAATCCTGCTACTTTTTATTTAATTACTCCCGAATTCATGCATAAAAAATCAGTTCAAAATCACCTGCTGAAATCATGAGCTTGTATACCGTAGCTCACGTGTGTGTTTGTCATTTCATTGCGCAGAGTTTACACTTAATCTAAATATACACAACTAATATTTTAAAATACGAACTTTATCCAGTCTAAATACAATCGATTATCGTATTGTATTTTAACTTTTTTTTTATTGAGTATATGAACTTAATCCCATAATTTTATGCAGCTTGAAAATTCATAAATTTCTGCGATGCTTTAAGTGAAGGCTGATGCTATTCGAACATCGTTAGGGACACGGCTTAGGTCGACGGCTAAACTCCAGTATTTTATTTTCGCGCTTTCTTAAAATACTATTTTTAATTATAACGTTACGTCAAATACGTAGTCGTCGACCTAAGCCGTGTCCCTAACGACATGCGAATAGCCACTTCGTTAAGAAGTGAACAGCGAACACCCCTCAGAAATATCATTGCGTAAATCGATTGTCAAGTCAGTTGTCAAACTCAGGTGTCAGATACTGTAAGGCGAAACGATCAAACGTTTTCGTGCGCACGAATGAATTGCCATATGTTACATAAGCAAATTTGTTCGTGCACACGAAAACGATTGAACGTTTCGCCTTACGGAATGCCCACCCAGCTGTTCAAATTATTTCCAAATACATTTTTTTTTCGTTTTGCTGCAAACCATTGTAATTAATTTAATTTATTTCAACGGTTTTTACGATTTCACAAGTCTTTTAATTTTTTTTTTGAATCTTTCCTCTTGTTTCTTCCTTCAAAAAGTGACTGCTTCGCCACCATCTTTTTCTCTTCTCATTGTTTAGTGCGCCATCTGAACGTCGAACGTCCAGTCACCTAATGGACGCAAAAAGCCATATTACAAATAAAATAAGGTTTACATTCGGTCAATTTCACAAGAAGATCGCCCTCGATCCAAAGCACTTCTTAGTTATCTACCATGTCATCATATGGCGACCCGCCCCCACCTCGAATCCAGGGTTTCAATCGAGCTGGCTCAAGGGTACCATTATATGGTATCTGAGTTATTTGGCAGTTATCGATATCGCGGATAATATAACGGTCGTTCGGTAACACTCGATGAATTACATATGGGCCTCGATATTTAGGTATCAATTTCCGGTTCTGACCTTAACGCATTCAAATCACGAACCTGATTAACAATTCGATTTTCCTCTAAATATTCAGTTAATTCATCAGTCAGTGCTACGCTGATTAGTTCCAAAAAGAAGCATACTGGGAGTTTGTTTAGTGGAACTACGAACTGAATTGTTTATTGCGTACTCCACCTTTACGAGTAGCTGGGACCAATTAGATCGATTGACGGGTTCAGTTAGTTTGCTTAACATCCTACCTAAGACACGATTCACTCGCTCTACCTGACCGTTGGATGGGGTGAAAAGACAACATTTTTGATGTGCAAAATGTTGTGGCCGGAAGTGTACTGAACAAATTCACGGGAAGTAAAGGCGGATGCCAGAGCGCTTGGTCTGGATAACTGAAAGCAACGTGCTCGGGATCGCAGAGAATGGAAGGCTACAGTGTCTCAGGCTCTTCACGAGTCGGGAGCCCGTTAAGTAAGTAAGTAAGTAAGTAAGTAAGTAAAGGCTGTACCTTGATCGGCAATTATTCGTCTAGGTCGACTGTAATACGCGAAATATTTATCTAAAGCAGCACAAACTTCTTTGGTACTGGTGGAGTTAACAGGATAAAGTTTCACAAATTTAATGAATTCATCAATAACGACAAAAATATGTTTATTTTTATTCAGGATATTCGGAAGTGGTCCAAAATGGTCAATGTGAATGGTATCGAATGGGCGGGGAACTTTCGGAATACCATGTAGAGTTCGTTCATTAACATGTCGGGGTGGGTTGTGGATAATACATCTTATACAACTCTGAATATAATCATCAATCTTACGACGCATGGATGGAAACCAGTAATTAAAACGAATTTGGTCATAGCATTTATCAGTTCCCAAATGACATAATTTTTCATGGATAAGGCGGATAACATGTACTTCCATTTCGAGAGGAACATATAAAGTTAAATGTCCCTCCTTAATTCGGCGCTAAACAAGAGCATTATGCATTTCAAAGGGACCGACGTTGGAAGTTTGTAACTGGTTGCGTAAATTGATTATATTCGGGTGTCGGTACTGAGTAGCTTGTAAAAAAAAATCAATATCATCTTCCTGAACGAAATTAACAACGGTGTCGGAGCTATCCGGGGGAACTGGAGAAGTGATGGTGTTCGGCTAAGGGCATGTACATGACCCATACCGACGCCTTTTCGGTGACTTAAAACATAGTTACAGTTTTCGAGGTCAAGGGCCAATCGGGCGATGCGGGGGTTGAGGCTTTTCTTACACAGTATTTGAACCAGGGAATTACAGTCCGTAACAATTCGTATCGATATACCTTCTACAAAAACTCGAAATTGTCGTAAGGCATAAATGACAGCAAGTGTTTCAAGCTCAAAACTATGGTATTTCGATTCCGCAGGGGTAATACGTCGAGAATAATAAGACACCGGATGCCACTTGCTATCATCTTGCTTTTGTAACAACACAGCTCCAAACCCTCGTGAACTAGCGACAGTGTGTATCTCGGTTTCTCGGGTAGAATTATAAATTCAATAATGGAGCAGCTATCTTAGAAAACGAGGGGACAAATCTTCGAAAGTATGAGGATAATCCTAAACAGGATTGAAGTGCTCTAGCATTAGTCGGGACGGGATAATGTCGAAGCGTTTCGATATGAGAGTTATTCGGTTTAATACCTCGGTTGTCCGCTAAATATCCTAAATATTCAATCGATCGTTGCATAAACATACACTTGCTCATTTTGATTTCTAATTTATTTTCAACTAAACGACGGAAAAGTTCACGAAGAACGTTTAAATGTTCGTCAGCGGTGACAGTAGTAACGTCACTTAATATGGTGGTAATAAATCGCTGAAAAACAGATGGTCCGTTACGTAGACCAAAAGGCATTTTTAAATATTCAAATTGTCCATATGGTGTGACAAAGGATGTATACGGTATGGAGTCTTTGTCCATCGGAACCTGGTGAAAACCATTCTTTAAGTCAATCAGAGAAAAACAATTTTTACTATCAAGGTACTCTAAACAGTCATCAATGAGCGGTAAAGGAAAATTATCCCGAATGGTGATTTTGTTTAACGAACGGTAGTCAACACATATGCGCATGTCCCCATTTTTTTTGGACTAAAACCACAGGTGATGCATACGGTGAATGACTCGGTTGAATAATCTTTTGAGCAAGCAACTCATCGATAATAAGAGTAACTTCCTCCTTTTCACAGTAGGAAAGTCTATGTGGTGGGCAAAGTAGAAAAGGGGAATAGAAAAAAAAATGTTAAGAAACTAAAAAAGGACTTCATTCCTGAAATGGGCGAAATTAATGTTTATGTCCTCGTCTTCAGAAGATGAATTTGTGAAACAGCAGGTGATGGTAAATTAACGTCGCCCTTGTCTATATCGATTGCACAAGCGGGCTTGCGTCGACGATTACGATGTGGTATATTCTCGAAAATAGTACGTGTTGAAAAAGTCATTTTGGAGGCTACATTCGATGATTCGATAGAAATTTCGGCATAAATAATATCCCTTAATATATAACTGGGCCCAAAACAAATGAAATCAATTTCGAAGTGACAAACAAAAAAAAATGTCATTTGACATTACGGGGGTTTAAAACGGATTAAAAACGGTTTAAAGTGTTTTAAATCCGCATTTAAATCCATTTTTAATCCAGCGGGCTTAATGCATGTTTTTCAGTAAATAATATGGACATAGGTTTAAATTATCGGGTTTAAAAATTGAGGATTAATGATCGGGTGTAAAATTAACTTAAACCTGAGTTACACCCGGAGTGAATAATATTGACGACCCGGACTCGGACACGGATGACGGCCCACCTTCAGGAGACTCTTGCAGACTGTTGAGCAAATTGAACATACGGCAATACGATTTAAATGGAAAATTTATTGATTCGGAAGAATTACACCAGTTGGATCTAATTGACACTTTTTAATTCAGTCAGATAAATCTTTGTTAAGAGATTTCGGATTCATTGTCGAATATTGTAAGGTTATACCAAAATTCCTTAATATATCACGGCCAATGAGGATGGGAATCGGTAATACGTTATCTGCGACAATAAAGAATTTGCTTAAATTTATTTTCGTTTTTAATCGAATGAAACAATTGACATTACCGTAACTAAATAATTTTTAGTCGCCTAATCCTTTATATTTCGTGTCTACCAACTGCCTGCCTTGCAATTCTTCCGGTACAATAGATTTACGAATAAAAGTCACTGGGCTGCCAGTGTCCAATAGTGCAGAAAAGCTGAATTAATCTCATGTTCAATTTTCCCAACTTTAAAAGAAATGCTTACCATCTGTAATGCGGCGAGTTCTTCTGCGGCTCCACTAACGGCCTGGTCGATCATTGGTTGTTCGACGGTCGACGTTGTACTGGCAACTGCTGATTCGGTTACTGCAGCTGTTAATTGATTTTTCTTCGGGCAATCTTTATACCAGTATCCTACCTCCCAGCAGTGGAAACAACTTCCGGATGGTCGACGGGGTTTCGGGCACCTCGATTCATGATGGCCAAGTATGCGACAATTTGCACACCGATTCGGGTCTTTCAGTTGACGATGGGCAGTGTTCGGTTGACTGGCAATGGTGGTGAGCGGTGTCATTGAACGGGTTGACGGGTTACTGACTGCTGGTGTGCGGAGCGAAAGGTTTGTTCGGGTGTTAAAGACTCGTGGTCGGCGACGTTCATAGTGGATGACAGCATCTTTAAGTCCCGTCATAGTACGAGCTGTATAGAGGATTGATCCATTCGGTCCACTATCTCCCAATCCAACGAGTATAAATTGTACTAACTCGTATTCAGTTACGTACGAATAACTAGCAATCCCTTGCATCTCAATAATCTACTGGCGTATGGTATAAATATACTATTCTTTTCAGAAAATAACACTGTAAATATTTTAAATAATTCAGACATCTGGCAAAGTTAGACATTTAAAGCAACAAAAATACATTCATCCCATCCAGTACGATCTTTCCAGATCTGCTGCATAAGTAGCTTTGCAGAAACTATGATTGCCGCAGCCAACCAGCCGGTTCGTAAAGAGTGGCAATAGCAGAGAGGACCGATCTTTTACTGGTAGATGAAGCGAAGGCAGTTGAGTTCACCGAGAACGAAAAGGTGTCTGAGGAAGCGTTCCAAAGAATACCAAGGGTCTTAGTAGCTTTATCTCGGTCAATATTAAGGAAGTCTTTATTTAAAAGATGATCTGGGGGAAGATGACTGAGTAGTTCTGGGACGTTAGCAGTCCATTTCCGCAGATGGAATCCTGCTGAAGACAGAGCTGAGATTAGTTCCTTCTGAGCCCGCAGTGCACTCGAAATAGCATGAGCGCCTGAAAGAATATCATCTCCATAAGATTCCTTTTCTAAGATATAGGCTGCACGTGGATGTGATAGCTGTACATCTTTGGCCTATTGGAGCAAGGTGCGAATAGCCAAGTAAGGTTCACACTTGACCAAAGGTCACGGTCTGAAGTTCGTACTCGCGGACTGGTTGAGCAGATGACGGACGGAAAAGGATTCGTTGATAAGCTGTGTGCTTGGGATGAACACGGATTTGTCGAAACATCTTTTCAATATCACTGGTAAACACATACTTGTAAAAACGCCAGCTAAGGACGAGAAGTGTTATGTCCGTTTGAAGAACCGGACCAGGATAGAGTAAATCGTTAAGACTCAACCCGTTGGAAGTTGTACTGGATGCATTGAAAACCATCCGCAATTTGGTAGTAGAGCATTGGGGTTTTAAAACCACGTGATGTGGTAAATAATAGGATTGAACGCGATTCTCGCGCATCACCTCAGACGGTTTAGGTAGGTCGTGCGACCTAATTCTAGGTACTCGGAAAGAGCAGCCTCATACGTTTCTTTCAGAGGCGGCTTAGCCTCTAAACGAACTTCGGTTTTAAGGAATTGTCGCATAGCAATTGAACGGGAGTGTCCTAAAATTCCGGACAGAGGCGCAACGGATGCGTTTCTTTGCAAAGTTGACACAGTGAGTTATTGCTTAGATGAAAATTATGAACATTCTTAGGACGAACGCCTGGAGACGGATGTAATTTTGACACAATGGTCTTAGGGGATTTCGGGACTTGCTTCATTTCAGAAACGCTTTCAAGTACTCGGTAACGATTGGACAAAAAGGCGTTCATGGATTCCCATGAAGTAGGTTTATCTAGAGATTCTTCCCAAAGGGCGGGAGTGGTCTCTGGAAGTCGAGATGCACAAATATACGTAAAAATGGCATTCCACGATTCCACCGGTAATCATAATGTTCTATTAAAGCGTTCCAGGCGAGATTAAAGTTATTGTCGGTTAATGGAAACTTGTTGACAATATTCTGCGTGTCACCCTTTGTTTTGGCCCTTAAATGAAATAACCGTTGAACATTACTTAGCTTGGAGTGCCTTATGTACACCGCAGTGAACATATCCCTAAATGAAAGCCAGTCTAAGTACCTGCCATGAAAATCTTGACTATAGCAAGGTGGTACTGTGGAAAGTATTTGAAAATTCGGAAGTGATGTTGGAAGAAGTAGCCGGAATATCTTCACCTCTTTCTGGCGTATCAGACGTCACTACATCGGTTTGCTTCATCTTCGCGTTAAGCTTATGGGACTCTGCTAGTTCAGCGATTTCACTTGAAAACGTGATGTAAGTGTCTTGTGAGCTCTGATACTTCGCTTTCACCTCACTTAGTGACCCGTCTGCGGAAGCTTCCTCTGAACGAAGATATTCCGCATAAGCCCTCTTCATTTCTACCCACAGCAATACCAATTCCTCTTTGTATGCCTCGAATATAGAAAGGCTATGAAGAGCGACATCAGGTTTGGCCATAAAAGCCGCATGGAACTCGACTAACTAGACTCATGGCTGACTAACGGGTATTGCCAAAACGGTATTAAAAACTCACGCCACGTGTACCTCGATTTAGTGCACGATAAATTAGCAACTTTAAAAGTGCGTTATCACTTTTTAAATGTATATAATATGGTAAACTACGTAAATAATAGGTGGAAGTTGATAATACTTTGCCTTTAATTAATTAAAGAACGTACCTTTTACACAAATGGTTGTTGGGTGAATCCTAAAATGAGCGCTGCTGATGATAATGCCGAATCTTGTGATATGGTGGTGGTGTGGGATGCTGATAATGATGAAAATGATGACAATGATGATGGCATACTCTTGATGTAACTGCTGATGATGATGTGATGGCGGACTCTTGATGTGACTGCTGATGATGAAAATGATGATGATGATGATGGCAGACTCTTGATGCGACTGCTGATGATGATGATGTTGGCAGACTCTTGATGTGACTGATGATGATAGCGATAATGATGATGGCAGACTCGTGAAACGACTGCTGATGATAGCGATAATGATGATGGCAAACGCGTGAAACGACTGCTGATGATATTTTAACGTAAAGTCTGTCGGTTATAAACTTTGTTAACCACAATTTTCGCTTCCGGGCTGTACCTGTCGGACGGTGTTGAAAATGGCAGACTGCTCAATTTGTTCACACAAAACTCGTCGTTCGCTATTTATCCGGGTTCGAACGGACCAAATGTCTATTACGGCAGAAATGTTTGGTGCCGACGAGCGAATCCCGTCGAAAATTAAGATAGAAAACGAAAACCTTTTGCTATTAGATAAAATATCAGTTTATTAATTGTCGTGTTAAATGGTTGTTAGGAATAGAGACAATACTGAGACCACCAACTCCGACCGATTTCCCGTTACTTAGCCTACAAGCTATATTTTTATGGGGTGGCAAATGCTAAGTGCGCTTGTATTGTTACATAGAAATTCGTATTGACAAATGTCACGTAACTTCAAAAATTCCGACTCACCAACACGCTCGCACCTTGCATATGCCACTTCCGCTGTGGGCAAAGTTGCTGCCAGCGTTCATAGAATTTTATCCGTTAAATTTGAAATTATTCGTTACGTTTGGATAATATTG
Organism: Cheilosia vulpina; assembly: GCA_916610125.1. Lineage (NCBI taxonomy): Eukaryota > Metazoa > Arthropoda > Insecta > Diptera > Syrphidae > Cheilosia > Cheilosia vulpina. The sequence goes on along the minus strand of OU744276.1, from coordinate 56,288,224 downwards.
TCTTTCATGGGTAAGTGTACATTTGCTTAAAATATTAATGAAAAATGAACAATGTAGATTGGTTGAAGGAAAATGCAAACATTTTGAGCAAATTTTCTTAAGTTATCTAAGAAAAATTTACACATGAAATCGAAGTTAATGATATTCAAAAGCAGAAAATACGTAACCATATTTGTCATAATAAGTTTCTTGAATGTAGAACATCTGTTTTATTAACCAAAGAAATCAAATTATTCGCCTTTTAACAATATATAATTACTAACCAATGGCATTCAGTAATGTAAAAATGTGGTATTCCCGAACTCTAGTACATTTCCCCACGGTTGCCGAAGTTGGCAGCATTTATTTTTGTATTTTTTGTATGTTTTTGCATGTACACGGATTCCTAATTGACACAACACCGATAGGAAAACAAAATGGCGAATTTGAAAAAAAACTGAGGGGCCCAGCGGCAAGAGGATTGTGAGTTGGGGGTCTCAGTATCATTTGTCTCTGGTTAGGACGGTCGAAGCAAGAATGTTAAAATTCTGTTGACAAAAATGCGAGGAAGTGTATCCCAGGAAAATCGAAAGACAAATGGTACTATATTATTACAAATTGTACCAAATATGGCCTGAAGGGCTGTTTACATTAATAATTGTTATTATAGCATGACTTGAGAGGCAAGTTAGTTTATTTATTATTATAGCATGACTTTGGAAGCAGGTTCAGCTGAACAATGACAACAAATTTAAAGAAACGAATCGATTAAGGACATTAAGATTTAAAATATATGGGGGTTCAGGGGAGAGAATATGGGTTTGATTTTTGAGTTAAATTCTTTTCATGAAGATTCAGTTTTTTAATGGGAAACGTCAAAAATAAAAACAAATTAAATTTATTAGAAAATTTGAAACAATTGACATAAGATAATAAAACTATAGTTCCCAAAAAAAAAAGTAACAATGGCAACACTTACTGTTCGGGCGTTGAACAGTAAGAAAATTAACTAGGTTTTACGGTATTCTATTACTACTATTGGGAAAAAAACGCTTTTTAAAATTCCAAAACAACCGCTTTCGAACGTTATTAAAGATTATATATTTTTATGGTGCCAACATTAAGTTATTATATACATGTAATACACTTTGTTTACAAAAAATGTTATTGACAGATTTGACAACATTTTGACATAATTTCCCTTTGGGAAATTTCTGTGCAAATTAGTGCGTTTGGTACACCTGCATTTGTTGACACAGGTTATCGTCAACATTCTCGCCCAACGATGAACAAAAGCTTTCTGCTATGCGCCCCTTCTTGCTCCTGTTACCTCTTATCATCATGCTGGTGACAAAAACTGCTGCCATTGCTCTGTCTGTTGTGTTTGGGTACATTAAAAGAAACAAAAGATTATTGCAATGTTTGATAAGAGGCTGACAACAAAAAATTGTAACAGACGACTCTATTAGAGAACACACAAACAGCAATAACAATTCCATCTGACAAGCTCACACACGATCCCGTTCATGTGTAATCACATGTAAAGTTTTTTGCTTTGATTTGCATTGAAGACACCTTCTTCCGCTGATAATTGCAAGCATAAGCACTGCATGCCGAGTGCTGATTGCACTTTTTTTTTCCTGCTGTGGGGAGAAGAAATGCCTTTTGCGCCATAAGGAGGCCCATTTGCGTTGACAATCCCCGTGTGTCCGGCTCTCTCCGCATGCCTACGGGGCATACGGAATAAAACTCCTCCCAACCTTGTGGTTCGTGACACCACCCCTGGGACCGCTCTTCGCATTACTTCAAGGGGACTGAAATCATACGCCCTTTCGGGATCACGTGTTTTCCCGGTATAGTTCTTCTCTTTTCTTTCTTCTGAGAATATCTTCCACAAACTGGCAAATTTTTCCCCAATTTTCCCAATGTCGCTCGTCATAATTTTGTCGACTATGTTGTCTGGATTGAAGGCACCAATGCTGCTTTCCAGGGCTCTGCGTTGTCTTTCCCATCTTCTGCAAGCAAAAAACGTGTCTTTATCTGTTTCGAGCCTCAATTCTAGATACCTCACCGCATCCTTGCTCTTAATGACTTCAGGGCCAATTTCGAAGTCGATTTGCGTGATAGCGATAATCTTCGTCAGAAGGACTATCTCAGTTTTCTCTGTTGCCAAACTAAGACCGTGCTCATCCATCCAGGAGGTTGTTCGTCTCATGACTTGGTTCAACTTTCTTTGTGCGTTTTCAGAGTCTCTTGCCGTTATAACTGCCGCGATGTCGTCTGCGTATCCAATGTGGAAGGTGTCTTCAGGCATCTCTGGTTTGGTCCCAGAATTGATCCCTGTGCTGCTCCAGATGTTACTTCCTTCCTTCGTGGGCCTTCTGTGGTCTCGTAGATCAGCTCCCGATCTCTGAGATAGTCCTTCACCATATTTAATAGATATGCTGGGATGTTGAATCTATTTTCTAATGCATTTATTATATCGCTCCACCTACCTGAGTTGAATACATTTCTTACGTCCAGGGTTGCCAGCAAAACGATCTCCTTAGAGCGCTGGGTTCCCTGTTGTGCGGTTTAGACAGCCTTCACCACTTTTTCAATAGCTCCGACCGTAGAGCGACCTTTCCTGAAACCATACTGCCTTTCTGCCAAGACGCCTGCTCTTTTTACTGCATCTGTCGTGATTTCAGCAGCTTTTCCATGAGTTTCCCTTCAGTGTCCAGCATACATAAGGGCCTGTGCTTGCGGTGGGGGAGTCTGGGTCTCCTTTTCCTTTGTTGATGAGATGTACCATTCTTTGCTTTTTCCAGTTATTTGGAAATGCTCCTTCTTCGCTGAAGCCTGGAGTTTCCTGTCGTTGGGCTGGTGTGTTGTCGGAAGGACTGACCGGATGAGCTGGAAAAAGAGTGTTTACAATGCTCTCCATTTTCCGCATTACTACCTTGTAGCCTAGCTCCCAGGGGTCGCTGTTCATATCTCGGCGGAGATCCTCCCACTTCCGTTTTCTGCTCAGATTGATGGCCCTCTTAAGCTCGGATCTTTTGGTTCTGAACTCCGCTAGATCTTCTTCCATGTTTTCAGCGTGTCTTCTCCTTCCTTGGTGACAATGCGCCTAAACTGTAAACATCTCATTCGGAGACGTGGGTAAAGTTGGAACAGCCACATTGGAATTTCGCAAACAAACTACATGGGATTTAATAATTGCTATTTAATCGCTAATTAATTGCTCTATTCCTGCTTTTTCCCTCTTCGGGAAGTGGGAGATTTAGTGGCGGTCCCAGCATACCGGTAAAGCTGGAACCGCCACATTGGCTTTTGAAGGATTTTTTTTGCGCATACCAATCACCGATTTAATCGCTCTGGGGAAATGTATAAATTTTTCCAATCGGGAAAGCCGTTCGAACACAATTTCAAATTCACGTTTTGAAAAAAAGTTATATATATCCCGTTCGAAACCTTCTATGCCACATAGCTCATTAGATGCGTGTATTCATTAGCTATCAGCCCAATTCATAAAATAATTTGTCGCTCTTCTCTAAATGGGCCAAAAACAGTAAGATAGAACCACCATAAACAAACACTTTGAAAATTTAAAACAAATACATTCCGTTACAATTTAACAAAGCTATATAGACCAAAAGAATCGTCTATTCATTACCTATCACCACATAGAATAAAATAATTTGTCGCTCTTCTCTAACTGTTACAAAAAGTAAAACGTTTATCTTAAGACCAAAAAAGTAAGCAAAAAATACAAAAATAAAAATGTTGAATGCTCAAAAGTCATATATACCGTTCGAATCCTACTATGGCACATAGCTCATTAGAAGCGTGTATTCATTAGCTATCAGCCCAATTCATAAAATAATTTGTCGCTTTTCTCTAAATGTGTCAAAGGCTAACAAGTTAATTTTGCCAAAACAAAAACCAAATGTACCTCTAGTACAAAATTAAATTGGAAAATTTGAAGTCATATTGTAACCCACAAAGTAGGCATCAGATTTGGTATGTCGTATATCGTTGCCTACCAATTTATGTAATTCCTGAAAGTATGCAATAGTCCTACGATCAAATTTCGCTAACCCTGAGCGTGTGCATTCGAAATATTCATATTATGTACCGGCTGATTAAAAATGGATCGTGTACAAACTTCCCTAGCTCCATCTACATCTAATCTGTGCAACTGACAGCCAATAATCGCATTACTCAGCATTAGTGGATAGTGTTACCATCAAACGAATGTTTTTTGACCAGTGAGTGTCTCTAAATTCAGCCGTATAAATTAGATTCCATTTCTACGCCTCTACGACGTTATTTAGGTAAACATTTGATTGTTATTTATAAACATTTTTCCGCGGTAACTTTGTGTCTAATAAGGTAAGAATTTCTAAAAACTATTGTAGGAAAAATTGATAAAGGAAACACTACTCTAAATCCGACATCAACTTTGATTAGCGTCGTCATTAAAATTATTTTACACAATTAAAAGTCGAATTATCTGGCACAATTCCGAAATGTCTTCGAAAGGACAGTTGAAATATCAAAATGCAATAGTTCGCGGCAACGTCAATGTCAAATAAGAAGAAGAAAAAGCGAAATGACAGCTAAAAAACGTATACAATTTGGAATAATTACTTGGAGGTAGGTACTAATTTTATATAATGCTAGCTAGAAGATATAAGGGTGGGAAATGCTTTATGTTCTTGTACCTGAAAAAAGGGGAACAAAATTGTCTTTCTTTTCTTTGGGATTGGACATTTTACCACAGTAAATTTTGGTTCCAAACAAACACTGAAAAAGAGGCAGTAAAAAACAAAAACATACAGGACAACAAAGATAATGGCATACAGGAAAGGCGGCTGCCTATAAGCTGTTTTCCCGAAAAATTAATGAAGTCACGCACATATGCTCATTTCTTTTCTAGTATATGTGAGTTCATGAATTGGACTTTAATGCAAGAACTCGCTATTCCGAAATGTGTATTTCGATATTTTTTTTTTAAATCGAACCCTTAACAAAAACAAAACAAGTTCAATACCAAAGACAAAACAATTGAACAGCGTGATGCCCATAAAAGGAAAGGAATGTTGGCCGGCCATTAACAACATGCTTTTTTGCAGTTCACACGTATTCACAGGCGGGGGTTGAAATAACAAAAACAACATTGTAAACAAATGGGTCTTGGGAGGGATAGACGTACGAAAGATATCTTTTATTCATTCATCGCTGACGTGAAGTGAGATGTAGTTCGTGAGTGGATGCATTCAGCTTTGAATTTTTTTTTGCATTTCAAATGGGTGTGTTCACAGAGAATCTTCTTCAAAATACTAAAAAAACGTATTTTCAATATTTTCAATTGAATGTTTTTTATTTTTTATTGAATTTTGACTTAATAAGGGGGACAGTGGTTTGTATTAGGAGGTACAACAAGCGTTTTTGTATGTGTAACCGCTTCAGAGCCTTTGCCCTCTAAAAGACAAACCTCCTATTTTGGGATTATAGAGTAGGTAGGTTTATTCTCTGTAAAAGAACTTATTGAAGTTAACAATACGCTTATTTAAATATAACTTACTTTTTAGTTTTCTGGGTTGGCGACCTGGGCTCCCCTGTGGCAAACAAGAAAGTGACGATTTATTAAAACGACAGATTTCATGGCGCGCTTAAATTTTTAAGTTTCTCAAATGATAATCGCGACGAACGCGTTCAGAGATTTAGGTTTGTTCGCAGTAGAAGCCCAGGTCGTCCCCGTACAATATTTTACAACAGTATGAAAAAGGGCATCCCTAGGTTGCTTCAGATTTACTAATACATCTAATCTGATTTGACATTCCTCCTATAAGGAAAATACATATTCACAAAAAAAATGTAAGCACAATTTGACAGCTACTCCACTAACCCTAACAATACAGTCAGATTGCTCAATTTGCCACACGAAATCTGAAATCTGAGAGCGAATCTGAAGAAGCCCAATCGAATACCACATTAATGTGGGAAATATGTATTATAAGACAATGTATGTTCGAAGTTGTGGTGTCTAATTGGTTTTGGAAATCATTTTGTCAAATGGATTAGGTGCAAAGCGAGGTTATATTCACTTATAAATACGTACATACATGGATGGATTAATATTTTTGCGAAATTTGTCTTTTATTTTCTCAACATTCTCTAAAGTTATAACAATAAATTTTTGTGAAAAAATAAATTGACTTTTAGCTGCAGGGAATTTGAGAAAATAAAAGTAAAAAATTCGAGCGAATTGTTTTAGCTTGAGATTAAAATTAATTAAATATTTACAGCCTTGAAATCTTATAAATCCATTCAGGTACAAGAAACATAAAGCATTTCCCACCCTTATATCTTCTACCTAGCATAATATAAAATTAGTATATACGGCTGAATTTAGAGACACTTCACTGGTCAAAAAAACATTCGTTTGATGGTAACACTATCCACTAATGCTGAGTAATGCGATTATTGGCTGTCAGTTGCACAGATTAGATGTAGATGGAGCTAGGGAAGTTTGTACACGATCCATTTTTAATCAGCCGGCACTTAATATGAATATTTCGAATGCACACGCTCAGGGTTAGCGAAATTTGATCGTAGGACTATTGCATACTTTCAGGAATTACATAAATTGGTAGGCAACGATATACGACATACCAAATCTGATGCCTACTTTGTGGGTTACAATATGACTTCAAATTTTCCAATTTAATTTTGTACTAGAGGTATATTTGGTTTTTGTTTTGGCACATTTAGAGATCGACAAATTATTTTATGAATTGGGCTGATAGCTAATGAATACACGCTTCTAATGAGCTATGTGACATAGTAGGATTCGAACGGTATATATGACTTTTGAGCATTCAACTTTTTTGGTCTTAAGATAAACGTTTTACTTTTTGTAACAGTTAGAGAAGAGCGGCAAATTATTTTATTCTATGTGGTGATATGTAATGAATAGACGATTCTTTTGGTCTACATAGCTTTGTTAAATTGTAACGGAATGTATTTGTTTTAAGTTTTCAAAGTGTTTGTTTATGGTGGTTCTATCTTACTGTTTTTGGCCCATTTAGAGAAGAGCGACAAAATATTTGATTGGAACGGATAGTAGCCTACAAATATACGCTTCTTCTAAGATATGTGACATAGTAAAATTCAAGAGGGTAATGTTTTTATTATTTTTTTAATAATCTATGTGCTTTTCCTTGAAGACAAAAGAGTTTTATAGCGAACTGACCGTTACAAAAAACGTAAATTTGAAATTGTGTTCGAACGGCTTTCACTTTCTCCTTCTTCAATGACGGATTTGAGAGCTCTTCGTTTAAAATGTTGATGTTCCATCTCGGTGCTAGTGTACGGTTCCAGATATCAGTTCGCTGGTTTGCTTTCAAATCAAAAACAATGTACTGATGATTGCTGCCTGTGTAATCCTCGATTACCCCCCAGTTTTTTATTCTTGCGGATGTGAATTCAGTAGCGAAGGTTCCATCCGGTATGGTGCCTCTTTGCCCTGGCCTTCTGAAAATCGGGATGTTTCCTTCATTTGCTACGTCTCTTGTGCTTTGGCGTTAACGTCGCCAGCAACCAGGATCTCGCGCTGATAGCACATTGTGCGTTGTTGTTGGTGCTGCGAAGACGACGGTTAGCACAAAGTCGGTGTATAATGCAGCTGTTGTTTGCGTAGACTGTAGAGTACAATACGATGAAGAGAATGGTGACAATGAATTCTTTCTTGGTGCTGTTGTTGTTGCAGTTTTAGTTTAGTAGTTATAAATAATAGTGTTTGAACGTGTGTTTTCGTGTGTGTTCCAGTATATTCCAGGTGAGTTAAGTTAAAAATATATAAAGGTTAGGTTAGGTTAGGTTAGGTTGGGAGGGCAGTTTTGCATCAGATGCAAATTTCACCCGGAAGCCGTGAAGGCCCATTGTGAGTACCCTGTTTGTACATGTGTCTAACAAAACCACTTCGATCTGTTGAGGATTTTTTTTTGTCGGAAGTTGTTACTATCCGATGGATCACTCAGACACAACTACAGGTCCATTGTACTGCCAAACAGACACCTTACATTAATGTACTTAGTTTTCCCGTCTTTCGAAGAAAGAAGAGAAGAAGCTTCAGTGATGAAAAGCTTAGATGTTCTGCACTCACCACATCAGCCCCAAAGGTCCGCCACCTGATGCGTTTAAAGGCGGGATAGCTACAGAGAAAGTGTTTCGCTGTGTCATCTTCCTCTCCGCAAGCAGGACATATGGTGGTGTCGCTCAAGCCCAATACATTTAAGTGTTTGGCAAAAGCTTGGTGGCTCGAAAGGACGCCCACAAGCAGTCTGCAGTCAATCCTCCTAAGAGACAGAAGGAAAGACGCGGACCTTTTACAGATGTCCGGAAGCAGTCGTTTGGCCTGTCTACACCCAGCACAGTCACTCCACCGACGCCCGTGTTCACGAGACACCCAATTATCAGTCGATGACCTAACCACAGATGCAGGCAGACCCAACGCAGGTTCAGGTCCTGATAAAGCTTCTTCTAAACCCCGTCCGGCAAGCTCATCAGCGATCTCATTTCCCTGGATACCAGTGTGACCTGGGACCCAAACAAGATTCAATGTGTTAAGCCTTCCGACCAAGTTCAGAGAAAGCTTGAGTTCGAGCACTAACTTGGACGAGGTAAGAGGGTTAAGCAACACTTTTAATGCTGCTTGGTTATCACTGCAAACGCATATGCTTCTATCCCTCCACCTGTTAGTCACAAAATAGCGCATAGCCATAAGGATAGCGAAAATCTCCGCTTGGAAGACAGACGCATGGTTACCTAAGGGGTAGTGTAGTCTTATGTTCTCGCTTTCCACCAAGACTCCAGAGCCAGACCCCTGTAACGTTTTGGAGTCATCCGTGAATACACGATGGCATTCTTTCCCAGGCTCATAGTCTGTCCGAAGCCATTCCGTTACCTGAGGGAAGTTGACGTGGTAGTTTTGTCGCAGTAGGATTTCTGGTGTCATTGCGTCAGACTTCATATCCATAAGACAGGGGTCAAATTATAATTCCCGCACAAGTTCCTCAAAATTCCAATGCGCATGGTAGCAAAAGCCACCTCTCTTTAACCAAAAGATGGTTTTCAGCGTACACTCCATGATAAAAATATCAAGAGGGGGGAGGTTCATCATAGCATCTAGAGCAGATCCCGGCGTGCTAGGGAAGGCTCCTGTGCATCCAAGACAAACTGTTCTTTGAAGTTTGGCAAAAGAGGCAGTAACACGTTTCCGCGAAAGCCTGTTTCACCATACAACCGATGCATATGAGAGAAGTGGTCTTATCATTGCCGTATAGATCCAAAGGACCCTTTTAGGAGATAAGCCCCATGTCTTGACAAAATCGCCTCTGCACTGGCAGAAAGTTGACAGCGCTTTATCGGTTTTTGATTCAACATGCTTGGACCAAAGAAGCTTTCATCGTTGACTTCATTGGAGATCGGGATAGTGACGCATTTGCCACAATCCGCCTCGGTAATCAACGTCCTGTACATTAGCATTGCTTTAATCCACAAAACCAATGTTTCATCTACACCATGATGTCTGGCTGCATTGCACATGCTATCAAATGTCGCATTATCAAAAGCACCCTCAATATCGACGAAAATACCCAGCGCGTACTCCTTCCGATCAAGAGCACTTTCAATCCTACCAACAAGGTTCTGAAGCGCAGTTTCACAGGATTTTCCACGCTGATAGGAAGAGCAACATTGCGCACCTGCTAAACCAGTCTCTCCAAACTTATGAGTCTGAAACTTTTGTGCTAGAGTGTAGTCAGTCTTACCTGTCTTTGGTATGAACACGACTTTAACCATACGCCAAGAAAAAGGTATGTAGGCCAAAGCCAAGCTAGCGGTGAATATTCTTTTCAGCGTCGGCATCAGCTGACTAAAACTTTGTATAAGCATAACCGGATAAATTCCATCCAGACCCGGTGACTTGAAGCCCTCAATAGATGCAATTGCATATTTGATGGCGTCATCCGTCACCACTCAGGATGCAATATACCAGTTAGCTTTATGTCTGATAGACGTACCCCGCCGTCCAAACTTTCGAAGAACCTTGTTCCCATACAGGATGAGCGGCGTTCCTGTAAAGCTGGGCAGTGGCATAGAAGATGTTCCACGGACTCTATTTCCTTTTCGTCTGTGCAGCTTTTACAGAAGGCATTTGCAAAGTTGCTTGCCTTTTAGCCATGTTACCTATGGTGCAGTGTGTGGGTAAAACCCCGACGAGCATCCGGATTTAACTTCTATTAAGTGAGACTAGGAACTTTGATCTTTTGGTGTCAACCACACGCCACAGATTTCGGGTTATGACGCGACCATTGCTGTGGTCGGGTCGGGTGTTGCTCCATTGCTCCTTAGCCAGTTGTGTGGTGACGCCGTCAATAAAAGTCTTAGCAGTTTTTACAGGCGGTATCACCTCTCCGTCCATATCAGAGCCTTCCATTAAGTATTTAACAATTTTCCTACCTAAAAAAAAAAACATCTTATAAACTAGTTAAAACAATGTTAATTCAACGATTGCCAATTAATTAATTTTTTTTTTATACCTGTGGGATCGGAGCAGACGACAACACAAACAATACATACAGAGGACGACAACACAAACAATACATACAGAGGACGACAACACAAACAATACATACAGAGGAATGAGCAGACCAAACAGTAAGAACGGTACAGACAAACGATACATACGGACAGACAGTAGGAACAACCGAAAACCCCGATACCCAGTTGATATAGAGACCTCAAGCAGTGAGCACCGCGGTAGCATAAAATCTAAATATAAATAATAAACGAATTATAACATTATCGATTGCGTTTGATTAGAGTTCGCCAGGAACTCTACAAGTGGGGGCTCGTCCGGGAAATATTTTTGTGTTTTAATTAAAGTGCATCAACACAAAACAAAGTTTAACACAAAAGCCCAGTGTAGATAAAAGTGCGAAAATTATTGCGTAGCGTAATTCGTCATCATCAGGCGACGAAGCAAAAATAAAAACAACAACAACAAAGTGTTTCGTGCACAGCACAGTGAAGAAGAAAACGGTTTGTGCACATACATAGCACAAAGAAAAAAGAAAAAAAAAAGAGCAACAACTCAAGTAGGCGACAGTGTGTGTCTCGATACAGCAGAAAACATCGATTCAACCGTGTCGCTGTTGTTCGCTCCAACAGAACGAGTTTCGTGCCAAGAAGAAGCAGAAAGCAGCCGACAACGAGAACGGGTTTTGCATGTGATTGCCGAAAGGAAAGAGGAAGAAGACAACCAACAACGAGACGCAGGGTCCGGCGATTATATTAAGTTGGTTTGTAATAGAATAAGCGTTGCCACTGCTGTAGAATAGTATTAAATTTATTTCATTGTAACTTTTTGTAACTTTAATACCTTTTGATAAAATGGATTTAGAGGGAATTTTGGGGTTGACGGTTGAAGGACTTCGACAACAATGTACAGAACTAGGGCTACCGACGAACGGACGTAAAACGGCGTTGCAGGACAGACTCCTTGAACACCACGGTCTGTCTCGCGGCGAAGAGGAGGCGGAGGACGACAAGATCTCCTTCGAATCAGCAGGAGCCGCAGCTATACGGAGCTTTTTCACGCTTCGCGACATCGAGGATGCACTACTACCCTTTGATGGCACAGGTTACCCCGATGTCAAGGATTGGGTGGAAGAGTTCGAGGCGAATGCGGTCACGGTCAACTGGAATGAGCTACAGAAGTTTGTATACGCTAAGCAACTGCTGAAAGGTGCGGCGAAGTTATTCGTCAGAAGCCAGGCAAAGATCCGAGACTGGAAGTCATTGAAATCGGCGTTGAAGGAGGAGTTTGGGACGAAGCCGTCCTCAGCGGACGTACACCGACGGTTGGGGAACCGAAGGAAGCAGGGTTCCGAGTCGTGCAGGGAGTACCTGTATGCTCTGATGGAGATGGCGAGGCCCATCCAGTTAGACGATGGAAGTCTGGTGGACTACTTCATCCGAGGAATACCAGACAGCGCCCAAAACAAAGCAGTGCTTTACCAAGCAAAAAATATTCGTGAACTCAAGGAACAGATGATTGTCTACGAGAAGATACGTGGTCCCGACCAGCAGCCGTCAAGCTCGAGAGGGAGTTACCGATATTCTTCAAGTCGACAGCCACCAGCAGTAGTGAAGCCGGAAATGAAGGAGAGGAAGTGCTTCAAATGCGGAAAACCCAACCACCTCGCCCGAGAATGCTCGTCGAATACGTTCAAGTGTTTCAAATGCGGACAACCAGGCCACCGAGCACGGGAATGCGCAAGGGAAACCGGAGTGAAGGAAGAGAACAGTTACGTTCACGCTGCATCATCGGGTGACGGAGCTGGTTCTTGGCCCGAAGCTCGAGTTAACCTAGCGGTGGGGACGAACCGAATCTTCAAGGATATAACGATAGGCGGCGCCACGTTGTCAGCGTTGTTGGATACCGGAAGCGACCTATGTCTGCTCAGATACGACAGTTTAGCCTCGATGCAGTTCGTAGAGCTAGACCAAACGAAAAGGAATCTGCAAGGTATAGGTTCAGGCAAAGTAATGACACTAGGTAGTTTCTGGGTAGATTTACGTGTAGATGAGGTCGAACTGAAATTAAGATTTCATGTGGTAAAAGAAAGCGACATACATGCGGCGGTGATAGGGAACGACATCCTAGCTGAGGTAGATTTGTCGATTACCAATGAAGGCGTAAAGTTTAGAAGCAAGCGCGAAGTTGTCGAAACAGTTGTAGAGCACACAGTTGGTGCTAAGCTAAGCAAAAGCAACGAGTACACTGCTGATTACGGACGAGGGGGCCGGGAAGCAGAAGCAGAACGTCGCTGTTGAACACACAGTTGAACAGTTGAGTGAGAGCCATGACTATACAGCCGGTTGCGAGGAGGATCGCGAATCGGAAGTAGCCGAGTTGGCTGAAGAGTTTCGATCCATCTGTTTGGCAGTGGAGGAGGGAGTGTTCGAGAGCGGAAATATTGTCGACTTAGGCCACTTGAGCGTGGAGGAAGGAAGAATCTTAGAGAAAATGATAACCGACTACACCCCGACTAAGAACAACAATTCACCGGTCGAGATGAAGTTGGTTCTGACGGACGAGATTCCTGTTTGCCAGAGACCCAGACGTATGCCGTATGCAGACCAACAATGGGTACGAGACCAAGTTAAGCTCTGGTTAGAGGAAGGGATCGTGCAACCGAGTACGTCCGAGTATGCGTCACCGATTGTGCTCGTGTCAAAGAAAGATGGATCGAGGACATTATGCTGCGATTACCGAAGGTTGAACGAGAAGATCGTGAGAGATAATTTCCCAATGGTGCAAATCGACGACGTCCTGGAGAGGTTACAGGGAGCGAAAGTGTTTACCACGTTGGATCTGGTAAACGGTTTCTTCCACGTCCCGGTAGCACCGTGCTCTCGAAAATACACATCGTTCGTGACGCAAGAGGGACAGTACGAGTTCTTAGTCGTGCCATTTGGTATTTCGAACTCGCCCGCAGTATTCTGCAGGTACATCTCCATGGTTTTCCGAGAACTAATACAATCTGGCGTAATGGTGCTGTATATGGACGACCTGGTGATTCCGTCTAGAGATGAAAAGGAAGGTGTCAAAAGGTTACAAACGGTCCTGAATGTAGCCACCGAGCACGGACTGAAGATCAAATGGAAAAAATGCCAATTCCTGAAGAGGAAGGTAGAGTTTCTCGGATACGTCGTTGAGGATGGAGGCATTCTCCCATCAGGGGAAAAGTCGAAGGCGATAGAGAACTTCCAGATACCCCGAGATAAGAAAGCGCTCCAACGTTTCTTAGGCTTGACCTCGTACTTTAGGAAGTTCGTCGAAGGGTTCGCAACTGTTGCTAAGCCTTTATCTGATTTACTGCGCAAGGATGCTGGGTTCGAGTGGGGAGCTGAACAAGCTGCTGCCTTCCAACAACTTAAAGCCGCCCTGACCAAAGCACCGGTTCTGAAACTATTCAACCCCAAAGCTATAACAGAGGTCCACGCAGACGCCAGTAAATATGGATATGGGGCAGTTTTACTCCAGAAGAATATAGAGGACCAACAGCTACATCCAGTACAATACATGAGTCGGAAGACGTCGACAGTTGAGCAGAAGTATCACTCGTACGAGCTAGAAGTATTAGCGATTGTCGAAGCTCTGAAAAAGTGGAGGGTATACGTTTTGGGAATGAAATTTAAGATCGTCACGGATTGTAACGCGTTCACGATGACGATGAAAAAACAGGATTTACCAGTAAGGGTAGCAAGATGGGCCATGTTCCTCCAAGATTTTCATTATGAAATCGAACATCGCTCCGGATGCAAGATGAAGCATGTATATGCTTTGAGTAGAGTGTCTTGTCTCATGATAGAGGACTCACTCAACCACCGGCTGAGAGAAGCACAACTGAAGGACGCCTGGATTAGAGCAGTAAGCACGATCCTGGAACAAAGGGACTATGAAGATTTCTACATAAAAGCAGGGATTCTGTATAAGGACCCAGTCAACGAGTTAATAGTAGTTCCGACAGCGATGGAGAAGGAAATAATAGGTATCGCACACCATCAAGGGCATTTTTCCGTTAAGAAAACGCAAGATTTGGTGGAGAAGACGTTCTTTATCCCAGAACTAACCGCGAAAGTCAGCGAGGTCGTCAAAGGCTGCGTCAAGTGCATCATCACAGAGTCTAAAGCAGGCAAAAAGGAAGGATATTTAAAACCCATCGACAAGGAAGACAAGCCGTTAGGGACGTACCACATCGATCACGTAGGGCCCATGGAGCAGACCCATAAGCAGTTTAACCACATCCTTGTGGTAGTAGATGCGTTCTCCAAATTCGAATGGCTCTATCCGACGAAAAGCACGGGAACAGCAGAGGTATTGGATCGGTTGAGAAAACAAGCCACGACGTTTGGGAACCCTAGGCGTATTATATCAGACAGAGGCACGGGTTTTACGTCAACTGCATTTGAGGACTACTGCAGAGAAGAGAACATCCAGCATTTACTGATTGCAACGGGAGTTCCACGAGGAAACGGGCAAGTGGAGAGAATCCATAAGATCGTAGTGCCGATGTTGGCAAAGGCGTGCGTCGGGAGCCCGAAAAATTGGTATCAACATGTGGGACGGGTGCAGCAGCTGATCGACAATTCACCGTCCAGAAGCACGAGGTTCAGCCCATTCAAAATATTAACCGGCTTGGAGATGCGTTTCCCAGATTACCCCGACCTTCGTGAGTGGCTAGAAGATACAGCAGTCGAGGAGTTGAATACCGAGCGTGGTGCCATACGGGAAGAGGCCCGAGAGAACATCGCAGTCATTCAGCGCGAGAACCAGAAAACTTTCGATAAAAGTTGGAAGCCGGAACAGACGTACGCCGAGAACGAGTTAGTCGCCATCAAGCGCACTCAGTTCGGGACGGGGATGAAGCTGCGGCCGAAGTACTTGGGGCCGTATAAAGTGTTGAAATGCTCAAACCATGGAAGGTACGAGGTACATAAAATCGGTGACCACGAAGGCCCTATGAGAACAAACACCATCGCAGAAAATATGAAGAGGTGGACTCCTTCATTCGGGTCGAATGAAATGTCAGGATAGCCGGATGTGGGATCGGAGCAGACGACAACACAAACAATACATACAGAGGAATGAGCAGACCAAAAAGTAAGAACGGTACAGACAAACGATACATACGGACAGACAGTAGGAACAACCGAAAACCCCGATACCCAGTTGATATAGAGACCTCAAGCAGTGAGCACCGCGGTAGCATAAAATCTAAATATAAATAATAAACGAATTATAACATTATCGATTGCGTTTGATTAGAGTTCGCCAGGAACTCTACATACCTAAGCTAACAAGTCGGTAAGTTCATCTACTTTTATCCGAAGATTGGGCACCTTGTCGTGATGGGGCGGCTTAAGTAGATTAACAGGATGCTAGATCAGGGTAGTGACCCAACTCCTCTGGTAGAGCTGAATGTGAATTGAAAAACCAAGATCCAATCCGATCAATCGATCAACCCTTAACTCCAAGATGACTAGTCTACAATGTCGAGGGAGCTGTGATAAGGTAGGTAAAACTACTGGTTCACAGGGTTCAGGGGAATTGAACCGTTAATGGAGACTCCTCAGGGGCAGCTCAATCCTCTGTTGTAATTTAGTTGTGTAGGATAGGTATTGGGGATCTCTGCCTATTCGGTCTGTTTAATTCTCCCCTACTCGTGGGTACACATATGGACCTTAATAAAATTAAAATAAACAATACTCCTTCGGAAAACGTGGTGGAAGGCTTAGGAGGGGTCGAGAAGGCGTTGGAAGGCACTGACATGAACCCGAGTAAGCTCGATGGGTCAGTGGACTCTGATGGGAAACCAAAAGAGTTAGCAGACCAATCGTCGGTGGAGGTGGACAATGCGGTGCAGAAATGCGCCAAGAGGTCAGCCGAAACTGCGGAAGCCGGGTTGGAAGAGGAGAGAAGTCCCGACTCCGAGCGGAAGTTGCACAAACAACTGAAGCAAAGGATGAAGAGGGTCAGAAGGAAGCAAAGATTGGCCTTGGTCAAATCTGTTTCGGCGGAAGGCATAAGTAAGTCGGTTGAGGAGCTGACTAAATTGGTTGCCAACTTCACGTCGACCGAAACCTCTCCAGAAGACGGTGGATCTAGGAAACGGTTCAAATGTTCTGGCACCATTAATCCATCCGAAACTGAGAAGAAGGGGACGGAAGGCGGAAGGGAAGACGGACAGTCTGTTCAGTATGGGGTCAGTCTACAGGTACCACACTCCAGTGGTTATGGACAACATCTACAACGGACTATTAGCAGAAATCGTGCAAGGCCGAGCAACCTGGACCAGACAAGGTAAAGCGAAAGCTGAGCCAAGCTATGGGAAGGAGAGCAAAGCAAGCAGATGATGCGAAGCCTTACGCTAGGAGTGAGGGAGCCAAAGTTGACAAGGGCGTAAAAACCTTTGCTCAAACAGCGGCGAACGATCTCCAAATGGGTGTTGCCGACATGAGTCGAGAGGGAGGGATAGAAGCTTCACAGTTGAATAAATGCTCTGCTGGGGGCTCTAGGCTTACTTCCGACAAATGCAGGTGATATCGGTGTAAAGGAGATAACCTTGGAGGAAGGGATTATAGCAATAAAATGCGGTAACCAAAAAACCAAGGGTTGTCTCACATAGACTGTAGGGAAGATGACCGACCTAGCAGGAGATAGACTCTTCTGCGGGTTTGACATATCATTCGTGAAGTTCCAAGGATCATCGGAAAAGACTAAACCTGGTAAGCCACCCGGTGGGGCGACGAAGTGATAGACACCATGGAGATGGGATCAACACAAGTCGGGCGGGAGGTGGGCCTGTACCTGGAAAAGCTGATTGTGATTCAATTGAACCTTCATCACAGCAAAGCAGCATCAGCAATGATGACTAAATGTTTTGATGGGGATTCATTTGATATAGCCCTGATACAGGAGCCTTGGATCTTTAGAGGAAAGATTAGAGGACTCCCAAATAACATGGCTGAGTTACATTATGCGCAAACTAGCGGAAGAATTAGTTCCTGTATCTTGGTAAGGCACGGAGTTCAAGCAAATAAACTGCCGGATCTGTGTGCCCCACACCTTGCAACAGTACGAGTAGGATCAGGTGCGGGAAGTTTTGTCATAGCATCTGCATACCTGCCGTATGATTCTCCAGAACCTCCTCCGACAAGAGAGTTAGAGTCTTTGGTGAATGCATGCAGGAACAGGAACGAGGATCTAATAATTGGTTGTGATGCCAATGCACATAATACTGTGTGGGGCAGCACCAACTATAATTACAGAGGAGAAGCCTTATTCGAGCCGACCTTCGTCGATGTGAGGCAAATGGAAGTGATCGATGTTACCCTGTGCAGTAGCCAGATAATTGAAAGAGTATCAAATTGGAGGGTAATGGATCAGGCTACATTGTCGGAGCCATTTCATTTGATGTTCGCTATGGATCTAAAAGGAAAAAAGATCGGAAATACATCAGAATTCCGAAGAACACAGATAGGATAAAATACCTGGAAGTGTTGGAGAAAAAACTGAATGTAAGGACATGCGGAATACCGAAAAACACTTGGCATGTAGAATCACAACTGAAGCATCTGCAATCAGTTGTTGAAGATGCGTACCGAGTGGCTTGTACACCTACTTTAGTGGAAAAACAAGATCCTGCGCCTTGGTGGTGCCGGGAACTTGAAAAGCTAAAAAAGGTTGTGAGGAAGGCCTCCAATCACGCCATGAGGAGGGGAGAACTCGAAGCATGGGATGAATATAAGGCGAAAAAGGAAGAGCTAAATGTCACTCTGCAACGACGTAAAAGGGAGTCGTGGAGGGACTTTTGCTCAAGTATGAGGAGTACATCTGAAGTCAGTAGACTACAAAAGATTTTCTCGAGAGATCCAGTTTCTAAGATCGGACTCATTCTTAATAAAGCGGGGGAGATGGTAGAAACTCTGGATCACACAAATGAGGTCCTAATGGAGGTACACTTTCCAGGAAGCTATAAGTGAGATCAGCCCTGGGCTCCAAGGAAACAAGGAGCGAACAGGATGGATAGGACGGAAGCAGAACGGATCGTGACACCACAAGCGGTCAAGGGTGCGATAGAAACATTCTCACCCTTCAAAACTGCGGGGCCGGATGGTATATTTCCAGGTCTAATGCAATGGGGTATATACGTAATTGCACCGAGGCTATATCCCGATTACATGGAGGGAAGCAAATGTGGTCTACCTTCCAAAGCCGGGAAAAAAGGACTACATTCAGACCAGTCAGCCTAACATCCTTCCTGTTAAAAACAATGGAAAGGGTGATGGTGGACTATATGGAGGGTACTGCGCTTAGGACGTATCCTTTAAATAGTAGACAGCATGCATACAGAAACATGTCTACAGAAACAGCGCTACATCAAGTAGTACGCGTTGCGGAGGAAGAGCTAAATACCGGGTTCATTGCAATGACCACTATAATGGACATTGAAGGTGCCTTCGATAAGATATGCTTTGAAAGTCTGAAACAAGCCTTGGAAAAACGTAGGGTTAACCCACTGGTGGTAAGATGGGTGGACAATATGTTGAATACAAGAGCGATTAATATTCAGACGGGAACCTCAAAACTCAGAGGAAGGGTTAGCAGAGGTTGCCCACAAGGAGGTGTTCTCTCACCTACACTGTGGACTCTCTTCTCGACAGACTTGAGGCGACGGGCATTCACACAGTGGGATATGCCGACGACATAGCAATAATGGCCAGAGGCAAATTCATGGACGTCACCGCAGATATCATGAGGAACGCACTCAGAGTGGTTGACCGGTGGTGTCTGGAACAAGGGCTCTCCATTAATGCGGGGAAAACAGATCTAATAGTCTTCACTAGGAAGAGGAAAAATCTGGAATTTCGGCCCTTAACACTTTTCGGATCGGAACTAACAATGACTAAGAAGGTTAAGTATCTGGGAGTCTATCTAGATACTGGACTTACTTGGAACTACCATGTTAAGGAGAAGGTCCGGAAGGCAAAAAGGGTACTACATCAATGCAAACGTGTATGTGGACAGAGGGGGGAGTCTCGCCTAGGTCAGCATACTGGATGTATACGATGATAAGTAGACCCATTATCACGTACGCCTCGGTTATATGGTGGGCGAAAGCCTCTCAGAAAACCGTCAGGAAGCACCTGGATAGGGTTCAACGATTAGCATGTATAGGAATTACAGGTGCAATACGTACAACCCTAACATGGAATATCCTGGAACTTGTCAAAAACGAGATTAGGGAGCTGAACATGCCTATGGATCGAATATCAAGGGTGCGTATTATGGAAAGAAATCACAAAACTCGTATTGAGAACGGATGACTTCCAGAAAAAAGAAATGGTGAAATAGTGATTTTCACGGATGGATCCATGATTGATGGCGCAGCGGGGGCCGGTATCTATTCAGAAGAGCTGGAACTTGCCCGTCACATTAGCCACGGGAAATACACTTCAGTATACCAGGCTGAGATGATTGCTTTGCTTTATGCGTTGGACTACTTGCTTGAGTGTCAGGTGGAAGGAAGAAATATCCTTATAGCACTGGACAATCAGGCGGTGATCAGACGCATGGAACAAACAAACATCACAACATCATTGCCACTGGAATGTGTACTTAAGCTCAATAAGTGTTCATCTAAAAATGAAGTAACACTGACGTGGGTACGGGGACACAGGGATCGAAGGCAATGTAAAGGCGGACTCCCTTGCAAAACAGGGGTCAACTGAAAAGTTGCTGGGACCAGAACCATTCTCTTCAACTGGCAGAGGAATGGTAGAACAGCTGATTCACAAATGGATCACGGCAGAACACCTGAGAAGGTGGTCAACCGTGGAACAATGTAGACAAGCTAAAATGGCAATAAAGTGGCCGACCTGCTCCACGCAAAGAAGGGTTCTAAGTATGAGTCGAGGAACATTGAAATGGGTGGTGGCTTTGTCTACAGGACATGGTAATTTCGGGTATCACTTAAGGAAAATGGGCCCTATAGAGGATGATACCTGTAGACTATGCCTGGAAGAATCTGAGACAGCGGCACATATACTGTGTCAATGTCCAGCGTTGGCTGGCAGAAGAATGAGGATCTTGGGACATCAATGGGTCGAGACCCAGTCGATGAAACAGAGGAACACTAGGAATTAAGCCCAGAGAAGAACTGTGGAGAAATCCAGAGAATCTCGCTGAGTAAGATTTACAGTGGTTGAGAGACGAAAAGAGACCCGACAATGGTGGTCTGAT
The DNA here is from genome assembly GCA_916610125.1 of Cheilosia vulpina. Lineage (NCBI taxonomy): Eukaryota > Metazoa > Arthropoda > Insecta > Diptera > Syrphidae > Cheilosia > Cheilosia vulpina. The sequence goes on along the minus strand of OU744276.1, from coordinate 56,267,379 downwards.
TCGAATATCACTCGAAATCTATATATATATAAGCCAACAAAAAAATACATTATATTTTAATTATAAGTCCACATGTCTACAGGTTTTCGGACTCTACTACTTCTACGAATATCGCCTGTATGTTTTTTACAACCTGTTAAATCTGTTTCTTGTCCTTGTTCGAGAACATTATCTTTACCAATATCTGATCTCTTACTGGTCACTGGCCACTGAGATACCATCTCAAAAAATGGGACTTTCCGACGATGACTCCTGTCGACTCTACGGAGAAGAAATTTTCAATGTTATTACCTGATAATGCGGCTGAAGTAAAAACTCCCCATTCGCACAAAATTTTCAATGTTATTACCTGACAATGAGGCTGAAGAGAAAACTTATAATAGTAATAATTAAGCTAGGGAGTTTTCGAAGGGAGAAAGAGTTGCTGTTAGGAATTACATTGGAAAAGACAATTGGCACTTTGGTGAAGTTTGTGAAAAACCTGGATTAAATAAAATTTCAGATGGTGATTTTTTTTGTAACTGGATGCGGTGTAATTCGGTATTGTAACAGGATATTATTCAATTTAATTTATAACTCTTCATTTTTGTTTCTTAAGAAACGTAACTTATTTTTCAGTGTTTGCACATAACGTTCTGCCTGGCCATTTGTTGCAGGGTGGTAAGGTGCAGTACGTTTATGCACAATATTATTTCTATCACAAAATTATTTAAATTTTATATTTGTAAATTGGGCACCATTGACCGAACAAATTACTTTTGGTACTCCAAAAGTAGAAAATATTTTCCGTAGTATTTGCAATGTCGTGTCAGTAGTTATACTCTTCAAGATATATATTTCTGGCCACTTCGAAAACGCATCAACTAATACTAAAAAATATACCCTCATACACGGGACTGCGAAATCCAGATGAACTCGTTCCCAATGGTTAGCTGGGTAGCACCTATTTCGGGTTATTCCTAATTTTACAACAACTTGTGCAATTTTGGACATATGTACTCTTCAATTTGCTGATCTATTTTTGGCCACCAGCAAAAACTACGAGCTTACTCCTTCATTCTAGTAACGCCAAAATGCGATGAGTGCAGATCCCCAAGAACAATTTTTTGAAATTTAGTGGGAATAACCACACGGAAACCCCTCATTATACACCCACTTTGTATGGAGAATTCCTCTTGTTTAAACCCAAAACGTAAACTAGCTTGTACATTTTTACGGTTCTGTATACCTTAGTAACCCACTAAGAACCGGATCCCTGGAAGTTTTCTCCGCAATGTGTTTTGCGGTTATCGTTTCTATTTGATTGAGTTCAAACAAATCAGATTCTTCAAACTTCACAACACTTGTTGCCGGAATAGGAAGTCGAGACATTGCGTCGGCATTTCCATTCTGTTCGGAACGTTTGTACTTTATTTTGTAATTAAAACCTTGCAGATATATGGCATTATGTTGCATACGCGTTGCAGACATATGCGGCAAACTCTTTTCATGAAAAAGTATTTGAACCAGCGGCTTGTGATCAGTATAAAGGATGAAATGACGAGCGAACAAAAACTGGTATAATTTCTTTACACCGTATATAATTGCATTAGCCTCCTTATCTATCTGAGACCAACGCACCTCAGAAACATTTATCGGCCTTCAAAATTGCATCTGTCTTGCTTGCCGTCTTGTGGATCTCTTTTTTATCTATCCTAAAACCGCAGTATTCAATTGAGTCTTTAAAATATTCTGATTTTTCGGAGTTGATCCGCAGCCCAAATTAGCTTAATCTGGAAAACACTGCTTCCAATGCCATTTTACAGGTGCACAGCTGAGACCATACCATAGGTGGGTGCATTTGAGAAGACCCAAAAATGTGGATAAGGTTAATTTCTCCTGATCTTCATCCCTCACCTTCCATTGCAAATAAGCCCGACGGAGATCAATCTTTAAAAATTGCTCACTCCCATTCATCGCGTGAAAAAGTTCATCAATTGTCGGGAGCGGATGCTCAATTGCAACCATGAATTTATTGAATGTTATCTTATAATCTCCGCAAAGCCGTATTCTTCCATTTGCCTTCACAATAGGCACAATTGGGATAGCCCACTCGCTGTGGTCCACTTTCTTCAGAATACCTTGCATTACTAAATTTTTAACTTTTTTTTTAAAAGGTCCCTAAGTGCGAAAGGTACTGGTCGATGCTTAATGAAAATCGGTTTTGCGATCGGCATCAACTCTATCCCCACAGGTTTCACTTTTATCTCCCCTACATCCTCACTAAATAGTATACTATATTTCTTTAAAAGCATTGGCGATTCATTGTAAACAAATGGAACCGATCCTTAATTCGCTTGTCTCTTATACCACAGACGAATTGGTTTCGTAGGGCGGTCATGAGATATGCCCCAAAGTTGCAGTGGATACCCATTTTCCGATTAACCAATGTTTCATGGGTTTGGTTATCAGGCATAGCTGGGGACATTCCATCACAGAGTAGGTGAAATGTATTATAACCTATATAATGCAGTAGTAATTCACTTTAATTCTCGCGTTATGCAGAATATAGCAAATGCCCCTTGAAGTCGCTGGAGCCACCGTTCGAATTTCCTCTTCGTTTCATTGAAAAATTCGATGGAAAAGTTAGGTGGGATTCCACCGACGTAAGCAGTAGGGCCTCTGGCAGCACCTTCAACATCCGCGCCCCCAGGCATATTAACAGCAATAAAATGGTCGATGAACGGACGGCAAAAATTCACAACGTGTTAGCAGCAATTGCGACAACACAGCAAGCAAAACGGATATATTCCAATCGAAATTTTTTTTTTGTCGATTCAGCAAGTTCACACCGGTGCCTTAATGTACAAATATTAATTTCGTTTTTATGCAATTTCCATTACCCACTTTTATAGAACGAATCCCATCCTCGTCGCCAATTGTTGTATATGTGGGAAATGAAAATACAAGATCGGTTTTCGGTTCTACAATTAATTTCCTTTATTGGTTCGACTTATCTCGGTTGAGGTTGGTGGAGTAAGAGCTTGCAATCTGACTTAAACGTGGTTCCTGTCATCATTGTTCCACACACCGATAACATTTATTTCTAATTCATTGATAACAATACTTCATAAAAGTCACAAAAAACTTACTTTAAGTATTTAACACAAGTTTTGTTCTCTCTTGATCTGAGAGCGGCTTTGGCTGCCACGTTCTCAGTGAATAGCTCAATGCGTTGCAGGTTCAATAGCGTTTCCAGACCAAGTTTCGAAGACGTTTCGGAATTGTGGCAGATAATTCGACTTTTAAATGTGTAAAATAATTTTACTGACGAAGCTAATCACAGTTGATGCCGGATTCAGAGTAAAGTGTTTCCTTTATCAATTTTTCCTGCAATAGTTTATCGAAATTCTTACCTTATTAAACACAAAGTTACCGCGGAAAAATGTTAATAAATAACAATCAAATTTTTACCTAAACAACGCGTAGATATATACGGCTGAATTTAGTCACTTTACTGGTCAAAAAAACATTCGGTTGCTGGTAACACTATCCACTAATGCTGAGTGATGCGATTATTAGCTGTCAGTTGCACAGATTAGATGTAGATGGAGCTAGGGAAGTTTGTAGACGATCCATTTTTAATCCGCCGGCACATAATATGAATACACTCAATTCTATTTTTACACGAATCGAGGAAAATATTTGATTCTCTTTTAACACGATTTGATTTGAAATAACACGAACGTAACGGTCATAATTTTCATTTTATGTGGTCTATTAGGTATATACAGGTATGCATTTACGTACAAGCCCTAATACAAAATGTTGATGTTATCATCCCCATACCGTATCTTTTTTTACACGAATTATTTGGGAACGTATCTATCGTGTAAAAACAGAATTAAGTGTATTTCGAATGCACACTATTGCATACTTTCAGGATTTACATAAATTGGTAGGCAGCGATATACGACATACCAAATCTGATGCCTACTTTGTGGGTTACAATATGACTTCAAATTTTCCAATTTAATTTTGTACTGAGGTATATTTGGTTTTTGTTTTGGCAAAATTAACTTGTTAGCCTTTGACACATTTAGTGAAGAGCGACAAATTATTTTATGAATTGGGCCGATAGCTAATGAATACACGCTTCTAATGAGCCCAATTTCCTTAACGCCCGCGCTGTGTACTTCAAACTACACCATAAGAGTAGTCACAACCTCTTTAGCGCGTGTTTATTATAAAAAAAAAAAAAAAAAAAAAATGTGGCATAGAATGATTCGAACGGGATATATAACTTTTTTCAAATTTTCCAACTTTTTTTTGTTCTATGGGTATATTTGTTTTTTTTTTTTTTTTGAAAAAAACGAACTTGTTAGCCTTTGACACATTTAGAGAAGAGGGACAAATTATTTTATGAATTGTGCTGATAGCTAATGAATACACGATTCTAATGAGCTATGTGGCATAGTAGGATTCGAACGGGATATATAACTTTTTTCAAATTTTCCAACTTTTGGTATTAGCGGAATATTTGGCTTTTTTTTTTTTGGTAGAATGAACTTGTTGGCCTTTGACACATTTAGAGAAGAGCGACGAATTATTTTAAGGATTGAGTTGATAGCTAATGAATGCAGGCTTCTTATGAGCTATGTGACATAGTAAGATTCGAACGGTATATATTACTTTTGAGCATTCAACATTATTTATTATTATTTATTTTTGTATTTTTTGCTTACTTTTTGTGTCTTAAGATAAACTTTTTAGTTTTTGCAACAGTTAGAGAAGAGCGACAAATTATTTTATCCTATGTGGTGATATGTAATGAATAGATGCTTCTTTTGGTCTATATAGCTTTGTTAAATTGTAACGGAATGTATTTGTTTTAAGTTTTCAAAGTGTTTTTTTAAGGTGGTTCTATCTTTATCGGGTTTTTGGTATTTTATTCTGCTATTCGTCGTCGCCTTGGTTCAGGTCATTTATCTAAGCTTTCGTCGCAACAGCTTCTTCATATTATTATACAAGATCCATAGGTTACTATACACCCGGCCATCGATAACGGCTTTGAGCGGGGATCCAAATAGAAATGAATACAACGAAAACAAAAACAAATGCAGCGGAGGAAACACTCGTTCAGGAAAATGAAGGAAATCTTTTTCATAGGTTTTCAAGAGTACTTAGGTCACCAGTCAACAAGAGTTTGCTTCAGCTAGGGAGGTTATAGTTGATTGAACTTCCCACACCAAACTGACTTTCACAAACTAGGCGAGCAAATAAGGCAACTAGTTGAAATGATGGAAGACGGGAAAAGGCGTTCAATCCACTCACCAATGAGAGACGCAATCGAAAGCATTAGAGCTCTTTGAGAGCTTTCTGCAATTCAATTTCACGACGAAAAAGCCAAAAATCTGATAAGAAAGCACAACTCTTCACAAACTTCTCCCTGGTTAAGAGCTGCTTAGGAACGTAAAAAGCGACACAGTATAAACGACGAAACCCCAGAACCAAATCGGAAACACAAACTCCAACCGACAGAGTCAATAAAGCCTAAGGTAAAAGAGACAGCCACCGCAGGTATGACCCTCGCAAACAGGGATAAGAAGTCCAAGTTACAACCAAACACAAAAAGCAGAAACCTGAACAAATCGCCAAAAAGAAGTCAGAAAGAACGAGGAAATTCTTCGCAATGTAAAGGCAAACCCCAAACTAGAAGAAGTCGGAAAAGCAATATCCAGGATCAGAAGCAGCCAAAAGGAGAGCTTCTTATACAGCTTAAGGAAACAGGGGTAAGACAGCGGAGTTTAAGAGTGTCATTAACGATGCCTTAGGGAAAGGAGCTAGTGTAAGAGCTCTTACATCTCGGACCATTATCGAGCTCAAGGATGTCGATTAAGTGACCGGAAAGGAGGATATTTGTGAAACAGTCAAATCTCAATTCGGAATGGAACTACCAATGGCAGACATATTATCCTTGCGGAAAGCATATGGTGGAACGCAGACTGCTACGATATATCTTTCCGATGTAAATGCCAATAAGCTGTTAGAAGCGAAAAAGATCAAAATTGGCTTGGTCATCTGCCGTATTCGTAAACGAACGCTGCTTACGAAATGCTTTAAATGGCTAGCATGTGTTGGCTCAACAACAGGGGCCCAACGGTATACAATGTTTGTTGTCTTAGATCTATTTTACATAAATTGATAAATTGTGGTTGTCTTCTCGGATTCATACTCGTAGTATGCATCGTTGTCTTGGTTTACCTCAGAGAGTTCAAGTCCGGGTGTTAATGAAAGTGACGACAGAAATGCTCAACAGCTGCACTATATTATTCAAAAAAGTTTCGCCAGCACTTTTTTGAATAACTTGGACAACAAAATAACTTCTACAAAAAATAATAGATGAAAAAACGCTAGTCCCAATTCACCAATGTGGATTTAGAAACAAGCAATCTTCCATTGATCAGGTGCATAGAATCAGAGATAAAATCGAAATAAAAGCGCAATATTTCTTCGTACCCCGTCTCCATCTTTTTCCCCGTATTGGTTCAGCCGCTGTATCTACTACCGCCTTAATGGCATTGACGGTAGAACGCGATTTTCTGAATCCATGCTCCTTTATCCTCTGCCACCTCGAGTAGTCTGCCCTATATGATCCGTTCTAGGATTTTTCCCATTGTATTGGCCGGTATGAGGATGGTTTCTCTGGTGTTTTTTTCCTTTTGGCAGTAAAATCAGATGTTGGAGTTTCCACGACCTGGGGAATACCCCTCCTCCAGACACCTTTGCATCGTTGCAATAAAAAGCTCCGGTTGTTTTCGAACGGCCGCTTTAACCGCCACATTCGGGATTTCATCGGGTCCGGGCGCTTTGTTGTCACCTATCTTCCTGTATGCTTCGTATAGTTCCTTTGGCGTGATTGCAGGGATGCTTTCCGAACCTGTGTCTCTTGTGGTGATGATCAAAGTTGACGGCCTATATGGGAATAAGTGTTCTACTATTGTCTTCAGCAAGCCCGACAAGGGCAGGAAATTTGTGGGGACCTATTGCCCTTAAGTTTCTTCATCACCATCCTATATGCCATATCCCAGGGGTCTTGGGCTGCCCCATCGCAGAGTTGTTTAAAGCATCTTGCCTTGCTCTCTTTGATGGCCTTTTCGGGATCTCGTCTTGCTGACCTGAAGATAGATAGCCTTTCTTGAAACTTGCCTTCCCCTGGATCGCTGGGATCTGCGTCTAGCCTGGAGGCACACTGGTCTGAGCGTTTTGACTTGGTCGTTCCACCAGAAACACGTTGCGACTCTTTTACTGGCTGATCTTCTAGGCATTGCTGCATCACACGCTGTGGTAATTGTTTGTGTCAATTGTTATGACATCGTCGCCGCTGCTCCGCTGCTTAATGTAAGTTCGGTATTCATCATTTCCTCGAACGTGTCTTTCCACTTTTGGGATATGGTTCGGGGTGATGGAAGGGAAAGGATGCAGCATGCGTTGCTGGTCTCAGCTGTAGCTCGTTTTAGGGGGGATTCTTGCACCTGATAACCAAATAAAATCACCGCTACATAAAAAAAAATTGCATGCATTAGGTATCAAAAGAGAAAAGTAGCTGGGTTGGTGAAGAACTTGATTGACGCGGGGAACCTGAAAAAATAGATAAGATGAAACATCATCCAATGGAGATATCCAAAGGGGGTCTAACATTACCACATTAGGAACTGCTGGTTGTCCTCTACTCGCTATTTCCCTTATATTTAACTGACCAAAAATAAAGAGAGAGTTGCGGACTTATCAAGCTATCATTTGCCAAAATAATCATGTGCCGGTTGTTTGTCATGAGAATTCGGTATATACAAAAAAAAGGAGAAAAGGGGAATTCGGATTCTTAGCAAGGAGTGGAATATAACATGTGTGTAGTGGGTTGCCTATGATGACAACACCTATAGCACTTGTGAGCTGTACTTGCAAAATTAATTGTACTCTATGAATTCGCACTAAATAAAATAGAATTCTGTATATCTTGAATTCGCACATACTACCAGTTACTCCTCCAGAAGTTCGTTAATTTATTATTTCGCGTGGATTTTGCTGAATGCTAACAATTCTTGTATCTATATATTCCGCGAAGCCAACGTTTTCGTAGGAACCATTGATACATTAGAGATTCTCATTCTCGAGGCACAAATTTCTTTTTTAAAGAGGGTTTGGTTGCAGCCAAATATCTACCTGGGACCTAAGGGACCGAGAATTGTACAAAAAATAGGTATTCAGGTATGAGCTGTCCAATCTTAAGTGAACACATATTTTGTTCGATTTGGGACGACTCTCAAGAAAGTCTTAGAAAAATCCCAAACTTCTATCTAATTTATTATTTACTTGCAAACTTTAAAAAAGGAAAGCCAATCACAAGATAAAGCAGAAAAAAAAACAATATTTTTTAATTTTGTGCATACATTTTTACACATTTGTTTTCGATTAGCTTAAAACCCACTAGCATTGTTGTATTCCAACGAATAAAGTCAGAAAACATTTACAATTTATTAAAATTAGTTTATAATTGTAAATGTTCTGGCTGACCAACAGTCTATTTAAACTCGTTCCTATTCTGTCAACTATATTTGTTTGCGTAAACTGCCAGACTAAAGTTGATTATTGGTAAGGCTGTATCTCTATAGCTAAAACAATAAAAAATAGTTATTGTCAACAATCTTGACAATTCAAGCATACAATGTTACAGTTACACGGACGTGTATTTGGATGTACCGCATATGGTACAAATGGATAATACATATCCTTTTGTTTTTTTTTAGGCTGACCGTTAATGAGATCGTAAGTTATGTATGTATGTTAAAGTGGCTCACGGTGAGAGGAACACTTAGGCCGTTAATCGGCCGATTGTGCATACCACTGGTGATAAGGGGTTCATTTACTGGTTACTCGTTGTGAACCATTTACTTCCGTTGATAAAGCCAATAATGTTGGCAGCGCTGATGTAGCTTAGATCACTGAGATCATTGAGGAAGAAGTTTCCTAAGTAAGCCCTTCTTAGGTTGGATATGGCAGGGCAGCTGCAGATGAGGTGGGTGGCGGACTCTTCCTCTTCCTCATCCCTACAGCTTCTGCAGAAGTCATAATATGGCAGACCAAGTCTTCGCGCGTGTCTACCCAGAACACAATGACCGGTGATGACATTGGCGACTAGTGAGAAACTACGTCTGTTTAGACGCAGAAGCTCATTGGATCTTTTGGCATCGAGTGTCGGCCAAGTAAGCCTGGCAACGTCACAGTATCTTAGATGTTTCCGTCTGTGCTGTGTGTTTCCATCCATTGCTTTTCCTGTTGCGTCCGCATTGATAGTTTGTTTAGCGTAGGACAGCGGTACTTGCACGTTGTGCAGACTAACACTATCAACGCCGAGGAGCCTAGTCTAGAAAGTTCGTCAGCTGCACAGTTTCCTGGGATGTCGCAGTGTCCCGGAACCCAGCAAAGGGTAAGGTTGTACTGTCCAGCTATCTCGTTAAGATATACGCGGCAATCGTCCATCGCTTTAGATCTTATTACGCTGGATGCTAAGGATGGCAGCCTGACTGTCAATATATATTACAATATCCCTGTGTGATAATGCATTAATCGACAGCCACGCTGTGGCTTATGAATAGCTGTAATTTCAGCTTGGAAGACACTACAGTGTATTCGGAGAGAGAAGGAGAGGCCCAAACTCAGTTCTTCTGAGAATACCCCTGCTCCAACTCCCTCTAAAGTTTTGGAACCGTCCGTAAAGTGCTCCTTCGTGCAGGACATTTTGTAAGTCCCATCGGGATCTGTCCGGCATTTCGTATTTAAAGCCTTTTTCGAAGTCGATTTTTGAAGGCAGAAAGTCAGTATTGGAGGGTAAGGGGCATGTCTGTAAGAGGATGCTGGCATGTCCAGTTGATAGTCCTTTCCAGTGCTTATCCTCCCTGAGTCTGATAGCCGCGTTAGCGGCGTATTCCTTGCTGACGATGTCTAGAGGAAGAAGATTAGGCATCCCTTGTAGAGCGGCGGTAGGAGATGTCCTCAGTGCACCCGTGATGTTGATGCATGCTAGGCGCTGAGTCTTCTCAAGGGCCTTCAGACTGCAGTTTTTGTCCAAGGCTGACCACCACACGACGATGCCGTAAAGCATAGTCGGTCTTATCACCGCGGTATAAAGCCAGTGCATTATATTGGGCTTGAGGCCCTATTTCGAGCCGACAGCCCTCCTACAGGAGTATAGAGCCACTAGGGATTTCCTAGAACGTTCGGCAATGTTTTCCCTCCATAAAAGTTTGCTATCTAATATGAGCCCCAAGTATTTGGCACTTTGTACAAACTCGAGTGGAGTGTCGTTGAGATTAGGGGTGGGTTATAAGAGGAATCTTGATCCTTCTAGTGAAAAGAACTAGCTCGGATTTTGTCGGATTGACGCTTAGACCGCAGCTCTTGGACCAGGCTACTAGTTTACGTAAAGCTAGTTGCAGAATATCGGAAAGAATTTGCGGATACTTTCCTGAAGTGAGTAAGGCGACGTCATCCTCGTAGGCCACGACTTTGCATCCGGAAAGCTCCATCGAAATCATAAGTTCTTTGAGAACTATATTCAACAGTAGTGGAGATCAGAGACAAATGATACTGAGACCCCCAACTCACAATCCTCTTGCCGCTGGCCACCTCAGTTTTTTTCAAATTCGCCGGTTTGTTTTCCTATCGGTGTTGTGTCAATTAGAATCCGTGTGAGCATCAACAAAAAAAAGCAAACCAAAAAAAATGTGGTGAATTTCTTTTGACAGAAGTCGATTGACATACATGTCAAAAAATGAAAACAAATTGTGATTTGATTGCAACAAATTGTATAAAATGTAAGTTTTTGCATATTTCAAGTGTTTAAATTAATTAATAAATACATTTATCTTGTAGCCTTGGAAGAAGCCGATGTTGAGGTGTATGGTGACTCTACGCATAGCAGACGTCAATTTATACAGATGACTACAAATGATATCAATCGAAATCGATGTAAGTACCTAAGCCGTATTTTTCAATGAATTGTTTTATGTTTATTTACTATTCTATCTTTTAGGTTTTTTAAATCCAAAATCAATGAAGCTCGCAAATATTGAGGAACATACTCAATGATTTCATATCTAAGTTTTCATCATAGGACGACAAGAATGCAAAAATTCACTTTGCAACTACTGGGAATGCAACAAGGAGCTTATACGTTTAACAACTCCGAAGGTAAGTTGCATAGTGATTTGCAATTATCAATATACAAACTTCAATAACATTGTGTATTGCAGGTACAATTAGTTAAAATTACTAGAAGTGTACGTCATACATATGGATAACAACATTTCTATTGAATTTCGCAGGAAGAAATGTCTGAAATACCAACAACTTCTAATTATAATGACAACGAGATGCATCAATAACCAAAACCAATTCATTTCTTTCATTTAATTCTAGGTATCCACATTAACGCAGAAAGCCAATAAGGGTTGGAAAATCGATTGAAAAACTTAGATAAGTATTGCTATTGCATTGAACGTTTAGCAGATTATGGCAATCATATAACATTCTATTTTCAGATAATTTAGCTCAAGATGTTCGTTTTTGGCGCATTGGTTGAACGAGAGAATACGAAATTTATGACTAAGACATTATATTAGAAAAAAACAATGTGATTTATTGATGACATTTATTACAATAATTAACACAGACAAATTATTTTTTAGCGTTTTTTTTTTTTGTAATTTCACTCCTGCAGTAATTTTTTAATCTTGATAAGATGAAAGTTGACGGGATGATCGCCTTTAGATGATGATGACCAGAATGATGGTGACTACGGTGAAAATGATTATGATGATGGTGTACAAAATGATGCTGACGATGATGATTTTTAATAACACCTGTATGTGAATAAAAGAGGTTTTAATTGCATTTCCACGCCACCCATGAGGTATGCATAATGGCGCGTTAACCGATTTTTTATATGGTGTTCGGTTTCCCCAGGAGGCCTATTGCACCAGTCGTGAAATAAATTGGAATTAGCAAAATATGTCCATTCGGATTCAAGTTATCCTCGGACAATTTACTAAAAAGTTTTATCACCCATGCGTTAATATTTAAATGCACCAGAGTACAAAAAGTACGTAAATTCAGTGACATGTTTGCAAAAAACAAACCCTCCTAATTAGAACGCGAAGTCCTCTGATGATTAGAAAAGTAGGAAATAATTAACTGCAGTTCACCGTATTAAAAAGCAGACAACGTGAAGTGTTTAGCGATTTAATTGAGAATTTGGAAGCACAAATTGCCTTCTTATTTTCGCAAAAAAAACGGGTTGATAATTCATTTCGAAGTGCCAAAGTTGTGAGTTTAATGATTCCCTCTGTACAATGTATTTTATCTTGTGGAGCGTAATCAGACGACCTTAAAGATACCAAATATTACGGTGTAGCTTGCCCAGGTTCCTAGGAAAAGGTGTCAATAGATTCATTTTTTCATCAATTTTCCCAACTCCACTCTAACTTAATGAAGAAATTATCTATTTTCACCTGCTCCTAGAAATCCAAGTAAGCTACCCCCTAGTATTTGGTATCCCTGAATTCCTCTACCTGTGCTCCACGAATTGGTATATATTGTTTTACATTTATCTCGTTATTTTAAAATTTTTCTATACTAAACAAGTTTTGACTTCAGTTTCTTGCGCGAAGTGAAAATGACAGAGTTCGTAATGCATTTGGAAATACAAAATTTTAAATTAAATATACTAATTCAAAAAAAAAGTATACCATTGTGTAGAGGATAGATAGAGGAATTCATGGATACCAAATACTTCGTGATAGCTAAGACGGTTCTCTAGAGACAAGCGTGAAAGTGTAGTTTTTTTGTGGCTTCGCACATTTATTGAAAAAAAACTACACTTTCACGCTTGTCTCTAGAGACAAACTCACAACTTTGTCACTTCGAAATGCATTATCAACCCGTTTTTTTTTGCGAAAAAGAGAAGGCAATTTGTGCTTCCAAATTTTTAATTAAATCACTAAACACTTCACGTTGTCTGCTTTTCAATACGGTGAACTGCAGTTAATTATTTGCTAAAATCACGATTGCTAATATAATAATTATGGTTAAATAAATTGTTTATTGGCTTACCTAGCATCGTCGGCTGGGGCTTTGAAAGTACTATTTGTTGAATTGCACCCCAGCAATTTCGAAAGAGTTCAACACGAAAGTGGTGAATAAGTATAATTTCTCAATATTTCATTGTTCATATTAATATTTTTTTCCGTTTTTTTTTCCACTAAAAATGGTTTTTATATGTTTACAATTCTTTAGCATTGTTTATTATTCTTATATTGGCAACAAAAAAATACAATTATTCCTAAAATAAATCACTGTCTACACAAAATTTAGTTGTAACGAATAATTTTAAATTTAACGGATAAAATTCTATGAACGCTGTTAACAACTTTGCCCACGGCGGAAGTGGCATATACAAGGTGCGAGTGTGTTGGTGAGTCGGAATTTTTGAAGTTACGTGACATTTGTCAATACGAATTTCTATGTAACAATACAAGCGCACTTAGCATTTGCCACCCCATAAAAATATAGCTTGTAGGCTAAGTAACGGGAAATCAGTCGGAGTTGGTGGTCTCAGTATTGTCTCTGGTGGATATAGCACGCTCCCTTGGGGGGTGCCTCGGTGCACAAGTTTTTCGACAGCGCTGCTGCCAAACGTGGATGTCCGATTGATTCAACGATTGTTCTTCTGATTCTGCCCAGTGGCCATTGGGATCTTTTATTACGCAGTATACAGGTGTGGATTTAGAAAGAACTTTTCGCAATCTGGAGAACTCATTCGTGTTATTAATGGTCTCACAGAAATTGCGCCTTGAGCTTCGTTGTGCCTTACGAACTTCCTTTTTAAAGAGTCTTAGGCTATCTTTGTAAGCTTCCCAGCCCGTGTCTAGCTTCGTTGTTTTGGCTCTGTTAAAGGCTTTCCTGCTATTGCAGCGAAGCGTAATAAGTTGCTTGCATCACCACGGTGGTTTCTTGCCTTCCCTCAGTATTTTGGGAGGACAGGAACCCGTGAAAGCCTTATCCAGAGTTGAGATGAGCACGTTGTTCAGCAAATCTAACTCAACCTGATCGCTAGGTGGCGATCATTTTTTGGGGATGAAGCTACAATCCATAGCGAAGTATATGTACCGATGGTCCGAGAAAAATGGACTGTCCGATGCTGCCCAATTTGAAATAGCTGTGGAAAGATTAAGAGGGGCTAACTTAACATCTATTATCTCTTCCCTATTTTTAACAATGTAGGTTGGACTTTCCCCTCTATTGCAGATTACTAGGTTAGTTTCTACTAAATACCCAAATAAAGACTCACCTCTAGGGTTTGTGTCGGTGCTGCCCTATAGGTCATGCTGTGCATTATTGTCAGAACCTAACACGATTCCGATCCTTCTGTCCTCCGCTTCTTGGACCGCCCGTTGTCGCTCGACTGATGGCGGGTTGGCTACCTCATATCGGAGATAACCAAACGCCAGCCAAACCGGATTGCCCTTGCTCGGAGTGAGCTGCGCTGGAGCAAGATCGCCTGTGCTATGCTGGGAGATGAAAGTAAGTTCTAACATTGTTTTAGCAAGAATATAAGCTCTTATTGCTCTCTTGGCCCCTGGCCACACTTCGCATAGGCTACCGATGGCTGCCCGGATGAAGTGACCAAACGTTTATCGTCGCAGGAATTATATAAAAAAAAGTCAAGTGATTTCGTTTAGCGTCTATCGTCGACTGACTTTATTATCATTCATTCAATTTTTTATTACAAAATGCTGAATTCGATTTGTTTATTATAAAATGTTGATTAATTAAATTTATAAAGGTGAATTACCTGCAAGAGGAAATGCTGCTATTGCAAACGGAAATGCTAGTATTGATAAAATTATGCTGATCGTAATGGGGCAACGACTTAAGGTTGTTGCTTGCCATGTATACAATAATCTACATGTTTACTTGTGGAGGTCACCATACAAATATGTAACTCAGGCGATCAGTTTTACGGATCCCTGATGCCACCCAGCGTCCTTTAAGATGATGGGCTGCTGGTTGTTGGACATGTACTCACAGAGACAGTTCATCGCTCTGTTCTCTATGAGTCCCCACTTGTCGTAAGTGAGCTTCCCTTCCCCATCAGATAGGTCCACTTCCGCGACTATCAGGTTGTCCTTTTTCGCGTCTGAGAAGGATGTGGAACACACGGTGGAGCTCCTAGCCTTCTTCGATGCGTTGGACACCTCATCAAGGAAACTGCGCCTTATGGGCACAGATCCAGTCGCTGTTGCGGTCCTACCCCCTGTAACGCTCGATGAGCTATTAGCTAAGGGGCGAGTCTTCCGAGTCTGGTTCTCTCTTACGAGAGGTCTCTTTGTGCACACCGGTGGAGCAGAAGGTTTTTTCGGGATGGAGACCTTTGAAGTAGAGGGGGTGGGGTCCCTTTTCGCGTGTTCCAATACCCAGGACGTTGCCCATGAGTAGGAAGCTCTCTCCGGCTCGGTCCATATTTTTTCCGCCTTCGAATCTCCGGCAGCATCGTTTAGGCAGGGTTTGTGTGTTTTTTGTTTGTGTTTGAAATTTCGATCCCACGAGTAGCTAAGGAAAGGAAGTTCGATCTGCACAGAGCCCCGCATTATGCAGACAAGGCTAACTAATCCAGAGGGCGCCAGTTATCTGGATCCACCGTATTCGACCAGTGCTATTTTTGTTGAGACCTGGGCCCACGGCCGAGCTGATCCTCGGCACGGTACGTCTGACGCCTTGACCCAGCCCAGTGGGAGTGAAGGGATGAAAAGGAGGGATGTGAAAGGACGGGTTAATTACCACTTAGTTCGTAGAGCTGGTATGCTGTATGGCGGGTGGCGAATGCCGTCTACTTAAGCCTCCACACCACGGGGCAAGGTGAGTAATCATTGTCAATCGTTAGATTGTTCCCCTCACAGGTGAAGTGAAGGGACGTGAGGACGTGAAGCTGTGGAGGAATTGTGTACTGTGTCACTGTGTGCACTATAAAGTAAGGCCAGTGGAAACAAAGTGCGATGTCACCGAAGCCAAATTAAAAACCAAAGTATGAGACCCTACATTCATTCATTCAGATATCCGCTTATCAAATATTCCGATTCCGGTTTTTGCTGGTAGCTATGAGTCTTGGCTGAATTTTCGAGATTTATTTATGTCACATGTCCATCATAACGTTTCGTTATCTGAAATGCAAAAATTATTGTGTATCAGGAGAAGCCGATAAGATTTTGTCACAGAGCCGTCGAAGAAGGTAGTCCAACGCAATTCGTTTCATTTGTAGGCCAGTGCATCCAAATATACGTGCAAGTTTTGCAATAAGGGTGTAGTCGGTTTTTAAAAATGAGTATCCACGACCGCTGTCAAAGCATAGGTAGATTAGGCTTATGTAAAAACTGTCTAGCATACAGTCATCCCTCCGATAATTGTCCAAGTACGCATAGACGCCATTACTGTCAAAAACCACACCATTCACTTCTACACAATTCGGTACTGTAATATACCTACATATACCAATAGCAAAACTTCATCTCAACTTTTATCACACAACAATAAATGTCTTACCTCAGTGATAAATCCCAATGCTTCAAGTTTTAAGCCTCTGACACAGTCGTCAAATAGTCAGTGTGTTAACGCTCAACCGTCGAATGAAGAAACACCTTGTTGCAACAAGTCCATCAACACATATCACTCTGTGCCACATGCGTCTACTCAGGTTATGTAAGCGGATCATCAGGAAAGATTGTTTCACTTAGAGCAGAGGTTCAGAGGTTTCTTTCTTTTATAACCGAATCAGCATTTCAACTTTTGCACTCGAGTCACAGATCTACTTATGTCGAGGTCTTCGGGTTAGGTTTGGTCAGCAGTGGCACAGGCTCTTGTGCCACTGCTGGTCACTGTCTGGGCATATCCCGACCCGTAGCCTTCCAATTGCCGATTGGAGGCACCTCGACGGCTTGTAGTTAGCCGATCCAAACTTTTTTAAGCGAGCCGAAGTAGATTTGTTATTAGGCATCGGTGTGTTAGCTGACATACTTTTACCACAATTGGTCAGAACCAATGATGTCAACTTGTCCCTGGCACAACGAACCAAACTAGGATGGATTATTTTCGGACGTACACCCTTTTCATCTCAACCAGTAAAGAGCTTCCACTAAACCTGAACGCTTGAAGCGGTCATGCAAAAATTCAAGGAGTTAGAATAAGCTCCCTTGTGTCCAGAAACTCCAGAAAACATAGCATGCGAGGAACATTTTTTAAAAACCGTCAAGCGCTTTATAGATGGACGTTGTGAAGTCGCCCTTCCCTTCAAAGGTAATATTCATCCAGTGCTTGAACGTTCACTAGAAGGTGTTCTGCGAAGATTCAAGCAGTTAGAAGGACGTCTATCTAAAAACAAACAACTTCAAAGTGAGTATTCAGCGTGTATGGAAGAATACTTACAATTAGGTCAAGTGTGCGAAGTGGAGACCCAGCAAGTTTTGGAAAGTACACGACATTATTTCAGTCATCAAAGAGAGCAGTACTTCAACCAAGTTGAGTATAGTTATCGACGCGTCGTCTAAAACGTCAGACGGAAAATCGCTTAACGATACACTGATGGTGGGACCGACACTCCAAAACAACATCTTCGATGTCATCCTGAGATGGAGGCCTTACAGGTACACATTCATAGCTGACATTAAACAAATGTACCGTCAAATCTGGGTCAACGAGGGAGACTCTCTTTATCAACTCATACTTTGGCGCAAAGATCCATCTGAAGTTCTCAAAACATACCAGCTAAAAACAGTGACGTTTGGGACAGCATCTGCTCCTTATATAGCTATTCGCACACTTAATTGATTAGCACATGAAGCTCGTTTTCAATACCCACTGGCTGCAAAGTTGATTCGAGAAGAGATGTATGTAGACGACCTAATCTCTGGAGCTGATACAAAGCAGGAAGCTGAAAAAAAAAATAAGGAGATAAAAACAACATTGGAGGCCGCTGGATTTCACTTACACAAGTGGGCATCTATAACACAGATGACCTTATAAGAGATAATATGGCTCCTCAGGGTTGTCTTTATTTTTCGAAATAATTGTTACAAATCTCGGGTTTTTGTTTTTGGATATCAGCAGGAGGTCGGCATAGCAATGGAGAGGGCTATGATGAGTTCTTTGCTTTTTGTTTGGGAGGGTAAACAACATCAGGGTCTGGGTCCAGTTGCCTGAAAGACACCCATCAGTTTTATTCGACCCATAGGGCATTTTTACAACCTTGAGCACAAACTTGTAGCAAAAAATATGAAAAGAAAAATAAGAGAAAAGAAAAAAACAGTGGGGCGTATGTGGTGGTGGGGAAAAACCGGTTTGTGCGCTTGCAACAAGAGAATTACACACGACGGGAAAAATAACGAAGTGATCAGTTCGAGAGCTAGTCGATGACTGTTTGAATCTTTAAAACTCAGTATTGTCAATCATTCTATACTGCGACTTCCAAGATTTGATAAAACCTTCACAATATTTAATGACGCCTCTAATTATGCAAGAGGAGCCTTTTTTAACTCAATAAGGGCAACCAGTATGCTATGCATAAAGTTCCCTTAACGATAATGAAAACAATTATTCGGCAACAGATAAGGAATTTCTTGAAATTTTCTAGTCAATACAAGTATGAAAGAAACCCAATAAAACCCAAATTTAATATAACAGGAACTCTTGATGGACCAAATGATGTTTTACATATGGATGTATTTACATTCCAAGGACAATCATTTGTAACTTTAATACACAAATTTACAAAAACAAATTTCCAAATTTGATAAGTCGCAAAAAATTATTACTGACAATAAATTAAGGGCAAATCAATTGATAGAATATTTAAGAAACTAAGCAGTCGAAATACACTTTAAAAAGCCTAACAACCACACCGGAAATGCTGACATTGAAAGACTATATTCAACAGTCGAAGAAAAACTTGTTAGCTGAAGAAGCACAACACTTTCTTTAATAGTCAAATTACATAAGGTAATACAAAATTATAATAACAGATATTACGGCACTATGAAAATGACACCTCAACAAGCAAAGAACGCAGACAACAAAAACTGAAAAAAAGTTATAATTACAGCCAAAACAAAACACATTAGTAAAATAAGCGAAGCTAGGGAAAATTACAAAAAAACAGAAGAATTGCAAAAGTATAATACTATGTGTACATATTCTACATTTTCTTAGTAATAATCTTATTAATTAATTGCATTTTCTTTTATACATGTTTTTTTCTTGTTGAATTTACTTTATTACTTTAAATTTATTAATAACATATTTGTATACTTACCCTATGGTTTAGTTTAGTTTTCCGATGTGCTTTTGCCAAAGAATTTTTGTTGCATTTGTCATTACATAAGCCGCGTTATGTTTTTCGTGTAATCTGATCATTTAAACCCGTAAGCCAATATGCACTAATAACTCAGCGAAAAGAAGATGCCTACAAAGAAGAATAGGGGAAAAGGCGAAACGAGTGAGTTTGGCAAATTGGCTTCAAAGATGATTCAGCCTCTTTCATCTAGTAACCACCAACAAGGCAACATCTCCCATAGAACCATTGGGGTAACCTTTATTGATTTTGTTGTGATCCGCACAACCATACCCAGAACACTCTCATCGTGTTTTCTCTCCGATCTTCCTACCAAGCGTCAATACCATACAAGTTAGTATAATTGCCGTCGTGTGCGATAAAAGGGAAGGGAAGGTGCTGAGTTGGTGGATTATGGATGGCGTGTGTTATGAATCTATCTGTTGGTAGCTTTGGCTTGAACTTGGGAATGTGCTGAGTTGGTGAATTATGGATGGCGTGTGTTATGAATCTATCTGTTGGTAACTCTTCCCTCCTTAAACTCGAGTGTTCTCACTCGACAGCATGTAAAGTATTGGCACTGGATTTGGTTGGAGTTGGGGTGATTGAACTTCGTCTTGGCCTTCTGAACTGGAGTTTGGTATTTTCGGCGTTCCAACACGAATTGTAGTTATTTTGTTTCGGCAGCTTTTTTTTCTGATGATAATGGCTAAGACGGCTAGCACAATGAGAGATATGAGGCTCTAATTAATAATGACGTGGATTTGTTCTCCTTCCTTTAGTTCGTTTAAGTGTTCCATATTATTGACATGTTATTCTTTCAACATTTCCAGTGTTAAAAGCTCTTCATATGTTTTAATTTTTGAATTCGGATTTAGAATTGCTGGCAATGGTTTCAAGAGGGGGACTTCTAAAGAATTATATTCCTGTTCATTAATGATGATAGACTCGTTATGGTAACGCAGGATAAAGGTTCCTGTCAGGTTGACATTATTGTTGTCTATTTTAATTGATCCGTTAAATTGATTCAGAAGTATGGTTCCGGGATGAAGTTCTTCAATGGTTGACATGTGTTGGTTGTTTATTTCATCGCAGCTAGGTGGTTTGCCTCTTACTAAATTAGGTATACAATCATTAGAACTTAAGCTAACAATGTTATTCTTATTACATAAAGTGTTTTTCATATATTCATATATTTCGTTTTCACAGTTTAAAATGTTATTATGTTGTAATTTTATTGCTTTTCGATTATATTTAACAGATTTTATCAAAAGGTTTTCGCAAATAAATTTTCCTGTTGTAGGTATGCTAATTATGTAAAGAATTGTTGATATATTTGCCGCTATTTTGATGTCAGCGAACTCGAGTGCTTCTTCTACATTTATGAAAGGTATTTTATTTTCTTCGAATTTTTCTTTTACAGTTTCAATTTCGGAATTAGAAAGGATATATGAATTTACAATTTTGCTCTTAGCCCATAATAAAGCTTATTCTATGTTAGTTATTTCTTCTTTCAGGATGTTTAATTTGCTTTTAATTTCTAGCACATATTCATTCTTAAAATTATTGTTTGTTTTTAGAAGATGAATTATATTGTTTGTGATATTTGATTATTCGTTAAGCCTTTTAATACATTCTTTGTTAATTACTACATGTTTGTTATTATTGTTTAGTAGATTATGTGTTTGGGATTTCATTATTTGGAAATCGTCATGGTCTGGGCTACCTAGGAAATTTAATGATCTAGGATTTCTAGGCTTTGGTTTGAGGATATTTAAGTGGTTTATTATTCTTAGGATTTCGTCGGATAGGGAAGGAAAACTGGGATCGGTTTCATTTATGTAGTTTCGAACCTGATTTTCGATATGCATAACCAGCGACTCGTACGCTTCTAGATCGATAACGTGAATTAATTTAAAAGTACCCGTTGGAGTTTTGCTGTTCCCATGTGTAAAGATACGATTTTGGAGTTTGTATAATCCAAGATCTAGACTTCGGCGAGACATTGCGTGGAGAGAAGTCTGAAAAAAGAGGTTAGTTCCTAATATTATTTTTGTGTATGATTTTGCCTGATGTTGTTAGAATAGTGGTTGATCTATTTTCTTTAATGATTTCTCTTTTATACCTCGGTGACAGTTTAATACCTAATCGTTTGTTTATTCTTACAAAAACTATTTCTCCTGGATTGTAATTTTTAATCTGATTTCGTTTGTTATTATGGTATTCTAGATCTTTGTTTTGTTTTTCTACCATTTTTTCTATTGTTTCCTGTCTTGAATTTTCGTATTGTTCGGGATTAGTGCTTACTCTCCTACTGAAAAATGCTTCTATTGGACGTTGTTTTGTGGTTGAATGAATGAAATAGTTGTACTCGTAAACAGCGCGGTCTAACAGTTCTATAAAAGATCTGTGAGTTCGTTCTGTTTTTAGGCAACGCATTATATCTGACAACGTAGAATGGAATCTTTCCACTTGTCCGTTGACAGTACTCGCATATGGGGGAGTTTTATAAATTTCAATTCCTAACTGGTCTTTCAGCATGAAACATATGGACGCTGAGCTAAATGTTTTCTCGTTATCGTAAATGACCATTTTTGGTACACCAAAGGCGAAAATAAGTTGTGTGAGAGGTTCTCTGACGTCTTCGACTGCTCTTGATTTGATAATTCGAACTTGAGCGAATTTTGAAAACTTGTCTATCGCTGTGAGTACCAAGTTTTTATCTGTGGAGTAAATATCGAGGTGGACTTTCTGTCCTGAGTATTGGTGAATGGGGGTAGCTCGTAATTCAGGTTTGTTGGGACGTCGATCATATTTTTGTTCTTTACAAACCCTGCATTGTTTTACTATATCTTGAATTTTTGCTCTCATTTTTGGGAAGTAAAAGTTTTGGAGTAATTGCATTTTGTTTTCGTAAAAGTTCCTATGTGCTCTATTATGTTCTTTAAGTATTTGCTGTGTCTGTTCCGTTTGATTTGAAAGGTCTTCTACACGGGATTGGGTGAAGCGGGTTTTATATGCTCTGAAGTGATCAGGGTGAAATTCTTGTACTTTGCCTATAGTTGCCTCATTAGTGTAGATTCCGTTTATAACGTTAGGATTTATGTATCGTTTGAGGATTGCAATGAGCTCTTGTTTACTGTTATCAGGTTGAATAAAAGTATGCCTGTGATATGTAGGGAAGGGAATTTTAAAAGAATAGCTTGCTTCGTTTTCGATGAGTAAAAATATTTGATTTTTGAAGACGTTTATGGGACTATCGACAGCGGGAATTATTTCGTGTGCTGAGGTTTCAGAGCTATGTTGGGTTGCAGTCATTGAATTTACTTCGCTGGTTTGAGGGGGGCATGATACGGCATCTGCGACTACGTTGCTCTTTCCTTGCTTATTGGTTGTCGGTGTAGATTTTCATGTGTGCTGTTCCGTATATGTAGGTAGTTTCGGAGGTTGTTTAGGGCCCAAATGATGGCAAGCATTTCCTTTTCGTTAGCCGCATAATGTTTTTCGGCTTTTCTTAACGATCTGGATATGTATGCTATTGGCTTATCCCTTTGAGATAGTACAGGGCCGAGCGCGTAGTTGGAAGCACCGGTCGTCAATTCGAACGGTGTATTGTAGTTTGGGTACATAAGTAAAAGATCTCTAGAAGATAAGGAAGTTTGTTAAAGGCTTCGATTGCCTCCGCGGATAAAGAAATTAGTGTTTTGTTTGACTGATTTTTTGAGATACGCTCTTCATTTCCTCTTAATAGCGAGGTAAGAGGCTTAGCTAGTTTTGCGTAATCCTTCACAAAACGTCGGTAATATCCCGATAAACCTAAAAAGGATTGTAGTTCCTTCAGAGTTTTTGGAGGAGTAGAATTTACAATTGCCTCGACATTTTTAGGATTTGTAGAAATTCCTTTTGAGGATACGATAAAACCAAGAAATTCAGTTTCTTCCTTAAAGAAGTTGCACTCGTCTAACTGTACCTTCATGTTTGCTTAGTGAAGAGTTCCGATTATTGTTTCTAAGTGCTTTAAGTGTTCTTCTTCGCTTTTACTATAGACGAAAATATCGAAAATGTAAACGCGACAGAACTTGCCCATTGGAGCACGCAGGATATCGTCCAAAGTACGTTGAAAGATAGACGGGGCATTCTTTAATCAAAAAGTCTCTTAAACTCGTATTTTGCGTTGTTGATCAAGAATGCAGTTTATTCTACGTCTGATTCCTTCTGAAGGATCTGATGAAATCCGCTTTTCAAGTCTAAAACTGTAAAGTAGTTGCTTTCGTTTAGCTGGGAAAGTACTTCGTTAATTTCGGGAATGGGATAGCGGTCTGATATTATGATAGAGTTGAGTTTGCGATAGTCTATCTGGCCAAGAACAATAAGTTGATAACTTCATTATTCATCTTGATCGGTTTCAGTTCTAGTTTTCTCTTTCTTAAGAATGGTATCATGACTGTTTTTGAGGGATTTATGGTCAATCCTTTGTTCTGACACCATCTGTAAGTTAAGTTTAGGGCCCTTTGCACGATCTCAGATATAGTGGAATCATGCTTGCCGCTAACAGTGATTACTACATCATCTGCATAACCTTGTATTATGTACCCCGATTGTGTGAGGTGGTCTAGGAGTTCATCTATGACTAAAGTCCACAGAAGAGGGGAAAGTACTCCCCCTTGAGGACAGCTGCTAGTGGCCTTAAGAGTCTTTTGTGAGCCTCCATACGCCAGATTAATGAGTCTGCTTTCTAACATGTTTAGAACCCATTTTAATGATTAGTGGGGCAATGCCTTTCCTTATCATAGCTTTCCTTATGGCATCAAAGGAGGTATTGTCAAACGCTCCCTGGATGTCTATGAAGGCACATAGGGCCGTTTCTTTGTGTTGTCGTGGGGTGCGCATCTCAAAGAAACTTAAAAAAATCATCTCAAAGAAACTTAAAAAAATCATTCAAAATGAATTGTTCCGCGTGTTCTCTAAAAATTGATCGCAATAATACATCAAAAATAAACTGTATTGACTGTAAATATTTTTTTCATTATGCGTGTGTAAATATCACAGAACAAGACGTGGAATACATAAATTCAAGTGGTAATACATTCCGCTGCGATAAGTGTGGAGTGCTTAAACGCCGTTCTCTCCATTTGCCTGCTACGACCCTACCCATGCAAAACAACATCATTGCACAGGCACCAACTACTGCTAAAATTGCAAAAAATCAACCCAAAAGCAACAAGCAACAATCGACGGCAACCTCCTCATCTTCGTCTACTCACATCAGCAACAACGAATGTGAATATACTCTTCAGATGACTTACATTAAGCTCACAAATTTAGAAGAAACAAATAAACAGTTCCTGCTACAACTCAATGAGCTACGTACTCAGAACGAAGACCTCAAAACTAAAGTTAACAGTCTGGAAAGCAGATTAAATTGGCAACAGCAGCAGCATCTTGAAAATTGCATCGATATTGTTGGAGTTCCAGATGTCAATAGCAAAAACGCACTTGACAAAGCAAAACAAATTTTCAACAATGCTTTGTCAATTGATGTCCCCGACAACACAATCGAGAGTTGTTATATCAAAAGAGTTCACACTAAAGAAGGTATCGCTTCTCAACAGAAATCAAAATCAATAATTTGCGTAAAATTCTCTGACTCAACATTGAAACAACAAATCATGAGAGCAAAGAGGGCAAACAAAAAAAAACCTCAACACACGAGTGACTGAAGCCACAGGCGCGGCCGCGGATGACACTGACAGTGGTCGCATTAACAATAACAACAACAGCAGCAAGGGAAACAGTATTTACTTAAATGATTCTCTTACCAAGTACACTCAGGCGCTTCTTATGAAAGCAAAAGAAATGTTAAAACAAAAAGGCGTTAAATTTGTATGGTACAATAATAATCAAATTCTCGTGAGAAAGGTTGAGGGTGGAAAAGTAACTTCGATTAAATCTTTTAATGATCTTGCACTTATTTAAAATTGTAAATGAATAACTTAAACGATGTAAGTGATTTAATCGAAGACTTTTCTGCCCTTGAACCCAGTAGTTCCAGTTGTGATATTATCTTTGGATCTAGTTCATACTGCGATAACAAATTTTTGTTTGTACATCAGAATGTCAGAAGTCTGAGAGAAAACTTTGCGTCTCTTACTACGCACCTTGATTCGTTCGCGTGCATTCCTGATATTGTTTTTGTGTCTGAAATATGGATTTACAATTTTGAAAAGACTGATTACGTTATTCCCGGCTTTAATTTCTTTGATAATACGAATGAAAATTACGCTGCGGGTGGTGTCGGGTGTTTCATAAAAGAGGGTTACCAGATTCATGAAGTTTTGTGTGTCGATTTTGTAAGTGCTGATGTATTAAAGGTTTCAATTGTAGTTAACAATGAAGTGTTCGTTTTCTTGTGTGTCTATAGGCTGCATATGTTTAGTGTTTCGATGTTTATGAACGAATTTTCTGATCTTTTAATTAAAGTAAAAGCTAAGAATTTAATTGTTGTTGGGGATTTCAACATTAACAACTTAGAGAGTAGCGAAACTGTTTCAGCATACTTAGCCTTATTAGCTGCGCATGGACTTGTTTCCTTTATTAATGAGCCTACTAGGCTTGTGTCAGGTAGATGTTTGGATCACATTTATGGGCGTTTCAAATGTGTTTCTAATAATAAATGTGAGAAATGTATTCTCGACTTGATGATCACTGACCATTGTATGACAGGACTGCTTTTAGAAATGTCTCAGAGAAAGAATAGCACTTATGCAAAACCACTAAACAAAATTAAGAAAATTAACTTTAGTAGACTCAGAAACAATCTGCTTTTTGAGTTTTGGGATGACGTCTATTCGTGTTGTGATGTTTCGAATTCATACGCAATATTTATTGATTGCCTTAAGAAACATATTTATAACTGTTACTCTTTCTTACCTCCGAAGAAATTAAGTAAAAGACTCAAGCCCTGGATCACTTGGGACTTAGTGAATAAAGTCAATGCTAAAAATAAACTTAGATTGAAATGCTATAGATACCCTCGGAATATGAAATTAAAAAGTAAATACACTAAATTATGCGCTGAACTAAAAAAGAAGATTCCAATTTGTCGTGATACCTATTACCGTAATTGTTTTGATTTTGCCAGAGGAAACCTTAGACACGAATGGAAAATAGTGAATAGCTTACTTAATAAATCTTCTTCCTCAAAAAAACCTTATTCTTTGCGTATCAGTAACTGTTTAGTTTCTGACAAATTCGAAATCGCTGAAGCATTTAATGACTATTACACAAATATTGCCAGTAGTCTTCAACCCAGTCCAGTGAACTCTTCTTGTGCTCTCTGTATGTGTCCTGAGCCATTTCAAAGAAATAGCTTTGTTTACAAACCTATAACATCTCTTGAATTGTTTAAAGCTATTCGCAGCTTAAAAAATTCAAATTCAAGTTCCTCTGATGGTATCTCAAGTCTGATTCTAAAAAAAATTGCTTGGTTCATAGTGGATGTATTAACTGACATCTTCAATGGGTGTGTTTTTGCAGGGGTCTTTCCCGAAGAACTTAATTGTGCTGATGTTATACCTCTGTTCAAAAAAGGTTCTGCTGTAGAGCTGTGTAACTACAGGCCTATCTCTCTCCTCCCTGTGCTAAGTAAGATTTTTGAAAAACTACTGAAAGACAGAATAGTTCATTTTTTAGACAGCAACAAGTACTTTAGTCCAATACAGTTTGGCTTTCGGAAGGGCAAATCTACAGAAGATGCTCTACTGCAGTTCTGTGCCCAAACAATGTCTAATCTTGATGGTAAAAAGTGTACAGCTGGCTTGTTCATTGATATTACTAAAGCCTTTGACATGGTCGATCACAATATTTTGGTTGCAAAACTGGAAAAAGCTGGATTTCGTGGTTTTATGCTTGTCTGGTTTAAGTCTTACTTAAAAAATAGGTCACAAAGTGTGAAAATTGATGAGATAAGGAGCGAAATAAAAATGTTTAACCTGGGTGTGCCTCAAGGCTCTGTCTTGGGTACAATTTTATTTCTCATCTACATCAACTCACTCTTTGCACTCGACTTCAAAGGCTCACCAACTGCTTTCGCGGATGACATAGGTTTTTCATATGGTCAGAATTGTCCTTTGGAACTCGTTGCTGACATCAATTGGGACTTGAATTTGTTGAGAATCTGGTTTGAGAATCATAAGTTGTTAATTAGCTCCAAAACTAAAATAATGTATTTCAATTTGTCATCGGTACACAGTTTAGGGGCCAATGTCCACTTCCATGCACCGGAGTGTCTAAAATTCAGATTTACCAATTGCAACTGTACGCATAAACCTACTACTCCCACATTTTGTAGTACTCTTAGTTGTAGCGATAACTGTTTTCTTATCGAAACAGTAGATGAATATAAGTATCTAGGGCTTATTATCGATTCCCATATGAGTTTTACGAACCACACGGAATCTTTGAGGAACTATTTACGTTCCACTCTGAGATACTTTTATTATTTGCGAAATGTCTGTTCTATAATTCTTCTAAATAAAATCTACTATGGTATTTTTCACTCCAAGCTGCAATATGGAATTTCTTGTTGGGGAGGTGCTTATCTTAACAAAATACAACCTCTATTAGTTGTACAGAAGCATATTTTAAGAAAATTATGTCAAAAACCTGTTAGATATCCTAGTTTTCCTTTGTTCTGTGACCTAAAAATCCTTCCTGTTCGTCATCTATATTGTTTTAAAGTTTTGAAGTCATTCTTTATGAAATCTGGTAATCGAAATTTTCGATTAATTTCTAATTACAATTTACGTGGAAACTTTTCTTATTTGGTATCTGTTCCATTTGCTCGTACTACTGCATACCGTAATTTTTATTCCGTTTTGTCTTTTCGGCTATTTAACAAACTTCCACAGTCTATCAAAGCTATAACAACACCTGGAATGTTTTTAAAATGTGTGAAAAATTGGCTTTTAAATCTCAACTACGCTAGTTTAGACTCTCTTACTTTCGACATTCTGATTTAACTCTTACTTAAATTTCTTTGTTTTCTTTGATCATTATTTATGAATTTAATTTAGTTTTTTTTTTTTTTTCTTCATTCTGTTTTTCTTTTTTTGTTTTATTGATTTTGATTTTCACAACTTTGATGTTTATGGCCACCCCATCATAAACTTAAATTTAAATTTCATCAATTGTTTGAAGTGGCATTCAAAACTATTTTCACTACTTTTGTTAGTAAAATATCGAATGTCTCAACTTTTCATATAATTTTATCATTTTACCATTTTAATGAATAATATTGTACTTGAATTATACTTTATAATATTATATGAAATAAAATGTATGTATAATGTATTATTATTCTTTTTCTGCCAGGCCTTTTTCAATCGTCGTTGTAAGGCTGTGTATGGCAGTTTCGGTAGACTTACCGACTTGGTATGCGAACTGGCTCACATGAAGTGGGTTATCTGTAAGGAACTGATCCCTTATGTATTGGTCGAGGACTTTCTCCATGGTTTTTAGGAGGAAGGAGATACGGCTGATGGGGCGATATGATTTCGCTAGTTGTTCGGATTTCCCACCTGCCTTTGGTATGAAAACTACCTTAGTCCAGCTTTATGGTCCATGGCCTAGAGATAGGCTGGATCTTAAAACCCTAATTAGTTGAGGAGTCAATAGATCCATACCCTGTTGTAGGAGACAGGGGTAGATGCCATCGTTTCCCGGTGCTTTATAGGGGCTAAAGGACGAGAACGCCCATTTCACCTTGTCTCGATGAAATATTTTTCCGGATAGACTATAATCCCATTTTGATACCGGCACCAGGATGCCTTATCGGTTCAAATGGGTTATCCATGCGGATGCATTCTGAGAAGTGTGTATCAAGAAGAAGTTGACAGTTTTCCTCAGGGGTATCTTTAAATTCACCATTTTACTTTTTCAGAGAGCAGATGCCGTTTGAGTGATCGCGATCAAGGACTTTCTGGAGTCGTGTAGCTGCAGGGAGATTTTCAATGCTCTCACAGTGTTTCCTCCAAGTCACTCGTTTTGATTTTCTCAATTCTTTGTTGTAATCAGTAAGAGCTGTTCTGTATTGGCACCAATTGCCATTGTTCTTAGCTCTATTGAAAAGTTTTCTTGCTGTGCTCCTAAGAGCGTCAAGTCTTTTATTCCACCATGGGACATCTCTTCGTGTTTTCCTATTTTTGAGGGCAAAACTGCTTTCATAGGCGAAGGTTATGTCTTCTTGGAGCTGTTCGGATTCCGTTTCCAACTCCGGAACGGTCCCTAGTGGAACTAAAAAACGATTTAGTTCTGATTCAAGGATTCAAGGTTTCCCAGTCAGAGGATTTCGGGTTCCTGTAAACTGTGGTCCGACATGGACGCTTCTCCGGAAACATGCCAGTTTGTGATGATATTATATATAAATGGACTTGCCAGAGTGAGATCTAGAAAATCTTGACGAATCGCATTTATGAAGGTTGGTTCTAACCCTCTATTTACCACCACCAAGTTATTAGCACAAATATATTCAAAAAGGGACTCACCTCATTTGTTTATGTTGGTGCTTCCCCACACCGTGTGATGGGGCGTCACAGCTGAGGATCCACTGTAGTCTAATTTCCTTGCAATAGTTTATCAAAGCCATTACCTCTGAAGTTGGTGCTTCAGAAGTGTCTCCAGGGAGGTAGGCAGAGGCGATGACTACCTTCAAATCCCCTCCCTTTAGACAGGCGTTTGGTATTGCAATGAGTGCCGCCACCAAATCTTGAATGAATTCTGAAATTGGAAAGGTTGTTTTAATTAAGATTTTATTTATCATTAGAGCTGCCCTTGGGCGGGCATGCTGCTTATCGTAAATTAACTTACAGGTTTCTTCATTTGGAAGCCCTTTTACGGTTCCTGAAAAGGTCCATGGTTCCTGAATCATGGCTAGATCCAGGCCTTCTTTAACAAATCTCCTGCTTAGGGCACTAGAGGCTGCCTTAGCATGGTGGAGATTTATTTGAAGGCACTTTATTTGCCTTCTGGTGTTGTTTGCGGATGGACGTCGCATAGTTATTTTCTCTGGTGGTCCCTCTGTGCCACCTTTTTACCCCTGCTACTATTTAATAGTGCCGCCTCCTCAGGGTTACGTCTTTTGCATTTGCGAGGTTTTCCAGAGATATGTTGCCTCTGTTTTTCCCGGTTTTGAGTGGTTCTTGTGCTTGTTTTTGGCACCTTCAGCACTGGTGGTCTGTGCGAGCAGCTAGGGGTATCACCTGTTGTGGTCTTTGATGTATTAGCCACAGTCTTTGGAGATTGGTCAGATGTATTTGCTTTCGGGTCCTGGGTGATCCCTGCGCTTGTGACTGCAGTCTCCTTTATGGCGACCTTTGGTCTCGGGATGTGCTTATTTCTTCACCGAAAGCGTAGCTAATGCTGCCATTTAGGGCCTTGAGAGTATCTGCAGACTTTGGGTCTAGAGCTAAGGTGAGTTCCGTCATTTGGGGCCTTTGCACCCGGTTGAATACTCTCCATTCGTCTACTCTCAGACCATTGTTTTGGCCTTTCACGAGGCCCTGTATCTTGCAGGTTGGGGTTTCCTCTCCGGGGGAAGTAGCCTACAAAAATTTGTGGTCGAGGAATATCTTCCTCACTCACAGTTCTGAGTTTGGTGCCTTACCATGGTACCAAAGTTGGTATTATTTTCCCCAACCAGTCACTCGTCGTTTTGTCCTTGCACGTAAAGGCAAGCCAACCGGGTTTGAAAGTGCAACCACGGAACTGGGGTTTGGTGACATTATCCTGTTGCTTAATTATGTTATTCAGGACTGTTAACAATTTTAGTTGGTCTGTGGACCATAGGGTACCAGGGTAGTCTGTTGGTATTACCCCTATCTTCTTACGACCAACAACGTCCCGGAAGGTGGGTGCCTGCTGAGGTGATAGATGTGCAGCCTCAGTAGCCTTCCGTTTAGGAGCGTTGCTCGTTGTAGTTGAACTGTCAGCTCTTGGTCTTTTTGGTTGCACTTTACAGGTTCCAAAGCCATTGAACGCGCCGCCTCGATCTGGCAACCTGCGTCCAGCAGTTTCTTTAGGCGTTTATGTCCAGCACCTGATAGCTTGACTTTGCCAGTATCGTTAGGCTTGACTGATCCAGATGGTCTGTCGATAGCTGTTGATGATTTCGGGGATGCGAGTAAAGCAGCTTCCTCTTCCGCCGATATGACATCCATGGGAGTGGTTACGACCGAGTCTTTCCCAATCAACATGGTGTCATGGTGTTCAGGACCAAGTGCCCTAGCTGTAGAAATTGGAAGGTCCAAAGTGACCTCTGGTTGCAGTTTGAAAGGTGTGCATTCCTTATTGTTGTCTGTTTTTTTGTTAATTGTTTCCATTTGATTTTGAAAATTGCGAGAATTACTATCGCCCGAAGCAGAGCTCCATACCTCGGGAGGGCTAGCTTAAACGGGAGGTCGCCTGCTATCCGGAGTTCACCGTAATAAGACACACTTACGTAGTGCCATTCATCCCATATGCACGGTTGTTAGAAACCTGGGATTACGGGTTTATATTGAGTTTCCGCTATAGATCCTTCATATTCAGTCGAAAGCAGTGGTACCTCGTGCAGGTTGCGGCTCTACACCACGTATGACGATCTTGGGAACTGTTCCCCTGGTATCCTTTGGTCCGGAAAGTGACTAACTGATGGTGAGAGGTGATGACCTTTACTCCTTGGTCCAGTCAACTTTCCTGCCTTATGATAAACCTTGACCACTTGGTTTGATCGTAGAATGCGTATTGATCGTTAGGGGAAACGTAACCTGTAGGCTTTGAAAGGGGGGGGATTAGGGGTGTCTATATGGAAGTTCCTTTGATACTTTGTGTGAATAGGCGCTTGTGTGGATTGTCCTGGGGGTCGCTTTCCTGTGTATTTGAAAGGCTTGGGTCTATTTTGATAGTTGATATCGAAAGATCGTATAGTGGAAGTGCCCATCGCTTCCGGTCTTGGTTGTGGTTTGGGGGCCGTTGGTCTAGGAGATACTTGATTAAAGTTATTACTGGTGTGTCCATATTGTGGTTGAAGCTTATAATTTATAGGTTGATACTGTGGCTGATATTGATAGTTAAGAGGTTGAGGTTGAGGTTGAGGTTGGTTTCGCGGAATATACGCTACTTGCGGGAAGAAAGGTTCCCTGTGGGTGGCAACTTGCTGCGTATATCTTCTGTGTTGAGGGATTGGTATTGGTGTCTGGTTGAATCTGTGAAAAGAATTCTTATTGTTTGCATAACTTGACCTAAACCACGAATGAACGTGTCGAGCGCTTTGTCTCGGTAAGTGCTAGTGATCGAAAGAGCTTCGGTTCCTATGTCCATGCACTGTATTTTATTTAAAATAAGAGACAAGTTCGTATAAACCGATTGATAGAACTCCTGTACAGACGAGTTTCCTTGGATAAGAGACGTAATTTAGTACTCTAATGTACCGAGGTCTCTTTGGTCTGCATAGTGCAGTGTCAAACACTTGGAAATTGCTTTCCAATTAAGCGGTGTATTGTATGACTCAAGTACTGCACCTGCATTTCCTACTACTTAATTTATAATGGTGTTGAGGATGCCATTATATTATATTTCGGAGTTCCTTGTTGGGATTCGTAGAGTTGGAGAACACGTTCAACGCTCTTCCTATAGGAACTGTACTCGCCAGGTGTTCCTGAAAAGTCACGAAGGTTCCTAACAACATCGGGTATTCTATCTAGGTCATCAAGGTTATCTCTAAATTCTGGGTTTATACCTTGGTCTCGCGTAGCAGAAAGATCTTGGTTGTGATTTATCATAGAGTTAACTATGTTTGAAACTAAATCTACAAGTTGCGCGGATGAATAGACGGGACGTCCTTGAGCCTGTGGTCAGGGAGGGCCTTCTGGGGTACATTTAGGACAGGGGGACGGAGGAGATTATTTGGATTTGACATACTGATAGTAATATATTATAAATTGTTATTATAGGAGCTACTTAGGCTTCTATTTCGAATTAATTTTCACTGTGTTTTTTTGTAAAAAATATTATTAAAACGAATGTTTTCTCTTTTAAGGAAAAAAAAAATGTATCAAGTAAGTTTATGGTTTTTCGTTCTTTAACTTAGATTTAGCTGTTTCTTTTCTTATGATATTTTTCATATAACTTTTATATTCTTATGATATATTTCATACATTTCTTATATTCTATGCTTACGTTAGCAGCAAAAATTTGCTAATCATTACTGGAGCGGCTGGCAGTACTACAGCTGCCTCCTTTTCCACTGCTACAGCAGATACTGGGGGGCCTCGTTTCTCCAGAGAGTCGTCTTCTTCGCTACACCCACGGTCGTTTTGTTGCACTTCTGTGAATTTTTTTTTCTTATCACAGTGTGAAAAATATATATTTTTTTTCCACAACACTTTAATTTAATTTGTAGAATAAGGACTTCCTTTTTTTCACAGCACTTATTCAATTTGTTTAGTTAAATTTAAACTTTATATAATTTAAGTTATGTCACTCGCGAAACTTCTACGTTTATTTTGCTCGGAAAACTTTTTACGTTTATTTAGCTCGGGCGCCAGTTAGAATAATTGCCGTCGTGTGCGAAAAAAAAAGAAGTTTTATTTACCTTGGGACAACTGTCCAATTTACTAATTCGAATAAGACTCAAAGAAATTACTAAAAGGTACTCCTATTTATCTCTTAGCTAATATTATAATAAACCATCGTAGACATTGCGTCAGCAGAAAGAATCCATTTACAATGAACTGGCTGTTGCACCTGTCGTTGACTCGACTCGGGGAAAGTGCATTCGGTAAACTTGACACGTCGTTGGCTTGAACTTGGGAAGGTGCTGAGTTGGTGGATTATGGATGGCGTGTGTTATGAATCTATCTGTTGGTAGCTTTGGCTTGAACTTGGGAATGTGCTGAGTTGGTGAATTATGGATGGCGTGTGTTATGAATCTATCTGTTGGTAACTTACATAATATCATGTATCCCAGGCGGTATACCTACTATACCAACTACTCACTCCATACGCCGAAACACACTTGCAGAGTGCGGCTATTAATAGGCCATTGGCTTTGTTTTCGTTTCCTTTAATTATCCAAATGCCAACCTAAGCACAATAAAGTCAAGTGGCGTATACCTATCTACCCGATAGCATGTCCACGTAATAAAACTCCGATCACTCGGCAGCACGCCAACAAGCAAAACTGCAACGAGTGCATATCGAAGGAATATTGTGACGTGCTGTTTGGAGAACGATATACGATTTATGAATGATGTCAATTGGACGTTTTTAACTGGAACAGAAAAACAATTAAGCAATGCCTAGAAATAATGCGTATGCATATATGAGAAATGAATAAGGAACGTGGAGGGGAAGACGGGATGCAGGTCACGACCAAAATATTAGGACAGAGTAAAATTGACTATCAAATTGATCGCAGCCGAGCTCTAGACAGCGGGTCAAATCTAAATTAACTTACAATAAAATAATAAACAAATACTATTGGTCGTAGCCCTGCCAAAGACAGCGGGCCAATAGATAGTAAAACTTTTTAACGCGCATTTTTCGGTGGTTGCTGTAAAATTATTCGGAAACCTGCATACAGGTTGTATTGAGAAAGTATCAGTTGTCGTCGTTGTAGGAAATTGAATGATTGCTGCTGCCTGCTGTTGTATTCTCTTGTTGCTTTGGGATTTCGGTTTTATCGCTTGTGAGTTTAATTGGAAGCTTCGCTTTTGTTTCGGTTTTGTTAACTTCGGTGGTACCTTTTTATACACACGTGCATAGAAATGGAGGTTCTCAAACAGGCCAGGGGTCATTTAAAGGGCACTATTACATGGTCGTATAATCTCGACCAGAAGATCTTGAGGTGCATCTAGACCGATTGGAGGACACACAAAACAAGCGTTTTGTTTATCACGGTGTTGAAGGTTATGGTGATCCGGAGGATGACTTTGAGAGCACCGAAATAAAATATGTCACGGCAAAAGACACGTTTTTGAAGGCGATCTGTAAAAAACTTCCCGCGCGTCCACCTTCCTCGCTTGATACTGATTCTGAGAACAAGTCGCTTTATTCGAATCGCTTCTTTATAAACCAACCTCTTCTAACCTCGAAAATCTGTACAATAAGCCGCTTTATATTAGTAACGCGTACATCTAGAGTTTCCTAAAATTGCCATCGGTTATAATCGCGGTGCGGTGTGCGTTTACGTTGTTTAACGGACAATGCGGATGACGTTATTCGCGGACTTAAAGCGCTTTCTTCGGAGAGTTGAGATCATTGTTTGATTTATCTCTTATTCAATAAAACTGATTCCGCTCTTGTAAACAAAAAGTTGGAAAAGCCACGATTCAGGAAATAATTAACTTTTTGGATAAAAGATATTCGGCTTTAGAATCTTGTGAGCCGAAAGGCCGTAATAACATAACACCACCGCGTTCCGGTGCCTCGCATGTGGAAAAGTTCAAACGTTGCCAATATGGCCTGCCCCCAATATTAAGGGAACCATTTACTTTCTAAATGCTTAGTTACTAATGTATACGTAGTAAGAAATAAATTTGATCTAAGTTTGGGGTGTTTCCAAGACTTTCTTAAGAGTCGTCGAGTAGAGAATAATAAAATATCGGTATACTTAAGATATTACAGCTCATACCCGAATATCTACATTTTTCTACAACTCTCAGTAGCTTAGGCGACTCAGGTAGATATTTGGTTGTAACCAAACCCTCTTTGGAAATGGAGTTTGTTCCCAGAAAATGAGAATTTCTAATGAATCAGTGGTTGATGTGAAAAGGAAATATAGATATAAGAATGGGCAGCATTCAGCAAAATCCTCGCGAAATAATAAATTAAGGAACTTCTGGAGGAATAACAGGTAGTATGTGCGAATTCAATATAAACAAAATTCTGTTTAATTTAGTGTGAATTCATAGAGGAGTACGCATGACAGTTTTCTTGTAGAAAAATGTCTGCGGGATTATATTTTTCTGAATGAATTTAACATTTTGTCGCTGTCTAAGTTTCCCGAATTAAGTAATATGAGCTATACAGTTTTTAAAAGATCATTACAAGATTTTACAAGCACAAGCCAAGCAACGAGGCAGATTGAAATTCAAAAACAGAAGTGATAGTTCCTTAAAACGCTTTTGGCTTCCTACATGAGTTTTTAATTTATTGTAAAAAAAAAAATAGCCGGCTATTATTTGTTTTTTTTTTTCAAAAATATTCACTTGCTAACCATTCAATCTTTAGATCAATTAGCTTAGATTTTCATAATCAGCCTAACAAACTGTGTTCCGACAAAAATTCACTCATAAATCAATAGTGAAGTATTATGTCGTTTTCCATTGGTTTCACTCGGGGATCCACTCATCCTGTCATCCAATGGAACAACAAAACTCGTTCTGATTGAACCCACAAAATTATTGGTGAAATGGCAAAAAATAACATACGGCGGCTGTCAGCTGACTTGTATATAATACATAAATTACATTTGTGTGAGTGGATTCTGACTTCAAATCGGGAAGCGAAATTCTCTTCTCAGAATCACCAGAAGAGTATTTTTTGTGCCAATGGAACGGTTTCAGAAGTCTTTTCTTCGATTCCGGACTCTCCCGGACTCTTCTTTTTGCCCAATGGAAAATGGCATTAGAAAACGAAGGAATGTGTACTATAAAAAGTTCCGACAATTGTGTCCGATCGAAGGAGAGGGCATTACTGTTTGCATATGATATTTGACAGATCAGCTGATATTTTGTGCATTTCCTATTTTGTGTTTTGTTTCTTGTTTATAATAAGCTTCAAAAGACCTTTGAAAGATAACTGTTGGGCAAATTAATTTTCGACTTATATATTCCTTTTCTTAGAATAAAATCCTCGTTCTGAAATAAAACATTGACCTTTTGACCGTTTTTCACGAAAACAAATTATGAAATTTGAATTCTGCGATGACAAAAAATGGAATAGATTCTAAGAAAATTGTTGCACTAGCAAATGTGGAGGTTTAATGTTTATTGGTACCGTTTCACAAATGCTGTACATTTTTACTAAAGCTGGCATCTAGCTAATTGTCGACATTAGTATTTGATTATTAGTAAGGGCGATTGAGTTTAAGCGTTAGTTGAGGCCAATGCGAAGAAGCATGACGAAGCCACCAAATTTCGCTCTCAGACAGCTGACGTGGTGAGAGTCATCGAGAGACAAAGTCTGTTGGATTTCGGAAGAATCTCTTAGATTTGAGAAACCCGATTCCTGATAAAATCTTTCAATCCAATAGAGCATCGTGCTAGAATGCGTCCACAAATGAATGGGGGTTGATTCAATTTTTAACACATTCCTAACAGGATTGTCTAGCCTTGTTAGAAGTAATGCAGCCGATGGTTATAAGCAAGGAATTGTGATTTTTTTCTTATTGGTGAACTTTCGATTTCGATGCTATGATAGTAACTTGGGTGATATTGGGTGGCTGTACTACTCGCAGATAAATGACAGCTACAATTGCAGCTTGCTATGCGTATGCAAAACCGTTTATCTCGATTGATAGGGACGACGGAGATAGTTCGATCCCTCTGGGAACTGATATGGATGAAAGATCCGCCAGCTGGTTGATATATTGCCTCCAACGGGCCTCCAAATGAGAATTAATAGGTTGATCCCAGCCTAAATCGGATTGCCACAACTCTTGATTAAAGATTTTGGCTTTGGCGATAACCGGCGATATCCAACTGAGTGGATCGAAGAGCTGCGCTTTTCGTGATAAAAACATTCTCTTTGTATACTTGGTAACTTCTTCTCACTGGGCAGTAATGAAAACAAATCTGTCTGAATTTGGCTGCTAAGAGTTCGATGAATAGAATGACCATCTATTGTAAGTGTGTGATTGCGTATTTTTGTTTAATATGCATTTTTGTTGATATTAATTATGTATGTTAATATTAATATTAGAATTAGTATATGTTGTGTACTCAGCCTTTGTCCAGTAACAATGTGTAGTGTGTTATGTGTATTGCGTTACATAAAAAACACATAATCCATATCAAAAAACGTTATAATATTTATTGGCCAACCGATCTCGTTGGCGATCAAAAAACTACTGACTTCGAGCATCAAAAAATATAAAAAACATTCATATATGTCCGTTAGAGAAAAGTGGAGAGATTTAGATAACATTACTTGCAAGTGCAATGTGAAATCTGTTATAGATAACAAAACGAAAGATAAAACAAACATAATTCAAAAAGTGTGATTTACAAAAATTAGCGTAGATATTGCAATATGTAAATGCAAAAATATATATATATCAAATGTTATTGATTGTTTATAATGTAGCTAGTAAATTCCAAGATATCCAGCCCCCCCTGAAAACCTATGGTCTTTCAGAAAATGACAATGGGGTAACCTTTATGCTCGGTCGCACGTAGTCTCCAAAGTTAGTCACCACTCTGCAGATATTATCGACTCCACGATGCGTTTTAATAATGCGTCCAATAATCCAACGTGAAGGTGGTAGGTTGGGTTCCCTCAGAAGAACAACATCTTCAACCTGTAAGTTTGGTTCCTACCTTTGCCATTTCGGGCGTTGTTGCAAAAACGTAAGATATTCGTTATGCCACCGTTTCCAAACACCTTGAAGCATTGCCTGCAACAGCGGAATGAATTGAGACAGAGTTGGGAATATCTGGTTGAGGAGTTGCAGTATATGCCTGCCCTATCAAAAACTGAGATGGTGTAAGTGCTACTGGGTCAGTGTCGCAAGTCTGCCACATTGGACGGGAGTTAAGTAAGGCTTCAATTTTGGTTAGAAGTGTGTACATTTCTCCGTATGTGAGCTTGTGGTCACATATGACGTGTTTCAGGTGCATCCTTACAGATTTAACACCTGATTAACACAAGCCACCAAAATGTGGAGAGGAAGGTGGAATAGACTTCCACTGGATGCTGTCCTTTGACAAGTGGTCCATGATAATGCTGTTGCGCTGTTGACTGCATAGAGCATCATGCAGTTCACCAAGAATCCTTTCAGCTCCACGAAAATTGGTGCCATTTTCGCTCCATATCTCACATGGCTTACCGCGACGGGCGTTTGAAAAAAAATCACCAACAAGCTCCAGGTGTACGGCTTTTGTCACAAAACATCGAGAGAGCGCTATGCATGCCTTCTTCCTCGACTTAGAGATAGCGTGATGGGACCGGCGTAATCGCAGCCACTTCTGCTGAATGGACGTGAATAGCGAATGCGTTCGGCCGGAAGATTTCCCATGAACTGACTGGCCGACGATGACGAAAGCAGATAACACATTTATGCACTACCTTTCGTGCGAGATTCCTGCATCCAAGTATGTAGAACCGTTGTTTTATTAACGCAAATAAAAGCGATGATCCAGCATGTAGGTGTTGCTTGTGGGTGTGCTGGGCAATGAGTTTTGCGATCGCATGTGAATTCCATAATATGATAGGGTGCTTTTCGGAGTAGGCTCGGAGTGCTCTAAGCGACCACCAACTCCAAGAATCCCATCGGAATCCATAAAGGGATCCAAACGTCTTTGTTTTGAAGTATCAGTCTGGGAATGGAGATCGTTTCGATGAGGGGCAGTTTTCTTATAGTGATCCACTGCTGTGCTAGGTTTTCATGCACTTCTTCGTTCCATTGCAGTTGCTTTCTCCAAAGCTCCTGAAACATTATTTTTATTGCAATGATAACGGGCGAGAGAAATTCTAGATGATCAAAAATGAGAGACGCGTCTGATAAAATTCGTCGTTTTGTACAAGTGCTTGACCTTGTAGGTAAAAGAGTCGAAGGCCACCATTGTAGGCCAAGAATTTTGTTCGAATTGGATTCCTTAAAGTCGCTGTTTGAACTTAGTCTACGCTCAATTGAATGGAAACGTTTGAGTGCGATGTCAAAGGAATTTCCAAAGTTGAGCTCGATTGATGGTTTAAAAGGCAGTTGCACCTCGTATTTACCATCTGGGCGACTAACATGGGTTTCGGTATAGTTTTCTTCAGCAAGCTGCTCCTCAAGAGAAAGTGGTGGTTTCTTAACTTCCAAACATGCACTTTTTAATGATGTACGGAGAATTATAATATGACATTGCTCATTAAAGCCTGCTCGTGCTAAATTTTAGCGTCCCTAGTCTCCACTTCATTTCTCCACACCAAAGATAAACGCTCGCTTAATTTTTAAACATCATATAGATGGGACTAAAACTATTTGTTGATGACAGTAAACGTTATTTTAATTGTTCACGTACATACAATTTTTGAATTTCAAACTTTAAAGACAATGCATTGTTTGAATCGTTCCAAAGCAATAGATATAAGTAAAATTTAAGAAGATATTGTCATTGCTGCAGCAGCTCAAATAATTTCTATAGTAGCAAGCAGAAGACGACACGTTCCTTCGCGTTGGATAAATCCCTATTCGTATTGTAGTTTTTCTGCAATTTCCATATTGCTGATCGTTGCTCCACACGCCCTGCATTTTTTTCTGTGGTTTTCTCTAAAAAAATTCAAAGTAAACACAACATAAATTGTTTCCTCGGCTTTTTATGTCAAAATGTATCTTCCATTTAATGTACCGTAGATTTATTTCGCGAGCTAAATGAGTGGAAACTTGTCAGCGGCCCATCTATATGAAGTTTATATACTTACTGCTTTGCTAAACTGCCTCGCTAAATTTTATCTTTGTAGACTTTTTTGTATGGGAGATACAATTTAGCGCGAGCAGGATACTAAGCTTAAGCGAAACATATACAGAGTGGCATGTATAAAAAATTGTGAATGGTAATATGTAGTTTTTGAAATGTAATCATGTTATATATTTTTTTTAATTCCTTTCCCAAAAATATTATTTTGCATTTCAAAAATTGGATTGAGAAATGCCGTTAGAGTGCAAAATTCATCGAACTTTTATTTTAAATTTACTTTGTATGCGACGTTCTACTTTCCGACAATTCAAATGTATTATATTTTTAATAAATAAACTGTAGTTATATTAAAATGCAAACAATTAGTGAGGTGCGAAAAAAATTTAATTTCAAAGTAAAAGTAATGGGAATATAAAATTATAGACGTGTTGCACCAAAGCTTATTCGAATTTTGATTATTCACATTGTAGCTATCAAATGTTAACAACATTTAACAAATAGCATTTACATAAATTTGTAAGTGAAATATTTGCTAAAAATATCATGAAATTTTTACCTCGCATTTATATTTGTTTCCCCAATTTTCCTTTGTCAAGAAAATATTGCAATGTGGACTACAAAGTTTATATGATGTAACTCGTTATATTTATAACGTTGCGCCTTCAGATTTGTTCAGATTTACCAATACAAGTACGTTTGAGTTTGACAACTAGTGGAGTTTGTTAAAGTTTTCGTGAAATGTTTCAACTGCAAAGTTTTGTTAATTATTTATGTACAAATGGTAAGAAATCAATCTGGACGGAAACTTAGAATGTTTTTGTACAAAATTTATGCAGTGAATGCAAATTGCTCAGAAAAGTGTCGAAGGCTACACATATTCGAACCGCACTAATATCAACAACAAAAAAGAGCAAGTGACGTTTTTATGTTCGATTAGACACACGAAATCTGAAATCTGAGAACGAATCTGAAGAAGCCCAATCGAAAACAACCTAAGAATTTGGGATGCATTATAAGATGAGATAATTACCCAATTGAAATTCGAAATTTTTTTGTTCTTAGGTAAATAGATGAGATAATGCTTTTAATTTAGTTTTATAGCCATTGATATGATTTTCGAAGTCCCTGGAAAAATAAAAATGGCATGGAAATAAAATTGAATATTGTAAATAGGTACTCAATATTTCTTGAGCGCGTGAGTTTTTGCCACTACACGTATTGATATTCGTCGTAAAACCGATTTTCGTTTGAATATTTTGCATTCGGAAACGAAGAAATGCAATTTCATTCATATGATATTACCTGCACTAGGTACCATTTTTATGATATGATGTTCGTTTAGGTATTTAGAATCCTCATTTAAGGAGGAAAGTTATATACGTGTACGTTTTTTTTTTTGGTATCAGTATTTTTATTTGTGTGAACCAACTAACAAAACAAACACATGAAAATAAATTTGATAGCTCACTTCGGTCACGTTTCGGTTACAAGTCATAACCAAATATACCATTATGTGTGTTTCCCAAAATAGTAATTTAATGATCTAAAACTAATTCCCCACTTTGGTTACCGTTCGAACCTGTAATGGAAACAGTCTGCACTTTGAGAAACTATACACACTGTTACTGTTACGGAAACATTTCTAAATGTAGTAACAGCGCTGTAACTAAGTATAACCATCAATTTCTACTTGGTAGTTGAAAGGGATTTAAATTGTCCGCAGTGTGAAAGAGTGTGGTCTCGCCTGCATTTTGGGCAAGTTTGTGACGGTTCTACTAAGTGTGAATGAACCACAGCTGTATTCTTACTGCGGTATTGGCTTGATCGTGAAGAAGCAGAGAGACAAGATTCAAGAAAGGTGCAACGGTTTCGTAGATATTCGATGAGTTCATCAATGGTGCAGTCAGGGTTAGAAACAACTTCTTTAGCGCAGGCTTGCGTTCATTGAAATCTAATGCATTAAGTCCCCGGACGTCCTCAACTGCTCCATCAGAAATTTTGCAAAGCGGCGATAGAAATTATGGAATGAACGATTGAACAATTCGATTTTTTTTATCGAAGGGTTTTTCTAAACGGTCCCAGGCCTCAACATAGTTCTGCTCTGAACACAAACGTGTTTAATAAGATTCGCTGCATCAGCACGAAGAAATGATATGTGTTGGAATGTGTGATTGTGTATTTGTGTTTAATGTGCATTTTTTTTTTTGATATTAAGTATGTTAATATTAATATTAGAATTAGTATATGTTGTGTACTCAGCCTTTGTCCAGCAACAATGTGTAGTGTGTTATGTGTATTGCGTTACATAAAAACAAACATACGCCAAATCAAAAAACGTTATAATATTTATTGGCCAACCGATCTCGTTGGCGATCAAAGAACTCCTGTTTTGATGAATTCTATGTTTGACAGCAAAATGCATAAATAAAATTCGTGGGGTTCGTTCCAAAAATGAGTCAACAACAGCAGGTTAAACCCAAACTTTCACTAGACAAAATCGAATTTTAGTAAATGTTCATAATATTGTATAAATATCTTTTAGGGTGAATGTTTTCATATTCGTTTATTTAACACCTTATTTGTACAAAATCAAATAATGGTATGAAATTCTGAAGTTCAATAACACTGAAAAAAGTATTAATATCGGAAAGCAAAAAAAACAAAATGGTTAAGCTCCCAACAAAAAGACAATATAATGTGGTATTTAAGAGGATTCTGCAATTTGATTTCCGATTTCAGATTTCGCGTATTCAATCGAACGTAAGAATTCAAATTGTTTTGTAATTGTTGGTATTCGCACGCTTTATTTCGTTTTCTATACACATAATTCTTTTATAAATTTTAGAACAATATATGTATCCATAATTTGAACATCTAGCTGATGGTATTTAGCGAACCATTCTCGATGTATGGCCATATGGTCACTCGCACTTGAATCTAAAAAAACGCTTTCTGTCCCCTCATTGATAAAAGTCCTGATATTACCTTCCTGACCTCCATCATCAGTTTTACCATTTGTGTTCGGGACGGACAATCCCTTTAAAAATGACCTGCCTTGTGACATAAAAAGCATTTAAAGACCTTTTTCTTCCTACATTCTCCTTCTCAACAACGGGAACTTTTTCTTGCAACAAGAGCAGCCACATCCTTACCATTCCACAGTTTTTTTATAAACCTTTCTTAATGATTAATTAACAAAAACAAGTGCACTATTTGTATTTTTGGAATACGAAAAGTGATTAAAACTTTTTTTATCGTTACGAGTAAAATAAAGGGCGATGTACGAGGATTTTTGTATTATGGCCTTTACCGGAAAAACCAAGCGCATACAAATTTGAGGGTATATTGTTATACTAATAGTATAAAAAATATAATGAATTCATTTTTTGAATTTAACAACTGCATACTTGCATATATTATT
The DNA here is from genome assembly GCA_916610125.1 of Cheilosia vulpina. Lineage (NCBI taxonomy): Eukaryota > Metazoa > Arthropoda > Insecta > Diptera > Syrphidae > Cheilosia > Cheilosia vulpina. Next base: position 56,222,882 of record OU744276.1, on the reverse strand, counting down.
GTGCAAGTATACATTGTACGTACTAATAACATATTATAAATTATGCTAAGACTAAAATATATTTGTCCCCACGACATACAAAAAAAAAAACCTTTTCGCTAAATTGTGTTATAATAACATTTTTCAATATGGCTTCGAAATGGCCCCCCGAATGACATGAAGTCAATGCAGCAAATTGTATATGTATGCGTGCGGCAGCATTGTCGCTCCTTTGATTTGTACAGGCACGAATACTTATGCAATCTTATGCAGGACAGGCAGAAGTATCGTTTCTGCTCTCAGTCGACTGTCTAGTTTGGTTAGTCTATGGTACGCAGCTCGAGCTAAATAACCAACATTTTGTTTCAGCATGTACTTCATATGTCATATGCATGTAGTTGAAATAAGAGAGAATTCAATTTTTGAAGGAAGTTTTTTCAGAGAACAGCTGTTTTCTGTGACACTTATCCACGGCGTACTCTATGTCACAATTTAGCTAGAACTTTAGCTGATGTTTGCAGAGAAAAGTTGGAGACCAGATAAAATTTAGTTTAGCTCGAGCAGTGTACTACGCTTAACGGATAAAATTCTATAAACACTGCCAGCAGCTTTGGCCACAGCGGTAGTGGCTCATATTTTTTGCGAATGTGTTGGTGACTCAGAATTTTTTAAGTTACGTGACATAAGTCAATACGAATTTCTATGTAACAATACAAGAGCACCAAATCAAATAATCATTCTAAAAAAAAAACTCACAATTCGCCGAATAAGTATCGCCGGCCAACCGCATATGTTTTGTATATTAGTGCATTTTTATATGGGGCCATAAATCTTGAAATCAAAAACTTGACCTTTATAGGATTCTCCATAAATTTACATTTTTACAAAATCCAGAAAAGCCCAAGTTCATTTCATGAAATTTGAATGGGATAAGGTTTTCGTAAGAATTGGAAAAAGAGGTAGTTAATTTATAAATTAAATCCTTTTTTTACATTTGGCAGAAGCAAAAGAATAATTTTGAACGAAGGTTAGTTTCATTTATTTATTTTTTTTTCAGTTTTGAGCAATAAAATACAACATTATGTTGGTTTCTCTTTTTAATTTTGGGCAAAAACACCATTCTATATTTTATTTAAAACTCTATCGGTAAATTCCTCTCCGTATTGTTGATATCATTGGGGCCCTTCAGGTTTTTCCAAATTACAAAAAATTAGATAGACATAGAACCTAATTCAATGAAAATTTATTTAAACGCTTGACAGACTGTCTTATTTTTCGAGTAATCCAATGAGTCCGTAATATTTGGATTGCGTAAAATTCTGATTCCATTTATACTGCTCCCGTATAAGGTATAACTGACAAATCCGGCAATACATACTTACCTATTCAATAAAATGAATAAAATTGCGTACCTACCAATTTCCTGCGAGAGTGAGTTTAATTTGAATATACCTCATAGAATTTAAAAAAAATAATAAAAAATAATAAGAGAAAAGAATCATTTCTTAGTAGGAGACGAATTTAATAAAAAAAAAAAAACAATTCAAAAAGAATGGTACCAAAATACCTAATTAAACTAAAAAACAAATTGCCTACCTACCTACTTTGTGCGACAGTGTGTCATAAATATTCAATAAAAGAATACTACACCAAAACTTCGCTTCGTGTCGTTTCGAAGTTGCGTCATTTAAAAATGTCGTAGTTTCGAAGTTGCGTCGATATTATTTCAGTTTGCGTTTTTGTTATTCCTTTTTGTTCATTAATTTGTTTTGTTAAAAGGGGATTAACATGAAGTTATGTTTTTGTAGAATTTATTGTTTTTTTTTGGTTAATATTAAAATTATTTGAATCAATATTAAAATCGTTAATTTAAATGCTGGTGTTTTAAATAATCTATTTAAAATAAATACCGAATTTTATTCCGAATAGCTTATATACCAGTTGTAATAACGTAAAAGCATTTGCGTCCTTGTTTTTTTTAATGTAGGAATATTGCCACGCGAACGTTTTTATTCACCCCTGCTTTTTCTAAATTAAGTGACCTCAAAACCATACGACAACTTATATACGTTGTGGGTTATTTCTATACGAACAAATAAGTATTTCTTTTTTAAATATGCCATTATGATTATGTGGGTATGACAATTCCAAAACAGATCACTAATACATAATATACCTAGGTATATGAAAAAAGGTCCGATGGAAAGTCACCCTAAAATTTGCACGACCAAAGCCACCTGTAAATCAAGGCCCTCAATTTAATCTCCTTTCGCATATTTGAAAAGTGACATTCACACCCGTAATTGGGGATAATTAATTGTAGATATAATTTCAAATCAATAATATCATTAAACTGTTGGTCATGAATTCATAACTAACAGAAATACGACAAAAAGATTAATTTGAAATAAATTCCATTTGCATTCAAATATCAACACGAACGAATTTTCAAATCTAAAATGTAAGATCGACCGTCATCTTATCATAAAACAGAATCGTTTTCTTTCATAAGTGCAAACATCAAGATTGCCTTTCATACGATCGACATTCCAAATCAAACATTTTTCATCATTTCTTTTTCAAATAAACTACTCATGCTTCATTCATGAAAGGATGAATGATGAAACCTCATATGCGAGCAACAGAGAAAAGAAACACAAATGATATTTTTATCCCTTTATTTGCCACCTACCGATCAGCTACCACCACCAACCAAATGTTTCGGTTGACTTATCACAAGTGTGAATATTCCTCTCTACTTTGGTGTTACAATAAACTTACCACGACAGCAACGCCATCCGGCGACTCCAGCGGCCAAGAAAATTTTCGTGCTGATGATTGTACTATAGTCTCTATATAAATTAAAAAAAAACTGAAGACTAATTTTCTTAAAAAAAAAATGATTTATCAACTGGCAACGATTCTGCCTACAAATGAACTTAACTACATTAGAGATTAACCTAGAGCTTAAATACTACTTAAATGCTAACAGCAGCAAAACATCCAGCAGCGACATGTTCCCACAGGTGTTATTGGGTTTCACGTTGTACGTGATGGAATGCAGGTCTGGTGATGACGAGGAATCGTATTGCGTTCGTACTGCAATCATCTTGTCGTCATTTTGTTTGGCGCATCGTATTGTCAGCAAATTCCATGGCCGAATCATGGGAAGCGATGTTAGCTTCGTAATTGAACATCAAGCGCGTTAACTTATACAATGGTTATACCCAAAATGAGTCAAATGCGTTATGAGCATTACCCATATCATTAGCACTTGTGTTCCCTTCCGCGTTCCCACCGATCGCCATACGTCACCATTCATTGATTCACGATACTCATAGTATACTCGTACTAGCAGTAAGTAGTATATAGTACGAGTGTGCCTGATGGGTATAGTATGTTGCTTGGGTACCAATATGCAAGGGTTGCATTTTAGTGTTTACGGAATTGAAGTGGACTGCGCAAGAGAAATGTATTGGTGCGATAGTGACCTAGTGCCGACACCTTTGTAAGTGATTTGTTTGATATTTTATTTGGACGTATGACATATTACGTACGGATTACGGACGATAGAGTTTAGAGTAAAAATAGCATAATGGAAGTTGCTGTAAAAGGAGTTGTGTGCGAAAACAAAGATAATATGATTGGCTACTGTGTAATGTGTAGCATGGATACTTCAATTTCCTCCCTCTTGTTTGTATCTTGACAGTATTTTCTGTGTCCAAGGTTATAATCCAGTTGTCTGTATTCCACGGTGTACGGATCCCAAAGCCTCCTCAATAAAACGTTGTCGAATGTTTTCATCCACCTTGCTAATAAGCTTATATAATATCGGCTTCCAGTTTCCGATGTCATGTTCGGTAAGTGCTACCCCACATCCTTCGGCTAGTTCCAGTAGTTCCAGCCAATCTCCGTACCAGCTTGTTTTTGACTGAATTGTATGCAGGACAGCTATCTTTGGTAACAAGTTTTCCGGCATAGCCAGAGTTTTAAGGACATAATCAACCTGTATTTCAACGTCTCAATACATAGTGGTGATAATCCGGTCTCAAGCATAAGCATAGTTAGGCGTGTTTAAGGGTAGATTAAAAATTCTTTTAATCAAATATCTTAAGAGTTTTTCAACACAGTCATACTGTTTGCCACCCCAGATTTGTGCCGCATAGAACATAATTGACTTGGACACCGCTTCAAAGACTCTATACTTACTGCTATACGTCAAGTATCTATTGGTGAAGCAGTTCCTCCATACCGTATTGATGGCAGTTTTGGCCTTAGCAAGCTTCTCTTTGAGATGGTACTCCATATTGAGACTTTTAGTGATATAGACTCCGAGGTATTTGAACACCTATACAATTTCAATTGGTTCCTGGTTATACTCCCACTTTTTATTGCGACCATTTCTACCTCCACCTTCTTTAAATATCATAATCTTGGACTTACTGAGGTTGACTTCCATGCTCCACAATCGAGAATAATCCTGTAGGCTATTGATCATAAGCTGTAATCTCTTAGGAGAATGCACCAACAGCACTACGTCATCCGCGAACATATGCACAACCACATACTCCACTCCTCCTGATGGCAGAAAATCTACTAGATGCTCAATAAATAGAGCAAACAAGCTGGGACTTAGTGCACATCCCTGTCTTACTCCCGTCAAGGTACGGAACCACTCTGAAAGTCCCTCTCCATTCCATACAGCAGCTAAGGTAATTTCATAAAGGCTTTCTATCTATCTTCCCAATTTAATCGACAATCCCATATTATACAGTTTATACAATAACGAACATCTGTTAATGGAGTCAAATGCCGCCTTGAAATCAATGAAAAAGGCATATAACTTCTTGCCTTTTGTAAGGAAGGCCTTTGCCATGCTGGTAAGGACAAATATGTGAAATTGAAATTCTTTTAGTAGACTATTGCCTCTAATCCATTTATTTAGCCGCCTCTGTAATATGTTGCTAAAAATTTTGTAAGAAGCGTTAAGAAACGAAATTCCACAATAATGGAAAAATCAATACTTCCCTTAGCCTCGTCGGGACGCTTCAATTCTCGAAAACATTACTGAACACCGAACTTAATCTCTGAATGAGCTCCATTCTGCCATACTTGTAAAACTCTGATGGGATTCCATCCGAACCAGCTGCCTTACCATCCTTTTATACTACACACCGCTTCCTTTATTTTCTGAATGTTTATAGGATCATCCAGAATATCATTCTTAACTCCAGGTGGAGAAAATTGAAAGTTTACAATGTTAGTTGTTGGGTTCAGTAGTCCTTCAAAATATTCCTTCATTGCGTTAGAGCTTAGATCCTTGCCCATAACATATCTTCCTCCATTTACACTCCTCATCTACTTCCAAAATTCCGTTTCATTTTTACAGAGTGCCACTTTTTCTGCTTCCTGTTGGTAGTACTTTTCTTTTTTTAACGCACAATAACTTGAATTTTTTGTTGGAATTGAGATACTCATCCCTGATAAATCGTCCACTGTGTTTTCTGAACGCTCTCTCACACTCTTCGCGGTACTACGGTTTCTTGCATTCCCGTGCAGTGTTAACTTTTCATCCAACATCATTCTGTAAGAAGGAGCTTTGAAAAGCTCCACATCAGTTTTGAAACCACCTTCACATCCTTTGTCCTCTCTCTATAGTGCAGTTTTGCTTAATTGTAACCAGAATAGACAGGTGATCCGAGTAGGGAAGTAGTTTTACCTCCAGGTCGGTTACGCATTCACTCCATTCCTTTCCTACGAGGCCGTAATCAATCACCGTTGTTCCTTGCCTCCCAACAAAGGTAAAATTTCCCCATTTATCATTTGCAGATTAAAATCCGCAGACCAAAAGAATCACAAAGATAGAAGCTTTCTTCCTCTTGCATTGCATGTTTTATCCAATGAGATGCGTCTTATGCCTTCCAAATTGTTCTCAGCTCCACTTTCGATACCTACTCTTGCATTTATTAACTGGTTAAGTTAAGTTACTCAACTCATTTATTAACTGGTTAAGTTTTTCAAAGTCTTGCTCCCATCTATTACAGTTTAAGTACGATGGCAGTAAACTGTATTTGGTTTTATCACATTGAATAGTCATATGCGTCATTTCCTCTAAATCCTTGATCTCGCATTTCAGTCCTTCAAGATATTTCTTGAATCCGATATAACTTCCTCCAATCGCTTTTCCTCTAGAGTGTATTCTCGTTGCTGGAATCCATTTACATTCAATTTTTTTAATTTTCCTTCAAAGTTTTCACATTTACCTTTTTCGACATGTGTTTCAGATTGAAAAAATCTTCAAACAAATTCTTATTTTTTAGCCCTGAGATTATAAGCTAAAATTCTATAATTTTGTATATCATTATGAATACTGGGAATATCACCAATATTTTGTTTTTTATTTTCTACATAAACAGAGCAGACGGCATTAAAGCTAAATATTACGCTGCAGCCCATAGTCGGCCGTATGTCCAACATTAGTTGTGACCGCATTTGTAGAGTTTTGATTTCGCTGTCATCTGCTTGTGTTACCACCTTCAGAGATTGGTCGAGAATTGACTTACCACAAAAAGTCTCCCCAAACATATTTTATTAAACGAAGATATGCACATATATGCAACGATGGCATTCGTACAGATTCGTAATGACCTGAGATTGTGAAAAATGCTCTTTTTTCTCTATCACTGAGCTCTACTTCTATTTGTTAAAATCTTTTGGTGACATCAAGTGTTGAAAAGTAGTTACCCATTTTGTCTAATACATCGTCTACTAGGGGTATCGGAAACTTGTCTTCTTTTGTTACTTTATTCAATTTCCTATAATCAATTACGATTCTTCATTCTTCATATCCTAATTTATCTGCCTTTTCGGGAACTACCCATATCGTTGCGTTATAAGGACCAGTACCTACTGTTTGTATTAATTTTTTGATCTAATAGTTCTTTACTTCTGATTTATGTATTTATATCTATGAATTCTCGTGTAAATAGGGGTATCATCTTCTGTATTAATTTTGTGTTTTACATGCGATGTAAATATTAAATCATCACCTTTGTGATAAAACGTTGTTTTATTTTCTTATACAACTTTCATTAAATTTAATTTTTCTTCACTATTCAGGTGATCGGTTCGTTTTCGTCAAATCCGTCAAAGATTTTATCATAGGGTTCTAGATAGATAGATAGATTTAAATTTATTTGTGCATTTTATAAGTTCATTACAGAATAAGTTTATTCATCCCTAAAATAATTTTTCTGCAACAAATTGTGGTTTGAGCGGCTGTAGATAGTTCTGTGTAACGATCCCACAGCTTCTTCTAAGTACCGTGCCCTAGCTTGTTCATCGGTATTTTCAATGATTTTGTAAAGCTGGTTCTTCAAACACCTTACATCATCGTGATTAATATCTGTATTACAGTTTCGAGCTAATGCCAACAACTCTTTGTACCATGTATCTACTGTAAGGCTGCTATTTTTGGGAGCCGGTAATCCGGCATGCTAAGCACCTTAACTATATAATCCGTTTTGGAATTTAAGCGTTTTCGTAAAAAGAGGTGGTACACCTGTTTCCAGCATTAGCATATAGTTTGGCGTGTTGGGCGGGAGATGAAATGTTCTTTTGAGGTAAAATCGTAGCAGTTTCTCGACAGTTTCGTATTTTTTACATCCCCATACTTGTGCTGCATAGAAAAGAATGGACACCGACACCGCCTCAAAAACTTTATATTTAGCACTATGGGCAATGTACTTATTACTAAAGCATCTCCTCCATGCTCTTTACCTCCTGAACACTTTTTTGTAAGTCACAGAGAATCTTTTGTATCCTATGGTAGAAATCTAACAAATCATTTCGAAAACTCGTTTGTAGCAAGTCTTCATACAATTGGAACGAGTTCCCTCCAAAATTGTTAATGAGCATTGTTTTAATATCGGTATTTCAATACATTTTTTGGCTTTGCCAATAAATTTGCTCCTTAAATATTGATTCACATCCGTTGGGATTGATAAGTTTTGGGATGATGTCAACGACATTTGTTAAAAAGGAGTACAAGTCTTCGGTGCGACCGTGGAATGTACTTAATTTTTCTATGAATTTGATAAGGTCAAGCGCTTAGCTTTTCTTTGGGGCTGTATCTTGATTTCCCGTACGTGTTCCCATTTTTATAATTTTATTATTATACTGATAATCAATTCTTTTCTCACTTACATTTAATACCTATTTCAAATTCACATGAATCAATTTTACTGCTGAAAATTGGATAATCAATACTGCCCAAATTCTTATTTTCTAAAATAGTTTTTCTTAAATTATTTTTACTGACAATATTTTCTGGAATAGGATAATTTCTCATTCTTGTAAGCTGAACGTCTTCTTCTGTTGAATCGCTATTTTCCTCAATTTCTGGATTTCATTTATTTATTTTCTTAATTTTATTTGATTAATAATTACTCTTTACGAGTTTTGTTACATTATCATTTATGTTGGAGTGAGTTACTAATTAATCTATTCATTAAATTGGTTTTATTGGGATTCCCATTTTCGTTAGGTTTCCTATTTGTCCTTTTCACAGAATTAATTTTATTCGCGATTTATTAAAACGTTTTTCAATCAATGTGAGTATTGTATTGACTTTAATGTTCGCTATGTTGTGTTTCCGATTTACGTTATTAACTCAAAATTTTATTTTACTGCATATATAAGTTATATAATTATATATGTTTTTTTCACGGTAGATATATTTTTTTTAATTACCCATCCCGCCTAAGCGGAGCATATTTCCCTATAAATGGCATGAAACGAATATGTCGGTGATGTAGCCTGTTGGTTAGCATAACAATATTCTTATTGGATATTATACAAAGTTTCACTACAAAACGAACTTACCTTTACCTTTAACTCAAAGTATGGAATGTGTTACTTATATACTTTCAGAGACTTTTTAACGGAATGTTTATTTCCTTCACCAACGAGGCCTTACGAACTACCGTGGGAGCAGAAAACTGTTTGGGCTTTTGTGTTCGGACTTATGCTTTGTATAGCAATAATAGGAAACGGCATTGTACTTTGGATTGTTGCAGGCATGTTACAAAGTATGTGAATATTTATTTTTTTTAATATACCTACACTCTTGTACACTATAGGACATCGGAGTATGCGAACTGTAACAAATTATTTCCTTCTAAATCTAAGCATAGCTGATTTACTCATGTCTATGTTAAATTGTATTTTCAATTTCATTTTTATGCTGAATTCTGACTGGCCGTTTGGTTCAGTTTATTGCACAGTTAATAATTTTATGGCTAATGTCACAGTTTCAACATCAGTATTCACATTAGTAGCAATTTCTTTTGACAGGTCAGTATATTTGTTTTAAAATAATACATTGAAAATTAAATCCAAACTGTTTTTATGTTTATTTAAAGATATATTGCAATAGTACATCCATTGAAAAGACGAACTTCTAGGAGGAAAGTACGAATAATCTTGTTTCTCATATGGATTTTGAGCTGTGTCTTAGCTGTACCATGTTTGATGTATTCTCACACAGTTACTAAAAGGTACGATTATATGATTTATCCTTAGGCTATCGGTAAGAGCATTGTATTTAAACATAAATATTGCATTGTATAGTACAAAAAAAAAATTACCGAGACCAGAAATCATACCAACAAACGTAGGTATTCATAAGAACACATTAAAAGTTATGAAGAAATATTATTTCGTTATTTAAATTAAATATTAAATTTATCTTAAACTTAGATGCAAATTATAACATTCCACCTATCACAATCTTAATTACTAAACAAAACAACGTTCCTTCAAAAATAAAATTATTCCAACAGCTACGCAAGCCCTTCTGAATGAGCTATATTGAAACATTGAAACTTTTTATATACTCCGTTACCAGGTAGAAAGGGGCTCGATCAAAAAATTCCGTTGCCGGGACTTTATATTAGTTGGTATTAAGGCAACTTACGCCCTTAAGTCCAGTATGCACCTGTTTTGCAACGAAAAATCCCATACAAAAGTGACAACGAAATTATGAGCGAACATTTTCCTTCTCCTTTGCAGTACGATGCTGTTGGAAAAGTGGGTAATGGCAGTAGATTGCTTGGTATGGAGCTAAATTTGAAACATTTTGGAGCTATAAATAATCGTACTCAAATAGGTATACAGATTCAAATTGTACATTTTTTGCAATTCTTTATAGGCACATTCATTCTGATTAAATTGTTTTTAAAGAGGACAATATTAAATTAAAAAGAAACAAAAAACACAACACAAACTAATTGAAAGACTTTTCATGTTTCCATTTTCCAATGTTTAAGAATAAAAAATGTTTGCATCCTCGCAAAGCGTGTTTTCATATTCATGCATGTGAGTTTATTTTACTACTGAGATATGAGTCGGTTCAAAAACTATATGAAAATGGAGTTGGCTTTTTCGCAGTTAATGTCGTTTTCGATTTCGCAAAAATAAATTTTTTTTTGATCGAGACTGCTTTTTATGTTTGATTTACAAAAAAAAATTAATTTGGCGATATCTAATGTTTTTTCTCAGAATTACACATACTTTCACTAATTCCGATGTTTATAACACATAGCTGGCAGCACCTCCGTCGACTTGGCAGAACACATATGTCAAAAATCAATTTTAAATAGCACATAATTCATGTGCTTAGTTTTTGTTTTTTTGTGCTCCAATGGTTGCGCAGTAAATCGACCTTGAAAAGTGCTCTGCCAAGTCAACGTCAAGCCAGCAGAGCACAAAGTTAAACCGACAGAAAAATAAAAAAAATAATATTCCACATTGATGCCTGATTTATGTGTTTTTTTTTTGTGCTAAGTTTCCAGCTTCGTAGCTCAAGCCATTTAGCTATCATATCAAACATTTTATCTAATAAGTTCATAGAAAACTGTTAGCTGTTAATCCTACAAACGGATGAAAATCAAAACAAGTAAAAGTGTTATCATCAGCCTGGCCGATGATCTGATGCCCTCCACTGCATATAAGTCATGCAAAATTGGTTTTGTATGGGAGAACTACTTGACCGACATAGCCCATTTTTAATACCAACCTAACGACCACCACCAACCAAATGATTCGGTTCACTATGAAATCAGGTTTTTATGCACTCAAAATATTACGGACTCATTGGATTATTCGAAAAATAAGATAGTCTGTCAAGCGTTTAAATAACTTTTCATTGAATTTAAAAAAAAAAAAAAAAAAAAAATAATTGGCGCAACAGGTCCGTATGGACCCAAGCCTAGCTTCTCACAACCATTCGTCTTGTGTGAGTTTTTTTATTTTTGGGACGAATGGAAGGGATCTACAATTTTATGCCGAGTCCAAACGGCCAATTGAGAAGCTCTTTCATGACAGTTATACTCTCGGATGTTTGTCAGACGTTTGCGAGAGGTGGCGCAGCGAAAAAAACCTTAAGTTGGAATTTGGGTTTTTCTCGGGATTCGAACCTGGGACCCCTCGCTTAGTAGTCCAACACACTAACCACTAAGCCACTGCGCCACATTGAATTTCATTCATTGAATTTGGTTCGAAGTTTATCTAAATTTTGACAATGTGGAAAAACATAAAGCGCCTCAGCGATATCAACAACACGGAGAAAAAATTATCGATAAAGTTGAAAATAATATAAAGAATGGTGCTTCTACCCAAATTGAAAAAAAAAAGTTAGTTTAAAAAACCAAGAAACCCGACTGACTGTAAAAAAAAAGAATTAAAAAGATATGAACAAAACACATTCAAGTACCTATACCTAACTAATTGACAATCGGAGACTATATACCTACACTGCCTAGCAAATATATGAGTATTGAGCACCTGTGAAATAGTAAGGTTTAGGTACTTGAATGTGTCATGTTAATATCTTTTTAATTCTTTTTTTTTTTTAACAGTCAGTCGGGTTTTTTAAACTAACTTTCTTTTATTTTCATCTTTTTAGCCTATGACACTCCGGGGAAGAATGCAAATCTAATGACACCTCACTATTCAAAATCGGTCAAGCCGTTTAGGCTACACGGCGTCACGTAGGAACGTACATAGGATACGCGAGTTACGTATCATCCACCACCTGATCAGATAGACGAATTCTTAAAAAACATAAATTCAAATAACTAAGCATTCTTCATTTATTTAGGTCAGTTCATAAGAAATGCAATTGTGCTGACCTAGTGTCTACAACGAACATACGACCAATTCCAAGAATTGATCGTTGACAGAAATGAATTGTAATAAATACCGGTGACGAAAGATAGATGAAACGCAGTTCGCTCCCGGTCTTTTAAGTTGTTGTTGAGCTACCTTAGGAACTTGTTGAGAAGATAATAATAATAAAAATAAAATAATAAAAAGAAAATAGAAATATTTTTTTTTTAAATTAACTGAAGTAAAAAGTTAATTTACTGGCGCAGTCGGTAGGATAATCCTAAAACAGGTTATCTTGTGATTCGAACTAAAATCTACTGAAAATAAGTACGCGAGTAAAAAATCGTTTAAGATTAGTGTACATACAGTGAACAAACTACCACAGTGAAAATAAGCAAATACACAAATAAAATCGTTCAAGATTACTGTATTATTGCAATCACTAAAGACCAAGTCCGCTTACGAACACATTCGGTGGACATAAAAAGTGTTAGTGAAAAACAAAATATAAATTTGAAACTCAACAAATGGCAGAAAACAACCAAAACATTGAAGAGCTAGTTGCGGAGCTCCAACGAAGAAATCAGCAATTAGAAGCATTAAGAAATGCATACCAGGACCTTCAAAACCGAGAGCGAAACGTCAGACAAGACCAACTCGTCAACAATGTGAAGCACATGCCGACTTTCACAGGACACGGTGATATTACTATAAATTCGTTTATCCGAAACGTGGACTACTACTTGGCGGAGATTACCAACGAAGAAACGAGACGAAGATTCATCTTAGCGATCTACCACGAGAAAATCCAGGGAGAGGCGAAAAACACAGTGATAAATGTGCCACAACCAGACAACTGGGATCTCATCAAAGCAACGCTGAAATTGCGCTACAAGCCGGATATCGAGCCTTTTCAACTATACCGAAGAATAAGTAGTCTTAAAGTAAATATCGTAAGTGAATTAGCCATAGAAATACAACAATTAAAGTATAAAGATGACGAATTAATTATATATCACCAAGGCGATAATTTTATAGATTTGAATAATACAGGGTGGCGCACCAATTGTGCTACAATAAGAAATTCAAATAACTTTTTTTTTAATCGATGTATTTCATTTATTTATTTTTTATTGGTTAGAAAATTAAATTTTATTTTAAATAGTTAGTTGTTTTTAAAGATTATGGATGCAAATGACCTCCACGCTCTCCCACGCATATGCGGCACCTGATCAAAAAACTATTCATTGCGGCCTGAAGAGTTGAAGTTGGGATCGCCTCAATTATTGTCGTACTGCTTTAATTCAGTTAAATTCCTGGGCTTCGTTTTATACACCTCTTGCTTGACATAACCCCATAAAAAGAAGTCTGGTGCAGTCAGGTCAGGTGACCTTGGGGGCCAGCGAAGAGTGGAGTTCCTAGAAATTAATTTTGTTTGCGAATTTTTTGTTTAGCTCCGCAATAACTGGTCTGGCTATATGTGCAGTTGCTCCATCTTGCTGAAACCAAACGCTGTTGAATGGTATACGTCTTCGGCGCAGTTCTGGGTAAAAAAACTCCTTCAACATCTTTAAATAACGGTCCCCATTGACAGTAACGGTTACACCGATTTCTTCAAAGAAGTACGGCCCGACAATACACCTTGATGAAACTGCGCACCACACAGTGCCTCGTTCTGGGTGCAGTTCCGTCTCATGGAGCATTTCTGGATTAGACTCTTTCCATATACGGCAATTTTGCTTGTTTACATTGCCGTTAAGATCAAAATGGGCCTCATCAGACATGAACAAACAATTGATCAATGTGTTGTCTTCTTCGGCCATTGATATCATTTTTTGGCAAAATTCCAGGCGAACAGGCAAATCCTGAGGGTTTAACTTGCAAGTAATTTGGAGTTTGTACGGAAACAAGTTTAAATCGTCATGAAGTATCCGTTGTAATGACCGTCTACTAACTCCAATTTGCCCCGATAAGTTTCGAGTCGAAATGCTCGGATTGGCCTGTATTGCAGATGCTACTGCTGCGATTGTATCCTGAACCCGAACATTGGCATCTCGATGGTACGGCCTTCGTGCGATGCTTCCAGATTCGGCAAACATGTTTACAAACCTCATAATGGTCCATCTACTCGGGGGATTACCGCCAAACTCCCGCCTAAATTCCCTTTGGACGGAAATGACGGACTGCAAAGCATGGTACCGTTGCACTATCCAAATTCTTTTCTCCGTATCCCAAGCATCCATTTTTATAAATCTAAATAGTAACCTACAAAATAAAAAAAAAAAAAATAAGCCGATTACTCACACAGAAAAAAAGTTATTACGTTTTATTTTTGTAGCACTATTCGGGCGCCACCCTGTATAAGTGGAATTTTAGTGAATACAATTAAAGAAATGACACAGGGAACACTCCTAGAGAGAATATACGAAGAAAATGTATTAGAAAATATTCTATTAATAATGAGAAGACGTAGGTATGAAGATTCATGCATAAGACCAGAATTTACCAAGACTAGAGTATTGAATAAAGACAGTAAAAGACTAATGTCGAATAATTTTAGACAGCAGAACAGGGATAGTAACAATCAGCAATATCAGAATAACTTTAACAATAACCATGTTTAGAATAATTATCACCCTAATAATTTTAATACAAATCATAATCAAACTCATAATTGATCAGGACAAAATAGGAGATATCAGCAGTCAGGTAATAATAGGAATTCTGGGCAGTACCGCCAGCAACATCATAATAGGCAACCCGAACCCATGGATGTTTCAAATATCCAACAAAGACACGTCATACAATCAGGAAACCTCAGTTCATATTCGGGCCAAAATCGCCACAATCTGAATAGGACTGAGCAAGGATTAGGTATGTCTTTAAGCCATAGAGATCAAGTCAACCGGGCCGAAGTTAACAATGTTGATTTTTTTATCAACTTGCCAGCTATCGAAATAACCATAAACAAATAAAAATACTTAGCACTAATAGATACAGGATCTTCACTTAGTCTTATAGATGAAAAAATTAATGGTTTTAAAAAAGTGAAAATTGAACCAGTGCAATTTTCTACAATTAATGGTAAGGGATCTTTTGATTTTGAAGTACATACTTCTGCCCCCGATGAATTAAAAGCACCAGCAGGACCGCTTATTCGTTGGAAAGTAAAAAGTTTATCCGAACGAAAATATCAGTTCATAATAGGAACAGATTTGCTTAACAAATTAAATACGTTTATTGATTTGGAAGCAGGAATTATAAAACTTAACGGACAAGCCATAAAATTAAAATATAGGCCAACCTTATATGATGAAATTCATACACTAGAATATGTAGATGATAATAATATTGAACATTTGAAATTAGACCACATTAACTCCGAAGAATATAAAGAAATCGAAAAAATTATTAGAAAATTTAAATCGTTATTTTTCAAAGAGGGTGATAAACTCACCAGTACCCCCGAAATACTACACGAAATAAAGACAGCTACCGATCAGCAAATAAATGCTAAATTATACCGGTATCCACCCAAACACGAAGAGGAAGTTAGGAGACAAATACAGGAAATGACAGAGCAGGGTATTATACAAAAAAGCAGTTCTAAGTACTCAAGTCCCTTGATAGTTGTTCCCAAGAAAATGGACAACTCTGGTAATAAAAAGTACCGTATAGTGATAGATTATAGAAGGTTAAATGATGTGACGATCGATGATAAATTTCCACTACCAAATATCGACTCCATCTTAGATAAATTGGGAAAGGCCCAATATTTTCCAACGATAGACCTAGCGAAAGGCTATCATCAAATTTTAATTAAAAAGGAAGACAGGCACAAAACTGCTTTCGTTACCCCACATGGTCTCTATGAGTTCATAAGAATGCCGTTTGGTTTAAAAAACGCCCCGGCAACGTTCCAACGTCTTATGAACCATATATTAAGAGATTTCATAAATAAAACTTGCGTTGTATATCTGGATGATATACTAATTTTTAGCACGTCACTAAAAGAACATGTCAAAGCATTGAAAGACATTTTGCAAGTATTAGAATCTAAAAATCTGAAGATACAAATTAATAAATGTAGTTTTTTGAATAGAGAAACTGAATTTCTGGGTCATGTTATAACTGAAGAAGGTTTAAAACCAAACCCAAACAAAATTGATGCTATTAAAAATGTAGACATTCCGAAAACTCCACGCGAAATTAAAAGTTTCTTAGGTCTTAGTGGTTACTATCGAAAATTTGTCAAAAACTACGCGAAAGTAGCCCAACCCATAACAAAATACTTAAAGAAAAATTGTAAGGTAAATACTAACGATCCGAACTATATTGAAGCTTTCGAGAAATTAAAGAAACTAATTACCAGTCATCCTATATTACGTTTCCCAAATTTTGATAAAACGTTCACGTTAACAACCGATGCCTCTAATTATGCGATAGGCGCCGTTCTTTCACAAGAAGGACAACCTGTCTGCTTTGCATCTAGAACGTTAAACAACCATGAATGCAATTATTCCGCGACCGATAAAGAATTTTTGGCCATAATGTGGTCCGTGAATTATTTCCGACCATATCTGTATGGAAATAAGTTTAAGATTCTGACGGATCACCAACCAATAAAATACCTTCACGCAAAATACCGAGGAAAAGATATGTCACCAAGACATCAACGTTGGTTACTCAAGTTAGGAGAATACCAATTTGAAATTGAATATCTAAAAGGTAAAGACAACAAAGTACCTGATTTTCTAAGCCGAATACAAATTAACGAGGACGTTAAACCTAAGGAGGGAGAAGAATCAGACCCCCCTAACATAGAACATTTTTCGCCAATTTCTAACAAAAGTGACACGGAATCAGACGTTATATTTAATATAGAAGACGATATTACGATGGCAACAATATATTCAGCAGATGAAGAATTACTTGATCATATAGCTATCAAAGAAGAAATTGTGAACAAATATAAAACACAGATTATTTTGACAAATAATAAAACTCAAGAGATTGAAGTTGTAAACGGTAAAAGAATAATTTACATAGCAGAATATGACATGAATAGATTGACAGATATATTTAGGAGATTCATAAAAAAGGGCATTACCGGAATATTTTCTGAACTACCCGATCATCAATATAACACCATTCAAGAGAAGCTAATTGAGTTATATTCGAATGATCCACAAATAAAATTTATTAAGTGTTCATATAGAGCACAAGATTTAAAAACAGAAGTAGAAGCGATTAAACAAACATCTTTATACCATGTCAGGGAAAGTTTACACTCAGGTATCCAAGAAACATTTAATCAGATCAAATACAAAATATATTACCCCAAGTTACTAGAGCTAATTCAAGTAGTAATAAACCAGTGTGACGTTTGTAAAATAGCAAAGTACGACCGTAATCCAATAAAACCAAAATTTATGTTGACGGAAACACCTACAAATATAAATCAAATTATTCATATAGACACGTATGTCTTCAAGAAATTCAACTTTCTTACGACAATCGACAAATTCTCAAAATTTGGTGCCGCATATTACTTAACGGATAGAAACCATGTTACATTAATTGAACAGTTAGAGCAACATTTTGCCAAATTAGGTAAACCAAATAAGATTATAGCAGACAATGAATTTAAAGCGATTCAAATTAAGGAACTTTTAGAAAAAGAAGAAATTATTTTACATTTAACTAAACCAAACTCGCACACAGGAAATTCAGATGTCGAGAGATTTCATAATACGTTGGCAGAAAAATTAAGAATATTATTACTCAATGATAGTACTTTAACAATAAAGCAAGCAATGCAAAAAGCGGTTAGAAATTATAACGAGAGGTTTCATTCAACAATAAGAACTACTCCTCTGCAGGTACAAACAGGTAAAATTAGTCCAGAAATAGTTTATGAAAAGTTAAAGTTGACCAAGCAAAATAGATTAATTAAACTGAATGCTAAAAGAGAAGATTATGAAGAAAGAAGAACAACAGGTTTTATTAAAAACTACAAGGCTGTTAGACACAAACACCAACCAAAATATAAGAAGGCCAAGTTAGACAAAATTCATTTGGCAAACGTTAAAAGACCACTTAAATTTTCAGCTAACGATCTGGATATTGATACTGATGACTGTAGTACAAATTAATTGTCAACATCTCCTCAACGCACAAACTATAAACGAACAGGAAGGATTTGTAAAACTAAAGCTAGACGACGTTACAATTACAAACGAAACAGACATCATCGTACACATGATTAATACAATGGAAATTATAGAATTAGTCAAAAACATATCTTTAAATTTTGCAGCTTTAGAACGCGAACATAGAATCTTATTGAACGAAGAAGTTGAAGGCATATTGCATAATATTAGAACATTGACGCCAATGAATAATTGGAAGAAAAGAGGTTTAATTAATATAGTAGGTAGCGCACAAAAATGGATACTCGGGACAATGGACGACGAGGATAGACAAATAATTACTGAACACATAAACGAAATTCGACAAAACAATCGTAACGCTATCAATGTAGTAAATAAAAAAGTTAAGATAAATGAATACTTTAATAATACTTTTCAAAATTTAAAAGAAACTATTCTAAACGATAGAGAGACAATATTAAAGCAAGTCAGTTCTATACAAAAAGTAGAAAGAAAACTTATAGCAAAACAGATTTATTTCGATCAACTGTTTAAACTAAAATACATTAACGCTAGGGTAGAACACATTCAAGAGAATATAGTTTCAGCAAGGAATAATACACTACATCCCAGTATTTTAACTAACGAAGAAATTGAAACTTATAATATAGACTTTTTTAAATTGAAACATATAAAACTAGGTGTCACTGAATATGATAAAAATACATTAATATTTGCAATTAAGATTCCTAAAAATTATGTTACACTACCTCTAAAAGTTTTAACACCAATACCAAACAGAGAATTTATGGAAGTAGATGCCGACAGTGAATTTACTATAGAATATAAGAATAAAATATACAAATTTGAAGAAAATAAAGCATTAAATGAATTGATTGAAAGTAAACATTGCATTATCAGACAAAACTGTAATCTTAGAATGAATAAACAAACCGAAATTATACCGTTCGATGATGAAACTATACTTGTTAAGAATTTTGAGTCAGATGTAAATCACACTTGTGATGATAGACAGCTTAAGATAAGCGGTAACGTTTTAATAACGTTTACAAATTGTACATTATATTTAATGGACCACAAGTTTTCTAATATTAAACAATTACATAAGCAAAGATTTTACTACCCAAGCTATATTGAAAATTATGAAGCAAATAAAACATTTAATTTTGAAAAAATTGTTTTTACTCA
Source organism: Cheilosia vulpina (assembly GCA_916610125.1). NCBI lineage: Eukaryota > Metazoa > Arthropoda > Insecta > Diptera > Syrphidae > Cheilosia > Cheilosia vulpina. The sequence continues at coordinate 56,203,374 of OU744276.1, read as the reverse complement.
AATAGATAATATTAAAGAAATTAAAGAGATTGAATTTGAAAAGAACTTGTCGTATCAAATAAACATAGCATCTGTTGTAATAATGTTAATTATGTTTGCTATATTATCCTTTTTATGTGTACAGAAAAAAAGAATACAGCTTAAATTTAACAATAAAATTCAGGAGAATTCTAATCTTAAGGAGGGAGAAGTTACGTATCATCCACCACCTGATCAGATAGACGAATTCTTAAAAAACATAAATTCAAATAACTAAGCATTCTTCATTTATTTAGGTCAGTTCATAAGAAATGCAATTGTGCTGACCTAGTGTCTACAACGAACAAACGACCAATTCCAAGAATTGATCGTTGACAGAAATGAATTGTAATAAATACAGGTGACGAAAGATAGATGAAACGCAGTTCGCTCCCGGTCTTTTAAGTTGTTGTTGAGCTACCTTAGGAACTTGTTGAGAAGATAATAATAATAAAAATAAAATAATAAAAAGAAAATAGAAATATTTTTTTTTTAAATTAACTGAAGTAAAAAGTTAATTTACTCGCGCTGTTGCAAGCAATATTGTCTGATCGGCACGAGCAATACATGCTGTAACGGGATCAGCTAGTCAAAATGATGGATATGTTATCAATTGAGCAGATGGAGAATCCGTGTTGCTTATTGAACTGGAAGGTTGAGCACCGTTTTCGCGGCAAAACACTGTGTGATGTTAACGACCGCAATGCCGACATCCCCCAGACGAGCACTGATTTGGCGTAAGTCCGTTCTTGAGAAAGTTGAAGCAAAGACCAAAAGTCTTCAATGTCTCGAAGCGCTGTTCCGGTCTTAGTGCCATCAAGCTGTGACACTATGAAATCCTGTGCGGACCATTGCAATAGCAGCATTTCGTACCATCCGTTGCTGCCACACAAGATTTAACGGCATGTTAATTTCGATGTTGTTGTCTTGTTGATAAAGGTTCCGTGCGATTAGAACCCCGCATAATTAGAAGATCCGTCAATGCTGGAATCTGGTTAGAGTCACAACTCATAGCCTATTCACGTCGCGTAGTAGCAGGTAACTTTGAGACTATCAAAGGCACCGCTAATGCATCCCATTTGTCGACTGGAAGTTTCATTACTCGTAAGGCACGGAGCGATTCCTGTACTGTATCCGCGACTGATAGCAACGCCTTGGCAGTCTCATCTGTGGTCGTCTTGATGTTGATGAATCTCGATACATATATTTCGGCCAATAGCTTTTCGTTGTCGATACGATTTTTTAGTGCTGCGCACACATCGGCATATCCCCCAGAAAATAACCCACCAATTAAAGGCACAGCACTGGCGCTGACTGCTTGGCGAAGCTTGCTAAGTTTGTACGCTTCGGGAAAATCGGCCTCTCGAATATATCCTTGAATGCTAACCAATTGCAGTACGAACCATCGAAATCCGGGATCGAAACTGGATCTAATTTAATAGAAAAGTTAGATGCAGCGTGTGGCGTCGTATTCGATGATTTCGAGGTCTCTGGCAATACTGATGGGACCGAAGACGCCTTGCACTCCACCAGCTTCCGATTAAGCACTACACATGTTTGATTGTAAACAGTTTCCACCTGATCAACATGTACAGGCTGCTCTTATGCCGCCGCCGCACTGACAAGATACTCGTGGTTGTGCTCAAAGCGGTTGTAATGCACTGTTACAGATTTGAGTTCCTGCTCCAATTGATGAACATCACATGCTGCAAAGTTTGCACCACGTACACGTTCGCTTATTCTGTTCAGCATCCTCAAATTCAACTCTGCCATAGTCCAAAACAAAATAATTTGTAACAAATGAAATTATATGTGTACCTCAAAATGTCGCAGACAATGGCGAACATATAACCTTGATTAGCACTGTAGAATTGTGTGCATGTTGCAAAATTGTAATCTGCCCGTATATGCGAAATCCTCGTACATAAGGGCTTTTCCTCACAGGAGGCACCAAAAATATGTTGGAACTTTGTGTCCAACTTGTGTTTTATTTGCCATTTATGAAATAGGTAATCTAATCGTGGTTAGAATAGATGAAGACTGTTGGCAACGCTTCGAAAAGTCTACTACAGTAGGTACCTGCCGCGGTACTAGAACGCGCAAGACGGCCATCTTTACTCGAATCCGGCCTCTTCGATTTTTTTTTGCTCTTTTTTTGACATTTGCATTTTCGAGTAGCACGCTACCCTCACCACAAAGTGCTCCGGCGAACGAGTTAAAATTAAGAATACTAGAAAAGAAGAAAAAACTTTGTAAGTAAATAATCATAATTAAAAAAATTACACAAAATGAAATTTGAATTGTAATTACTATTTGAAATAAAGGTTGTAACTTGGCCACGAGGTCAATCGTTTTTTTACGTCGTGGGAGTTAACAACAGTTCTGCCGGTTGGGACTAAATCGTTCCAACAATTTACAACAAAATATTGCGCTCGGAAAAACAACCGCACCTAGCAACAGAATGCCGCCAAAAAGGGACCAAAACGTTTTCTCCAAGTCCAACAAGACACTCAGATCACCTGTCCCACAAGAGGAATTAAACTGCTGTGCGTGGAAAGAACCCGACTCTGACGGAGACATGGTGCAATGTGACAACTGTGGGTCCTGGAGTCATTTCACCTGCGCAGGAGTGGATAGCTTTATCCAAAATGAAGAATGGATTTGCACCATGTGCACCACAGGTGAGATTGCTCATTTACTTAGTAGTTCCAAAGTAGTTTTTGCGTCTGCTGAAAATAATATTGCCAAAATAGCCCCAGATAAAGCCCCAAATAAAGTCGTCAATACTGCCCCAAATAATGCTGCCGTTAATGCTACAAATAATGTAAATACCGCTCCAACTAGTATCACGTTTGGTGTTTCAAATACCGCTTCATCTTCATCCCCAGCGATTTGGTCATGGGTCTCTACAGCGGGTGCCACGACCCCTAGCACGACATTCCTCTCATCGGTTTACGCTGTGTCCACCGCCTTCAGGAATGCTGCCTCGACGATGGCAGATTCTGCTGTGGGTACGGATGTACCCACTACTACGATGACTCGCGGTCACTGCTCTTACGCTACGTCGGCTATAGTAGGGACCGGGGGCACCCTAACGCCAGCGTATACCGGGCATGGAGCTAAAAACTTTGCGCCGAATGCTCACAGCACTGCACAATTATACATTGCTGGGACTAACACAGTCGATGCCGTCACCACGGCTGTGTCCCATGCTGCTCTAAAAACCGTGGGAAACGTAGCTTCTACTAATGCCGCTGAGATTGTTATTTCCTCTGCATCCTGTGGAGTCCAAATCGTCCCACCGACCGACCACGGCCACCTCGTGCCTCTAATCGACCACGAAAGTGCTGATATTCACTCAGATATGGCCGCTGCAACTAGGGCCTGCGTGCCAGCAACCCCAACTCTACCCTGCCTCACTAATAACCGCATGAGGGATTTATACCAGCAAGGGAGAAGTTCGAAGGCATCAGTCAGCTCTAAAGGATCAAAGGCGTCGTTGGCTAAACATTTTCAAATGGAGCTGCGGATGCTAGAAGAAGAAAGAAACTTGCAGGTGAAGCGGGACAATGAGGACCGGCAGCTAATTGCAAAAAGGGACAGTGAATACCTGGAGAAAAAATACCGGATCTTAAGTCAAATGGAGGACAGCTCGTCGGGAACAGATGACAATGAAACGTCTGCCTCACATGCTAGGGTCAGCAATTGGCTTGGTAGTCAGCCCGCTAAAGGCCGTCTCGAATCAACAACGCACAAGATACCAGTGTCCTCAGATCAAGTCGAACAAAAGGTGAATAGGACATGGGGAGGGGCCAGAAAGTCTGGAGGAGTCTTTAAACCAATCGGGCCAGCAGCTTATGGGCTGCCAAAGCAACCTGCCGTCGATACCCTACAACGAACCATGCAGACAGATTCACAACACCAGCCTAGTCAGCCGTTTATGCAGTTTGGGCAGAGCCATAACGTTCCGAAGCAACAGCCGCGCAACGCTCTTTCCCTCAGACCGATGGAGACAATCTCACACCGTCAGCCCAGCTCGGGTCCGAGGCTGATTGGAGTGGGCTCTATGGACGCCGGGTTTCAGCAATCGACATTCCCTCCCCCGCCCTTGCAGTCGACGCAAGCGTATTTAGAGGAACAACCGTTCCAAATGTTGCTAACCGAGCCAGCACAGTCTAACCCACCGCGTCAGCAGCAACCCGAACCTTGAACAGCGATTCGAGCGCCTGGGCCAACACCGGCGGCATTTCGAGAGCCAATATAGCTGCAAGTCAACTTATATCGCGAGATCTACAAAGTTTCGGGGGAAGCCCCGACGAATGGCCGTTGTTTATATCGAATTTTCATAGGAGTACCGAGCTCTGCGCATTCACGGATGAGGAAAATCTTGTCAGGCAGCAAAAAGCCTTAAAAGATAAGGCTTTAGAATCAGTTCGCAGCCTCTTAGTGCAGCCAAATTGCGTGCCTAGAGTTATCGCGACACTGAAAATGTTGTACGGGGATCCAGAGCTTATCATCCACACCCTCATTCAGAAAATACACTCAGCACCAGCGCCGAAGGCCGACAAACTGGATACTTTAGTGAACTTCGCACTTATCGTCCAAAACCTCTGTGCGGCGATAGAGGCCGCTGGTCTGGATGCACATTTGAATAATGCCACGATGTTACATCGGCTTGTGAATAAATTACCTCCTGCAATTCGTCTTGATTGGGCCAGACACAAGCTTACACTATCTGAGTGTAATCTCTCCCATTTTAGCACATGGATCTATCGAATTGCGGAAGCGGCTAACAGTGTCCTCCTGCCAGAAATTTCCTCACCTACCACTGATCATAGGTCGCAAGGTAGAAACGGTAGAAACTCCAAAGAGAAAGGCTTTATCAACGCGCATTACAGTCAGGGACACAAATAGAAATAAACTGCCATCATCGGAACACGAGTGCTGCATCTGTCAAGGGGATTGCGAAGCGGTCGCTGACTGCAAAGATTTTCAGAATCTTAGCCGTACATTGAAATGGTCAGCGGTAAGGGACCTTGTTCCGCGTAGTACCTGTAGTCCTATACAATGGAGATATGCGGCTTCATACACTGGCGTTCTTGGACGACGGCTCATCTCTAACGTTGATGGATGAAGAAGTTGCTAGAGAACTCAACGTGAGGGGAACTCCCCAGCCGCTGTGTTTAAAATGGACTGGGAACACTCGTAGATTCGAGAACAATTCGGAAATATTCTCCTTGCACATTTCGAGTACAGATCCAAACGCCGAGCGATATATACTGGCGGATGTACATACAGTTAAGAATCTACAACTGCCAGCGCAATCAATAAGCTCCGAAGAGCTGCTCCAGAAGTACGAGCACCTCAAGGGATTACCAATTAAGACATACGATCGGGCCCCTCCACGTCTGATTATAGGACTCAACAACGCCAAGCTGAGCCTTCCACTGCGGCACAAAGAGGGAGGTTCCGAAGAACCAGTCGCCACGAAGACCCGCCTGGGGTGGATTGTGCATGGAGGTTGTGATAACCGAACAACAGCGAGCCGCGATGTACACCATAGCTTCCATATTTGTGAGTGCAACGACTCAGAGCTGCAACGACTTGTGAAAAAATTTATTATCAATGATAGTCTTGGAACACCAAATTCTGGAAATACTCTACTGCCGACCGACGATAAACGAGCATTAGAGCTGTTAAACGCTCATACTCGCCGTAAAAACGGGCGGTTTGAGACTTCACTGTTGTGGAAGGCAGACAAGATTCAATTGCCGGATAGCTTACCTGCAGCTAAGCGCAGGCTGGCGTGTCTACATATACGTATGAAGCGAGAGCCGCTTTTAGCTCAAGCGCTCAGTAAGAAAATAGAGGAATACGTATCTAAAGGATACGCTACAAAATTATCTGCCCAAGAAATCGCAAAAGGGAGTCATAACGCCTGGTATCTACCGATATTTCCAGTGCGAAATCCTAATAAGCCGGAGAAACTGAGGCTCGTGTGGGACGCAGCAGCCACCGTTCAAGGCGTGTCACTAAACTCAATGCTCCTGAAAGGTCCAGACCAGCTCACTTCATTAACTTCCGTAATCAATAGAGCAAGAGAAAATCGCATAGCCATCTGCGGAGATATTATGGAAATGTTCCACCAGATCCAAATACGGAAAGAAGATCGGAACTTTCAAAGATTCCTGTGGAGTAAAGGCGACTGAGTCAGACTGCTTCACTTATAAGCTGACTGCTAACTCAAGACAATCCGATATTCTATTTCGTGGGCGCCGTCCTACAAAGCGGGAGGTGCTAAGAGTCCTTATGTCAATATTCGACCCGTTGGGCTTACTGTCCCACTTTTTGATGTACGTTAAGATAATATTACAGGAAATATGGCGCTCCAAGATCGACTGGGATGACGAGCTTAAGGACACAGAGTACGCCAAGGGGACGAAATGGGTTGGATACCTACCAACAATGGAAACGCTAAAAATTCCTCGCTGCTATGTTTCAAATAGTTCTGCAAGTAACTCCGGACGACAGTTACACGTCTTCGTGGATGCCAGCGAAAGCGGATTCGCCGCCGTGGCATATATAAGAATCGCCACGGAATATATGGTGGAGTGTGCGCTGATTGGGGCCAAGACCAGGGTAGCACCCCTGAAGAGTCTATCGATACCCAGACTTGAGCTACAGGCGGCGGTACTCGGCGCTCGGTTTGCAAAGAGTATAGTAGAGTCCCATGCTATACGTTTCGCCAAAAGAATTTTCTGGTCGGACTCTAGAAATGTTCTAAGTTGGATCCGCTCGGACCAACGGAGATATCGTCAATATGTGGCATTCCGAGTCAGTGAGATCTTAGATAGTACGGATATATCCGAGTGGCTATGGATTCCCTCGAAAATGAACGTGGCTGATGAGGCAACAAAGTGGCAGAGGCTTCCTGAATTTAAGGCATCGAGTCGGTGGCTTACGGGACCAGACTTTCTTAAGGCAGAACCGGAAAGTTGGCCTCAGGAGGTTTATCAGAGTGATGATACGGAAGAAGAACTAAGGGCACATTACATAAGCGTGCACTCACCCGCCCGAGAAGACGTTTTCCGGTACCACGAAATCTCAAGTTGGAAACGATTGCTATGAAGTGCAGCATTCGCGCTCCGCTTCATCCACTTTACCAGGAGTCGGAGACTTAAGGATGAAAGGAATAATGGACCACTTTCTTCAGAAGAACTTCAGCTTGCTGAATCCTTCATCCTAAAGGAAGCGCAGGCCAGTCTATATGCCGAGGAAATCGCGGAGCTAAGGGCAAATAAGGGTGTAGACAAATCCAGCGTTATCTACAATCTCTGTCCGTGCATAGACGACCATGGAGTCCTTCGGGCAAATGGACGAATCAACCTTTCAAACCAGGTGGGCGAAAATGTTAAGCGGCCCATCATTCTTCCCAGAGCGCACAGAGTAACCTATCTAATTATTATGGACTACCATTGCCGATATCACCACCAAAATCATGAGACGGTTAAACGAGATTCGGCAAAAGTTTCACATATCACAAATGAGAGCGGCTGTTGGTGCAGCTAGACGAACCTGTCAAGTGTGCAAAAACGATAAGGCAAAACCACTAAACCCTATAATGGCCCAACTCCCACCTGCGCGGCTTGCTTCATTCTGCCGGCCGTTTTCATTCGTTGGCGTGGACTACTTCGGGCCAATGAACGTCGCCGTCCTCCGAAGAACGGAAAAAAGGTGGGGGGTGCTTATTACATGTTTGACCACAAGAGCGGTTCACCTCGAGGTCGCACACTCATTGTCTTCGGATTCCTGCATCATGGCACTTCGAAACTTCATTGCGCGCCGAGGGACTCCAATCGAGATATACAGCGACAATGGCACTAACTTTCAAGGGGCTGAGCGAGAGCTGAAAGAAGCCTTTAAGGATGTCAACAAAGACAAGATCATAGCGACCTTTACCTCCGCCCACACCAAATGGAAATTCATTCCGCCAAGTTCTCCGCATATGGGTGGAAGTTGGGAGCGATTAGTGCGATCCGTTAAGAAAGTGCTGAACCAAATCATGCCGACTCGTAACCCGTCCGACGAACTCCTGAGAAGTATGCTCATTGAAGTAGAAATCATCATTAACACACGTCCATTGACATATATTCCCATCGAAAATGAAAACGAGGAAGCACTAACTCCAAATCATTTCCTCTTGGGGTCTTCGAGTGGTTCTAAACCACTGGCAGTATTTGACGACGACATTAGGGTGCTCAAAAAAAATTGGCTTATTTCGCAGCAGTTCGCGGATTGCTTTTGGAAACGCTGGGTAAGGGAGTATCTCCCGACGATTACTCATCGTACCAAATGGTTTAAGCCAGTGAAGCCCATGGTAGTGGGCGATATCGTCTTAATCGTGGACCCGAATAGCCCAAGGAACTGTTGGCCCAAAGGGCGAGTGGTGCAAATCCGAACCTCCAAGGACGGGCAAGTGCGAAGCGCCTTTGTGCAAACGCAAACAGGGGTGTACGAGAGGCCAGTTGTAAAGTTGGCTATTTTGGACGTTAGGCTCAACCCTCGGGAGGACCTACCGGGGGGGAGTGTTGGCAACGCTTCGAAAAGTCTACTACAGTAGGTACCTGCCGCGGTACTAGAACGCGCAAGACGGCCATCTTTACTCGCATCCGGCCTCTTCGATTTTTTTTTGCTCTTTTTTTGACATTTGCATTTTCGAGTAGCACGCTACCCTCACCACAAAGTGCTCCGGCGAACGAGTTAAAATTAAGAATACTAAAAAAGAAGAAAAAACTTTGTAAGTAAATAATCATAATTAAAAAAATTACACAAAATGAAATTTGAATTGTAATTACTATTTGAAATAAAGGTTGTAACTTGGCCACGAGGTCAATCGTTTTTTTACGTCGTGGGAGTTAACAACAGTTCTGCCGGTTGGGACTAAATCGTTCCAACAAAGACAAAAAAATAAAAACTAGTCTGCCAAAGTGAGTGCTCAAATTCAGGAATGAAATGACAATAGCGAAATATTTCATTGTTGTGTAATTGAACTGAAATGATAATTTATTGGTACAGAAAAGGCAAAATGGTAAACTGAACCTACTAAACTAAATGACAAAAGTTTAATCTCGATCAGCTATTTTTTCTTTTTTCAAAAATATTCACTTGCTAACCATTTCTTTAGATCAATAAGCTGGTAATCCATATGTTCGCCGACCAAAATCTAAGGAAATCGATCCCAGATGAACAATTAAACACAGTGGTGGAAGCATAATGATATGGGGTTCAATGTCTTAGCGTGCTTAGCGTGGAGTGGGTCCAATCTATAAAATTGAAGGGCATATTTTCAGGATTAAATACTGTAACATCCTGGAAAATGTAATGCTGCCATATACGGATGAGAATCTGCCAGATTTTTGGCAGTTTCAACAAGATAAATAATCCAAAACACGCAGTGGCCTACACAGAAAAATGGATTGCAGAGAATTTGGTAATGTCAAGTCCGGATCTCAATCCAATTGAGAATTTGTGTCTGATTCTCAAAAGAAAAGTTAGCTTCAAAAAGGCCCAAAATCTTGGCGTCCTTATTGATGAAGCTAAGGAAACTTTGGAGTCTTTTCCACAAAGCAGATGTGCAGCTTTAATTGAGTCTATACCTCGAAGATTGCAAGCAGTGATTAGAAATCGTGGTTATGCGACCAAGTATTAACTCTGTTTTAAAATACAAAAACAGACTAATTCTTTAAAAAAGCAAGTGTTTCTAATTACCAGCACCGGTTCATATTATATGACCGATCAGTTTTGCACTCTTCACTCAGTTTATTCAGAGATAACAAATGTATATGCCCCATTGGTGATCTGAATTGATTAATATGTACAGCAAAAAATAAAATTTCACTGAGCTAAGGCCGAACACCCCATAATGAATGATGAATGAAGAATTTCGGTGATGCTGAATTAAACATTCGGTACAGAATTAATTTTAATTGTGGGGCTCAAGTTTAGGGCAGAGTTTGGCTCAGCTACTAAATACAAACGGACTACATCTTTTTTATAGTCTCAAATACAACAACTTATTAAAAAACAGGGATTCGTTTTTTTTTTTAAATAAAATAATAAAATGAAAGACTGTTGATATTATTTTAATCCTTACATGAAGATTGCAAATAATAGATTAACTTATAAATGTTTTTCCTTTACCCAGGTACTATAACGGCAAGTCCCGAACTGTTTGTTTTATGATGTGGCCTGACGGACGATACCCCACATCGATATCAGATTATGTGTAAGTTTTTAGAGTGATACACAAATTCGTGACTTTGAAAACGGCGCAGAAATAAATTTTGGTTGTTGAGATATACGATTAGAAGTATTAATTCGAGCACTTTTTAATTTGTAGTGAATTGCGATATTTTTTGACGCAATTTACCACTTCAATAGATATAAATTTATCGAACACCATTTCACAATCTCAAATCGCAATAAAATGTTATAATAATTTAATACATGTAAATTGAAAATGTTAATTGACGTAGGGAAATCTTAAATTACAAAATTCATTTAAGCCGACAGTGTTCACATTTTTTATACTTTGTGTCATTGAATTAAATGTTCGACACCCTTTATAAACAAGTCTATTTCGGGAAACACTTACAAGATATTGCGGTAATCTAAAATCATCCCTGTTTCTCAAATTATAGGGCTGGGAGTGCTTTATATATTTTAGTTTTTGTGTTTGTAAATAGGCTGATAAATAGCTATTTTTGATTGTAAAAATGAAGCACATAACGTTCACCTTTGACCATATGAGTGCATCTAACATTGATCTTATTGGTGTATAGCGATTGTATTTATTTATTGTTAATTTATGTGTGATTCGACTGATAATTTGTTATCGATCACTACACCTAAGTATTTCGTTTCATTTACTTACTCTAAGGTTTCGTTCTCCATTTTCAGGTTCAAGCTAAAATTGTACTTAAGAAGCAATTATATACAAGACGTATGTACAAACTCCTTCCTAGAGCTTGTTGAATCTTAATAGCTACCTTACCTCTGGTGGGGGGTAGCTATTAGAATGAAACAGGTTTGTTGGTTGCTTGTGTACAACTGATTATGTTTTTTTATTATTTCTTTTATTTATATGGTACATTCAGCTTACTGTGAAATATTGCCGATATCGATTATCATACAATATTGCACAGAATGCTGCAAAATCAAAAACTTTTTTCCCTAAACCAACAACTGATGATCTATGTAACTGGTTGACCAATATGGGTCATCAGTTGTTTTGCGTCCCTTGCACCGGGCATTTATGGTAATTGTTTTTTGTTGATGAAATAAACTTTTTTCCTCCTCCGACGTTGTTTCCCAACTTATATTAAATTCTGGGGTTGTTTTCGTAGTAGAGTGAGTGTTTCTGCTTCTTGCAACGATCTTAATGATTGCCTCCGCGACTGAATTCCATCCTTCTGAGACCTTGTAAGATTGTCTTCTGTTGGAATCAAACACCTTGGCTACTGGTCGTTTGATGGTTCCTTTTTTGGTCTAGACCGTTACCAATCTGGTAACTTCATCCAAACCATTGTTTCCCTTAATTATTTTCCTCAAAGGCCATTTCGACGGGGTCAACAGCTCGTTCTTTAGTAATACCATAATGATGTACGGAACCCATTCTGCTGATCATTCGTCTCAATGCTGCCATAAATCCGTCCGCCGTTAGGTCAGAAGTAAGATCAATGTGCACCGCCTTGGTTGCCATGCAGACAAACAGTGCTATGTACGCCTTGTGCGGCTTTACACCTCAAATGTGAGCATCTAATGTTGATTGGGGCCGCGTAGTCTACTCCGCAATGAGTAAACGGTCGGGAGAAATTCACCCGTGTTTCTGGAAGTTCTCCCATAACTTGACTTGATTCCTTGGCCTTAAACCGGAAGCATCTAACACATTGATTTATGATGGCTTTAACGGTGTTGGTTCCTCGGATGACCCAAAATTTCCTCCGGATGATTCAATGTTAGCTTTACTTCACAGTGAATAGTGTCAATATGTGTTTTATTGATAATTAATTTTGTCAATGGATGCGACGATAACAAAATCATTTGATGTTTCTGCTCACTTGCCAAATTTGCATGTTTTAATCGGCCTCCCACTCCCAATATTCCATTGGCATCAATGAATGGGTTCAGTGATAATATCGTGCTTGATTGCTTTAGTTCTTTCCTTTCACGTAATTTCTGCATATTATCGCAAAAAACTTGTTGTGCACCCCTTACCAATGCCTTTTCTGCTTCCAGGAACTCCATTACTGCTAAGTTTCCAAGTTGTAGTGGCCTTGCCGCTTTGTTTCTTTGGCAATTGTTCTTGAAACGTAGACAGTATGCGATAATTGGAGTGTCGAAAGGGACGAAAAAATGTGATACGTCCTTGTGTGGTGGGCTGAAGGTTTGCGTCATCATATAGTCATGCGATTTTCGAAGCTCAGGCACACCTTGTCGTTCCATCATGATTTTGTCAGCTGTCCACTGTTGTTCGTATTCGTTTAACCATGCTGGACCGTGCCACCACACTAAGTTTTCAGTAAGAGTGTCTCCATATGATCCTTTAGAAGGGATGTTTCCCTTCCGGGCACAAACCTCCATTGTCCGTTAAAGTTTTGCTGCACATACGATTCCCGATTGGTGACGAAAGTGTTCCACTTTACTGGGTGATGTTTTAACCAATGCAGTACAGTTGTGGGGTCTGACCAAGCAAAGATTCTGCTGTTTTCGTCTCCGCTTCCCTTCTAATGTACTTCATTCGTTTTGTGAGTAGTACAGCTGCGCACAGCTCCAGCATTGCTAATGAGTCTTGTGTCATAGGTTTGGTTTTAGAAGCGATGATGCTGATTGTCGTCGAGTCACCTTTAATTTCATTCTCATATACTACTGCTGCATAGGCTGAATCCGAGGCATCTGCGAAACCGTGTAATTCTATTCGAGATTCCTACAATTGTTGCGTCCATCTGGGGATTCTCACCTTCTCCAGCGTTAATAATCTTGTCTTAAAATTATGCCACTCGTTAAGAATGTCCAATGGAACCCCTTCGGCCCAACCGATCCCCAATAGCCAAAGACGTTGGATAACTATTTTTGCCTTTATTGTAATGGGTGACAACCAGCCGAAGGGATCAAAGATTTTTCCGGCATCACTTAATATTGCTCGCTTGGTACCCTTTGTGCTAAATGACAAGTGACTGACCTTGAAGCAGTCTGTCCTAGGGCACCACCTTATTCCCAAGATGCTAAATGTCGTGTAATTGTAGAAATCATATTCTGGCTGCATTTCTATGAGTTCTTCTGTTAAAGATTTTATAAATTCTGGACTCTTTGATGTCAATTTGCGGAGGTTGAACCCTTCCCTGTAGCTGTGTCAATTCTTGCTGAGTCTCTAGAGCTTTTTCTACAGAATTTGCACCTCCGAGGCAATCGTCTACATAGAATCCTTCACGAACTGTTTTGCTTGCTCGTGGATATTGCTGTTTTTCGTCTTCAGCGAGTTGGCATAGAGTTTTTACGGCCAGATATGGAGCTGATGCTGTTCCGTAAGTGACAGTTTCCTTGATTTGATCGCTGGGATTGTCTCTCCACAAGATGCGTAGCATATTTTGATCTTCCTGGACGACTAATATCTGTCTGTACATCTTTTCGATGTCACTATTGCAAATTTCGTCCATCGCAGTAATAGAGAGAACAGGTCTCTTTGAATCGTTGGTCATCATGATGCTATTTAGCGATTCCCCAGATGTTGTTCTTGTTGAGGCATCAAATACCACTCTCAATTTGTTAGTGGTGCTGTGCTCCTTCATAACTGCATGATGTGGAAGATAGTAGGTTTTTTTGATTTTCTCCTGTGGTGCTTCCTCCATGTGACCGAGATCAATATATTCCTTAATGAATTTTGAATACTCTTGCCTCAGTTCTTCTGTTTTCCAAAGCAAAGAGTCGCTTCAGTGCCATTTTACGGGAATCACCTAAAGCCATGCGGTCGTTTGATAATGGTAGTTTAACTATGTATCTTCCTGATTTGTCCCTATTGTGCATCCGGGTGTAGTGAGTGTCACACATTTCATCTTCTGCAGATCTGACTGGGTAATTAGGTACCTCTTCTAGTTCCCACAATTTCTTTAGCTCTTCGTCTTCACTGCAAACCCTGACACATGAGGTGATTACGTATACTTGTGTCTCCTTTATTGGGGTTAGCGCCATTACTGGTCCTGAAAGTACCCATCTAAATGTCGTGTTCTGCGCCATTGGAGTGTTTATAGGGCCCTTGATTAATGCAGCAAGATTTGCGGCGATATGTCAGAACCGATCAATAGTTCGATTTCCCTCGGTTGTGAGTACCACGGATTCGCAAGCCTCAGACCTTGAATGTGTTGCCACTTGGCAGTTGTGAGTTGCTGTCTTGGCATCTTTAGTGTGATCGTAGGAATTACTAACGCCTCCAGTGTAGGGTTGACCACTTCATCGTGAATCGATTGAATGTTGAAGTTGCATACTGCGATAATAGGTGTGGCATGCCCGTTTATGCCGTTTACTCTTAAGTTGTATTTGGTCATTGGCAACCTTAATCGACGGGCTAGCATTTCTGTTTAACACATGATTGAGACCCTTGGTGGATTAGAGCTCGCACTAGTTCGACTTGTCCCTGAGAGCAGATGTTTACCATGGCTGTGACAAGTAATACTCTCCTTTCGTCATTGTTGATAGCTGTGGTGGCGAATCCTTTCGTGGTTTCCTTGTTTTGATGACTTCCTGCTTCTGAGCCAGCTGGAGCTTCTCCATGCTGCCTTGTGCATACTTTGCACCCCCTTTTGGACGGACACTCTCTTGCATCATGCTCATCCCGTAAAAACAAAATAACGCGAGTGGTTAAAATAAATATATATATGCATTATACATATGTGCACATTATTTATTAAACAGTTCAATTAAATTGGTGAACAATATTAATGATAATAATAAAAGGCGATCAAAAGGACGACATCAAAAATATGAGTCTTGAAATTTACGTGGAAATATTGATCCATTTATAATGGACAAAGATGACTTTGAACAGTATGCTGATCGCTTAAAACACATTTTCGTGTTAAACGGGATTGGTTCAGGTGCAAGCGAAGAGAAGCAGAAAGTGTCAGTTTTCGTGTCATTTGTAGGAGCAGATTTATATAAAAATTTAGGAACTCCTATCACACTCAAATCTGAGTGGGATTATACTTATGAAGAGTTAATCGAAATTTTAAAGCAATATTTCAAACCCAAAGTTAATGTGAGAGCAGAGCGGTTTAAATTCATATCTCGGGGGCTTATTGTCGTAGATTTTATAAGTTAATTCAAAATGTAACCGAGGAACAGCTGCCAATTCCAAAACAAACTTAGCTAGCCGTCAATCTGACACATTAAATTATCTGAAATCAAGCTGTCAAATGTCCCGCGAAAAAGTCTCCAATACGCGCCAAAACTACCTTGTCATTTCTCATTTGTCGTTGGATGGAATCGGAACCTGAGCCAAGGACTTGCTAAAAAAATAAGTTCAATTGCCATTTTCTTGAGTAATGTAACCAAATTACTCCAACAGAGAATAAACCTTCCTCTTGTAACATCAGCGCTAACGTGTTTTTTACAGAGTGGTTGAGTTCATAAGGGCGATTTCCTCCGATCCACCTTCCATTGCCAGTGGACGGAGCGACAAAACTTTATTCTTCTTTTTTATGAGGAAAATCCATTAAGGTGCCTGTCCATTTGAGAGTACTTTCGCTAGTAAACTCTCGAGAGTTACTCTCGGGTGGCTGTCCATATGAGAGTAATAATTTCGAGATTTTAATCTAGCGAGTTCATTGATAACATTTTGAGAGTAAATTCCCTGAGAGTACTGTCATAACTGTGACCACTTGATATATTTCGTCGGCTAGTTACCAGTTAAAATGTATTAATACAAGCAAAAGATTGATGCTGCGTTAATAGTTAGTCCACTCTTTTGCCATGTCGACTCTCGACAGGTGCTCGCAAAACACGAAATATGTTGGAATTTTGCGAGCTTATCTCCAATAGTCATCAGAACATGTGTCCACTTGCGAGTGACTTTCAAAAGGCTCGAATCTCGAGTTTGCTTGCGAGTTTGCTCTCGAGAGCTGCTTGAGAGCTGCTCGCAGCATTTTTACTCTCAAATGGACAGGTACATTTAAAGAAGAGAAGAATATCTTGCGCCGCCAGCGTAATTCACTTCCCTTCTGCAACAAACTCCAGCTAGGCGAAATTATTTTGCCGTTGAGAAGACACAGCCAAATTCGCCGTCGCAGATAACGCGAACATATACTTGTAGGTACGTATGTCGAGCAGCAGCCAGCCAAGACGAAGTCCGCGCACAACAGGAGGAAAGTTACCTTTAGACCTAGCTGAAGTGCAGCCTAGTATTTTTCCAGAACAATCTGAATCAGATAGCGATTCAGTAGGAAGTGACTTCAACAATACTATCATCGATACACCCGGCATGGAAGAGCCGGTAACAGCAAATAGAATGGAGGAACTATGAAATGCGTTAACAACTGGAGGTAGTTACTTCCAATGCCGCAAAAGAAAGGGCTGAGCGCATCCGCCTACAGGAGCTTGTGAATAAAGTGTAATGATACGATCGGATTGGTGGTTAAAGTCGAACTGTCGGCATTGGCCAATCATAAAAATTCATCAGCATGCACCAACGCCATGCGAAGACAAGTGCAATATGATGCACCTGGCATACCATAAGTAGTGATGGTTCCCAGAGTATAATTGAATGCTGATTAAGCATGAAGAACATTGAACAATATGAGACACCTGGAGAACCATAGGTAGTGATGGTTCTCAGGGTGTAATTGAATACTGTTTAAGTATTAATATTATTTATACAGGGAATCATTTTTGACCATGAATTCCAGGACGAACTATAATAAGGCTGTTATTACACAAGTTCCAAACATCTTAACATCTTTAACAGCTGCAACAACTGCTTCCATTGTCCCAATGGTTGCTCACACGTCAACGATGCCAATACCGCCATGCGTAGCCGCTACCATTGTATATAGAGACTAGTACTAGCATCAACACGAAAATTTTCTTGGCCGCTGGAGTCGCCGGATGGCGTTGCAGTCGTGCTAAGTTTCTTGTAAAACCAAAGCAGAGAGGAATATTTACACTTGTGATTACTGAACCGAAACATTTGGTTGGTGGTGGTGGCTAGTCGGTAGGTAGCAAATAAAGGTATAACAACATAATTTGGGTTTCTTTTCTCTGTTGCTCGCACATGAGGTTTCATCCTTTCATGAATGAAGCATGAGTAGTTTCTCTTAAAAGGAAATAATGACAAATTTCTGATTTGGAATTTCGATCGTAGGTATGAAAGGCAAATCTTGATGTGCACTTATGAAAGAAAACGATTCTGTTGTATGATGAGATGACGGTTGATCTTTTATTTTAGATTTGAAAATTCGTTCTTGTGAATGTATTTCAAGTTAATCTTTTTTTCGTATTTCTGTTTGTAATGAATTCATGACCAACAGTTTAATGATATTATTGATTTGAAATTATATCTACAATTAATTATCCCCAATTGCGGGTGTGAATATCACTTTTCAAATATGCGAAAGGAGATTAAATTGACGGCCTTGATCTACAGGTGGCTTTAGTCGTGCGAATTTTAGGGTGACTTTTCATTGGATTGTTTTTTATTCTCATATACCAAGGTATATTTTGTATTAGTGATCTGTTTTTCTGTTTTGGAATTGTCATACCTACATAATCACAATGGCATATTTAAAAAAGAAATACTTATATGTTCGTAGAGAACTAATTGACAACGTTTATAAGTTGCACAGTATGGTTTTGGGGTCAGTTAATTTAGAAAAAAAGTTGGAATAAAAACGTTCGCATCGTTTACTTCGTAAAGACGTCGGCATGTCAAAATTTGCACGTGTAATTGTATCTATACAATATACAACAGCCTCCCATTCCCATTCTAGTGCTTCATTATCCTGTTGTGCGATTTTCTTTACAGAACCTTAAAGCACAAGCTCGAATTTTATATAAATATTCATTCCCATTCTGGTCCTCTGAGTGTATGAATATGGAATAGACTATAGAGGTTGCACAGTGACAACAACTGACAAAAAATATGAATTCGAATGTTTGAAATTGCAACTGCTTTAATTGAAAAGCTACTTGCGAAACCATTTTCACAGCTGTGTTCAGTCGATCAATTGGAAATGATTTATTATTATCATGAAAAAAATGATAATTCCAAGCTTTGGTTGTGAGGTTGTTCCTCTATAAGCAAAGTCTTGTGTTGGCCTTGCCGATCTAATACACCATTTAAAGAAATTGCTCTGCTCCTTTGTTAAACATTTGTCTATAAGTAAATACAACCTCAAACGTCACAGCTAGCCTAAAACCGCAACAGACCAGTTTGAAATTGTAGCAAGTTTGTTTGATGTGGTATTGGATTCGGCGGAAAAGAATACTTTTAAGCTTTAGGTGGCTATTTTGTTGTATAGGTAGACTAAAACAAAACATACTTTTTCGATTCCAGAGCACTTTAGGGAACCGGGATTTTTTCCAGAGTTGCTTAAGATTTACTAATAACGTTTTCGTGTAATTTTTCAACAGTAAAAAAAAACACATTGCAACCGGTGGACCTGTTTTTGTAAATAATTTATATAGAAATTTAATGAAATCAATCAATCGCACATATTAATTTGTATCAACAACAAAATAAATCAATAAAAACCAAAAAAATCGTGTTTATATATTCGATCGGACAGGAAATCTGAAACCTCCAACCAAAAACCTTTTGAAATTGTTCCGTGTCAGAAGATAGAGGGAGTAGGGAAATAAATAAATTTTAGAATTTGAAGAGCTATAATTTTTCGTTCTACCACACAACACTTACGAGCACTACACATGTTTCACATCAACAAGTTGTTGAGTTGACCAGTAAACGGGGTGTAGCGTGTAAGGGGGTTACTTGGAGTAGAATGAGTTGTACATGACCCCATTTTTCGGTCGCATATGACCTTTTTTTCATGTTGGCATATATATATTATGTTGTTGGCTGTGTGATTATTTTTTTATTCACAGTGTACGAGTATATTTTAACACAGTCATCGACTAACTCTCGACCCGGCAACATCGTTCTGCTAATCGTGTTACTCTCTGATATCCTTTCTCTTGTGTGTATAAACGGTCTCATTACACCAGACAAACGGTTGATTCTCTTGGTCTCTCTTCAATACGCCAGTGAAACAAACAAGTGCACAAATAACCTGGTGATAAAATCCGATTTACTATGGCCGAAGGGCCACGCGTGCTTTCGGGAAATCGCTTTAGCGATCTAACACCAGACCCTCCCCCTGAATATAAAAATAAAAAACGAAAAAAACAAAATTCTTCTCCTTTCGATCCAACAAATTTATTCGCTACCCACTCTTCTTTGGACAACCCAAAATTTATAGTGATCTCCTCTACGCATCCCGAAAAGCCGCTGACATCATTTAGTGTTTTCTTGCTTAAGAAAGCAATTGATGGTATTAGTACAGCCTACGAACAAATAACACAGCTACGTGATGGCAGTCTTCTTATTCTGGTTAAAACCAAAAAAATAGCTGACATATTCCTATCCAGGAAAGTACTCTCCAACCTATGCCCGATCTCAGTAGCCCTTCACTCGCAATTAAACGCATCAAAAGGCACGGTGTACGCACCATACCTTACCAATGTCCCCGAATCCGAGATCATTGATGAAATGAAATCACAAGGTGTCACCGACGTTTTTAAATTTAAAAAGATAGAGGACGGGAACCCTCGCGCAACAGGGCTGGTTCTCTTCACATTTGACCTTTTCCGCCCACCAAGCACAGTAAACATAGGATGGTACAATGTCCAAGTAACGGAATATTTCCCTAACCCCATGCGCTGCCAAAACTGCCAACTCCTAGGCCATACCACCAAACGCTGCAAGGGCAATCCCTCATGCGTCAACTGTAATCTTCCACCCCACAGCCCCGAAAAATGTACACGCATCTCATGCGCTAACTGCAACGATAATCACCCCGCCTCATATAAATCGTGCCCACGTTACCAACAAGCAAAAGAGACTCTTAAAATAAAAACTGTAAGAAAATGTAGCATGGCTGAAGCTAAACTAATTTACAAGGAACAAAACCCAACCACCCCCCTCCCAGCATCCTACTCCGAAATTGCAAGTAATTCCAAAACCCAAAAATCAACTGTTGCAGTAATCCACACAAATCATACAGGCAACGGCACTCAATTCCCAGACACACCAAATGCCACTGTCAATCTGATAAACAACACTTCCACGCTAATTCCGCTATCCCCTTCTCCTTTGTCAACCACAAGGTCCACAATCATTAATCAAGAGAAAACGATCACACCCAAACACATTCTCCTCGAACACAGTAATAAAATTGCCTCTTCACCACACCACACACATTCCACCACCACACCTGCTAATACAGAAGCCCCTCCGCTGACTGTTAAACCCCCTTCTTCATCCAGCTCTCACAAAACTCATGTACATAGTGCTAACTCAACTAAGCCAATTCCACTCAAACAACGCTCACTACTACCAAACATACCCACTCACAATAATTCCCCACAATCACCAATCTCCGCCATCACTCAATCTCTAATAAATAACAACAAATACTTCACACAATCACCAATCAATGATAAAGAATATGACATTCACAACATTGAACCCGATGCAGATGACTTCTAAATACACCACCAACACTGACTCTGCAGTCCGGAAATTGAGCAAACCGAGCTCGACAATGAGCTTGGGTTGTTCAACATCTGGGCTGCGGAGTCAACAAGTTAATTACCGAAACCCAATAAACCCAAAACCCTCACTACCCAATCAAAACATAAACAAAAAAAAGGACCCAAACCAAAAACAAAACCAAATCGATGTAACCCACACTTCTTTTGCGTCAGGTAAAACAAGATCGTGGAGACATTGCAATCCAGATGTAACCCTCAATATTTTGCAATGGAATATAAATGGATTTACTAATAACCTGGATGAGCTTAATATAATAAGTAAGCAACTCAACCCAAGCATTATATCTCTACAGGAAACACACTGTCCATTCAATTACACTCCACAATACCCAAGAGCCTTTGACGGCTATTTCCACAACCTACCAATTAATAACACGTATAAGCAAGGCGTAGCACTATTAATTAAAAAAAATACACCTCACAAAATCATACCTATAAATTCTAGCCTACAAGTGCTGGCTGTCGAGCTCCAACTTAGAACAAAGTTCACATACATAAACATATATCTCCCTCCAAAAAATAAAATCAATAAAAACGAATTGTTGGATATCATCAACCAAATCAATCCCCCTATTATATTTGGTGGCGACATTAATGCATGGAGTACTTTATGGGGCTCAACTAGTACCAACAAAAAAGGTTACATATTTGAAAACTTTCTTTTGAACGCCAACCTTGTCATCTTAAATGATGGATCGCCTACCCACCTGTCGACGCATAATACATTTACTCATATCGACATAACATGTTGCTCTCCTCAATTAGTACCTAAAATAACTTGGAAGACTTTGGAGGATCTTCATAATAGTGACCATTTCCCAGTACTTACGACAATAAATATCGGACGTATTACCAAACCGAAGACACCCATCCCTAAATTTAAAACAGACCTTGCCAATTGGAGATTATTTAATAATAAATCTACTGAGTACCTGTCCGATAAAGCTGCATCCACATGCAATAACAAGGAAGCTGCGCTATTACAAAAAGCTATCAGAACTGCAGCAAATATCTCCATCCCCCAGACCGCACCAATAAAGCGCAAACAGGCAATTCCTTGGTGGAACCCCGAACTTTCATCGCTAAGGAAAGAAAAAATGACTGCTGTGAAGAAATTCCAAAATAATGCCTCCACTCAAAACTTAATATGTTACAAAAAATCAAACGCGAAGTTTCGCAGATTGCTTAAAGATTCCAAGGCAAAAAGTTTCTATGAACTCACCTCAACCATAAACCCCAACTCCCCTCCCGCTAAAATATGGCACAACATTCGCCGCCTGACTGGGGATCCTACCACACTCACCATAAAAAGCATGAAATCCACTAATGGTATTATTACAAATCCACCAGAAATATCCGATTTCATAGCACAGTCCTGGTCTACTATTTCGGAAAATACTAACTTTTCGAACAAATTCATTTATGAAAAAAACAAAATACTAAACAGCCCACCTCCGAATGCAACTAACCCTACCGCTCGACGCATCGAACAACCAATCTCTGTATCTGAATTTGAAGCTTCACTAAATTCAGTGAAGGGCAAGACACCAAGTAGGGATAGAATATCCTACCCTATGCTGAAAAATCTTTCCCAAGAAACTAAGCAACGTATCATTAACCTGTACAACAATATTCTGAATAGCGCGATTATTCCTCAAACCTGGAAAACAGCTACAGTAATCCCTATCCCTAAACCAAACAAAGACAAAACTTCAATAGAAGGATACCGCCCAATATCTCTCATACCATGTCTGTCAAAAATCTTAGAAAAGATCATTGCGAAGCGCCTACTATGGTACGCGGAAACAAACAAGCTTATCAGCCCTAATCAGGTAGCATTTAAAACCAACAAAGGATGTGTCGATGCCCTACTCCATATTGACTTTTTCACTTCGAGAGCACTTTCAGCTAAAAACCACGTCTCAATCCTTACACTTGACTTCGAAAAAGCTTTCGATAGGATAGGGCTCCATGTAGTCCTTCAAAAACTAATAAAATGGGGTGTAGGAAAAAAGATATATAGCTACGTTAAAGCCTTCCTTACTAACAGAAAATTTTGCATAAAAACTAATAACACGTACTCTATAAACTATCCATTGCATAACGGAATCCCACAGGGATCACCTCTTTCGGTGGTCTTATTTATTATTGCTTTCGATTACATAAATACAATTTTATCGAAGCACAAACTACTTGACCACTGCATTTATGCTGACGATATCTATATTTTATGTAAAACAAAAGATGTAAACAGAAGCAAGCTCGCGTTTGAACTCGCAATCGAAGACATATTAAATTGGTCAAAAAAATCTGGTGCCAAACTGTCAGTCCAAAAATGCCAACTACTTCACATTTGTCGAAAACAGAATTGCCCTCCACTTAACATTAATGTTAATAATGTATCAATTAAAAATGTCAACAATTTAAAAATTTTAGGATTAGTCTTTAATAATAAGTACTCTTGGAAACAACACTGTCTAGAACTTAAGAAATCCCTAGCTGCAAGAACTAACATTGTAAGTTATCTAGCGTGTAAGAAAAGCAACGTCCACGTCAACACACTCACAACGATCACCAAAATGTTAGTTTTAAGTAAAATCGACTATGGATTATCTATATATGGGCATTGTCCAGTATCTACATTAAAAATAATAAAACCAATATACCACCAAGCAGCGAGAAGAAGCATAAACGCTTTTCCTACCACCCCCATCAAAAATATTTTAGCAGAAGCAGGACTACCAAGCATCGAGGAACGAATAGATTCCGCCACTTTAAAAACATCAGTGAAACTTGTATTCTCAAAAAACTCGATAATTGATCCCGACGTAAAAAGAGCAAGATATCAACAAAATTGTAAGAGGATTCCATCAGCCATCGCTATTGCCCTCGATAAAGCAACTCTGCTAGAATTACCAGCCAAGAAAAAAAATACCGCTCCTCCACGCTACCCCCCATGGCTAATCGACCCTAAGTCCATTGTACTTACTCTAGCCAATTATAAAAAGACAAATACCAGCAATGCGACCTTCCGTCAACTCTTCGCCAGCATTGCATCAAAATTAAAATCAGATGGATGGAATTTAATCTTCACTGATGGCTCGAAAACTATAAACAACACATCATTTGCCGTTACTCTCGAAAATGGATCTACTGTCTGCATAGGCAATCTACCTGAGTTCGCCTCAATATTTACAGCAGAAGCCTTCGCCATCCTTCGAGCAACTAAGACAGCAATGAATCTCCGAGGTAAACACATCATATGTTCCGATAGCATATCGGTCCTTAACGCCATAAAAAATCCAAACAACAACACAGAACTTATATCAAAAATCAGATATCAACTTATAAAATCACCAAGGAATGTCAAGCTGATGTGGACTCCTGGGCATGTCGGGATCCAAGGTAACGAAAACGCTGATGCTGCTGCTATCTCGGTCAAAAATGCTCCGGTATATAGTTTCAACGTCTACACTAAACTAGACTTGATAAAACTTATTCAAACATCCTCAAAAACCCGTATCAAAACCGATTGGAGCCTGTACCACCATCACTACAAGAAAGTTAACCCGGAGAAACTCAATCCCGTCTACCCTACAACCATTTCTAAACAAAAAATAACGAACTTCATACGACTACGACTTGGTCACACCTCAGCCTCTCACCAATACCTTCTTACCAAGAACAGCCCTCCAACTTGCGAAACCTGCAAAACCACCCTGAACATAACACATATTCTAGAAAATTGCTCCGTTTTTAAACCTATCATCAATAATCTTTTTAAAAATAAATCTATATATGAAATACTTAGTAACCCCAGTCCTACAAATATTGAAAAAAATTCTAACTTTCTTACGAAAACTAATGTTATCATTTAATTAAACAAATAATAGAATAGAGCCAAAAGTCCTGCAGCTAGGCTCGTTAAAATAAGTACTAACAAGTAATTTTAATTACATGTTAATAATTTATAATAATAATAATAATAATTTTAACAATATACAATATATAGTAAAACGGTTTTCTAACCATTTCTTTTCCCTTTTCAGATATAATATAATAATCCTCATACTAACATATGGTATTCCTATGCTGGTTATGATGATTTGCTACTTTTTAATGGGTCGAGTACTGTGGGGTAGTAGATCGATCGGAGAAAACACTGATCGCCAAATTGAATCAATGAAATCAAAGAGAAAAGTTGTTCGAATGTTTATAGCGATTGTATCGATTTTTGCTGTCTGTTGGCTTCCTTACCACATGTTCTTTATTTACTCATACCATGACAATAAAGTAACATCAACAAGATATGTTCAGCATATGTATTTGGGATTTTATTGGCTCGCAATGTCTAATGCTATGGTAAATCCTATTATATATTACTGGATGAATAAAAGGTATGACGTTATTTTCAATTATGGCAGCGTTAGATATGTTTCTGATTTTAATTCTAGATTCCGCAAGTATTTTCAACAAATTATTTGCTGTCGATTTTTAAATTCGGCTCATATAAAAATAACCAACAAAGGTCTAAGAAGTAGCATAAATAGGAAAATGGAATATGGTGAATTTCTAGCAATACCTATTAAATGTATGCCAGTTAATGTTATACTAGTTAAATATTTGCAGTAACTGACGTAAACGTTAAATGGAAGAGAAGTACAATGGAAACTCAAATACAAGCTGCTCATATATCAATTAAGGGAGGGAGTTCTAATAATCAGCCTCTAGCCAGTGAAAAAACAAGTTTTGTGAAAAGTAATTTAAATGAAAATAGCTCACCAGCTTACATTTGCTTTGACGAAGATCACGAAGACTTGAAAATAAGATACATATGTTGTGATGATGAAAATAACGCAGTTGTAACTGAACTCGGGTAAACTTCATCTATATTTATAACTGAATGATGGGTCCTAACACATACCTTACAGAACAGATCAGAGTTGGACAATTTCAATGACTTTTACTTTTAATACTTTTAACTATAGAGTCGCTATTCAATTCATATAAATATTTGCAGACTCTATTATATGATCACATAATATTTATCTAATAATGTTGAAAATATGTAATATAATTAGACATACATTAGCAAATAAGAAAAAAAAATATTGTTGTACCTACATCCTTTACCTTGTCCTAAGGTAAATTATGTGGAAATAGCTGAATAAGGTTATGCACAGTCGATTCATATACGTAGTTATAGCAACTGAACTGAGAAATAAATTATGTAAGAATAAGCTATTCGTTCTAAAAGTCATTTACTATAGCCCTTCCACTTCTGTATACACATACAAACGTATTTCATTCATTGCGGTAGTTGGAATAGTGAGCTAAAAGGAGTTAAAAATTCCCTTGATGGAAATAATAATTTCCTTAAGGGGATATTTTCTCTAAGACGAATTTTTTATCAAATGAAATTGTTAATGGTTTTAGCCCCTTTATTTTTTTTTTGTCGTTTAAAAAAAAAATATAAAGACAATTCAATTCTACCGACGGTTCACTTGAAACAAACGTTATCCCGTTAGATGTTTATTGGAAACGGATTTTATATTAGATTTGTGCTACCCCTTTTTAATTATTTGTTCCGAATTTAATGCACATATTAATAAAGTTATATTACCCGAAAGCCCTGGTAGTTAGCGCTGTAAGTATTTTTTAATATTAACTTTTAATTTATTATTAGTTAAAAGTTTAAATAATAAAATATAGTTATTTTCTTATATTCGTGTAATTATTTTTTTTGTTCTCATATTCTATGAGTTTTTGTTTTTATTATTTAATGCATGTGCTTTTACCCTATTCTAATTCTACATTAGGTTATTTATTTGGCTATCAATATGTAATATAGCTGTAACGGTAGCTTATTTACTTGAGTTCAGAGATGGCAGAGTAGATTGCGTGAGCCGTGAGGTAATCTACTGGATTAACTACGCGTTGTAAATCATAGTAGGTACTACCTAAATTTGTAAAGTAGTGGTGCTACGTATATAAAAAAAAGCATTGAATTCCAAATGAAATTTAAAGAAATTTAACGAGCTGGTGACACTAAGTCACTGTCACGCATGTGCTGAAATAATGAATTTCTAAATTTTCAATAAGAAATGTGCGAATTTAATATTCATTAGTTTTATTTTCATCGTTCATTTTAAATATAAAATGAATATCGACATATTTTCTGAACGTAGTATGAAAAATCAAATTACATTTTGACAGTAAGCGCTAAGCCTAAATTTGGTTACGTTAACTATATTACCTACCTCAGTTACGTAGCAGACGTGGCAAATATATTAGGTAATTAAAAAAAAAACATTTCTGCCATCTCTGCTTTGTTGCGTTCAAAAAAGTGACATGGTCGATCTTGCTCGCCATGACCCTCGGGAGGGTAGCAAAAGCAAGTACCCCAACAGCAGTGGCGGAACAATAGGGTGGCAGGGCCGGCAGAATGCCACGGGCAACCGACCCAAGAGGGCCCCGGCCCAAGAGGCCGCGAAAACAAAAATAATTTTTTACATTGTACCTGAGTATTTTATTTTATTTGAAAAGTATATTTTTATAAGTTCTGCTTAAAATCCAAAGTGAGACAACTAAAGACCATAATACAATTTCAAGTTAATCGTTAACCATTTCAACTTTTCATACAAGATGTTATGTTCTATGGATGAATGTGAAGTCTCCAATATGCATTGGGCTAGCATGGGGACTACAGACCATTCCCTCTCGCCTAAGAGAGGAGGCCTATGAACATTAGTGGGACATATACGACGTGTAATTGAGTACGCTGAAAATCTCGAAGTTTATTAAAATTAAACTGAGTACAACGTGACGATTTTTACTGATAGGGCCCCATCAAAAGAATTTGCCAATGGCCCCAGATGGTATAGTTACGCCACTGCCCAACAGCCCAATTGGACGGGCAGGGACGGACGGTCCTAAGAGAGAGAGAGAGAGAGACAATACAGAAAGCATTACGGGCGGACAAAACAACCAAACAAGATATCAAAATGGCCAACGAGAAATTCAAATACTAAGACACACTAGTACATCTGTGTCGACGAAAACATAACATTGAAGACAAATCACGAGCGAGTCGCATACAAACACAACATAGTCATTTTTTTTTTTTTTTTAAATTCATTTTTATTTATTCATTCTTTATACTTATCTACTAGACAAAAACGATTAAATCTAATTTAAAACTAACATTTATCTTATTCTAGCTTACTGGCCCTTAGCGAGCGCTCTAAACTTAACAATATGCTTAAAACTACTGCCTTTCGGCCTTAAATCTATCAATATATATTTTGTTTTGTTTTTTAATTTTCAAGAAACTTTTAAAAACTTGAATGCTTTATTAACACAATATAGTCATCCTCAAATATACGAAACACAACTGAGGCACATCATACAAAATATAACCACAAACGCAAGACAATGTAAATTATATACAAAAGAAAATACGAGATGTCCACCCCAACGTCAGATAAAACGGCTCAGCATCCAGTGGCTAAGGGCCCCAGCATAAAGAAGTTATGTGTAAGAAATGGCAAACTATAGGCTCATTCCCAACCCCCCCAATCTGCGCGACAGCCCGCGTGATTATCACAGGAAAACAAAATCAATGTACGGAATAGATAGGTATTGATCAGCAACCTCAACCCAAGACTCTGCTTTCCATACATAGGAACAGGGTCTCATGATCCCCAAGCATTGTAAGTTCCAATAGCTCGCCTGCTAAAGAAAAATCCTTTCGCTTTTGGTATAGGGATAGAACTGCTAGGGGGAATTATGTCGCGAACGATTTCTAACACGATTTTTACTCGAGCTGTAAATTGGCTAAGGTCTTAAACATTTTGGATAGGAAAACGTAATGCCTAAGACACATGTGCAGAGATTCTGGACGCAGCACAGAACGCAGTGCTGCAAATAAAACAGATGTGAAGACAATTTTTTGACATGCCTTTCATCGGCTAATATGGTTACTGTCATTCACCGAATAAGCAGCTGATGTGTTTGCATCCAAAACAAAAACAAACACGATCATCAAATGTCAAAAGTCGATGATACCAAATACTTGAAATTGCAATTTATTTGCTTTTGTGTTGTGGTACGCTTCAATTTTGCAGCAAATTTAGAAATAGAGACATATTGCAGTGCTGCGGTGAGTGCAGAATTTATGTGTGCCTATATCTATTTATATAAGAATATGTATTATAATCTTGCTGCGCAGTGATTTCTGCACATGTGTTTTGGGTATAAAGCAGAACATTTCATGTACTGAATGCAGTGTGTATAATGTATGGGTGAATGCGTTCAGGGAAAAGCTTGAGATTGGGAAATATTCCTAATACTCGGGCGAATTCGCCAAAGAACGTTAACAGTATGATTGAGAGCAAGAACGGGAGTCCGCATGAACCTCCGCCAAAAAGAATCGGAGTGTTGCAGTCGCGGACATACGAGACAGACATAAAGTTACCTACCAGGACAGGTTTTGGGGACAAAGGAAGCCAGATAAGTACAGTGTTTTTATGTGCAGTTGCTAGATATATAGAACCGTGTTAGTTAGTATACATAAATATCATATAAATATCATTAAGTTGGCTTTCGTTTAGATAAAATCCCAGAAAAGCGGGACACGTGACCCGTTCATACAACCGTAAGAATATCGGGAAGTAACGATAGTGAGCCATTTCATCGACGGCCATCATTTTGTCTCACCACCCAACCAATTCGCTAAATAAAACGCCATTTCTCCTCACGTGAAAAACCCATTTTTTTTATTTAGTTTTTTCAATTCTTCATGTTCGTTTCGCAAATCCATCAACAGGAAGTTGTTCTGTAAGGTTTCACAATTCCTCCTAAAAAGATTGTGTGGCGCTGACTGTAATCGAATCAACGACTTTATTCATCATCTCAAAGAAAGGTTAAGTACTCATTACATTTTAGTCCCCATAATTTAAATTTAGTTGTGAAAGCCCCGAACGCACACCAGGTGAGCGGCCGAGGCGGTAGCATTCAACCGGATACCTGTTGCACTTTTCCCCCACCATATACCACCGGCGAATTGCATCGACGATTTGACATTTCTCTACCCATACCCATTAGCGACTTTCAAACCATCGGTGCAGCGGCGCGGCGGCTAGAAGACGAACGAAGTGCGGAAAACGAGGTACTGCAGAGAGGAACACCAGAGGTTCAAACCGATGCCGAATTAGCAAAGGTGGATCAAGAGATAAAATTGCTTCGCAAACAACAGGAGCTACAAATGCTGAAGGAGGAATTGGGAGCCACAGGTGGCAATAAGTTTGATTTGAAGCCATGGTGCACCCTTTTAGTGGCGACGATACTTACGATATTCTCCCTTTTGGGAGAAATAAAACGGTAGAGAGAACACCCCATCTAAAAAAGAAGAATCAAATGAAACATTGAAGGCTAAGTATTTAAAAGCCTGTGATGAAGAGATGGGCTTAAGAAACTGAATGAGACACTGCTTAAGGAAATAAATAATAAGTAAGAGTTGAAATTTTTGAAAGAAGATGTCAACAACCAAAAAAAGTGAATGTCGAGCTCTCAACAGACGAAGAAGAAGTAAAAAAAGAGACAGCAGGATATCGTTACAAGGGAAATAAAAATAAAAAACGCAAAATTAGTGCATCCCCAAAAGTCTCACCAATAAAAGAAATGTGTATGCTTCAAATAAAAGAAATAAAACAGAAAATCCAACCAAGACCCCACCAATTATCGCGCTGCAAGTAAATAAGTATGAATGCTTGGCCAAAGTACTGGAGGAAAATAATTCATCAACACCCGGACTTGAACTCCCTGAGATAAACCCAGACAACGATGCATACTACGAGTATGAATCCGAGAAGACAACCACAATTTATGTAAAATAGATCTAAGAAAACAAACTTTGTATACCGTTGGGCCCCTGTTGTTGAGCCAACACATATGAATATTAATTATTCACCATCATTTGTTACCTAGTTTAAGTAAAATTGTATATACAACAAGTTCAATAAAAGCAAATGTAATGTAATGTGGAGGAAAATAAAATCAAAGCTAGTACAGCGCTAATAAACAAACACCATATCAAAATCAATGTGGTTGAAGAAGAGGGATACAGAACCCCCACTAAAATACTAAATCAGAAAAAAGTGCAATGGTTTTCTAATGAAAATAGGCAAACCAGACCAATGAAGGTGAGAGCATAAAAAAAGAGTTAAAAGGCAGATGCATTAAAATCTTGGAAGTTATCAATATGCTTAGATATAAAAGCAAAGTACCGCTACCAATCTTTACACTCAGTTTTGAACATGACGAAGATAAGAAAAAAATATATGAAATTAAAAACATACTTGGGATGCAAGTTGAGATTCATACCCTACGTAAATCCAAACAAGTGCCCCAATGCAAAATTGTCAAAGATATGGGCATACATAGATACTGCAGCTCAAATCCAAGATGTGTAAAATGTGCAGGAAGTCACCACACTAAGGAATGTAGAAAGAAAGAAAGAGAAAACCATCCTGCTAGCGTCGGAAGATGATGCGGATATTGACTGGGAGTTTACATTCAGTATGTCTTTCTTGACGCCATTATCGGCACAAAAAAGACGTCTAATATGTAAGTAATATGTATATAACTAAACTATATAGATGGTATATGCGGAATCATGCAACTTTTTATAGGATGCATATTGTGGCACGCGTTGAGACAAACTCGGTGATACTATAAACTTTGTTATAATTCGACTACATCGCAAGGAGCCGGAGGAAAATCATCATTTTGATCATGAACTTATAAAAGTAACAGAAAAAAATTCTTTTTCAGCTCTTCCTGTGGATTCAGATATGCTATGACCAAGTGTTTGGTTTCTCTGAGTTTATCTCAACGCGTAAATGTTTATCCATTTATTTTACTTTTTTTAAGGATCAAAGTTCATTTTGTAGCATTCTTATGGTGATTTATGTATGTATAATTTCAGAACATTCAATAGCAGCGACATTGAGACCGATTCTCCCAGCTGTTTCAATCAGGCATCAACGCTTGGAAATGCCATTGGAATGTCAAATTACGCATATGTAAGTCAAATATTTGTTACCTCAGACAATTCAATTAATTTTTTGTATGCAGCTAAACAAAAGCCGAACCAAGGACCCATTGCTAGAGACCGCTGCTGACTTAAGCAGAAATATTATCTCTAAAACATTTCGCCATGCTTGCAAACATCGATAGGATGCTTCAGAAATTGCCAGAGGACGTGGTCGAAGATTTAAATATAAGCTTCACACCCCAAATTTTTGAAGGGATAAAAAAAAATTTGAAATAAAAATGATTAAAATGTAGGTAAAGATAACACGTCCGTATTTTGAATCTACAAAAGATACTTTATTTTCCCATGAAATAGATCCAGATGGTAAAACAAAATAGTTTTTTAGTTTATCCCGCACAAATTTTCCAACGTTGTTTTGTCTTCCCAAACGTGATTGAATCGATGAATAATTAAATGCATTGGGTGAGACATGTTTCCTCCATTCACCTGCAACTAAACACCCAAACTCATTATAGCGAACGGTGTATTGCGAAGGGCAATAGGTGTCTTCAATTCCGCTCATTAAAAAGTTGTGAAGAAAGCAGTATGCACTTATAATTTTTTGCGCCCGATCTGGACCACAGAAAGTAGTTCTCGACAAGCACAGCCATTTCCAACACAAAATGCCAAATGAGCTTTCGACACAACGGCTTGCTCTGCTAATTCTGTAATTAGCTATTCGTTCTTCATCCGTGAGCTTCTTCGGTTTTCTTGGGGCATATGGCTTGATTATCCATTTGCAAAGCAGTAATGTGTTACTAAGCAGACGCGTGTGACGAAGTGACAGTTTTCGGTTTGGTTTTAAGTAGTTAGTACCATACCAAGGACTAAAAAGTTAAACAATTAATTTTTAATACCTTGCACCAAACTTTTTCAAATGTGTTAATCGAATTTCGTTTCAATTGCAAGATAAATACGTAAAACGTATTGTGAAAAGTTGAGTTCGTATTTGTGCCCTCTCTTTACATTGTTACCGTGCTGAATATCACTTTCCCTAACTTACCTATAAATAAATTAATGCCTCCAAAATGGAACAGATAACAGTTCACCGAATCTCCATCTCCACCCAATCAACCATAAAAAATATCAACATCACACTGACGAAACAAACCACTCACACGCTCAAACACACTACAGTCTGAATCTTCACCGATGGCAGATATTTTGAACAAACATACTCAAAACGAATGCACAATAATGGAAATTGTTTATCACCGTTTGTTATTGTAGCTGGTGATTTTAACAACAACGTACATGAGGAATTATCCCTTGTTAATGATATGAATGCTTTAAATCTCTTCCCAGTAAATACATCGGCACCCACCCACTTTACCGATCACGGAAATACACTTATGGATGTATTCTTTGTCAGCCATCTGCTTAAAGCTTTACATTCTATTCAAATTTCTGCACCCGGGTTTTCGCGTCACGATCTGATCCACTTGACTTTTCAATGTGAGCCTTCGATTACAAGTAGGACTATAAGTTTTCGGGACTTCAAAAACATAAACGTCAGTTAGTTGGGAAATAATTTAAGGAGAATTGAATGGTTTCGGGTTTATGAAATGCCTGCTGTTGATGACCAAGTGCTTTTCATTCAGAACAACATAAAAAACTTGTTTGATTTCCATGTTTCATTAATCGCAAGAAAAAAAGCCATGGTTCAGTAAAAAAAAAAATAAAAAAAATAAATAATTGGCGCAACAGGTCCGTATGGACCCAAGCCTAGCTTCTCACAACCATTCGTCTTGTGTGAGTTTTTATTTTTGGGACGAATGGAAGGGATCTACAATTTTATGCCGAGTCCAAACGGCCAATTGAGAAGCTCTTTCATGACAGTTATACTCTCGGATGTTTGTCAGACGTTCGCGAGAGGTGGCGCAGCGAAAAAAACCTTAAGTTGGAATTTGGGTTTTTCTCGGGATTCGAACCTGGGACCCCTCGCTTAGTAGTCCAACACACTAACCACTAAGCCACTGCGCCGCCATGGTTCAGTAGCTATATAAAATATCTGATATGTAAGCGTGACGTATAAAACTTGGAAGCATTTTCGATTAGATGTTCTATCTTTATCTTTAAACATTAGAGTTGCGCGAAATAGTTCCAATGATGGAACGAACATGGAACGATCCTTTTTTTTAAAGGGAACTAGTTCCCGGAAACATGTCCGTGGAACTATGTAATTCCATTAAGCAATAGAATTTTTCCATTTTTTTGTTAATGAAAATAGGAAAGGAAAGGGTTGAAAGAGTGTGGAACTATTTTTATATGTAAATGCCGATTCAGAAAGAAATAATAATCGTAGCGAAAATAAAAAAAAAAACAAATACATTTCCTTTGATTTCAAAAAAATAACGATATGGAACTGTTAACATATCATTTATGCATAATGCATATCAATGAATGCGATCACGAATTTCTTTCTTTCCTCTTTCTTAGCACAAACATGAATAGTTCCCATTCCGGAGGCACAGGTATACACACCAACACCACACGGTTCATTTCCATTGAAGAGCGAAAGAGCGAATTTCGCCTTAGTTTTGCCATACATACATGTGCCATTATAGGCGTTTTTCTATTTTAGTTCAGAGCTGAGCTCTGAAGCGAGCTCGAGCATTATGATCGCGCTCTGTGCCGAGCGTGCTCAGATCGTTCTGATGTATTTATGAAACACACTTGAGCACG
Organism: Cheilosia vulpina; assembly: GCA_916610125.1. Classification (NCBI taxonomy): domain Eukaryota; kingdom Metazoa; phylum Arthropoda; class Insecta; order Diptera; family Syrphidae; genus Cheilosia; species Cheilosia vulpina. The sequence continues at coordinate 56,168,699 of OU744276.1, read as the reverse complement.
TATCTGACATTTTTAATAAATATATGTATAATTTGAATATTTATTAATTTTTATTTATTAAATTGGTTATCCTTTAGTTCCAGAACAACAAAGTTCGTCCACCATTTCAATTATTTTGTTTATCCTGTTTTTTTTTCTGTCAAATGTGACTGTGAGTGTGTATTCAGCTTTTTACTCAGCCTGCTCAGTCGATTTATTCTGAGCTCATCGAGCGCGCTCTGATTATGCTCAGATCGAAAAAAGAAACACAAATCTGAGCTCTGATGTATCTGAGTTAAAAAAGAAACACGAACTTTTTGTATAACAGTTCAGGTTGTGCTCTGAACTAAAAAAGAAAAACGCCTTATGCATGCGTGTAGTGCTATTTCTGAATTGGTTATCCCTGCGTATGTTTCTTTTCTTTCGTTCACATTCATTTTTCCCTGTGAAATCGGAACTATATCCAACATGGTTGGACATGCTTATTTGCAGTTAACGGAGATATAGGAAATGTTTCCGACATGGGACATAGTTCAAAGAACTATACATGTCCGGAACTACCCAACTCTAGTTTTTATTTTTTAGTTCAGAGCTGAGCCCTGAACCGAGCTCGAGCATTATGAGCGCTCTCTGAACGGAGCGTATTCAGATCGTTCTGATGTAACAAAAAAAAACAAACACAAAAAAAAAAATCTTAATCCATCCCGTCATCAGATATTATTACATAATCTTTATTGATATTACGGAAAATAATGTACAGCGAAGTCTGAAACTAAATATTATTATCGTTTAAATAAGCTTGAAGATTATTTCCATTCCACAAACCATCAATAAATATGAATTAATGGAGTTTCGTTACATGCAAGAAGTTTAAGTAAAACATTGAAATAAAATATAAATATTACTTTAATTTATATTCTGGTGGTGTTTCTACAATTTTGGAATTACCTAATTATTTTCTTTTATTACAAAAGTAGGATCATTACTTATTCCAATAAAATCGCTTTCATCCTCTGAGTCCGATCTAGGAAATAAAAAAAAAAGTTTATAATTATCATCATATTCTTATAATCATTTTAACTAATAAATAAAGTAGCGTCATATTATAAACTCTGGTATAAATCAATATATTAGGGGATTTAATAATAATCCAAAAACATTTCTTGATGAATTTTATAATTAATAAAAAAATCAGAATATAGAAAAAAAAAATTTTTAGTTGTTACTTGTTAGGGAGAAAAAATAAAATAATTTATTACATTATTATTTAGTACAAATTGTTGCAAACAATATCCGAAACCTGTACTTTTAATCGCTTGAATAGGAACATGATTAATTTCTGTATTTTTTTTTTTGTTTTTGATATTCCATCTTTGCTGATATCGATCATCGAGCTTTACAATTTAAAAGTAAAGTTTGTGTCCTGGCTATCTAAAATGTGTTCGAGATATGGGTTATTTTAGATCTCAGATATTCCTAATTCTGCAAGAAGCTGTACGCAGCATAACTTCAATTGATTCAATGTATCTTCTCTACCCTTTCGAACAAAATCAAAAAATGTTATTTCGGTCGTGTAGAAAATTTAAGCTGAATGGGTATGAAAAGGTAGGTATCTCGATAAGAAACTACAAACGATGCACATGCAATTTAATTGTTGCTAATTTATAGGTACAGTCTAAAGTCCTATTGTATATAAACATTATAGTGCTATCACTTCGTGTATACTACCATTGCGCTATGGGTGTCAAAAGATTGAAGCACAAATATTTTAGAGCGGTGAAGATTAGTTTACTTCAGTAGGTGCAGAAACCTCGATGGTTTTTTAAAGGAAAAGCCACCCAAGTGTAACGCGAACATCCTTACTTGAATGAATGCGTATACATTTGCATTGCTGTTTTCTGATATGATTTCCCTTTCCGATTTCAAAGATCAGAGTGTGGATGAGGGGTGGGTTTTGTATTCTATTCTATCTCTCTCTTTTTAGTTCGATATCATAATTTGTCAGGTTTGTCGTCTGTTTGTTTTATGAATGAGATGAACGAACAGGTGCCTACTTTGTGTGTAGTTTGATGTGCATTTATTTTTCTTTGGAAGAATTTCTGCATTTACGATTAATGAGATTCTTTAATTCTGCTCAAAGCGCAGATGAATTGAGAATTGGATTTCTTTTTTCTATGGACACATGATTGATTATTATTATTATTTATTAAATGGTAAATAAATTACAATTTAATTTGATTTACAGCGCTAGCTACCTGGGCCTTCGGCTAATTACAATACTGATACTATTATCTAACTTGAGTTCTGTGAGTATTTTAAAAAACCTCTTTAATATTTGATTCTGAGGGGTAGGCTTGAATAAAAGAACTATTTGGAAAAAAATTTTTGTATAGGCTTTTGACTTTTGGACAGTCCGATATTAGGTGTTTTAAAGTTAATTGAATGCTGTTTAGGTAAATGTTGCAGGTTGCTGGATTGTTTTTGTTGATGAGGTGTGAATGTGTTAAGTTTGTATGTCCTAGGCGTAAACGAATATAGCATTTAGTCATTTGTTTAGTTACCTTTGACGGGAAGATGAATCGCTTGCCCTCAGGGTTAAGCGTGGAATAGTGGTGATTGTACTCCATCCATTCCTCTTTCTGTTTTTCTAGCCAGATGTTCCGTATTGTTCTTTCAATATCAACTTTTCAATTAACGATGGTATTTATATACAACCCCTGGCTTGTAGCAAGTTTTGCAGCTGCATCGGCTCGTTCATTACCCTGGATACCGGCGTGGCCTGGGACCCAAGCAAGCTTTATTCTTGTTTTGTTTTGGGTAAGCTTGTTTCGGGTGTTAGCAATTAATGGTGTGTTATTTCTAATATTCAAAATAGCTTGGATTGTGGACAAACTATCTGTAAAAATTAAGAATTTTTTCCTTTTTGTGGTTTCCATAGCTCTAAGGATGGCTGCCGCTTAAGCTGTGAACAAATGAGAATTCTGGTAGCAGTCCAATGCAAGTAGTTTGCCCTTCATTAGGCGTTTTTCTTTTTTAGCTCAGAGCTGAGCTCTGAACCGAGCTCGAGCATTATGAGCGCGCTCTGAGCCGAGCGTGCTCAGATCGTTCTGATGTATTTATGAAACCCACTTGAGCACGTATCTGACATTTTTAATAAATATATGTATAATTTGAAAATTTATTAATTTTTATTTATTAAATTGGTTAACATTCAGTTCCAGAGCTACAAAGGTAGTCCACCATTACAATTATTTTGTTTATCCTGTTTTTTTTTCTGTCAAATGTGACTGTGAGTTTGTATTCAGCTTTTATTTTTTCCTTTTTGTGGTTTCCATAGCTCTAAGGATGGCTGCCGCTTAAGCTGTGAACAAATGAGAAAAGGGAATTTTACTCAGCCTGCTCAGTCAATTTATTCTGAGCTCATCGAGCGCGCTCTGATTATGCTCAGATCGAAAAAAGAAACATAAATCTATAGCTCTGATGTATCTGAGCTAAAATAGAAACACGAAATTTTTGTATAACAGTTCAGGTTGTGCTCTGAACTAAAAAAGAAAAACGCCTATTATTGACCACAGCAAATGCGGTTACAGCTTCTGATTTAGATCCATCCGTGAAAAGGAGATTCCAGCTTACGTGACTGTTTACAATTTCTCTAAACAGTTGGTTGTAGATTTCTATACTTGTTGAGGATGTAGGTATGTAGGTTATGATGGAGTCACTTGGCATCTGCCAAGGTGGAAATTTTGGAGTTCGAAGAGTTTGTTTGGGTAGCGATATGTTTGATTATTTGGAGAAGATGAGTGCATTTTGTAGAGCGGATGGGTATTTGTTGACTTTCTTTCGTGCCATCAAATTCTTAACGTCTCGGGTTATTGGTGTGTCGTCTGTAGATGTAATTTTGGCGACCAGAAGGGAGGTGAGGTATTCAAAACGTTGGTGAATCGTGGGTAGGCCACCTTCGGCCAATATGTTTTTTATGGGTGTCGTTCGGTATGCTCTGCGGCTGATTCGTGCTGCAGCATGATAAGGGGCTCTGAGAGTCGTAAGCGATGATTTAGAACATTTGCCATAAATGACTAAGCCATAGTCGATTCTTGAGAAGATTATTGATCTTGTGACATTTACCAATGTGTTGATATGCGCGGAGCTATTCTTAGATGCTAAAAACTTTTTTATACTTAACCTATTAGCCAGGCTTTTCTTAAGAGCTAGACATTGATCCTTAAAACTATACCTATTATCTAATATTACGCCCAGTATCCTAAGACATGTTACATTAGGGATGCTAACATTATGGAAAAATAAATCAATGTGCTTAGTGCAACTCTTTTCGGCTGAGATCTTATAGCCTGAGCGATCGCACCAGCCTTTAAGATCGTACAGAATGTTTTCGAATAATCTTATTACCTTTGATAACTCTTTACATTTTGTGAATATATACAGGTTATCTGTGTATATACAATGTTTTGTTATTTTATATGAACAAAATTACATAAAGTGGGGAGCCTTGTGGTATCCCATTTTTAAGATCTTTGACATCAGAAAATACACCATTCACTTTTATGCGGAATTTTCTGTTGCTCAAAAAACATTTAATCAGTTCAAATATTTTTGGACCAATTTTCCATTTGGCAAGCTTTTTGAGGATAACATGTGTACCTATATGATCAAACGCTTTTTCAAAATCAATTGAGAGAATTAAGACGCGGTTTCTGGTGGACATGGCGGTAGAAACAAAGTTATCAATATGCAGGAGAGCATCGATTGTACCTCTGCCAAGTTTAAAGGCAACTTGTCTAATGTCAATAAAATTATTTGTTTCCAAAAATAAAAACAGCCTTTTTGAGATAATTTTTTCTAAAAATTTTCCAATACAGTGGGCGATACCCACTGACTTGAGTTGACTGCTTGTTTGGTTTTGGAATGGGAACCACAGTGGCAATTTTCCAAACTTGTGGGATGATTCCATCCAAGAGAATTTGATTGAATGGCTCCAACAGGCTAGTTTTAAGTAGCGGTGGACTATTTTTAAGCATAATATAGTCAATTCTATCGAACCCTGGGGTTTTGCCCTTTGATGAACTGATGCTGGCCTCAAGTTCAATCATTTTGAAAGGAAGCTCGATAAAAGAAGCGGAAGGACTGATATTATTAGCTTGGTATACCATTGTATTTGCTTTGCAAAAGCGATGGTGGAAGTTTGAGTCGTTAGCGTATGAAGACCATGTTTGAGCGAAATGTTCTGCTATCTGGTATGGGCAAGATATTATTTGTGGACCAGCTATGATTGCTTTTATGGTGTGTGGGGTGTAATGTCCAGTTAGTGTTTTAATAGCCGCCCAGATTTTTTTAGTACATGAATTTGGATTAATATTTGCTCTGAAGATTTCGAAATTTTTTTCTTTTCAATTTTGACATTCCTTTTGAAAATTGAGTTCATCTTACGATATTGAATTAGGTTGCGGTCGGTAGGATTTTTCTTGAAGCTCATCCAGGCTGCTGTTTGTCTTTTCGTTGCTGGTCAAGCACTGATTTCCATCAGGGAACAACTTTTTTGGGTGGTAAACTCTTGGTTTGGGGAATGGCAGTGCTGGCAGCAGATCTTATCGATTTTTTTATAGCAGCCGTCTCCTTATTTATATTTGACGATTGCGTTCTTTGTATTAGGGAATCCGAAACCTTCGATTGGAAAAGGGTCCAATTGGCTCTGCTGGATTGAAATTTCAGCGTTATTTTTTTGCAGTTATTCTTTATGCCTAAGGAAATAGATACAACAATAGGGAAATGATCACTACCATGTAAATACGGTAAAATTTCCCAGCGTTGGAAGAGAGATAAAAAAGTTAACATTAATTTAACAACTTTCAGAAATGAAGACCTATCCTATCCACCCGTATGGCGTACATTATGAAAACCTCATCGTAGTTTTGTAACTGTAACAGACTGTTTCAGTACATATTTAAAAAAAATTCCATGCTTCTTATTAATAACTTAAGTCATACTTAAAGCGCACGAGGTTTTTTATTTTTTAAATACCTACAAGATCCGACTACCGTAACCAATTAAATAAACCGATTAATCAGGATAATCAATCTTTTGTCAAAGAAATCCAATTCTCAATTCATCTGCGCTTTGAGCAGAATTAAAGAATCTCATAAATCGTAAATGCAGAAATTCTTCCAAAGAAAAATAAATGCACACACAAAGTAGGTACCTGTTCATCTCATTCCTAAAAGCAACAGACGACAAACCTGACAAATTATGTAATCGAACCAAAAAGGGAGAGAAAGAATAGATTACAAAACCCACCCGTCATCCGCACTTTGATCTCTGAAATCGGAGAGGGAAAGCATATCAGAAAACAGCAATGCAAATGTATACGCATTCATTCAAGTAAGAATGTTCGCGTTACACTTGGGTGGCTTTTCCTTTAAAAAATATATCAGCCACCAGCGCTGACACCAATGCAACCGCCACCATCAAGGTTTCTGCGCCTACTGAAGTAAACCAACTAAGGCTATGATCTTCACCGTCTAAAATATTTGAGCTTCACTCGTTTGACACTCGTAGCGCAATAGTAGTATACACAAAGTGATAAATGTTGGACATTTTTTTCCCGCTAGACTTCAAAACTTTTAATGGAATCCCGTCACTCACGGTTACTTACCTCGGGTCGTCAAAGCTCCATTTATTTGAATTATGTTTGTATTCCGCATCAAACTGTTTTTTGTTAATGACTGGGTTTGAACCCTCTATTGAAAAAATATTTGTTGTTGGAACTCCCGTTCGGTTTAAATTAGATGGTGTAGACCCAAACTCCGGGGCTTCGAATGCCTTTAGCCTTCTATTAAGAGCACTTGTTTTCATTACAAATGCAGTGATTAACATCAAACATACGATAGCTAATAAAACTGATACAACGATGAGTGTAACTGTCAATAAACTCTCCAAATGTTGTTCAACGTTTTGAGGCTTTGAATGTGGCACGTCGTTTAAAATCAAGTTTCTTTTTTGAAAACTATTTTGAAGCTTCGAAATAAATCTTAAATCATCGGATCTCCTAAATAAACAAAATAAATGAAAGTTTTTGTAAATAAAAAAATAGGTCTTACTTTTCTATTTCTGTAGCATCTACGGCCTCATTGTTGTGTATGAAGTGTGCTACAACTTCCGTTATCGGTGCAAATAAATTGTCGGTATGTCTGACGTTTTGATTTCCTATGCCTTCTATGTTGTCTATGTTGCATGTCTCATATCCGTACATCTCTTCAAATTGTTTACGTATCTGTTAAAAAGAAATTAATTTAGACATTTAAAAAAAAAGGAGTTAGCCTGAAGAACTCTGAACAAATCAAATATTTTTTTTTATTCAAGCTTTAACTCAGTGGCGCAGCTAGATGACTAAGGGTCTGGGGCAAAAAAAAAACTGGCCCCCCTTAACTGTTTAGGTTTTATCAATATATGTACTTATTTTATATAAAGATATTTTATTATAAACAGTAATAATTAGGTATCATCACATCATCAGCTCTTTATCGTACACTGCAGGGTACAGCAAATCCACTTAGAGTTCAGGAATTCATACTTGGATTAATATGTTATTCAGCAATAAATCGAAATAAATCAAATAAAAAAATATATATAATTGTACATACGGGCAGTGGCTTAGTGGTTTGTGTGTTGGACTACTAAGCGAGGGGTCCCAGGTTCGAATCCCGAGAAAACCCAAATGCCAACTTAAGGTTTTTTTCACTGCGCCACCTTTCGCGAACGTCTGACAAACATCGGAGAGTATAACTGTCATGAAAGAGCTTCTCAATTGGCCGTTTGGAAAATTGTAGATCCCTTCCATTCGTTCCAAAAATAAAAACTCACACAAGACGAATGGTTGTGAGAAGCTAGGCCTATTTGCGCCAATTATTTCTTTATTTTATTTTATGTACATATGTTAAACACTTTAGTTATAATCTTTTCCTGGCCTTAGTTTTCGCAAAAGTATCAACCACTTTGGTTAAATCTAGGCATGATGCGGCTTTGTTTTCGATCGCTATTAGCGATAAATGTCGGAGTCGAGCTTGGCCCGTAGTATTCCTTAAATCATTTTTTATTATATTTAATTTGCTAAATGATCTTTCAGCTTCTGCAGAAGTAACTGGAATTGTATGGAACAGTAACATTGCTGTAAATACTTCTGTCAGGTCGCATTCTAGCACTCCATATTTTGTCATTATATCTTTACAAAATTGGTGAATAGTCCACGTCTTAGTTAATTCAGGTAGAAGTAGGTGATACAAATTAAGAAATTGAAGAGAAAAGTTGGGGCCTATTATATCAGAATATTTACTTTGGAATTAGTCACACTTTTGTAATAAAGTTGTTTCATCTACTTCTAGTAAAAATGATGGTGCTAGAAAATTGAATATTTGACTGATTGCACTCATGCCAATAAAACGTGCACTTAGTTGAGTTATTATTGTGTCTAGTATATTTTTCAAAATGGTTTTTAATTTTCCTTTGCCTTTTTTATTTAAAGTAGGGATCTATACCATAGACTTATAGTCTGACAAGCGAGTAGGATTCCTTAAAAATGGCGGCAAATATAAAAATCTTACATGTATAATACAAATGCAACACGAAAATTATGCCGAATACATGTGATTAAATACTTTCAATAGATACAATTTGTAATTAAGTAGTGTTTTTTGTTTATATTAGTATTCTTATGTAAGATTTTTTGTTTAATTACTTTCTAAAAGGGTTTGGGGTGGCAAGTTGGCAACACAGCACAAATAATACAGGGGAATTCCCCACAAGCGAATAGATGTTGAAACCTTGCCGAGAATTTCTCTGTATTCTTTAAATGAGTTGCCATGATTAAAGTAGTGTTGCAACCTATTTTATTTAGATTCCGACGGTGGGAGAATTTTTCGTTTGGGGGCCCTGGGGCACTGCCCTGCCTAGCCCTTCGGTAGCTACGCCACTGCTGTTACTACTTTTGACGCTGAACCCATACAACTAGTGGGAAAGTCAGATTTAAGAGAAATTGAGTATGTATTTGTATAAAAGCAACTAAACTTCTGTGCCTTGATTTTGTGCATGGGTTACAAATAAGATTGAACTGTGTGACTGAGCTGCGCGCTGTGAGCACGGTTGCCAGAAGTTTGTTGGCTTTAGGCGCCCAAACCTTGAAAAAATGTAGCCCAATATCGTTGCCCTGAAAGTAGCCCAAATATAGTTGAAAATAATAGTCGATTCTTATATTTTATTATGAATCATGTATTTTTATTTAAAGAAAACACAACAAGCTTAAAGCTTCAAAAATCGATAGTGATGATGATGTGGACGAAGCAAATATTTCTTTCTTTAATATCATTTTACAAAGTAATATCACGAACATATTTATGTCATTTTGTGCTCGATAGAAATTCAAATTTGAGCTTTGGAAAAGCATATTTAATTGATAAATTTATTTCAAAATAGGCCTTAGAGCAACTAAGCACAGATAGTTGAATCTGGTTTTATATAAATTTGCCAAGATAGTGGTAATATGACAACTTTCTGAACTGGATGCTATAGTGAAGTGCGTTTCCAGCTCTAAATATTGATCCACAATTTTATTTAAGGCTTCATACCTAGAAAGCTATCGAGTCTGACTTATTTTAGTCAGTTTCAGGCGATCATTATCATTGTTGATTAATTTAAACATTTTTACGTATTTGCTTCGCCTAAATGAGCTACGGGAAAACCAATTTATACTTTCGCATACCAAAAATTCAATTTCATCTGGAAGGCAACGGGTTGCTTTTTCGGCGCAAAGATGCAAACTGTAGCAAATAAATTTAACTAGAATCAAATGAGGAACTCTCTTTTTTAACCGAGAAACAAAGGAGATGTTTTTCCCGCACAGGTTGCTGGCACCATCGGTACCTAGGCCAACTAAGTTGTCTATGTTTAAATGAATTTCTTTCAAAAAGATGATGAATTTGTTGTAAAGCTCTTCACCTGAAATTTCAAAGAAGAATAAGCATAGTCACTTATCACCAGTTGTTTCAACCACTTCATAAATTCACAAAAAAATCGTCTCAATGCACGTACGTGAACTGGTGAAATATATAACGCAAGATCATAAGTATTTCTTATCGCTTATATCTGTAGATTCATCAATTATAATTGAAAATGAATTATCTCCGATGTCGTTCACCAAATCCTGAAGTAGGCAAGGACCAATAGTTTTTCGGATAGACGCGCCGCATTTTGTTCGATGCATTTTAACAACGCCGTCATTATTGTTGTTATGTTCCGCGGACAAAAGTTCGCCAAGATGATCAATGCTCTGAAGAGCGGAATGACAAGCAACAAAGTGAGCAAGTTTAAGAGCAAATGCTTTGGTCACTTTGCATGCAATCTTTTTTGCTTGCCGTATTCCAATCTATGCATGTAAAATTATCTACAATAAATACGTAGTACATATTATACGATACTCACTTTTGAATTGCGGAAGATTTTCCCAATTTTTAATGTATTTTTTTTTGGTACTTTTCCCACTTTCCCATTTTATGCGCCGCGACCATAAACAAACTATGTACCTACAAGCTACATTTTTATGGGGTGGCAAATGCTAAGTGCGCTTGTATTGTTACATAGAAATTCGTATTGACAAATGTCACGTAACTTCAAAAATTCCGACTCACCAACACGCTCGTACCTTGCATATGCCACTTCCGCTGTGGGCAAAGTTGCTGTCAGCGTTCATAGAATTTTATTCGTTAAATTTGAAACTATTCGTTACGTGTGCATAATATTTTTTTAAGGAATAAGTGGAGATTTTCTTAAAATATATATGAAATATAAACAATGCAGATTGTTTGAAGTAAAATAGAAATATATTGAGCAAATTTCCTTCAGTCTTCTAAGAAAAATTTACGCATGAAATCGAAGTTAATGATATTCAAAAGCGAAAAATACGCAACCATGTTTGTCATAATAAGTTTTTAGTATATAGAACATCTCATTTAGCTAGTTTTATTAACTAAAGAAATCAAATTATTCGCCTTTTAACAATATATAATTACTAACCAATGGCATTCAGTAATGTGAAAAGGTGGTATTCCCGAATTCTAGCACATTTCCCCACGGTTGTCGAGGTTGGCAGCATTTATTTTTGTATTTTTTGTATGTTTTTGCATGTCACACGGATTCTTAATTGACACAACACCGATAGGAAAACAAAATGGCGAATTTGAAAAAAAAACTGAGGGGCCCAGCGGCAAGAGGATTGTGAGTTGGGGGTCTCAGTATTATTTGTCTCTGGTACCTATATTTTGTTTTGTTGTGTCAAATCTAAATGTCATGCAAAACAAATTGGTGTACGTGCAAGTTGACAGACTATACGATGTCATGTCACATAAAGGCAAAAGTGCTGCCAAATTTAAAAAATGCGGTTTCGTTGTAAACAATTTTTTTTTTAGTTTTGTGAAGAGTAAAACAATAAAAAATAAGAAAACAGAAAATACAACGATATGTAGCAAAAAATTGCAGAACACTTATGGAAAAATTTGTATCGTTTTTTAAGAAAAAAGATAGCCCAAAATACGATAAAACGCCCAAACTGGCATCCCTGGCTGTGAGCTATCACAGCGATTTTTGTTTCACATTATCAGCAATGGTCTTTAAAAGTATCCACTCGACGCGGATTGGCTATAAATGTTCACTAACTAAATTAAACAAAATATTAAAATGTAGATATACAAATGAGTTGATATATTTACAACCAATGCTTGAACAAAAAAAATCAGATGAGCAGAGGAGATGAGATGGAGCTGGTCCGTGATGAAGATAATACAAATAAATCTTCATCACAGTAAGGCGGCTAGACTCAATCTGGTTCTTCTTTTGGAGACCAGGAAAATCGATTTCAGCCTAGTACAGGATCTTCCGGAGAAAACTACAAGGGTTGAGCTCAAAAGACTTGCTGGTCTATAACATTACATCAGACTGTGATAAGTCTCGAACATGTTGTACTGGCGGCAATATACATTCACTACGAATCCCCCAACCCACCATCCAATTTAACAAACTCATTGGTTAGAGAAGCAGAGCCCGACAAATGGGATATAATCCCAGGCTGCGATGCAAACTCCCACCCTACGCTCTGGGGAATTACCCAATGTTCGCAATAAACCAACTCTTATAACAAGGAATATGCGTAAGGTCTTAGATATAACTTTCTATAGCAACCCACTAACCCTTACTGTGAGGGAATGGAAAGTTTCTACAGAACCATCCTCCTCAGATCCCAGAATTATAGAATTTCTCATTGACGAGAAAATTGTCCCTTTGGGTAAACACAGAAATCGTGGAATAACTAACTGGGAAACATTCTTATCAGAAGTAGCTAAAAATGGCCGCAAACTGAAATCACAGAAAATGGGAACATTGGATGAAATCGATGCAACAAACGAAATATCAAACATAGTTCCAATTAAAGCATATGATAAAGCCTGTCCTTTACGGACCATAACAAACAGGAAGTTTTTACCATGGTGGTGAAAGGATCTTCTTGAAATCAGAAGGAGACCGAGAACTCTCTTCAATTTGTCAAAGGCCACGAACTCCCAAACCGACTGCGATATACAAAATGGCCATAATAAGTGCTATGTGCATTTAGCGCACGATCTACAGTCAAATCGAATCGGCTATAGACTCCGAAAAATCCTGTACAAAGATATCTCAAAGATACTAATGGTACTTGGACACAATCCTGCGAAGAGACTCTCAGTCTACTACTGCAGACTCATTTTCCGGGTTGTACCATGAATCAGACTAATCAGCCTGGTTTTAATACCGGACAATTCCGGTAGGACTTCTAACCGAAGATACACTAAACTGGGCAGTTGATACATTCTCCCCATTTAAATCTACTGGAGGCGACGGCATTTTTTTAATCATGCTCCAGAAAGCTAATACCATTAATACATCGGTCTTTTCATTCGCAGTCTGGAATGCGGATACATTCATAAAACCTGGCGACAGGTTAAGGTCGTCTTCATTCCGAAGGGGGTTAAATCTGGCCACACCACCTTTTTTGGCAGGAGGTGGGGACGCAACCGCAAAATATTCTTGTTGATGTATACGGCAATCGTGCGGACAATACTCATATATGGCAGTATAGTCTAGTGACAAGGCGATCAAAATCAAGGCAATGACAAAAATACAAAGACTAGATTATGTATAGGGACAACCAGAGCGATGAAAACTAAACTCAACGCTGGATTGGAGGCTATTCTCAATCTGACTCCTCTAGACCTTTATTCACATGGACGAATCTGCTACAAAAAGTGCCTTAAGGATTAGCCAAACTAATACCTAGAATCCAAATTCTAGTAAAAAACGTCTGGTCTATCGTGTGAACTTTGATAGACCATTCTCCTACTCCTTTCCGAGTAGACATGAATGCAACACAGTTGAATCAAAGATGGACTGTGGAACCGTTGCCGGTATATTCAGTGAGGAATTAAATATACACTGCTCCATCACGCTGCCTGATAGCAGCAGTGTCTTCTAAGCAACAGTTCTGGCAACCGCAGAAGCGGCCCGAATGAAATCATTGTTGGCGATACCACGTAATGATATTACCATTTTCATTGATAGCCAGGTGGCTATAAAAGCAATTTCTGCTATTGAAATAAAATCCAAGCTAGTTCACCGCTGTCGCGATAAGCACAAGGTTCTTTGCTCGCAGCACTCTACGAATCTCTGCTGGGTCCCTGGACACAGTAACAAAACAGTCAGTGAGATAGCTGACGAACTGGCCAGAAAGGGGTCTGCAATGGATCATGATAGAGCATTACGGTCCATCAAGCCTCCACTCTGTAATCTCAAAGTACGAGTGAGGAACAAGATTCGTATGAAAACCAATAACAGATGGAAGGAACGAACTACGTGTGAAGTATCTCGGAAGCTATGTCCAGTATATGACAGAGGCCGAACCATCAAACTTCTGCAGTTTGACAAGTCATCGCAGTCTAAGCTGGTAGGGGCTCTAACGGGTCATAACTTCCTAAGAAACCACACGATAAAACTAAATCCCAAAGATGACGATATATGCAGAGGCTGCGGAGACGAAAAGGTCAAGAAGACACACCTCATTTCCTCTGTCATAGCCCGAGTCTCTGTCACTTGAGAAACAGAACACTGGGAAGCTATTACTTCCATGACTTTCGTTTTCTTTTCCCTAAACTTTACAGGATTTCTAAATCCAAGTATTCAAAACTCTTACATGGCGATCCTGCCACTCTAACCTAGGACCATTACACTACATTAACTTTCATCTGTAAAAAACAGACTGTTTAAAAACTGAGAAGGGGAATTTTCCGCTAAAACGAAAAATGATAGTGAAGCGAGAAACTATAGAAGCGAATAACAAAGAAAATGGAGACGTCCGTCTTGTTGAAACCACGTTTTATTAGTAAGTACAATTCCTTCTAGATTCTTTTGACATTTAAGCAGTTTCGTTTAATACAATGTTTACCTTTTGGCAATGTTGCCACTTATTTAAGTTTAAAATGCTTCTCAACTTGAATACTTACCTACTATTTTGCTAAAACTTACTTTGCTATTTTAAAATTGAATGTTTTGTTTTTCATACTTAAATTTATTACCTACCTATTCTGTCAAAAGCCACAGAAAAATTATTGTTTAAGTCATAACCGATAAAACAGAACCTTAGTTTTGAAAGGTACATGCGGCGGCAGCTGAAATTTGTGCACAAACTTCGGAGCAACAAAAGCATCTATTAACTGTAAGTATGATCCCTTTAAATTTCTTTGGCTTAAATTCATTATATGTATAAAAAAACGTAAATATTGACTTAGCGTAACATTAAAAGGTATAAAAAAAGTATGCTTCATAAAAATTATATTATTATTATTATAGGACATTTCAACATACACGGAAAAGATATCCGTACCGTACAAAATGAATCCAAATTGAATTACCTACCGTTTTCACGAAGTCTACTTACTTAACGGGCTCCCGACCTGTGAAGAGTCTCTGCCTGAGACACTGTAGCCTTCCATCCTCTGCGATCCCGGGCACGCTGCTTCCAGTTATCCAAACCAAGCGCTCTGGCATCTGCGATGGCTTGGTCTTTGAAACGGAGGTTCGGTCTTCCTTGTCGTCTCGAGCCTGTCGGCTGGGATTCGAAGATCCTCTTAGCTGGAGCATTATTGCCCATTCGCTCGCTATGGCCGATCCAATGTAGTCGACGTATTTTGGCCTTTTGGACTATATCCACATCGAGGATAGTGTTCGAGGTTGCATCCTCTCCTCCATTCGCCCTCCTCGCAAACAGGACCAAAAATCCCGCAGAATTTTTCTTTCGAAGGAGCCCGGTATTAGCTCTCCCTTCACTCTCATCGTCCAGCACTCGGCGCCATAAAGCAGAACTGGCAGGATAAGGGTTCGATAAAGCATATATTTTGTCCTTCGAGTTATGAGTATTGAACCCAATTGTTTTGCCAAACCGAATTAGCAGCGGTTTCCTAGGGTAATTCTTCGCCGGATCTCCACTAGGATGTCATTTGTGGAGTTCATGTTTACTCGAAATTGTTGCTATCAACAGTGACATTCTGTCCTAGGCGGCGGACAGATGCTTGTTTGTTTGTTGATAGCATAGTTCGGAGTTCTCCAGAGTCACGCTACATAGCTGGATCAGTTTTGCCGGGATCCCGAATTCGGCAATCGCCACATAAAGCTCCTGACGATGAATGCTATCATATGCGGCTTTGAAGTCGATGAATAGGTGGTGAGTCTCAACTTGAAATTCATTGGTCTTTTCCAGGATTTGCCTCAGTGTAAAAATTTGGTCTGTAGTTGATCTGCCGGGCCGGAAGCCAAACTGATACGTGCCGATTAGTGTGTTGCTGGTAAACCATCAGAGCCGGCGGCCTTGTTGTTCCTAAGCTTTTTTTTGCTAAGCCAACTTCTTCTATACTGGGCGGTGGAACTGGTTCTTCATTAACTGGACGTGGGTTCTCTTTTGCCCTATCACTCTCTCTACATGATGCCCATTTAGCAGCTGCTAAAAGTCTAGAAGCCTGCGGTCCGGTCTTGAAGCCAGCAGCCAATTACTTGGCTTTCTTGTAAAACTTCCGTTTTATTGTGTGTTGGCATCTTTGGTAGGTGAATACACTGCGGAGAGTTTCTCACTCAGGCGCTCTTTGCAGACTCTGACTACTCCAGGTGTGCTAAGGCGTCCAACGACGAATTTCTTCTTCTGGGCGGCACGCAGCTTCTTCTTGTTGGATAGTCGAGTTCTGAACTTAGCCGCAACAAGAAAATGATCAGAGTCGACGTTTGCCCCTCGGAATGTGTGCACGTTGAGGATGTTGGATGCGTGCCTCGCATCGATTAGCACATGGGAGATTTGGTTGGCGGTTCGACCGATCCTTAGCCTTGGAAACATAGTGCTACTTATCACCGTATTACGAGCTGCCACCAAGTCAGTTAGTCGATAACCGTTGTCTGTGGCCGTTTCTTGAATTCTGTGTTTGCCAACTAACCCGCTAAAGATGTTTTTCTTTCCGACTTTAGCATTGAAGTCCCTGAGCACAACTTTGACATCGTACTCCGTACAGGCTCCGTAGGCTCCATCCATCAGGAGGCCATAAAACTCTTCCTTTTATTTATTTATTTTATTATTGGAGCTTAAACACAGTAAGATACAATCTTATAAAGTAGTGCTAAGCTTAAATTAGGTTAGATAACTACAGGAACAGAGTGCACTCGATGGAACTAAATTTTCAAGAGTAAAGAGTAAAAAAAGGCAAAAAATAATAAGAGGATAATTAAATTACGTATTATAAACAAGTAGAAAGCAAGAGAGCTAGTTATTTACTGAGAGAGCAGCTTTTAATTCCATTCGAAATGTTGTTGGGTTACCAATCCTTCTAATATTTCTAGGCAATGCATTCCACGACCGAATCGCATTTATAAAGAACTGCCGCTCTGAAGACAAGGAAGTATGACGAGGAGTGATCAAGTGACCAAATCTATCAGAGGCTGAAAACTGAATTTTTTTATAGAGATATATGGGCTGGTGCGTAAAGACATAGCGAACTGTAGGTTAACAGTTGCCTTCAATAGCATTGTTCGCTATGTCTTCAGAGATATACATAGCTACACTACAATAAATCTCACACCAATGGGTAAGGATAGGCACCACTAAAGTTTTGGCAAGCAGTGCTCGAGTTTGCAATGGGCTGAAAGCCTGGTAGCCCAAAGAGTACGAAGCATACCATAATATGTCCTTTCTACAGCTTTGTTAATGTGGTTATCCCATGTTTAGCTACGATTAAACGTACAGCCAAGATTTTTAGCAGAATCTACATATTCAATTGGGACGCGATAAAGTTCGATTGAAGGAAAGTATGACAAATCTAAGGGTTTTTTCGAGATAACCATACACTTCGTTTTATTGAGATTGACGCACAGACCGTTTATTTCTGACCAGCGTGCTATTTGAGCAAGGTCATCATTTATGCAACTCACAGCATTCTCTATAAAACCTAGTGGGCAGCTGAACACTAGCCGTGAGTCGGCGGTATAAATGTGAAAATAACAATGTTGTATGACTGAAGGAATATCAATTACATAAAGTGAAAATAATAGTGGTCCGAATATTGAACCCTAAGGGACACCAGTTATGACATCGAATAGTATGGAAAAAACATTATTCGTCACTACGGCTTGCCTTCTGTTACTCAAGTATGATGCTATTGAGTTAACAGCACCAAGAGAAAAACTGTAAGTATGTGATAATTTATGACATAAGAAAGAGTGGTCAACAGTGTCAAACGATTTAGAAAAATCAATGAGAACCAAGAAGGAGACATTGCCATTATCAATAGCTTCGCGTATTTCCTCAGCTGTGTTTCGGTCGGAAGCCAGACTGCTTAGAAGTTAGGATATTATGAGCTGAAAGAAAACTTACAATTTGTTTTTGAATGATTTTCTCAAATACCTTGGATAGAAAGAAGAGGATGGATATTGGTCTAAAGTCGTCCGTCTTGGGTATCTTAAATACAGGTACAACTTTAGCTAATTTCCATTGATCTGGAAAAACAAGTACGTTGTTAAAGATGTGTGTGATGTGCGGTAGGACTATAGGCAAGATAATTTTTAAAAAAGATGGATGGATTTCATCAAGACCTTCGGCTTTAGATTTGACGGATAGTATGTCCTCGATAACATCTGCACATACCAATCCAGTGAAGCAGAAACTCGGGCATTCAACAGTAGGTGGGTTTCCTAATTGAGGTGTAGATGAAAAATTTAACCTGTTGGTGTCCGATGACACAAACATTTGATTCAGCAGGTTAGGGTCTTTATCTTGCGTTAAGCAGGCTTTAGTCTTCCCTTATCAATCTTCTGAAGATTCTTCCACAGAAGTTTTCCCCCCAATGAAGCATTTAGTTTGGTGGAGTAAATATTTGTATTTACTTGGAGAAAACCCAGGAACTTCAAATCGATACCCATCACCTTTACATCGATTTTAAGTCCGCCTATGACAGCATTTATAGGGACGAGCTATATTGAGCAATGTCTAGTTTTGGCATCCCTGCCAAACTCGCCCGTTTGTGCAGGATGACGATGGAGAATGCACACTGCTCCATCAAGATCGGTAAAGAACTCACCGAGACCTTCGATGTCAAAAAAGGATTTGTCATGTGACTTATTCAACATCGTTCTTGAAAGAATATTGCAAAACTCAAACGCCAACACCAGAGGCACGATCTTTCAAAAGTCCGTTCAATTACTCGCGTACGCCGACGACATTGACATAATTGGCAGAACGCAGCGTGATGTAAATGACGCGTTTGTGAGTATTAAGACTGAGGCGGCGAAGATGGGTTTGGCGGTTAATGAGGGCAAGTCGAAGTATATGCTGTCAACTAAAAAGGACACCCAACACCGACGGCTCGGACAGAACGTCACAATAGACAGATATTACCTTGAGGTGGTTAAGGACTTTGTCTATTAAGGCTCCGCTATGAACTCAGACAATGACATCAGCGCTGAGATTAAACGTAGAATAACTCTTGCCAATCGCTGTTTCTTTGGGCTAAGAAGGCAATTGAGTAGCAAAGCCCTCTCTCGAACAACTAAAGTGACCGTTTATAAGACCCTAATCGTCGGAGTCCTGCTATGTGGCGCAGGACTCGCGGATGAGGTTGTTTCGAGAGAAAAATTCTTCGAGTGATTTTTGGTGCCGTCTGCATTGAACCTCCGTCAACTTGGCAGAGCACATATGTATGTCAAAAATCGATTTTGAATAGCCCTGAATTATGTGCTAAATTTGTGCAAAGTTTTTGATTTTTGTGCTCCAATGGTTTCCATTTACTGCCAAGTTAGTCATTGTCAAATCGGCAGAAAAATAAAAAATGAATATGCCATATTGTTGCTTGATTTATGTGCTTTTTTTGTGCTCAGTTTCCAGCTTCGTAGCTCAAGCCGTTTAGCTAGAAATCGCATTAGAAACCTCAATTATAATTAGCTTATAGCTAAATCCTAAAAACCGATGAAAATGGAAAAAATAGAAAGCTTTTGATTTGCTAATCCAAGTTTTAGGTTTGGCTCTGTTAGTAAAAGACCTTTTACAGCTGTGCTAAATAATTTCAGTTGCAAGAAAGGAAAATCACAATGCAGAACGTCGACATTGTGGCGCCATAGCAAAAACAGCATTTAAGAATAAAATATGTCGACATTTTAAGGAAATACAATCCGTATTACCAGGCCCACAGCAATTATAGTAGGGATTGGTAGAATAATCCTTGCAAAGTAAGTATATGTCCATTGCGCACTAGTAGGTAGGCTCTTTAGTATGCGTGAATCAACACATATCAACCCACCCAAATGTTGTAATAGCTAGCTGGGAGGGTAGCCATGTATGTAGAGGAAAAGGAAAACAAATTGCGTGAATCTCTGAGGGTGAGGATGTTCGTTGAAAATAAAGTTACCGTAGGTTGTAAATATTATGTTCGCCTGGTGTAATAATTTTGATCGCATTGAATGAGGATCGACATTGTTGCGCCTTAAAAAGAATCTTGTGCACATACTACATACATATTAAAAAAAGCGCGGTTCGCATACAGAATCGAATGCTTACCAGATTAAATGCGGGTGGAAGGGGTGAGAAAGAAATGGAATCCACAAAAATAAGACGGTGACGAATTTCTAGTGGATGTGCGCCTGTTTTCGTAAATAAAAAAAAACGAATGTATTAGTGCAAACAGGAAGTGGGTGTACTGGCGAATTTTTATATTTTTAATTCTTAACAGGTATTCCAATTCCATATTAAGTTTTTTAAGCGAAATACATATTACAATGAGTTATGTGCACCAAGAATTGACACATATCTCTATGGTATTTGTATTGATCATTGTTTTTGCAGGAATAATGAAAATTAATGTGTGTGTCGGTCGTACCAGGCAAACAGCTTAAGGACACCTACATAGAATTAGGTGTGGAAGCAGAGTCTGGGTGTAGATTTTTGGAGGTGTGACTACGTATAGTGTGCATCGTTCCATAAAAGAATGCTTCGTTGACAGAGATTTTTTTTTAATCCTTTCAAAGGAGAGAGAATGAGATGGGACATTAGGCAAAACGATTGTAAGTTGTAAGAAAAAACGATAAGCCAGTGGATAAAAAATGGTGGCTGCATCCTGCATAAATGTTGTGTATGTAGGTAGCTTGTATGATCGTTGCTCCTATTCGTTTAGCACAAACATCAAACGAAACTAAGATGCTAAAGGTAGGTATATTGTGCCGTCATTGTCACTTACGTTCTATCATATTCCATCTTCAATGCTCACATTGGTGGAGTTATGTGCGTGTGATTTTGTCATAACTCTCAATTGCTAATGGATATTAATTTTAAACCTACCACTCATTTTCAAGGCTTCATACATAAAATTGTTTAAATCCTCTCCAGACTCAAGCTAATATCACAGAAAAGATGTCGCAGTCCCATGTTAGCTAATGTCCGCATTTCTTGCGATCGTGCAACAACGATTGTCCAACAAATAGCTCTTCTCATCGTCCAACAACGATTATCCAACAAAATACAAGCTTTTTCCTGAGTGCCAATTGAGCATATCGTAATCGTTTGAGTGTGTGCATAAACGTATTGTTCGTGACGAAATTTCTTGCCTTCATTTTAACCTGCGCTTCTCGTTCCCATTCCCAACAAACAAACATTTTAGTTTTGCTTGTGATAACAAAGTAAATGTCCTCCTGAGGCAAAAATAATAAACCGCAGTCGATAGAACAAAAATCGACGATTGTTGTATTTCTAAACCTACGGTGCCTATATGGACCTGTTGACTGTTTATATTTTTGACTATTTATTAATTTTTTAATCACTGCCCTAAGCACAACCACCTGAGAATAAAAAAAACAACATTTTTTTTATGGGTAGGTACTTTTTTTTACGTTTATTTAATTTTTTTTTCGTTTCTATATACGTAATACCTACCAATAATTTAAAAAATATATATATATATTTTTCATTTTATTATTTTTTTTTTTAGTTTTTGTCTGCGTACTGCATATAGGTACCTATATCTATACCTACCTAAAAATATATTTCATTTTATGTTTTCTTATAATTGTTTTTTTCTTTATTTATCTGTGTACTTTGTTGCACTTGCGTTGCAGCAAGTAATGACGCATTTAGCTCTCCAAGGCATGTTTTATTCCATTACATTTTCCAGGAAAACAGAAGGAGCTAAAAATGTAAAATAATATTTTTACCTCAAGGATTACCTATTCAAGATGATTTATTTTATTTATTTTATTTATTTCATTTCTTCGATTGATTTTCGGTCCCGTTTGCGTTGACGGGCTTTGGAGGAGGAGATTTAACAGCGAACTCTACGAGCTGTACAGCGACATCGACCTGGTCAGAAAAGTACGCATCAGTCGACTAAGATGGCTAGGACATGTAAAGCGAATGGACACCAACGCTCCGGCCCGAAGAGTCTTCGACTCAAACCCGGAGGGACAACGCAGTAGAGGAAGACCTCGCCTTAGGCGCGCGCAAGTGGAAGGGGACCTCAACCAACAACCTCCATGCTATTCCGCCAACACATTCCATTCACCCCAAGTACATTTACCTTCCGGCCTACCTTAAATTACACAATATTATTTTCCTTACGCTGCACTTCTATCAGCTCATTCCCTTCAAACTTATTCACCCATCAACAAATAATAATAATAAATCAGCCCTTCGCTTTCCCAGGCTTTCATTACAAAAACAATTTTCTAGAATTAAGAATTATCAACAAAAATAATTAATAAAGACAGAATTAAAAAAGCAATCAACTAGAGCAGTTGTATTTATTTCACTTGCTTCATCAGTCTACGAATAAATCAAAGCATTCTATTAAACTGTGTTCCGTTTATTGAATAATTTAAAAGAGATCTTATTACGACACGAATTTACTCATAAAACAATCATGAAGTATTAGAAAACAATGGTAGGTAAGCGTACTATAAAAAGTAGCGAAAATTATGTCTGATCGAACGATAGGGCTGATATGCATATGATATTTAACAGATCAGCGGATATTTTGTGCATTTTCTGTTTTGTTTTTTGCTTATAATAAGCTTTAAAAGGCCTTGGAAAGGTATCTGTTGGGCAAATTAATTTCCTATTTATATATTCCTTTTCTTAGAATAAAATCCTCGTTGTGAAATAAACCATTGACTGTTTTCTGTTTTCTTCGGATAAACAGGAAAAAAGATTACAAAATTTGAATACTGCGATGCAAACAAATGTAATAGATTCTAAAAAGTTGTCGTACCGTTTCACTAATGCTGTACATTTTTACCAAAGCTGGCAACCAGCTAATCATCGACATTAGTGTTTGATTATAAGTAAGGCCGAGTGACGACACAATATACCTACCTCTAGCATCTTAGTTTCGTTTCGCGTCTCATATTGTCTACACTCCACCCATTTGACATCTTTGATGTTTGTGCTAAACGAATAGCAGCAACGATCAGAAGAACATGCGAGCTACCTACATACACAATATATGCAGGATGCAGCCACCATTTTTTATCCGCTGGCCTATCATTTTTTCTTACAACGTACAATCGTATTGCTTAATGTACCGTCTCACTTTCTCTCCTTTGAAAGGATTAAAAAAAATCTCGGTCAACGAAGTATTCTTTTACGGAACGATGCCCAATATACGTACTCACACCCCAAAAATCTACACCCAGACTCTGCTTCCACACCTAATTCTATGTAGGTGTCCTTAAGCTGTTTGCCTGGTACGATCGTGGTTGGTCAGCCACAAAACGTAACATTGAACCGACACACACATTAATTTTCATTATTCCTGCAAAAACAATGATCAATACAAATACCATAGAGATATGTGTCAATTCTTGGTGCACATAACTCATTGTAATATGTATTTCGCTTAAAAAACTTAATATGGAATTGGAATACCTGTTAAGAATTAAAAATATAAAAATTCGCCAGTACACCCACTTCCTGTTTGCACTAATACATTCGTTTTTTTTATTTACGAAAACAGGCGCACATCCACTAGAAATTCGTCACCGTCTTATTTTTGTGGATTCCATTTCTTTCTCACCCCTTCCACCCGCAATTAATCTGGTAAGCATTCGATTCTGTATGCGAACCGCGCTTTTTTTAATATGTATGTAGTATGTGCACAAGATTCTTTTTAAGGCGCAACAATGGCGATCCTCATTCAATGCGATCAAAATTATTACACCAGGCGAACATAATATTTACAACCTACGGTAACTTTATTTTCAACGAACATCATCACCCTCAGAGATTCACGCAATTTGTTTTCCTTTTCCTCTACATACATGGCTACCCTCCCAGCTAGCTATTACAACATTTGGGTGGGTTGATATGTGTTGATTCACGCATGCTAAAGAGCCTACCTACTAGTGCGCAATGGACATATATTTACTTTGCAAGGATTATTCTACCAATCCCTACTATAATTGCTGTGGGCCTGGTAATACGGATTGTATTTCCTTAAAATGTCGACATATTTTATTCTTAAATGCTGTTTTTGCTATGGCGCCACAATGTCGACGTTCTGCATTGTGATTTTCCTTTCTTGCAACTGAAATTATTTAGCACAGCTGTAAAAGGTCTTTTACTAACAGAGCCAAACCTAAAACTTGGATTAGCAAATCAAAAGCTTTCTATTTTTTCGATTTTCATAGGTTTTTAGGATTTAGCTAATTATAATTGAGGTTTCTAATGCGATTTCTAACTAAACTGCTTGAGCTACGAAGCTGGAAACAAAAAAAGCACATAAATCAGGCAACAATATGGCATATTCATTTTTTATTTTTCTGCCGATTTGACTATGTGCTCTGCTGGCTTGACGTTAACTTGGCAGAGCGCTTGTCAAGGTCGGTTTTATCGGAAACCATTGGAGCACAAAAATCAAAAACTTAGCATGTAATTCAGGGCTATTCAAAATCGATTTTTGACATATGTGCTCTGCCAAGTTGACGGAGGTGAAAAATCCATACATTTCTTAACTGACATATATCATTTAATTTGGCTGAATGGAATATTGCTTTTCATTAAAATATAACTTATTATGGCATCAGAGTTAGAAGTGTTTTTATAGAATTTAAACAAATGAAGCCACTTGTAATCAAGCAATACAAGTGAAGTCGTAATATCAGTACCGATTATTTTCTTAACACTAGCTGAACAAAACTTACAAATTTTTCATGTTTGTTTATGTCTTCAATACCACTTAAAAAGACGAACTTCACCCTGTTACTTTCTGCAATAATGTAAATTTTGGTTGAAACGATTTCAATATGTGACGGTTGAGCTGTGTCATATGCCATAACATCAAACATAAAGTAGCCCTTCGCTGTGCTGCTCACAGGTGTGGACAAACGAAGAACACCAGTGTCCTTATCTAATTCGAATATATTATATGTATAAAGTTTGATGTTTTCTCCTTGGGGACAGAAAGAATCGTTAATAATTGCATACGAAGTTGCATCATTCAAATCAGGATCATATGCCTGGAAATAAAAAGAAAACTTATTTTGTTTAAATAGAAAAGAACAGTTGCGTAGTGGTTAGGAAATCTAACGGCCGTTTGCTCATACGAATCTTAACGATTTAAATTCTACTTAAATACTTATGAGCTACTTTTTGTAGGGCATAAACTGCCACATAAGAGTTTTTGTGGCACTTAATTCGCTATGAGTCGTATCAGCAAACGGCCCGAAATGGCATTGTCAATGTCGATGGCAATGTCTCGAAATTTATTACATTTGCCTATTCAAGCGATGAAGTCATAAATTCGATCTAAAAAATATTAAATCGAGAAATATTGGCGACCATAAAAGGACTCGTGGTTGTGAATGTTTGATATTATCACATCTTCTATCTATACCTATATGTATATAAAACTAAGTTGAGTGCGTTTACGTATAACTAATGTAATATTTAACAAATTTAATTGGTTTTTCTTTAAAACTTTTAGGACCTTTTTTCAAAAAAATTTAATTTTTCATTCAAGAAATTACAAAATGTATTTCTGCGGACACATGTTATTCAAGACGAATGGTATAAATTCTGTTAACAAAACATGTGACGTTAAGTGGTATCTTACATTCGTTATTTATTTACAGTTTACAGTGAATTGCTTTGCAATGAAATCCATGTTATGTTGACGATATGAGAACATGTGTACATTCAAAATATACTTTTATATATTCATTTCGTTTAATTGTCGGTTCACTTGGAAATTGGTTAACGTGTCTATTTTACGAAAGCTAATGCAACATTAACAAATTTCTTCAACACTTGTCAAGGCGAAGAGTTCGCTCGAAAATTTATTTATTCCGAAATGCCACGCTCATCACGAATGTTTTCCAAAATATCGCTCATAATTATGTTAACTATAATTGGGTAAGTGCACGAGCAATTTTAGCTGAGAAAAACAAGGATTTAATTTCGTCGTTCAAAATCATGTAAGATTTTTATAAATAATTATAAAAATTATAATTTTGTTGCGCACGTGAATCATTGCAGTTTGATTGAAACATATCGACAATGTTATACTTAAGTTGTTACTATTGTATTTAATATAACTTTTGATCAAAGAAATTAAATTGACGTATGGACCTGATGGGTGGTGCTGGTGTCGAGATATAAACATTTTTTTTATATTCTTTCAACTTAATTTTTGTATCAAATACCATAAACAAAAACAGCACATGCTGTTTTTTGTTGTAAAATAGATGACGCTGCACATCGACTTTGATATAATGTTGATGATTCGAAATACGGCCAGGTGGCGTTGTTGATCCAATTGCCATTGCGCAATAAGACAGCTGTCCTTTTCGTTTCGTCATTCCAATTGAATTGGACGGACTTGCTACTGCGTGACTTCAGATATCCATCGAAAAATTGTATTGTGAAGAGTTAGGTTAACAAACTGCATTGGATTTCGTTCTGGTACAATTGGATATTGGTAATTTACCACACAATTTGAAATTGAAAGTCGGCTTATGAATTTGCGATGTTGTACAACTCACACTCCTCTAAAGAATTTTCCTTGAAGTAAGTGGGTCAGAAAGTGGGTTATCCTGGTAGTGTTATGTGAGTAGGCATGCTTGCATAAGTGCGCCTAAAGCTCGACGGAGGCGTGGGATCAACTACCGGACGATCTTTAACCTTGTTTTTACGCCTAATTACTTTCAAATTGAAATATAGGAGCACATGGGCAATATCAATTAAAACAGGACAAAAAATGTAAAATGATAAAAAAACACCTAATATATCCGTATATTACGAATATAAAAAAAAATCAGATAAAAAACTTCACTTCGGTATAGAACTTAAAAAACAAATTGTAGGGGCAGGTGTTTGTCTAATCCCTTGTCCTATCCCGCGCCGCGAAGGAGGTGCTGAACGCTGTGCCTCGAAGCGGAAATTAGTCGCGGTGGTCACTCAACGAACAGGTCCCCCATTTACTTTCGATAACTTCGATAACCGAAGTGACCACCGGAAACAGCTATGGTTGACGACTGGGGTAATGGTGGTTTGGTATATCCGGTGGAGAAAATCGGCCTCTTGTTTTTTATCTACCGCGGTGGGAAGACGTGTCAGGATCGGAACGCGTAAATCCTCGACTAATCTCGGGTAGTGTCCGGCCAATTACGTTTCCCCAAAACCACGACAAGTGGGGGCGTTCGTCTCGAGGTAGTAGTTACCTCAGCAACAATATAAAAAAAAAAAACAAATCCAAGTAAAGACAAGTTGCCTAGTTGTTGCGGGAGCGCCAAGTTCATCCCAGCCTAAAGTGCGCGCCAGTGAAATGGTTGCCAAGCCCCAAACTAATAACTAAAATAAAATAGAAATTCATTTAGTGGGTGGAAGGAGAAGTAAAGTGGGGAAAATAGGAAAAGAAAAGCAAAACGTGGCAGAAACTTAGCCAGTGACCGGTTCCGGCTAGCAGAGCCAAGCATTGCCGTTATCATAGGCGGGACGAAGAGCCCGTGGTTTTAGTGCCCGTGGTTTTAGGTGCACGGCGTTCCTTCCTGCTCCGCTGTCAAATTTAAAACAAGAGTTACGACTCAACCCTTCCCATCCTTATCTAAAAAAAAGGCGAAGCCGAGGTGGTAATACCACCCCCATCTCCCATATTCTTTCCGCGGAGAGCTTAAAGAAAGTCTCCAAACGTAGTTGTAAGAGATTTGGTAGATTGATGTCGATTCCTTTTTCGTTTTGAGTTTCTTATCGGTTTTTTTTCCTTATCGCTTACAAACTCACAAACAACAAATTTCATAACATTGTAAGAGGTTATCTGTAGTGTCTCTTTTGGTTTACCAGAATGGTATACGCTTAATTTTAGTTGTACGTTTCTTCCTATCTTTATTTCCATTAGTATTTCTAAGCGTAGCGGATAAGAGGTAGTAATTTAGTTTTAAGGGATTATGAATTGTTTATACTGGAAATAAAGTCAGTTTTGTAGAATGAAATATAAATCTGTTGGTGGTGCTTATTGACATGGTCGTGATTAATTATTTGGGAAGTGAGTTCCGTACCATTTTAGGTCGACTGACGCAGGTCAGGATGGTTGGGTAAATAGTTACACAAGGGGTGACAGAAGCTTGGACGACAGTAAATGAGGTGAGCATATATATATGTAGAATATTTCGGGGTTGCCATACACCCAGGGCGAGTGGCAACCATGGAACCCAACCTAGCGATAGGAAGGGTAGAGGGGAGGGTAGCCCGTCGGTAACGGAACCAACTTAGTTACCGAACTTTGAGAGAAGCGAGGAAGATGGTGGGTAGGGACGGTTGGCCTTCAGGAGGTACATATAGTCTCCATATAATTATGTTCCCCTTCCGTGCCATTCCTAATCCCTGTTCCCAATCCCTTTCCCTAAGCACCATTTTTTTTGTGTTTTCTTTCCCTTTCCGCGGGATTTCCCCCTTTTTATTTTTTATTTTTTTTGATATAGGCATGTAAATTAATACGGAAGTCCGGTAGACTGGCGTAAGACCCCACCCCACGACGAGCTATGTCCGTGCATATGCCAGCATGCCTACCACGCTTTAGTCGATCGGACAACCTTCCACCCTCAACATCCGTAGGTGGAAGGATAATACTGATACACAGACCGTTACAAAATGTTGGGAAACCTAAGAAGTAGTTGGTTTCCCTTGCGTCAACCTCCCACGATCTACCATATTCATAGAAGTAGATTCAACTTTAACTATCGCTAAATCTGGCCATAGGCCCTAAGAGAAACTTAAGAAAACCTTTAAGATTCACTCCAGTTATCACCGATGTGTTTATCCTTCCCTTTCCTTATAGCACAAACGAGGATATTTACACAAAGAGCATGATGCTTAAATCACCAGCAGATTCAAAGAAAATAGTGAAAAATGTTCATTGAGTATACGATGTATACAGTTTATTTTATTGGAGTATAATATTCAGTAAATAAAAAAAGTTCTGACAACTTCTGACACAGACTGTCTAATCAAAAAGTTAAAATTCATCATAAGAAATCGATCGAATCAAATTAGTAATAAAAGTGACGAAGAACTGCAAATGTATATGGGTTAGAAAAAATGTTTTATTTTTGCGTAAGAAAGAAGGGCATGATGCAATTCAGGTTAGGTGTTTTGAAGATATTATTAACTTATAAGTTAACTCTCTATATTTAATCTAAAATTAATTTTAACTCTTCTAGTAACGTAAAAATATATCAGAATCCTAATCCAATGTTATTAATACATCAAAATATTCGTAATATGAGAAAATAATTTAATTCTTTTGTTGCTCATGTTCGTCTATCTGTAAAAGACACAGTGACTCAAACGCCACTGATCCTATAAAAGATAAAGATATTGCCCTTTGTGCAAAGGTTCTTTCGATAATACCGGATGCGACTCGATTGCTAGGGCGATCAGCAGTAAAGGTATCCAGGACTCGACCAACCACTAGATCAGAGCCATGTTGCAAAATGGAATTATAACGCCCTCATACGGTTAAGTGTATGTTTCAGTGACTTCAGCAAAAGGCTGCCCTCAAGGTGGGGTACTCTCCCCGCTTTTGTGGTCTTTGGTCATTAACAGTCTACTTGTCATTGACAGAACTTAAAAACATGGGTATTTATCTACTTACAAAATATGTTAAAATTTGTTTGCCTCTTAAGTCCTTAACAGTTATACCGGCAGCATAGCTTGTGTCATTGAAACTAGGAATGTTGTCATTAACGTCATTTACCTTTAAAAAAAAAAATTAAAAAAATGTATTTCTTAAATCTGATACTTGCCGTTATTTCGACTGTTAAATAATTTTCTATGGTAGGATTGGTAATCCTTCTGTTGATGTCATTAGCGACCCTGATTCTTATAACATGCTTGTCACATTTTTCTCTGTCCAAAGTAGTAGACAATTTTAACTCACGAGTGTATTTGTTTAATAAGAAAAGTTTGGCATCTTGCGTTCGGAATGTTTCTATAAAATTGGTTCCTTAACATGATTAATATTTGTTTCAATCTTGAAAATATCTTACCATCAATAAAGTAGTACATCTTATAAATCTCGTCCCCAATTTCGATTCCTTCATTTTTCGGATCTTCGCCTTCTGGTATGTAACGTGTTTCAATCAAACCCTCCTCATTTTCTGTGCAACGAAAAAAAAAGTTTATAATAATATTTAGTAAACACCAAGTTTATGGGATAATGCTATGATAGACAAGAAAGCAAATTTAAAAACTATCATGACATCTTAGCCATTTTGTACCTGTAAAGTTTGTTTTAAATTTACTGATTGCAAAGCTAGGGCTTCCGTGGACGTCAATAAAAACAACTCGGATATTCTTAAGTCCCTGTTTTGAAATCTTTCCATCACCATCAACGGCAGCAACATTAAGCTTGAGAAAATAAATTTATTTAAATGATTAAATAACCAATACATAATTATATAAGGTATTTCTACTTTATATGTTCCTCCGCTTATTGGAGTTTTTAACCGAAGATGGGATTTGCTTCGATTTTCTTTCAGAATTGTAAAATATTGGTCATCTCCATCTGTAATCCAATGTAAATAGTAAAGTCATTTCTTAAAAATAATTTGGAAAAAAATTTTTCATATATTCTTACTATCACTACTGATTGTGAAATTTATATCGCCGAATATTCCACCGTCTGGATCAAATCCTTGAAAAGCTCTTAGTTGTGATGTACAGTCTGCATTTAGCAACGGTTTTTCTGGTTCTTGTAGCATACTAATGTAAAGGTTCTTTAAAAATTAAAAATAAATGTTTATTTAAATATTGAACATATACCAAAGACGCAAGGGCTTATCTTGAATCGGGAATATGATTTCTGGTGCATTAAAGTTATATGGGCGTATATTTATCTCATATGTGGAAATGTTGAACAAAACCGGATTTCCATGGTCAAATGCTTTTATTTCAATTTCCCAAATGCCGTAATAACCCCTAAGGTCTTTTTGCGCAACGATTTGCCCAAAAGTATTTTCATCACCATGAATGCCGAAGATATCGTCATAATTTTGTACGTTCACCGCAGTTTCTGACACTAAGAAAAATATTAGATAAATGTTAGCATGTGATAGAAGAAAGAAATATTAGAAAACATGTGGGTTGGATCGATACTTGGTGTAATGTATGTGAATCATTTTCGGTTGTATTGATTTATTTTTTACTGCAAAAACGATAAAAATGCCTGGGATATGATTTTAATAAAGAAACAATTTCCACGGTATTAACAAAATATTGTTTTAGGACTTCTTTAGATTTTATAAAATTTCTGTTGTATATATCTATTTAAAATATATTAGCAAAATTTACAAAAATGGTAAGATAAAATTCGCTTAATCATTGCAATCATACCTATAAACCAACATAACTTAAAGAGATTAGTTAACGAATTTATGCTAGTTGTGATTGATCTGTAATGAAATTATTGTATCTATAACACATATATAAATTAGAGTTGATGATACACCGGTTGGCATGCTTGTTGTTTAAAAGATAGCTCGCCGGATTGGGGGGGATTCTTGTGACTACCAACTCTCTTAACAAACAAAAGATAAATTACGTGCAAGGACTGAATTCGGACACTTCATTCGCGTAGTTATCATAAAACGGACGGACTTGAACAGACTAGCAATGATTAGAAAACGGAGATGAAATGTTTGTCATCGGAGTACACTTTTGTGTACTGTTGTAGAGTTGCAGAGCTATTCGTTGGTATTCATTTTCTCTTCCCTTAAACGTTCATAATTTTTATTATTTTTTTTTATAACATTTTCGACACAATTTCACACGAAACAACACTCATACAGCAAATATTCTTACACCTCCTAAAACTTCTACTGATTATTTTCTTTTAAGATAATTCTTCACTTATTTTAAATTAAAACAATTAAAACTAGTCTCCACGTTACGTCACTACCCGCGTATGACAAGATTTCTCGTAGACTACCTGATCTTACGCTTTACAAATGCTCTCAAACACTGTTTTTGCGACGACTGACGGGATTCTAGAATGTACGGTTTGCTTCTAAACAAATGAGTCTGTTGTGCCTTATGTAATACTTTTCAGCTCAGCTTTTGTTTCTGTCGTTGGATCGTGCCTGTCGATACAAGGGGGTGGTGCGATCGGAGAGTTTTTGCTGATTATGTACAAATTGAGAGGCAAATCAATATTTGCCAGATTAACGTTCTTATCTTGTGTTTGAGATCGCAATTAAAAATCAACATAGTACATAGATTTGTTATTTACTTAAATCACGTGTTGTTTCAAAATAAAATATTGGTACATTTTGAAGAATATTCGTCCTCGTGTATTTACAAGCCATATGCATTTTTGTTGTCTTAAATTTCTTAATTTTACATTGATGCTGTTGTAACGTGGGATATTTAAAATAAAAATTGAGAAGTTCTGGAAGCAGTTTAGACCATTAAGTGTGTACATGTAAAGTGTTAGGGCTGGTCATTTTAGGTTTGAAGCGTTCGATCATATATATATTCTTATACCCTTTTGTTCGTGTACTATACCATCCGCAACATAGTATAGTACTTTTATTTCGTATTAAAATTTAAAGTAGGATTTGTTACCACACATTTTACAATTCTTTCTTCTGAAACATTATTTTTATATATTAGTGCAATTTTAATAATTTCATTGGGCAAAAAATATAAGTTCTGAATGAAAATATAAAAAAAAATAATAAAAAATAAATAAATTTATAACATTCGCTTTATCGTGAGTATCCAGGGTAGAGTGAGGCAGATTAAGAATCATTTTTAATAATTATAACAAAACGAGAAAGAAAAATGTTGGTTATTTAACCTAAAAACCATATTTATTGCTGCCTAAAACTAAAGACACAACTTAAAGCAAATTCAAATCTGTATTCGATATGTATGTATGTTCATGCATGTTCTTGGCACTCATAAAGCAGAATTGCTTGAAAATTGCTTTGTGCGTGATAATTTTATTGTCATTTGTAAGCTGCGACATTCGGTTTATGGCATGATACAGCATCCTAATAGCAATTTTTTAAGGGTATTTGCTATATGCGTTCCAAAAGTCAACTTGGTGTCCAAATAAATTCATAAGTAGGTATTTTACGGAAGGTTTCCAACTAATACTTCTTCTATTCACCTGTAACGTCCCATTAGGAAGATAACTAGGTTTTCTTTTTTTTTGTAAAAAAGATGGCTTGTATTTTTCCTTGATTAACTTTTATTTTCCATTTGTTCTAATATTCCTCGAATATCGTCAGCACATTTTTTAAATACCTCTCAATGTCGAGATCGAGTTCATGCGATCGCAGTATCGTCGGCAAAGATAGCTGTTTCCGACATGGGAAATCCGATGCATTCAAGTTTTATAAAACGGGCCCAAGAACTGCACTTTAAAACAACGATTTGATAAGAAACTACGAAAAATTTGACTAAGGTAAGGTTAGGTAAACGTGTGGGCAGAGCAGAGAAAATCCTGTGTCAGATTAAGAATTGCCTCTAGTCCAGCTGTAGGTTTGGTTCTCATTGCGCTGGTTGTCCCTATGCATGCTATTCTATATATTTTAGTCATTGACTTTAAATTGGTCGCTTTGCTGGCTTGCGTAGAAAGCATTCGCTGCTTGCTTGACCCTTTCATTGACATTCGGCTTCCAATTAAATTTCCTATCAAGGATAATTCCCAAATATCTCGCACTATCTGCTACCATTAGGGGTATTCCTTCCAGAGTTGGTGGCTTGAAATGAGGTATTATTCTTTTATTCGTGAACAAGACAAGCTCGGTTTTCTGAGGATTGACCCCAAGGCCGCATTGTATTGTCAACGTACTTAACACCCGAAGCTAGTTTCCTAACAGGTCGCTTATGGTAGGTAAAAACTTTCCCTTGGTTAGTATAACTACATCATCTGCATATGCAGTTACTTTGACTCCCATGTTGTTGAATTACATAAGTATTTCATTAATGACAAGGGGTTGTGGAGTGCCTCTCAAAGCAGTTACTCGGAGGTCAGTGTCACCTAATTTCGCGTTGATGTTTCTTTCACTGAGCAAGCTCAAGATCACATTAGTGAGAGATTGATCAACATTTGCACTTGATGGGATGTACTGTGGAAGCTCCTAAAGCCGAATTGTTCCTCAGAATACAGATAGTGTTCTGAAATGTGCTTTGAAATTTGTTCTTCTATGACCTTTTCATATAATTTACTGAGGCTGCATAGTAAACTATAACTAGCAGTCTTTTCAGGAGGCTTACCCGCTTTTATTATTGGTACAACCTTATCAATTTTCCATTCATCGGGAAAATATTCCATATTAAACACGAGTTTATAATAAATGTCAAAAACCTAATACCAGATATGGACAATTTCTTTGTTTATATATTTTTTATTGAGTCAGTGCCTCCCGCTTTTCGTATTCGCATGTCATTAACTATGAATTCAGTGTCTTCTATTATAATATAAATATTTGCGGATGGTTGATTCGTATTGTTGGTTCAGGTCAAACTGTAATCGAATATATCTTTCAGAAATTATGGCCGTTTTTTTTTCTTTATAGTCGTTTAGATGTCGCTTAAAAAGCATAGTATTTGTACTTGTCTGGAAAACACTCTTCCATATTTTGCAATTTATTTTTTTTTCTTCTTGTGTACGTCCCCAACTAGGTAATTGTCAAACAATAAATCAAACAAATCTATTCACCTAAAACACCAATTTAAGAAATTTAAATTCAACAACGTAAGTAATACAATTCAACTTCTTGAACTCTTCACTTCTTCACGGAGGTAATATCACAACCAAAAACAAAAACCTTAAACTCAATATATATTTACACCACCATGCGCCCATAATCACACGTCATCAGCCATTTGCGCATTTCCTCAGAAAAATATTGTCGCTGTTGATTACATCCACACTCACCTCGCATACTTCTCTTTCGTTTCACTTAATCGGAGAAAACTGCACGTAGTTTTTCTTGACATGTATGTGCTTGTGCGATGTGCGCCAGCTAACCAACCCACCCACCCCAAAGCAGAACAGCGATCAGGAACAACGGTTGCTGATAATTTTCGATTTGAGAAAATAAATTTAGTTTTTTCATGTTAGATCTTGGGTTGGAGCTCAGCTTCTAGATGACACAGAAAGCTGATTGATCGCTTAAAATAATTATGAAAGTGTTGGCTCTTCTTGGCATTTTGTTTGAGTAATGGCGATTAAGAGGCGGTAAAGTCAGAAAAAAACACTTTTAGGTCAAAAACGCTCCCAAAAAATAGACATGGCATTAAAAGAAATAGCCTATGTCCTTCTCAGAATCTTAAGGGACATTTAAAAAAAGTTTCATTGAAGTCTGTGCAGTATTTTTCACGCCAACTGTTAACCATGAAAACGGCTACAGTTTTATTATATGTATAGATAATTAAATATTGATTGTACGCGTTTCCTTGGGTGAAGGTTTCTTCCAATTATAATGACCACTCTAGAAGATTTTATTACTGCTGCTGATCAGCTCATAAAATTACAATCCGCGTTTCAAGTGAATTCTATTGTTGATAAGTCTTTAACTTATTTAGAAACATGCAAAAGTGAGTTACGAGAGTTGTGGTGCAAAATTAAAACTTATTATGCCCTTTATATACATGCCATTGAAAGCGATGGCGAAGTACTTATAATAGCTGTTTGAGTTAGGTAATCGATTCATCAAACAAGTTAACTATTATTAAGGAAGATGTTGCTAAAAATAGTGCCATTATAAATCCCGACCAGTGCATTAAGGTTTCACCTTCCGAAATATGTTCTCCGCTGTTTATATGTATAAACCATCCGAAACTGTGCTCGGTAAAAAAATTGTTCCATCTGTGCTCGAAAACTAAAGGTGAAGCTAAAAATTTATTTTCTAAATTTCATGTCACAGCGGATAATTTGGAGCTAGCATGGAAAGCACTTTCGGATCAATACGAAAACAAAAGAATTTTATTAATAACCAGTTGAAAATTCTTTTTAATCTGCCTATTATTCCGACCTGGTAAGAGCATTAAAGACCTCAAGAGGGATATCAACGATTGCATAGCGACACTTAAGGCCCATAAAGTGTCTGTAGATTCTTGGTACGCTATTCTGGTGTACCTTTGTTCTAACCGGTTACCTGAAATAACTTTATCGTTATGGGAGCAACCCATTAAAAGCCCAAGTGAGCTTCCGACATGAAATGGATCTCTTTTTAACTAGTCGATATAATAATATTACGAACACTAGACGTCCTTTCGCTTTGAAGATTTTATTAGGACTCAAAAACGAAATGAACATACAACTAGGTGCATATGCGACCAAACTCTTATCTCTATCTTCCCACGAAGATAGAAGAATGTTGGTGGCACAAGAACAAAAATAAATTGTTTATCACTCGCCATTTCGCTTAATTCTTATAAAATAATTATGCTTGTAGAGACATGGCTTCATACGCACATTTTCTCACAAGAAATTTTCGGCAGTGAATACACTGTCAACAGACGTGATAGAAGTGTTCACACAGGTATGACAAGGGGAGAGGTGTACTCATAGCAGTGCACCGCTCGCTTGTCTCGTTGGAAAAGCCATTGCTGCTTGTCGATGACTCCATCGAACAGCTAGCGGTGAGTGTGTTGATGGGCAATACTAATACCAACAACAATTTAAGTGAAATAATTTTTGCACTTTCTTACATTAGGCCAGCGAGTGCATGCAGCATGTATGTTTCACACACAAATAACATTGAATTTCTTGCTAATAATTTGCGTGAAAATCAAATGTTGTTTGTTGCTGGTGATTTCAATTTAAGTCACGTTTGTTGGGAGTGGGATAGAGATGAAAACTGCATGATTCCCTCCCAAGTAAGAACCGATTACGAAGTGGTGTTTCTTGACACACTTTTAAGTTGTGGGCTCATGCAAGTGAATCAAATTACAAATTCATTTAATAGGTATTTGGACTTAGTCTTTTCTAGCAAGAACGGAGTGGTTGTTGTGTGTGAAGCACATTCTCTACTTTTGCCCACATCTGGTCACCATAAGGCATATGTTGTTAGTATTACAACTGACAATTATTTGCCACTTCAATAATTATTATCTCGTCCCCACACCTGAACGCTGCACTCTTTGTTTATCCGCGTTATCCGTAATGTGCAAACGGGCAAACCAGTACATTGGGTTGTGCAAAATCACATACGAGTGACCTTTGTTTTTTCCCGTTTTCAGTTTTTCTATTTTCCTCTGTTTCTCCTTTCGCCGTTGCGTGCTTTCGGTCGCTGCAGTGCCGTGTGGTTATCATTTCGGTTAAGCAGCGATCAAGAATCAACATCTAATGAATAGCGGGTTGTAAATGCATGCCTGACAACTGACTCACTCTGTTTCATGGGCATAACACCTGTAACGGATTGTTTTAGAAATCCGGTGTCGGATTTCACGTATCAGCTCAGCTTAGTTGCGCTGAGTTGTGTTTTTGATTTTTGTCTGTTGTGATTCGAGGCTTGATAAGGAATCTCTTCGCTACATACGTCCATGTTTTACAGTTTAGACCAGCTTTTCTGGCATTAAGCGAGACCCAGATAGATCCAAATTCGACCTTTTCTGATTTTGATCAACCTGGGTATCGCTTGTTGCCACTATTCTATTTTCATCGTGGGCTTGCCATTTATGTTCGTGATGACATCGCTTACGAAGTTCCACCACAATTGATCCAACGCGGAATTTAATTACAAATGGTTAAAACTCAATGTCCGTAAGCAGTTAATACATTCTTGTTTCATATACAGAAGTCCAAACATTGACTGTTGATCAACTTTCAACGAGTGCGATGAGCGGTCTAACTCCATCTTAAGAATTGTTTCCCAGTATCCTCCTACTGAAATTGTCGTTGCGGACGATTTCAATCTACACAATTCCGATTGGATTCGCCATTCTGGACATACAACACCCGAAGGAAGGTATGTTAGGATTTTTGCTGAGATAAACAACTTGACTCAGCTTGTAAACGAGCCAACCCGGATTCCGGATGTTGCAGATCATGCCGTCAACACTTTGGACTTGTTTCTCACTTTTCACCCTGATAAATATTTCGTTGACGTAACGTTGCCTCTAGGTTCGTCTGACCATTGTGTCATTTCAGCTAAATTCTTATACACTAACAACTCAGTCAAGGAACGAACTCCTAAAAAAACTGTATGGCATTATGAAAAAGCCAATTGGGACGGCCTCAACTTCTTTTTTAGGAACTTTAACTGGTCACTATGCTTCTCCGATAGTGACGTAGATGCCGCTGCTGAAATGATAACAAACATCATTCTCCTGGGTATGAGATCCTTTATTCCCAACAGAATAAAGAGTATTAAATCGAAAGGGAATGCTTGGTGCGACTTGAGCTGCAAGGAGGCTATCAGGTTGAGAGAGTTGTGTTGTCGATCTAAATAGACAAATCCAACCGAAGAAAACCGGAAAAAGTTTCGACGTGTCCGGAATGACTGCAACTCTAAGTAACGACGTGCAAAGTTTTCTTACGATCAAAAATTGCGGCATAAAATACTCCATTGTCCCAGCGGTAGTAAACAATTTTGGTCGTTCGTGAAAAACATTAGGAACTCCACCAAATCGTCAATCCCTACACTCGTTTTCAATGACACTCCGGCTGTCAGCTCTTTAGAAAAAGCAAATCTGCTGGCTGCGCGATTCGCTGCGAGCTCAAACATTCCTGATTGCGCTATGTCTCTACCTGCGCTCGAGAGCGTTGAAGACTCCATGGGACAAATATATTTTCGCTCTCGCACAGTGGCAAGAGTATTAAAAGATCTTAACATTCACAAATCCGCTGGTCCAGATGGTATAGCCCCCATTGTTCTGAAGAGGTGTTCTTCCACGCTGGCAAAACCACTGCCCAAGCTTTTTCACCTGTCCT
Organism: Cheilosia vulpina; assembly: GCA_916610125.1. Taxonomy (NCBI): domain Eukaryota; kingdom Metazoa; phylum Arthropoda; class Insecta; order Diptera; family Syrphidae; genus Cheilosia; species Cheilosia vulpina. The sequence continues at coordinate 56,129,682 of OU744276.1, read as the reverse complement.
ATTCTTCTGGGCTCTTTCCGAGTAAATGGAAAACAGCATTTGTCCAGCCCGTCCCTAAAAAAGGCGATTCTTCTTTTCTCTCCAATTACCGACCAATAGCACTTACGTCCATTCTTTCCAAGTTCATGGAAACGCTGATCAACCGTTAGCTTATGAAATATCTGGAATCAATACGGTTTTCGTGGCAGCAGGTCGACTGGTGATTTGATGACTTATCTCACCGAAAAGTGGAACCAATCTCTCCACCAATCTGGTGAAATGAAAATTGTTGATATTTCGAAAGCATTTGACAGAGTTTGGCATCAAGATCTTTTGTCGGAAATGCGTGCCTATGGGATCGACGCTTCTCTTATTCAATGGCTTAGAAACTACCTTTCTGGCCGTTCAATTCAAGTTGTGTTGAATGGTTTCAAGTCTGCAACTCACCGTATAAATGCTGGTGTTCCACAAGGCTCTGTTTTGTCTCCGAAACTTTTTTCTTATATTTATTAATTACCTCTTGTCTGCCACTTCTAATCCAATACACTCATTCGCTGACGATAGCACCCTCAGTTTTTCATATTCCGGCCGTGGAGCGGCAACGTATGTTAAACACATTAAATTCCGATCTTGACAGCATACTTAAATGGGGTACAACCAATAGAGTGGAATTTAATGCTTCCAAAACACAATGCTGTCTTCTATCATTGAAGCGTAACCTGAGCCCCCAGCCATTATCCATGAATGGCACTTGGATCGACGAAACCTAAAGACTTTCCCTACTCGGAATGTGTGTCACCGACAAACTCCGTTGGAATGACCACAAATATGAAGTCGCCAAAAACGCAGCGAACTGTCTAGGTTTCTTAAATCGATGCAAGAAGTACTTTACACCCTCTGATTTAGCCTCAATTTACAAGGCCTTTATTCGACCTCAGCTTGAATACAATGCTCATGTTTGGTCAGGTGCACTACACCTACTGGACAGTATCCAAAAGCGTGCGATAAAACTTATAGGCGATAGAAATATAGCGGAGTCAATTGTCCCGCTTGAACACCGCAGAAACGTTTCTTGTCTTTCCTTGTTTTATCGCTGTTTTCACCACCAATGATCTGATGAGATAGCCAAATGCATTCCGCCCCTTCAACAACTCTCACGTAACAATCGTCACTCATCGAATGCACATCAGTTCACCCTTAAGCCTACCTTCGGACGTACTGTAAAGTATAAAGATTATTTTTTAAGTCGAACAACACGCATGTGGAATGCATTGCCTCAAACGGTTTTCTCCTCTCCACTACGACCCTCATTTGTTTAAGACCAAAGTGCACCAGTACCTCTTCTCTATCCTTCCACTCGTGCTGTGCATTAGCATTATAAGGGACAAAAACCCCTTGAGCACAAGTACATTATAAAAAAAAAGGTTGGTATTGAAAATGGGGTATGTCGGTCAAGTAGTTCGGGTACCTCCCATACAAAATCAATATTAGACCCTCTATCGGTTGAAAACACGATAGCGTCCAAAGGAATCAACCTAGACGAATGAAGTTTGGTGAAAAGACTTATTTTTATCGGCGTTAGGTTGGTATTAAAAATGGGATATGTCGGTCAAGTAGTTCGGATACCTCCCTTACAAAATCAATATTAGACCTGTGTGTCTCTCTGTCTGTTGAAAACACGATAGAGTCCAAAAGAATCCATGCAGGCAAGTGAAATTTTGTGAGTAGACCTCCTTTTATTGTCGTAAAGTTTTTACTAAAAATGGGCTATGTCAGTCAAGTAGTTCTGGTACCTCCCATACAAAACCAGTTTTACATGACGGTATGTAGTGGAGGGTATCAAAGCATCGGCCAGGGCGATGATAACACTTCTTCTTGTTTTTGCTCGTCCTGACAGTGTTAAATAGTGTCTTCTTATGTGACTTGTGTGACAATCCTGTTCAAGCAGGGTCATGGGTCGATGATTTTCGTCAAAGTATTTCCAAGCTTTCCGTTTTGCAAGTCTTTTGATACTTTTACTTTACCAAATGCGGAAATTGGTAGACACAGAAGTTATTAAGAAATACGAGTTATTGCATACAACAAATCCTCCCCCCTAATGAAAAAGTATTCTTCTTAGAAGACGAAAATACTCGAAAAATAATTTTGAATATTCGGTATCAGTTTGAAGGCAGAACAGGACAATTGTACAATGTTTTTTGTTTGCTATTATGTACTATAACGTATTTTTTTTTAACATATACAATTATACATAACAGTCTTATGTATTATAGGTACTTAAATCTATTTCTTTCCAAATCTAAACCTATGTGTTTTATATTTTAATTTTGACAAATAATTGTGTAATGTTATTTACTACTAATTCTAAAATTTTTTTTTAGAATATTATGATATGCATGTACATTTTTTATTTTAATTTGTATTTTACTTTTACATTTATAAAATAATTCCTTTTTACCTTAATATATTACGTAATTCATTCTGTATTGCATGGATGCATAGATATATGTACAAAAGTATACTCAGTTGTTTCCATGAGATACTTATAACAAACATATTTTATAGGTATGTTTATGATATATATAGGATTTTACAAATTACAAAACCTAGTAATTTTATGTGTATGTAGTTACATTATAGTTTATATTGAAATAGTATAATGTATGTTTTATTTATGTATATTTGTTTTTTTTTTTTAATTTGAACATGTTTTGAAACTGGATTTACAGTTCTAATATTTATTTTGCTTTAATATTTATATTGTTACAGTTCTTAAATACATATTTATTTTTTCTTAAGTATTAATTATTATTGAAATATTGAAATACATTAAGTATGTTTTTTTTGTTTTTTTTTATTAATTATATTTTTATACTAGCTGAACGGATTTTGATAGTGTAAGTGATCTGGTTGTTAAGAAAATAATCATGACCTGCATAATGTACTGTAGGAAGATGAAAAAGAAAATGTAAAAAAAAATAATGGTGGTAAAGTCAAGTGTTAATCGAAGTAAGGCTTTAACCGATTGTTATGGATAACAATTTCTTTCCTACCAAATTTAATAACTGTGTTTACGGGTCCTTTTATACTTGTGACTGTATAAGGCCCTCTCCATATTGGTGATAATTTTCCTTTCCGATTTTCGCTTCTGATGAGCAGTTTATCCCCTACGTGAAATGAATGAGGTCTTATTGTTTTGTCAAAATAGGTTTTTGACCTGTGTTTTTTAGCTAAGAGGTTGCGCCTGGCTATGGACTACGATTTTTGCAGTGTATATCGTAGAAGATGGCAGTAGTTTTCATGATTGTATATGGGTTCAGCATCTCTTTTCAGGTTAGAAGGTATGTCAGGCGGGAACCCATAGAGACAATCCATAGGTGTAAGTTTCGTGCTAACATGAATACTATATTGTTATACACAAAAGTTGCTGTACGCATGAACTGATCCCACGACCTTGGGTTTTCGTCAGTTATGCTTTACAGATACTCCACTATTGGCCGGTGTGCTCGTTCGAGTGTACTTTTTTTATCTTAAGCAGTTTGCAGAACCCTTTAAATAAATCACTGAGACAGTTTGTCCCCTGATCCGTGACAATCTGTTTAGGAATTCCGAAACGTGTAATTATATTATCGAAAACCACCTGAGCCACGGTTTAAGCCTCTGCATTTTGTATTGCATGGCAATCAACGATTTTCGTCAAATTATCCTGAAGAGTTAGGATATACAAATTTTCAGACTCTGACTGTTCCAATGGGCCGACGATATCTAAATAGACTTTATCGAAAGGTTTTTCGGCGATATCAGTGATCATCATTGGTATGCGTATCAAAGGTGTTGCTTTCATGGTGTGACATTTTTTACATTTTTTGATGTATTTTTTTTATGTCGCTGAGCATGTGTTGCCACCAATATTTTTTGCGGATTCGTTTACACGTTTTTATTACGCCTTGATAACCACCAAAAATCGAGTCATGGTAGTCCTTGAGAATGGTTTGTATCTCTTCGGGGCTAGGGATTTCTTCTATGGGTTTTGCATTTACCGCCAGCAATTCCATTTCACTTTGCGTTATGGAAACCTCCGAATTTTCAAAATCATTTGGTTTCGTGTGATTGCTTTGAATAACCGTAGATGTGGGCTCCGGAGCTGTATTTGCCCTTTGTGATTGCAAACGAATTCGCGCAACCCTGTAGAGTGGTTTTCAATTCGTTGTTCCGCTTTCTCGGCTTCGTACTCGTCATATGTGAGTATTGTGTCTGTAACTATACACTGTTTGCCGTTCTTGTGCAGGTTTCGCCACATTACATTGTGGAATTCGGCTAAGGGCAACAGCATTAGTATAGTATTTGCCTGGCTTGTATTCTAATTTGTAATCGAATTCCGACAATTTGTGATGAAATCGAACGAGGCGTGTTCTAGGATCTTTCACGTTAAATACTCCCTGCAAAGGGCTTATGATCTGTATATACAGTCAATTTGCGCCCTTGAAGGTAGCATCTAAAGCTTTAAGTATCCCATACGATTTCTCAATAGTAGAGTAGTTACGTTCGGCTTTGTCTAAGGTGCGACTAGCATATGCTATGGGCTGGTCTTTACCTGCTCCGATCGCTTCACCGCTTGTATCCGTCGTCAGATTAAAACGCTTTGAAAAATCAGGGTAGATCGACAGAGAAGGGGAGACCAAAAGGTCCTTGATTTCTTAAAATGCTCTTTGGCATTTCTCAGTCCAGGTGAACTTTACGTCCTTACGGAGTAGGTTTGTGAGGGGACGAACTATTTAAGAAAATTGTGGGATAAATTTACGGTAGTAGTTGGCGAGTTCCAAAAAAGATTGGACCTGCCAACTGTTCCTGGAGACGGTGGCAGTTGTGCTGGGATTTGGAAGTGCCCCTAATTCTGAACATATATGTCCCAAATAAACTACGTCCTTTTGTAGGAATCTGCACTTTTCCGTCTGTAGTTTTAAATTGTTTTTTCTTAGTCTATCAAAAAACTTTTCCAGCTTATTGTTGTGATCAGTGAGGGTCTTACCGTAGATGACGATATCATTTAGGGCCGTTTGCTCATACGAATCTTAAAGGATTTAAATTCTACTTAAATACTTATGGGCTACTTTTTGTAGGGCATAAACTGTCACATAAGAGTTTTTGTGGCACTTAATTCGCTATGAGTCGTATCAGCAAACGGCCCTTAAATATACAAAGCATTCTATGCCTTGTAACCCGGTAAGGACATAGTTCATCAAGCGTTGAAACGTAGCCGGCGCTCCTTTTAAGCCGAAAGGCATACGCTTGAACTCATAGTGTCCATAGTTCGTGCTGAAGGTGGTTTGTGATTGATCCTTTGGATCTACCAGAACTTGGTGGCAGCCACTAGCTAGATCGAGTGTCGAGAAATAACGGGAATGACCTAGTTGATCAAGTATATCCTCTATTCGAGGAAGAGGAAAAGCATCGCCAATGGTCTTATCATTCAATATACGAAAATCGACCACAACTCTCCATCTGCTGTTTCCATCCGGACCTGCTTTCTTAAGAATGACTAAGAGGGGCGTGTTCCATGGGCTTTTGATGGGTTGAACAATGTCGTTTTCCAGCCTTTCATTTGTTCATTAATTATTTGCCTTTTCGTTTCGGGCAGTCTGTACATTCTCTGGTTTATCGGTGCCTGATCCTGCACTGTGGTATCGTATGGGTAATTGCGTCGGTGTGCCTTAGATAATCGCCTTTAAGATGGAATATGGAAGATTTTTTCCAACTGTGAGTTCTTTTTTTGAGGATTTCCAACCACAGATTATGCCGTTGGGGGTCCGGAATTTCGTTGTCCGGTAGAAAGTATTTCACGTGATGATTTGAATGTGTAGTCTCTGGGGCGTGTTTCTCTTCGGGTTCCAGAGGGAATATCTTAAAGTTATGTGCTGGACTTAGTTGCAGCTTTAATTTGTGTAGGAATGCCGTTTTGTTATTTGTATTGAGGGCACTTATAAAATATTCATTTTGGCCTGAAGGAAAAATACAGTTGGAGAGGAAGACTCCATCGCCTACTTTATCGGGTAGGCAGAGCATTTCTTCCGCTAGCTCTAAAGGAACTGTTACAAGTTTTTGTGACCGTTCAGGCAGGCAGATGGGCTTATCAAACTCAATTTCCAAGTGGTTCAGGAATCCACTTCGCCACAGGAAGAGGTTGGTATGTTTGACCGTTTAATACCAGAGCCGCCTTCGCTATAGGAAGAGGTTTGTACTTTCGTACCAAGGTTATTTGTAGTTTGCTCATGTTTGCATATATTCCGGTGAAAAGTATATTGATTATTTGAGGTGAGAGGTATACTGAACTGCTTGGGGTTATGTTTTGTGCAAGTGAATTCAAGCAGTTGGTTGGGCCCTTTCACGTTACAATTTTTTTGACAGGAAGTCGTTTCCAAGTATCCCGTCATCTGGGAGTGTAGGTGTATTGCCCAGAACTTGGAAAGGACATGGAACTTTAGTATTAAATTTAAAATTTCCCTAACAAGTACCAACACTTTTTCCATTCCCAAAAGGTGTTTGTAGGAGGCATGGTTTATCGGTATCTAGTTTTACATCTGGCTTGATTGATTTTTGTTTGATTAAACTTACTTCGGAGCCGGTGTCCACGATTAGTTTTGCCTGACCGTTCAGGCCTATGTCCAGAGGGAGAATTATTGTGGGGACACCGTCATCGGGCTTCCGAGAATACCTTTTGATTTTATCGTTATAAGTTACTGTCGAGCCGGGGGTTTTGGGCTCGTTAGTTGGGAGTTTCCCTGGTTCTCGGATTCCCATTTAGCCTTTTGTCTACATTCAATGACATCATGACCAGGTCGGCCACAAAAATCACATTTTTTTTTGTATATTACAGACCCTTGAAATGTTTTGTGGCGAGCTGTGAGTCGCCTGGTTGGAAGAGGTATTTTCGTAGACTCTAACAGAATTTCGATGGTTAAAGTCTTTTTTTTCTATTATTGGGAAACCTGTTGTTGGTCTGTCGTGGTTATATACCCTACAATTTGTGCAGAAAGGGGAGTTTTTTCTGCTTAGGCAATCACTGTAAGTGTGCCCGGTCTTTCCGCAAAAACTGCAAATTATATCTTCATGGAATCTCGTGTTTTATAAGTATTGGAAACCATTTTATTTTGGGAATAATCGTGGGTGTGCTGCATATGTAAATCGAAGGCTGTGGCTTGTGGGTTCAACTGTGTTTGAAAATAACTACTATTGTTCCCGAACCATAAATGTGGATTTGAGAATCTATTGTTGTAGGATGAATTAGTAGGAACTTGTTGGAATTGGGCAGTTGAATGCAGAATTTGTTGTGTTGGCAGGACAGTTTGTTGTAACCTTCCCATATCTAATGCTTTCTGCACTAGATGTTGTAGGGTTCCATCTCATATCGTTAACAGATACTGGCAGAGATGGGGCTTAGAGACCCCAGTTTTAAAGGCGTTTTTTAAAACTTCCAGCTGTGTTTTCCTAGCAGGAGCTGCCGTTGAACCATACTTGTGGTCCGCTGCCTCCTTTCAAAGCTGCAACATCTGCTTTAACCTAGCGGTAAAAGCGGTGAAAGCTTTAAATGGGTGCTGCCTGATTGTTATTAATTTGTTAGCTTATTCTTGGTACGTTTCACGGGGCAGATACGATTGATTAAGAAGACTTTCAGCTTTCTCGAAGTTACTGGGTTGGTGGTACGCAATTAATTGGTAAGCTTGACCTCTTAATCGCGTTGGAAAGTTTTGTGAAAACACTGGCTTTTCGTCTTCCGTAAGACATTTTAATACCCGCTCACAACAGCCTAAGAATGTTTGAAGATCTACTATCACAGACTGGGTTCACCGTCGAAAATTGATACGTTGAACCAGTTAAGAATAATATCCCTATCTGGTAAATTAATTTCTCCATCACTTTCACTACCTTTTAAAACACTTTCCGTATATAGGCTATCCTTATGTGTTATTTATCTTATTGTATAGAGAGGCGGTGCGATTGACTTTGAAAATCGAACAGCTCCCTTTTAAAGTTGAGTTTTTCAGTTGACTTATTTTATTGAGTCTCTGCTCACGGTTTTTTTTCTAGTTCCCTGTTTAAATTGTCACACTGCAGTACTGTTAAGTTTTCATTGTGGCGCGCTCTCTCTAAAAATAATTCTAAATAATTACTTAGACTTACACTATTTGTTTGTAGCACTTTCCCGGCAAATAATTGTGTAATGTTATTTACTACTAATTCTATAAATTTTTTTTTAGAATATTATGATATGCATATACATTTTTTTTATTTTAATTTGTATTTTACTTTTACATTTATAAAATAATTCCTTTTTACCTTAATATATTACGTAATTCATTCTGTATTGCATGGATGCATAGATATATGTACAAAAGTAAACATTCAGTTGTTTCCATGAGTTACTTATAACAAACATATTTTATAGGTATGTTTATGATATATATAGGTTTTTACAAATTACAAAACCTAGTAATTTTATGTGTATGTAGTTACATTATAGTTTATATTGAAATAGTATAATGTATGTTTTATTTATGTATATTAGTTTTTTTTTAATTTGAACATGTTTTGAAACTGGATTTACAGTTCTAGTACTTATTTTGCTTTAATATTTATATTGTTACAGTTCTTAAATATATATTTATTTTTTCTTAAGTATTAATTATTATTGAAATACATTAAGTATGTTTTTTTTATTAATTATATTTTTATACTAGCTGAACGGATTTTGATAGTGTAAGGGATCTGGTTGTTAAGAAAATAATCATGAGCTGCATAATGTACTGTAGGAAGATGAAAAAGAAAATGTAAAAAAAACTAATGGTGGGAAAGTCAAGTGTTAATCGAAGTAAGGCTTTAACCGATTGTTATGGATCACAATTTCTTTCCTACCAAATTTAATAACTGTGTTTACGGGTCCTTTTATACTTGTGACTGTATAAGGCCCTCTCCATATTGGTGATAATTTTCCTTTCCGATTTTCGCTTCTGATGAGCAGTTTATCCCCTACGTGAAATGAATGAGGTCTTATTGTTTTGTCAAAATAGGTTTTTGACCTGTGTTTTCTAGCTAAGAGGTTGCGCCTGGCTATGGACTACGATTTGTGCAGTATATATCGTAGAAGATGGCAGTAGTTTACATGATTGTATATGGGTTCAGCATCTCTTTTCAGGTTAGAAGGTATATCAGGCGGGAACCCATAGGGACAATCCATAGGTGTAAGTTTCGTGCTAACATGAATACTATATTGTTATACACAAAAGTTGCTGTACGCAAGAACTGATCCCACGTACTTGGGTTTTCGTCAGTTATGCTTTGCAGATACTCCAGTATTGGCCGGTGTGCTCGTTCGAGTGTACTTTTTTATCTTAAGCAGTTTGCAGAACCCTTTAAATAAATCACTGAGAAAGTTTGTCCCCTGATCCGTGACAATCTGTTTAGGAATTCCGAAACGTGTAATTATATTATCGAAAACCACCTGAGCCACGGTTTAAGCCTCTTCATTTTGCATTGAATGTCAATCAACGATTTTCGTCAAATTATCCTGAAGAGTTAGGATATACAAATTTTCAGACTCTGACTGTTCCAATGGGCCGACGATATCTAAATAGACTTTATCGAAAGGTTTTTCGGCGATATCAGTGATCATCATTGGTATGCGTATCAAAGGTGTTGCTTTCATGGTGTGACATTTTTTGAAGTATTTTTTTTATGTCTCTGAGCATGTGTTGCCACCAATATGCGCCTTGATAACCACCAAAAATCGAGTCATGGTAGTCCTTGAGAATGGTTTGTATCTCTTCGGGGCTAGTGATTTCTTCTATGGGTTTTGCATTTACCGCCTGCAATTCCATTTCACTTTGCGTTATGGAAACCTCCGAATTTTCAAAATCATTTGGTTTCGTGTGATTGCTTTGAATAACCGTAGGTAGGTTCACCGTCGAAAATTGGGACAGATTCAAGAATTGATACGTTGAACCAGTTAAGAATAATATCCCTATCTGGTAAATTAATTTCTCCATCACTTTCACTACCTTTTAAATCACTTTCCGTATATAGGCTATCCTTATGTGTTATCTTATTGTCTATAGAGAGTGGGTGCTCCCTTTTAAAGTGTGCAGTTGAGTTTTTCAGTTGTCTTATTTTATTGAGTCTCTGCTCACGGGTTTTTTCTATTTCCCTGTTTAAATTGTCACACTGCAGTACTGTTAAGTTTTCACTGTGTCGCGCTCTCTCTAATAATAATTCTAAATAATTACTTAGACTTACACTATTTGTTTGTAGCACTTTCCCGGATCGTAGTCTTCTTAGGGATAACGCTGGTTGGTGTGGTTGCGTTCCTTGTCCTCTCGAAGTTCCTGGTGGGTCTTTTTGGTTCTCTTCTTCAGTAGCTTTGTTCATCTAGCTTCTAATATACCCTCGAAACCAAACTCAGTTCCGAGTTTAAGGGTAAAGTAGTCTTGCCCAGTATTAGGTATTCGGATTAAGCCTTTTCAAGCTATTATCGGTTTCAAACTGTTGCTTCCTTAATCCTACCGGCTGCGCCAATTGTTACTCTTCCCAAATGCGGAAACCTTTGCACTTATGTTTTGAGTTTCAAACAAACGATTTTTTTTGTTTCTTGTTTTCTTGCATATTTATGGAATGAATGGTAAATCACTAGACGTTTTCTTTTGGGTGACACTTTTTACTTGTTTTTATTAATTTTATTGATTTGTTTAATTCTATATCTATATATATTATTAGATAGGATAGAGAAAGATTTGTGCTTTCGTTTTTGGGTGAAACTTGTAAACACATTTTTGCAGTGAACTGTACGGTCGCGCGTCTTGAAGTCAACTCTCGTTTTAAAATTTTCTGTTCTGCCTTCGAACATAAAATTTGTCTGGCAACTGTCATTATCTTTTAAGACGATATGCGAAATTTGAATTGAGGAAGGTAAAGAGTAGACGCGATATGAAATTTGAATTGAGGAAGCTAAAGAGTAGACGCGATATAAAATTAGTTTATTATTTCGTTTGCATTTAAGGTGGAATAGATTAGTACGAAATAGTACTTTTGCGCATGCAATAAATTGATAGAAACAGAAGTTATTAAGAAATACGAGATATTGCATGCAACAATACCACTATGGAGTGTCTCAAAATACATGATGTTGTAGCGCGCGCATTGAAAATACTTTTCAGTTATTGCTGATAAGTCCTCGGATAAGTCATAAACAACATGCACTGATGGTACTGATTTAGTTTGTACATGAACCGCATCAACCGCTGTAAATATCATCAGGCGAATTTTACACCACACTTTGCGTACACATTTTCTCCAATTTGGGGATATATAGATCAAGTTGCCCTGCTAGCTGCCTTTACTTGGTTAGCAAGTGGTAGTGCACGCAATGTACGGTCTCAAATGGTAAAAGTGTAGATTAAGTGAAAATTGAAAAGTAAATCCTTTTTCTTTAGAATTTATACCTGCTAGTCTAATGAAATTTAACAGTGATTAAAGATCAAGTTTTAAAAGAGCGATTTAATAGTGAGCGTCTTCAAAACTAAGTACTAGCCATAGTTAAGAGAGCATAGCCTGATCACGCGGAGAAATCCAATATATAAAAATTGAATTCGGTAAGAGTAATCCAGCTTGTTTAATAGAATGGAGTGTTTATAAGAGCATTTTACTCCCCAATCGTAGGAATATTTCGATCGAAACGAGCACGAGTGACTTCCAATTTTGCTTCAAATAGCACATAGGAAAATCAGTACTCCGTACGATCACACAAGCTGGTGCCGCTAAATCGTCGAAGGAAAGATCGCTCGTGCTACTTATTAACGCCAGGAACCGGAAGTTTCCAAACATTCCTGCAAAACATAAAAAAAACAATAATTGGTTTTATACATTACAAGTATAACCTAATCAACAAATCATTAGACACCGTTCCAACCTGTCAATCAAATCACCACTAGAGAATACAGTAGCATCAATTTGAACTACATGAATTGGCCGTTGAGCACCCCAAAAGCATTCCAGGCAGAACAAACCGTGTAAGGCTCCAGATACCAGACATACAATATACAAAATTTCACTGGCCTAGGTCGATTTGTTTTGACGCTATCCTGTTTTCATCAAACAGAGAGACACATAGGCCTAATATTGATTTTGTCTGGGAGCTACCAGAACTACTTGACCGACGTAGCCCATTTTTAGTAACAACTTGACGCCAACAAAAAGAAGTCCACTCACAAAATTTCACTTGCCTACGTGGATTCTTTTGGACGCTATCGTGTTTTCAACAAACAGAGAGACACATGGGTCTAATATTGATTTTGTATGGGAGATACCCGAACTACTCGACCGACATAGCCCATTTTAAATACCAACCTGGCGACGATAAAAAGAACATTCTCCTGTGTCAATTCCTTTGGGCGCTATCGTGCTTTCAACAGACAGACGGACAGGCCGATTCAGAATGTGATCCTGATTCAGAATATATGTACTTTATGAGGTCTCCGGTGGCGTTACAAATGTAATGACAAAGTGAATATACCTTCCTGTGGAGGGTATAAAAATTATAAAGTAACTACACATTTGGTTAGAGACAAAGATTGTAAGATAGTTGTAATATTAAGTATTAAGTACATATAAATTCTACTAAATAATGCAAAATAATCGAACACAGGTAAGAATTGACAAAAGATCAATCAAACAAACATTCGTCATTGAGAAAAACACATCAAAATATTAACAGAAAGAAAGTTAAACCGTGAGTAATCTTTTGGTTAATAAAGTTTTTTTTTCGATATGCAATAAGTTTATTTTTAAAATAAAGTGCTAATTAGATGTGCCCTCTGCACAAATGTATACATAACATCATAATCTCAATCATTACTTACACAAAAATCAAGTATAACATATAAAGACAAAATTAGAAAAATGTCCTTTATTTTGTAGCGTGCGCCTTTAAACCAAGCATTTTACCATAGATAATAAATTTAACTCGGTATTTCTTTGCTCGCTAGTTTACCCACCCACAAAACAGCCGTTGCAACTGCATGTAGTAACTACTGCATTTAAATGCCACCCACTTCTCGTCGGAAACGTACGGCCATCAATGCACATGATGTGGTTGGTATAAAAAGCGATTTGGGGAAAGCTCGCCATTTTTCCTCTAATTGTCATTGGCGTGGTCGAACGTGCGTCGCCATATTGCGAAAATATTTATCCGGCAATTTAAAGATTCGCTCTGTGCGGGAAAAATTAGTTAATTGTGTAACGTGCGAAAGTCGCTTTAAATATTTAACGTAAATCAAACGAAAAAAAAAAACAAATAATCCCCACGAAATATCCTATTGCGCATATTTGGCGTAGTGTGCCATCGGGTACTGACGGCAACCATACTTAGCGCAGTCCACGTGGACCTGAAGCTAAATCAATTCGCACCCAAAGGTTGCGACTTACTAACCGTAAGCATTACCAGAGAACAACAGGTACAATTAACTTTTATTTAGAACAAAATGTGGAGTGACCGCGTATAACCTTTTCAGATAAGGCGGCCTCATGTATCGGAATATACCACCACGCGGATTGCTAAATCAGGTAATGACATACCTGCAGCGCACCTTTTCTTCCTTTTTGCCCAGCCAAGTTTCCAAGCGCACAAAGCGGAGGAGCAAGCTGTATTTCATAGGCGACAACTAGTCTTAAGACTAAGAAAACCAAATGTAAGTGTTTTATATTATCTTTTGGCATATATATTTTTTTCGTCAAGTATCTGTAAGAGACATTTTCTTCTTTTTTAAGTAAATACAGTATTTTACAATTATTTCCGTAAGTTTCGGTCTCAAGTTGTTAAATTGATAAGATGCCAGCTAAGCATAAAATATTTGTTTTAGAACGACACAAATTAATTAAAACTCTTCATTAAAATAAAACTTTAAAACTATACCCTACGAATTTAACAAAGTGCATACATATTAACATATATATTATGTTTGTCTAACAACACAGTTTTTTCTTTGATTCTTGCCTACTCTCTTAATTCAGCTAACGTACATAAATCATGCATTCATTCATTCCAACTATTTAATACTCTTTCTCTTGCTAACATTTTGTCTAATTGTGTGCATACATTTACTGCAATTTGATGCGATCGATGACTCTCGCTGGCTGGCTAGTAGGCACTTGAATTCATTGGTGCGTACACAGTCAACGAGATCGGTTGACCTCCTTTTTGTTTTCTTATGGCATTTTTTTTTTTGGATTTGTATATATGACAATAAAGTTTATAACGTTTATTTGAAACAACACTCTTATTTTACACAACACTACACACTACACAATCATTCGGAACACATACAAAACATAAGGGAAAGTATAACACACATAAAACATACAACATTTATCCTAAAACATTATTTAACACAAAATTTATACATTGAACAATCACACATATAAAACGCAGTCCTAACTCCAACCAAACTCAAATAATATTATTATCATTTTCTAACAAATGCTGACATATAAAAGAACTTTATAATTATGCCCATGGGTTATAATAACTGTACCTATTGTATATACCTGTACATTTACACCCATATGGACTTAAATATACTTTCATTTTCGAATCGAATTGTAACAAGCAAATTCAGTCTTTCTTATGCTTACAACCTGAAGCCTCACGGAAAGATGGCTTAAGTATTTATTTTGGTGATAGTGTTGTGATCTGAAACTGGGGATGTAAACTTCTATACAGCGTAAACTGTTTTTTTTTTGTTAATAGGGTGTAGCACATTGCATATGGAGTCACATCCATTGAAGATGAGATGAGATGAAGTGATAGATCTGGTGGATCGATCTGTACCATGAAGCAGCAGTTTGCACGCTTGCGTTGCTCGACGGTGGGGTGGGATCTTGTTGCTAGTTACTCAGTGCTTACAAAACTATCGTGCCAAGGAAATAAGGAAGTAGAATAGTGGAAGGGAAATATGCGCCTCCTCGCTTACCAGAGGATGAAACTACCTCAGTTGAGATACTGTTGCTAAAAGTGCTTTGAAGTTTGTTGATGAGAAGGGAGCAAAAAAAAAATGTTAATAAAAATCAGCTGTGGAGTTGTTGTTGGTATAACCCCTTGAATAGCCCTCCCCTTGCGAGTAGATAATGCACTCGTGCCATGACCTTTCCGTTCTCGATTCGTTTTATTGGAAAAGTCCCTTACGAATATTGTCGCGCGCGCTTCAGTGAAGCTTAAGGTGTGTATTTAGCACATGGTTACTTAATAACCCACCGATCAAAATGAACAAAGTTACACGTTAGGGAAAATATGCTTTCAGCTTCATTTGCTTTATATTTGAAATCTCTTTAGTCTATCATATTTATAAGAGCTTAACCTATTTACTTCAGGTCATATGTATGTTCATGGCAAACTGCGAATAAATACGTTATTCTTCGTACCAATAAAAAAAATAGATAGGGGAGAGGGCGCAGTTCAGGACAAATTAAAAAAAGGAGTAAAACGAAAACTTTTTAATACTTTAGTTAAATTTTACGGTGGCAACTCCACTTCAAACAAACATCTGATGGATATTGAAACGATACCAATTTAAACAGAAAAACTATAAATGAAACTGTGTTTCCAGACGACAGCTGTAATTTTTTTACTCCCAGACGTAAGTAAATTATTCTAAAACTATGCTCAATTTACAAGTTAAAAGTGTTTAATTATAATGTTTATATGTTCAACCAAAATATTAACAATTTACATTGTTTCTAAAAAAATATGAAGTTTTTAGTTTTTTATCCCTCTCGGCGCACTTTTGGACAATCCGAGAGACTTTTGGGCATGTCCTAATCTGCCCCTTTTTATCACTTTGAACAATGTGTTTCGGTAATTTGTGCAAGATGATTGTTTTTCGTTTTATTTTTTTAGATTTATCTCTGCAATAATGGTCAGAAATTACAAGAAAAAGAAGAAAACCGCTCCTAATGAGGCCGATTTGCTCAAAGCCATGGAACTTATTTTGGATAAAACAATGACAATGAGGAGAACTGCGGATTCTTTTGGGATTTCCAAAAGTACTTTGTGCTATAGGCTCAAGATGAAAAAGAGCCATAAAACATTGAGAAGTGAAGAGTACTCATCCAAACATTCTGTTGCCCAAGTATTCAACAACTCAGAAGAAGATGTGTTAGAAGTTTACTTTCTAAAGTCTCCCAAAATGAATTATGGCCTGACATATCAGCAAGCACGATATCTTGCTTTTCAATATACAACGGCGTTAAACAAGTGCCCTCAGCTATGGGAACAAAACCAAACTGCCGGCTTAGACTGGATTAAGTGTTTTATGAAAAGACATCGAAATTTGTCACTAAGAAAACCAGAAAACACCGGTTTGTGTAGAGCAACCAGCTCTAATAAACATAACGTTGAGGCATTTCAGAAAAATTTAGAAATTGCTCTCCAAAAATCTTCTTTCACACCAGACCGAATATGTAATTTAGACGAAACCAGTGTGATGACGGTTGTCCAAGCTCCAAATGTAATAGCTCAAAACAAAAACAAGTTGGTCAAAATGTCTCGGCGGAAAGAGGACAGTTAATCACAATGTGCGGTATTGTAAATGCAGCTGGTAACTCTGTACCGCCGGTCTTTGTATTCCCAAGAGCAAGATTCCATGACCGCATGCTTGCAGGGGCCTCAAACGGATCGATAGGACTAGCAAATAGTCCTACAAGCGGATGGATGACTAGCCTATTATTTATGAAAGTCCTTGAACACCTACAAAAATATACGAGGTGCAGTACAAATGACCTTATTCTTCTGCTCCTTGATAACCATGAAAGCCACTGTAGTTTAGACGCCATCACCTTCTGCCGGAACAATGGCATTGTTTTGCTTACGTTTCCACTCCACTGCACCCACAAGTTACAGCCGTTAGATGTTTCAGTCATGGGACCATTTAAAAAGAAACTCTCAATTTCACAAAATGATTGGCTACTCAGCAATACAGGGAAAACTATAACAATTCTTGACCTAGCTTCAATAGCCACACCAGCATACAACAATTCATTCACACCAAACAATATATTATCCGGTTTCAAAACAGCAGTTATCTTTCCCTTTTCTAGAAATGCTTTTGATGATGAAGACTTCGATTGCAGTGAAGTTACTAATAGGATCTTCACACTGTCAGAAGCGTCTACAACAGTTTTTCAACCGTCACTGCCTGAAAACACTGAAGCGAACTATGCTTTTACAAGCGCAGAAGAATTGATAACAGCTGAACAGCCGCATACACCAACATCAAGGCAAGCCGACCATGTTTTGTCTCCAGAAATGGTCAGACCATTTCCGAAAGCTCCTCCACGCAAGGAAGGGTCGAGAGGAAGGAAAAAAGGAAAGTCAAGTATCCTGACTGAAACACCAGAAAAAAACGAAATAGAAGCAGCTTTCCTAGAAAGACAAAAGAGACTAGAAAAATCAGCACTCAAAATAAAAAAAAGACAAAAAATCAAACCAAAGGTAACAACGAAGAAGATCAACGATTCCAGCTCAGATGACATGGATGAAGAAGTTGTTATCTACGCTGAATCAGATTGAGATTTCGTTAACAAGGAGGACGAGGAAGAAAATTCAAATGATTTCCTATCATATTGGTTAAACTCAGGAGATTTTTGTTTAGTCAGATGTTCATCGAAAAATAAAAACTTGTTCTCCTATTTTGTCGCAAAAATTCTTGATCAAAATGATGATCTTTTTAACGTAACATTTTTAAAAAAGAAGCCAGGTTTTAACAAATTTTATTTTCCTGAGAAAGACGATAAGTGGCCAGTTCCAGCTCTTGATATAATATCCAAACTCCCAATGCCAAATGATGTAGGTAATACATCCCGTACAGCTGGTTTGTTAACTTTTAATTTATATTTTTCGCCCTTTAAACTAGGGTGACTGAACTGCATTTAATTGTTTATTCATTTGCATATGAATATTAATGCCATTAATTTGTTTTTTTTTTCTATGATATTGAGACTCAAATTCAAACATTGCGTGGCATATGAAACTCAGAGTCCTATATATTATTTATTTTTTATTTGATGTTATGTTTTGAAAAAACGATTTTTTTTGTTAAATAAATACATAAAAACTACTTGAATGCGTTTTTTTTTAGACATGTCCAAAACTGCCCCATGTCTGTCCAAAGGTGCCCCCAGAGGGGCAGATTGGGACACTTTAAAGAGTTTAATAAAATGAAAAAAAAAAAAAAATAAATAATAATTATACATTTTTACTTTTATATAATATTTAAAGATAAAACAACAGGCAACAATAATTATCAAGATTCGAGGAGATGCTCCGCTTTTTCATGGATCTAAAGCGATTTTTGTAAAAAGTGTCCTAAGGTGCCCCCCTCTCCCCTATGTGATTATATAAACTGGGTTATTGCTATAAAACTATATCTAGGCTAATATATGTTATGTAAGGTAATGTAAAGCCAAAGAAAAGGGATGAGAAAATAAAGTATTTATGTACTCATGTTTACATTTATGGGTTGAAGCGTAGAAATTTGTGCCCAAAGTTCCGCCGGTAGAAGATTCTATGTCTCTGCATGTTGAAATTAAATTGTGTTTTATATGTATAGATCAATTCAGTTCTTAGGCTTTAGGTTCTACATAATTTTAACTCTTTATATAAAAATTTATTTGTAGCAATTCGCAAAGTAATTTAAGTAGCTTAACTTTAGATAATTTTGTTCAGAATGCAGTTAGTTTGGGATTTTGAGAATTTAGAGTAACATAATTTAGATTACGATTTAAGAATAACAAATACGTAGTATGGTCAATTTAGATTTAGATTTTTCCTTTCTGTGATCTCCCTGTAATAACCACTAATCTGCCCTACACGAAAAGAAATTAGCGAAATATATGTAAGTGGAACAAAAAAAATGGACGACTTACGTGTGGCAACAGGTCTGAACGCATGGAAGGCGGAAATGGAAAAGAGCGAATCTAATAATTGCACTAACATAAATATGTAGTTGCCGCTCGGTTCTAATGCTTCGTTGAATTTTCATTTTCAATATGGGGTAATAGATGACTGTATCGAGCCGAAAAGCGCGTTCAGTAAACTTTGAGGGTGCTGCCACTGTCGGTAAGGCAGATTTAGATATGGATGCATTGCGAATGAAAAAAAAATATTTCATTCTATACATATATCAAAATCATATTAGCATATATTTACCTTATCTTTAAATATTTACACTAAATTCCCTATACTTACTTTATAAAAACATACCCGCCATTTAGTTACCTGAAAGCTTATACATAATAATAATCAAACCTGAATTAGCTATATAATTTTCCTATTCTATTATTGGTGCATATGTTATTTAATTCAATATTCTATTAAGCAGTCACAGATCGATAGTGTAAAGAATTTTAGACAAAACAGTTCTTTGGCGGTTATAGGAACGACACTATTTTAATTCGCTTTGTATAAAAATTATTGAAATGGAGAGCTGAATAATAAGACAGATGAAAACTGTAATATACAGATGGCTCTTTATTTTTTTTTATTCAGATAACTCCTCTTTCAGTATGATTAAATAAGTGAAATGGATTGGCGAGAATGAGTGGTGGTTAAGCGAAGCTTAATGGAGTTTAGGGTGTGAGAACTCATGTAGAACCATTTAGGGATTATCTCAAACAACGACAGGCTGGAGATAATTATGAAGTCATGACTTCGGTCATGCTTAAGGGTGGGATAACCTACCAAAGAAGTCAACAACACCTTTTTCCTCTTCTTTTTTATAACTCTCGCTTAAAATTTCTCTTGGTCTATTTCTACTTTTCACTCTTTAATTAAACTCTGCTTTACCTTGCCATCCCTTAACCCTAGAAAGATAATCCACGTCCACGAGACGTATGGCGCGGGACAATTGTGCGATAACTTTTAAATTCTAAACCGCAGCGCGTTGACTGTCTCAACTATATATAAAAAAATCATTAATTTATTTTTTTTGAACAGCATCTATATAATTAAATAAATTAAATGTAAATAAAAAGAAGTTCATATGTTTAATTAAATACACTAATTGGCGTATGAGACGTATGATTATCTTTTACGCTCTTTATTTTATGATTATCTTTCTAGGGTTAAGGGTGTAATATCAATCGGCATTCAAGGTCATATGGCATCTGTGAAGGCCATCTAATTATGATAATATAGGTATCGGCACGATAATTTATTTTGTGGGTAGGTTTGGTAGTATGAAGATCCCCCCCTCCGACAGGCGACCACCAGAGAGCCATTGGTACTACCAGGGAACAATATCATCCTAGTCCCCATATGTTACATTTTTCTTGGCTGGGACATCATCGGATAAAAAAGAGTATCTATCAAATAATAGAAGTCAACTTTAAGTGCCTACGCTAAAAGTAAAGCTAACTTACAGTACGTCCTAAATCTAAACTGCTATCTAAACTTACATATTCCTACTCTCTAAACTATCTAACTAGTAATAAATGAGGAATAACTATCGCTGAAGAAGGCTATAAACTACAAGAAAAAAAAAATATTTTCATACAAAGTTAGGATGTGGGGACTAGATTGCGAGCCATGGGTTGTGAGTCAGGTAACCATAATACATGAGTAAGAACCAAGCTATAGGGGATACCACAGATAGAACAAAGATAATCTTCCGTGTTTATTACGAATAATAAGTTTCGACAGAGACCAGTTCAAAGACCGAATTGGGGTCGTCTTCACAAAAAAATGTGTAACGACAACATAGTATCCAAAACGAAAAATCAACGGGTGAATAATCCAAGAAGCTATCAACCCAATGCAACAGCAGCTGACATCCGCAGGGGTATTAACCCTTACTGACCGGACAGAGCGCTATATCTATTGAAACATGGTGGTGATAGCTGTTAAAAGAACGTTAATTAAACACGCCAAGAATCTAAAAAAAGTCAGATGGCTTAATATTAATTCGGTTTTGCACATAGTTAAGCATCAAACAGAACTTTACAATCAAAGAAGATACGAGTGCTCAGCAAGTCATAGATTAGGAAGAAAATCACCAAACTACTGGACAGAGCTACCAAACCAAAGCTAGTCATAACGGACATACTAATGCAGTAACGATCGATCTTCAAACCCCGTGCCATAACAAAGCCTAAGGCTTTCGAAGATAGCGTAAGTTGAAAACAACCGACGGGATAAAAAAAAAAAAAAAAAATAATTGGCGGAACAGGTCCGTATGGACCCAAGCCTAGCTTCTCACAACCATTCGTCTTGTGTGAGTTTTTATTTTTGGGACGAATGGAAGGGATCTACAATTTTATGCCGAGTCCAAACGGCCAATTGAGAAGCTCTTTCATGACAGTTATACTCTCGGATGTTTGTCAGACGTTCGCGAGAGGTGGCGCAGCGAAAAAAACCTTAAGTTGAAATTTGGGTTTTTCTCGGGATTCGAACCTGGGACCCCTCGCTTAGTAGTCCAACACACTAACCACTAAGCCACTGCGCCGACGGGATAATGGATCAAATATTCCTTTCTGGCAGCAATACGTAATTCTGGGCAAAACACATCGAAATTTAACGGGCTTCCGAAAAGGGAAAAGGCTAAGGGAAAGAGGGGATAGACCCTGGTGTATGATTACCAGACGTATAACGGGGCGGCGGGGGAAGATGTAGGTAAAAACCCAAACTTCGAGATTCAATTTTATAGTTTTTTTTTCTTTCTTTACACGGCGAATACAACACCAGGTACACGACGTCAAAAGTTTTATTTGGGGGACACCGAATTGATTTTAGTTTAATTCTTGCTGAACAAATGTCACGCGAGTGCCACCGATTATAGAATTTTATTTCCTGTTTATAACATCCCTACGCACGACTCCCGAGGCGAAATTTATTAAACCGCCGCTGACCAGACTCTCCTACCAACTGACTCAACTATCCGACACTGTACCAGCACGTTCGCACGAAAAATAATTGCGACCCGCAGTTATGTATGGCAAATTTCCGGAACAAAAACCCACGCCGGTGTACATCTTCATCGTATATATGCCCATCGCGTGACAACCAAACAAAACCGGCAAAAAACTATACGGTTAAATGAGGCGATTTCCAACCCCACATACACAAGGCAGAGGAAATCCCACTGCGCATGACAATCTGGTTCTCCTACCCTTCCTTCCTCTCTGCTTTGCTTGTTGTGTATACATGCAACCCAAGAATAATTGAATACAAGATTACGCCGTCTGCTTGTCCGCCATGTTGGTTTTTCTTTTTTGACAGTTGTGACATCATTCGTGACCCGGTAAATTTTATTTGAATTTGCGGTTTTGTGTTTATTTTTTTCAAAATAAGGTGTGCGACTTATAATTGCAATTCAAATAATAAAAACGATGAAAATAGTAGACAAAGACAAGACTATTAGGAAGCAATGGGTTCATTTTTGTCGAAGGAAAGACCAATGTAATGTCGAAACAACGCGAATTTGTTGTTTACATTTCGCTCCGGATACCCATTCCTTATAATTTTATTTTCTTACAGACAAATGACTGGTTTGATGTAATGAACGTGAGAGTCCCAACTGAAGATTCCAGAGAGCGGTCACATGCTTACGGTCTAGCAATCGAAAGTCAAAACTCAATTTTAGACGAAATGACGAATCTGATGATCCAAATGACGGTTATTGGAAAAAATAGCTTATTACCCTTTCAGAGAGGTGGATATACTTACGATTTAAAAGTCCATTATGAAGATACTAACCGAAAGTTCTTTTCAGGCATTATTCAGTCCAATAATGCAGTTAAACTACTGCTTATGGACTTGAAGGATCGCTTCAAATTAAAATATATCTTGACATATCGGCTTAATCAAGATGTATTGGAAAACTTTTTTAGTGTCCTACGGACAAAAGGAGGTTTACATGACCATCCAGATCGTCAGGTGTTTAAGTATAGACTGCGATCGTATATACTTGGCTACAATGAAGGCGTACTATCAGATAGCGCTAATGTGTCCGTCGATGATACGCCTGACCTAGAAAGATTGGATTGTACCTTAACAGGTTATTTTTCTTTGTTTAGATTGCATGACAAAATGTTCAATTGTTTATATTATTATTTATAAAGGTAAAATTCTCAAGAGCATAACAATAAGTCCAGCAAACATTGATGTTCAGACTGCGGAGGACAAGGAGCCAATGCCAATTTTCTTTTGACATATCGGCGTAATCTTGTATTTTATCATTCTTGCATGCAACCTATGGCGCAGAATACCCTCTGGTAAGCCAACAACGCCCACTGCGTGGTATAATTTTTCTCTGTGGTTAATGTTCCAGCTTGCATTTAATATGTATATTTCCACTACATCCTCTTTAGCTATCCTAGCGCCATCTATGAGTGTACCGAGCAATCGGAAACGGATTTTCGGTAAAAAAAATTGACGTTCGAAGACAGTTCGAACCAAAATTCCTATATCGAGTAAAAAGAAAGTGACCAACGGGCGTTTCCTACAAACCTCCGGGACATTCAGCTAATACCAAGGAACATATTCAACAAGAAGACTTTATTAATCAGACCATTAATCCCAATGACTCGGTAATTCACAACGAAAGCCTAACTCAATATATTCAGGAAGTTGTAAATGCCTCTATTGGATTAAGTAGGTCTGCGGACTAAGGTGAAAGACGCGAGGAATTTCAAGCAGAGAGGGCTATTATTCGACAAGATTTTGCTCAAACTATCCGCGATACTCTCGCATCCGTCACTCCTCAACGGAATAACTCAGATGTTAATACGGCTTCGGCCAATAACGAAGCGAGTCAAGCTCAACCAACAAATCAACAAATTCATAACGAACCAACTCACATTAGTGAAGAAGCACAAAACTTGGTGGCTCAGCTAAACGCACTTAACTTGGGCCTAATAGCCCAAATGTGCGCAACATTCCATCCGTTAACACCCATCGAACGATAGAGTTTCATGACAGACAGATGATTTTATTTTCCGTCTGAATAGACTCAAGGACTGTTACGATACAACCTGGGAAGAGATGCTCCAGCACTTCCATTTATTCGTGACAGGTCCTATCGAGAGCTGGTGTTGGATATATTTATTTTTTTTTTATTTTATTTATTAGACTATTTTTTTATTTCATAAAATGTATAAACTCAAACAAAAAAACATAATATCTTAGTCTTTAGCGGTTTGGCCGAAGGCCGTCTACCAGACTGACATTTTAAACATTTGTAACAATATGTATACCTATTTTTTATACCTAATTTAACAAAATAATTTAAAAATTTTCAGCAATTATACAGTTTTGATAACGTAGGGCAATAGTTGTGTATCTATATAATGCGTCCCAACCTCTGTCGCCGTTGAATATGCTTATCGTTTCATTCAACTCAAGTGTACGTACTCCAAAGATATTTAAACGAATTTCTGTTAGAATGGGGCATACTGCTACGAAGTGAAATACATCCTCACGTTCTTTCCGGTTACATATGGAACACAGTATAGGAAGTTCTGGGCGATGTGGAATGTAATTAAGAGGTAAAAGTTCCCCCCTTATTCTAAAGATAGTGGTTATCATATCGATGGATGCGCCATCCAAGAAATAAGTTTTGTCCCGTGGATAGTAGCTCAGTCTGCTATAGTATGACCTGTGTTGAGATGCCAGTGCTTCACTTTCAAATTGGTCATATAATCTTTGACCTGTTTTCTTCAGTAGGGTATTAAACCTAATCTTAAGAGATACTAACTGCTCATTGTGCGCAACAGATAGATTGTACTCGCAAGCAGAGGCCAGCCTTTCCCACTCTTGCACGCAAATTCCCTTGGTCGATATCATGTGCGATAAAACTATTTTTGGTAATCTGTGATCACTCATTGCCATAACTCTTATCACATAATCCAGGTGGAGTTTGAGTGTGTCCAAGAACAGGGGGGCTATACCTGTCTCCAAATGGAGCATGTAGATAGGCGAACTGCTCGGCAGTCTGAGTGTCCTTCTTATGAAATAACGAAGAAACTTTTCTACCTCTTCATATGGTCGGTATCCCCATACTTGCGCTCCATAAAGAACGATGGAAGATGCAGTTGCGCGGAATATTTTCTGCTTCGCGCTGTGCGATATGTTTTTATTGTTGATGCATCTTCCCCAAACTGCACCGACTGCACGCTTTGCTTCCGCTAATTTCGATGTTAAGTGCCTCTTCATGTTTAGGTTTGATGCAATCAAAACACCTAAGTATTTATATTCGCGCACAACTTCAATTGGCTCACCCTGATACGTCCATTTTTCCCTTTGACAGTACCTCCCACCGCCATCCCTGAAAATCATCATCTTCGACTTTGCTAGGTTAAGGGACAAGTTCCAGGTTTTGCAATAGATTTCTAGTTTGTTTATCATCAGCTGCGCACCTTCTATAGTATCTGCTAGGAGAGCCATATCATCCGCAAATAACAGCGCAGGAATGCGTGTTCCGCTTATCTCTATTCCTCCTTTAATAGCGTCTATTATGTCGTTAATATATAAGATGAACAGCAACGTGCTAAGAATACATCCCTGTTTTACACCCATAGTCTATCGGAACTCCTCAGATAAGTGATTCCCATCCCAGATGAACGCCGTATTACTGTCATACATAGCCCTCAAAACGTTAATGACTTTAGTTGAAAGTCCAATTTTGTACAGTTTGTAAAAGAGGGCTTCACGTGGTATGGTATCAAATGCTGCTCTGAAATCTACGAAAAATACATATAGTTTTTTGCGCCTCTTTTTGTAGGTCTCAGCTATATTCACAAGTGAAAATATTTGGTCAATAGTTGAATATTTAGATCTAAAACCTGCTTGAAATTCATGCAGTATTTTTTCGTTTTCAACCCAAGTTGTCAGCCTATTGAAAAGAACAGCTGCAAATAGCTTAGCTGACGCATTCAGGAAAGATATTCCCCTATAATTAGCCGGGTTCTCGTAGTCTCCCTTTTTGTATAACGGGTATATTATCGCTTTTCGAAAGCTCTCTGGAACGTCCGCCGTTTCGAAGATCCGATTGAATTCTGATTTAAGTGCTGTTAGAAATTCAGGGGTACAGTTCTTGTAGAATTCAAAGGGCACGCGATCTTCTCCCGGTGCTTTATTCATCTTTGCATTTGAAATAGCACTTTGCACTTCATCCAAAGTAATAGGTGCATCCAGGAATTCAACTATAATCAAAGGGGCTGCGTACTGAAACGATGCAGAGACTTGCGGTGTGTTGAGGAGCTGAGTGAAATGGCATTGGAGCATATTTGCTTGCAGGCCTGGGGCGATATATTTAAAGTCCAACCCAAATGCAAATTGGGCCACTCTCCAAATAGCCTAAATCGAAGAGTACAAAGGTCAAACGCAGTCGATCGTTGGCAGGATAACAGCCAATGTCACCCACAAAGGAAATACACAGGAGATCTTTCTTTTTTTGGTTCCCTCTTTGGAACAGCGGTAATATCAGGCGGTAAATTTTTGGAAGTAGTTTGAGATAGCTCCTCAGCTACTTTCGGAAATCTCATCCCGATCTCTGCAAAATGTTAGCGATTCAAATGCTCACAAATTATCAGTGAAACAGTCCAATGAATTACAAAATGTGATCAATCTGTTTCCGTCCTTTGCGCATTGTGGCTTGGGACCATCAAACCTCGAAGAGCATTACGTAGAAACGGGTAATAACGAGCCAGTGAAACAAAGACTCTACCCTGTTTCTCCAGCGGTTCAGGGCCTTTGGATAGGATGCTCGAAATTATAGAAGGGTTATAGAAGAGAGTAGTAGTGCATGGAACTCTCCAGTAATCCACCTCCGTCAACATGGCAGAGCACATACGTCAAAAATCGATTTTGAATAGCCCTGAATTATGTGCTATTTATGTGCTAATTTTGTGCTAAATTTTTGATTTTTGTGCTCCAATGGTTTCCGAGAAAATCGACCTTGAAAAGTGCTCTGCCAAGTTAACGTCAAGCCAGCAGAGCAAATATTTAAATCTCCCGAAAAATAAATAAATTAATATGCCACATTGTTGCCTGATTTGTGTGCGTTTTTTGTGCTAAGTTTCCAGCTTCGTAGCTCAAGGCGTTTAGCTAGAAATCGCATTAGAAACCTGGATTATAATTAGCTCATAGAAAACTGTTAACCTAAATCCTAAAAACCGATGAAAATTTAAAAAATAAAAAGCACATACATATGTCTGATTTATGTGCTTTTGATTTAATCCAAGTTTTAGGTTTGGCTCTGTTAAAAGACCTTTTACAGCTCTGCTAAATAATTTCAGTTGCAAGAAAGGAAAATCACAATGCAGAACGTCGACATTGTGGCGCCATAGCAATTCTTTTCTTTTATTCTTTATTTCTTTCTTTGAAAAACGTTATAAATAAATATGTTACCTGCGAAGCTCAAGGCTTATCTGCAGGTGATTGCGTTTCAAATATTTTTATGTTTGGAAGTATTACAATAAAAGGTGAGTTTAAATATTAATACTGTTTTTAAAAACTAAAATTGTATGTTAAAGTATTAATTATTTAAAACAAAAATTAGTTAGAGTTAAGGAAATATACTTTAGATCTTTTTTGCGTTTTTTGAAAGGTAGTGAGTTCATCAATGTTGGAATACTCTGAGCTAATTGTCTTCGTCCATATTTGTTAAATACTCCAGGTATTTCGAGAAGTTGTTGTGCTCGCCTTCTAGTGTTCTGATTATGACGTATGGGTTGTTGGAAGCGTGAGTCATTGTAGTACATTGTAGAGCTGCCGTCATTTTAAATATGCTCTTGACGTCTAGAAATTGAAATGGGTTATTGTTATTTTCTATAATTTTTACCAGACGTCGTTGGAGGTTATGTATTTTGTCCAAGTGCGTTTCGATGCATTTTCCCAAGCCAAAATGCCGTACCGAATTCTCGATTCAGCCACTGAATGTGTTCGTGCCAAATGAAATGCTCGTCGATTATTATACCTAAATACTTGATTGATTTGACGACCTCAATTGCTTCGCACCTATGTGTGGTTGGACAGCTTTCATTTTGATGAAAGATATTTATATCTGCCGTTCTTTGATTCGGTGTGCGTATGTGCATCAGCTTTGTCTTCTCCGAGTTTATCACCAAGTTGTGATCGTGGCACCATCTTGACACTTTGTCGAATTCCTTCTGCATTATTGCAATCGCCGTTTCGAGTTGTTGATGTTTGACCACTATAGCAATGTCATCTGCATATGCAAATACAGTCGATTGTTCAAAAATACGAAGAAGTTCGTTTGTGAACAGAACAAACAATATAGGGCCCAGTTTGGACCCTTGTGGAACGCCATAGATGCTCTGCTTCTCCTCGCTGACTATGTTTGCAATCTTCACCCTAAATGTGCTATCAGATAAATAGTTATTTAGCCACTTTGCTACCTTTCCTCTAATTCCGATCTGACATAGGCAATCTAGCAGCTTGTCGTGCACCAGCGTGTCAAAGGCTTTACTGAAATCCACAAACATAACTAGCACGTGGTGGTTTTTATTCAAGACGGTGGTAATAACGTTCGGCATCTCTCCCAATAGTCTTCCAGTACTCTTTCCTTTTTGAAACGCATATTGGTTTGGTTGCAAGACATTGTGTTTACTTATAAATTTCTAAGCGATCCACAAAAATCTCGTCCATACATTTTTCGATCACAGGTAAGATCGAAATTGGTCTGTAGTTTCCAATTTCTGTCTTAACTCCTCCTTTGTAAATAGGCCGTAGAACGCAACAAACATTGTTCAGCCATAGCATCGGCTCACCTAGCGGCCGCCTTGCAGCAACAGTACTCCGTTGGCATTTACAAAAAACCATAAGCCGACGGCAAAACCCGCATCGCTTAAACAATTAACCAAAGGCAAAATTGAAAGCTCAGGAAATTAGCGGCAAATCGATGCGCAAGCTAAGCAGTGATCTGTGCAAAACTGCATGCAAAAAAAATGTTCTGTTTGCACTAATTGGCTCCTCCCACTGAGCAACTCAGGTCAGCGATGTAGGTGTGCATGTGTTGGTGACATTTGCACCCGCTAAGCTCTAAGAAGTCAAAACTATGCGCGGTGCGGGAGCAGCTAAGCGGTGATGGTTTTTTTTTGCTTGGTTGCGGAGCTACTTGGAAGATCCGCAATTCCCAAGGGGTTATTGACCGACAGAAGAAGAATCAACAGAATCAGCTGGACCAGGAAGGTTTCCTTCTGATAAAAATGAAAAATGTTTTACACACAGTATTTGACAATAGAAAAGACTGGAGTGGCAGTTCAAATAAAGTCGTTTTTTTTAATCAAACAGCGTGTACTTTTAATTCGCACTGATCGTTTGTACCACGGTCTTTTGAGAATTTCTTTTGTAACTTTGCGTCCTTGGAATTCGGTATCCTCTTCTTTTTTTGCTAGTATCCTTGCGACAACATTTGGTCCTTCGAGCCGGATTTAAGGATCTAGACATTTGTGCAAATTACAAATAAATAAACACTTTCAAAGAGACATAGTGCGTAATAAAAAGATTCCTACAGTGCGTTGTAAATTCCATTCGGAAGTATATCGGTCGTGTTCGTCGGAATATACGCTTTTGGTCGGACTTTTTATTCGTTCGGATAATTACTGGAGCTGGAGCTGGTGCTGCTGGAGTCAACTATTGGTGCGACGAGGGAGCAGCGCTTAACAACAGGTGTGTGGCATTTTTCTTAACTTTTATATAATTTAATTCGTCGATCATTAAATATTGTGTGTTGTGTGGTCTGCAATCCGTTGATTAAATAATAATTCTGCGTCATGAGTAAAAGCAAGCTTTCAAATGTGATAGATTCGGTTGAAACTATCTCGCTAGAGTTAGACGCTGATTATAAGGCGTACGTAGATCTCGAAAGGTCTAAGAAATCTGTCCATATGAACGAGGCGCGGTTGCAGAATTTAGAACAATCATTTGCAGAAGCTAGAGGTCTGCATCAGAAAATTGTTGCAGCTCCGAGTGAAGATGCAAAGATTGCGTACATGGAGACAATAACTTTTCACAAATTAAAGGAACTTTACTATAAATACTCTTCGGAATTAAAAGCGCATCTCCATACTAGCGATAGCCAAACCCAGATTCAAGGATCCCTCAATAATTCCATAGCTGGGTCAAAGGCCTTGCCTGTTGAATTGAAGCTGGAATGAAAATGTGGCCGGAATTTAAAAGTTTGTTCGAAAGTTTAGTGAGTAAAAACTCATCGATATCCGACGTTCAGAAGCTTCATTACTTGAAGGCGAATTTAAGCGGTGAAGCTGAACGACTTTTGCGAAATACCGCAATCACTGACGGTTGCTTTGAGTCTGCGTGGGCAATACTGGTCAAAAGGTATCAAAATCTAAGATTGTTAAAAGACAATCAATTCAGACTGCTATTTAATCAACAAAAGCTCACTCAGGAATCAGCCGATGATATCAAGCAGCTGTTAGATACTACTAATGAGGCTAAACAATCCCTCGAAAATCTTGGCGTCCCGGTTGACTCATGGGAAGACGTTCTGATTTTTCAAACCGTTCAGAAACTTCCAAACACCACTCTCGCTCTTTGGGAATCCCACATTTTCTCTTATGTAGATTATCCAGCATATTCCCTGCTAGAGGACTTTTTACTGACGAGGTCGAGAACGTTAGAAGTTATTGGACAAACTACATCAAATTTGGCCAATCCAAAGGCAAAAAACCAACTTCTTCCACTGTTTGTTCCCATAATTCAACAGTGTCAAAATGTTCAATGTGTCAGGGCTCCCATTTGATAGGAAATTGCTTCAAATTCAAGGCATTGAATACAAAGAAAAAACATGACATTGTAAGGAGAAACAAGTTGTGTTTCAACTGCTTGTCAAATGCACACACCGTGGAAAACTGCACAAGCATTTTTACGTGTTCGCTGTGCAAACAAAAACATCATTCGTTACTGCACGAAACAGAGCCAGTTAACGCAATGCATGTTAATGAGAGCCACGCTCAACCAACCCCTGTTTCCGTTCCCCCCGAGATTCCGACGTCCTCCACAACTTCCACTTCAGCTCACAACACTTACGTAGCCGAAAGCAGTAAACTGCAAACTGTTCTTCTGGCTACTGCGACTGTTAAGGTCTTTCCAACCATTGGCCAGCCGATAATGTTGAGAGCACTGCTGGACCCTGGATCTGAAGCTTCCTTCATTTCTGAATCCGCTGCACAAGCCTTGAATCTCAAACGGGAAAAGAGCCACGTCAACATCTTAGGCGTGGGAGGAACCCATACAAGTGTATCCAAGCACAAGGTCTCGCTAATAATAGGCTCTAATGTCAATGAGAACTTTAGACTGCAGCTCACCGTTTTAGTGTTACCAACACTCACAGCCATTCTTCCAACGCATAATGTTCCCTGTGCTAACTGGAATCATCTCCGTGCGATTGAACTCGCTGATCCATCGTTCCATAAGCCAGGAAAAATAGACATTATACTTGGAAGCGATATCTATCCATCAATCCTTCTAGAAGGCATTGTCAAGGGACCACCAGGTGCCCCTATGGCCCAAAGGACAGAACTGGGATGGGTTCTGTCTGGCAGCGTTTCCTCAACCAAACAATCGATCATATCTCTGCATCTGACTACCGAAAGTAGAGATACAGATCAAATACTTCAAAAATTTTGGGAGCTTGAGGAAGTCGGAAAGAAAAAAATGCTTTCGCCTGAAGATGAGCAATGCGAAAGATACTTTTGTCGGACTCATCAAAGACAAGCAGATAGGAAATATGTGGTGCAACTTCCATTTAAAGAAGGAATTCGACCCTCATTAGGACAGTCGTAAAACTCAGCGAGGATGCGGTATCTTCAACTGGAGAAAAAATTCCGTACCAACACGTTGTTCCATCAGGAATACAAAAGAGTATTGGAAGAATACAAGGAGTTGGGCCATATGTCGGAAGTAGAACCCGCATCGCTGACGGCGCACTATTTTGTTCCGCATCACGCAGTGATAAAGGAATCAAGTTCCACCACTAAGCTGAGAATCGTTTTTAACGCGTCCTGCAAAACTTCAAATGGCACGTCACTCAACGCCCATTTACTGGTTGGTCCAAGGCTGCAAGATGACATATTCGAACACGTGACTCGATTCAGAAAACATAGGGTCGCGTTCGTTGCTGACATCAACAAAATGTACAGGCAGATTTGGGTACCTCCAAATGATTCGGTCTATCAGCTCATTTTGTGGAGAGACAAGGAGAACGAGGATGTTAATTCATACCGGCTAAACACCGTCACCTTTGGCACTGCTGCAGCACCGTATTTAGCGGTTCGCACTCTGCAACAACTGGCTGTGGATGAGCGAGACGATTATCCGCTTGCATCAAAAATCGCAAGGAAACATTTCTACGTTGATGACGTCATTCATGGGGCAGACTCAGTAACTGAAGCCTTAGAAATGCAACGGCAACTAATCACCATGCTGCACCGCGGAGGCTTTCCGTTAAGGAAATGGGCTAGCAAAAGCGAGGAGCTGTTAAAGGCTGTTCCGGAAACAGATAGAGAGGTAAAGGTACCGCTATCATTCGACGAAGGCACGGCCATAAAAACCTTAGGGATCCAGTGGCATCCAGGACGGGACACATTTTCCTTCAAATTGAATCTGCCAGAACAAAGGCGAACCACAAAAAGAACAATTCTTTCAGACATCGCTCGGTTTTACGATCCAATGGGATGGATATCTCCTTGTGTCATCCTCGGCAAAATCCTGATGCAAGAGATTTGGAAGGAGCAACAAGCGTGGGATTGTGAACTCTCACCCTCAATCGTCACGAGATGGCACAACTTAAAGGAGCAACTCAAGGAAGGAGACCTGGTGATCCTACCTGATGAACAAACACCACCTACACTGTGGAGACTTGGCAGAATCGAAGCAACTCATCCTGGGGCCGATGGCAAGATCCGTGTTGTCACAATCAAGACGGCAACTAAAACATTGAAGCGCCCCATAGTTAAACTGTGTCTTTTGCCAATGGAAACTTAGGAAAGTCATTCCGAACCCCGCGCTGACACACACACACTAATAATATAAAAAAAATATCTGAATTATGAATTATAATAAACCTAATAGGTACATTAATTACATTGAATTCAACTAACAATTATAATCCCATAAATTATTGTTGCCACACACCATTCACGACACGCACCCCTTTTATTCTTTACATGTACCAACCGCCCACGGCTCCGAGGACTCTATCTCAAGCGGAAATCATCAGGCAACATACATCTGTAGTCCAACCCCGAAGCAGAAATGTCAAACCTCAAGTACATGCAGATAACGTCCGAAGACAACGATGATCCTTCCTGTGGCCCGGCAGGATGTTGCAACGCAACAAACATTGTTCAGCCATAGCATCGGCTCACCTAGCGGCCGCCTTGCAGCAACAGTACTCCGTCGGCATTTACAAAAAACCATAAGCCGACGGCAAAACCCGCATCGCTTAAACAATTAACCAAAGGCAAAATTGGGCGCTCAGGAAATTAGCGGCAAATCGATGCGCAAGCCAAGCAGTGATCTGTGCAAAACTGCATGCAAAAAAAATGTTCTGTTTGCACTAATTGGCTCCTCCCACTGAGCAACTCAGGTCAGCGATGTAGGTGTGCATGTGTTGGTAACATTTCCACCCGCTAAGCAGAAGACAAAACTATGCGCGGTGCGGGAGCAGCTAAGCGGTGATGGTTTTCTTTTTGCTTGGTTGCGTAGCTACTTGGAAGATCCGCAATTCCCAAGGGGTTATTGACCGACAGAAGAAGAATCAACAGAATCAGCTGGACCAGGAAGGTTTCCTTCTGATAAAAAT
This sequence comes from Cheilosia vulpina, assembly GCA_916610125.1. Classification (NCBI taxonomy): domain Eukaryota; kingdom Metazoa; phylum Arthropoda; class Insecta; order Diptera; family Syrphidae; genus Cheilosia; species Cheilosia vulpina. Next base: position 56,095,822 of record OU744276.1, on the reverse strand, counting down.
GAAAAATGTTTGACACACAGTATTTGACAATAGAAAAGACTGGAGTGGCAGTTCAAATAAAGTCGTTTTTTTTAATCAAACAGCGTGTACTTTTAATTCGCACTGATCGTTTGTACCACGGTCTTTTGAGAATTTCTTTTGTAACTTTGCGTCCTTGGAATTCGGTATCCTCTTCTTTTTTTGCTAGTGTCCTTGCGACAACATGATGTTTTAAGCGCCTTTGGTATGAAACCCTGATCAAAACTTTGATTAATGATTTGCTTCACAATCGGAGTTAGAGTTAGAGCGTTACATTTCAGGTCAATTTGTCTAATATTGTCTGCTCCAGGACCTTTATTCGGTTTTAGACAACACAGCATGCTATACACTTCCTCTTCACTTGCTTCCTTGAGGAACATATAGTGGACAATATTCCGTTTTTGATGTTTAGATGTAATTTCGTTACAGATGTGCAAAATTCTAGGTACTTGTGTTGTGAAGTGCTCTGCAAACTCATTCACAATTGTCACTAGCTCCTTTTTCCCAGCAAAGTTGTTGATAATTATGTCATCTATCGACTTTTTCCTCCTCCCAAGAACTTCGTTGAGAAGTTGACATTCCACGTTTTCCTGGGATCGTTCTTTGAATTTATAAATTGTGTCCTGTAGTAGCTCGATTTACCAAATAATATTTTTTTACTTACAAAGTTTCGATAGTGCTTTGTGCCCGGAACTATACGAGTACTTTGTTTTATAACGTTTGTTAATCCCTTTGTTGCCATCATTTCCATGTATCCAATTACCTGTGAGTCACTTATATTATGTAAGTTTAAATTCATATCTCCCAAAACTATAAGCTCGTTTCTAACTTGAATATTCCCCTCAAGTTCTTTTATGAAGTCTACTAAATTTCGTTTCGGTGATCTGTAGATCGCATGAATGTGCTTTGTTGTAGTTTTTTTCTATTATTTCTATGTCTATACTTTCATAAGACACGGTATTTGTTTTGAATCTTTCATATTTAACACTATTTTTTATAAATAATGCTATTCCCCCTCCTCTGGAATTTTTTCGGTTAAGAAATTCTGGTTCGAAACCATCTATAAAATATAGTTAATTTTCCCCCTTTTTTATATTAATTTCGTTTAATATAATAAGATGTATATAGCTTAAAACATGTTCTATTTCTGCAAGAAAAATGTTCCAATTTTTCCTCATGAACAGAATATTAAAACAATACATCAAAAAGTTTTATTTTTAAGAAAACTTTTGTCAATGCCGGTAAAACCATTGATTACCTTAAAATCCAAATGTTGTTAGGGTAGCTGAAAGGGTAGCCATTCGTAGAGATTAAGGAAAACAAATTGTGTGAAGCTGTTAGGATTTGCATTGAAAATAAAGTTACCGTAGGCTGTATATTATGTTTGCCGGGTGTAATAATTTTGATCGCATTGAATGAGGATCGACATTATGGCGCCTTAAAAAAAAACTGGTATACATACATATTAAAACATAAGTGTTATCATCGGCCTGGCCGATGCCTTGATACCCTCCGCTGCATAAAAGTCATGCAAAATTGGTTTTGTATGGGAGGTACCAGAACTTCTTTACCGACATAGCCCATTTTCAATACCAACCTGACGACGATAAAACGAAGTACTTTCACCAAATTTCATTCTCCTATGTCAATTCCTTTGGGCGTTATCGTGCTTTCAACATATAGACGGACAGACAGACGGACATGGCTAAATCGATTCAGAATGTGATCCTGATTCAGAATATATATACTTTATGAGGTCTCCGCTGACCTTTTTCGTTACAAATGTAATGAAAAAGTGAATATACTTTCCTGTGGAGGGTAAAAAAAAACAATTAACAAAGCTGAAAAAGAAAAATGCTCTGCTAGAAACTGAGATCTCTTCTTGTCGCCGCGTTCATAGCCAAGATGCTCAATCGTCTGTGAGCTTCTCTACCGGAAATATGCCTTTCAGATTGTGTACGGAGGAAGTGAAAAAAATAATTCCGCTATTTAATCCTTCGACGAGTGCTGCGTTAAGTGCTTCTCAATGGGCAGATACGGTCGACAACATACATCGTCTTTACGAGTGGGATGAGCGATCTACTCTTTTCTACGCATCTCTTAGGTTAGGCGGTGCAGCATCACACTGGTTCACGGCTCAGACAGGACAATTAATCCACTGGACCCTGTTAAAAATTCAGCTGAGGAAAGATTTTCCATCTTTTTCGGATGAGTCGGAAGTTCATGTGAAGCTTATGGAACGCCGAAAGACACCTGATGAAAGTTATGAGAATTCTGCAATTGAAATGCTTTCGTTAGGCAGATGTGAGCGTATTTGTTACAGCTGTAGGTTACCAGAACACTTCGCTCGTGGCAGCAAACAACGCAAAATGCGACGCGTCAATCAGCAAACAGATATTGTTGGCCGTGACGTTGGTAATCCGAAACCACGGCAACAATTCAATAAAAATGAATGAACACGCAGACGTAACTTAACAATTTCAATTTCTTAACGCCAACTAAGCTTGAGTCGCACACAATGGAATAAATGTCCGCGTTCGTCTTCTTATGTTCTAGTTCTTATTATTCTAATTTACAATATGGTCGACTTCCTTTCCTTTTGTTCTTACCGCCTATTGCGCCATCTGTGCGCTGGTCGCTACACTGAATCAGTAGTAAAAAATAGACGTTTAGCTAATCCCGACGACGATAGTGGCCTGATTATATTAAAGCCTTTCTCGATCTAGGAAGCGACTGTACAACCTTAAGAGGGGAAAACGTATAGAGAATTGGTTGGGATATGGAACCGTGCAAAACCAAATTACTTGGCTTTGGTATGGGAGCGATAAACGCAATTGGAAAAATTAATAAAACTGTAAAGGTAGGAGAAGTTAAAATAAGTATTGACATTGTAGAAAACCATGTGCAGGACATCCCAATGACTTTGGGTCGTAACTTTTCAGACTCTCCTAATACTGTCCTTGTGAACAAATATGGCAGTTTGGAACTTAGTTACGCGCATAAGTCTCCAACCATATGACTGCAGGAAACCACCTCGGAAGCCAATAGTTGTCCGGGTGGTATGTCAAAACCATGTGAAAGCAAAGACAAAGATACACTTTTTGATATCCTCAATAAGTATTGAGATTGTATAGCCACTAATTTATAGGAATTAGATTCAACAAACATGGTAAAGCTCTAAATATGTTTAAAGGAACACAAAATTATCCGACGCAAGCCATACTGGGTTGCGTACAATGAAATGGAACAGTTAAACTAGATTATCAAAGTGCTACAAATCGGTATTATTAAAGAATCCAACTTCCGAATTTGCTAGTCCCACTCTGTTAGTCCAAAAGAAAAATGATACCTATCGTATGTGCTTAAAGATGCTGTGCTTAAATATGCTAACTTGACGATAAATATTAAGAAATACACTTTTTTGGCAGGTTACATTAATTACCTAGGGCATGAAGTTATTGAAAATGGTGTAAAACGGGGGAACGATAAGATCGATGCCGTTAGATCGTTTCCCATATACCCTCTGAACCTAGACAAGTGAAGCAATTCTCGGGGTTATCTGGATATTTCCAACGTTTTGTGACTAATTACGCTAAAATTGCTGCACCCCTTAATAAATAGTTTGATGAAAAAAGAAACTCCGTTTAATTGGACTGCTCAGCAGCAGGAAGCTTTTGACATGCTAAAGGTTGTTTGATGCGCCCGTGCTCTCTACATATGACCCTACGATGAATCACGAGCTTCATACATATGCATGTGCTCAGGGACTGGCGGGTGTTTTGATTCCAGTTAACAAACCGGATGAAAAAAGTGCTGTTTCATTTTTCAGTCGCGCTACGATATATCTTGAAAATAATTACCATAGCTATGAACTTAAGTGAGTTAGCTTGATGTTAGAAAACGTGTTTGCGATTTCTCTTTAGTTCATTCATTTGAAACGATTTTCCATTCTAAGGTAATCTTTTGATTATATATAGTGGGTACTATGAAAGCGGTAGGAATAGGCGAATAACACGTTTGCATCTGTGAACAAATCCTCAGCAGAAATATAGTTTGCCTGAGACCACCGTACATTTATGCCAAGGTCCGTGAAATTATATTTATCACTATCACGCGAAGGTAAGCCTATACATATAATCAGTTTCTGTATACATGTGACCATAATCAGCTAATCTTTAACAGGGATGGTATTATTCACTATGACTAGGAACGAAAACCTGGTGTCTTAGCGCTCAGGTCAAAACCCTTTAACGCGATCACAATTCCTTGTAAAGCAAACCCACATAAAAGTGACCCAAATTAGCGTTATTATACCTCACATGGTCTCAAGCTTACCTTCGTAGAGGACTACATAGATTCACCAATCCAATCGTCCCATTCCGTCGCAACCACCACTGCAGCCATGCGAATTAAGTAACCCTGGTTGTGTGGGTATACTTTCAATTAAAAAAACAATATTTTTTTTATAGGATTTCTATGATCCTTTTGATAAATTTTATTTAATTAATTTTTATTGTCCGACTAATACATTACGATTAATAATGTTTATAATCACCGAACTGTGGTCTCAGTAGATGTAATTCCTCGACTGACGACTCCGCGTTCGTTTCTTATATTTATATCCTACTTAGTAATCTATGTGTTTGGTTCAAACACAATCTTTCCTTCATTCTTTCCTTATCTACTGTTGTGTTTGTATGAAATACAATCTTTCCTCTATTCTTAATCTATTTTTTATTATCTACTGTTGTGTGACCCATTCAATATTGAGATAAGTCTTAATAATACTTAAACTATGTGGTTAAGGGTCCTTAACTCCCCTCCTTCTTTAATAAAAACGTACCGATTTTCTAATTGTTTTATGCTTAATTTTGCCATTTCCTTTTCGACTTATTAAATTTTTGTCTAGTTTCTTGTTTTCTGCATAAATGAAATTCATGATTTTCATTATTATATAAATTATTACAATAAACAATGGTTAAGATTGTATGTATAATTGATAATACAGGATGTTCCTCAAATGGAATCATTATTTTGTTTAGGCTATCGATATTATTGAATGCATATAGCTCTTCTGTTTTTATAACAGTGTTTATGAAAAATTCGTTGTTATGTTTTCTTGCTATTATTACTTTAATATGTCTATCCATATTTTTATAATTTTTTCCATCTATTTTTACAATGTCCTCATATGTGATTAATTTCACATTATTTATAGTCTCGTTATGTATTATATGATTTTGGTACTATTTCTAAAATGTCAAAATTATATTACATTTAGATTTTTTATTTTTTAATAATGGAATTATACATTCTTCATTTCCAATATTTTCCTCGTAAATATTTTTTCCTCAATAGTTTTGGCATCTTTACAAAATGCTATTAATTCGTCTGTTAGTATTTTTCCATGTTTAACACTAATCTTATAACCGTTACCTTATAGCACTTACACCGTATTTTTAGTATTTATATATTATTTTAAAAAGTTCGTCTGTTCTAGCAATTGATATGATTGCATATTCTAAAATATTTATTATTGGAACTTCTTCTAACTCATGTTCTGTTATTTCATTTATGTCTGTTATATCTAATGCTTCTGAAAGATATTCATTATTCTTTCCTGCGTTTATCATTCTAGTTCGTAAGAGTAATTCTTCATGTACCTTCATATATAGTCTTAACCCTAATCAGCCCAAGTCAATTTTCTCCCTAATCCACCCAGGTGGTGACCCAAAGTCACCATATTAAAAAATATTATTCAAAGCTTTTTTTTAATTTTTTTATTTATAACTAAATACTAACTCCATTTGTAATTTGTTTAATGTATTATTTTTTTATTCGGTTAATTTATTTTTAAGGTACAAACTTGGCATACAACAAATTTTTCTGAGTGTTCGTTGCAGATGCTCTTCTTGCATTTACAACATATTTGTTTTGAAGCGCGTCCTTTATCATGAGGACACATGTAACATCGTTTCCTCTTTCTAGACGTGTCAGCTTTGTTGTCTTCAAAATTCGTTGCTGCTGATGGCACTATTTTACCAATAACATGCTTTAGTGGCCCTGATAAATACCTAGTCTTGCGGCGTAAAATGTGAGGTGTAACTAATCCCATTGCAAGATCTCTGAGAAATAGTGGTCTTGCTTTGTGCTTTTTAGGGGCATTCCAATTTGGATATGTTTTCATCCAAATCACATATGCAGCTATACCCGTTGCATCAATGAGGTTGTGGAAAATTACAATGGGCCACCTGCTTGACTTGCGTTTGACTGAAAATGCATGGCACATCTGATCCAAAGTATCAACCGCCCCTTTAGTTGAGTTGTAAAACAAGTTAACTTCTGGTTTGTTTTTGTTGTTGATGTCCATTGTTTTGGTGTGATGCATGGTTGATAAGAACAAAACTGATTTGTTTTTTTTTGGGACATAACTCACTAATAGCATTTTTTTTCTGAACCCAAATAAACTTGACTCCAGATCCTTGCTTTTATTGGGAAGAAATTCTTTTGGAATGCATGCTTTATTTTTTCTTAGAGTTCCAACACTGGTGAGACCTCTGTTCAACAAATGATTTGCCAGATGATATGATGTAAAAAAATTGTCAAACTTTAGATTGCGGTTAGATCCAGAGTAAGACTCGGAAAGCATCAACACCACATTCTCCGCTTGATTACAATCTCTTTTATTTCCTTCCTTTCCAAGGTAAGGAATACCAAACAATGGATAAGATGTAGAGCTATCACATATCCACCAGATCTTCATGCCATATTTATCCGGCTTTGAAGGGATGTATTGTTTGAATTGCACTCTTCCTCGGAAGGGGACCAGTTGCTCATCAATTGTAAGGTTCATACCAGGCACATACATCTTCTTCAAATTTGTCATAACAGAGTTCCATAGTTCCCTTATTTGTGCAAATTTGTCTCTCTGTCGTCTATCTGATCTAGTTGAACTGTCATCGAATCGTAAATGTTCCGAAATTTTGGCGAACCGATTCTTTGACATTGTTGCCCTGAACACTGGATGGCCATGAACTTCATCCCAGAATTCTGTAAAATCAAAAATGCCTTCTTTTTTAGTTCCAGCGTAAATAAGCAGTTCTATGAAACTTCTTATTTCAATGACGTCAGTGAGCTTCCATTTCTGCCCTTCTTTTTCTGTACCATGGCAGTTCGTAAATTTGACAATAAGACCAATAATTGTACTATCAAAAAAAAAGTCGAATGCATCACTCACGTCGTCAATATGCTTTCCAGGCGGTAAAACAACTTTATCTAATTGGCCTCTAATAATGTTATGACTCGCCGATCTTCCTTGACTGAATGGTTCAGAGTTCCATTCAGTTCCATCCTTCCCAAAGACACCGGGTGGGCGGATTAGGGTTAATATGTTCTTTTAAATTTTGTCCCTCGAAATTCTTTAAAATTTGTTCAAATCTAGAGTCTGTTTGTTATTATTTTCTATTAAATTATCTATCTTGGTCTGTATTTCTATAAGATCATCATAATATGGGCTACCAAATATAAATTTAATAGCAGATCCTAAGAAATTTATAGACCTCTTACTTCTAGTATGTTCTTCTATTTGATTAGCTAAATTATGTACCTCCTTTATTGAAATTTCTTCTTCCTGAGTAAGTATGTTATTGCTACTTATTATTTCTATGAATGGTTTAAGTAATGTCGTTAGATTTGTTAAATGAAATAAATGTGTTTGATCATTGAATATGTAAGCAACATCGGGTTGAGTTAGTACGTATTTCTTTTCCGTGACGTCTTCTATTTTTGTTGGCCCTTGAGTATGCTTTAGTACATTCACGAGTAATATGAGGATTGCTAATTCGTCATCTGCAGGGAAAGAATCATTTTTTATATTATCTTTGTGGACCACTATGCCTTCCGTTGTTAAGATCGTGTCCTCACGGTGTTCCTTTACTATACTTTTAATATATCTTGTGTTACTTTTTTTTCTAATCCCCGAAATTCTTACCATTATTATTTCTCCTTGTTGATAGATTCTATGCTTTGTTCCTTTATTTAGTCTTTCTAGGACTTCGTCTGATGCTTTAATAAGTTTTAGGTGTATATTTGAATCCTTAAACTTTTTCATGCTACGCATTTCTTATTAAAATTTTTTGCCTGTTTCCTCATGTTTGGCCAGTAATATTTTTGGTTTATCTCTTGAATGTTATTTTTAAATCCTCTATGGGCTCTCACATGGGTCTCTTTCACTATCTTTATTTGTTCTTCTAGATTGGTAATATCTTCTAATTTTGTAGATGTATAAACCTATTTTGTATAAAGACTTCTTTTATCTTTTTCTCAAATGTATAAATGTAATCTGGTTTTGCATGTACTGCTATTATCTTGTTAGATTGAAGAATTTTTTTAAATTTCTCAATAATTCATTTGCGTTGTGAAACAAATAGTGTGCCTTATCTTTTTTTCAAAAACGGTTTCTATTTTTATTTAATTTATTTTGTTGTTGGGTACTAATTCTACCTGCAGACTATATGTGTTAAATGGTTGGCTCACTACTTTAATTACATCTTCCGTTGAGCTCTCTTCTCAACTTATTGTTGAAGTATTTATTTGTAGCCGCGAAAGGGCGTCTGCAACTACATTTAGGTGTCCCGGTTTGTATACTAACCTTGCACCGAAATCGCCTATTATACTTTTTCATTTTTTCAATTTTCTGTTCGGATTTTTTTCCGATATTGAATATACCAACGATTGATGATCGGTATATATGGTTAAATCAGCAACTCAGTATAAATAATTTCTTAGTTTCTGCAGTGCCCATATGATGGCTAATAATTCCTTCTTATTCGTTCCATAACTTTCTTCTGTCTTTGTCAGGGTTCTACTTAAAAAGAATATAGGTTTTTTTGTTTTGACTAAGGACGGTTCCAATAGATATGTTAGATGCATCTGTCGTTAGTTCAAAGGGTTTACTATAATCTGGTTGGAACAGCTCTACTCTAATTGCTGCATCGTCTAGATTATACAAATATTTTTACTCTTATTTTTTCCAACCTGACCATTTTCTCTTCTTAGGTGTATCGTTAGGGGCTTGGCTATGTTGGCATATCCTTTGATAAATTTCCTATAGTAAAAATCCTCTCAGATCTTTTAACGTTTGGGGAATTGGATAATAACTAATCGCTTCTACTTTTTCTGAGTTCGTTCCTATCCTATTATATTTAATAATGTGTCCGAGGTATTCGACTTCCGATTGGAAAAATTTTGATTTTTCATCTGAAACCTTCAATGTTGCTTTATTAAGAGCGTTGAAAATTATATATATGTGTTTCATATGTTCTTCTTCCGATGAGGAATATATTAACATATCGTCTATATAGGCATACGCAAATTCATCATTTATAGTTCTGATTGTAGTTTCTATTGTAGTAGTGAAGGGCAGTGGTCCAATGTTTTCGTTCATCAATATACCTATTTCTTTTTTATATACTGTTTCTCCTATAATATAGTTTAATTTACTTTCCGATTGATTATCACAGCACATGGTGATTAAGGTCATATCATTCAAGTTAATTCTGCGTTTCTAATCCTAATATCATATCGAATGAATCTATATTATTTAAATCAAAAAAATTTATATTCTTATTCATTAGATTAATTATTTTCCTTGTATTTACTATAGAGTAACTACCCATTTACATTTTTAATTTTTATCTCCTTAATTTGTATTTGTCGGAATTTGGTTGCCTTCATGGATCAGTTCCTCTTCCTGCGCTTCTCTATTGATTTCACGGGCCTTGCGTTTCCTTGTCTGCGACATTATTGTTTTTGTGGCTGTCTTGCCCAAGCATCAGATTCGAACTGCCTGAATTTCAATTTCACAACGAGCATCTGACACCTGCCGGTTATGCACTATATCCCTCTCGCTCTAATTCACTGTCGCAACAAGGCTACACAGAACAGAGAACTCTGTCGGGCGCGCAACATCACACAGACAGAAAGCAGCAGTATGAAGAACAAAATAGAATGAGGGACACACCAAACTACGCATTATACTCCATTACATTCTGTTTCTTTATTGATGATGACATTAGTGATGTGACTTAAAACTATACAATAGTTCGATAGCTAATAATTATACGACACGGCCTTCCTGACTATCACACGTCCTCGTGTGTTACAAATAGAGTTCAAGTTCGGACCATGTCAAGCTCAATCCGAAAAGATCACACAAATTTATTAGTAAAATTATTCGCTTTTACCAATTTTACTATTTTAAATTTCCAAATGGCCAATCTAATGGCAGAGGGTTAGAAGATCGTGTTTCTCACTTAATCAATTTTATACTACGTATCCGCCAGACAGAGAATCCCAAGAGTTAAACATTTTTTTTTTTTTTTTATTGTCCAGGATACATCATTACAGGGTGTTACCACGATGATAGCCACCAGACAACAAATAAGTCAACACATTAACTCGTGTACCCATTAGCGCTGGTAACCCAACATCGTGGCCTGACCCAAGAGTATGATGTCTGGAATCCCACATTGAAATCCATCAATGTCTCTTACCAGTTGGAATCCTCCAACTCGTCTATATCGTCTGTTTCGACGCCATTAAAATTGGAGTCCACCAACGTATCTCTAACGTCTCTTTCAACGTCTTCACTCTCATTGGAATCCACCAATGGATTTGTAACGTCTCTTTCAACGTTTTCGCTAACTTCACACAAATCCAACTCTTTAGGAATCTCTTCTTTTGGCATACTTCTTAGAGCTTCATGCGAGTACTTATAAGTCCGTTTATTAACTAAGGACTTCAAAACATATCGATCTCCTTCTAGTACCTCTGCCACCACATATGGGCCCTTAAACTTTTGATCTAACTTTGTTTGGTGTCTCTCTTCGTTTTTGAGCAGAACATAATCGCCAATTTTAAATCTATTAAATTTAGCTTTATTTTTGTCAAATCTAATTTTATCATAACAAGCGTTTTTCTTCATATTTTCTATTGCTATTTTTCTTACAGTACTTACATCTACCTTATTGTTTTCGTCGCATATAGGTAACATATTAAATGGTCTTGCCTCTTTTCCAATAAGTAATTCTAGTGGACTAGATTTCGTTATCCGACTTATCGTACAATTAATAGCTAGTTGTATTTCGCCTAAGGCGTCTTGCCATGAACGCTTACTACTTTCAACAGCGGTTAACATACGTTTTAACACACTCATAACGCGTTCTACCTGTCCGTTTGCGCGACTAGCGCCTGTTGCTATCAGGTGCAATTCTATTTTTTGCATTGAACAAAACTCACTAAAACTGGTTCCAGTAAATGATCTACCCTGATCTGCAATGACTCGCGCCGGTACACCAAATATCGATATTGCTGATTTTAAAGCGTCAATACAACGTTCGCTATTAATATTTACCGTGTGGTATAGATAAACAAATTTGGTAAATGCATCTATCTGAACTATGATATACTCCTTTTGATCCTTTTTGCCGCTCAATTTGCCCGTAATATCGATGTGTATCGTATGCCATGGAATTTCTACCTTGGGTATGGGGTGAAGATCGACTGGCAACTTTCCTGATGGAGGTTTGGTCAGTTTACAAGTAATGCAGTTATCTACAAACTTACGAACATATTTTGCCATATTCTCAAACCAATATAATTCATACATTTTGTCCAATGTTTTTTCCCAACCAAGATGTATAATTGCCTCATGAACATGGTTCACTACTGACCATCTAAATGATCTAGGGACAACGGGGAGGCACCTAGTTTTACCATTTCTTTGGATTTTTCGAAAAAGCATTTTCGAGCGTAACTCGTAAGTTTTTCCTACACTCTCCCCAAGTTCATTATTTTGAATTTTCGAAATAATTGATGAAGTCTCTGAATCCCTCTGTTGTTCAGCGAGTAGCCAATTGTCCGATATTTCAGCCAACAGAATACGCTTATTTTCTGAACTTGTATGAACATGGGCAGGCGGCTTAGACGGTATCGGATTACGTGAAAAGAAATCAACATGAGCCATTTTGACTCCTGGCCTATACTGGATATTAAAGTCGAACGACTGCATATATGCCCACCAGCGATGAACTCTTGGTGTTAGATCGATTTTACTTCGCGTAGCTTTCAATGAATTACAATCGGTGAAAACAGTAAAATGTCGGCCATGTAAATAGTGTCGGAAATGTTTCATGGAATTGAATACGGCTAATGTTTCAAGCTCATATGAATGGTACCGCGATTCAGCAGGGGATGTTTGTTTGCTATAATACTCGATAACACGAGGTTTATTGCCAATTTTATGGAGTAGAATAGCTTTGTATCCATCCATACTGGCGTCAGTATGCAGTTCTATAGGATACTGAGGGTCAAAAATAACGAGTACAGGCTCATCTGTCAGTGTTTTAATAACTCTTTGGCGTATTTGTTCGTGCTCAAATTTCCACTCAAATATTTTATTTTTGCAAGTAAGACCATACAATGGTTTCATTATTTCTGAAAATTTCTGTACAAATTGCCTAAAATAAGACGCTAGACCAATGAATTGTCTCACTTGGGTAACCGACTGTGGGGGAGGTAACTTCACCTTCTTTAATTTGAAACCCAAGATACTCAACGCTTGATTTTAAAAATGAGCATTTAGCTACGTTGAATGAAAAACCAGCCTGAGATAAAATTTTCAATACTGTTCTCAATCTTTCAAATGCTTCTTCTTGTGTTTGTGAAACGACCATAATGTCATCCATATAAACGATAACATATGAATGGGCAAGCTCACCTAACGCTTTCATTACAGCACGTTGGAACACGGACGGTGCGTTTTTTAGTCCAAACGGCATGGTTAAAAATTCATATTGCCCCTCAGGCGTCACAAATGCCGTGCAAACCGCTTGCCATATCCAGACATGAAAAATACTTTGCACCACGTAACCTAGAGATTTGATCGTTAATTAGCGGTAAAGGGAATTTTTCAGAGACCGTATTCTCATTTAACTCCCGGTAATCCACGCAAAGTCGATCAGAACCGTTTTTCTTTTTAACAAGCAGCATTGGACTGGCAAACGGGGAACAGCTAGCACGAATAATATTTGATGCCAATAATTCCTTAATTTTGTTTCTAACTATTTCTTTTTCCTCGATACTAAGTCGGTATGGTCGCCTCTGCACAGTCTTGTTAGGGTTGATCAAACGTATTTCCAACTCACCAGTTGTAACCCGACTTTTCGGAAACCCGTCTATAAATGAGATTGTAAATTCATTTAAAATCCCTAATAAATATGACTTATCCACACCACATAACTCGGTATCAATATTGTCAAGACCGGTACGGTTATTCAAAGCAGACAAGGTGTACACGGATTTTGTTTTATATAGCTCAAACGTATCAATTGTTATCTGAACACCAAAACCCTGAGTTAAAATTTCACGACCAATTATAATATTATAATTAATGTAACTATTTAGAACTACATGAAAAACAACTTCAAGAGAATATCCACTAATAACAATATTTGATAAAATTTGCAAAGTACTCGTTATTGTATTATCTCCAATACCCCTTAAAACTACGACATTATTGATTCGTGTGCCCGCGAGTTGCTGAGACATAGATTCCTTGACAAGTGAGCATTCGGCTCCTGAATCAAAACAAAATGAATACGACTCACCGGATGGCTTCTAACTGCATTTAAAACGTCGATCAGATTTCGATGCTGCGACTCCAAAAGTGTGCACAAACGGTCTTCGGAAATAGCTTGGAGTGGAGGCGATCCCACTTCTGATGTCGGAATTTGGTTGCCTTCATGGATCAGTTCCTCTTCCTGCGCTTCTCTATTGATTTCACGGGCCTTGCGTTTCCTTGTCTGCGACATTATTGTTTTTGTGGCTGTCTTGCCCAAGCATCAGATTCGAACTGCCTGAATTTCAATTTCACAACGAGCATCTGACACCTGCCGGTTATGCACTATATCCCTCTCGCTCTAATTCACTGTCGCAACAAGGCTACACAGAACAGAGAACTCTGTCGGGCGCGCAACATCACACAGACAGAAAGCAGCAGTATGAAGAACAAAATAGAATGAGGGACACACCAAACTACGCATTATACTCCATTACATTCTGTTTCTTTATTGATGATGACATTAGTGATGTGACTTAAAACTATACAATAGTTCGATAGCTAATAATTATACGACATATTCTTTATGCTGAATTGGATTTTTTGTCTATATAATTGTGCGTTGCACCCGTATCTATTAAATTTTATAAATTTTGTTAGAAATTTTAGATGTTAATTTTAAACAAGGCATTTACCCTTTGTTCTTCCTGTTCTGCATACATGCTGTGTCCGTCTTCTTCTTGTAGTTGTGATGAATGGTTCACCTTTTGTTGTTTGTTGACATGTTGATTGGTGTTCTGATAGTGCTGTTGCCTATACTGCCCGCTATTCTCTCTTCCTCTCTTCCAACGTTGGTTATTATTTGATGGGTTATAGTTGTTTCGCTGAGGTTGATGTATTGCTTTTCTCTGTGCTTGAACAATTTGTCTTGAATTTATTTCCATAGGCATATGTATTTCTGTATAAATTTGTTGGTTATACCTACTTAGGTTGTTGATTTATTTTCCTCTGATGATTCGTATTTGGTACTGTTTCGTAATTTGGTCGGCGTTGATGTTCTTGATAATTAGTATGTGGACATTGTTCGCTTTTATTTTGTATATTTGGTTTATAGTCGCTTCTTTGATTATATGATAGGTGCAGATTTTGATGACGATTATGATGGTCTATTGTACGTGACACTGCGAAAGCGTGTTCAAGGTCTTTAAGAACACTTCCGTATAATGTTGATCTTATGAAATTATTATTTATACCTGAAATAAATATTCTCACAGCTTCCTCATTTTGATTAATAATTAGTGCTTGTATTACACTTTGTGGTTTACCTGAAATTGATATTTTTGAATTAATTAGATTTAATGCTTGATTCACTTTGTTGTGGAATTCGGATAATGAACTATTTCCTTGAGTTAGTCTCCTCATTTCATCTTGTAAGACGTACAGTGGTCTCATATCGGAGTACGTGTAGTCCAATCTGCTTCTGATTGCTTCGAAGTTAAATATAGTATTATTATTTGTGAGTACGTTAGCTGCGGCTCCTTGTATTTTAAATTTTATTATCGATAATGCTTCCACGTATCTTGCTGTATTTCTAAAATCCTTGATGCTATCCATCAATCTAGTGGCATCTTCTCGCCATACTCTGTATTTCGATAGATCTCCTTCGAATACTGGCCGTGCTTTAAATACATCCAAATGTATGTCGTTAGCGTCTTGGTACTTACTATAGGGTTAACTTTTATTTGCTCTATTTGATTTCTTAGCACTAGGTTCTCTTCCTTCAGATTTTTGTTATCGACTCCATGTTGTTTTATTATGTTAGACAATTGTTCTGTTTATCTATTTGCTTCTGGCAATTTATTATTCAACTGGTTCTGCTATCTTGATGATTACTTCTTTATTTTCACTTTCACTGATTATCTCGCGACGTTTGTCGTGTAAATTTTTAATTTTCTTATCTATTCATAAAACTTTTACGTTGGATGCTATTTATATATCTTTGTTCAGGTTGCTTCATATGAAGGAACGCTTGATGGTTGCCACTATGTGGATCTGATTCCCGATTTTTCCTTGGTCCGCTCCATAAAGATAAACAATATATTTATCTCCTGGCAGGATCGCCAATTAAGTAACCCTGGTTGTGTGGGTATACTTTTAATTAAAAATACAGTATTTTTTTTATAGGATTTCTATGATCCTTTTGATACATTTTATTTAATTAATTTTTATTGTCCGACTAATACATTACGATTAATAACGTTTATAACATTTCTTATATTTATATCCTACTTAGTAATCTATGTGTTTAGTTCAAACACAATTTTTCCTTCATTCTTTCCTTATCTACTGTTGTGTTTGGATGCGATACAATCTTTCCTCTATTCTAATTCTATTTTTTCTTATCTACTGTTTGTGTGACCACTTAAACTATTCGGTTAAGGGTCCTTAACTCGCGCTGTTCAAATCAGCCCAAGGGAACTGCCACCGAAGTGTTTTTAAAAAGTGCTACAAAATTAAAGAAAACCAATATAAAATTCATCAAAAAAACAAGAAAATGCCCAATTCACCTAACCTGTAAAACAAACATCATTAAGATCAAATAAAAAAAACCAAGTCATCAAGCACACTCATCCCATTTCTTCGATCAAGTACACACACACCAAATCAAAAACAAGAGTTTTAATTAATTAATTCATAATTATATCTTAACGTAACGTATCATTCCCTTGATTTATAAATATTATTGGGTTAAATTTAACTTATTTTAATCACACGTAACATAAAAACAAAAAAGAACATAGCCAATGAGAATAGTAGTGTTTGAAAACAAATAAAAGGTACAAGATCATCATCAGCGGAACTTTGTGCACAAATATCATCGCTCCAGAATCAACACACAAAATGTGAGTACATTGCTAATATACGTATAAGTTAATACAAAGCGCAACAACACAACAAAAACATCTTGCTCATAGTAACCACTACCGAGCAAACGCACAAAAAATTCTTTTGCACATAAGCCTAGCGGTGTCCTTCAACCAAAATATGCACATAAGCCTAGCGGTGTTCTAAAACCAAAAAAAAATTGTTTTGCACTGGTAGCAAAACTATTCAAAAAAATTGTTTTCAAGTAAGATCTTGCGGTGTGATAATATTGTTTTGCTCCCGCAATGTAACTATTCAAAAAAATGTTTTTCATGTTTGGGCAGCTACCTGCGTATGCGTCTACGAGACCAATACTTAATTTAGCACAATGCATTGGGGTCAGTTGTAGAAAATGGTCGAAGCTATCAAGAGATCGTAAAGATTAGTAGAACGCGAAACCGGAGTGTTTATACAAGTTCTCATAGAGAACAAAATATTGTTGTGAAATAAAAACTTGTTCAATACCTAAAGGAAGGCATTTTAATTTATACATTAATTTCTTTGGCTTACGATATCCTTTTCGTGTTTAAGTATAATTGTTTTTTTAATTTACATTTATACCCACTTTCTATATTCAAATTTCAACTTAATTACTAGAATTTGATTTACCCATATATATTTATATAGTTAAGATTTATTACATAACAAACGGTAATCATGTCGTTTATTTAAAGCTATCGCGTTTATTCTAATACCTCAAACCCCATTCTATGAATCTAATTGATTTGTAAACAAATAGCATAGATTTAAGAGCAATATTTGGTTCTCTTCGTTATACGAACATGCACGCACGCATGCTACTTGCATATGTTTTTGATTTCTCTCATCACCAATTATATTGATGCTCTCATTATTGAAAAGTTAAACATTTTTGTTTCTCTTTGGTACATGACATAAACATAAGCATGTGCTAAGCTATTTTTTGTCGTGGAGATGAGTCGCTGAAAGAAGTGTTTGTAAACGAGTTAGGGAAGAGATTGAGGATGGGATAGTCATGGTGCGATGGCCGCGGTCAGTCGAAAGGGGTGGGTCCCTCCAGGTGTCATAACACCCAAGATACCATCAAATAATTAGAACGTTCATAATACTTACCTTTTCATTACGCAATAATAATGCTGGCGCTGTGCAGAAATAACCTGACCTTATGTCACAATTTCATTTACCTTTCCCTTTCTCTCTTAATTTTCGGTACAATGTTTTAGTAAGCATAGGGTATATAGTAGCAAGGTCCCACCCAACCGACGAGTTCATGCCGTGCAACCGCAAGCTTACCGACGCTGCTACAAAATAAAATAAGATTCTTTATTTCTTTCTTAGAGCCCTGTAGCTTACAGGCTGCAAAACGGAGATCCTCAACGACGCCGAATATGGGACGCATTAAGTAACCCCGAAAATAAGAACTCAAAGCGAAAGGACATCGAAAAGGAATACCGCCTGCAATATGGTCGCCTATTTAAGAAAACAGCTGATGGTTTACGCTTTACAATCAAAGCAAGCTAGAGACACACGGAAAGAATTGAAAATCAACAATTGCAAAATTTTGAGTTGCAATTCACGAATTATATCTTTGTCGCAAATTACAAAGATTTTTTCTTGATATAAAAATTCTTAATTCGACATTGAAAAGAGCGTAGAATACAAAATTCTGCTTGTTGAATTTTGCGATTAGAAGTTTTAATTCGAGCTTCTTTTATTTGTAGTGATTTGCGATATTGTTTGGCGCAATTTACCACTTCAATGGGTCAATTTCTCAAGCACTACTTCACAATCGCAAATTGCAAAAAGTATTTGTTGATTTACAAACACTGAGTGATGAATGAATGAAATCTTATAATAATTTAACACATGTAAATTAAAAACGTACAATGACGTAGAGAAATTGTGAATTACAAAATATTTTTTTTTAATTTCCATGTAATTAACTACCCGATGTGTGAAATTTTTGTGCGCACAGGCAGCCGACAAAAACGAAACGTGATAGCATGTCCATGGTCCATGTAAAGAAATCCTTTTAAGCCCTTTCATTTTCTGTATGGACAGCTCCAACCATGCGCATTTAGCTTCATTAGTGTCAGACAGTCGGTATTCAATCTTTGCTTAAAGCAGTTCTTGTCGGGTCGAAGTTATTTATAAGTATAACTGATTCGTAGTGATAGTGAGTGTACTAACCAACAAGTTGTAAAGAATTTTGGAATATATCTTGTAAGTGCATATTGAATAATACAACACAAATTAGGTAGGTAGGGCTATTGGAATGGAATCTAAAATATCATATGTAATTGAAAACGATTGTAAATGTTCTTATCAATGGCAAGTTCTTCTAAATAAATTGTTTGTATATTAAATTTTAGCATAGACCGAAAAACCACCCCAGACAAATCCCGTTGTCTCCGGACGATATGGCGCCGTATGCTTTTCATGGATATCAGGAGGAAACAAATTATAAAATGTGATTTTAAATATGTATTCGAAAATAACCTAAATAATTAAACTATGAATTTTGATTTGTAAATCATAAGATATAGGTTGTAAATTGAGAATAAAGTTTTCTAATTTCACGATAAAACAATTTCAATTCACTACTCAAGAATTGTAAATTGCAAAATATGAAATGCAAATTGATACAAAAAAGATTCAATTTACATTACGAATTCGTAAATTGCAACTACTGAATTGGTAAATCTACCCCTTTTGTTCGCAAATCAACACTTTTAAGTTGCAATTCAAGACTAAATTGTAATTTAGACTGGTTGTAATTTGTTAAGGGAGGAGATCCGAATTTAAAACACAAAAGTGGTAATTTACCAATTATTTTTGCAATTCACAATCCATAGTAATAGCAAATTAATAACTATTTGTGTCAAATTGCGATTGGTTATGGCAATATGTATTCCTCATTTGATCGCATCATTGACAATAAAAGGTAGCGATTCGCGACTTTTCACTTCGTACAATTTATAAAATTGCGAATAAAAAGTCGTGAATTAGTAAATCCTGAGCTAAGCTCTAAAACTAGACAAACTTTTCGTGATTCTGCGCTCATTTTTTTTGATTTGATCTTAAAATTTTTTCCGTGCACATTAGAAGATACCGATGGCGCAGAACAGATCATCAAAATAATTGATCGAATGAATATTTGAATTTCATTTTTAATTTCTTTTAAAAACACAATAATAGAACAATGAATATTAAATAATTTGTTTCCGATACTTAAATTGATGTTCGTTAATTTTTTTTGGTTACATACAAATTCGGTTTAGGAATGTGACTGGTTCTTTCTGCAGTCAAAAATAGAGCTTTAAGCAACTGCGTGGAAACAAGACGTAAGTACAATTAGATTATAAGATACAAAATCTACTAGAATCGGATCACCAGATCCGGTATCATGAGCGAGCTCTAAATGGAGGAAATCAGAATAGGCGCAACTGTAGCCGCAGTGATATTGTAACTTGTTTCCACCTGCCACAAGCAATCTAAGTACAATTATGCAAGCTTCGTTATATTTTTGGTAAAATATAAAAAGATTTCACATGATGTGTATCCTGGGAAGAATGGTTCATGCTGTGTGTTCTAATTGACAAGCTGCTGTGTGTCCCGTGAAGAATGGTTCATGCTGTGTGTTCTTATCGACATGCTGCTGAGTGTTTTGTTACCAAATCTAGATATATGCTAAGTGTTCTTACCGAGTAACTGATTTGTGTACCTACTGTTTAGTCAAAAGGTATTCATTTCGCTTTTTGATGTGATGCTATGCTTTTATTACACCAACTGTTCTAATCTTATATCCGAGTAGTGGTTTAACTCCAATCTATAATTAATACTTTACGTATTGACACTAGACGCGCTAACTGAGTTCCAATTTACACTACGGACAGTGTCTCGTCGGATGGCCGAATTGTTAAGCTATTGTGGCCTCTATCACATATGGGTGGCAATTGTTAGTTAGTGTTACCTTGACAAAAATCCAAAGAATGACCTGTATTGGCACCACGGGAGCAATGAGAACCAGCCCGACAGCAGGCCTAGAGGCTAAACTCAATCTCAAACCCCTAGACCTCTTTGTACAAGAATCTGCTGCAAACAGCGCCCTTCGGTTAAGCCAGACCAAAAACTGGAAACACAGCCTGACAGGACATGCACAAATTCAGAACAAATACACGGGAAATAATATATGCACGGACTATATTACCCCCCGACTAGATTTCACAAGACCATTTAACACGTGTTTCCCTAGTAGGGACAAATGTCATGAAAATCAACCAACATCCATCTAAGATGGAAATTGGCGTTGGCGCGGGTTTCTATACTCGGAACGTCTGGGACTATCCGGTTCAATCAGGCTTCCTGACCACAGCAGCGTATTCCAAGCTGAGATACTGGCAGTGACAACAGCTGCTGTTAAAAAGCCCGTGGTAAATAAAACAAGTCCAAGTCAAAATCAAGGTTTATTACAAAAAAGTCTAGAGAATAATGTTAATCGCTTAAAGGGAAAATCGCAACTCAAATTCACAAGGGAAATGGTGATTCTTTATATAGTATTCAATGTATATATAAGAAAGAGATAGAAGTATATTATTTGTAGTGTAAATTCTGTTACCAATTAATTTTCAACATCCTCGGCCCGGCAGAGTTGAAGTTCCAGTGGATATAGTAGTTGAACCGGCCGTCGAAACTGCTTTCCGTCAGGAAGTCGGATTTGGCAAGACCTCACTCTTTGGTCTCTACCCAAAAATGCCACCTCCACGATTGCCATTTGCCAATTTATGCGTGGCGTAGATTGATCAGCAACCAAAACGACATCACCTTCTTTCAGCTCGATCGATGATTTGTTCGGTTTGTAGTGGAAGGAACGTAAAAGTTGTAGATACTCAAGTCGCCATCTCTTTTTCAACATAGTGACATATCTCATTCGCTGTTTCCAGGCACTTCTAAGCATGTCTGCATCTGGCTCTCTTGGCGAAGAATGTACTGGTAGACTCCGAGACTCATAAAGGAAACTCGAAGGCGTCAGGGGAGATAGGTCCAATGGATCTGCGCTTACATACGTAAGTGGACGGCTATTGATGATTTCTTCGGTCTCGACGATGATGGTTCGCAGCTGCTCAAAATTCAACTTTGCTTTGCCGATTGTCACCTTTAACAAATTTTTCATGGTTCGAATTAGTCTTTCCCAGAAGCCTCCCCACCATGGAGCGCGTTCTACAATGAACCTCCATTTGATTTTTCTTCGTGATAGGAATCCCTGGATGACCTCTTCGTCCCAGAGGGAATCAGGGCTGCGCAACTCAATAGCAGCTCTCCGAAAAGTACGAGCATTATCGGAAAATATCGTACTAGGCACGCCTCGTCTACTAATGAAACGTCTAAGAGCCATTATAAAATGTTCAGTCGATAAACTCCTCGTCAGCTCCAAATGCACAGCTCGCACTGCTGCTGCACATGTGAAAATAGCGACGTAAATTTTTGAAGCGGCTGACCTTTCGTTATAGCAGTAGAGTGGGCCAGCAAAATCGACCCCAACGCTATCAAATGGCCTGGATAACGTAACCCTCTCGACAGGCAGAGGCGCAAAGGGTTGAGAAGCCGGTAACCCCCAAAGCTTTCTGCACACCTTGCATGCTTTGATGCGCTTCTTGACTAACTGCCGCCCTTTGATAATCCAGAAATGCTTTCGTAGTTGAGTCAGCACAATATTGACTCCAGCGTGAAGCGTCCGTTGATGGTATTCATCAACTACCAGATTGACAATGTGTGACTTCACTGGAAGTATAATCGGGTGTTTCACAACCATCGGTTCATTTGATGATTGCAGACGACCGCCCAGCCTTATAATACCGTTGTTGTCTAAGAAGGGAGATAACTCGCAGATCTTTGAAGATTTCGTCACAACTCTTCCCTCCTGCAACAGACAAAGCTCATTAAAAAAGTTACGTTTTTGTACATACCGAACCCAATGGTTTTCTGCGTTCTCGATTTCAGAAGCTGTCAAGTGCGGATGTTTGGCTTCAGTCTCAGAAGAAATCCTCGATTGCATTCGTTTAGTGAGTCGGACAAGGCGATAAATGTATGCGGTTACTCGAACCAAACGATTCCAAGAACTATAATTTTCATAGCTCACTAGTTCAGCTTCCTTTGTGATGTTCGTTGAAGCCGCAGGCCCATCCAAAAGAGCTAAAAGAACGGCGGTAGGTTCTAGCTGTTCATTGGCCACGGAATTGATATAGTTTTCACTCAGCCACTGTGGTCCGTGAGCCCAAAGTGAAGAATTACGAAGGGTATGTCCGCTAATTCCTCTCGTAAGGAGATCCGCTGGATTCTCCTTCCCCTTGCAATGGCTCCACTGCGAAATATCCGTCAGGCGTCTAATTTAATCGACCCTGTTCTGCACGTAGGGCTTCCAGCGCTGCATGTTGCCTTGGATCCAACTAAGCACAATCTTAGAATCCGTCCATAAACAGTACGTGACGGAAGATAACTTCAAACATCCTTGCAAATATGAATGTAGCCGCGCAGCGACTAGTGCGGCTAGAAGCTCCATCTTGGGTAGCGTTAACTCATTGCTGCCATCGACCTTCAAAGGAGCGACTCTATTCTTAGCACATAAGAATGAAACACTGATTTGTCCGCTAGGAGCAATGTATCTCACAAACCCCACTGCACCGTATGCCTTCGTACTAGCGTCTGCAAATATGTGGATCTCAACAATTCCTTTATGGGAAGGCAATGGAAGCGTTGCTCGAGGAATTGTCATGTCTTTTAGCTCCAGAATACTAACGACACACTCGTTCCACTCCGTTAAAGAGTCACCGGTAAGAACTTCGTCCCAAGATATCTTCTTTTTCCATAAACTCTGAAAAAGAATCTTTAGTTTGATAATAGAAGGGCCAAAAATACCTATTGGGTCGAAGATCCTTGCAATAGTTTGGAGCAGGTGGCGTTTGGTCCCTTTAGATGAACTGGCAACAAGAAAACTCTCGATAGAATCCATAGCAACGGACAACTCGTCGCTGTGTATGAACCAAATCAATCCTAATACCTTCTGCCTGTGAGGTGCGTGGGTGCCGCGCATCGCATCCCGAATCTTGACGTTGTTCGAGTTCCATTTATGAAGCGTCATCAATGCTCCTTCCAGAACAGCTAATGTTTCGCTGCAAAGTCGTATTCCTTCATCTTCGTCGTCAACGCTGATGACTACGTCGTCCATGTATATGCTGTCCTTAAGCGTAGCACATGTTTTGGCAAAATTCATTTCCTCATGCTTAAGGAGATGCTTAATAGTCGCACATAACAGGAAAGGGCTGCAATTTACCCCGAACGTTACTCTAGTCATGCGGTATTCTGCAATTCTTGGTCTATCAGTGACTGACTTTATCTGCGATTCAAACCATAGGAAGCGATGACTATCACGATCTTCAGCAGTTAACATAATTTGAAGGAAGGCTTTTTGGATGTCTGCAACAATACCAATGCGTCCTAAACGAAAGTTCAGCAAGATCTTTAGAACGTCCGGCAATAAGTTCGCTCCTGCCCAAAGATGATCATTCAGGGAGCCGCTTCCGTCAGTTTGCGATGACGCGTCGAACACCACACGCAGTTTGGTTGTACTTTCCTCCTTGTAGACTGGCCGATGGGGCATATAAAATACACGCGATCGATGGCGATTGGGATCGATTGGTTCTGCAATGCCGTCCTTAATTAATTGTCTCATAGCAGCGTCGTACTCAAAAAGTCTTTCTGGTTCCCTTGACAAACGTCGAAAAAGTGTGTTTAAGCGCTGCACCGCCTGACCTTTGTTGTCGTTTAGGATGGAATCAGCTTTCCAGGGTAAACTTGCGACGTACCTCGACCCATCTCTAGTGATGCATCTTTCTATCAGGTTCTCTGTAAGCTCATGATTTTCATCTTCGTTGCTCTTAATACCAATAGCTTCCAGCGACCAGAACTGAGTGAGATCTGCATGTATAGTGCTTAAGCTAAGCAGACTGCTGGAATTGTAATAAGAGTTTTCATTAGATGCAAAAGAACTATCACTTACGGAGAGATGGACTCCTTGTAGGGCCCATCCAAATACTGTTTCGATGGCCCTTAATCGTTTAGTTAGATGACGCTGATTTCCAGTAACGACCGACCAGTAGAAATCGGATCCGATGAGAAGGCTCAATCCCTCTTCTTCTTCCATCAGTGTTGACGGAACATCTGACAATCTAATGCCTTCAAAAAGTGGGCAATCACTCTCTGGAACCTCTAAAACATCCACGCAGATTTCCGGTACTATGACAGCCTCAACTGATATCACAGTATCGAGGCTCAATGAATTTTTTAAATGGAGTTTAACTTTAACGAATTTTTCTATCGGATTCGCTTCCTTACTGCCGAATGGAATTACAGACAACTCGACCGTCCCAATTGCCTTTAAGTTTAATTTGTTTGCGACACTCTGGCGTATATACGTGTGCTGACTACCTCCATCGATGACAGCTCGAATTGAAATATTTTTGTTGGGCGCAGACACAACACACCTTACTGTCTTCAAAAAGACATTTGTTTTTACATTATGTGCACATAAATTCATAGCACTGTTTTTTGCTTGCGAATCTGCAACCGTTCCGTTTTCCTCTCTTTCTTTTCTTCCGCTCCCTTCGATAGAATTCTTATATTGCGGATCGCACATCGATGTCATGTGTTTACCACTACACTTACTGCATGCAAGAAATTTACCGCTTCTACATTTCTTCGACGAGTGCCCCCGTCTAGCGCAACGAAAACATCTGCCAGTGTTTCGCAGAAGGTTTCTCTTTTCGACGATGGAAATGTTGCTATCGCAGTCTTTTGCCTTATGTTTTATGGATTTGCAAAACAAGCATGCGTCTTCGATTGCATTCACTGTCACCAGACTAGATGCTGTTGTTTGGGTTACGGTTGGTCTTGACTTTGTATGAGTGTGTAAAAGACCACTTTTCTCCAGTGATTCAACCTCACGTTTGAGAAACCGCATTATGCCCTTGACTTCGTCTCCCTCAATTTGTGACAAAGACGATTCACTGCGGCTTGAAGAATGAACCGTTTCTTGCAAATGTTCAACTTGCTCCTCTTGTCGATGATATTCGATACGCAAAGCAGTTGGTAGACATCGTAACAATATAGACTTAAGCATGACGTAATAATGGGATGTGGGAACCTGCAATGCAGTGAGCGAACGGGTACAAGAGACAACAGTTCCATACAGATTTCGTAGCCCCGCAACGTCGGTCTGTTCGCGAATTGGAGAGAGACTTACCAATTGATGGATATGCTTGTCGATAAGTTTTTCGGTGCTTCCAAATTGCTCCTGTAAAAGAGCGATCGCTGCTTCGTAGCATTTCTCTGACGGGGTGAAACCAGCAATGGATTTTTTCGCATCGCCAGTAAGCACCGATTCCAAATAATTGAACTTTTCAGTAGGAGATAAGCTTACATTCTCATGTACTGCACACCGAAATTGTTCCCAGAAGGGCAGCCAATCGTTGTAATTTCCATCGAAGCGTTTGAGGGGAAGTTTCGGCAACTTTGAACCGTTGGCTGTCGGCCTCGTGGTAATGGCACTATCAGCTATTCCAAGTGCAGCTGG
This sequence comes from Cheilosia vulpina, assembly GCA_916610125.1. Taxonomy (NCBI): domain Eukaryota; kingdom Metazoa; phylum Arthropoda; class Insecta; order Diptera; family Syrphidae; genus Cheilosia; species Cheilosia vulpina. The sequence continues at coordinate 56,069,654 of OU744276.1, read as the reverse complement.
AACTGGATTCTGCTTCAGATGAAGTTTTTCCAATCGCATGCTGAGCCGAGAGAGCGCGTTGATAGCCTGGTCCTGGTAATCTACAATTTTCTCGAGGGAATCATCCGGCTTTAAGAGCCCCTTTTGTTTGACGTCTTCATTAATTGCGTTTAGATTTGCGTTAGCGGACGTCAATCTTTGACTAAGGGACACAAGCTCTTCCTCGATTTCATCGAAATTTTGCAAATTATCGTCCACAATTTGAGAACTAGGATCTCTCAAGAAATCAAGCGCGCTTTTTACAATTTTTGTCACTTGGCCTCTGTACGCAGCACGTGCAGATAATTCCATTTTTCTTTGTGAGTCGTGGTTCCGTAACAAATTCAAGTAACTTTTTTGTAAATTGAAGTGAACTATTTTTGTAATTTGACTTTTGTTCCCGGGTTTCGGCACCAAATGTTAAAAAGCCCGTGGTAAATAAAACAAGTCCAAGTCAAAATCAAGGTTTATTACAAAAAAGTCTAGAGAATAATGTTAATCGCTTAAAGGGAAAATCGCAACTCAAATTCACAAGGGAAATGGTGATTCTTTATATAGTATTCAATGTATATATAAGAAAGAGATAGAAGTATATTATTTGTAGTGTAAATTCTGTTACCAATTAATTTTCAACAGCTGCTAAATAGGTCACAATGATGCAGATATTACCTTTTCATTGACAGCCAAGCGGCAATAAAACCGATCTCTGCTGTTGAGTTAAAATCGAAGCTTGTAGGTCGCTGTCGCGAAGAGCTGCGGGCAATAAAAGGGTCTTCTGTTGAACTAAACCAGGTCGACACCACAGTAATGATTCCCTCTTGTAATCTTAGACAGACGATTGGGTACAAAACACTAATGGCGGCAAATGAAAGATGGTACAAACTCGACTCCTGTGGCATAACCAGGAAAATGTGGCCAATCTACAACAAACAGAAAACGGAAAAAATCGTACAATTGAACAAGAAATCACTGTCCTCAATTGTAGGCATTATCACCGGACATAATACACTGAAATACCATACCAAGAAAATGGGAATCAGTACAGATGACCTGTGCAGAGGTTGTGGTGATGAGGAGGTTTATGAGGACACCCCACACTTTCTCTGTCACTGCCCAGCACTCTGCCACATAAGAAATAAAACCCTTGGCAGCAACTTTTTCGAGGATTTAGTAGAACTTTCAGACAGGTCTATTAACGACCTACTTAAATTTGTAAATAAAACGGGGTGGTTTACCAATCCGTAGGTTTTTCATAGGTTTCCAGTGTATTGGGGTCATAAACCCCTGGGACATCACAACGGATCTACATTGATCTAAGTGTGGCACGTACAGGTTTCTCTTGTCCTGCCAACCCACTTACCTAACCTAACCGACTGTTAGTGTAGGCTGCACATGCAGCTCAACAAGTGAGGCAGATGGATTGAGTGAAGATTCATTCCATATCTGACCGGCTGAGCGCTTGGTCGAGTTAGCTAAGTTCTTATAGTGAAGTGTTAAAGTTGTGTAACATAACTTCCATTTATATAAACCACTATTGTCACTATAAACGCTATAAACGAATATTTAAAGGAAATCCTGATGACGACTAATCTCAACGAGAACTATTTCTGGGGCCCGACAGGATGTTGCAATGCAACAAACCCGAAATATCTCACCATCGGCAATCACCACCAGATGATAGTTGCCGTCAGCGAACCGAAGATTGGGAGCACCGCTTACGAAGGAAATCGAGCGAGCGAGTACCCAAAGGCAGATTTGGGCAAGAATAGCAGCAGTCCGATGGCGATGGCAAACAGCAGAGAAGCCCGTGCAAAAAATCAAATTGGCTCCTCCTACTGAGCAACACGCCCAGCGTGTATGCGTGAAAGTTGATCTCTACGAAACGGAAGATCCGCAAAACAATTTATCATTATCAATTGTAACATTATAGAGCACTTAGCAAAAGTCAAGACATTATTGTAATAAATCTTGATTAACACACAATTTTAACTAATCAGATATCTTTATATTATTACATATTACTATCACATTAAGTACACATCTCAAACATGTCTCTTTCTCAGCTGATTGGCGTTCAACTGCCATGACGTTCTACAATACAAATGACGTTTGGCGATGCTCTTTAACTAAAGGAGTGTTCACATTTATTACACGCTATTTTTTTTTTAATTGTTTAATTATGATGTTATATTCAATTAATAAATAAATGTTAATATGTAAGAATAATACACATACAGAAAAATTAACTTAAGAGTTCACATTTAATCAATATAACGACTTGGTGGCTTAACTATACGACCAGTGTGTGTGGTAGGGTAAATCGGTTCGGATGGGTGCCTATTGACCAAACTGGCTGGGCTATGAGTCATTGGTAGGCGACTCAGGTGATTGACGATCAAATTCCCCAGTCTTATTCATATTGATATTTACAGTTGAATTTGGGTTAATACTAGCGACTGGAGATGGAGGCCCACACGATGATACAATTTTAGATCTATCAATGTCCATTAATTCATCCAATAACTCATTAGCATTGAAGTCATAATTTTTTGCTTTAACAATGAAACGACGATTGCGATTATTATAATTATCAACAACAATATATGAACGATCGTTAACACACCTGGTAATTTTTTCGTAGTGCCACTCCTGCCCATTTTTCTTTAATATTACCAGATCATTCGTATTCAAGGCCGACAAGGATCTTTGCATGTTGATCAAAGTAGTGCTTTTGCTTTTTTTCTTTTCTTTAAATTTCCATTCAACCCCCAAGTTTTCTGTCTCATTACGGTACAACAATTTACCAGCAATTGGTAAATGAGTTTTCACTAAATCTAGATATCGATCGATATAGTTTGAAATGGATACTTGGGCACTTCATGCTGCACCATGCACCAAGGGCTCTTTATGATTATTTCGGGGCATGAAGCCACCTACAAATTTCAACCTGTAGTTCAGTTGGTACAATCAACCGATAGTACCCACCCTCAAAATGCAATTCATTCCTAAACTTATAGAACAACTGACTTAAATTGTAGAGCTGATGGTATGAAGGCCATCCACCACGTATTGTGCAACACGATTGTATCTTTCAGGTTTCATCCGATTCCAATGTTTTAACATATAACTTAAAATTTTCCTTCCACAAACAAACACGTCGAATCAGTGAATAAACGATAGTAGACAAATCTTCATTAAACTCGTTTCAATCAATGGCGAACGTGATAAACAATCGGCAACTAACATTTCCTCACCCGGTATGTAAATAAATGACATACCCGGATACTTAAATAATTGCAGGAACATTCTTTGCAACTGTGGGGTAACTTCATCGATATCTCTTTTAATCAGTGTTTCAAGTGGCTTATGTTCACAGTGAACAACAAACTCGCGACCATACAAGAAGTAGTGAAATCGCTCGCATACAAAACAATGGCCAGTATTTTTTTTTCTATTTGAGCCCACTTTTGTTAACATCGCGTTAGTGTTCGGGATGTATACGCAATAGCCATACTGTTTTGAAGCAACACGCTTCTCGGTCCAGCTGGTACTTTTGGGTCGAAAAGGGCCAATTCAGGTGTATTAGCTATGGTTTTGAGCAATCAGCTGACTTATTTTTATGTTCCTCCGACCAATTAATATCATTTCGAGTTAGATTTCGCAAGGCTGAAGTTCTGAGTGACAAATTTGGAATGAAACGGAATAGAAACTTGAATACTCCCCGCAAACGTAAAACTTCTAGCTTATTGGAGGGCCTTGGCATATCTGTGATAGCTTTCATGTACTTATCGCTGGACGCTCTACACGTCCATCAACAATAATATAACCCATAAACTTGATTTTGCTTGTACGATACTCAATCTTTTTCGCATTTAACTGAATACCATTAATAAGAGCAGGAACTACAGGAAGTGCATCATCATGCTCGTTTTCAGTCTCACATATATCATCAAAATTTACTACAACTCCTGAGATGCCCCAAATATTCCAGCGAAATCTTCGGAATGGCGTCATAGAAGTGGAGAGATCTGAGCTTTCACGATCTAGCTCCATTTGCCAAAACCCATTACACAAATCCAACACGGTAAATAGGCGTTTGCCTGATAAGCGACACATAAGGTCTTCAAATGTGGGAATCAAGAAATGCCCACGCTTAATACAAGCGTTAAGAGGTTTTGGGTCCAGACAAATGCGAATGTCTCCATTTGGTATGTTGTATGTTGTTTACCCAATCTGTTGGATAATCAACAGCTCAAATAATTCCATCATTTACCATCTGATCAAGTAACTCTCCAAGTCGATCATGCATACTCAACGGGATTCGTGTTTTGTAATGAAGTGACGGAGCAGAAATTTCTTTTAAAATTATTGAAAATTTTCCCAAACCCGTCAAAAATGTCGGAGTTTGCATTGACAAATTTCCCAACCTCAGAAGGAAACATGGCATTGATTGCTTACCGACCCTGAATCACGTAATCCTTGTATCCTTTTAATCCAGTTGATGAGGTCTACATGTAACCTATGCAAATTAAGATCATAACCAATTATACCTATTCTAATTGCATCGCCAACACTATCCAACACATAGTTTCGTTATCCCAGTTGACACTGTGAATCGCTTTGTCTGGCTTTTCATATTTCTTGACAATCATACATTGTTCCCCTTCAATTTCTGCTTTGATGATGGTTATGATCTACGAAATTTGCTGAAATGACCGATCTTTGAGCAAGTGCGGCATGTAACACTCCTCGCTGGACAAATACTGCGGTGATTTCGGTTAAATTTTTGGCCGCTATTGTAACAGTTGGCTCTTTTGATGGCTGCAACGTATCTTCTTTAGAATTCAGAAGTTTCATTTGGAGTTTCTTGTCATTAACACCAATGACAAGACGGTGCATTAACATGCGATCAGCATACGATGATTTGCAATTTGCATACTCGAAATCGCAATACTTCAGCTATGTGCGCAGTTCCGTCTCGTATTTAGCAAAAGACTGCCTTCTTGTCGAATTTGAAGACTTCCATTGTCTGAATCATCTTCTTGTGTATGAGCATCAGCGAAAATACTACCTGTTGACTCATCATCGTTCGGGAAAAGCGATTCGTAAATCTCCATTCCGCGTGATCCAATTGACCATATAAATGTGGCGATTTTATCAGCTCCAGAATGCATATTTGCCTGAAGCTCGCAAGTATACAGCAAATGATTTCTTCCATCTCGGCCATTCTTTACCAATATCGCCAGATTCCATTCTCTTGTGAGGTTTTGTACGAATGTGTTTAGAATTTCATAAAATTTCACACAATGTACTAAGTCTTGATTAACACACAATTTTATAACTAATCAGATATCTTTATTTTCGTACTTATTACTATCAAATCTCCAACGTGTCTCTTTCTCCGCTGGTTGGTGTTCAACTGCGATGACGTTCTACAATACAACTGACGTTTGGCGATGCTCTTAAACTGAAAGCGTGTTCACACAGTAGGCAATAGGCTGGCAGTATAGCATAAACTAACTATTAAATAGACTGACAGCTTCACCCAAAAAAGAGAAATTGCCTACAAGCTGAATTTGACCTTGGATGTAGCCCAGTTTGAATTCATGTATTTGTGCCTATGTTAATCAAAGGGGACTCACTCATACTTGAAAAAAACCAGCCTACACTCTTCCGGTTCCGGTTTAAACCGCCATGTCGGTAGCCTGAGGTGGACTTTCATTTCAATATCGATGGCTGTGTTGTAAACCATAGTTTTTCTGAGTTCCAGGTTGACATTTTTCGCTACTTTTTCATATAAATTGTTGAAATTACAGGATATAAAGAAAAGGAATATTTTTTATGTCATTTTATAATGAATTTTGGATAGATAGACATTATTTTTATGATATCGATATAAAAAAACTGTGCGCCGTGTTTGCCATAGAATTTCCTTTAAGTTTCGCAACCAATTTCTCCTTTCACATTCATGTTTTTTTTTTTTTATTAAAAACTAACACTATTCATGTTCTTGGCTGAAGCAGTTGTTTCAAATGGAATTTAATTATTTATCTCAATTATTTAAAATGTTCTAATAAATTTTAATTGTTTTATTGTTGTTTTCCGCTTTTAAATGGAATCTTCATGACAAGATTATAACTAAAAAATCATATTTCAAATCATAATAATCGTAATCCATCCATTGTCGTTTTTCTATTGACATTCCCGGCGAAATATTTGCTAGCATAAAAAAGAGACAACACGAAGACATGTTTAAATAAGCTGAAGATTTGGTTGATTTATAAATAAAAAGAATTAGGTACTTGAGTTTGTCATTGAAACTGCATTTTGATTATTTTGGTGTTTCCTAATTTTGAGTATTTCACTAACATATTTGTTCCCGCATAACAACAAACGAAAACAGACACGTTAATTGTAGGAACAAAAATATGTTATAGAAAACAAATGTTGTCGTGGTGCAATAAAACAACGAATTTAAACTCTCAGAACGCATCCATCAGCTGACAGCAACTCACGAAATACACTAAATCTCAGTCAGTGTTCCTAGCACTCTCTCTTTATTTTTCCCACGAAGCGTGTTCATTTTTCCCTTTTCCCTAAACTCAAATTACCTCAATTTTTTTTGAAAAAAATCACATACTTTGAAAAGTAAAATTTGTTTTGGTAGGAAAGAAAATAACATTGAATTAATCTTCAGTATAAAAATCGCAGTTATAATCATTATTTTTGGTACTGGAAATTGTTGCTAAAGGCAAATTTCCTTTTTATGTATATTTAGTGCGTTCACATTCACGGTGATATATAGTTTGAATGTTTTCTTGTCAGATTGTTGATAATCACACAATTTTGATATTTTTCCTTTAACGCACGGAAAATTTAAATTCCCACAAAAAGGTAGAGATACCACAATGTAGGAACACTGCTGAGTGTCAGCAGGATATTACAACTCCCGCCATTTAGATTTGTATTTTTGTTGCTGCTTCACACGTATTCACAGCCAGTAAAATAGCGAGCGGTGGGAGGGGTTTATATTGAAAAAAATCTACGGGGTAAATCGGAGAGACGTAGGAAAGCTGTCAGTCTATGTTTCGAAAAGGATTGTAATTTTATATCGAAATTTGATTCAATGTTTATCAAAGGTTATCTTGCTTCCATACAAACCAAACCAGTTGAATGACCATACATAATGTGCTCAAGCCCTTTGACCAGCAGCAGCAGCGACGGCGAATTCCCGAAATAATTGAATTGATGAAATTATTATGTGTGGCCTATGATGTGTTGTTTGTGATTTGTGTAAAAGAAACGATGTAGGTAAATGTGTATAGAAAATGAATTGTATATAATTTGTTTCAATTGTGTACTATAATGTGTATTTGTTAGAATGTTTCAAATGTGTATCTGTTACAATGTTATGTTAAATGTTGTTTATGTAAACCAAAAAAAAAACTGAACCGTACTGATCGGTGGCTTGATCACGAATGCCGTGAAGCGGCAATGCATGGTTACAAGAGAGCGAGCAAAACTTAACGATATTCGATATACAATTATGTAAATAGATCAAACTAAGTAATAACTGTGTTTCTATGTCATAAATATAATAGATTACAAATAGAATTGGAATGTGGATGCTAAGAATATAGGGTGTATTTGTCGTTGTTTGATGCTTTGCTGTACATTTTCAGACATCCAGGCCTCCCTAAAAGACTACGGGCTTTTAGCAAAAGGCAAGGGAGCAATTTTAATTACAGGTTGAACATAGTCTCCAAATTTCGTTTTGTTGGTTACAACTCTTCATTTGTTGTCACTTCCAAGATGAGTTTTGAGAATACGACCGATGATCCACTTTGATGGAGGCAAATTTGGGTCTTTTAGTAGGACGATATCATTGACTTCTATGTCAGGCTTCGGTTTTTGCCATTTAGAGCGTTGCTGCAAAGACGTGAGAAACTCGTTGTGCCAGCGTTTCCAAAACCCCTGTTGCATTGCCTGTAAAAGAGACCAATTAGTAGTAATTGAAACATTTGAAGGATCATCAGGTTGAGGAACAGCTGTGTATGCTTCTCCTATTAAAAAATGAGCGGGTGTGAGGGCTACAGGCTCAATGTCAGATGTTTGCCATAAGGGTCTCGAGTTCAGCAGCGCCTCTATTTTTGAAAGTAAGGTATACAGTTCTTCGTAGGTAAGTTTAGAGTCTCCTATTACTCTCTAAGTCTCTAAGGTGCAATTTAACCGATCTTATACCAGACTCCCACAAACCCCCAAAATGAGGCGAAGAGGGCGGAATAAATTTCCAATTGATATTATCCTTTGATAAGTGATCGAAGATAATATTATGATGTTTTTGATTGCAGAGATGTTGATATAACTCGTTCAATAGTCGCTTGGCGCCATGAAAATTCGTTCCATTATCGCTCCAAATCTCAACAGGTTTTCCGCGACGGGTTGCAAAGCGATCTAGAGCCAAAAGAAATGCAGCTGAGGACAAGTCACCGACGAGTTCTATGTGAACTGCTTTTGTTACGAAACAAACGAACAAGGCAATATATGCCTTTTGGAATTTTGGATTTCTTCCACGATTTAGACGCAGCGTAATTGGGCCTGCGTAATCGCAGCCGACCCTGCTGAAAGGACGCGAGTACCGAACGCGAAGACTTCCCATAAGTTGGTTTGCTGTCGTTTGCCTTTGTCGGAAACATATCACTGATGAACGATCTTGCGGCATAGATTTCTGCCACCGAGGATGTAAAATGGCTGTTTGGTTAGCGCGAAACTTACACCCGCGTGTAAGTGTTTTTTATGCAAGTGTTCAACGATGAGCTTAGAGATTCCATGGCACTTGTGAGAATAGGGTGCTTTTCAGAATATGTTAAATTAGAGTGTTCAATGCGACCGCCCACCCGAAGCACACCAAAAGAATCGAGGAAGGGGCTTAGAGACAACAATTTGCTTTTCGGCGGAAGTTCTGAGTTATGTTCTAGGGCGAAGATTTCATCCCGGAATAACGAATTTTAAGCAGATTTGACAAGTTGAGTTTCTGCTAGCGATAACTCCGCTGGTTGTAGCGCTTCAAATTGACGAACGTTTGGAGGACTACGACAATTGTTGACGAAACATAGCACGTATGATATAATGCGAACCGATTTATACCAGCTCGATGTATTGCACAATATATTTTCAAATGTATTGATATGGTTGTGGTAGATATGAAAACCTGCGACGATGATGTCTTCCTCTCTTCCAGTTGAGTAGAGTCGAAATCCTCCAAATTGTAGCACGGTGAGGGCCACTGACTTGTTTCTACACTCAGCCATCGAGGTCCATTCCACCATATTTCCATTTTTGACAATGCTGAGGGTGATATTCCTCGGGTTGCCACATCCGCGGGATTTAAGGCAGAGCGGACGTGATTCCACGATGTGAATGGAACTGAGTTGAGAATTTCCGATGTCCTGTTTCCTATGAATACCGACCATTTCTTTGGGGGTGCAGACAGCCAATGGAGCACCATTTTAGAATCTGTCCAGGCATAGAATTTTAAGTTAGGATCCTGTAATGAGATTTTTATTTTGTTAATTAGACGGGTTAGCAACAGAGCAGCGCATAATTCGAGCCTAGGGAGGGATAACACTTTCAACGGAGCGACATTTGTTTTAGCTGCAACCAGGGTGACGGATATGGAGCTATCTGTATTGAGGCTTCTGCAGTACACGACTGCTGAGTAAGCATCTAAGGATGCATCGCAGAAACAATAAAACTCCCAATGCTTCTTATTGGTTGCCATGATTCTTGGAATGGATATCGACTCCACGAATGGAAGCTCCTTTCTTATTGTTGTCCACTTCTGCGCCAAACTGTCAGGTACTTCGTCGTCCCACTTAAGGTGCATTCTCCAAAGCTCCTGGAACATAATTTTTTTGCTACAACGATTGGTGAGAGGAAGCCAAGAGGATCGAAAATGCGAGAAGCATCGGAGAGTATTCTTCGTTTTGTACAGGCGCTTGAATCAGATAGGTTGACTCTGTATGAAAAACAGTCCTGCGATGGACACCATTGTAGGCCGAGCATCTTAACGGAATTAGATTCCTCGAAATCAACTGGAGATAACTCTCGTTGATCTTCAGGTATCGAAATGAGGAGCGCCCAGCAGTTCGTCGTCCATTTACGCAAATTAAAACCTGCTGTTTTTAAAACATCAACTAATTCCGTGCGTAGGGCAATGACTTCATCAATGGCATCTGCAGCTGTTATTACATCATCGACATAAAAATCCATGATTGTCGCTGATGCACGTGGATGTGTACTCGCTGAGTCTGCAGCCAGTTGTTGTAAAACACGAACTGCGAGAAACGGGGCAGCCGAAGTTCCATACGTAACGGTGAGCATACGATAATGACGTAGGATATCTTCTGGGTTTTTGCGCCAAAGAATCCGTTGGTAGTCAGTGTATTGGCGGCAAACCCAAAGTTGTCTATACATCTTTTCGATGTCTCCTGTAATTAGATATACATGCCGCCGAGATCTTAAACAGATTGAAAATATGTCACGTTGAATGGTAGGACCAACAAGCAAGGTATCATTTAATGACATCGAATTATGCGACTTAGCAGATGCATCAAAAACGACTCGTATCTTCGTCGTGCTACTGTCGGATTTGAATACGGCATGATGAGGAAGATAGTAGGTTGGTTGTACTTGAAAGATTTCACTGGGCTTCAATGAAAGAAGAATACTGATTTTTTAGGTTGGAGTTTAGATTAAGTTTACGTTCAATTGAGTGGAAACGATTGAGTGCCGTCTGAAATGAATTTCCGAAATTGATCTCAGTAGAGGGCTTGAAGGGTAAATGAACCTGATAAGTGCCATCTGGCCGACGATTATGCGTTGTGACGAAGTGCTGTTCGGCTAGTTTTTCTTCTAGAGATTTAGGTGGTTCACAAGCTAGTTCTTCTATACTCCAAAATCGTTCTAAGTCGAATTCCTGGCTTCGATCTAATCTGATACAATGGGTAGTTATTTCAGACTCGAATAGCGAGATTTGAGAGCAATTCCCAGCTACAATACAACCAAAAATTTTTGGTATTGATGCTAATCCTCTGTCGGATTGTGTTCTTACTGGTCCCTTAATTATATTGAAGAATTTATCGGCTCCTAGTAGTACATCTATGGGATCAGGTGAATAGAATTGAGGGTCTGCGAGATTGGCTGGAAGCTTGTCGAAAGAGGTAAAATCAAAGGCTAATGGGGGAAGAGAGAAGGATATTTTTTGTAGAATAGCAGTTGGCTTCGACGTAATCAGAACTACATCTCGAACCAACTCCGTTGGTTACTCCAGCTGATGTGAAGGCGACTCCTACAATCGGGACACGGCATCGTTTACGAGGAAATCCCAAGCGTTGAACGATTTGCTCGGTTATAAACGATACTTGGGATCCCGAATCAAGTAAAATCCTAACGACGATATTGTTTCCTTGAACGTCTTGAATTTGTGCCAGCGCGGTGGGCAGGATGGTTGACAGATGACGATTGCATTTTAAAGCCTGGGTTGAAACGACGGGTAATTCGGAAGACGAATGCGGTAGTACAGCTTCATCTTGTAATGGGAAGTCATTTTGTAGTGCTGGTGAATTGGTAGGATGCACCAACGAATGATGACGAGAGTTGCATTGACGACAACGAAATTGTGATCTGCATCTATTTGATGCATGACCTTGTCGCAAGCAATTGAAACAGAGGGATTTTGTTTTTACAAATTCACGACGCACTGCAGTGGGTAGCGATTTGAATTGTTCGCAGTGAGAAAGTGTGAGATCACACTTGCATTTTGGGCAACCCGGCGAATGTTCTGCGAAGTGCGTATGAACAAGACTTGAACTTCTAATTCGAGTTCGGGAAGCTGGAGTACACGACTCAAGACAGGTACAGCGTTTTTGCAAAAAATCTATAAGTTCCTTAACTTCACAGTCAGCTCTGGAACCAACTTCTTCTGCCCAAGCTTGTTTTGTCTCGTGGTCTAAGTTTTGTATTAATAAATAAATAAGCCACGGAGCGCGATTATTAGACTCTAGTGCATTAAGCCCGTATTGCTTCATCTGCTCCATCAGAGATTTTTCGCAGAATGTGGATATTTGGCGTTGTACACGAGGGAAGCGATAGGAATGACTGTATGAAAGACTGAACAATTAGAAATTTTTGATCGAAGAAACACTTTGTGTATCTTCACGATTTTCACATTGCTGTTCGGCCTTTAGCCTATTAATCGCATCAGTGAAAAGCGAATGAGAATGAAAATATTTTTCTTCATACTCCGGAAATTCACGTTCACGATCAACGTATTCTGGGTTTTGTAATGCAAAGCCTAGTAAAACACGTGTGTTACGTTAGACGTCTAGCCCAATACTGCCTTTATTCGGAGTAGGTATAGTGTTAGTGTTATACATATGACATCTTTCTTTTTTTCAATAAATTAAAAAAAATGATATATGAAATAAATCGAATATTGCTTTAGATATTTATTCATATAATTAATTATTCAAATAGTTATGTAATTAACGCTTAATAGGAATTCAAAATAAAAAAAATATAATGTAAATATAAGAATTTAATAATTTGAAGGGTCGAACTTTGTCGGTTTTCTGATTGCCCGGCCGAGGCGTGTACGGGTAGTAGGTGAGTGAGCGCTGATAGGAGGGGGGGTCTTTTGTGGTGAAGGTGGTGGTTGGTCTGTCGATGATGTGTCTTGCTTGTTCCTTGCTGGAGTGTCCGTTGTTTCTTCGTTTGAGGTGAATGTTTCGTTGGGAACCGGTGAAGACACTACACTCGGATGAAGTGAAGCTTCCTCTTCAATAGGTGCTGAGTCTGGGGCCAACTTAGTTTTCTTTAAATGGATCGTATTCCTTCTATATTTCTTGCCATTTTCCGTTTGTATGATTACCGAACGGGGGTATTCGGTTTTTTCGATAACTTTTGCTGACTTCCACTCGCGGTGACCCGTTTTTACCATCACATTGTCGCCAATTACAGGTTGAGTTCTTGAAATAGACGTTCTATCCGAATAGATTTTTTGTTTTTCGCGCAATTTCAATAATTCTGTCGGTACGCCATTTACTATTTTCGGTTTTAACTGTTCTTGATCAATTGGAACTATTGTCCTAGTTGACCGACTAAACAATCTTTGGCAAGGGGATCCCAATGTTTCGTTGCGTTCTGTATTTCGTAGCATCAAAAGCGCCTTATATGGATCAGTACCATCTAACCAACAACGCTTCAATAGAACCTTCGCTGTTTGCACATTTCGTTCCGCAAATCCGTTTGACCGTGCGTAGTATGGAGATGATATTTGATGTTTAAAGCCCCATTCTTTCGAAAATTCGGTGAACTTATATGCCGTGTATTGAGAGCCGCCGTCTGTTTCTAAGACTTCTGGTATGCCATGTACCGAGAACCATTGGCGGAAGTAGAGTGTCACTTCGTTGGTTGTTGATGCTCTTAATTTCCGGAAGTCAATGAAACCTGAGTAGTGGTCTGCGATTAACAGATATTCGTTTCCACGAAATGTAAAAATATCAGATGATACTACCTGAAATGGATAGTCCGGCATCGGTTTCGCCACTGTTGGCTCGCGTGTATTTGCTTTATGTGTTTGCTGGCACACTCTACATCTTTCCACAAAATGTTTGACGTCGTTTGTCTGACCGTGCCAATACATTGAGCGTCGTGCTCGTGATATCGACTTTATTATTCCTACATGGCCAGTATGGCATTGCTTTACCACATTTTCGATTTCGCTTTCGGGAACTATGATTTTATTTGATTTAAATAACATACCTTGCTCGAACGTTATATCTTGCTTGAACGACGCATATTTTTGGATAGCTTTCGGCAATTTTCTGTCATCATCTGGCCAACCCCGCAGCACCACCTTTTTCAGTAATCTCAGCTCAAAATCGTTTGCTGTCGCCGAGATAAACCGATCTTTTAGCTCATCAGTGATTGACAGTACTAGATTCACTGAATATTCCTCCTCGGCATCCGTTTCTTCTATCTTACAGTCTCGACTGAGCGTGTCGGCGATTGGTAATTTTGTTCCTTTAACGTAGCAAACATCTGGAGCGTATTGCAGCACATCCCAAAGAATCCGTTGCAGTCTGAGTGGCGCATTATGAAGAGGATTTTTGAATATGGTTTCCAGCGGTTTGTGATCCGACTCGACACTTATTTTCTTTCCGTATATGTATTCATGAAACTTGGTACACGCAAATCGTATTGCCAAAGCTTCTTTGACAATTTGGGGTTGATTCTGCTGTGCTGATGTGAACGCTTTTGTAGCGTATGCAACTGGTTGATCCTCTTGCATTAGACAAGCTCCCATAGATTTACTCGACGCATCAACTGACAACTTTACTGGCTTATTTACATCGTAGTACCTAAGCACTGGTGTGGTTGTTAATGTTTTCTTGATCTTTGTGAATGCGTTTTCTTGTTCAAGATTCCAGGACCAAGCTGTATCTTTGTGTAGCAATTGGCGTAATGGCTCGGTTATTTCGGACAAATTCTTGATGAATTTCCCTAGGTAGTTGACCATTCCCAGCAATCTTTGCAGTTCTTTTACGCACGTTGGTGTTTTTAGCGCTTCGATCGCTTTAATTTTTTCGTTGTCTGCCTCATAGCCTGTATTTGTAAATATGTGTCCCAAAAATTTTATACGTTGTTTATTATACTCGCATTTCTCTTTATTTAATGTGAAACCAGCTTCAGTGAGACGACCTATCACTCTTTGTGTAATTTTGTTTAGTTCCTGTACGGAGTTACCGTAAATAAAAATGTCATCCATCGCCACTTCACAGTTGTCTATTCCGTCCAGGGTTTTACTCATAACTTCCGAAAATATTTCTGGCGCTGAACATATTCCGAATGGTAGGCGACGGTAACAGTAGCGTCCCCATGGTGTTCCCATTGTTAGATATTTGGATGTCCTCTCCGTCACTTTAAGCTGCCAAAAACCTTTTTGGCAGTCCAATTTGGTAAAGTATTGTGCTTTATTGACTTTTGCAGCGATTTCCTCCACTGTTTTCATCGGAAACTGTCGTCGTTTTATATTTTTGTTCAGCTCGGTGGGGTCCATGCATATACGAATTTTTCCTGCTTTTTCCACCGTGACCATTGGACTCACTGCTGGCGTTGGCTCGGATATTGGCTCTATCACTTTCAGCTTAACCATTTTATCCAATTCCCGTTTAATCTTTTCGCGTAATGCGTGTGGTACTTTTCTTGCCGGAATTATTTTAAACTTTGCATTATCGATGAAATCGATATCGTATTCAAATGTCTTGCAGCAGCCTAAACTTTCTGTTTCCTTATGGATATTGTTAATACGTGCAATGAACCCCATTTGTTCGCTTTGATTCCGCCCTAGTATTGGTTGAAGATCACCCCGAACAATTTTGAAATTCACTAGACTCTTGGAATGTTTAGCTTTGCACCACAATCGAGTCTCGCCAATGACCTCTATGCTTTCGTTGTTATAAGCAATAAGTCGTTTGGTTGATGATTTCTCAATTTTCGCTTTTAGTGTTGCTGCAGTTTTTTCAGATAAAACGTTACATTCGGCACCAGTGTCTAGCTTTAAATTGAGTTTATGGGAACCAATCCTAAGGGTGGCTTCCCATTTGTTATTTTCAATCGCATTGACCCGTTTGGTTTGTATTAAGCCCACAAATTGATAATCATCACTAGACCCGTCGCTGTTTGTATCGCTGTCACTGCTTGATGCGGATACCGCATACACCTTTTTGGACTTTTTATGTTTTTTGTTTTTATGCTGTTTTTCTTTTGCATTCTCTTTTTTCTGGCTTTGACGGCACATTGATTTGAAATGCCCTTTATTTCCGCATGAATTACATTTTTTGTTGTAAGCTGGACAGCTTCTGTAGCCATGCTTGCTGCCACAGCGTGCGCAGTCGAATACTTTGTCATTTCCAATTACGTTAACGATTGCACTGGATGACGTATTTGGATCACTGTTTAGATCAGAGATTTGCTTGTTGGGCCTTTCTGCTGCTCTGCAGATTTTTTTTGTTTTTTCCAAAGTGAGCTCATCTTCGACCCATAACTTTTGGCGCGTTGCCTCTGAATTTATTGCTAGAACAATTTGATCCATAACAAACTCATCTGCGTTTGACCCATAACCACACTTTTGCACTTGCGATCGCAACTTTTGCAGAAAGTCTTCGAATGATTCATTAGGTTGCTGTCGTATGCGATGAAATTGACATCTCTCATATGTTTTATTCCTTCCGGGGGCAAAGTGCTCTGTTAGTTTCGTTTTTATAGTTTGCAAATTATTTTTTTCAGCCTCTGATAAACCGAGATTGTTAATAACTTTAATAGCATCCCGACCAATAACAGTCTTGAAATTTGCAACTTGAATGGTTGCTTCTTCTGCTCCAATTTTTGTTGCAACGAAAAAGTTTTGGTATTCTTCCAACCACTCACTCCACTCTTGAGCCATGTCTATGTCGTTGTTTACGATTAGTGGTTTTGGTGGTTTTAAGGACATTTTCGAACTATTTTAATTGGAACACTGAAACTTTATTTCTCACAATTTTACACAGATTCGATTTGTATTATTACTTTTATTCCGGAATCAATTCAAATTAACCCAGATCGACTCTTCGGAGGTTGAATCAGAATTATTATTATTCTTTTCTTTTTTTCTGTGTAAAATTATAAACTGATTTGCTTTGATACTTGTCTGTGTAAGAAAAATACTTTTGCACGAAACTGTTTCTGCTGATGCTTTCTCTCTCACTGCTATAAACTGCATGAGAACATACACACTTTTGCTGTATGCTTTTGCACTACTTTGTTGTCGCTTCACTTTGTATATGATTTCTTAAGCAACGCTTGACTCAGCCGTTAGTTGGTTTTTTATTATGTATGATTTCTTATTTACTTTAGTTGATTTCTTAAGAAACGCTCGACTCAGCCGTTAGTTGGCTTTTTATTATGTATGATTTTTTATTTAGTTGTGTTGCTTTTTTTTTTTTTTTTTTTTTTTTTTCTTTCTTCTTTTTTTTTTATGTACCTATCACTGTTACGATTTAGCTAATTTATTTTTATGTTTTTGGTTTCGGCACCATGTAATGCAAAGCCTAGTAAAACACGTGTGTTACGTTAGACGTCTAGCCCAATACTGCCTTTATTCGGAGTAGGTATAGTGTTAGTGTTATACATATGACAGGTTTTCGATAAAATTTAAAAGTTCATTTTGCAGAGCAACAAATTCCTCGAATGCTTCTTCGAGTCTTTTAAAACGGACTTCAAGGGTTGATAGGGACGTATTATTATCGATATACTAGCAAAAGTTTCCAACAAGGTAATACAGCCCTTAACACGACCTCGTTTAGCCACGACTTTATTCATTTTTTATTTTTATTGATGGAAGTATACACGAATTTGAAATAATTTAATTCAACTTGATGAAAATGTATACGAAAAAAAAGGTGTATCCCTTTTTATGCAAAACACCAGATCAAACCGTTTTTGTGTCCAGTTGTTAAACTGTGTTTGCCGCGTGATTTTTATATAAGTCGTATGATTATCTAAACACCGGTTTAAACGACACTGTTATGCTTTTTATATAATGTAACATGCGTCAGTATATAATTGCAAAAAATGATTATTATAGATGTCTATTTAAACACTTCACTTTCATAAATCCGGCTCGAAGGACCAGAATGTTTCGAAAAGGATTGTAATTTTATATCGAAATGTGATTCAATGTTTATCAAAGGTTATCTTGCTTCCAAACCAAACCAGTTGAATGACCATACATAATGTGCTCAAGCCCTTTGACCAGCAGCAGCAGCGACGGCGAATTCCCGAAATAATTGAATTGATGAAATGATTATGTGTGGCCTATGATGTGTTGTTTGTGATTTGTGTAAAAGAAACGATGAAATTGTGTATAGAAAATGAATTGTATATAATTTGTTTCAATTGTGTACTATAATGTGTATTTGTTAGAATGTTTCAAATGTGTATTATAAATGTGTATCTGTTACAATCTTATGTTAAATGTTGTTTATGTAAACCAAAACAAAAACTGAACCGTACTGATCGGTGGCTTGATCACGAATGCCGTGAAGCGGCAATGCATGGTTACAAGAGAGCGAGCAAAACTTAACGATATTCGATATACAATTATGTAAATAGATCAAACTAAGTAATAACTGTGTTTCTATGTCATAAATATAATAGATTACAAATAGAATTGGAATGTGGATGCTAAGAATATAGGGTGTATTTGTCGTTGTTTGATGCTTTGCTGTACATTTTCAGACAGTCTATTTAATAGTTAGTTTATGCAGTATAGGCACACCGCACAAGCACAACAACTCTATATTTGTCAGGCTGGAACGAAAACGAAAATAAAACTACAAGTGCAAAGCGAACTGCAGAAAGGTGCGCTTGATGTAATAGAACTCCAAGGCAGATAGATTTATGAGGGAAAAGGGTTTTTTGTTTATTATTTTATCCTTTATTTTTGTATGTTATTTTGCCTGTCCACAGTGCTCCAAAACGAGATGAAAACCCTGATGGGTGAGTTTCATTACCCACAGTCACTTTTACTGATAATTGGAATTATTGATACAGGGAGGTTCGGATTTTTGTTCGATACAATTCTTTCAACATCTTAATTAGTTAATATATTAATTATTGTAAGGAACTTAAGTTAAGTGCATTAAAATAATAGATTTGGATAGGATGTGCAGAGAACACCTGCGCACCTTTGAATAAACGTCACTGGCAATAAAGAAAGGAAAAACAGACACCTTTTTTCATAGCTGCTTCATGTCACACATGTCACCTTTCTGAATATAGAAGCATTCCTTATGAAAGCAAAAACATTCAAATTACGGCCCTGCAGAAAGGAAATGACATCCTAAGCCAACAATCTGAGGAAATATTGCATATAATTAGTACGCTTGAAGTCCCAGGAAGATTCGCAAGGTCTATAGACTTAAACTTTTACTAACTAAACAAAATACGCTAATCGAAATATTAACAGACAAACAAAAATTAATAATAATATAAATAAAATTGGTGTAGTTCTGTTCGACTAAGATTGAATTGCAACATGTCTTTAAATGCAAAAATCTTAGAAACTGATCAATTTTTCTGTTGCATTTTCGCAGACCTATAGAGTATACCTAGGCCTACAATCTCTACTTTGTTTCAACTCTATATCTTTGTAAATATTGGAAAAAATTGGACAGGAGTAATTTATTTTCTCTTTTCGTTTCGCTTTTTTCTTTGTAAAGAGGCAGTATGCTCTGTGGTTTGCTAAGAAAAAAAAAGAATTGGCAAATAGTTATGTAGGAAAGGTTTGCTTATCTCTGTTTTGCTTACAAAAAAAAATGGAACTAGAAAGAAATGTCAAATAAGTATAGGTACCAGTGATACCAGATCGTGGTATTATTATATTAAGGGATTTCTATTAGGGGAAATATCACTATCTTAGCCGATAGAAACAAAACGGCTAATATAGCATACAAAGAAGCGTTAGATTAATAAAAAAGTGAGTTAAATATTATAAAATTATTTTCTTTCATTTTCATTGTCGAAAGAATATTAAATTATTGCCGATTAGTCCAACGACCAGGTACAATGCCATGTAAATGAAGGCAGAGTTTTAATATAGGTTCTAGTCCCTCACTATTGCAGAACGCTCCCTCGCGTTACACCTCTGCAATGTCTATCGATGATTTTTTTTCCATCAATTGCCCTGAAACCACATTTTGCACAGGCGAAGCCGGGCGGGTACAGTAGTACTGGATAAAATAAATGAAATAACAAATCAGATGAACCAACACCAAATCCTGCAGCAGCATAGAAATAAGGTAGTATAAAGTTATTTTTAGTATTGGGAAACAATAAGGAGACACTTGTTAGAGAAGTGAAGTTTTATTACAACCCGATTTCTCTATTAAAACAACTTATATTTCTATAAGCTTTTCGTTACTTAATTTTTCTCTTCCGGTTTAATTTTACAGGTTTTTGAGGATAAAAACGATATCATTTTAAAAATGCTCTAAATATAATTTTAACAAGTAAAACTGCTTAACTTTTCACTAAAGGAAAAAAAAAATTGTTGATCAGTCCTTTTACTCGGTTTTATCTTAAACTGGTGACGTTAGCCTCTGATTGTTTAAGTCACAATTTTTATAGAACTGGACTTAGTGTATAGGGTAAAAACTCTGGTGTCCTGTTAAGATTTCCAGATACTGTCGACGTACAGAAATCAATATACTGCTGCTTAAGATTTGGAAATATGTACCAAGTATATGTATATCTGATATATTTTTGTGCATTTATCTTTTATTTTTAAAATTTAAAATATAATAAGACACTGTGTAGAAATAGGACAATATATTATATTAACAATTAAGCAAATATTTTTTCCACTTACCGGGTTTAATATTTAAGATCTCATATGATATCTTTGAGTTAGGTGTATTCGGCTCGTCGTTATCCGTTGCTACGATTTTTTCTTTGCTCAAAGTCCCCTATAAGCACAAAAGTAATATTTGAGACACTTTAAATTCTACTAAATTCCCGTACCTTAAGGTCTTGCTCAAATAGTTGTGGCCTAAATGCGTTTCTTGGGGGCATTTGCGGAAAGTTGTCATTTACATCTAGTACTGTGACGTTGACAAATGTCGAAACATGATTTGATGCTATAAAAACAATCAGTTAATATTCTTTATTTTAATTGAACTGAAACGATCCAATAATACATACGGCCATATTCGGGGCTGTTAAGATCGAAATTATCAGTTACATCCACGCTTATCAAATGAAATTCATTGCCATTATCTCTATCCAATTCAAACCCGTATTTTATATTAAGGGTGATTTCGCCGGTAGAAATATTAATATAAAATAGGTTCCTCGTAATTAATGAACCAGCGTTATTAATTGTATATTGCAAAACGTTGTGAGGCTCTGGATAAGATAATATGTATTTGTGTTTATTTTAAATCCGATATATTCTTTTAGTTCCAGAGAATGTTTTGCATAAAGTGACTAATCCACTATGGACTATATAATGTTGGTAGTTTTGTTTTATTTAAAAAAAACATTACACTTGGCGGGTTTCTAAGCATTAAGCAATTTTTCGTTCCCACACTCCACAGTGAAAGTAATGGGCAGATTCCATTAAACTTTGTTATAAATCGCGCGTTGTATCAAAGCGGAACAACAAACAAGTAAGAGTGTTATCATCGGCCTGGCCGATGCTTTGATACCCTCCACTGCATACAAGTCATGCAAAACTGGATTTGTATGGGAGGTACCAAACCTACCTATATAGCCCATTTTCAATACCAACCAGACGACGATAAAAAGAAGTCCTTTCACCAACTTTCATTCGCCTATGTCAATTCCTTTGGGCGCTATCTTGCTTTCAATAGACAGACGGACAGACAGACAGAATATATATACTTTAGGCGTTTTTCTTTTTTAGTTCAGAGCACAACCTGAACTGATATACAAAAAGTTCGTGTTTCTTTTTTAGCTCAGATACATCAGAGCTCAGATTTGTGTTTCTTTTTTCGATCTGAGCATAATCAGAGCGCGCTCGATGAGCTCAGAATAAATTGACGGAGCAGGCTGAGTAAAAAGCTGAATACACACTCGCAGTCACATTTGACAGAAAAAAAAACAGGATAAACAAAATAATTGAAATGGTGGACGACCTTTGTTGTTCTGGAACTAAAGGTTAACCAATTTAATAAATAAAAATTAATAAATTTTCAAATTATACATAGACAGAGAGAGCTCAGCTCTGAACTAAAAAAGAAAAACGCCTTTTATCTCAGTTGACTCCTTCTTGGCGGTACAAATGTAATGACATAGTGAATATACCTTCCTGTGGAGGCTAGGTATAATAAATGACACAGTAGATTTAGTGCTTAGCAACACATAAATATAATAATACTATCTACTCTATCTACAAATGCAAAACCAACAGATATAATGCATGTTTATTAAGCAGATAACCTAGAGCTTATAAGGAAAAGGCTAACCAATGCTCAAGAGAAAGTGCTAGGGCGACTCAACCCCAACACATGCAGTAAAATCTACCACCCTGGCGAAATAGTTTTCGTTCGTTGAAATAGGCGCTAAGGAAATACATTTAAAAAAGTCTTTATCGAAAAACTATTTGAAAAAGATCTAGGCACCACAGTTTCAATAAACGGCAAAATGATTCATAAGAGTAATCTCCGTTAATACTTTATTTTCCGTTTGTCATTCATCAAATGCACACTTCATAGCAGTAACCAAAGACTTGCCGTGGGTTTTTCAGTAGGCAGTTCACTATGTTTTCTACCGTAGTAAGATAGTGTATTTTTTGTTCTATTCCAGGACACTACGAGGACGCGATAGGCAACGATCCCATTACTATTCTATTACAGGTAGATTTATTTCTTGTTCTTTGTTTTTTTTTACTTTTTCTATTGGTAAAAATGTGCTTAGCAACTGTAAAATGATCAAATAATTTAAAAAAAGGCAAGTCCAACAGAAGACATTGCTTATGGAATGGCAACCATACAATCAAAGCTTGGATAGTGTTCGCCTATTATAATAAATTATTTCTTAATTATTAGCTGAACACACTGTGAAAATGGTTTCGCAATACCTTTTCATTTAAAGCAGTTGAATATTCAAATATTCATATTTTTTGTCAGTTTTTGTCACTGTGCAACCGACCTCTATAGTCGATTCCATATTTATCATAAACTAACTATTAAATAGACTGACTGCTTTCCTACGTCTCCCCGATATTCCCCGCAGATTTTTTTTCAATATAAGCCCCTCCCACCGCTCGCTATTTTACTGACGGTGAATACATGTGAAGCAGCAAGAAAAATACCGACACTCAGCAGCGTTCCTACATTGTGGCATCTCTACCTTTTTATGGGAATTTCAATTTTCGGTAAAATTTCCATGCGTAAAACATCAAAATTGTGGGAATATCAACCATCTGACAAGAAAACATTCAAACTACATTTCACAATATCAACGCACTTAATGTACATAAAAAGGAGATTTGCCTTTAGTAATAATTTCCAGTACCAAAAGTAATGATTATAATGTTAGCAAACTGCGATTTTTATACTGAAGATCAATTTAATGTTATTTTCTTTCCGATAAATACAAATTTTAATTTTAAAATCATGTTTTTTTCCATACAAAAATAGAGGTAATTTGAGTTTAATGAAAATGGAAAAATGAACACGCTTCGTGGGAAAAATAAAGAGAGAGCGCTAAGAACACTGACTGAGATTTAGTGTATTTCGTGAGTTGCTGTCAGCTGATGGATGCGTTCTGAGAGTTTAAATTCGGTGTTTTATTGCGCCACGATAACATTTGTTTTCTATTCTACAAAATTTAAAATAGCGAATGTAATCATCATAAATAAATAAAGGAATAAAGTGTGAAAAATTGATTCGTTGAAATAAAAGAAGATATTTTTATTCCTACAATTAATGTGTCTGTTTTGGTTTGTTGTTTTTGGGGAAAAAATATGTTAGTGGAATACTCAAAATTTATAAACACACCAAAATAATCAAAATGAAATTTCAATAACAAACCCAAGTAAATCTTTTTATTTATAAATCAACCACATCTTGACACGTTCACTCATGAAGCTTATTCAAACATTTCGTCGCGTTGTCTCTTTTTTATGCTAGCAAATATTTCGCCGGGAATGTAAATAGAAAAACGGCAATGGATTGATTACGATTATTATGATTTGAAATTTGATTTTTGAGTTATAATCTTTTCATGAAGATTCCATTTAATAGCGGAAAACAACAAAAGAAAAAAAAACAATTAAAATTTATTAGAACATTTTAAATAATTCCATTTCAAAACAACTGCTTCAGACAAGAATATGAATAATGCTAGTTTTTAATAAAAAACACACAACTGAAAAGTTTTTGTAGGCTATGAATGAAAATAATGTTACTATTTATTATTGTTTCTTCACAATTTTTTTTCTATTAAGACGAATTTGTTTTACTTGATGTTTTGTTTGTAATCATTAAAACAAAAATATTAATGTGAAAGGAGAGATTGGTTGCGAAACTTAAAGGAAATTATATGCGGAACATGCGAACAATTTTTTTATATCTATCGAAAATTCATTATAAAATAGCTTAAAAAATATTGCTTTTCTTTATATCCTATACATTAATTTCTATTCAATTATAAGAAAATCAAACAACTATTTATATAAAAAAGTAGCGTAAAATTTCAAGCAGGAACTAAGAAAACCTATGTTTTACAACACAGCCCTTGATATTGAAATGAGAGTCCACCTCAGACTACCGACATGGCGGTTTAAACAGGAACCGGAAGAGTGTAGGCTGTTTTTTTTTTTTTCAAGTATGAGTGAGTCCCCTTTGATTAACATAGGCACAAATACATGAATTCAAACTGGGCTACATCCAAGGTCAAATTCAGCTTGTAGGCAAATTCTCATTTTTGACTAAAGCTGTCAGTCTATTTAATAGTTAGTTTAAGATATTTATATTCTCAGACGACCAGAATGGGAATGAATAATTATATAAAATTCCAGCTGCTTTAAGGTTCTGCAAAAAATAGCGCACCACAGGAGAACGAAGCACTAGGGTGGGAATGGGACTCTGGCTCTGGCTGTTGTAAGCAGTGTTACCACTAAAAAAAAAAACGAATCCGGTCAGATCTGACCGAATGACCGATTTTAGTTATTTTTAAATCCGGTTAGAAAATCCGGTCAAAAAATAAAATAAAAATTTTTGACCGGAAGTCAAAAATGGAATATAGTAATATATTATAACTAAAAATAGAAAACGAAAATGATATTATATTATATTATATTTTATATGTTTATATGTATGTATTTTGTTTATTTTTTCAAACTAATATTAAATCTAATAAAACAAAAACAATCAATTCATTGAAAAGATTCAGTCTTCCAAAATATGGCTAAATGTACACATATTAGATAATGAAAAAAAATAAGAAGGATAGATACGTTATTTAAAAATTATGAAAAAATTCATCATCTTCATCGCTTTCTGAATCGCTTGAACTATAATTTTTATACACCTCGTTTGTCCCTATTTTTCGGATGACTTCATCGGGAATAATGCTATTGTAGCAACAAAAATTAAATGGGAGATTATTTCTAATCATCAGAATGCTATTTAATACAGAAAGTTTCATTTTATTTCTGTGTTTTGTTTTTATAAGATTTACACCACACAAACCAAAGCAAATAATTTTGCAAGAACACAGCGGTTCATATTCAGATTTACTTCCTATAAATCTTGCATGGCCTACTCACTTGTCACTTCAGCCTTGTTTGAATGCACACGCCCGTCACATTTGGTGGGAACATTCAAATGAGACTGCCGCGAGGAGCCGCTGTATTCTAGGATTATTCACAATAAATTGGTTTCTGTATGAAATTGTGAGTGTGTTCGTTAAGTATGGCCCGGTATCATTCAAATTAAAGAAATCTATTCCTCATTTCTGAACATAGAACAATATTATTTTTCCGGTCAAAAAAGGACTTTTCCGGTCAAAGAATTTTTTCGTTCCGGTCAAAAATCGGTTAGACCGGATTTCAAAATTTTCTCCGGTCAGGGTGAAGAGATTTCGGTCAGATCTGACCGGAATCCGGTCAGAATGGCAACACTGGTTGTAAGTTGTAGTTGTATGTTGAATCTTGCATGATCTTGCGTTGTGCTTGTTTTATCTTTAATTTTGTGAGGCTCTGGACAAGATAATATGTATTTATGCTATTTGAAATCCGATATATTCTATTAGATCCAGAGAGTGTATAATGTTGGTATTTTTGTTTTATTAAAAAAAAAACATTACACTTCGCGGATTGATCTCTTTATGCGAAACACCACGTGAACGATAGTCTAATTTGTAGGCACTAACTGTCTCTATCATCATCACTGGCGATTATATGCGCGATACTTAGACCAGTAAGCGTATTTTCATATATACTGATTTGTTGTTCAAAATTGGCTATTCGAGGCGATTTGTTATTGATGTCAACTATATATATTTTTACCTAAACAATAAATAACAAATAACTATAAGGTATAGACTTCCGGGTATGTACTTACACTCCCTTTTGTGATATATACAGAATCAGACAGTGTAATTTCATATTCGAGATTTTCAATTTTAGGAATATCGCATTGAATTATATTTTGCACTTGAAGAATTCCAGTTTTCTCATTTATTGTAACCAAACCATCTTCAGTCAATTCGCCGATAGGTCTTAAATTGTTATTACTTATTAAAAATAACATGGTGCATTTTCAAATTTACAACTTACCTCAAAGCATATGTAATATTATTATTTCCAGGCCCGTCTAAGTCGGAAGCTGAAATAGTTCCTGAAAATAAAAAAACAAAAGAAAATTCAGCAGTAGGTACACAAGTTCTTATATCCCTTTTTAACTTTCTCGATTACGTAGTAAGAGAAAGATATTGTATTCGTACAAAATTTCAAACTAGAGATTTTAATCAATTCTGACATTACAGTTCAGCAGACTGGTAAACGGAGGAGATGATTAACAAACCACTGTCACGTAGAATGACCCACTAAGTCATTCAGCTTGGTAAAAAGCTGGCCTGCGGGTTGACAGGAAAGAAATCCTAAACTCGACCAGGCCAAAGGATCTTATCTGCATGAGGGGACTTTATCTACCCGTGGAAAGGATTGAACGAAACCTGCAATTCCTTAACCCGGAATTACAATGCAGTCAGTCCTAGAAACGGGTGAATATACCCAGAATGGGTATATCGCTGCCGCTACTCCGAAAGCAAGAGTTTAAGGTCCGCGTAGGCATAGCGCGGTGCAAACTCCGTCTGTTAGCGGCCAAAGCAAATAGCGCAAATAAGTCTTCATCACAGTTAGGCAGCCAGAGCCGACCTCGTTCTGCTTATGGAAACGCAACGTATAGATGTCGCCCTGGTTTAAGAACCCTGGATACTTCGGGGAAAGATAAGCGGGCTGAACTCCAAAAACTTGGTTATTTACCACAATACACCAGTAAATGGTAAGTCTCGAACATGTATTGTCGCCAGCAAACAGCTAAAACTTTTACCTAGACTCAGCGACTCGGAGCAAACGGCTGTCAAATGGGACAGGGCAGAAAAAGGCGCCCTGGTATTGAAGGCAATCTATATGCCATATGAGACGGACAATCCACCATCAAAGCTATCCTGTACACTAGCCAGAACAACTGAAAGATATAGATGGGATCTGATGCCAACTCCCACCGTACGCTCTGGGGAAGTACGGATATTAATGTACTATGTGAGTCCCTTTTAGGATTCATAATTAGTAACAATCTCTTAATAGCTAACAGTGCCAATGAGCCGACCTTCGTAACTCGGAATAGACGTGAGGTTTTAGACTTAACACTCTACAGTAACTCACAAACTCTAACTGTGAAGGAATGGAGGGTGGAGGGTCTCCCTTGAACCATCCTTCTCAGATAACAGGATTATAGAATTTCTAGTAGACGAACAGATAATAGGCACAGGCAAATTCAGAAACCCAAGGCTTGTTGTGTATGCGTATTATGTACCCAACTAAATAGTTGTTTGTGCTAATGAATTGATACTCTCTCTCTCCAATAATATTCTTCGTATGTTGTATAATATGGTATTATATAGTATGAATAAGACTGACATTTTGCGATCTGTCAAAGTTGTTAAGTTTTTTAAATACCTCCGTGAATAATTTCAATTAAATGTAATTAAAACACGTAAAAAATATCAAATAGTTGATTTTAAACTTATTCCAAAAGAGCTACCTACATCTGTATAATAAAATCCGAGTAAGCCCTAGTATATAGAACTATCATAATTTCATCATTGCTCATGAATAAAAGAGGTGTCACGGAGACTTCACCTGACCATTTTAATAGTGAAAAACGCCTCCCAATTGAAACTCCGTGTAGCATGGAAAGTGAATATATAACAGGCATTAGTATCGAGAAACTGAAACAAATTCTCGACGAAAAAAATGCAGATCTTGCTAAGGGTCTCGCTTCAAAAAAGGATTTCCAGTTGCTATGTACGGAGATGACGAATTTAAAAGCAAAGCAAGAAGAGATTTCGGCAAAAGTAGTCCATCTAGAGAATCGCAACAAACTGCTGGAGGCTCAAATGGACAGGCTAATGCAAAAAAGCACAGAAAAAAACTTAATTGTCCACTTGCCAATAGAAAATAGTAATGATCCGGTGCAAAGTGCAAAGTCCGTCTGCGATGGACTGTTAGAGAAGTCCGAGGTAAACACCGAAATCGAAGACGCGTACAAAGTGCGTGGCCAAGATTCAAATAGCGCAACGGTTATTGTGAAAATGAAATCTCGCTACAGTGCAATAAGTGTGCTCCGTAATGCTAATAAGCTAAAAGGGACAAAAGTTAGTATCCGCAAGGATTTGCCGCAAAATGTTCGTCACAGGAGGGCTAAATTGGTTGCGGTCATGAAAGTTCTTCGCGAGTTTCGACCGTCAATAAAAATAACTCTAAATGATGATAAACTTTACGTGGATGGGAAAATGTTTTACTGGGATGTATCCGACGGACTGAGAAGTGGCAATAAGGAAGGCCTGGATGTAATAAAACAAACATTTGGAGAATTACCAACATCTTTAGTAAATTTATTACAAGAAATGCAAAAAAACAACACCGATACGCCAATGTCATCAAGAACTGTCAAACAGCAAACGCCAAAAGGAGCTGTCAAAAAGTCAACCGCGGTACACATGTCGGGTGGAAACCCAAGGGCACGTTCTCATGCGACATCTAATTGATTAGTACCCGTCTACCAGAACACCGAAAAACACCCATCAATTAAAGTTTTAAGTTATAATGTAGCAGGGCTAAATAATAAGATATTATTTGGAGATTTTTTCAATTATATACATGAATTCGATATATTTTTACTTTTTGAAACACATGTAGTAGATTATACAAAATTTAATTTTATGAACATTTTTTCGCAATATGAATTAAAAAGTATACCTGCGGTAAAAAACAATTTGTATGGAAGAGCAAGTGGAGGCGAATTATTTGGATACAGGAAGCAGCTAAAAGGAGTAAACATAATATTCAAACAAGTGGAAGAAGCTACTGTGATGGAACTTAAAATGGACGCTAAAAGCTTCCAGATAGTCCCAATATATCTTAATTGTAGTCATTGGCAGCGCGACTTTGATAAAGCAAGAGATCTATTAAACGCATTAGGATCAGCAGACTTAATGTTAATCGGCGACTTCAATGGAAGAATCGGATTAACGCAAAATAATTTTTCTAGTGGGTTCGACTCAGCATATTTAAAAGTACTTCGTAATTCAAAAGATGAGACCAGAGATAATAAAGGTGACAGAATCCTCGAACTAGCAGATGCTTTTGATTGCCGAATACTGAATGGGAGTTGCGATGGTGACCCACTTGGCGAATATACTTTTCTACGCGGCGCAGCATGCTCAGTCATCGACTATTGTTTTCTAGCTGGATCTTGTATTTCCATGCTCAGCGAGTTTAGAGTGGCAATGAAAACATTCTCAGATCACATGCCTCTTGAAATATCTTTTAAGATTTCATCTCCCTCTAGCCCGATGAACCCTGCGCAACTAGGACTGTTACCAAAGCTGATATGGAAAGACGAATTTCGAGAATTGTACCAACAAAATCTAAATGCGGAGCTCAGTTTATTGAGCGAATCTAGTACCCCTCCCAGTACTGAACTACTAACGGAGATCATAAAAAGAGCCGCACCAAAAAGAAATTTAATAGGAGAAATTCGTAGAGATAGAAAACAAAAATGGTTTGATAGGGAATGCATGCGAGCCAGAGACACTTCTTTTGCATATCTGAGATTACTGCGGGCAAGTAATTCCACTTCATTCAAACTTCTGTACGCCTTGGCTAATAAGTACTTTAAGCATCTCTGTCTTTCGAAAAAACAAGCATACAATCAGCAAAACGTAGACATTATTAATAAAGCGAAATCATCAGCAGAGTTCTGGAAGGCCGTGAAGGTCATAAATGGAAAGAGAAATGTTATCGCCCCAGGCCTGCAAGCAAATATGCTCCAATGCCATTTCACTCAGCTCCTCAACACACCGCAAGTCTCTGCATCGTTTCAGTACGCAGCCCCTTTGATTATAGTTGAATTCCTGGATGCACCTATTACTTTGGATGAAGTGAAAAGTGCTATTTCAAATGCAAAGATGAATAAAGCACCGGGAGAAGATCGCGTGCCCTTTGAATTCTACAAGAACTGTACCCCTGAATTTCTAACAGCACTTAAATCAGAATTCAATCGGATCTTCGAAACGGCGGACGTTCCAGAGAGCTTTCGAAAAGCGATAATATACCCGTTATACAAAAAGGGAGACTACGAGGACCCGGCTAATTATAGGGGAATATCTTTCCTGAATGCGTCAGCTAAGCTATTTGCAGCTGTTCTTTTCAATAGGCTGACAACTTGGGTTGAAAACGAAAAAATACTGCATGAATTTCAAGCAGGTTTTAGATCTAAATATTCAACTATTGACCAAATATTTTCACTTGTGAATATAGCTGAGACCTACAAAAAGAGGCGCAAAAAACTGTATGTATTTTTCGTAGATTTCAGAGCAGCATTTGATACCATACCACGTGAAGCCCTCTTTTACAAACTGTACAAAATTGGACTTTCAACTAAAGTCATTAACGATTTGAGGGCTATGTATGACAGTAATACGGCGTTCATCTGGGATGGGAATCACTTATCTGAGGAGTTCCGAACGACTATGGGTGTAAAACAGGGATGTATTCTTAGCACGTTGCTGTTCATCTTATATATTAACGACATAATAGACGCTATTAAAGGAGGAATAGAGATAAGCGGAACACGCATTCCTGCGCTGTTATTTGCGGATGATATGGCTCTCCTAGCAGATACTATAGAAGGTGCGCAGCTGATGATAAACAAACTAGAAATCTATTGCAAAACCTGGAACTTGTCCCTTAACCTAGCAAAGTCGAAGATGATGATTTTCAGGGATGGCGGTGGGAGGTACTGTCAAAGGGAAAAATGGACGTATCAGGGTGAGCCAATTGAAGTTGTGCGCGAATATAAATACTTAGGTGTTTTGATTGCATCAAACCTAAACATGAAGAGGCACTTAACATCGAAATTAGCGGAAGCAAAGCGTGCAGTCGGTGCAGTTTGGGGAAGATGCATCAACAATAAAAACATATCGCACAGCGCGAAGCAGAAAATATTCCGCGCAACTGCATCTTCCATCGTTCTTTATGGAGCGCAAGTATGGGGATACCGACCATATGAAGAGGTAGAAAAGTTTCTTCGTTATTTCATAAGAAGGACACTCAGACTGCCGAGCAGTTCGCCTATCTACATGCTCCATTTGGAGACAGGTATAGCCCCCCTGTTCTTGGACACACTCAAACTCCACCTGGATTATGTGATAAGAGTTATGGCAATGAGTGATCACAGATTACCAAAAATAGTTTTATCGCACATGATATCGACCAAGGGAATTTGCGTGCAAGAGTGGGAAAGGCTGGCCTCTGCTTGCGAGTACAATCTATCTGTTGCGCACAATGAGCAGTTAGTATCTCTTAAGATTAGGTTTAATACCCTACTGAAGAAAACAGGTCAAAGATTATATGACCAATTTGAAAGTGAAGCACTGGCATCTCAACACAGGTCATACTATAGCAGACTGAGCTACTATCCACGGGACAAAACTTATTTCTTGGATGGCGCATCCATCGATATGATAACCACTATCTTTAGAATAAGGGGGGAACTTTTACCTCTTAATTACATTCCACATCGCCCAGAACTTCCTATACTGTGTTCCATATGTAACCGGAAAGAACGTGAGGATGTATTTCACTTCGTAGCAGTATGCCCCATTCTAACAGAAATTCGTTTAAATATCTTTGGAGTACGCACACTTGAGTTGAATGAAATGATAAGCATATTCAACGGCGACAGAGGTTGGGACGCATTATATAGATATACAACTATTGCCCTACGTTATCGAAACTGTATAATTGCTGAAAATTTTTAAATTATTTTGTTAAATTAGGTATAAAAAATAGGTATACATATTGTTACAAATGTTTAAAATGTCAGTCTGGTAGACGGCCTTCGGCCAAACCGCTAAAGACTAAGATATTATGTTTTTTTTTTGTTTGAGTTTATACATTTTATGAAATAAAAAATAGTCATTAAAAACTAAAAAAAACTAGTATGAATAAAGGCAGTTGCATTTATACTCTCGAGTGGTGCGTATCATTTGAGCTCGGAATTCTATACATAACATGGTGGCAGCGGTGGGATCTGTGCCCGCGTAATTTAATTTTAGCTTGCGAATAGTTGTAACGTATAATAAATCCACATACGCAGTTAATTGAAAAACACCGCGCCTATATTATTTAAGACAGCAAAGATGCCTGATCATCCACCACCAGATGGATGGATGGGACGGGTGCTACATCGAGTAGCAGTTTTTCTGTTAGGTGTCCTGATCCGTTTACGTTCAGTAATCCGTCCGAATGGACAAAATGGAAGAGACGATTTGAAAGGTTTCGGATTGCGTGAAAGCTAGATAAATCTTCGCAAGAAGAACAAATCAATACGTTAATCAACCTATTGGGCGACCAGGCAGACGATGTGTTTCTCTCACTTAAGTCCGAAAATGAATATGAGAAAAAAGTTTATTCTAAGGTTATGATTGCTTTCACAAATCATTTCATTCTAAAAACCAACGTTTTATACGAGAGAGCAAAATTTAACCTTAGAGAACAAACGGATGGCGAATTAATAGAAGACTTTATAACAGACCTATATACTCTCTCCGAAAATTGCAACTACGGAAATCTTAGGGAAGAAATGATTCGCGACAGAATAGTTGTTGGTGTGCGCAATCGAAAGTTATCAGAGAGGCTGCAGCTCGAAACCGGTTTGACCCTCCAAAAAGCAATAACGGAAGTCCGACAGCATCAAGCTGTGCGAAAACAACAAAAAGAGTTGTCTACTTCCTCAGTTCATAGACTTTTCGCGGGAAACAGTAATAAACCGAATGCTGGGGAAGGCAACGACAAACCAAACCCACAACGAGAGCGCTTTGCACATAGGAACAGCTATCCAACAAAGAGCAAACGCTGTATTTGGTGTGGTTCAAACGAAATACATAAACGTCGCTTCTGTCTAGCGAACAATACACAATGCTTTAAGTGCGGCAAGATGAATCACTATTCAAAAGTCTGTATGATGTCTAAAAGGAATAATAATAAAAACAATTTGAATCAAATAGACGCGAGTACAGATGAAGGGAGCGAAAGTGACAATTATTTCCTAGGGAGTTTGACAATAAATCAAGTAAATAAAAATAGTTCGTGGTACGCTCATGACTTGGTAAATAATCAAAAAATAAAATTCGTGATTGACACGGGTTCACCAGTGGATGTTATATCAGAGGAAATATATATAAATCACTTCGAGAATACGAATAAGACAATTAGCGGCCCGGATGGATCAAATTTGAAGGTCTTAGGAATTTTTCCAGCAACCACTAAACACATCTCGAAGGAAGTCAAGAACACCATCTATGTAATACACGATTTTAAAACACCATTGCTTAGCTTAAAAACTAGTGAAAGTTTAGATCTAATTGCCAAGGGGAAACTGTATTGTATAAACGACGAAGAGTTGGCTGATAATCATTTAAAGTCGAAGGTGAATATTGCAACAGAGTTTCCAGAGCTGTACAATGGCCTGGGGTGTATAAAAGGTTTTGAGTGTAAAATTATTCTTAAGCCAAACGCTGTTCCCTTCCAGATATTTACGGCTCGTCGAGTAAACTCAAGGACAAAATTGACGAGATAATCAAATTGAACATAATTAAGAAGGCGGATGAACCAACGCCGTGACAAAGTCTAACGGCGATATAAGACCGTGTGTGGATCTAACACAATTAAATCTAGCAGTAGAACGAGAAATATATCCGATGCCAACCGCCGATTACACACTGGCTCAACTTTCCGGTGCCAAGGTTTTCTCGAAACTTGATGCTAACTCGGGGTTTTGGCAAGTTAAGTTAAACAAAAGTTCTCAGTTATTAACAACATTTCTTACTCCCTTTGGGAGATATTGTTTTTTAAGGATGCCATTTGGAATTAGCTTAGCGCCAGAAATTTACCAAAAGCTAATGAAGAAACTTCTACAGGGCATACCAGGCGTAGTGTGTCAGATCCACGACATCTTAGTTTTTGCATCAAGTACGGCAGAACACGACAAAATTTTACGTCAAGTGCTAAGCAGGCTAAAGGAAAACGGACTCACTTTGAACAGAGACAAGTGCGAAATTGGAGTCACTTCTTTAAAATTTCTTGGTCACCGTATCGATGAAAGAGGCATCTACCCCTGCAAATCAAAAATTGAGGCGATCACCGAATACCCAACACCAACAAATGTTACCGAGCTGAAACGATTTCTGGGTATGGTGAATTTCTTGGGTAAGTTTGTGCCATTTTTGTCCGAAATCAGCGCACCCTTAAACCAACTTTTAAAATGTAATATAAGCTTTCTATAGGATGTGCCACAAGAACAAGCATTTCAAAAGCTAAAGAAGATGTTAACAAACGCCCCAGTACTGAAATTGTACAATCCCCATCACAAAACTATTATTTCCTCAGATGCTTCATCCTACGGACTTGGATCCGTACTTTTGCAAGTCGACGAAAACCAAAATCAACGACCTGTAGCATACGCCTCTAGGACTATTTCAGATGCAGAAAAAGGGTAAGCACCGATCGAGAAGGAAGCACTTGCACTTACTTGGGCTGCAGTAAGCAAATTCCCAGAATTTCTAACGGGCATTCATTTTAGCATTTAAACCGATCATAAACCGTTGTTGTCCATTTTTTCGAAAAAAAAAACATCGACGATTTGAAGACGAGCTCAAAGTTTCCGCATGAAAATGATGAAATATACATTTGATATCTACTACACAGCAGGCAAATTCTTAGTAGCTGCAGATGCATTGTCACGCCATCCCATAAGCAGCGGAGAGAACGCGAATAACTCACTGGAAGAAGAGGCCAAAGCATTTGTAAACGCTGTCGTCGAGAACCTGCCAGCAAGGACATCAAAACTTATAGATATAATTAACACTCAGGAACATGATTCCATTTTAAATCAAGTAAGACAATTTTGTTTAAATGGTTAGCCAGACAGATACCATATAGAACCAAATGTTCGCAATTACTTTAATGACCGATATTCTTTATCAGTAAACAACAACATTTTAATGCATGGTTGTAGAATTGTAGTTCCGATGGGCCTTCGAAAGGACATTCTTGAAAAGATACACCTTGAACATCTCGGAGTAGTAAAGTGTAAGGCAAGGGCAAGAAACTCTGTTTGGTGGCCCAGTTATACCAAAGATATCGAAGATTACATAAAAAAGTGTTCTATATGCATACAACAGTTAACTCCACGACACGAGCCTATGATTAAAAGTGAAGAGCCTGACCGACCCTGGCAAATTGTTGGCGTGGATCTATTTTTCCATAAATCCACTCCCTATTTAGTAGTCAGCGACTATTTCTCAAGATACCCCGCAATCGCGCTCTTAGAAAATCAAACTACACAGTGCATTATGAACCATATGAAATCAATCTTTAATGGACACGGGGTACCGGACATAGTAAGATCAGACAACGGTGGACAATTTCAAACTATAAATCACTCTACGTTTTCTAAATTTGGCAACGAATGGTGCTTTCAACATGTAACGTCATCACAGAGATACCCAAAGCAACGGGTTCATCGAGTCGGCTGTAAAAATAGTGAAATCGTTATTGAAGAAGAACATCGATCCGTACATTCCTTTAAAGGAACACAGATGGACACCTCTAGCGAACGGCCTCTCCCCTGCAGAAATGTTAATGGGCAGAAGGATTCGGACACTTTTACCTATCGATGGGTAACAACTTCGTCCGGGACGTACAGCAGATCATTTTCAAAAAGCAATTGATCAAAAACTCAAGGAAAAGCAATGTATCGATTACAATAAACGACATGGTGTCATAAAACGCGAGGAATTTAAACCGGGGGATGTAGTTTGGATCAGAGATATTGGACTATATATAAATTGGCTGACACTCCAAGATCGTACTTAATCGAAACTAAGCGGGGGACCTTGCGCAGGAACTCGCATCATTTAGTTCATGGAAGATATAAGGAGGTTCCATACGTGCCGTGGGAAGTTAAAGTGACAGAAATAGTAACCGATAAAGAAACATCAACAGACAATTATTCACAAAATTCCAGTTTAAATCAAACTCCAATCGAGTCAACAACTGAGGGGATTATAGCGAAGTCCACCAAAACTGAGGAGCAATTGGGAGTGACGACAAATACGGACGTGTTGTCAAGAAGCCTGATCGATTCATTCCATGACTTAATAGCTACCTTATTTATATCTATTGCATTTGGAATTTTTAGTTTCATTAATTTTTTTTTCTCTGTTTGAATTAATATACTTAATGAATATACTTATGAATTTGTATATACCTATATATATAAAAAAAAATTTAAGGGAAATGTTGTATATGCGTATTATGTACCCAACTAAATAGTTATTTGTGCTAATGCACTGATACTCTCTCTCTCCAATAATACGCATCGTATGTTGTATAATATGTTATTATATAGTATGAATAAAGGCAGTTGCATTTATACTCTCGAGTGGTGCGTATCATTTGAGCTTGGAATTCTATACACAACAAGGCTCACCAACTGGAACACTTTTTTCTTAGAGGCCGTGAGGAATGGCCAAAATCTAAAAAATTAAGAAATAAGAACACCAGATGAAATTGATGCATTCACAAAAAAAAACAAGTAAAAGTGTTATGATCGGCCTGGCCGATGCTTTGACACCCTCCACTGCATACAAGTCATGCAAAATTGGTTTTGTATGGGAGGTACCAGAACTACTTGACCAACATAGCCCATTTTTAATACCAACTTGACGACAATAAAAATATTTCATGTTTCACTTGCCTATGTAGTTTATTTTCGAGGCTATCGTGTTTTCAACATGCGTTTTCTAATATTGGTTTTGTATGGGAGGTACCAGAACTACTTGACAGACACAGCACATTTTTAATACCAACTTGACGACAATAAAAATAAGACCTCTCACAAAATTTTACTTGCTTATGTAGATTCTTTTCTACGCTATCGTGCTTTCAACATATGTTTTCTAATATTGGTTTTGTATGGAAGGTACCAGAACTATTTGATCCACATAGCCCATTTTCAATACCAACCTGACGACGATAAAAAGAAGTCCTCTCACCAAATTTCATTCGCCTATGTCAATCCCTTTGGGCGATCGTGCTTTCAACTGACAGACAGACAGACGGACATGGCTAAATAAGTATATATGTATATGTATATATATGTAGATTCTTTTCTACGCTATCGTGCTTTCAACATATGTTTTCTAATATTGGTTTTGTATGGAAGGTACCAGAACTATTTGATCCACATAGCCCATTTTCAATACCAACCTGACGACGATAAAAAGAAGTCCTCTCACCAAATTTCATTCGCCTATGTCAATCCCTTTGGGCGATCGTGCTTTCAACTGACAGACAGACAGACGGACATGGCTAAATAAGAATATATGTATATGTATATATATGTAGATTCTTTTCTACGCTATCGTGCTTTCAACATATGTTTTCCAATATTGGCTTTGTATGGGAGGTACCAGAACTGCATGACCGACATAGTCCATTTTTAATATCAACCTAACGACGATAAAAATAAGTCCTTTCACCAAACTTTATCCGCGAAGTTTGATTTCTTTTGACAATATCGTGTTTTCCACAGAGAGGGAGACACATGGGGTCTAATATTGATTTTGTATTGTAGGTCAGACAAACAAACATACAGACGGACATAGCTAAATCGATTCAGAGTGTGATCCTGATTCTGAATATATACTTTATGAGGTTTCCGGTAACTCCTTCTTGGCGTTACAAATGTAATGACAAAGTGAATATACCTTCCTGTGGAGGGTATAATAATAATATTTTTTTTAAATTTGCGTTTATAGTAATTAGTTTATTCAATTCTATTTGCTTCTTCTCAATTTCACTAATTTTTAATTGTTAAAACAAATCAGATCATAATTATCATATTTCTATTGTTATTCATTTCATCTTTTCATAACTGTTATTAAATATTGTTATTCTTGTCTATGGATTGAAAAATTAGTTCATATTATTGAAATATTGAGTTTAGCCATAACAAACCAAGATTGGTTGGATTTTAATGGTAAATACTTTTTTTTTGTCTTAATTTCGTTTTGTTTTCTCTAAATTTTTCCATCAATATCCATACATTATTTAAACGTTTTTATTGCATGTAAATAGTTTAATAATTAGATTACTCATGTTTCATTTAACTTTTAAAATTATAATCAAAATGTTTATATTTAAAGGCATGATAACCCAGGAATGGCGTAGGTTACAGGAAAAGATATAACTCTAATTTAGGATGGGTTGGGTGGCCAAGGAGTCGTATTTAATCATTTAAGACATCA
Organism: Cheilosia vulpina; assembly: GCA_916610125.1. Classification (NCBI taxonomy): domain Eukaryota; kingdom Metazoa; phylum Arthropoda; class Insecta; order Diptera; family Syrphidae; genus Cheilosia; species Cheilosia vulpina. The sequence goes on along the minus strand of OU744276.1, from coordinate 56,030,906 downwards.
TACCCTGACGATTTTCTGCCTCTGACCAAGGATGACTCTAAATTTTCAGATTTTTCAATGATCAGTTTTTTCCTTATTTTTCTTTTATTTGTACTATACTGTCGCCTGATCCAGCCCTTAGCCGGGATTGCCTCATCAGCAAGATTTGCGACCTCTCTATGCTCCACAGTGACAAACCCACAAGCGAATCTTGCGGCTCTATGTCCGTTTGACTCGGCAAATTGAGCTTGAGACAAGCAGCTAGTTGACAACTGCAACGACGCGAAGGACGGCGGGTTGTCTCTAACGGCTCTATGCAATAGCTCCTAACGTATTAACTCCTAATGAAATAGTTCCTAATGGAACAAATTCTAACAATAAACGCAACAATTCCTAATTTTTAAAATGAAATAAGTCCTAACTCCGGATGAAATATCTTCTAACCTAAACATGAAATAAATCCTAACATTTAGGAGTTCTTTCACAATGAAACAATTCCTAGCAGTACCAAATGAAAAAAGTCCTAAAGTGCAAAATATTTCTATATATTTAAGTAAGCGTCAGTACATGTTTAATTATAAACTTGGATGTTGTCAACCACTACGGATCTGCATACAGGGCATCTAATAAATTCGTCCTCATCGGAATGTAAGTTATCGAAGCATTCGGTACACAGTTTTAAATGTTTACAAGGCAACAAAAGAGTGTTTGGTCGTGTAACGCAGCAGATGATGCACAAGTACTCATCATCATCTTCTCTTTGTATCGAGTTAGAAGTGCTTGGCTTATCGTCCTCATCACTGTTGTGCTCTTCACCATCTTCCAAGTGAACATCGAAAATATCTTCGTCCGGTTCCATTTCGACGCATATGCAATTTTTAGGAAACACCATCCTGTTGATAAACATAACTGCCGTTATTTTTCCTGCGAGCAATTCCCTACTGGCATCTTCAATTTTTTGCGCCCTTTCTACATACATCGACTTTCTTTGTTTTGAAGAACCATGAGAACCACCGCTAGAGGTAAGCAGTTCAAAATCTGTACTTTTGGAAAATTCTTCTGTTTGTAAAGATTTTACAAATTTGAAGAAATTACCATTTTTGTTTATCATCCGGCCCAAAACACCATTATAGGCTTCTACGGCTGACGTTGTCCGAGTGTGCCTCATAAAAACGGAAAATCCTTCTGGTTTGACCTGCAGAAAACGTAAGTAAGAAAAGGAAAAAACCAATTGGTTAGTATTTACCTTTTGCATCCATTGATTTTCAAAGTAGGTAAACAATTTCAAAAACCTTCCTTCAGCATCAAAGGTATTCACACTTTCCTTAATAATTTCATAAGTCGGTCTTATCTGCGTGGATGGTAACAAGGGCAAAGAAAGCAATTTATGATAAGCCTGGGAGCCCGGCTTAGATCTTCGCAAAAAGCATGCCAAATCTTTAAATTTGGTTGCTATATTTCTCCTTATTGCTTGACAGTAATGGAACCAGCAACCGTAAATTTGACCAACGCTAAAACTCTCCTTTATGGCACTCTGAAGCGCTACCTCATAGTCAGTCATCATAGTTTGACATGTCAAATTTATTATGTTTTTATGTATGTATGTGAACATAGTTGTGTAACACTTCTTTGACTTCTTATCCAAGAGGATAAACAAGAATGGAAATACCTGTGGATATATAAATCACTATATTGAAATTGACTCCCGCGCCCTCCCCGCCGGCCGCGAGCCGCGCGTACGCGACCCCCCTCGGCCGATAATAGAGTTGATTTTTATGTTTGGATAAGTTACCTTATTGAAGTATTCAACATATATAACAAGTAGTTGGTTAAAACATCCAATAGGGACCACAGAAAATGTCCCATCCGCCAGGAAGTTACGGTTTGCCCGTGGAATATTCTCCTCCATTAATTTTATTATTTTCTGTGACGAAAATATACAAAAGGAAAAGTCTTCTTCCGCAATGCAGGCTTTAAAAAAGTTGTACTGTTCATATTTGTGTAAAGCTACACCAAAATTATTCCAAATATGTTCCCTTTGGAAAGCTTCAACAACCTCAAGGGCAGATTTTGGCGAGGTAATAAAAACTTTTGCTGTTAAATTCTGCAATGTTCTTTTTAACTTGTGGAAATCCAAGTTTTTTGTTGCGCTTTGGTTACTACAATTAAAAAATGCAGCGTGCAAATCCGAAAAAAGTTTAATAAGATCAATGAACTTACTTGGAACAAATCGTCTGGAACGTATTGCGAATGCCACTCAAAGCATTAACATCGCTTAAGACACGTCCTACATCAATACACTCTGTCTTTATAGAATTTAAAGCTTTTAATTCTTTATAGAGATCCTCATTGGGAGAATGGTTATGGTCCACAAATTTCACTGGTTTTGAACATACACTATTTACAATTTCAACTTTTGCCTTGCAATTTTGGTTATAGCATACGTAATATTGCTTATTGCGAATTTTTGTTTTTTTTATATATAATTGTTTTTCACTTTTAACATATAATAATTGACTATTCTTCCTCTTTCCACTAATTATTTCGAATTCCATTGTTTTTTTTTAACGCGACCGAATGAACTTGTCAACAAGAACACTAGTTACCAATTGATTTCCTAGGGTACGACAAGTTGTTATAGTTTAACGGTTTACATAAAAAAAAAAAATATGCTGTTTGAGAAACAAAAATTAACTTAAGAAATATGATTTTAAGGAAAATGAAGTAACTCCTAACATTGATGAAATAACTCCTAACAACATTGAGTGTAACAACTCCTAATTAGGTTTTATTTCATTCACATGATTTTAGGATTTATTTCATGATGAAATAATTCCTAACACTTTAACATGCAATAAGTCCTAACTTCGATGAAAATAAATCTAACGTTTAGGAGTTCTTTCATGTGTATTAACTACTAACTTTGTATGTAAAATTTTAGGTTTTATTTCATTTTTTTTGTTAGGAGTTAATACGTTAGGAGCTATTGCATAGAGCCGTCTCTAACTTAAGTTAAGATAATTTGTTAAGATACGTAAGGTCTACAGTGGCCAAACCAATAAAGTGAAAAAAATAACAAATAAATTGGTTTTCTTTTAAATCGTTTTTTTTTGGTTTAAGAACTAAACAAAAGTGACAGCTCAATAAAAACTCAAAGAAACAGTAGCACAATAAGTGAATCATAAGTTAAAAATAGATTAAATCACAATCATAGTGACAGTGAAATCTATAAAGTGGAAATACAAAATTCAGAAAAAACTCACAGTGTTCATAAGGTGGTGAAACAAAGTGTTTTGAAGAAAAATTTAGCAAGTGCACGTAGAAACAAACCGAAGAACATTGATATAAATCATCATGGCCCAACAGCAAGCATCTGTGAAACAGTGTCTCATAACACTGACAGAAATAATGGTACGGCAAAGTCAAACACAAAACTAGAGGACAGTGATAGAAAAACAAATGGAGTTCATGCGGCCATTTAACGGTGAACCAGGAACCTTACCTTCTTTTATTGCCATAGTGGATCAAGTCATGACGGAGTACGGCAATAACCAAGAACTTATTTTCAACATCATTTACAATGAAAAAATAACTGGAGCGGCGAAAAAGTACCTAACCACAGAAGTACCAGCATGATGGGACGAATGTAAGCAGAAGTTAAAAATACACTAGAGAGCGACTAAGGATCCAAACACAATCAACAGGGAGATAAACAACCTCAAGGCATTTACAATAAGTCAATTACATGATAAAATCCGAGAAATCGTTAACTATATTACTGAATGTGCAGCCTTTAATGCAAATGGACCAGTCAACACATCAGTACTTTTTAAATGACCTAGTTTAATGTCGTTTTCCATTGGGCAAAAAGAAGCGTCCGGGAGAGTCCGGAATCGACAAAATCACTTCTGAAACCGTTCCATTGGCACAAAAAATACTCTTCTAGTGATTCTGAGGAGAGAATTTCGCTTCTCGATTTGAAGTCAGAATCCACTCAAGAAGCACTCACACAAGTGTAATTTTATGTATTTTATACAAGCCAACTGACAGCAGCCGTAGATATTTTTTTTCGCATTTCACCAATACTATTGTGGATTCTGTCAGAAGCTGTTTTGTTGTTCCATTGGATTTCAGAATGAGTGGATCCCCGAGTGAAACCAATGGAAAACGACATAAAATTATTTTTTGTAATGTAAGGTAGAATTAGAATTAAAATTAAAGTAAAAATAAAGTGAGTTTGATTTCTCCAAGTGAACACGACGGTTCATTTATTGGCGCCCAACTTTTATTTTCCCGAGACAACGCGAATGTGGTTTCAAAAGTTCTTATAAAAGAACAATAGACCCGTCCGTCTACCGCAACTCTTTGTCTTAAGACTCACGAACCTGAAAAAGGATAATATTTAATCGTGCTGTAACGTTTGTTTCAAATTGACTGGATCTGAAATTTAAAATTTGAAAATTAGAGTTTGTTGAAATTGTGAAAGTTGAAGACATAAAGCAGAATGAAGAGTATTTTCATGTAAGTGGAGTGCCTTAACTTTTTTTTCCATATAAAAAAAAACAATAATAATACATTTAAGCTTCCTAACTAGACAGGGTTAAGACAATTTTTGCAAAATTTTGACGACTTCGCTAAGCTTAGGCGATCCTTTTGGTTTAATTCACTCGAAATTCGAAGTCGATGGCGACACACGCACAGAGAACAAGTCTTAAAATTAAACAAAATAAAAAACGTATATATATAGCTGTGTTAGTTTGCGAAGAAAATCGATCATGCATGATCATACTCTTGTAAACCCCCCTTAACTCGTCACTCCACCTGTAAATTTTTTCTCAACTGATTGCGGTGTTGGCAGCAACCATCAGGCCGCTCTCTCTACAACCATAATAGCTGGCGGTGAACCTTCATCATCTGAGTCTGTTAAAAAGCCTATAACTCTGGAGATGCTGTTCGCTGAAATTATAAAATTGCAACAACTAATTACCGATGCGCTCTTAAATTTTCCAAAGCTCTGGAAAATAACAATGAATCTCTCAACAAAAAGATCGTTGCCTTGGAGGTGAAAGTGAATTTGCTAGAGCAAAGAGAGAAACAGTGTACAGTGGATGTTGTAGGTATTCCCGGCGTCAGTAATGTAAATGCGCGTAAGAGAGTGATGAAGCTTATTACTGCAGGTGTTGGTGTGCAAATCGCTCCGGATGAGATTGAGTCTTGCTACATAAAGCATGTAAGAAAATCATAGGCAAAAACTAACACAAATGGTAATATTCTGTGTGTACGTTTCTCATCTCTTTCATCGAAGGAGAAGATAGTGAGCAAATTGCGTATGGACAAAATCAAGCTTTCTGCTAGCATCTACAGCAACAACAACAGCGATAGTGGTAGTGGCAGCGGCGCAAGAAGTGGCGGCAAGATCTTTATCAACGACTCCCTCACTATGTACACAAGATCTCTTCTTGAAAAGGCAAAGCAGCTAAGACTAGAAAAAAAGTGTCAGTTTGTGTGGACAAGAAACTCATCCGTGCTCATCAGAAAAAAAGAAGGAGATAAAGTGATCAAAGTAATTCGTTTGGAGGACTTTGGTAGACTAGAATATTAAATTATTTTTATAATTTTAACTTATGATTAATATGAACTCAAATAATCCATCAATTAGTTCTCATAATAATTCAAATGATACATTTTCTTTCTTAAATTCTGATAGTTTTACATGTCTTTGTATAGATCATCCAAACAAAATGTCTTTTTCATGTCTTTCTGTAATTCACCAAAATATCCGCAGTATGCGTAAAATGTTGATACATTTTTAACTCACCTTGCATCTTTAGATCACTTACCGGATCTCATCTTTCTATCCGAAATATGGATATTTGATGATGAAGTTTCGAATAACGAGTATTCCATTCCCAATTTTACATTCAAAGCAGCGTGTAATAACTCTTATTCTACTGGTGGTGTCGCAGTGTTCTATAGAAGCGATTTATCTTCAAACTTTGTCATTGATAGTTTTAATCTAAATAGTGCCGATTTAATTAGTTTAAATTGCGAGATTTCTGGTGCTCAATACTGTTTTGTCGGGGTTTATAGATTCAATTATTGTACAGTCAATGTCTTTCTGGATGATTTCTCTCGCTTTCTTGATAATATTGTGTGTAAGAATCTAATAATTTTGGGTGATTTTAACATCGATCTTTGTAGTAGCTCAGTTGATGTTGATAGTTATTTTTCGATTATGTCTTCTGTTGGCCTCGATAGTTTGATATCACTTCCTACTCGTGGGGTTTACGATACAAACTCGTGTTTGGACCATATTTTTATTAGATTACATAGAAATAATCCTTCTAAGTTTAGATCAGCTATATTTTACCTCAAGATAAGTGACCACTGCCTAAGTACCATCCAACTTGACCTTCGGATCTCCAGATTGAAACAATATGAAGCCAAAAAGTTTACAAAAATTAATTTTTCCGCTCTCAAGACAGCTTTAATTTTTGAGTTTTGGGATGAAGTCTACAGAGAGCAAAATCCATCTATTGCTTTCGATTTGTTTATTAATAAATTACAATTGCACTTATTTCGCGCAAGTACACAAATAAAAAAGAGCAACAAATTGAAACTCCTTAAGCAGCAGTGGATGACTAGTGCTCTTATTCAAAAAATTACACAGAAAAAACTTCTATAAAAAAACACCCAAGTAACTTTAGGCTAAAAAGTTATTATGATAAGATATGTAAGGAGCTGAAAATTGAAATACCTCTTCAAAGAGATACTTTTTATTGTAATATATTAGCTAATAATATTGGTAATTCTAAAAAAGAATGGCAGGTTGTCAACGACATTTTAAATAAAACTAAACCTAACGTGGATATCGCAGTTACAGATACTAATAACGTCATTATATCTGAGCCTTTTGAAGTTGCCAATGTGTTTAATGACTATTTTGCCAATGTAACAAAATCTATTCGTGATTCCACTCTTAATAATGATTCTGTTTGTGTATGTAAGAGCACTCTTACTCATGACCCTTTCGAAAGACAAAGTTTTTTCTTCATTTGAAATACACACCTTCATACAGTCTCTTAAAGCATTTAATTCAACTACATGTGATCAATTTTCAAGTAATGTTTTGAAAACTATATATCTCTTCTTGTTTCAGATGTATTATGTCATATCTTCAATATGAGTATACAAAAGGGTATTTTTCCTGACTCACTTAAAACAGCTGTTGTAATTCCACTACATAAAAAAGGGGATACAATGTCTTTAAACAATTACCGCCCAATATCCCTTTTATCGGTTTTTTTCAAAAGTCTTCGAGAAGGGGGTCAAATCAAGAATGCTGTCTTAACTAAATAAATCAAGTTTCTTCAGTGATTCGCAGTTTGGTTTTCGCAGTGGCAAATCTACTGAAGATGCCTTATTAAAGCTGTGCGGTGAAATATATAATAGTCTAAGTGAATCTGATATCCCTGCTTCCCTGTTCATTGACATCACCAAAGCTTTTGACATGATTGATCATAAGATATTGCTTGGTAAACTTTATAACGCTGGTTTCCATGACTGGTTTACTACTTGTTTAGAAAATCGTAGTCAGAGGGTTAGGATTCGAAATTGTTTGAGTGAAAAAGTTCGAATCAACATAGGTGTGCCACAAGGATATGTTTTAGGTCCCATTCTGTTTTTGATTTTTGTAAATTCGCTTTTCATTCAACCTATCAAAGGTAAACTTACAGCTTTTGCCGATGACACCGCCTTGTCTTATCACGGTAAGTGTTATTTTAACATTTTTTTGGATGTTAATTATGACCTAGATTTAATGAGGAGATGGTTCAAACTCCACAAATTGGTCATAAGTAATAAAACAAAGTTCATGCTTTTTAACATAATGGGTAAAATCTGTGAAGATATGCCTTTACATTACCATTCACCCAATTGCAATAGATTCCGTTTAGTTAATTCCGGTACACACGATAACAATATACCCACTTTTGATTTCCATGCACGTTGCTCTGCTGACTGCTTTGAAATCGAACGTGTAGACAGTTTTAAGTACTTAGGTATTACTTTGGATTATAGGCTCAGTTGGAGAGAACATACTATGCTATTAAAGCAATATCTAAACAGTGCTGTTAGGCATATTTACCATCTTAGTCTGTATTGCAGTTTGCCTGTCTTAAAGCTAGTCTATAACGGTATACTTAAATCTAAACTCCAGTATGGTATAGCTTGTTGGGGTGGTACACATTCCAGTAAAATAGAGCCTCTGCTAATCAAACAAAAACATGCTATCCGTATCTTATGCAGGGTTAATCGTCGAACTCATAGTTTTGAGCTGTTTAAAAGTCTTGGTTTTCTACCTTCAAGACATTTGTACTGTTATAAGGTTTTAAAAATATTTTTTGAAAATTCCGGCTATAACTCCTCAACCATAACCATTGTCAAAATTTTTCGTATTAACACCAGAAATTTCGTCAATTTACCCACTATAAAAAGATCGCATTTTTCTCGCTTTTATATTATCTAAGATGCCAACGAGTTAAATCTGTTTTTCTTAAAAATGTTAAGTATTGGCTTTTTTCTTTAAACTATGATATTATTGGTGATTTGCTGATTCCTTTGGTTTAATTTTTTTTCTCTTTTTGTTACTGAATTTCTTTTTTCTAAATTTTTTGAAAACATTTTTGTACTCAATATTTTTTTTTTATTTTTTTCATCTCTGCACTTTATCGCATCCCCATCGATAAATTAATACTTGTTTGTTAACTATGATTCGTACATTCGCCTCTTGTCAGATTTCTGACAACAGAATGTATGTAACTATTTCATTTTTAAGCTAAAAGCTGTATTCTTTTAAAAAAGCTTTATGATGAACTTTGATTAATCTTCTGTATAGCTTTAAGTTTTTTGAAAGAAATAAAGATAATAATAATTGCAAAAATTTCTGGCAGATGAATTTCTTATGGTCAGCTTTACAAAACATGCACGAAGGCTTTGCAGCGGCAGTGGTAGTCAATGCTTTGGATACCCCCTGCCTTTTGTGGTGTTCGTCTGTTAGTTTATATGTTTTTGTACCTAATGCTTCCAAAGATTAAAAGCCTGTCTCAGGGAAGTATAAATATTCCAAAGATTGAAGAAATGTCTCAAGGAAGTATAAAAACTCATTTACGGTTGACAGAACGATCCAACCTTACTAATGTGTGTAGTAAGAGCTGATCCCAGTTCTCTGTGTGGACACAAGTGCTTGTAGACTCAGCAGACATTCCTGTGCTGTGCCATGGAGGCTTTTGATCATGGATGAGCTTTCATTGTGAATCAATGGTTGTGTCATTATCTTATTTAGTAGAGCTGTACCGAGCAGACGATTGTATGTAAAATGCCTTATGAGATTCTCCGCGTCGCCTGTAAGAGTTGTCTTTAAATAGAACATCTTTTAGCATTAAGGTATTGTTGGATTATGAATCAGCTATTATGAAATTAACGCCATTTTAAATAATCGCCATGCAATTCAGGTAAAGTAAACCTTGGTAGATTAAGCGCGGAATCGTTCATTGATGTGGATGATATGGGCGAAGGTGTAGGAGGTTTAGTAATCAACTCATCTATTTTGGTAGACAGTTGTACAATCAAGTCTTGTGCTATTTCTTCTAGCTCCAAGTACTCAGTTAAATTATAGCCCAATGCTATGTGATCAACCTCGAGTTCTCCTAGCTGCCGATGTAGCTCTTCCATCTGGAGCCAGTATTTATTAATTCCAGCTATCTTCAGCTCGTGGAAGGCCTTTGGCCGATTTGTGACTATATCATCGAGGCTGCCAAAAAGACGGTGGAGAGTGTCATCAATGATATTCTCTCGTCTAATTAGTTTGTTGACCTCTGATGATGACTCAGTCATTGCTTGAGGAGCGCAATGCTGAACATATTGCCAGCCATGTAGGGTGTATCATGTTTGATTACGGCCGCTATTGATGCGTGGTTGTCCTGAAATTTTTGCCATATATTCTCAATACGCTCGAGCCTGTCGAGCTTGTACTGCCTCGTTTTCCGCCATGCGCTGTCCTTAGAGATTGCCAAATGCCCCTTACCACTGGTGGGGGGAAGCAAATAGGCTAATCACGTCGGGGTCACCAATGTTTTTTTATAAAGCGAACTTGCCTTAGCAAATAGCTACACTTAGCCAGAGTGCAAAACCCTTGCAAAATTGTTCTGGAGGTTCAATTGCCTGAGTATAACACCCGTGCAAGTAAAAAAAAAATGAACAACTGCAATGAATGGTATTAAAACGAATGATTATTTTTATTTTCTTACACCTATTTATAATATGATTGAAACTTAGTATAAAATTGCGTTATCGCATCACCAGCGTCTAGCGCGACTAAAATTGCGACACCTTATGGGTATGTGGTAAACTTATCTATACTTAGGTATAACTTAACGGTATTTATTTTTACTGCTGATAATAGGTGAACAATAAGGTGATTTTGAGCTTAATTTGAGCTCACACATTCTTCATTATAAATAATGTTATATTAAGTTGACAATGACTTGAAATCAAGTTGTTGCATTCTTAGAATGAAAGAACTTCCGGCTTAATTTACACATTCTTCATTGCGATATGTTTAAGAATAAATAATCTTATTTTAAGTTTACAATGATCTAAAATCAAGTTGTTTCAGTCTTCGAATGCAATGACTTTGGGCTTAATTTAAGCTTACACGTTCTTAATACTGCTATAGAACAATCTTAAAATAAGAATTTAAGGTTAATAAAACGACATACTCAAAGCAAGGTTTTTGCACTTGGATTAAGAATGTCTGATGTTCGTCAACGGATAGGCTTGATCCGACACTGATTATCTTGATTTTATCTCGTTTTTTCCCTGAGCGTAGGAAGTATAAAAAAGGGACTGCTAGTTCCAAACATTTTTATTAAACATTTATACTTAATATTGTCAAAACCATGAATTGATTTTACCAGAAAAGGGGCGTTATCCGACAAGACATTTTTAATCACCTGCACAGGTTTTATATAATTTTTCGACGCCCCAGTATCAATTAAAAATTTGTGGGAAATTTTCCTGGGACATATGGTTAAACCTTAGCCGTCTCTGCCAAGACTGTCTTTCAGAGCGATTCGACCTCTTAAATCCATATCCCTGCCCTTGGTTATTGGTATTATTAGCAAAGCTTTGCATTGGATAGTTGGTCGACTGTCGGAAGCGCGACGATGTGGGATCTACATCCATTCTTTCAACCTGATTACCATAACTGTGTTGCCTACTATAATAGGTGTTATTTCCCTGAATGGCTGGGTTATTTTTTACATTTGCTTTTATTGAACTTATGGTATATACAATTTGACTTAAACTAGGTAACAAATTATTGTGAATAATTAATATTTATATGTGTTGGCTCAACAACAGGGGCCCAACGGTATACAATGTTTGTTTTCTAAGATCTATTTTACATAAATTGTGGTTTTCTTCTCGGATTCATACTCGTAGTATGCATCGTTGTCTGGGTTTACCTCAGAGAGTTCAAGTCCGGGTGTTGATGTTCTTTGGGTTTTGAGGTGGTAGGTCACCTTGGTATTATCCTCGATGGTGGGTTGCCTCGAGTCTCGGTCGATTCGTAGAAGGGCAGGGCTGTCCTGTCTGTGTCGCTTGGGAATAACTCCTCGTTTAGCAGAGCCGGTACATGAAGGTACCTATGCTCTGGAATGTGTGGCAGGTCCGCAATCCTTCGGACTAGTGGGTTTGGATGGCTGGAGGTATTCCTGAGTATTTTCTGGAAAAGTATGACCATATATTTTTCCAGCGGTAGGATTTTCGCTTCTTCGTAGAGTCTTGAACTTCTGACGTCTTTCTTCCGGACTGGATCGTAGTGCAGTCCTCTGCGTATCCGCAAGAGTTTTCTCTCAAATACTCCCAGCTTCCTCATGTATGTCTTGGAGACGGTAAACCAAATTGGGAATCCATAGGTTACTACCGGTCTTATGAGTTGTTTGTACAGCAGCAGTTTTGTTCATCCACGTAGTCCATTTTGCTTCTTCATCAGCGGATAAACTCTGTGAAATGCAAGTGATGCCTTCCTGAAGTTGACTCCAAGATACTTTATGTTGTTTCTGGTTGAGAGTGATGATCCATCGGGTAGGTTTATTTTGACGTTGCGGCAGTTGGTGGCCGACTTAACTCTGGTTCCTCTGATGGGTCTTCTTATACAGATTATTTCAGATTTGCCCGTGTTGATTCGTTTGCCCCATCTTAAGTAGTACTGGAATAGCTCCCTAACGTAGGCTTCTACTCTTCGTGCTGCTATGGCTGGGGACATGGAGTTGCTGTATGTGACGGAGTCATAGGCGAATAGGCAGGTGTTAGTTGCGCTCTCGAGCTGAGGTTAGGTTAGGTTATGTTAGGTTGAAGTGACTGTCGGCTAGCCGACACACACACTTAGGCCATGTTATAAGGTCCCTTGTGATACCACATGAATCTATGTAAATAACTCTTCCTATTCGTTAAACCAGTCGGAGCTTCTAATGAAGCGCAGGATGTGCGAATGTTCATCTTTTTTAGATCGTTTATATCAACTGTAGTTGGAAGTATAGGTACTGCAGTTCCGTGTTTGGCGAGTTCATCGGCCTTTCAGTTACCTGGGATTTCCCTATGCCCTGGCACCCAACAGAGGTGAATATTGAACTGCTCCCCCATCTCTAAGAGAGACGAGCGGCAGTCTTGGGCTGTTATAGAAATGTAGAGACTGATTCCAGACACTTGATACCAGCTTGACTATCCGAGAAAATACTGATATCCTTAGCAGATATAACGTTTTCCCTTAGCCAATATAAGACTTCTTTTATCGCCATTATTTCCGCCTGAAAAACGCAACAGTGATCAGGAAGACAGAAGGAGAGACTACGATTTAGTCTGTCGGAGAAGTCACCGCCACCAACACCGTCTACAAGTTTCGCCCCATCTGTGAAGAAATGAATCGCTTCATCATCCAGAAAAGCTTCCTCCTCCCAGAATGATCTAGTGGGAATGGAAACCTGGAAGTTTCTATCAAATAGTAGTTCTGGTGTAGTGTAGTCAATGTTTCCTGGAAGGTTCTTAATGTTGTTCAAGATAGCAGCATGGCCAGTTGTTTAACTGGTCCATTGTGACGTAGCTTTGAGGCGTACGGCTACAAAATCTGCCTACTGAAGATATCAATGGGCTCCAGATGACTCAGGATATCTATATATATGTAGACTCCATTTGTTTCCTATGGTTTTTTTTACAAGAGAAAAGTGCCACAGTGGCTGTTTTAACTCTTTCTTGGATGGTAGGTTTTCAGGTTAACTTCCTGTCAAAAATGAGACCCAAGTACTTTACTTCATTAGAGAATTTCAAACTAGTACCATTTATAGATGGAGGGTCAACGTGTGGAATTTTGTATTTCCTAGAGAAGAGGACAAGTTCAGTTTTGTGAGGGTTTACTCCCAGCCCACATTTGTTTGCCTAATTTATTAGCTTATTAAGAGCGTGTTCTAGGAGTTCTTTTAAAGCGTTTAGGTACTTTCCTGACACAGCAATAGCAACGTCGTCTGCATAGGCAATCACATTGTAACCTCCGCTTCCAGGCAAATCAGCAGTTCATTCACTACTAAGTTCCAGAGAAGGGGAGATAGGACGCCGCCTTGTGGGGTTTCTCTACTGACGGATCTTCTGGTAGATTTCTCACCCAGACTAGAGTTGATAATTCGGCTATTAAGCATCAAATTGATCAGCTCACCAAGTGAGGCATCCACGTTCAGAGCCGACGGAGCACCAGCGATCGCAGACGATTCGACGTTGTTGAAAGCGCCTTCTATGTCTAGGAATGCAACCATTGTATACTCCTTATGACGAAGCGAATCGTCTATGGAACGCGTTAGAGTGTCCTTTCTACTGATTTACCTTTAGAATAGGCATGTTGCGCAGTCGACAGAAATTGTTTGTCGATTCTTTTGCATAAATGTATTTCAATCAGTTGTTCTAAAGTTTTTGGGAGTAATGATGAAAGACTAAGTTTTCTGGGTTCTTTCGGACTCATGTAAGAGCATTTGCCTGGGTATGAAAACCACTTTAACTTCTCTCCATAACAATGAAAATAAGGATTATCATCAACAAGCTGTGCACGAGGACACTCCAAGAATGAATGAATGAACTTAGCTTTTCATTTAAGTATTATTTTTAAAGTGCTTTCATTTTGGTGGTGGTGCATTTTGTGCGGTGGTTTTGATTTTGAATGCGAAAGTTTTCTTTTTTTCTAAATTTAATTTTTAAAATAAAATAAGATATCAATAACATCAGAGCAATCAAATGGGAAGTGTTTTCAGGCAATTAATTGATTTGTTTTTTTATATTATATAAATTTCAAGAATTGCACACCCATCTAAATTTCACGCGACACCTCTGGTTTGAAGCTATGTAGCGCCGAAAGCACTTTGTATCTAGTGATCAGACTTTGTATGTTGGTAGATTGCAAGTTTGATCTTTTTCGATCTGTGGGCAATACCACCGAAAGAAAAAACCTTGGTTGATTCAAACATGATTCATTGTTAGCTTACAATGGGCTTAAAATTTTAAAATCGAATACGTTAGTGATTAAAACAAATAAGCCAACATGTTTGAAACAACAACTTTCGCATTGTTGATTAAAATGCTTACAAATATCAAAAATATGTTAAATTTAAACATGTTTATAGTTGTTGTGAAAATGATAACACTGTTAGCTAATAATTTCATTGTCGATTTAATTGTTAAATAACCACACATATTATAAATTACAAATTTATGGAATTCGCAAATAATTTGATCTCAAGTGCTTTTGAATTAACACCAAAGTTGTCAATAAGTAAAAATGTACAATAGTTCTTATAAATTAAACATTAACGTAGTGTGAGTACAACGATAAATGTTCAATTTAACACAAATATTGTAATGGAGAAAAAACATTGATCCTTTGTAATTATATACATTAGTTAAAGAATCATGAGCTTCTGCGTTTATATAAAACATTGTTGTATAGGAATACAGTAATTCTGAATGTATCAAGAAAATGTTAAAAAAGCAATGCTGCCAAAATTACACATTGTTATGGAAACACAAACGTTGCGAGACTATCACAAATATATGCACAAACATGTTAAAATAATCGTGCGTAGTTTTGATCAAGCATAAAAATTGAAAGAAACACAAGCATGGTGAAATTATAATCCTATTGGGATTCCGCACATGAGATGATTTCCGTTAGCAGAAACCTGGTTTTGTAGGCGAGGGGACTGGGGGAGTGGAAACTCTCTCCGCCCCCGGTCGGAATAGTGACACATGCGCAGCAAGCATGAGACTGCCTGCAGTGCAGTGTTGTAGTTTAACTTTTTTTTTTGCATCTTTTCGAGGTAAATGTTATTAAAATACACATTCAAAATGCATTCATTTTCACATAATAGAGAAAATAACATTCATTATAAAGAAGAGAAAGAAAATATTTCATTGAGTTCGGGTATTCAAATTTCCCTTTAAATGTATTTTATAAATATTTTGAGAAAAAAACAACTTGTTAGCCAATATTTCGGTTAAAACTACAGCTTTTTTGGAGCTGCACCACTTATTCATAATGACTCCTTTAAGTCAATGTTTTAAATCTTCTCTGATGTGTTAGTACATTGAAACTTGTCAATTTGTAACTCAGACTTAAGTCGGACGCACCCGAAGCTGCCAGTTCACTCTGATGCTTAGGACGTGACTAAATTCTTGTATTATAAGGTCCCTCCCACATTTTGAAAACTGCTATGTTCAGACATCCCACATCAATGTTACACATTTTACAATGTAATCTCCTTTTTATGATTTTGAATGTCCGGTAAATACTCCAGTCATTAGTCAATACCAAAGATTAAATAGTACAGAAGTAGATATGATACAGATCCATATGTGCTACAACAAAGTGGTTAACATAAAAACCTTCTCTATTAAAAAAATGATGCACTATGATCGGCCAAACGATGTAGGATTTAGGGCCGTTTGCTCATACGACTCTTAACGATTTAAATTCTACTTAAATATTTATAGGCTACCTATTTAGGGCATAAACTGTCACATAAGAGTATATGTTACACTTTAATCGCTATGAGACGTATCAGCAAACGGCCCTAAATCAACTGAATATATCGATGGTGACTGCATTCATTATTTTCAAAGAAAAAAATTCCTATTAACCAAAACACAAATCAATTTCAATAGCATTATTATTATTGATCTAAACGCTAGGTCAATGTAAGAGAACGAACTTTCAAATTAATAATTGCAACTAGAAAACGACTTCTTCAATTCACGAATTGTTGCGACCAAAATAAAGTTTTCGTGTGAAGGAGATGATAGGATTTAGGAACTTTTACTTGTTTCGAGTTCGTAGTTCCATTCCTAAGAATGTAAGACCTTTACTTTATAGAAAGAAGCAATCTTTTATTTATAATATTGACCGTAAAAATATAGAGTAAATCTACATTTTTTGAATGTGGAAAAGAATAGCCAAAAATGAAATATACATTACAAAAACGACTTTAGAAAAGTTTTACGTTTTTAACTTCGACAGCACTGATATATTATCGATCAGGAGTATTGTCAAAAGCGCATGTATAATTGAATATGTATCACGAAAATTTATAAGTAACAAAGTTTTATTTGAATCAAGCGTACACAATTGTTGTAGAAACATGGACGTGATACATTTAAATCGAAAATGCTAAAGTTATAATGCAATCAAACACAATTATTGTAAAAGAAGCACAAATATTGTAAAAGAAGCACAAAATCCTATATGTTGATTAAAATGCTTACTAATATCAAAAATATGTTAAATTTAAACATGTTTATAGTTGTTGTGAAAATGATAACACTGTTAGCTAATAATTTCATTGTCGATTTAATTGTAAAATAACCACACATATGATAAATTACAAATTTATGGAATTCGCAAATAATTTGATCTCAAGTGCTTTTGAATTAACACCAAAGTTGTCAATAAGTAAAAATGTACAATAGTTCTTATAAATTAAACATTAACGTAGTGTGAGTACAACGATAAATGTTCAATTTAACACAAATATTGTAATGGAGAAAAAACATTGATCCTTTGTAATTATATACATTAGTTAAAGAATCATGAGCTTCTGCGTTTATATAAAACATTGTTGTATAGGAATACAGTAATTCTGAATGTATCAAGAAAATGTTAAAAAAGCAATGCTGCCAAAATTACACATTGTTATGGAAACACAAACGTTGTGAGACTATCACAAATATATGCACAAACATGTTAAAATAATCGTGCGTAGTTTTGATCAAGCATAAAAATTGAAAGAAACACAAGCATGGTGAAATTATAATCCTATTAGGATTCCGCACATGAGATGATTTCCGTTAGCAGAAACCTGGTTTTGTAGGCGAGGGGACTGGGGGAGTGGAAACTCTCTCCGCCCCCGGTCGGAATAGTGACACATGCGCAGCAAGCATGAGACTCCCTGCAGTGCAGTGTTGTAGTTTAACTTTTTTTTTTGCATCTTTTCGAGGTAAATGTTATTAAAATACACATTCAAAATGCATTCATTTTCACATAATAGAGAAAATAACATTCATTATAAAGAACAAAAAGAAAATATTTCATTGAGTTCGGGTATTAAAATTTCCCTTTAAATGTATTTTATAAATATTTTGAGAAAAAAACAACTTGTTAGCCAATATTTCGGTTAAAACTACAGCTTTTTTGGAGCTTTAAGTCAATGTTGTAAATCTTCTCTGATGTGTTAGTACATTGAAACTTGTCAATTTGTAACTCAGACTTAAGTCGGACGCACCCGAAGCTGCCAGTTCACTCTGATGCTTAGGACGTGACTAACTTCTTGTATTATAAGGTCCCTCCCACATTTTGAAAACTGCTGTGTTCAGACATCCCACATCAATGTTACACATTTTACAATGTAATCTCCTTTTTATGATTTTGAATGTCCGGTAAATACTCCAGTCATTAGTCAATACCAAAGATTAAATAGTACAGAAGTAGATATGATACAGATCCATATGTGCTACAACAAAGTGGTTAACATAAAAACCTTCTCTATTAAAAAAATGATGCACTATGATCGGCCAAACGATGTAGGATTTAGGGCCGTTTGCTCATACGACTCTTAACGATTTAAATTCTACTTAAATATTTATAGGCTACCTATTTAGGGCATAAACTGTCACATAAGAGTATATGTTACACTTTAATCGCTATGAGACGTATCAGCAAACGGCCCTAAATCAACTGAATATATCGATGGTGACTGCATTCATTATTTTCAAAGAAAAAAATTCCTATTAACCAAAACACAAATCAATTTCAATAGCATTATTATTATTGATCTAAACGCTAGGTATGTAAGAGAACGAACTTTCAAATTAATAATTGCAACTAGAAAACGACTTCTTCAATTCACGAATTGTTGCGACCAAAATAAAGTTTTCGTGTGAAGGAGATGATAGGATTTAGGAACTTTTACTTGTTTCGAGTTCGTAGTTCCATTCCTAAGAATGTAAGACCTTTACTTTATAGAAAGAAGCAATCTTTTATTTATAATATTGACCGTAAAAATATAGAGTAAATCTACATTTTTTGAATGTGGAAAAGAATAGCCAAAAATGAAATATACATTACAAAAACGACTTTAGAAAAGTTTTACGTTTTTAACTTCGACAGCACTGATATATTATCGATCAGGAGTATTGTCAAAAGCGCATGTATAATTGAATATGTATCACGAAAATTTATAAGTAACAAAGTATATTTGAATCAAGCGTACACAATTGTTGTAGAAACATGGACGTGATACATTTAAATCGAAAATGCTAAAGTTATAATGCAATCAAACACAATTATTGTAAAAGAAGCACAAATATTGTAAAAGAAGCACAAAATCCTATATGTTGATTAAAATGCTTACTAATATCAAAAATATGTTAAATTTAAACATGTTTATAGTTGTTGTGAAAATGATAACACTGTTAGCTAATAATTTCATTGTCGATTTAATTGTAAAATAACCACACATATGATAAATTACAAATTTATGGAATTCGCAAATAATTTGATCTCAAGTGCTTTTGAATTAACACCAAAGTTGTCAATAAGTAAAAATGTACAATAGTTCTTATAAATTAAACATTAACGTAGTGTGAGTACAACGATAAATGTTCAATTTAACACAAATATTGTAATGGAGAAAAAACATTGATCCTTTGTAATTATATACATTAGTTAAAGAATCATGAGCTTCTGCGTTTATATAAAACATTGTTGTATAGGAATACAGTAATTCTGAATGTATCAAGAAAATGTTAAAAAAGCAATGCTGCCAAAATTACACATTGTTATGGAAACACAAACGTTGTGAGACTATCACAAATATATGCACAAACATGTTAAACTAATCGTGCGTAGTTTTGATCAAGCATAAAAATTGAAAGAAACACAAGCATGGTGAAATTATAATCCTATTGGGATTCCGCACATGAGATGATTTCCGTTAGCAGAAACCTGGTTTTGTAGGCGAGGGGACTGGGGGAGTGGAAACTCTCTCCGCCCCCGGTCGGAATAGTGACACATGCGCAGCAAGCATGAGACTCCCTGCAGTGCAGTGTTGTAGTTTAACTTTTTTTTTTGCATCTTTTCGAGGTAAATGTTATTAAAATACACATTCAAAATGCATTCATAATAGAGAAAATAACATTCATAACATTCATTATAAAGAAGAGAAAGAAAATATTTCATTGAGTTCGGGTATTAAAATTTCCCTTTAAATGTATTTTATAAATATTTTGAGAAAAAAACAACTTGTTAGCCAATATTTCGGTTAAAACTACAGCTTTTTTGGAGCTTTAAGTCAATGTTGTAAATCTTCTCTGATGTGTTAGTACATTGAAACTTGTCAATTTGTAACTCAGACTTAAGTCGGACGCACCCGAAGCTGCCAGTTCACTCTGATGCTTAGGACGTGACTAACTTCTTGTATTATAAGGTCCCTCCCACATTTTGAAAACTGCTGTGTTCAGACATCCCACATCAATGTTACACATTTTACAATGTAATCTCCTTTTTATGATTTTGAATGTCCGGTAAATAATAATAATAATAATAATAAATAATAATTGGCGCAACAGGTCCGTATGGACCCAAGCCTAGCTTCTCACAACCATTCGTCTTGTGTGAGTTTTTTATTTTTGGGACGAATGGAAGGGATCTACAATTTTATGCCGAGTCCAAACGGCCAATTGAGAAGCTCTTTCATGACAGTTATACTCTCGGATGTTTGTCAGACGTTCGCGAGAGGTGGCGCAGCGAAAAAAACCTTAAGTTGGAATTTGGGTTTTTCTCGGGATTCGAACCTGGGACCCCTCGCTTAGTAGTCCAACACACTAACCACTAAGCCACTGCGCCAGTCATTAGTCAATACCAAAGATTAAATAGTACAGAAGTAGATATGATACAGATCCATATGTGCTACAACAAAGTGGTTAACATAAAAACCTTCTCTATTAAAAAAATGATGCACTATGATCGGCCAAACGATGTAGGATTTAGGGCCGTTTGCTCATACGACTCTTAACGATTTAAATTCTACTTAAATATTTATAGGCTACCTATTTAGGGCATAAACTGTCACATAAGAGTATATGTTACACTTTAATCGCTATGAGACGTATCAGCAAACGGCCCTAAATCAACTGAATATATCGATGGTGACTGCATTCATTATTTTCAAAGAAAAAAATTCCTATTAACCAAAACACAAATCAATTTCAATAGCATTATTATTATTGATCTAAACGCTAGGTATGTAAGAGAACGAACTTTCAAATTAATAATTGCAACTAGAAAACGACTTCTTCAATTCACGAATTGTTGCGACCAAAATAAAGTTTTCGTGTGAAGGAGATGATAGGATTTAGGAACTTTTACTTGTTTCGAGTTCGTAGTTCCATTCCTAAGAATGTAAGACCTTTACTTTATAGAAAGAAGCAATCTTTTATTTATAATATTGACCGTAAAAATATAGAGTAAATCTACATTTTTTGAATGTGGAAAAGAATAGCCAAAAATGAAATATACATTACAAAAACGACTTTAGAAAAGTTTTACGTTTTTAACTTCGACAGCACTGATATATTATCGATCAGGAGTATTGTCAAAAGCGCATGTATAATTGAATATGTATCACGAAAATTTATAAGTAACAAAGTTTTATTTGAATCAAGCGTACACAATTGTTGTAGAAACATGGACGTGATACATTTAAATCGAAAATGCTAAAGTTATAATGCAATCAAACACAATTATTGTAAAAGAAGCACAAATATTGTAAAAGAAGCACAAACGTATGTGAAACTATTAGTCTCATGATTAAATATCCTATATATGTATTTCTGCGTATAGTCCAAAAACCAATGTGTGCAACACATATGTAATGTATGTATATATTTCTTTCGTTGAAAACAACGGCAATCATTATTTACATAAAAGATTTTTAAACTACTGCAAACAATTGTAAATACGAATGCTTCTTAATTTACCAAGCTTTTTAACTAAATACAATTAAGAAAATACATCACTTTTCTTTTTCTCTTCCTTATAACTCTTTGATAAGCAACTTTTTCTTACTATACGATAATTTTAAGGACATTGATGGCGTTCTTCAAGCATATCCCTCCTGGAGCCATGTTATAAATGATTTTCAAAAGAACAATCGCATCGCACAATTTTAATTGACTGTCTGTCCAATTGGCTTATTCAAAATAAAAAATCAGTGTCACGCAGGGACTTCCAACATATAGCTGGAAAAATTCAAGACCGATTTCACGAAGACAAGGTAATTTAGACTCATTTACAAATAATATAATATAATCATTATTAGCGTATTCTTAGCTGCACATTAAGCTTAAAAATAAATCCGACAGAAAAATAAATCCGCTTGCGCGTATTATTTTATGTAAACGCATAGTAAAATGTATGTAATGTTTCTTAAAGACAATTTGAAGTTAGATAAAATACGATAAAAAGGAGACACATATCAATTGCCTTTTCCTTATGAATTCTACCCAAACGCATTCTACATTTGAACCACTGTATGTCATGTTCTTGCGTTATGCTGTAGAAAGTTAACAAAGTATTATATTTATAGAATATATATTTCGCACCACCACCAAAGGGATCAAAAGAGAACCCTTCAGGACGACGAGACGTTACCGACAGATTGGTTTAGCTTTCTTGCAAATTGAAAACAATGAGCCTATTTCCAGCTGTTCTGGAATTCATTTTTATGAACATGACACTGAAACTCATCAAGGAGCAATTATTGATGAATTTCAACGAAGTGAAATGTACAAAAACTAATATCTTTATGTTCTAGAACTAGAAGACTGCTCGGCTGATATTTTGTGGCTCCAGATTCATAGAGAGCCCTGGGACATTAAGTCCAAGTGGAGGAAGACATTCGCTAATCGACAAAAAGATGCCCGCACATTGGAGTTCTCGACCTTTTTAACCAATTGGTCATTGCTGAAACATTCTGCTGGAGTTTCACTGGTATGCGTACTATCCTTAACGTTGTTATTTATTATTTAGGACATCTGTTTCGATCATTAATTCGTCAGTGAATCATAATTCATAACGCTCAAATGAATATTTTTGCTGCGCCCTGGCGTATCTATTAAATCAAAAAGTAATTTCACTTCATAAAAAAAAAAAACAATAAATAAATATAGATGTTTAGTTTTAAAACATCTTTAATTTTCTAGATAAGTTCCGATTTCGCTCAACTATTTCCTGATAAACAAAACGGGCTAGTAGAAAAATGGAATGATTTCAAGGCTTTGATAATTCCTATTTTTATTAAAAAAGTTAAAGACCGAAGCTGCCAAGAACTTCTTAGCTTCCTGCACAAA
Organism: Cheilosia vulpina; assembly: GCA_916610125.1. NCBI lineage: Eukaryota > Metazoa > Arthropoda > Insecta > Diptera > Syrphidae > Cheilosia > Cheilosia vulpina. The sequence goes on along the minus strand of OU744276.1, from coordinate 56,007,929 downwards.
TTTACCTTTTTGTTTAGGTATTAATTCAAGCTCAATTTTTTGTAAGAGAATGATTTCTTATGCAGGAACTCCGGCAGTCATATCTATTTTTTTTTTTTTTGATATAAACTTTATTTCATCTTAAAGCTATATATACAATATAAAGACATACTTAATTCACAATTATGAAGAATACGGCTTAAGCTTTAAAGTGAAATAGTTACGTACATTCCGTTGTCAGAAACTGACAAGAGGCGAATGTACGATTCGTATTAAACAAATAAAAAGAAAATTTGTCGATGGGGTTGCGATAAATTTAAGAAATTAAATGAATTCAAAGATATCAATTATAAAAACACGAAGTACAATTATTTTTATTTTTTCTATAGAAAAGATGGTAAGAAAGATAAAATGTAGCTATCAAACTAAGGGATTCAAAAGGTCACCAATTACCGCGTAGGTTAATGAGAATAGCCAATGTTTAACGCTTTTGAGAAAAACGGATTCAATTCGCTCACATCTTAAGATTTCAGGCAATTTAAACAATCGGGATGCAGTAATTATATAAAAGCAAGCAAAATGAGATTTATTGATTGTGGGTACATGGACGAGACTTTTGGCGTTAACGCGTAAATTGATGCGATCATAAACTCTTGAAGAATTATACCCGGAATTTTTAAAAAATATTTGTAACACCTTGTATAAGTATAAACGCCTTAAAGGAAGAAATCCTAGGCTTTTAAACAACTCAAAGCTGGGAGTTCGCTCAATTTTATTAAAATGTGTACCACCCCAACAAGCTATACCATACTGAAGTTTGGATTTAAGTAGACCGTTATAGACGAGTTTGAAAACAGGCAAACTGCAGTATAGACTGAGAGAATAAATCTGTCTAACAACACAGTTCAGATACTTCTTTAAAGACAAAGTATGTTCCATCCAACTGAGCTTAAGATCCAAGGTAATACCTAAATACTTAAAGCTGTCTACACGGTTAATTTCAAAACAGTCCGAGGTGCAACTTGTGAGTGAATCAAAAGAGGGTAAATTATGATCATGTATACAAGGATTAATTAAACGGAATCTAATGCAATTGGGCGAATGGAATTTTTTGCACTGGACGATGTCATTAATTTTGAGGCGCTCCCAGTGGATTCGTTTTTGTCCTGGTATGGGTGACGATTCGCGGCTGGACTTCTCGGATTCGTCATCCTCACTGCTGCTGGCAATTTCGCCGTTGTCGGATTCATCGGAGCTAGATGCCTGACTTCCTTCGGTCTCCTTGTTCGGTAGGTACCTCTTCGGAGTATTGTTCGAGCATTTTTCGTACTCTAATGGCAGAGGACCATCAAAACCGAAGTAAATAACAAATAGCCACGGGAACAAGCAGGATTCAGTGAAGGATTCTCTACAGCGGACCATCTACAGACTATAAACCAACTGATTGAAAAAGGCAACGAGTACAGACAACCCCTAAATATTCTATATATCGACTTTAGCAAGGCATTTGACTCAATAGAACACGACAAAATATGGACAGCTTTAGAAAACCAAGGGATTCATGATTTATACATAAAAACGCTAAGAAATATATATAAAAACAATAATGGACGAATGTTCAGCATAAAAAGAGGTGTACGACAGTGTGATCCAATATCACCACCATTATTCTCTGCAGTACTCGAAGAGATATTTAAAAAAACTTGACTGGAATCGATTTGGAATATATATATGGGGACAACATTTGAACAATTTGAGATTTGCTGACGATGTTGTCCTGATATCACAAAAAGCGGACAACATTCAGACAATGGTAACACAGCTGGCTTCAGTTTGTAAAAACTGCGGACTATACATAAATCAGTCTAAAACAAAAGTTGGGACCAACTCCACACATGAAGACATTACACTCGATGGCGTAAATATTGAGTCCTCAACATGACTATATTTATTTGGGACAATTGAAATCATTTAAAAACCAAGAAAAAAAAAGAAATAGAAAGACGAACAACAAACGCATGGCGACAATTTTGGAATATGAAGGAGATACTCAACGCAAAACTTAACAAAGACACGAAAAAGTATTTAATGGACTCAGCAATTTTACCAGTTTTGACATATGGACTTCAAACATTGGGCTTAACAACAAAACTAACCAAAAAATTAAGGATTTGTTAGACAAAAATGGAGAGGAAACTTCTCGATATAAGACTAGAGTAGAGTAGAGTGCGGAACGAAGATATAAGAAGACAAACGGACATTATCGATGTAAAAAAAAGGACGAAACAACTTAAATGGAGCTGGGCAGGACACATGTCAAGAATTGCAGATAATAGATGGACAAAACTTTTGACAAAATGGACTCCACAACAAGCAAGACCAACCGGACGACCACGAACAAGATGGGTAGACGATATTCAACAATTTAATACATATTGGTATCATGACGCAAAAAATAGAGATTTATGGACAATTATGGGGGAGGCTTATACTATTTGCAACTAATTTTGAAAACAATGCTTAGACTTTGCCAAAATATGAAAAATTTAATTTATGTACCTATTATAACTTAAACAATGACATGTTAATGTATTAATAAAAAAAGAAACATGCATCTAAATATATGATGAAAAATTTTGTAATCTTAATAGTAATAAAAAAGCTTATAATAATAATAATAATGGCTGAGTTATTAGTTTGGTTCTTGTAATTATTACTATTGTTCCTATTATTTAATTTGGCTTTATTTTGCGGTCGGATTTGCGATCGCTGACTTTCAGACCTTTCAGAATTCTTGGCATAGTTCGTTGCAAACATGTACCTTTCATGGTTCGACTTAACTTCTTGAGCAAATGCCAGAGCGGCGGGTAAATCGGACGGACGGGCTGAATATAGGACTTCGCTGAGTGATTTTTTCAAACCAGATATAAACACGCGAAGCGCATCCGTTCTGCATTTCTCGTTAATAAAGCCAGTTTACTACACAAATGTCAAAACAGAACTGACATTAGGGGCCAATCGCAAAATTTATAGCATTTTCTGATAGGAGGATTACTTTTGAGCCACCTTGTATAATCTGTTGATAGCTGCTGTTGGTGTCGAGCAGTGTTGCTTTGCTTCGTTTCTTTTTGCATCTAAGAATGTATCTCTGTTGTGGGTTTTTGTTTACTTTTTAGTAGCCAAACGCGTGGGTGGTAGTTTTATTTCTTATTAATTTTATTAAACAAGACTTGGTTCTATTTTGTTCGTTCGAACAATAATACATTTTATTAATTTTAATTTTATAACACGAGACTTGCTCGGTCCGAATCTAGCAGATATGTCCATCGTGTTAACTTATATTGAATACGTCAAATGTGCTAGGAACCTTGGAGTTGTTTTCAACCGTAACCTCACATGGGACCAGCACATTACCGTTACAGTAGGAAAGGCATATGGAGTACTACGCACTCTATCCCTCGGGGGTTTTGTTGTTTCCCCTAGAGGGCGCGTCCTCAGGTGGCGGATAGAGGAATGCTCGTCATTGATGTTTACATTAATGAAGGGTAGGTGGGAAATAAAATACCACCCGCGGACCAAAAAAACAACTATGTGAAGGAACACTGAACAATAAACCAACTATGGATAGAACAGCAGAAGGAGATAAGTTTACGGTGCAGGGAGTCGGATCCCCAGTACCGGCGTCTGTCAGGGGTGAGCGCGCGGACTCCGAGACGTCGAGATACAGCAACTGCAAGACAAACGAAAACCAATCTTCGGGAGTGGCACACTTGGCACCGAAGAAAAATGCAACTACAAGCAAAAGCAACGAAGATATCTGGGCCCCGTTCAAGCGGGGATCAAAAATTATGCGTACACCACCATCAAGTACGAAATCTACAAACGAAAGAAATACATCAGTTTCAACAAACCCCATAGCCAGACAAATTATACGGGTATCTGATGAAGAAGCACGGCCAAAAAAGACCCCAGAAGCCGAGGAAGATATTATCTTTCTGGAGATAATGAAGTGCAAAGAGGCACTCAACACGATGAAACTTGCATGCAGTAGGCAGAAAAATATAAGCAAGGACTTCAGGATTGGACTTGAAAAGATAGAGGAGTCACTAGACAAAATGGAATGGACTCACAAGAAGGAAAGAGAAGCCTTCTCATCCAAGACTGTAGAACCTTCAAAAGACGGACCGCAAGCGGAAAAATCTCAAGCAAATACAGCTAAGAGACCACCTTCTAGTCCTCTCGAAAAGAAACGAGACAAAAGGACCAGAAACTCCCCAACATGTGGTTACAACAATAAGAAACCGCAAGATAATGATAAAGTGCAACAAATTCTTGATCCCAAGAACAAAGAGGAATATACCCAAAAGCTAACAGGCAACATGGAGCGAAATTATGCACAAGTCGTCAAAAACGTAGAAACATTTCAGCCCAAACAGCCAACAAGGAAGGATAAATCGAAATCTGAGGCAGACAAAAAGCGGAAAGTGAAAAACATCAAACGGAAACGATATCGAAAGACACAACTCGAAGCAATACTCATTAAACCAAGTGAAGGCAGGAGCTCTACTGACATTCTTCGAGAAATAAGACAGAAGGTAAATCCAGAGGATACGGAGACAACAATAAGAACCGTTAGGCAGACAAAAACTGGAGATGTTCTCCTTGAACTCGGACCAAAAGCCAAAAATTGCACAGTTTTTCAGAAATCGATCCAAAATATCCTAGGAGAAAAAGCCACGGTGCGAAACCTCGTACCAAAAACAACCCTGGAGATAAGGGACCTGGACGAACTCACCACAGAAGGAGAAATCCAGGGTGCCCTAAAAAAGAAACTGGGTGATCAGCTGACCGATCTTAAAATTCACTTAACCGGGAAGAACAGAAGAGCCCTGAAAATGGCAATAGTACAGATCAACGAGCGTGCTGCTAAGAAAATCCTTGAAAACCCTATACTAAGAATAGGGTGGAGCCAATGTGGAATAAGAAGAAGAATAGAGGTTCCAAAATGCTACAGGTGTCTCGACTACGGGCACCTTCAAGCAAACTGCAATGGACCAGATAGGAGAAACCAAGGAATGTGCTTTCACTGCGGAAATACAGACCATAAAAGAAAGGATTGTAAGGAACCCCCAAAGTGCTACTTATGCGCAAACCTTGAAAATCAACCCTGCGCAACGGACCACGTACCTGGATCGGGAAAGTGCCAAGTATTCAGACAGGCACTTGAAAAGACGAAAGAGACTTCCTCAAAATGACCAAGATACTACAAGCGAACGTCCACAGGAGCCGAACGGCGGACAACCTCCTGTTCAAGCTTATAAGTGAACTACAAGCGGACGTAATCATCATAAGTGAGCAATACGCCAACAAAATGGAGCAAACCTGGATCTCCGATACACTAAAAACCGCCGCATTATGGATTCCAAAAAGAAACATCACTGTTCAGAGCAAGGGATCAAAAAGAGGTTTTACATGGATAAAAAACAACAAAATCACAATAATTAGTGTATACCTAAGTCCAAATGACCGCATGGACGATTTCCGGCAAAAACTAGAGGACTTAGAAGATTTTATATGTGAGACCGAAGGAGAGATCATAGTTGCAGGAGACTTTAACGCAAAAGGCCAAGAATGGGGCATGCCAACGACAGATTCTCGAGGAAGGCAAATACTCGAGATGGCAGCGAGACGCGGCCTTAGTGTAGTTAACGTAGGAAACACCCCCACCTTCAGAAGAGCAGGACAAAGAGGCACAATACCTGATATAACCTTCGCCACAGAAGGTATACTGTCCAAAATCAGGAACTGGAGGGTCATTGAAGAATACACAGGCAGTGATCACCAATATATCGTTTTCGATATTGAGGAAGTCAGGCGAAACCCGAACCGAGACCAAAATCAAACAGTGAGATGGAATGTCAACAAACTGAACACCGATCTCCTTAGGAGGATGATTGACAGTGGAAAAAGTTCCGTGATCCAGATGCAGGGAACTACCGAAGAAAAAGTAGAATCAACAATGCAACTCATCCGACTCGCATGTGATGCTTCAATGCCTCGAAAGAACTACTCCAACAGAAGAAAAGAGCCAGTCTACTGGTGGTCGATGGAAATAGCCGAACTCCGCAGGAGGTGTCTGCAGCTAAGACGAAAAGTCACCAGAGGAAGAAGAAGGCAGGATGGCAACATCGAGCAAGTTCTCGAAGAATTCAGAACCAAACGCCATGAGCTCAAGACAGCCATAAAAACGAGTAAGAAGCTTAAGTGGGAAGAACTCCGACAAGATGTAAACAATGACCCCTGGGGACTTGGTTACAAGATTGTTATGCGAAAGCTTGGAGCCCAAAAAACCACGGAAGCCCTAAGCCCAGAAAAGATGAGTCATATTATAGATACGCTGTTCCCAAGTCACCCTGTTAGACCACCCGACACCCCCTCTGGCCAGCAACAGGAAATACAAGATTTCAGTGAAGAAGAGTTGAAGATTGCTATAAATGTAATGCAAAACAAAAAAGCTCCCGGACCAGACGGTATACCGGCGGAAGCGCTTAAACAAATAGCTCAATTCAGCCCACAACTTTTACTCAGTATGTACAACAGCTGCCTAGGCGAGGGGACCTTTCCAAAACGCTGGAAAAAGCAACGGCTTGTCCTTATCGACAAAAATAAAGGACCGCCAGACTCCCCATCCGCCTATAGGCCTTTGTGCATGCTGGATACAACAGGAAAACTCCTAGAAAAGCTATTGCAGCCACGCCTCATAGCCGCGATTAAAAGGAGAGGAGATTTGTCTGAGCGACAATACGGTTTCAGAAAAGGTCGCTCTACAATAGGAGCAATAGAAGAAGTTGTAAGAGCCGCCGAAATCACCCACCGAGGCTACACTTCCACCCGAAAAATTGTGCTACTGGTAACTCTGGACGTCCGGAATGCATTTAACTCTGCCAGGTGGATTGATATGATAAGAGCACTCGAAATAAAATTCGAAATCCCAGAGTATCTCTCGCAGATGTTAAAAAACTACTTGAGAGACCGGGAACTAATCTATCAGACAACGGAGGGATTAAGAAGAAAAGATATCACATCCGGAGCCGCTCAAGGATCTATCCTAGGACCTGATCTCTGGAACATCTCCTACGATGATATCCTACGCATGGAGATGCCGGAAGATTCGTTCCTAGTCGGATACGCAGATGATGTAGCTGCAGTGATTACAGCAAGAGACACCGAAAGCGCACAGAGGAAGCTAAATCAGGTCATGCGAAGGACAATTTCCTGGATGGAGGGGCACGGGCTGTCTCTGGCAACTGAAAAAACCGAAGTAGTGCTCCTAACGAGAAAACGAATTCCCACGATAATCGACTTCAACATCGACACCGAGGTTATAAGGAGTAAAAGTGCGGTAAAATACCTGGGAATTAGACTCGACACGAAGCTAAGCTTCTGGGAACAGATACGGACGGCCGCAGAACGCGCATCAAAAGTGACAGCATCTCTATCCAGGTTGATGGCAAACGTAGGTGGACCATCTGCTAGTAAACGAAAACTACTGTTGTCGACAACGCACGCGATTCTCCTATACGGAAGCGAGATTTGGGCTGACGCACTGAAGCAAGAAAAGTACCGCAAACAGATGGCGTCGGTGCAGAGGCGCGGTGCCTTACGGATAGCAAGCGCATACCGCACGGTGTCGGAGCCAGCGGCTCTTGTAATCGCGGGGGTGACACCAATAGACCTCCTTGCAGCACAACGAAAGTACGCATACGAAAAGAAAACGGAAATTGGAGCGGAAGCAGCGATGGCGGAAGCAACAGCGCGTATACAACGCAAGTGGCAAGAACGCTGGGAGTCTGAAAGTAGAGGGCGCTGGACTGCGAGGCTCATCAGAGACGTAAACGCATGGAGTAACCGGAAACACGGTGAATTGAACTATTACCTTACCCAGTTCCTCACCGGACACGGATACTTCAACGCCTTCCTCCACAAGATAGGAAAAGTGAGAAGCCCATCCTGTCAATACGGAGATTCGTTTTCAGACGACGTCTACCACACCGTCTTCGAGTGCGTTAGATGGGAATCCCTCCGCCAAGAACTAAGTGGAAACGTCGGCGAAATCAGCCAGGACAACATCATTCAGAAGATGCTGGACAACGAAGTCCAGTGGATGCAAATAAGCTCGTATCTGACCCAAATCCTGAAAATTAAAAAACAAGAGGAGGTAGCTGAGGAAATGACCGAGCCCGCTACTTAGACACGGACCCCCCCTCGAAGTAATGCGCAAGTAGTCCCGAGGGGGGAGATCGGCGAGACACTTTTGGAGTTTTAGCCGGTACGCCAAGGGTTTAAATCCCCTAGGAGAGCCCGGCTCACGGGGAAATATGGATATTTCCTTATGGTGCGTAAAGCATTTCTCCAAAAGTAAAAAAAAAAAAAAATTTTTTTTTGTAGTTGCAGTTACGTGTGCAAAAGAAAACTTAGTGCCGTTTTTAACAGCACTATTCGTTATATTTTTGGGCTCCGTAGATACGATAGATTGTCGAGTTTTTTTACTCGTCTTCTTAACATGTCGCTCGAGAGCTACTTTGAGCTTTGAACTTTAACTTTGCTTGCTAATATACTGCTTACCCACCAACCGTCATACCTTTACAAAAGATTTACGCGGTCTTCTTCGGTAAGGTATGACCGTTTTTCATTAACGCTACTCGGCTTTGGAATTCTTTGCCGCGCCACATTAAAAGAATCGGTGATCCAGCAAGATTTCAAATAGAATTAAGACGTTATTTTTCAACATAAACACTACTCTCTTATCCCACTATATCCACCCCTTCTATCTTCTATCTCCATTTTCTCTTCTTTTTCTGTTTTCTTTTTTTTTCGCTAAGGTCTGAACATTTTTGCTTCTTTTCTCCTCTCTTTTTTTTTGTAATATCAGGTTTAAGCTCTTTTTTGTCAAATGTATAGCCTATCACTAGTTTATGAAATAAAATAAAATGCAAATATCAGTTAAATAAGTAACACACACTGTTTAGAAATGCTTTTGTTATATCGCAATTCAGTTATATTGCCTTTAAAATACCAACATTATTTTTCTTAATAATTACCTTTCGTTACCAAACATTGTAAAGCTTACCGTACAGTTTTTCTTATATTGTTTACACGAGCAAAGATGTTCAGCTAAATCGCCTTATATACCTAACTTAGGTACCTCTTTTCGTAATGTTTCCCACAGCACACGCACCGTACTTGTTGTAGGGCCTAGGCTAGCGGATCACACCTATACGGTTTGTCTCGTTTGCCTATGCAATATTATGCCTTTTTGTTCTTGCTGTTTGCACTTTGCTGTGGGACATGAGCGAGCGGTACTTTTCGTTTTGTTTTTTCGTTGGTGAGTCGGCAGATCGAATTATCGTTCTTTTTTTCATAGTAACCACCACCGCGTCAACATCTTTGCTCGCGCTATTGTCTTGACGAGATTAAACTTGAATTATTATTAAATATTATTATTATAACGTTTGGAAGTCCTGCATTTTTAATTCATCAAATTATAATATTGATCACACACATTAATATAAGTAAATGGAAAAGATTTGCTCATACTGTCAAGCTAAAAAACGGTCAATAGAAAAGTTAAGCTTAAACTTTTAACTGAACCTCCTAGATATGTTATATAATGGAAAAGCAAAATTAAATGTTGCATATCCTCTGGCGTCGCGTCTGATTCCGAAGTCAGCACTAAAGAGGTTGAGTAGAACTTCCGATTTGCCAAGAAAATAAAGAAAAATGAAAACACTTACCTATCACTGTACCAAACTCCTCGTTTTCAACTACTTTTCGCTTCAATATTAAAGTTCCGGCATTAAATTCGGGAGGATTATCGTTTACATCAATTATCCGTACAGTCAAAAGTTCTGAAATGATACCAAGAATAATTTATCACATACATAGACGTTGGCATTGAAGTAACGTCGGCGTCACTACGCAACAGTGGGTGGAATCTCCCTCGTTCAGGCATGAGGCAATTAAAAAAAAAGCGCATACAATTAAAAAAAGGGAGCGTGCAAAGGAATATGAAATCACAGATCGTGTACTTTACAATAATTTATTTATTTTTTTTTTGTTCCTTGATTTATGGGCAACCTGGTTATGGTTGTGGCCAGAGACAAATGATACTGAGACCCCCAACTCACAATCCTCTTGCCGCTGGGCCCCTCAGTTTTTTTTCAAATTCGCCATTTTGTTTTCCTATCGGTGTTGTGTCAATTAAGAATCCGTGTGACATGCAAAAACATACAAAAAATACAAAAATAAATGCTGCCAACTTCGGCAACCGTGGGGAAATGTGCTAGAGTTCGGGAATACCACATTTTTACATTACTGAATGCCATTGGTTAGTAATTATATATTGTTAAAAGGCGAATAATTTGATTTCTTTGGTTAATAAAACTAGCTAAATGAGATGTTCTATATTCAAGAAACTTATTATGACAAATATGGTTACATATTTTCTGCTTTTGAATATCATTAACTTCGATTTCATGTGTAAATTTTTCTTAGATAACTTAAGAAAATTTGCTCAAAATGTTTGCATTTTCCTTCAACCAATCTACATTGTTCATTTTTCATTAATATTTTAAGCAAATGTACACTTACCCATGAAAGAAAATATTATCCAAACGTAACGAATAACTTCAAATTTAACGGATAAAATTCTATGAACGCTGGCAGCAACTTTGCCCACAGCGGAAGTGGCATATGCAAGGTGCGAGCGTGTTGGTGAGTCGGAATTTTTGAAGTTACGTGACATTTGTCAATACGAATTTCTATGTAACAATACAAGCGCACTTAGCATTTGCCACCCCATAAAAATATAGCTTGTAGGCTAAGTAACGGGAAATCGGTCGGAGTTGGTGGTCTCAGTATTGTCTCTGGTTGTGGCTATGGAAATGATTTTGGATGAGTACAGTCATAGACAAATCATGCTGAGACCCCCAACTCAAATTCCTCTTGCGGCTGGCACCCTACATTTTTTTTCAAATTCGCCATTTTGTTTTCCTATCGTTATTATGTCAATTAAGAATCCGTGTGACATGCAAAAACATACAAAAATCAATGCTGCCAACATCGGAAACCGCGGTGATATGCGCGAGAGTTTGGGAATGCCACATTTTTACATTACTGAATGCCATTGGTTAGTTATTGTTTATTTTTAAAAGGCGAATAATTTGATTAATTTGGTTAATAAAACTATATAAAGGAGATGTTCTATATACTAGAAACTTATTAGGACAAACTTGGTTGCGTATTTTCAGCTTATGAATATCATTAACTTCGATTTCATTTGTAAATTTTTCTTAACCGAGGAAAATTTGCTCAAAATGTTTTCATTTTCCTTCAACCAATCTGCATTGATCATTTTTTAATAATATTTTAAGCAAATTTAGACTTATTCCTAAAAAAAAAATTATCCACACGTAACGCATAATTCCAAATTTAACGGATAAAATTCTATGAACGCTGTCAGCAGCTATGCCCACAGCGGAAGTGGGATATGCAAGGTGCGAGTGTGTTGGTGAACCGCAATTTTTGAAGTTACGTGACATTTGTCATACGAATTTCTATCTAACAATGCTGGCGCACTTAGCATTTGCCACCCCATAAAAATATAACTTGTAGGCAAATAAGGGGAAATCCGCCGAAGTTGATGGTTTCAGTATCACAGACCATGTGTATAAATATTTTAAAGTCTAAATTAATTGGGAAAGCCAAAAGATGTATAGAAATTCATAGCCACCTCCAAAAGTTGACGGACATAAAAGCTATGCTTATAAACAACTTCGGCGGATTTAAAAACAGTATTCAGTTATACGAAGATTTAAGATAAAGACAATTCAAGGGTGATGTCCTTAGCTTCTATAATAACATACAAAAGATCTTATGCGACCTAAACCAGAAAAGTGTCCAAGAAGAAAAGGGACATGAAGTCAACAACAATAATGAAATAGCACTTAATATTTTCAAAGAAAAACTTCCAGTTCACATGCGAACAATCTTATATGCACTTAAGCCAACGAGTTTACAGGCAGCTATTCACGAGCTTACCCAAGCTGGATTTGTAAGTTCAAGCCCTTCCGAAGATAGACGAACTAAAATACACACATATAATCAAAACATTATTAGAAGGTTCCAACCAAAAAAGCACATACCCCAACACCAACAAAATTACATACCTTTGAACAACTACGAAATGAAAACTTAGGTCAATTTAGAAATAATAATTTTAGGCAGAATTACCAACAATTCAGACCTCCCTTTAACTACTACAATAATAATAACCTTAGAGCCCCTTTTAATCATAACAACAATAACAGAAATTTTATTCAAACAAAATCACAGCCCAAGGATGTAGACCTTGTTCGTTGGAGTTCACAATTAAGAAGAATCCCAGGACAAGTTAATTACAATAGAAGAAATGATAATACTTATCTACAAGAAGAAAATAATCCCGCGGAATATATGGAAACAAAATAATCAAGGAATACGAGTAGAAGCCTCGGATCAAAATCCGTATTGCCCTATACTGAACTAGAAAAAAATGGGAATATATTACGAATGCTCATCGATTCTGGAGCCACAAATAGCGTCATCAACGAAAAAGACATACCAAAAGAATTTATTAGAATTAGGAAAAACCCATTGACTATAAATACAGTAGGTAACCCAGTACGAATAACAAAGGAAACATTATTTCCAAAAGAAAGATTTATATACAAAGTGAATGAAGATTGTATATTTCAACTAATGACATTTAATCCTTGCTTTAAAGGATTACACAATATCCTTTTACCAAATAAAGGCAAGATCGATTACGAAACAAAGACACTTGAATTAAATAAAACCGACGAGCAAGAATATGCTATGGAAATTCATCACCTGAATAGCTTAACGCCACATGACACCATATTCTACGAGTTCGAATCTAAGAACACCAATCACATGAATAAAGAAGAAAAACAAATATTTTTCAAAACCCTAAAAGAATAACAAGATGTATTCTTCCATAAAGCAGATAACCTCTCCTTTACTTCTCATGTCAAACACAAACTTCCTTTGACTGATACACCACCAATCTTCACAAGAATCTATCGTTATCCTGAGGCTCACAAGAATGAAGTGAACAACAAATCCAAGAATTATTAGATCAGGGAATAATAAGACTCTACTTCTCCTTTTAACGCACCTATCTGGGTAGTCCCAAAAAAAAGCCAAATGTGAAACAAAGAATGGAGAATCGTTATAGATTATAGGATTGAATAAAATCACTAAAGAGGATAAATACCCAATACCTCTTATCGATGACATATTAGATAAAATGGGTCGCGCAAATTACTTTTCGACTTTAGATTTGACCAAAGGATTTTATCAGATCGAGATAGATTCTGAAGACCGTGAGTAGACAGCCTTCTCTACTCTTTCTGGTCACTATGAATGGATTAGAATGCCAAATGGCATAGAAATGCACCGTCTACATTCCAGCGCATGATGAACCAAGTTTTAGGCGACTATATCGGAAAAATATGCTTTGTATATCTATACGATATCATTATATTTTCAACCTCTTCACAAGAACATATCCAACACCTTAATTTAATTTTCAAGTGACTTCGACAAGTCAACTATAAAGTATCCCCTTTCTCAAAAAGGAAAGCGAAAGGTTTTTTTTTTTTGGTTGCGCCTGGAGGTGAGTAATCTTCAAAATATACCAATGGCCCGTACCATTGGTTATGCCCGATTCAGGATATATCTCGTCTGCCTACGGGCTAAGCCTCACCCCTCAGAGAGGCACTATGAGATCCGGCCGCGCGAGCTCATAGTAGTATGAAATTTGTTCCTCTCATTTTTTCATTTTTTGTGATGACTACGACTAAGTTACCTTAACAAGTAGTTTACGCTTCTGTAGTGTTATTCGCGTTTGGTAGGTAGCTTTCCAGCGAACGCACCTACTAATACCGTCATTACATGCGGTTTTTCCTTATGGCGCTAGGTCGAACGGTCTTGTTCTTTGAGGTCGGCGCTCAAGGTTTGTCACGTCCAGAGCACGGATTATTTCATTATTGCAGTGACCATGAATACGAGTACGAAGTTTGCGAGCAAAGTTAGTTACTTCGTTACTCACGGTAGCAATTCCTAGATCTCTGTGAATATCACTATTCCTTATATACCATGGAGCATTCACGATTGCTCTTAGCGTTTTGTTTTGGAATGTTTGTATTATAGTCATATTGCTTGGTTTGGTACAACCCCAAAGTTGTATACCGTATGTCCAAGAAGGTTTTAGCACTTGTTTATACAGGAGCAGTTTGTTGTATACGCTTAGCTTTGAATATCTTCCGAGTAGCCAATACATTTCTCTAAGTCTGATTGCGAGCTCGTCGCGCTTTTTCTTAATGTGTGGCTTCCACTTAAGTTTTGCGTCTAAGGTCATTCCTAGATATGAATTGATGATCTGGTATCAAGCGTCTTTCTTCAATTACTGGTTGTAATCGTTTTAGCAGAAGTTTCTCATAAACCTTAGATATTATCGGCAGTAGCGAAATAGGTCTATATGATTTCTTATCATTTGTATTCTTTCCTGGTTTCGGAACCATAATGACCTCGGCTACTTTCCATTGTCTTGGAACATATGAAAGTCTCAGAGAAGCATTTATAATGTACTGCAGCTTAACTAGTGCTCTTTTCGGTAGCTCCTTTAGAACTTCGGCAGTGATTAGATCGTATCCTGGAGCTTTGCTATTTTTCAACTTTCTTATTGTCATTCGAAGCTCGTACAGAGATACGGCTTTTACTTTATAGATGTCGGGTCCGGTATTAGCAATCGGTTCTTCGTTTAAAGGTCGTCTATCGAACGGCCTGAATGTTTCTTCTAGATGCTCGGCAAATAGATCCGCTTTCTCTTTGTCTCCTTTTGCTCATTCGCCGTTAGCTTTTCTTATTGGTGGCGAGTGCATTTTTGGTTTCCTTATGGACTTCAAGGCTTTCCAAAGTGAGTAGTTTGAGCTCTTTTCAGCAGTCAAGCCCTCTAGGTAAGTAGAAGTTTCGAGATTTCTTAGATCCTGTAGCTCATTTTTAAGTTTGTTGGAAAGATGGTTCAGATAAGTTTTATCAGGGGGTGCGCGGGATTGTTGCCATCTCTTACGCGCTCTCCTCTTTTCTCGTATGAGGTCTTCTATTTCAGGCTTGTACTTGACTTTATTGTTCCGTGTAGCTATCTTCCGGAAGGGAGTGTTTTTCCACGCTGCGCTCTGAATGGCTTCCACGAGATAGTCAACTTCATCTTCTATTTCGAGCGGTGTCTTTAATGGCACATTTAAAGAAACATTTTCTTTGCAGTCTTTTCGGAAAACGTCCCAGTTAGTTTTGTTATTACTTAACCTGGGCGGTCCTACATTTGTTGCTATACTTCCACCCATTTTCAGGGTGACTGCTGAGTGGTCTGAGCATAGATCGTAGCATTCTTCGACTTCCGTCAGAGTTTTGTTTAGTCCTTTTGCAATAAAGAAGTCTACGAGGTCAGGTATTTTATTTTTGTCAGTTGGTTAATATATTGGCTTTCCCGTCGAATAAAAATCCACACTACGCTTCATACTGGCTTTGTACAGTAGTCTGCCTTTCGTTGAATTGCATCTTGAACCACAAAAAGTGTGTTTCGCATTAAAGTCCCCACCGATAATAAAATTAGACCCAGATGAGTCAAAGAGGTGGTCAAGGTCGTCGTCTGTCAGTCTATATCCCGGGGGGAAGTAACAGGATCTGATAAGATACTCTAAATGGTTTACTTCAACGGAGACTGAACTTATTTGCATAGAATCGAGTTCTATTTTTATGTCTGTTGAGTGCTTAATACAATCTTTGATGTAAAGAGAGGATCCGCCTCTGGCATTTTCCGAGGGATGATGCGCGTGATAATCTCTGTAACCTTTTATTTTTTTAAGTGGGTTTCCGATATCAAGCATATATCAATATTGTTTTTCCGTAGAAATATTTCTAGTTCGTTAATTTTGTTCAGGAGGCCGTTTGCGTTCCATGTCAGTATTTTAAGAAACTCTATCATATTCATGTTTTGTTATTAGGCTTGCGAGGTTTGAACTCGTGCTTGCTCAATTTGTCAAATATAACTTGATTAATCTTGCTTTGCTGCTCAAGTTTTTCTAATATAACAGTTAATAATTGGCGGATCGGATCCGTTGTATCTGATCTTAACTGGTCTCCATGTATCGCGACTTGCGCATATGTACTCGTATCGGCCAACGCCGGATTTTCCTTTGTACTTGGTCCAGCGAGTTCTGTTGTACAATTTTTTTATTTTCCTGTATCGGTTTCGTCCTTTTGATTGCCGTAGCGGTTTTCGGATTATCGGTTTTATGATATTTTAATCTAGGGTCTGGGTGTACCGGTTTCTTGAGAGTGTCGCGTCTTTTTTGTAGTTCTTTCGCAATTTCGCAACCTCTATAATTCGTACAATTTGCGCAGACCGCTGGCAACTGCTTGGTTTTTTTGCACTCTTCCGAGAGATGTTTACCGGCACATTTAACGCACCGTGGTTCTTTCTGGCAATATGCCTTTGTGTGGTTAAAACCTTGGCAACGTTTGCACTGAGGTACCGTTCTCCTTCCCTTACGCATTGGCTCGATTTTAACCTTTATATTTAGGATTGTCTTGATTTTGAAGATATCCTCCACATTCTCGCTCCTAGCAAAGGTCAGCATAAACAGTGGAAGGCCGCGTTTGATTACGAGATCTTTGCCTCCTTCCGTGCATTACTTTTCCTTCTTGATAATATTCACGGCGTCAATAATTTTTAGGCCTTGTGTTTGCACGTCTTCCATAACATCTTCTTTTATGCAGGTCGGGTGGAGTCCCCTAGCGATGACTCGCATCGGTTTTTCGTACTTATTTTCATAAGTAAACCATGGGATATTCTCTGTGTTTAATTTAAGAGCCAGTGCTCGGTAAGAATCAGAATCCTCTACGTTGATTTTCCACACGTTGTTTCGGCGTGAGATTATATTGTACTTCGTCTTCAGCGTATTTTTGAGAAGGTTACTAAGTTTTCCGTAGTCCTCTATCCCGATGACATTTATTGCGGGTGGAGGGCGAGGTTTCGCTTGAGTTTTTGTCCTATAAGACTTCGGGTGAGGTTACAGCCTTACGCTTTTGCTAGGTCGTTTTTTAACGGCCGGATTGGTTTCGCGGGCAAGTTCTTCTTCGTCCTTGAAATATTCCGTTGCTGGACAGTTCGACGACGACGTTGTCTCGAGATCTTTCGGTACATGAAGGTTTTTAAGATCCTCGTTTTCTTTTCGCAGAGAATCTACTTCCTTCTTAAGCTCATAGAAGTGTCGCTCCATTTCATTGAGTTTAGCTCGTAACTCGTTGTTCTCTTTTACGAAGCATTTCGTTTTCACTGATACCTGATTAACCGGAGGACTTCTTTTTCCGGAGACATGCGATCCAGGTGGAGATCAATATATCTTCTTTCTTTTTTCAGAGGGATCTATAGGCAATATTGTTGAGGTTGCCCTTGACGCTATCGGTTGTGATCTTAGCATACTATTTTTCGCTCTGAAAGGGTCTCGTTAAAGCAATAGTTGGTCCTCCCCAGAATCCGAGGGACCGACCTCCGTAGAGGGTGGATTTTCCAGTGTAACTGGTCTGCCACCTGTGTTTGTTCCATTGCATCTTTTCGTTATTGTATTTTGTACCTTCTACCACGTTTTAACACTGCCGTCCTTCTAGGATCTGCCTACTATAGGTCAGACGCTCTTGGATTTGTGTTTGCCGTCGGTTTTACCTTTAACTATAACCTGGCTGCCTTGGGTGGTCCTACCAGGAGAATATACTCCCGACAGCATAGCTTATAGCATCACCAAGGCTACTCCCTCTGGCGTTAGATTTTAGTCGCCTCTTACGACAGGCATACATTACCTCAAGGCTATTCTATCCCCGACCTTGAAGGGGGATAGGTCGACAAGTCATCTATAAAGTATCCCCTTTCTCAAAAAGGAAAGCGAAAGGTATTAAACCAAATCCCCAAAAAACACAAACAAATAAAGATTTTCCAATTCCAAAAACGGTGAAAGAAATCCAATCCTTTTTGGGATTGACAGGCTATTACAGAAAATTCATTCAGGATTATGCAAAAACCATTAACCTAACCACTAACACTTTGCCTAAAAAAGGATATAACATTGAGTGAAACACTATTAAATAAACACCCTAACTTTGAAAAAGAATTCATACTCACAACTGACGATAGTAATTTTGCAATTGGTGCAGTACTAAGTCAATCGCATGGACCATTAAGTTTCGCATCCAGAACACTTAACAAACACGAATGTAACTTTTCCACAGTAGAAAAAGAGTTACTCGCAATTGTTTGGGCAACTAAACAATTCAAATATTACCTATACTGTAGAAAATTTAAGATCCTTACGGATCACAGACCATTAGTTTGGTTACAAAATTTGAAAGAGTCAAACTTTAAACTTCAACGTTGGAAGATAAAACTTGCAGAATTCGACTTCGATATAGAGTAAATACAGGGCAAAGAAAACAAAGTGAACGATGCTCTGTTACTTGACTTTGTCTGTCTCGACTCTCTGACAACAACGTGGACGACTGATCTTCGAGATCAGTTAATTGAAGCGATGTTGATTCCAGACTTTCCTCCACTTGACCACACGATTCAGAAGCAATTCCTGAATTAGATATAGACTGTTCGACGTTTTTTTCCAGTTTTTTTTTTTTTTTTTTCGTTTATGTGATTAGTATGCTGTCATGCGATTTTTTTTTTGTATGACACTGAGTTTGTATGCAGACGTATTTACAGAGATCGAGAAACATCTGACACCATGTTCTACGTTCTACGAATGACAAGAGACGTGTTGCTTCAGCAATGTGACTTTATTAACAGTGTTCTAGATCAAGCATACTTTAATGTATCATGTCAACGGCTTAATTGTATACATATGTATTTACATTAAGAGAGAGGGAGAGTAATAGAATACAACATGTCCTTCCTTAAAAACAATCGATATAATACAAAACATATTTTTTTTTTTAAATTCACATAAATTAATTCAATTACTATAATTCAATTTCATTTAAGTTCAAAAACATAATTTCAATTAATTAATTTCATTTCAATTTAAGATTAAATAAACTGATTGGTCTTGAGATCAGAAGCAAATCTAGCGAACTTTATTTTCTAGGTACTTGTTTGCCTGACCGAAGGTTTAATGTATCTACAGTGTCTTTATTGTCAGAAATGTGCTTGTTTAGTTCAGTGCTGTCGAGGGAAGTTTTGTCGTTTCTGACATTGATTTGATTGCGGCGGTATCGGTTTTATTTTTCATCTTCTTCAAATTTGATGCACATACTTCAAATTTAATACAAATTACCAAGAAACCACTCAACATATTCAAAAGGCAAATCATTTTAAGAATGGCAACCGAAAACACTCAGGAAATAATATCTCCATACATAGGCAAAAGATGTATAACAATCATCCGGACAAATTTTAGAGACAAAGATTTTGACTTCATTATATCCGAATGTGATTTAGATTTAACGAATGCAATATACATTGACAGTGATCTTTAAAGAAATACATAGATAACAATGAACTCTTTTTGAAATTCCAAAACTATTGGAAGACTAATCATAATAAACAAACTTTATATAGAACTATGATCAACTTAGAAAACTTACATTCTCCACAGACAGAGGAAATTATCAACAAAATACATAAAAGCTTTAATCATATAGACATAGAGAAAACGTACCTTGATATTATCCGAAAATATTATCCACCAAGTTTACGTGAAACAATAAACAAAGTTATAAACAATTGCGATATTTGTAATTAAAAGATTGAAATAAATCCCATCAAACTTCCGTATGAAAAAACTCCAACTCCATCAGGATCCCACGAACACTACCATATGGATATTTCTCCCATATCAAGGCAAGGTAACTATTTAACCTGTATAGAAAAGTGCTCAAAATTCATAGCAGTAGAAAAACTAGATACAAAAACCAATCAGATGTACTAATTGCAATGACTACAATTTTTACTTATTTATCCAAACCCAAAATTTTAACAACCGATAACGATCGATCTTTTACTTCTTATACAGTCCAACAATACCTTAAAGAGGGCGAGAAAGAAATACGACTAACAACCCCATACAGACATACTGGCAATGCGGACATAGAAATACTCCACAGTACGTTAAGCGATAACCTTAGACTCTTCGAACGAGAAAAAATAATTTAGTCGACAATATAACGCGGACAGTAGAAGCCGAACGATACACTTGAAGACGAAAGAAAAACCGTGTGATATAAAGGGTTTTCCAATGAGAAGTGTTATTGTGAATGACCCGCTATTTCGGTAGCTGTCACTTTTGCAGCTTTTAATCTTTGACATTTGGTAAGTAGAAACTTCGCCATTACTAAAAATGGAAGGATTCACGCTTCTTGCAGTCACAGTTCGCACAACTAAAGCATTTTTAGGTCGTCGTGAAGCACCTTGTCCGACCGCAATACAGAAATTGGTGGAAAAATTCGAGCTGTTGGGACTAGTTAGTGATGTGCAGAATAAAACCCGTGCACGTCGCTCAAGAACAACTGAGAATATTGCTGCTGTAGCCCAAAGTGTTGAAGAAAACCCAGGTTTGTCCATTCCTCGTCGTTCTTTGGAATTGGGCATTCCACAAACGTCATTACACCGTATTTTGCATAAAGACTTGGGTCTTAAGGCTTATAAAGTTCAGTTAACACAAGAACTCTAGCCGGCCGATCATGAACAACGTCGTGTTTTTGCTGATTGGGTCCTTGAAATGCATGAAAATTAATTCCATCGAAAAATCATCTTGACTGATGAGGCCCATTTCCACCTCGGTGGCTACGTCAACAAGCAAAATTGTCGCATCTGGGGCTCGGAAAACCAAAAATAAGAAAGATAAGGTCTACGCCAACAGCCCAGCGTCAATTCAAGACCTCAAAGATAAAATTCGTGAAGCTATCGAGGACATAGGGCAGCCACTTTGCGATTTGGTTATGGAAAATTTCATGAAAAGGATATGGTCCTGTATGCGTGCTCGTGGTGGCCATTTGACTGATGTTGTTTTTCATTATTTACGCCATACCATCCTCTTTATTATGAAATAAACATCCGATCATTTATCTCAAAAAATGATATTTTTCTTTGAATACCAAAATATCACCTCTTATTGGAAAACCCTTTACAACTGGTAGAATAAATAATAAACTTATATACGATAGAATAGAAAATACAAAAACAAAGGCTTTAGATAAAATACAAGGTGGCGCAAAAGTAATCCTCCTATCAGAAAATGCTATAAATTTTGCGATTGGCTCCTAATGTCAGTTCTGTTTTGACATTTGTGTAGTAAACACATGCGAAATACACGTTAATAAACAATGTTACGCTACACTGCTCCAGAACGCGGAATATTGGTGACTATTTATTTGAGCAATAATCGGTCGGTGACTTTGGCACAACGTGAATTTCATCGCAAATTTTCTAGCCGTCCAACGCCTACTGGTGAAGCACTGCGACGTTTAGCCGCTCGCCTCGAAGAGACTGGCACAACACGAGATGCTGCCAGGCGTGGCAGACCCCGGAGTAGCCGTTCTGCAGAGAATATTGCTGCTGTAGCCGAAGATGTCATGGAAGCGCCTTCGACATCGACCAGACGACGTGCCACGCAAATGGGTATCAGTCGACGGTCTGTACAGCGAATTTTGGTACATGATTTGAAGATGTTTCCGTACAAAGTCCAGACGGTGCATCAGCTGTTAGCTGCTGACCGCCAATCGCGACTAACATACGCTCAAGCCATCCTTAATCACCACCAAGAGGAAGATGATTTTTCATCAAAAATAATCATGAGTGATGAGGCCCATTTCCATCTTAGCGGGTACGTAAATTTTATTTAAAATTTACGCTTCTGGGGCACTGAAAATCCGCGTGTAACCCACGAAGAGCCATTACACCCGCTCAAAGTCACTGTATGGTGTGCTGTTTTCGCTGGAGGAGTCATCGGACCTTTTTTCTTCGAAGACGTCGCGGGCCAAACGGTTACTGTGAATGGTGAGCGCTACAGAGCAATGATCCACGAGTTCTTTTTGCCGCAACTTGATGAATTGGGATTGGAAAACATGTGGTTCCAACAGGACGGTACAACGGCACACACTGCACGTGCCACAACCGATATGCTGAAGATTGCATTTCCCGGGCGCCTAATCTCCCGTTTTGGCGATTTGCACTGGCCAGCAAGATCGCCTGATTTGACCGCTCCAGACTTCTTTTTGTGGGGCTTTTTGAAGTCGCGGGTTTATGTCAACAAGCCTCAGACTCTTGCAACTCTTAAAGACAATATCCGTCAAGAATGTGAGGACCTATCGCCGGAAGTTTTGGCCAAAGTGATGGAAAATGCCATAAAAAGGGCTCAAATGACAATCAACTGTGGCGGCGGCCATTTACATGACATCATATTCTCGACTTGATTTAAAAAAAATTAAAAGCCCAAATAAAAATAATCCACAAGAAGAATCAAAGTTTTTCATTTTTTTTTAAATTACAGCCAAAAAACATCGGAAGGTTATTTTTGCGCCACCTTGTACATAAAAATCTGAAAGACATTGAAATTGACCCAACCCATACAAAAGTGAACAACCCGGAAATTTATAATGAACTTACAACACCACACAAAAAAGTTAAAGTGGCGTTACAAAAAGGAAAATTACTATACAACCCAAAAGAAATTTACAAATACTTCATAAAGACCAATTTAGAAGATTAAAGAAGTTCCACACTAAAGATGACATACAAACTGACGCAAATTCTAGCTTGACCCGACAAGAACTGCTTAAAGCAAAGATTGAATACCGACTGTCTGACTCTAATGAAGCCAAATGCGCATGGTTGGAGCTGTCCATGCAGAAAATGAAAGGACTTACAAGGATTTCTTCTTCATTGACCATGAACATGCTATAACGTTTCGTTTCCACAAAAATTCCACACATCGGGTAGTTAATTCCATGGAAATTAAAAAAAAATATTTTGTAATTCACGATTTCTCTACGTCATTTTACGTTTTCAATTTACATGTGTTAAATTGTTATAAGATTTCATTCATTCATCACTCAGTGTTTGTAAATCAGCAAATACTTTTTGCAATTTGCGATTGTGAAGTAGTGCTTGAGAAATTGACCCATTGAAGTGGTAAATTGCGCCAAACAATATCGCAAATCACTACAAATAAAAGAAGCTCGAATTCAACAAGCAGAATTTTGTATTCTACGCCGTTTTCAATGTCGAATTACGAATTTTTATATCAATCCAAGAAAAAATCGTTGTAATTTGCGACAAAGATATAATTCGTGAATTGCAACTCAAAATTTTGCAATTGGTGATTTTCAATTCTTTCCGTGATGTGAGTCCAAAAAGATAGGATAAGATGTTGCGATGCTAATGCTCAAAACACTGTTTGGGGCAGCAGCAAATTTAACATACGAGGAGATCGTCTTCTGGACTTCATCTTCTCGTCCGACATCACCATCAACAATGTAGGTAGTCGGGCTAGGAGGTCTGCACAGGATCTGAGCAGTCTCATTATTAATTGTTTTGAACTAGCGTGTCCAGTTACAAGAAACCCTTGTAGAAAACCGGTACCTTGGTGGAATACCGAACTGCAGTGCTTTCGCAGAGAAACCCGGAAGCTCCTAAATCAGTCATTAAAAACCAACTTAGAAGAAGACTGGAATCTGTGCCGATCGAAACAAAAACAATTTAAGAGACTAATTCGTAAATCGAAAAACGAGTCTTATAAGAAATTTTTGTGAGGGGGTCACGTCATTAAGTGCAACCAGCAGTCTTGTTAAAGTCCTCAAAAGGGACAGACCAAGTAAACTGGAATCGCTCCAAAAATTTGATAGTACCTACACTGAGAGAAAGTCGGAAAAGTTTTAGACACATACGTCTGTCTTCCTTCCTGCCGAAAAGTTTGGAGAGACTGTTTGAGCTGCACATGCGCAATGTTGGTCTTCGATCGCATCCTCTTTCTGTGATGGAACATGCCTATCAGCGTGGAAAATTCTGTGAAACTGCCCTTCAGAACCTTGTTAGTAGGATTGAAAGGAGTACGCGCTGGGTATTTTCATCGATATTGAGGGTGCTTTTTATAATGCGACATTTGATAGCATGTGCAATGCTACCAGACATAATGGTGTAGATAAAACATTGGTTTTGTGGATTAACGCAAAGCTTATGTACAGGACGTTGATTGGCGAGGCGGATTGTGGCAAATGCGTCATGACTGGGGTGACCTTGAAGCTACCCTCAAGGTGGTGTTCTGTCTTCGCTCTTATGGTGTATGGTAGTAGACTCTCTGCTAACGGTTCTTAATCTTCCTGTAACCTACACACGAGCCTATGCGGACGATGTCGCCGTTCTGCCTGTCGGTTCAGACCAAAGGTCTGCTCTCAGGCGCAGTGAGCCTTGGGCCTAATCGATCATTGGTGCACAAGTAATGGGCTTTCAGTGAATCCTCTTAAAATTACTACAGTTGTTCTCTTCACGATAAGGAGGAAGGTCACTGGTCTGACTCAACTTGTGCTAAAAGGCGTCACTATCCCGATCTCCGAAGAAGTCAAATATCTCGGAGTAATCCTCGATAGAAAGCTTCTTTGGTCCAAGCATGTTGAATCAAAAACCGATAAAGCGCTGTCAACTTTCTGGCAGTGCAGAGGCGCTGGGCAAGACATATGGCTTATCTCCTAAAAGAGCCCTTTGGATCTATACGGCAATGATAAGATCACTTCTCTCATATGCATCGGTTGTATGGTGGAACACGCTTTCGCGGAAACGTGTTACTGCCTCTTTTGCCAAACTTCAAAGAATGGTTTGTCTTGAATGCGCAGGGGCCTTCCCTAACACGCCGGGCTCTGCTCTAGATGCTATGATGAACCTCCCCCCTCTTGATATTTTTGTCAGGGGGTGTATGCTGAAAACCATCTCTCAGTTAAAGAGAGGTGGTTTTTGGTACCATGCGCATTGGAATTTTGAGGAACTTGTGCGAGAATTATCCTTTGACCAGAAATCCTACTGCGACAAAACTACCACGTCAACTTTCCTAATGACTTCGGCCAAACTATGAGTCTGGGAAAAAATGCCATGATGTATTCACGGGTGGCTCCAAAACCGGATAGGGGTCTGGTTCTGGAGTCTTTGTGGAAAGCGAGAACATTAGACTGCACTACCCCTTAGATAACCTTCTAAGCGGAGATTTTCGCTATCCTTATGGCTATGCTCTATTTTGTGACAAACAGGTGGAGGGATAGAAGCATATGCGTTTGCAGTGATAGCCAAGCTGCATTAAAAGCGTTGCTTAACCCTCTTACCTCGTCCAAGTTAGTGCTTGAACTCAAGCTTTCTCTGAACTTGGTCGAAAGGCTTAACACAGTGAATCTTGTTTGAGTCCCAGGTGACACTGGTATCCAGAGAAATGAGATCGCTGATGAGCTTGCCAGACGGGGTTCAGAAGAAGGATCTGAACCTGTGTTTGGTCTGCCTGCATCTGTGGTTAGGTCATCCATTGATACTTGGGTTTCTCGTGAACACGAGCATCGGTGGCGTGACTATGCTGGGTGTATGCAGACCAAAAGACTACGTCCGTACATCTGTAAAAGGTCCCCTTCTTTCCTTCTGTCTCTTAGGAGAATCGACTGCAGACTGCTTGTGGGCGTCCTTTCGGGCCACCAAGCTTTTGCCAAACACTTAAATGTGTTGGGCTTGAGCGACACCACCATTTGTCTTGCTTGCGGAGAGGAAGACGATACATAGGAACACTTTCTCTGTAGCTGTTCCGACTTTGCTCGCATCAGATGGCGAATCTTTGGGGCTGATGTGGTGAGTGCCGAACATCTAAGCTCTTCATCACTGAAGCTCCTTCTCATCTTTCTTCGAAAGACGGGAAATCTAAGTACAATAATGTAAGGTGTCTTTTTGATAATGCACCTGCAGTTGTGTCTGAGTGCTCCATCGGATAGTAACAATCTCCGACAAAAAAAAATGAAAAAAATCCACACTCAGAAATCAGAAAGCGAATTCATATCGGAAAACAGTAATGCAAATGAATACGTATTCATTCAAGTAAGGATGTTCGCGTTCCACTTTTGTGTCTTTCCCTTTAAACAAATTTATCAGCCACCAGCGCTGACACCAATGCAACCGCCACCATCGAGGTGGAAGCTATGATCTTCACCCTCTAAAATATTTGAGCTACAGTATTTTGACACTCGTAGCGCAATGGCAGTGTACACAAAGTGATAGTATTATAATGTTTATATACAATGGTATGCTGCGACTGATTTTTAGTCTGCAACAATCACTTGAACTCAATTTTTTTATTCTAAGTATATTTCCTGCAAAATGGAAATGCAATTCTTGCAACGGAAATACTACTTATAAATTATGCTGATCTAGATGGGGCAACACCTTAATGTTATTGCCAACCATGTATAAACAAAAATTAATGCTGTGTCAACGACTTAAGGTTGTTGCTCTACTATGGTGGAGGTCACCATACAAATATGTATCTCGTGCGGTTACATTCGTAGAAAAATTAGATGATTCAATTACGGTCGAAATTCTTGAAGTACGGTTATCACGCCTTGAAGTTACGTGGAGGAGTTTCCTTTAAACACAAGACGAGGTCCTAGCTTTAAAAGACGTAACAGATTTTTCTGATTTAGAGCAGAAATTTTTTTGCTACGAGGATAAATATTTTGCTGCACAATCGGCTTTTATGGGTACTATTAGGAAAAAAAGGAGTTCTCCTGGATCTTTCAAATCAACTGAGCCCATTGCTGAGAAACTAGCGGAACAAGCAAGCATCCTTTCTTGAGCAATTTAGGTTTTCTCGGACGAATGGTATTATTATTCCAAACATCGTTGTACTAACCTTTTTTGGTGAATATAAGGACTGGCCTGGGTTCCGGGATCTTTATACTTGTTCAGCGGATAATAGACGTAGCTTAACCCTCTCTCAAAAGTTTCATCATCTTAAATCCTTTTTGTCTGGCGAGGCAGCAAACTTAGTCAGACACATTCCAATAACCGGTAGTAACTATCTCGGAGCGTGGGTTCGCTTGGAAAAACGTTTTGATCGCACGAATCTCATTGAACAATTATTTATTCAAAGCTATTTGCGTTGATTTGATTGAATGCGTTAGGTTCTAATAGTGGTGACCCCTGGCTAATTTATTTTCTTCTGCAAAAATTATATTTCGAGTCAAAGCAGGCATAGGCAGAGGAATTTGGCTCTTGAGAAGATAGCACTATCGACGACCTATTAGACTTTTTGCAAGTGAGATGTGGTGCACTGGAATCATGTCAGTCACTTTGTCGTTCCAATGCTTTTCGTGGTAAACCCCAATACAGCATTTCGCAGAGTCAAAGCATACCTGTCAAAATTGCAAAGCAGATCATCTTATCAGCAAATGTGCGGGGTTTCTTGCATTTGATATAAATACTCGACGTGACTTCGTTATGTTCCAATTGTCTGCGATCAGGACATCCTTCGAACAAGTGTCGTTCGAATTTTCGGTGCAAAATTTGCAAATCCAAACACATTCACTTTCATTCACTTGTTCATCCGGAGTCTAGCAGTTTTGTATCCACCAACACTACGCAGCAACCTTTGGACAATGTTCCTTCAACTTCAACTTCACCGGTCTTAATTAATAACTACTGCAAACCTAATCAAGGTTTCTTCCAATCTATTCGTTTGTTGCTGGATTCAGGATCACAGGTATCCTTTGTAACTGAAAAGACAGTTCAACGACTAGGACTACGTCGCAAAAACGTGCGCATCCCTGTGGTAGGTGTCGGATCGACGGCGGCTGGAGTTACCAACGGGCTATTAACCCGTCAGCTATTTTCCTGTCACAATAAGCAGTATATTGAGATCGATTGCTACGTTCTTTCTTCTTTGACTTCGTTTCTTCCTTCATCTACTAATGGTGATTTCGACCCAAATTGCTTATTATCATATCCTTCATTCTCGGTTCACGGTCCTATCGTTGTTCTTATTGGTGCTGATAGGGTTTTCAGTGTTACTACTGGATCTTCATTAGGTGGAAGGATAGGAATACCTAATTTGATACCAACTGCTTTCGAATGGGGCCCGTCTGAAAAAATCGACAGGGTTGTTCCAACAGAGACAGTGAAATCTTTTTGTATCCAAGTAGATTTAGGTAGCCAGTTTGATCTTGAGCGTTTTTGGAGGTTGGAAGTAGTAAGCTGTTCAGAGAGTTTATCTGTTGAAGATCATAAAGCTGAAACCATATTCGCGAATACGCACTCGCGGAACTCAGATGGCAGGTATATTGTTCAATTGCCTTTTAGATATGATGATGGAATTGATTTTGGAACAAGCCTCAAACCAACAGTACAACGCTTTTTATATACCATATAAATTCCAAAAAAATCCAGCTTTGAAAGGAAGCTATGTAAATTTCATGAAGGAATATTCTGATTTAGAGAACATGGTAGAGGTACCTCTTCACGAGATAGATATGCCGTCTACAAAGGTATTTTACATGCCCCATCACGCGGTATTCAAGAGAGATAGCACAGTACTACGTTGTTTTTGATGATTCGGTCTACACAAATAATTCAAGGTCTTTGAATGAATATCTACTAGTCGGTCCCACCATTCGGCGTGATCTTTTTTCTATATGCGTTCACGATTTCTGGAGACGTTGAGAAAATTCTTCAAAGGACTTCCTTAAACATTATCGGATGCTGACAGTCACTTATGGCACAGCAAGTGCTCCTTTCTTAGCAGTGCGGAATTTGAAACAATTGCAACTTGATTCTTCTAAGTTATATCCTCGTGCGCCTGAAGTTCTTCTTAATGATTTTTATATAGATGACGTAATGACTGGTGGGGATTCAATTGAGGAAGTCACATCACTTTGCTTGAAACTAGCAACCACTACGTAAGTGGATAACCAACTGTTGGCCTTTACTGTTAACTCTGCCAGAAGACCAGTGCGAATTATCCCCTAGGGAATTTGAAGAGTATTCCGCAGTTAAATTATTGGGTCTCCAGTGGTCTCCCTCAAAGGACTGCTTTTCGTATAAAGTTCGGTTGAGTGAAAAACCTTGTTTTACAAAACGCAGCATTCTCTCTGAGTCATCTAGGATTTTTGGTCCTCTGGGATTTTTAGCACCTGTTGTAATAAGGATAAAAATCTTATTTCAAGAACTTTGGCGGAAAAAATATAAGTGGGATGAAGAGATCTCATCTGAACTATCAAAGCTGTCAAAGAATATTCGTAACGAACTACCTCTAATCGAATCAATTCAAATACCAAGAGCTATGTGGTTCAATAAAGACATTCGAGAACACTCGATGGTTATGAAGCGGTCATATATTGTAGGAGTGTAGATCAAAATGGTAAAACATTCGCTTCATTAGTTGTCGCAAAAAGCAAGGTGGTTCCGATAAAGTTTGTGTCTCTTCCCCGACTTGAACTCTGTGGAGCTATTCTTGTCTCTCGCTTAATACAGAAACTTAAAGACTTTATACAGGATAAATGAAATAGTACACTGTCTTTCTGCGCCACCAAAAAAATGGTCTGTATTCATCGCGAATCGAACAACAGAAATCTTATTGGTTGTACCACGTAAAGGCTCGAATCAAGTGAGATCCAACAGCAACCCTGCTGAGAGCGCGTCCCGTGGCGTCCTACCTTCTCATCTGCTTTCAAATGAGTTATGGTGGATGGGACCTTCCTGGCTGTGGGAAAAGAGAGATCAATGGCCAATATCGCCTTATTCAACAAAGGACATCCCAAAGGACAATCTCGAGGAAAGAAGTAGTTATTCTATTAATGTATTATTTTCCAATTCGGGTCTTTCTATAATCGAACAAATTGTTACCAATAGTTCTTCGTACCTCAAATCTGTTCGCCTTCGTTATACGGTTCCTATCAAACTCGTGCAAATTAGTTGTTCATAGAAATTTTTTGTTTAGTAAATAAAAAAATATAGATTTTAAATCTTTACTTTATTCTTACTTTCACAATTTAAAATAGTTTTCAATTATAATATAATAATTAGGACAAACGTTTTAATCGGTTTGCCAGCTACTACTGGTGACGCTCCTTCTGTGCTGATTATCCCGATATCTTGTTGGTGTAGGGTTTATCTTGTTATCTGTGGTCATTTTTATTTGGATGCTTGGTTGGGTGTTGTATGAATAGGGAAGGCACTGATTGGCGTCAACTTATTGATTCCCAGGCGTTGTAACTGGTTCATACACATCAATTGTGCTTATTTTACCTCCGCGTGGTAACCACCGGTATAGGTCTTGTCCTTCCGGGCATGACTTGCTAAACTTATAAGCGCGAGTTTTGAACACGAAAGAAATAGCAACACTATAATGCTCTGTCGGAATGACTGACTGAACGAGTCTCAGAAGTCTAACATGAGCCCCTCAGAAGGAGGACATATGGCGGATGAATTCACTAGATTTTTGTTAACGGTGTTGTCAACAGTCAATTTGGGAGATAAATTTATTTTTGCTATAAGTATTCGTTACTTGCAAACTATTAAAAAAGGAAAGCCAATATTTCAAGTGTCAAGAAATAAAACGAAAATGCAATATTTTTCAATTTTGTGCATACATTTGTATAAATTTGTATTTGCTAAACTAAAAAACAACTTGCAACGAATAAAGTCAGAAAACATGTAAAATTTACTGAAATTAGTTTATACTTGTAAACGTTCTGACTGAACAACAACGTATTTAAACTCTCTCCTATTACGAAATTCCATACCTTCATTTTTTGTGGTTGGGCTTCACCTGAAAATGACATTTAGGAAAGATTTCTTTAGCTAATGCCTGAGACTATATTTGTTTATTGGTTAACGAATTTTGGAAAGTGTGAAGTTATTGTGTAGACTGCCAGTCTTAAATTGGTTATTGGTAAGGCTGATTATCACTACATGTTCTATCATATTCATCCTCATTGCTCACTTTGGTAGTAAGTGCAAACTACCAATGGGTATTAATTTCAAACCTTCATACATAAAATTGCTTAAATCCTATCCGGACACAAGCTAATATGAACAGGGTCGGGACTTTGAGAATTAATCTTGCTACAAAAGTGGTTTTGGTAATTTTTTCACTCCATGACATAAAGCTAATCGTTCAGTTGTGCCCAAAAATAGACGTATAGATAGGTAAAACATTTTGGAAAAGAAATCAAAAAGAAAGTATATAGCATTGTAGGTATACGAACAAGTA
Organism: Cheilosia vulpina; assembly: GCA_916610125.1. Classification (NCBI taxonomy): domain Eukaryota; kingdom Metazoa; phylum Arthropoda; class Insecta; order Diptera; family Syrphidae; genus Cheilosia; species Cheilosia vulpina. The sequence continues at coordinate 55,976,544 of OU744276.1, read as the reverse complement.
ATATTAACTGGTATATTACGTATATAGGTAGGTTTGGAAAAATATTCCTTTCTCTCATATCAAATAAAAATAAACATTCTGATTTCCCACGAATATGAATGGACTATGGAAATGGACAGGTACGCTCTCTTTGTCGTGGCTAATCGAAAACTTACAGAGCCATGTGCTATGTTTTGTTGAATGCTCCGTTTAATTCTCTCTCCTTTTAAAGGATTAACAAAAAAATCTTGGTCAATGAAGTAGGCATTCATTTAAGGAACGATGAGCAATACGTACTCCCACCCCCAAACATCTACCCCAAGACGGTGCTTCTTTAACCGTTATCCACAGCTAACTCTAAATACGTATTCCCGCTTTTTTTTTAACGAATGTGCACAAGATTTTCTTATGCCGATCTTTATTCAGACGCTATTTATTGAAATTATTATACCAGGCATACAATATTTACAAGCTATGATAACCTAATTTTCAACTCACATCGTCACAATTCCAGCTTCACACGATTTATTTTCCCCACCCAGCTAGCCACAACATTTATGTAGCTTTCATATGTATGGATTCACGCACATTAAACAGTCTACTTCTCAGTGCGCAATGGAAATTTATTTATTTTGGAGGATTATTTTACCCATACATTTAAAAATTTCTGTTGGCCTGGTACCTAATATGGATTGGGTTTGCCTTAAAATGTCGTCATAGGTATTAAGAATTAGCTACAGATGACAGTTGATGCATGCTCTATGAGGCAGTTGATATTAAATCAAACAATAAATTAGGCCAATCACATGCAATGATAATATTATCTTGCCTAGTTGAGAGATATTTTAGATGGGTAGGTAGGTATGGGCGATCCTTGCGCCTTTATTAATTAGCTTTTGAGGATGATTACATTATATGTATTATAATATTGAAAAAGGGTTATTGAACGTTGCGCGCACATTCTTTAAAACAAGAAATAATCTTAATCGTAGGTTTGCTTTGACAATAAATGATGTTTGTATTACAGTTCGATAGGTTTGTAGTGTTTAGTAGTTAGTAGTTTAGTCGTTAGAAAATTATGATTTTTTTGAAAAATAAGCCGCCCGCATTTTTAAGCTTTTGAGATAAAAGCTACCTATAGGTAGGTAGTTGCAGTTGCAATCGTTTGTACTCAGTTGCTTGTGAAAAATTTATTTTTTCTCGAAAAAGAATTTATAGGAACAGAAAGATAATATTGAAAAGTAACATTTTATCCATAAATAATGATCTCTAACTCTAACAATGTCACCATCCTTATTAATTACTTTAAAGTATATTGAGCTCCATTTAAAGGGTTGAATATTTCAGAAACAAAAATGTAGATATTTTTTTATGTATGTTATCTGAAAGAAAATATCCTGCACTAATGAACTCATTTGCAGCTTAAGATGTGAAAAAGGCATTTCCAATAGCAAGAACCTATGGCCAATATAAATTCCATTGATTAAATTTATACTTATAGATCGTTCTTGTTTATATCGTCAGGAGGATGGTAGGTATCTAACGATAAACTCCCAAAGTCTACGTCTATTTTTTGGCAAAACTGAGCGATTAAAGCTTTATGTCATGGAGTAAAAATATTACCAAGACCACTTTTGTAGCAAGATTTATTCTCAATGTCCCGACCCTGTATGTATGAAGACTTGGAAATGGGTGGTAGGTTTGAAATCCATTGGCAATTCTGAGTTATGACAAAATCAAACGCACATATACCTAACACCAATGTGAGCAATGAAGATGAATATGATAGAACGTAAGTGACAATGACGACACAATATAGCTATCTACCTTTAGCATCTTAGTTTCGTTTCGCGTCGTATATTGTCTACACTCCACCCATTTAACATCTTCGATTTTTGTGCTAAACGAAAAGGAGCACCTATCAGAAGAACATGCGAGCTACCTACATACACAACATTTATGCAGGATGCAGCCACCATTTTTAATACACTGGCCTATCGTTTTTTTTACAACTTACAATCCTATTGCCTAATGTCCCGTCTCACTCTCTCTCCTTTGAAAGGATTAAAAAAAGTCTCGGTCAACGAAGTATTCTTTTACGGAACGATACGCAATATACGTACTCACACCCCAAAAATCTACACCGAGACTGTGCTTCCACAGCTAATTCTATATAGGTGCTTAAGCTGTTTGCCTGGTACGATTGTGGTTGGTCAGCCACAAACGACAAGCGACATACACATTCGTTTTCATTATTCCTGCAAAAACAATAATCAATACAAATACCATCGGGATGTGTGTCAATTCTTGGAGCACATAATTCTTTGTAACAAATTTCGCTTAAAAAACTTAACATGGAATTGGCATACCTGTTAAGTTAAAAGTGTAAAAATTCTTTCTTTCTTTTTAAAGTTTAAAAGTTAATACTAGTAATAAAGATAAATGTTCGAAGAATATATATAGGGTATAAAAGGTACTATTTCTTGGAGTGTAAAGTGTGTATAATACCTAGGTACTTGTTAATAAAATATGCTTGATATCCTGAACTAAAAAATGCAAAGACAGGAATCTCTATGGAAAAATAAGAGCGCGCAACTTGTCAATTTAGTTCGGTATAAAATTGTAGGTCCCTTATATTCGTCCCAACAAAATACAAATTTACACAAACTACATTTCATTTTGAGAAGCTAAACCTACGGTGCCTATATGGACCTGTTGACTGTTTATATTTTTGACTATTTATTAATTTTTTAATCACTGCCCTAAGCACAACCACCTAAGAATAAAAAAAACAACATGGAATTGGCATACCTGTTAAGAATTAAAAATTTAAAAATTCGCCAGTACACCCACTTCCTGTTTGCACTAATACATTCGTTTTTTTTATTTACGAAAACAGGCGCACATCCACTAGAAATTCGTCACCGTCTTATTTTTGTGGATTCCATTTCTTTCTCACCCCTTCCACCCGCAATTAATCTGGTAAGCATTCGATTCTGTATGCGAACCGCGCTTTTTTTAATATGTATGTAGTATGTGCACAAGATTCTTTTTAAGGCGCCACAATGTCGATCCTCATTCAATGCGATCAAAATTATTACACCAGGCGAACATAATAGTTACAACCTACGGTAACTTTATTTTCAACGAACATCCTCACCCTCAGAGATTCACGCAATCAGTCGTGCACAGACCATCGTGGAGTATAGACTTCTTTTCCGGCATAGAGTAATACTTGCAGTGTGTCAACTATAATTTTAAACTACGGAATTTCATTAAGCAGTGTAGTGCAGTGGAAGTAGTGGCAGACCGGCACGTAGGAGACCCAGGTTCGACTCCTGGCCGGGGACGCTTTGCTGTTTCTTTTTTTCTTTCAATTTCAATAGAAAATAAACAATAAAAGAAATCGTGTAGCAGCACAGAAAACACGTGATGAGTGAAAAAGAACGGGCCGCGCTTTCAATAGCGGGAGTAGCGGCCGTAAAAGAAAATGCGAGTGATATGGCTGTACAATCAGCCCACCCGGTACATATACCACCACCAACAGTGGTGTCAACAAAGAGGAGGAGGAAGTTACTGAAACCGACTCCCAACTTGGTGAAGCGTCCCTCCCTAGCAGCCTCAGCCGTCAAGCTGCCAGTTGAGGTTGGGGAAGGGGCGCTGCAAGCAACGTCAACAGCTGATGGAAGAGACGAATTCGCATATGTCTCCGACGGCGGTGAAGGTAGATATTCGGGGGCAAGCAACAGCTTCGTCTCCCTCGTGCCATCATCAGATTCCGATGACGAAGACGACGAAATCGACAACCTAAACAGTAGCATAAGGCAGCTACAAGAAAAAGTATGCGCCATTAAGGCCAAGCAGATGGCAAGGCGAGAGAAGGAGCGGCAGACCATGAGCCAGAGCACTGATGGCAAACATCAACGGCCACAACCACAACAACAGCTAGAACTGCCCAAGCAGCAACAGAAACATCAACAACAACAACACCAACAACAAAAACAACAACAACAACAACATCAGCTCAAGCAGCAACAGCAAACTGTGCAAAAAAAACAGCCAAAGCAGCAACTGCAGAAGCCCACACAGCAGCAAGAAAAAAAGCAACAACAACAGTCGAAGCAACAACAACAGCAGCAACGAAATCAGCAGCAGGACCAGCAGCATACACAACAAGAGCAGAATAAGACAGCCATGGTGCGAGTACCGCCTATCAACACATATAAGATGGAGCTCAAGGACACCATTGAACTATGTAAGTCGGCCATAGGCAACAATTTTACAGTAAAGCGTTTTAATAACAATAGACACTCCATACAATGTAATTCAGTGGAGCATTATAAAACAATCAAAAATTTACTGAGAGACTCGACGACGGAGTTCTTTTCTTTTACTCCGAAGGGGGAAAAAATTCAAACCATGCTTTTGAAAGGCATGGAACCGGCCACCGAACCGGAGGAGCTCCTTAAGACGCTCCGTGATATTAAGTGTGATGGTCTCACTTTTGTAGGGGTTAAGCCTTTCACCACAGCAAGGGCTAAAAGGGAGAAGCGGAAACTACCGTTCTTCCTGGTTCAGCTGTCGCCCGATAGTACACTGGATGGTCTAAGAAGCATTAAAGTCCTAGACTACCAGGTCGTAACATGGGAAAAAGTAAAGCGTAGCGAAAACATTATTCAATGCGTTCGCTGCCAACGGTTCGGACACGCCGCGTCGAACTGCGATATGCAGCCTCGATGCGTGAAGTGTGCAAAGGACCACAAGACAGAGGAGTGTCCTCTGGGTCAGGAAGGAGCAGCAGATAGGAGCCAGCTCTCATGTGTACTCTGCAAAAACTCAGGGCACACCGCAAACTATCGGGGCTGTCCTGAGTTTCAAAGCATTAAATCAGCAAATCTGGCTCGAAAGCAGAAAAGCGTTCTGAAAGTCCGACAAGGTCCCGTTCAAAAACTAGCCGTGACTCCTCAAATCACCTACGCCCAAATGGCATCAGGTAGAGGATCAACGGTACAGCAACAACCTAAGGCAGCGGCACAGACCTCAGCGCCTAAAGCACCTGAGGTACAAGGCGAACTGCTAACTATCTTGCTCCAAATCCAGGGGCAGATGGGACAGTTACAACGCCAGTTAAATGAACAGGCGACCCGTGTGGACAGGATCTACGCGCTTCTGCCCAGCCTAACGCACCTTCAATCGTAATGGGTTCGACCGCGACTGAAAGTTCCTTGAAGATCCTGGCCGTGAATGTGAATTCATTGATTAGGATCGAACGTAGGGAATCGCTCTTCAAGTTGCTTGAAGACCAAAGTCCTGATGTGTGCCTGATTAGCGAAACCAAACTAACACAGAAACACAAGATAAGGCATACAAAATACAACATTGAAAGAAGAGACCGACCCAACTCCATTCAAGGAGGAGGTGTTGCGATCTTTATACGTAAAGAACTAAAATATAAGACCGTGTACAGTTGTGAAGTGCGAAGGTTTCAAGAGCTGGAGGCGTGTATCGTGTGCATCCCTCTCCATAGTGGAAGGAGGATGTACGTGGTCGCACTCTATGCCGCCGAAGCCACTCATTCGACTTCATTTATATCGGAGCTCGATACACTGTTTCGATGCCTACGGCTGCAGTCGGGGGAGAACTTTTTCCTCATGGCCGGAGATCTTAATGCCAAACATAGGGATTGGGGAAACCGAACTCCAAATACTAGAGGGAACTCACTACTCACTTGGTGGGGTCAGCACAATGTCGAGTTTCGGCTCGATTTGAAGGCTACAGATGTTCCATCGTTTCCCAGAAGCGGTTCCTATCTGGATCTTATGCTATTCGACGAACGGTTACAATTGACTGACGTGGACCGACAAACAATAAACTGTCTGCGCACGTTTGTATATGACAGTGACCATTGCGGACTTAGCGCCGAAATAACGATCCCCAACGAAATCGCGGAATTGGAACAGTTTGTGCAAGTGCACTCCTACAACTACAGTAGGACGCGCTGGGCACGCTTTTCCCGAGACGTGACAAGAGCGATCTCCTCGAACTCGCTCTACCCACCGTCCAACAGGAACCTGTCAAACGAAGAGATTGACAGGTACCTTAAACAAATGGACGAGACAATTAAACGAACAATGGACAGTACGATACCTCGGTATCGACCATCGAACAACGTTTACCAACGCAACAATCGACGCACTGCACGTACAAAAAAGTAGACTGCTTACAAGACTCAAAAACTTGCATAGGCAGTTTACTGACAGACAAAACTTGGAAATTAGGACTCTGAAGTCGTTGATAAAGAACATCCAAATATTAATTAAAGCAAATTATAGATTGTCGGCCAATTTGCACTGGGGCAATAAGATTCGAGCTATCAAGTCCGATAACCCGAGTATGTTCCCCCAGATTAATAAAATATTCAGGAGGAACGATTTCAACGAACTCCCGTGTCTGAAAATCCCCCGAACAACGAACAACGAACGATTACTTACGGCAGCAAGAATAGATCCAGGGAACGCCGTTGATGATGACGACTTCTTCGTGATCGAAGATCCGCAAGAGAAAGTGGAGGCTTTAGGAGCTATTTTTGAGGAAGTGTATAAGGTAAATGCTAGCATTCGCCCGAACCTCGACCTAGAAAATAGAGTCCTTGTGCACAACTTCTACCTTCGAAATGATATAGAGCACTGGCGATCAGAGAATGCCGGTTTCACCGGGTTCAATGACGACAACTTGGCAAACAATGCCATCGCCAATGAAACAGTTCATCCCCCGTATGTATCGAAGATAGAGCTCCAAACGATCTTCGAATCATTGAGGAAGAAGAAGTCAGTGGGAGGCGATGGAATATCGAACATTGTGCTTCGACATCTTCCTCTAGAGGCTGTGGAAATATACGCCATCCTGTTCAATAATGCACTGAATAATGCACATTATCCAGAGCATTGGAAGACAGCTGTGGTACATCCGATTCCTAAAAGGGGAAAGGACAACTCCAATCCGGCAAATCTCCGGTCGATAAGTCTACTTCCAAACATCAGCAAGGTATTCGAAAAAGTCATCAACAGAGCCTTGATTAAGTGGGTTGAGGACAAAAATATAGTTCCGGATAACCAATTCGGTTTTAAGGCGGGGCATGATACAATACATGCCGCGTCTAAACTGGTGTCCGACATTCAATGGTACAAAAGTAAAAAACAATGCACGGGTGCCTGCCTGATTGACCTAGAGAAGGCCTTTGATACCATATGGTTGGAAGGGCTTTTTTACAAGTTGAGCAGGTTGGGCATAAGTAAACCACTACTGTACATGCTGCTTGATATGCTTACCGGTAGAAAGTTCGTTGTTAAAAATGGCAATGTGACGTCTACTGGGGTGTTCGAAATAAAAAATGGTCTGCAACAGGGAGCGGTTAATTCGCCTATCCTATTCAATATCTTTACAGCTGATCTGATAGGCTCGCTTCAGCACGCGATTGCGTACGCGGACGATTTGATCGCGTACAGATCAGGTCCGAAGATCGACGTTATTGCAACTCTATTGCAGCGTGACTTCGATAAGATTCAGAGCGATATTGCGACGACTGGAAGCTGAAGATCAACTTTCAGAAGTCGGAAACCATTCTATTTAGAACGCCGTTGTCTCTGGCCACTAGGGATACAAAAATGAACTGGCGAAAGCTCTCTATTGTTGGAACTCACGGGCGTCCACTCGCGCACAAAAATGTGGTCAGATACCTCGGGCTTTGGTTAGACCAATATCTATATTTTAATAAACATGTAGAAGTTGCTCTCTCCAGAGCACGTGGTGCTTTTGCCCTTGCAAAGAGACTGTTCTATAGCAGCCAACTAGATGCAAGGGTGAAGGTAATCTGCTACATGGCCCTGATTCGGCCCATGATCGCATATGGATGTCCCGTGTGGTTCAACATTGGGGCAAGTAGGATGGAAAAGATTCGGGTGTTTGAGAGGGCCTGCCTTCGGGCTTGCCTTCACTTATACAGAACACCAGAGTCTCAGTACACAAAATTCTACTCCAATGAGGTCCTATACAATAGGGCTAATCTGATAAGAGTGGACAATTTCCTGATCAAGATGACTCGAAGACACATTGCGAGGGCAATGACGTCGATGAACAACCTGATCTTCGGGGCTTATTACCCCAATTATAGGTACCATGAGAGGGTGCGTATTAGCGGCTTTGTCCCCCCAGAAGCATTCCTCTACTTTGATCAGATAGGCCTGATCCAGGATAGGTCGGCGGTACCGTTAATCTTCCACGTTGCCCGGACAACTGTGGATAGGCGACTTAACTACAACAGAGACGTCACACAGAGCGCTGAGGAGCGTCTCCGGTTTAGTCGGTCGGTATCGGGGCGCGATAAAAAAGATGTAGAGAAACAGCACCAGCAATTCTGGTGGCTTTTAGAAAGAGCTCCCTCGTCGATCCCTTTCGATCCGGGGTAGATCCGACAAAGTCGGCTTTCCATATAAATATATTATATGCCTTGGCCGGCTTACATAGTTTAAGTAGGTGAATAGTTTTAAGCTTTAGATGTAAGTTAGTATCACAGCACGTGGCTCTTAGGGTTTTATATAAAAAAAAACGCACAGCACATGGCTACAAAAAAAAAAAAAAAAAAAAAAAAAAAAAAAAAAATGCATATATAATTATGCAACGTAGTTAAGTTAGTTAAGTTAAGTTAAGTTAGTTAGTCAGTTAGTTAAGTTTTAATTATAAGAGAATAAAAACCAACAAAAAATGTTCAGTTACTAAGTTTTTTCGCATAACATTTTCTTAGTTTAGCCGTAAGCATTATTACTATCTAATATTAAAATACTAAATAAAAGTTAGGTTAAGTCGAAAGACAACTTTAATTAATTAAGTGTAGCTTAGAGTGCCCGCATAGGGCCAGTAAGTTAGAAACATTAACATCATAGTTAAGTTAGGTAAGCTAGTTTTAAGCACTTTTGTCTAGCGTGTAAGATTAAATGAATTACTCCAATAAAAAGCAAATAAAAAAAAAAAAAAAAAAAAAGATTCACGCAATTTGTTTTCCTTTTCCTCTATACCCATGGCTACCCTCCCAGCTAGCCATTACAACATTTGGGTGGGTTGATATGTGTTGATTCACGCATACTAAAGAGCCTACCTACCATTGCGCAATGGACATATATTTACTTTGCAAGGATTATTCTACCAATCCCTACTATAATTGCTGTGGGCCTGGTAATACGGATTGTATTTCCTTAAAATGTCGACATATTTTATTCTTAAATGCTGTTTTTGCTAAGGCGCCACAATGTCGACGTTCTGCATTGTTATTTTCCTTCCTTGCAAAATTATTTAGCAGACCTGTAAAAGGATATTTACTAACAGAGACAAACCTAAAACTTGGATTAGAGGCTAAATTAGGATAGCACAAAAATGAATGACTTAGCAAATCAAAAGCACATAAATCAGACATATATATGTACTTATTATTTTTTCGATTTTCATCGGGTTTTAGGATTTAGGTTAACAATTTTCTATGAGCTTATTAGATGTGAGGTTTCTAATGCGATTTCTAGCTAAACGACTTGAGCTACGAAGCTAGAAACTTAGCACAAAAAAACATATAAATTAGGCTTCAATATGGCATATTAATTGTTTTATTTTTCGGCCGATTTGACTATGTGCTCTGCTGGCTTGACGTTAACTTGGCAGAGCAATTTTCAAGGCCGATTTTCTCCGAAACCACTGGAGCACAAAAATCAAAAACTTAGCACATAATTAGCAGATAATTCAGAGCTATTCAAAATCGATTTTTGATATATGTGCTCTGCCAAGTTGACGGAGGTGCATTGTTTGCCCGAACCTCAAGAAAGGGGACCCTCTGAACTGCGCCAATTACAGAGGTATCAGTCTTCTTAACATTGCTTACAAGATCTTATCTGCAGTTTTGTGTGAACGCCTGAAGCCTTTCGTAAACAACCTGATTGGTCCATCTGAGGCCTCGAAGATGGGTTTAGCGGTTAATGAGGGCGAGACGAAGTATATGCTGTCAACTAAGAAGGACACCCAACACCGAAGACTCGGACAGAACGTCACAATAGACAGATATAGCTTTGAGGTGGTTAAGGACTTTGTCTATTTAGGCTCCGCTATGAACTCAGACAATGACACCAGCGCTGAGATTAAACCAAATTCTATAAAATCTTCTATTCTTTCTAATTGGTATCTTTTGCAGGCTTTAACCCAAGGTTTCAGGAAGCAGTGGCATAGAGAATATTGGACTTCTCTACAGCAGAGTCCTAAGTCCAATCTTCCACCATCAAAATGGCTAATGGGGCGTATAAAGAAGGTCTATCCTGGAAGTGATGGCCGTAACAGAGTAGTGGTGATTCAAACACAATACAATGACTATGACCGATCAGTAGTCAAGGTTGTTCCTCTGTCTTTCTCTGAGTCTTCCAGGGAGGAGTGAATGTTCCGGATAGTATGCACGTATTATTAATATAAAAATTTATATTTGTTGTTACTATTTCTTATTTTCTCATATTCTATGTTTTGTTTATATTATTTGATGCATGTGCATTTACCCTATTCTAATTCTATTCATTTAGATTCTACATTATGTCTTATAATTATATCATATGTAATATAGCTGTAACTTATTTACTTGTGTTGTTAAGCTCCGGTTTGGCATGTAAGGAATCTATGTCATTTTTCGGTCTCTTTGCTTTTGACCATCAACGAGTACAGTTGTGAACTGGACTTACGGTAACCAAATATGCAGATTATTATAACGAGGTATAAAATCATTTTTTTTTTGTTTTTTTTTCTGATTTCTTCATCTTCATCGTTTACAAATAATTTGTTTTCATCGTCGTTGGTGCTAAGTAGCAAACATATATGTTTTCGCATAGCCTATGTCCTTTAAGAATTTATGCCATTCGTCTTGAATTCAATGTGTCCGTAGATATACATTTTGCATTTTCTTGAATGAAAAAGTAATTTTTTTTTGGAAAGGGGCTATGCCGTTCTCAAATTTAAAAAAAAATAATTAGCGTTACACAACCCACTCCGCGAAATTTTCTGATAGAAAAGGAACCATTAATATCGGTTCAGCTGCTATAAGTGAAGTGTAGCCAGAAACAAAGAAAACAATGACTTAGTTTTATAACCGTACAGATTTTTTAATTATCCCCAGTTTACCTCCAGGATAACGAAGATGATTTTAAAAAAGAGAGTAAAAAAAATACCAAGCACAAACTGGTTTTGTGGCATGCAGATGAATCACTATAGAGCAATTTAAATCACAATTGAGTGTTTAGTCCCTTTCAATCTCAATTACATTCAATTTAAAAAAGAGATAACAAAAATACAACACAAAGCACAAAAGTTGCATATAAAAAGAAAGAAAAAGCATTTAGCACAAAAGGTACAGAGATAGAAACAGATTTTGCCACACACACATACAAAATTTCCTCCACTGAACGCTGGGAAAATCAAACGATCTAGGTTAGGTTAGGTTAGGTTGGGAGGGCAGTTTTGCATCCGATGTAATTTCACCCGGAAGCCGTGAAGGCCCATTTTGAGTACCCTGTTTGTACATGTAACATGTGGCTAAAAAAACCACTTCGATCTGTTTAGGAATATTTTTATGTCTGATAGCGGTACCCCCGCCAAGTCTTCCAAACTTTCGAAGAACCTTGCTCCCATACAGGATGAGCGGCGTTCCTGTAAATCTGGCCAGTGGCATAGAAGATGTTCCACCGACTCTATTTCCTCTTCGTCTCTGCAGCTTCTGCAGAAGTCATTTGCAAAAAGTCCTAGCCTTTTAGCCATGTTTCCTATGGTCCAGTGTCCGGTTAAAACCCCGACGAGCATCCGGATCTGACTTCTATTAAGGGAGACTAGGAACTTTTATCTTTTGGTGTCAATCACAGGCCACAGACTTCGGGTTATGACGCAACCGATGGTGTTGCTCCATTTTTCCTTAGCCCGTTGTGCGGTGACGCCTTCATTAAAAGTCTTAGCAGTATTGAAAGGCGATAGCACCTCTCCGTCCGCTAGCTGAGGGTTCATATCAGAGCCGTATCTGGCCAATTCGTCCGCTTTTTCGTTCTCTTCAACCCCAACGTGTCCCGGAACCCAGCAGAGTAGAACTGAGTGATGAAGTATAGCCCTGAGCGCCAAGAGGCAATCTGAAACACATTTCGCATTAACAAGGTCAGAGCCGATAGCTTCAAGTGCCGCTTGACTGTCCACACAGATGGTTATTTCCATTGCTTGTAGTCCCATCGATAAGATAGTCTCTGCTGCTTTCTTAACCGCATAGATCTCAGCTTAAAAGACACTATAGTGATCAGTCAGTCGAAACGGCTAATAGCAAGTCTTTCTGAGAATACGCCGCCTCCAGTACCATTTTCTGTTTTTGAACCATCCGTATAGACGGATATACCTTTAATGATGGTACTGGGCGAGTTCGAGTCCTGTCTTTTGGGTATAGTGATTCTGAAATTTTTCTCGAAGTCATATCTGGGTTTCTCGTAATCGGTGAGTGACATGAGTCCCTTCCGATCAAAGATTTCAAGTATACTTGAGTGTCCGCAGTAACCAGGCTTCCAAGTTTTGTTATCTCTTAATCTGAGAGCGGTTTTGGCTGCCACGTTCTTAGTGAATAGCTCAATGGGTAGCAGGTTCAATAGCGTTTCCAGACCTAGTTGTGGTGTGGATTTAATTGTGCCTGTTATACCCAAACAAGCAATTCTCTGCACCTCGTTCAGGTTCTTCAGATAGGATTTGGTTTTAACCGCCTCCAACGAAACAACTGAACTGTAGGTAAGAATGGGTCTAACAATGGCGGTGTACAGCCAGTGCACAATGTTCGGTTGTAAGCCCCAGCTTTTCCCAAAGGTTTTTCTACATGCATAAAAGGCATTAAGTCCTTTCTTCATTCTTTCTTCAGTATTCCGTTTCCAGTTCAGTTTGGAGGTGAATACCACAACCAGGTACTTTGCCTCGGTCAAAAGATTAAGTCGGACACCTTTAAGCTTCGGTGGATCCCATTTTGGAACCTTTCCTGGTGAACAGAATGAGTTCGGTATTTTCCGGATTAACCGCAAGACCGTTGTGTTCCGTCCATTTGGATAGTTTTGATAACGCAGATTCCAGAATATCTCTAATGGTGAAAAGGTATTTTCCTGTTATTAGTACAACTGTAGAAGCCACAGAAAGATCACAACACAGCAGCAACCAATCAGCATAATATCATCTCTCATGATAACTGTGCGACAGTTACAAAATCATCATCATCTTCATGCGGAGTGTGACAGTTACCAAAAAAGACGATATATAAAGGGCCGAATGAAACGGATAAGGGGAATTGTCCGTCTGTCTACCTCGCCGCGCAGTTGTACTTTTTAGTCAACGTTTGTAATCTAATTAATTTTCTAAATTTTTTTTTTCCAATAAATGAATTATACTATTTTTGATCATTTAAATTATTTATGTGTTTTAATAGTCAGTTTCCTACATATTTGGGGGCTCAACTTAACAAAAACCCTAGAGTGTGCGTTAATCCAACGAAATGATAAAGAATTTAACAGTGGAACAATTAAAACAAAGACTCATAAGTCTCAACCTAGACACAACGGGTGTTAAAGCAGTATAGTAGACTCGAAAAACCTCTGGGTGAGCAGAGCGAAGCAGAATTCGAAAGCAGTGAAGAGGACGCAACGTTGAACGTTACAAAGGCGGAGAATTTAATTCGAACTATGAGCATGACAGAGCAACTACGAGTGGAGCAATCCAGATGGGGGACGAATTGCAGTTAAAGACATTGAAAATTTGCTCTCTAGATTTAGTGGCGATGATAATAACCCAATTGCATTGTGGCTGTCTATAAGATACAGGAGTTATGATATGGTACATTATGAACGGCGTGACTGGGCGAGCTGAAAATAAAATGCTGCTAAATAATGCCAAAAATATCTCTGAATTAAAGGAGAAATATGAAATTTATGAGCATGTGGTAAAAAACAGCGATTCGGGCAGTGGTTCTAGTGGCTGCAACGAACGTAGAAGTTTTGGAGGGGGCAGCAGTAAGGGCAGCAGCAGCAGTAGCGGTTTAAATTTTCACAGCAGTAATTCATCCTCAATCAAATACAACAACGACAAGTCGTCAAATCATTGCGTTAATTGTGGATCAGCAGAACATTTACGAAAGGACTGTGAGGCCGAAACAAAATGTTTCAGGTGTAAGGCATTTGGGCACATGTCAAAGGCTTGCCCACGGAAAAGCCGTCAGAACCAAACAAATTTAATATCTGTTTTAATTACAAAAAACATATCAATTAACAGTGTGTCATCTGGATTCTTCGCGGGCTGATAATGGAAAATGTGCTTAAAGTGTATGTAGATGATTTGTTCATAGCAGCAGAAACGGAGGTGGAAAACATTGGGAAGTTAAAAATGTTCCTAAAAACAGCAGCCGATTACAACTTGAAGATCAATTGGTCAAAATGCAAGTTTCTGCAAAGGAAGGTAGAGTTCCTTGGACATGTTGTGGAAAACGGCCGTATAAGATTAAAGCTGTTGAGCATTTTCCTGAGCCGAAAAAATGTTAAAAATGTGCAGGCATTTCTTGGTCTGAGCGGATTTTTTAGGAAATTTATCATGGGTTATTCAGTAACGGCAAAACCACTATCAGACTAAAAAGAACGCGAATTTTATATTTTCCTCCCTACAGCGAAAAGCATTTAATGAACTAAAACAGGCTCTAACCAATAATCCCGTTCTAGCCATTCTACAGACAGAATACTTACACTGAGGTGCACACAGATGCGTGTCAGGACGGCATTGGATCTATGTTACTACAAGAAGGTGAGAACAGCAATTTGCATCCTGTTTTCTATTACAGCCGCAAGAACAGCCCAAGTGAACGAAAAATGCATAGCTATGTGCTCGAAGTGTTTGCGGTGTACAAGGAGTGAAATTCCGGGTCTACCTCCTCGGAACGAAATTCAAGGTAGTTACTGATTGCATAGCATTCCGCCAAACAACAGGGAAGAAAGAACTGCCAAATGCAGTGAGAAGATGGATTATGTATCTGCAAGACTACGACTTTACGGTCGAGCATCGACCAGCAACGAGGATGAAGCATGTGGATACATTGAGCAGGTACGCCATTAATCTATTACAGCCAGAACTCTAAGTTCGCTTGAAGAAGTCACAGGAAGACGACAATTTCATTTCAACGGTCAAAGAGGTACTTAAGCAAAGGACACAGTATGACAACTTCAGAATGAAGGGCGAGTTCCTATTCAAGGATGTCGATGGGTTCGAGCTACTAGTGGTCCAACGCTGCATGGAAAGGGAGATAATAAGACTTAAGCATGAAGAAGGTCACTTTGGTTTTAATAAAACCTTACATTTGATAAATCAAGAATTTTTTATACCTAAGATAAAAGACAAAGTTCAAAACTGTATTTCTAATTGCATAAAATGTATTCTAGCTAATCGGAAAAGCTGTAAACAGGAGGGATTTATAGAACAGTTGGCGAAAGGGGAACGACCACTTGACACTTATCATCTAGACCACATAGGCCCAATTGATACGACTCAAAAACAATACAGATATATCCTCACAGTGGTAGATGAATTTTCAAAATACACATGGATATATCCCACGAAAACTCTAAGTGCAGATGAAGTTGTCCGGAGACTTTCGGAACAGTAGCAAGTTTTCGGCAACGCACGTCGAATAATAACTGACCGCGGACGATAAGTAGGGGGGGGATGTAGAAACCACAAAAAGATCACACCACAGCAGCAACCAATCAGCATAATATCATCTCTCATGATAACTGTGCGACAGTTACAAAATCATCATCATCTTCATGCGGAGTGTGACAGTTACCAAAAAAGACGATATATAAAGGGCGGAAGAAACGGATAAGGGAATTTGTCTACCACGCCGCGCAGTTGTACGTTTGTGATCTAATTAATTTTTAAATCTATTTTTTTCCAATAAATGAATTATACTGTTTTTGATCATTTGAATTAATAAAAAATTTAAAATTATAGAAGCCAAAAACTTAATCAAAAAAGAAAAAAACATCAGGTAATGAAGGGGAAAAAACTACAAGAAATAGAAAATTACCTCTCTCTTCACAATCAGGAAGATATTGAAAAGGTATACGCTATTAAATCAATAATGAATATTGTTGTCAAGATTGAGCCTCTTCGAAGAAAATCCAACTCTTTAACTCAATGCAAACGATGCCAAGCTTTCGGGCATACGCAAAGCTATTGCAAAAGAGATTTTGCGTGCGTTAAATGTGAAGGAAAACATCCAACAAATAGTTGTCCACAAAAAAAAAAATGAGAAAGTCAAATGCATCAACTGTCATGGAAACCACCCAGCTAATTATAGAGGCTGTCCGGCAGCAAAAGAATATCAAGAAAAAAAAGAAGAGGAAGAGAACCCTCTTAAAAATACAAACAAGAAACAGGTAAATGTCGAAAACAGTAAAGTCGACAAAATACCATTTGCGACAAAAACAAACACACCAGTTGTGAATAACAAATCATATTCCCAAATTGTGAAAAATACACGTAAAGAAGAAGAAATAACAGTAAAGGAAATGCTTTCTACTATTATTCAAAGATTGGATAATCAAGATAAAGTTATTAAGCTACTGAGCAAAGAAGTTTCCAAAGGAAAAAATCAACTTAATAACAATGACTGAAAACCTAAAAGTCGCAACCTGGAATGCAAATGGTTTACACCAACACATCTCTGAATTTCAGGTATTTCTACGCAATGAAGACATTGACGTCTGCCTGATTTCTGAAACCCACTTTAAACAGGGAACAACAATTAGAATTCCTGGGTACCTCTGTTACCACTCTCCCCATCCTTCTGACAGTGCCAGGGGAGGTAGTGCTGTAATTGTAAAAAGTATTTTAAAACCCTTTACAATGACCAAAATAGGAAAACAAACCATGCAAGTAGCGATAATAAACATTGCGACTAAAAGCAATTTAACATAGCTGCTAAATACTGTCCACCTAGACATTCCCTTAACGACCTTTTTCGAGCTCTAGGTATTAACTTTATCATTGGAGGTGACTTAAATGCAAAACACACCTATTGGGGGTCCAGATTAGTAACGACGAAAGGCAGGAAGCTTTACAAAGCAGGGCGAAATTTTAATTGTAATTTTATTTCGACTGGATCGCCTACTTATTGGCCATCCGACCCAGCAAAAATACCAGACCTTATTGACTTCTTCATAACGAAAGGAATCAATAGAAAATAAGTAAGAGTTTGTCGTCGGATCATACACCTGTAATCTTAACGGTCAATGGCATGTCAGTAGAGCAGATAAGCAATGAAAGACTTAACAGCAAAAGAACAAACTGGTGTAATTTTAAAAAATTACTAGAAGGTTTTATAAACCTTAGAGCTCCACTGGCCACAACAAGGCATATTGATATCGAAGTGAAACAATTCATTGCAGATATTCAACAGGCGGCAGAAGATAGTACACCAACTATTCAACAACGTAAACAAGCATCGGTAAAATACCCCACAGACATTAGGGAACTAATATTAGAAAAGGGAAGATCCCGGAGAAAATGGCAAATGACAAGATATCCCGGCGATAAAACTATATTCAATTCAATAGACTTAACAATAAACTTTAAAAAAGTATCAGTGAGTTTAAAAATAGAACTCTTACTAAATATCTTTGCAATTTAACTGCTGACAAATTCACAGACTACTCCCTTTGGAAGGCTGCCAAATATTTAAAAAGACCTCAAACGCAAGATCCCCCGTTAAAAACATCTGATAGGAAATGGATCGGCGACCCAAAAGAAAAGGTCAAACTATTTTCGGAACATTTAACAAATGCTTTTAAACCTTTTCCAAGTAGTGTGGCAAACGAACGCCTTGAATTCTTTGATAGGATAGATGAAGACGTAATCCCTTACGATTCACTTAAAGAGATCAGCACATGTATTCATAAGCTCTCTACTAGAAAATCGCCAGGTTATAATCTTATAACTGCCCAAATTCTGAAGGAACTACCCTTCATAGCATTGGTTAAACTTAAGCTTTTAATTAATGCTTGTTTTAAGCTAGGATATGTTCCATATCATTGGAAGATAGCAGAAATTATAGTTATGCCTAAACAAGGTAAACCTCCATCAGAAGTCACCTCATACAGGCCAATCTCACTTTTACCTGTACTATCAAAACTTTTTGAGAAACTGGTTCTCAAAAGACTAGACAGAATAATAGAACAAAGAAGGCTTATTCCCACCCACCAGTTTGGGTTTAGAAATAAACACTCGGCAATAGATCAAGTACATCGTATAACAAATATTATAGAAAAATCGTTAGAAGAAAAGCAAGTTTGCTCTACTATATTTTTAGACGTTGCTCAGGCTTTTGATAAGGTCTGACATAAGGGCTTACAGTAAAAACTTCATAGGGATCTACCAAGACAATACTATGAGATACTTAAATCTTATATTTCAAATAGATTCGTTAGAGTTCGCTATGGTTCAGCGTATTCTGAACTCAAATAATTACAAGCAGGAGTTCCACAGGGAAGTGTTCTGGGACCAACCCTGTACTTATTGTATAATAGGGATATACCACATACAGATGATGTGATGATAGCTACATTCGCAGATGACACTGCTCTTCTATCAACTGATGGATGCGTGACTAAATCCACAGAAAAGCTACAAAATTTTGTTAACGAGATATGTGACTGGGCCCAACGATGGCGAATTAGACTAAATGAGTCAAAGTCCACTTATATCAATTTTACAAATAAAAAAAAAACAAACGCTCCTGTGGTTATTAATAACCAAGTAGTTCCTTATTCTAACACAGCTAAGTATCTGGGTATGAATCTAGATGCTAAACTGAAATGGAAGGAACATGTGAAAAAGAAAGTAGAAGAGTTAAATATTAGGTATAGAAAACTGTATTGGTTGCTAGGACATAACTCGGAAATGTCCACTGAGAATAAAATTTTAATATATAATCAGATACTAAAACCTGTTTGGACGTATGGTATCCAATTATGGGGTTGCACAAAGAAAACAAATGTACAAATAATACAAACTTTCCAAAACAAAGTCCATCGGCGAATAGTAAATGCCCCGTGGTATATTAGAAATAATCTTGCATCGTGATTTGCAGATTGAACTTGTAACGGAAGTAATTAAAAAGTACGCAATTCGTCACAATGACCGTCTGCAGATGCATATGAATCCCGAAATAATAGACGTCTTAAGTGTACGATATAATATTCGTAGATTAAGAAGAACTAAGCCTCACGAACTTATAATCTAAAAAATATGAGAACCCGTATTTAAATTGTAATACCTTCTCAGACGCAACTGAACGTTGAAACTAAAATCATTTGTCGATCTTTCTTTAATTGGTCATGATTAAGGAGGTGTTTTTAGTGCGCTTAGAGTCCCACACTACTCTGGGTTTCTAGCCCCATTCTGTCTTTCGAGATTTCCACCTTAAATAACAAAAAAAAAAAAATTTGAATTACGTGTTTTAATAGTCAGTTTCCTACACAACTATGTCATCCGCATTAGCGACTATCTTAATACCTCTGTTGACAAGGGATGTAAGTATTTTGTTAATCGAGATGTTCCACAATAGCGGAGATAGGACTCCACCTGTGGTGTTCCACGATTAGCGCTTTTCATAATCGCACAGTCCCCTGGGCTGCCGTTAATAACTCTGCTGTTAAGCATAGTCTTAACCCAATTTGTCAGAAACTGTGATGAGCCTGACTCGTCAAGTGAGGATATAATGGTACTTGTGTTCAGGCTGTTGAATGCACCTTCTATGTCCAGAAAGGCCGCCAACGTAAATTCGTTGTTTCCAAGGGATTTCTCGACAGTTTTCGTTACTTCATGTAGCGCTGTTTCCACGGATCTGCCTTTGACATATGCGTGTTGTGCACTACACAGAGCACCGGTAGTTTCGTGAGTGTTTCTAAGGTGCAGGTCCAATAACCTTTCCAGTGTTTTCAAAAGAAAAGATGAAGGGCTTATTGGCCTGTAATCCTTGGGTGTGGAGTGACTTGGTTTCTCTGCTTTGGGAATAAAGACTACCCTCACCTCTTTCCAGCAATCAGGAACAAGCCCGAATGTCAGACAACCACGAAAGATTGCCTGCAGCCATGGGACGATCCATGTACTGCTCCTTTGTAGCATGGCAGGTATAATACCGTCCGGTCCTGCCGACTTGTACGGTTGGAAGGATTGAAGAGCCTATGTTATTCTATTCGTGCTAGTGTAGTCATTGATGATAGCCAGTTCTTCATCCGGATGTGAGGAGAGGCTGCCATCAGAACTGTGTAGCAAGCTTCCTGGGATTGTGCATCCCGGAAAGTGTGTTATGAGGAGCAGATCGAGTCTCCTGATTACTCACTGTCCAACTATTGTCTTCCTTACAGAGGTACCCTATAGGAGAGGTATTTTTGTCAAGAACATTCCGGAGCCTTGCCGCTTCTGTGGTGGATTCAATGTCGGAGCAGTAGTTTGCCCAGGATATTCGTTTATCTGCTCTAGTTTTCCTTTTAAACTCGTTGAAGCTGTTGCGATATTTACTCCAGTCTTCATCGTTTTTTGTCAGTTTGGCTCTATTAAAAAGTTTCCTGGTTTTGGTCCTAGGAAGTCGTAGTTCCCTAGTCCACCAAGCCACGTGTGTTCAGGGAATCATTGACCCTAAATCTGTCTACTGGGAGCCCTAAAGTTAGATCAATATCAAACGATCTAGCTTCAATCGAACATTTTCCTTTTTTCAATTGTATTATATTTAATTTAAGTTTAATGCTTATTGTCTAACATCAGGATAACGTACACACTTTAATTCTTAAAAAGAAATAACTAAAAATCGAGCGTCGGATACGTTGGGGCAAGAATTTATTTATTTCTTCTACGCGTAGAGGGTGATTGCAAATAGCTTTATTTTGAATAAAATACATCAACTGATCTATCAATGTTTTATGCTTACCTTCTCTAAAATCGGCGTTCAGTTGCTGTTTCAAATCGGTAACACGCATAGTCAAAAATATTGTATCATATTTTTCATAGTCAATTTCAAAATCTCTTCGGAATTGCGGATTGACTTTTAAATACCCGTGTACAATATTCTGGCTAAATTGTTTGTTTTCGATTAAGAGGCAGCTAAAAGGAGAACGTGAAATGAAATATATCTATATTGAATACAACAGAAATTTAATTAATAATTACCCTTCGTAAAATATTCGCTCTGCTTCTTGGCCTCCCTTTGTTGCGTATGATTTTTCCCAAATGATTTCCAACATCAATTCAGCAGTTGTGTCAGGATCACGACCTTCTACGGACGTTACCATAATATCATCCGATGAGTTTTCGATTACATTTGCCATCATTCGAGGCTATAATATATTAAACACAATATAATTCAATTAGGTATAACTTTGTATTTAACTATTGTCTCTTTATATAATATACCATTAGTAGAACGGGAGTTTCATCATTGATATCCTTAATATTTATTGTTAATTGTGTGTACACTGTATTAATGACGTTTGTGTAATCTGTGACCAACGAATCCTTTGCCATTATTTGTAGAATAATGGTTTTTTGTCGTTCGTAGTCAAACACATTGTCTTCTGATAAACCAATAAGACCATTATCTTCATCTATATGTATTCCAGGTGCATTGCCCACTATGGAGTGACTGAAAAAATATCCTCATTATTGACAATCAATTTAAAGCGTATTATTTAATATAAAAGAATGAAAACAATTATGTATTTAGAAGCAAGTTGGTAGAATTTTTTTTGTATTTTTGTAAAGGTTAGTTTAATCTATATTCATAAAATAGTAGCGTGATTGACATCGTACAGGCCAAACCGCTAATTGTATGTTCATGAAACTTTCAGGATATGTTGCACTATCTGTGTAGATGCGCACTAAGAAGGCATTTTTCGATACGATCCTCCCTGCCCCTTCTAGAGAGGTTTTTTTGTTACTAACGAACCGTTAATCGTATAAACTTGAAATTTTGTATGTTTACAGAAAATAAAAAATTATCGAATACCTATACAAAATTCGCCTTATAAAGGTTGAAAAGAGGTTGCAAACTTTTTTATTTTAACGTTACTTCACTCCACCTGCTATTAAATTCACAAAGCTTGGTCAATTCAAAAAAGCATAAAATGCTCTTTAGCCAATACTTCCCCGAGTATTCTAAGCCATCATTTATCTTTCTGTTCCTACCAGAGGAGGAGACAGATCTCATTTAATCAACAAGAAATTAAGATTGATTTCTCGATTGCCAGCTATGCTAGGGGGTTAGTGGGTTGAGTATATCGTACTCATGGAATGCATTATGATGTATCCACATACACATACCTACAGCCACAGTGCGTTCGATTTCTCAATGGTTAATATTGTTACGACTTGACGTTCCATATTCCATTCCATATCGCTTTTGGACTTTGGGTTGTGTGCGGCGGGCATGCGAGTATGACTGAAATGAATAATAATCGCAGTCTACTCGACGTCCAACACCGCAATAACAAAGAAAAAGGAACAAATTATAGTATCAGTATTTCAAAATGCAAATAGAAAAGAAATCATTAGAACAATGAACAAGCATAAACAGTTTTACTTTGCGATTGAAATAAATTGAACGGTAACATCAAGATAGAAGAAATATAAAAATGAGTGCGTTTAGCATATATTTTCGATAAAGCACCAATGGTTGTATTCAGTGTTTTAAAATGGGAAGAATTTTATTGAATTTGTATTTAATTTTGTTTTATGTCATGCTCATAGACAAATCATACTGAGACCCCGAACTCACAATCGTCTTGCCGCTGGGCCCCTCAGTTTTTTTTTTTTTTCAAATTCTCCATTTTGTTTTTCTATCGGTATTGTGTCAATTAAGAATCCGTGTGACATGCAAAAACATATAAAAAATACAAAAATAAATGCCGCCAACCTCGACAATCGTGGGGAAATGTGCTAGAGTTCGGGAATAACACATTTTTACATTACTGAATGCCATTGGTTAGTTTCTTTGGTTAATAAAACTAGCTAAATGAGATGTTTTATATACTTAAAACTTATTATGACAAACATGGCTGCGTATTTTGCGCTTCTGAATATCATTAACTTCGATTTCATGCGTAAATTTTTCTTCGAAAACTGACGAAAATTTGCTCAATATATTTCTATTTTACTTCAAACAATCTGTATTGTTCATTCTTCATATATATTTTAGGCAAATCTACACTTATTCATTAAAAAAAATATTATCCACACGTAACGAATAATTTCAAATTTGACGGATAAAATTCTATGAACGCTCTCAGCAACTTTGCCCACAGCGGAAGTGGCATATGCAATGTGCGAGTGTGATGGTGAGTCGGAATTTTTGAAGGTAGGTGACATTTGTCAATACGAATTTCTATGTAACAATACAAGCGCACTTAGCATTTACCACCCTATAAAAATATAGCTTGTAAGCAAGTGACGGGAAATCGGCCGAAGTTGGTGGTCTCAGTATTGTCTCTGCTCATGCTGATTGCTGTTTGGTCATGGTGTATACTTCGAAATTCCTTTTCGTTCTGCGAAACGTTTGCATTTCATTCGATCCAAAAAAATATCATTCGTTTAATTGTTTTTAGCTTTTTTTTTATTTGAATTTAAATTTATATTACTTATTTTACTTTGTTTTGTCTTTGATATACCTATTTAATTACCTACTTTTTAGTGCGTTCTATTCGATAGACCCTATTTGCAATGTTGATAAAGCGGTAAACTATTCGGTAGAGTTTTTAAATAAATTCCCTTAAACCATCGGATATTCCATACCACAGACTAACTCTTCGGAAGGGCACACCCGTAATGCTCATTCGGAACTTAAAACCACTAAAACTATGTGCAAATCAAAGCTTTGCATACAAAATTTAATCTAAGCTATTATATTGACCGGGATTGCTCAAGGGGGAAAAGTATTCGTGCCACGCATTCCTCTGAACTTTAAGAGATTACAATTTCCTCTCAAAGTGTACATCGTCATGACGATCAATAAACCTCAGGACCAATCATTAAAATACGCTGGTATAGATTTAACCCTTTCGACCCGGCTTTCGGGGAACAATTCAGGACAAGTTTTGTGATTTACATCTAATCAAAAACTTAAAAAGAAATGATAAAGCACAAACAAAATTCATTAGGTTAGGGGGCGTGGCCAGTGGGCGGTGGTACAAAAATGTACCATCCGGGATGTTATGTGGTACAATATTGCACGAATTCCTGGGTAATGTTTGCAAGATACATGACTGTTGGTACACATTTGTACCACTAAAAAGGACGAATGGTACATATATGTACCACTCGCCAAAAGCCATGAATTATTTGGTTTTACGATAACAAACAAAATAAATTCAGATGTATTCACTTCATATTAGAATATTCTGCTGGTTTCACCGCTAAAACTTTAAAAACACTGCAAAAATCATCCAAAACGTCAACAATCCACTAAATTCATACTTCAACTGAGATCAAAAACATGAAAAACCAAACACGAACAAGCGTGTATAAACTGCAATCACATTCGAATACATTAACAGAACATTCAAAGACGTTGTGGAACAGATTTCGACCAAATAGTATGCAATTTGTGACTTTCAGGTATGTTTATAATTTTGGTGGTACTTAAATGTACCAGCCGGGTCTAAAGGGTTAAGGGAAGATTGCCTTACGCACGGTCAGTTCTACGTAGCTTGCTCTCGTGTCAGTTCACCCTCAAGTCTGGTGATTATACTGCCGCTTCCTGCCGAAGTCCTTAAAAAAAACAATTTAAGTAACAATTTTTCTAAAAAAGTACATTTTAATAACGCGGACGAAGTCGGGGGTAACTGCTAGTTTCTTTTATAAAACCAGCATTATCAATATCCATTTTTCCTGTATGAAAAATGTACAAATTTTTCCAATCGGGTAAGCAGTTCGAACACAATTTCAATTTACGTTACAATTTAACAAAGCTATATAGACCAAAAGAAGCGTCTATTCATTACCTATCACCACATAGAATAAAATAATTTGTCGCTCCTCTCTAACTGTTGCAAAAAGTAAAAAGTTTATTTTAAGACCAAAAAATACAAAAATAAAAATGTTGAATGCTCAAAAGTCATATATCCCGTTGGAATCCTTCTATGCCACATAGCTCATTAGAAGTGTGTATTAATTAGCTATCGGCCCAATCCATAAAATAATTTGTCGCTCTTCTTTAAATGTATCAAAGGCTAACAAGTTAATTTTGCCAAAACAAAAACCAAATATACCACTAGTAACTTTGTGTCTAATAAGGTAAGCATTTCGATAAACTATTACAGGAAAAATTGATAAAGGAAACACTTTACTCTGAATCCGACATCAACTGTGATTAGCTTCTTCAGTAAAATTATTTTACACAATTATAAGTCGAATTACCTGGCTCTATTTCGAAATGTCTTCGCGGCAACGTCAATGTCAAATAAGAAGAAGAAAAAGCGAAACGACAGCTAAAAAACTTATACAAATGTGGAATTTGGAACAATTATGTGGAGGTAGGTACTAATTTTATATAATGCTAGCTAGAAGATATAAGGGAGGGGAAATGCTTTATGTTTCTTGTACCTGAATGGATTTATAAGATTTCAAGGCTATAAATATTTAATTAATTTTAATCTCAAGCTAAAACAATTCGCTCGAATTTTTTACTTTAATTTTCTCAAATTCTCTTTATTTTCTCAAAAACGTTTTTTTGGTACCAAAAAAAAACTAACTTTTTCAGATTTCATAGCACTTTTGCGAATCCGGATTTTTTCTCCGAGTTGCATAGGGTTGCCAGATTAAAAAATTCGAAAAGGGGGCACAAAATTGTTTTTCTTTTCTTTGGGATTGGACATTTTAGCACAGTAAGTTTTAGTTCCAAACAAACACTGAAAGAGAGACAGTGTAAAACAAAAACGTACAGGAGAACAAAGATAATGTAATACAGGAAAGGCGGCTGCCTATAAGCCGAAAAATTCATGAAGTCACGCACATGTGCTCATTTCTTTTCCAGTATAAGTGAGTTCATGAATTGGAATTTAATGCAAGAACTCGCTATTCCGAAATGTGTATTTCGCTATTTTTTTTTTAAATCGAACCCTTAACAAAAACAAAACAAGTTCAATACCAAAGACAAAACACTTGAACAGCGCGATGCCCATAAAAGGAAAGGAATGTTGGCCGGCCATTAACAACATGCTTTTTTGCAGCTCACACGTATTCACAGGCGGGGGTTGAAATTACAAAAACAACAATGTAAACAAATGGGTCTTGGGGGGATAGACGTACGAAAGATATCCATATCTTTTATTCATTCATCTCTGACGTGAAGTGAGATGTAGTTCGTGAGTGGATGCATTCAGCTTTGAATTTTTCAAATGGATGTGTTCACAGAGAATCTTGTTAAAAATATTAAAAAAACGTATTTTCAATATTTTCAATTGAATGTTTTTTTTATTGAATTTTGACTTAATAAGGGGGACAGCGGTTTGTATTAGGAGGGAAAAAAGACATTTTTGTATGTGATGCCGCTTCAGAGCCTTTGCCCACTATAAGACAAACAAATTTACAAATTTTGGGATTATAGAGTAGGTTTATTTTCTGTAGAAGAACTTATTGAAGTTAACAATTCGCTTTTTTAAATATAACTTACTTTTTAGATTTCTGGGCTAGCGACCTGGGCTCCTCTGCGGCAAACAAGCAAGTGATGATTTATTACAACGACAGATTTAATGGCGCGTATACATTTTGACGTTTCTCAAATGAAAATCGCGTTCAGAGATTTAGGTTGGTTCGCAGTAGGAGCCCAGGTCGTCCCCGTACGATATTTTACAACAGTATGAAAAAGGGCATCCCTAGAGTTTCTTCAGATTTACCAATACATCTAATCTGATTTGACATTGCACCTGTAAAGAAAATACATATTCACAAAAAAAATGGAAGCACAATTTGACAGCTACTCCACTAACCATAACAAAACACAGTCAGATTGCTTTTTGTGTTCGATTTGCCACACGAAATTTAAAATCTGAGAGCGAATCTGAAGAACCCCAATCGAATACCACATTAATGTGGGAAATATGTTATATTCACTTATAAATACGTATATTCACTTATAAATACGTACATACGTACATACATCGATGATTTTCCAACTTTTTTTGGTACTAGGGGTATATTCGGCTTTTTTGGCAAAATTAACTTGTTAGCCTTTGACACATTTAGAGAAGAGCGATAAATTATTTTATGGATTGGGCTAATAGCTAATGAATACACGCTTCTAATGAGGTATGTGGCATAGAAGGATTCGAAGGGGATATATGACTTTTAAGCATTAAACGTTTTTATTTTTGTTTTTTTTGCTTACTTTTTTGGTCTTAAAATAAACTTTTTACATTTTGCAACAGTTAGAGAGGAGCGACGAATTATTTTATTTTATGTGGTGATAGGTAATGAATATACGCTTCTTTTGGTCTGTATAGCTTTGTTAAATTGTAACGGAATCTCTTTGTTTTAATTTTTCAGTGTTTGTTTATGGTGGTTCTATCTTACTGTTTTTGGACCATTTAGAGAAGAGCGACAAAATATTTGATTGGAACGGCCTACAAATATACGCTTCTTTTAAGATATGTGGCATAGTAAAATTAGAAAGGGTTATTTTTTTATTATTTTTTTAATAATCTATTTGCTTTTCCTTGAAAAGGAAAAGAGTTTTATAGCGAACTGATCGTTACAAAAAACGTAAATTTGAAATTGTGTTCGAACGGCTTTCCCGATTGGAAAAATTTGTACATTTTCCCAGATCGATTAAATCGGTGATTGGTATGCGCAAAAAAATCCTTCAAAGGCCAATGTGGCGGTTCCAGCTTTACCGCTAAGCTGGGACCGCCACAAAATCTCCCACTTCCCGAAGAGCGAAAAAATCAGGAATATAGCAATTAATTATCGATTAAATAGCAATTAAATCCCATGTAGTTTGTTTTGCGAAATTCCAATGTGGCGGTTCCAACTTTGCCCACGTCATTCAGGAATAAATTTGACGACATCGTTCAAAAACAGAATAAAAAGTACAGGTCTAAAAATGATTACGAAACTTTAGATTTTGAAATCTATCAAAATCTAAGGCCATTTTAAACAGAAAATTGGAAATCCCAATTTTGTAAATTTAAAAAGTAACATTTTATGGTCAACTCGATCAAAAGCTTTTCTGATATCCGTAAAGATCACATCAACCTGGTTACCCTTACTGATTTCAGAGATCACAGGGTTAGTAAATAACAAAAGATTGGTTGCAGCTGACCTCTTTTTCACAATGCCATGCTGATTACTGCAAATGAGGGATTTCCAATAGAAATTTAATCTTTCAGTAAGAAGAGTATCAAACAATTTTGGAAGAGAAGAATGCTTCCATGTACCTCTATAGTTTTCAATTTTATTTCTCCTACCAGCCTTAAAAATAGGAAATATAAAAGAAGTTTTTGAAAGAGATGGAAAATTGACAGTTTTTAAAGATTAATTAAAGATATGACATACGATTTTATGTAAAGGAAACACGCAGTTTCTATGCAAAACAGAAGGAAGACCATCAGGACCATGGTCAATGCTAGACTCCGAAGCAGCTAAATTCATCAAAACGTCATTTTTACAAATATCATACTATTGAAGGAGGATTAGTAGAATCATGAATATAATCAAAAAAATTCTCATCAATCATCATTCATCATTTTTCGAATATACTGATTAAAAAAAGCTTGCAAAATTATTACAAATAGTATCGGGAGAATCCGCGCAATATCAATTAAAAGATAGTGAAGCTGGAAAACCATCACTTTTGTTTTTAGAATATTTATAAATTTCTAAAATTTGTCTGGCCTGGAAACAAGAGCATTCTGTATTTAATTTTAATACAGGTCTTATAGGCT
The DNA here is from genome assembly GCA_916610125.1 of Cheilosia vulpina. NCBI lineage: Eukaryota > Metazoa > Arthropoda > Insecta > Diptera > Syrphidae > Cheilosia > Cheilosia vulpina. Next base: position 55,947,514 of record OU744276.1, on the reverse strand, counting down.
CGGTTTTTTTTTACGTTTTTAGGTTGCGTGTAATTTCGTTGACCCAGGAGTTATGTAATATATATGCATATTTATGAATCTTGCGCAATATACGCAAGCTGCATGATGGCACGCAAATATGTTCACCAGAGTTGTGCACATCTGGATTTCGCGTAACAGGAACATGTTTACCAGATTTGTGCAAATCTGGCATCTGAATAACAGGAATTATTTGTGCAGATTTGTGCATATGTGCAACTGTTGTGTAGATGATAACAGAAGCTTGCTTACCAAGTCTTGATTGATTGCGTTTGCCTAACAAAGAGCAGAGCAGCATAGCTCAGAACAAGAAAAACGTAAGTTACTGTCGGCGTATGGTCGGTTGTTTTTTCTATTCTTTTTCGCCTTTTTTTTCCTTCTTTGTTTTCTGTTATCGGTAATGTAAACCGAGCTTACTTTTAAGTTTAGGTTTTTAAGAATTATTCAATATTCGGAGTTTGACCAATAAAGACATTTTGTTAGATTTATAAAAAAATTTGGCGTTTACTTTATTTTTTTACATAACTGGCGCAGTTGATAAAAACCGCGAAAAGACTCGACGGTGAATTACAAAACAAAAATATAGTAACTGAATAATATTAAAATAAAGTGTAAATATTATATATATAAAAAAAAACAGCTTATAATTGAAATAACTATCATTGGACAAAAGAACAATATGAATATGAACGTGTTGGAAGCCGTAAAGGGGTTATCGGAGTTTACTGGATTGCCCGAGGAGCTGGATCAAGCAAGTTGATTATTTGTATACATATATAAGTACTTGTGATGACAATTCAAAAGGTTTTCTTAATTTAAAAATTAGAAGGAAGGTAAAAGATAAAGCTAATTTAATATTAATGAATAATTAAAATCCAATAAATTGGCCTGATATTAAAAGTGTATTGAAGTTAAATTGTGGTATCGATGAAAGTATCGAGAGTATTATAAATGAGATAAAAGTTCTCAAATTTGAAAATTTCGTTGAGGAATTGTTTGAAAGGAGTCTGAATCTTTTGACTAAATTAAACATAAATTCATCCTTAAGTTCTAATGTTCCGGATTGGTTTGATGCAACTCAAAATGAGAGTTTCGTCCTAAAACTTTTCGTTTGCGGAGTATAAGATGAAGAAAAATTATTTTTTTTTTATATTTGAAATGGAAAAAATGCTTGAAACTGTTCAATTATTCGTCTCTTTAACTGTCGTGTTCCCTGTATATTGCACCGCACATTCAGCTGATCCACCATCGACGAAATGAAATATATTTGTAGAAATTGATGCGGTTTATCTGGTGTTGGCACCATTGAACCATGCAAATAATATATTTGTCCTTGCATCTGTAATTGCAAACAATCATTTGTTGAAGAATACGGTGTGACTTCTGATCGTGTGATGGTGCAGTATGTGGTGTATGTGTAGTTGTTATGTGTTGCAATTGATTGTGTTGGTGTGAGTGATTGGTTGTGTGTGTTGTATCTTGCAAGTCAGCATGAAGCCGCCTTCTCGAATGATATTAGCTCCAAAGGAAGTCATGCGAAAGCAGTTATTGTATTCAAGGATGCGTTGAAGAAAATGGTTGGAATCGGGATCACTTCCATCGAACAATGGTTTCAGTGGCTGTGGTGGTGAAAAAAATGGATCCAGTTTGACTTTTCCACTTGCGCAGCATAATCCAGCCGTTTCTCTCTTGAATTTCAACCCATTGCAATATCGGCATACAGTCGTCATTGGTCCAATATCTAAATTGTCATCATCACTGTAGTTCGCAGTGGGATCATATTGGAATGCCAAGCGATTGTATGATGCCAATGATCTTCGTGTGCTCACGCGTTGTCTCAATCGGGCATTTTCTCTTATTATATTTTGTCTTTCTTCGCTTAAGTTCTGTGAATACACTTGTTGCTGGCTTGCATGTCTTTTGCGGCGGCCGATGTTCGCAAGTCGTCCTCTAGGCATTTTGGACTATGGACAGATTGGCGAATTTAACCTCAAATGCACGATCCACATTATTTTCACAGTTCAACTTACTTTCCTGTAGCAAATAAAGTGAAATGGAACCGCTTAGCAAAAGATCCCCAATTTGGAATCATTTTGAAATCTGTGAGAATGACTGTAAGTTTGCTGTGCAAGTCGAAGATTTCTCGTGGCGGAACAGGAAAAAAAGCCGGTACGACAGCTATGAAAAATCACAATAAAATCAAACATGCGGAGAAGCTTTCTGAGATCGATGCCATTCAAAAGATCCCCAATTTGGAATCATTTTGAAATCTGTGAGAATGACTGTAAGTTTGCTGTATGTTTGCTGTGCAAGTCGAAAAAGCCGGTACGACAGCTATGAAAAATCACAATAAGATCAAACATGCGGAGAAGCTTTTTGAGATCGATGCCATTCCGTCTACAAGTGCATCATTTCTGTCACAAAAAAAGGAGCAGAAACAATTAACTTTGGCAGAAACTTTGGAAAAAATAATGCTTTGGGACATTAACGATTCAAAATCATAAGAATACCACTATTTGATCGCGGAAACGATTGCTTTGGACAATGAACCACTATTTATTGTGGAACGAGCTGGTTTTAAGAGGCTTATGGAGAAAGCACTGCCTCGTTATAAAATTCCTTGCCGAATTTATATTGCTGACAAAATTATTCGTGACATATATGAACGAATACATTCTAAAATTGATGAATGTATCTCAAAAGCTACTGCAATTTCGGTGACATCAGACATGTGGACCTGTTTGCACAGCAATAACAGTTTCTTGAGTTTCTCAGCTCATTGGTTGTCCTCTGAATTTAAACTGGAACATGCCATACTGGCAATGACACCCTTTGCAGGATCTCACACAGGGGAAAACATTGCAAAAGAACTGAAAGCTATCGCGACTCGCTGGAATATACCCCAATACAAAATATATTTGCTTATTCATGAGAGCGGGGCCAACATGGTGAAAGGTGTAAGAGTCGGCGGGTATGATTCTTCCAGATGTTTTATTCATTCGCTTCAACTGGCAGTGAACGCATCGTTGAAGTCTCACCCTGAAGCAATGGAGATGATTTCTGCTGCAAGACGAATTGTTACGCACTTTAATCATTCGAGCCAATCAAGAAAAACTGACGATGATACAAAAAGAATTGAATTAACCACAACATCGACTAGTCCAAGACATCTGTACACGTTGGAATTCAACGTATTACTTGCTGGAGCGATTGTTAGAACAGAAACGAACCATTTCTCTGTATATCACTGACCACGACACAGTAAACAATTTGACACCCTACCAGTGGGACATAATGGAACAGTGCATAAGACTGCTCAAACCTTTAGAAGAAATAACAAAAATAACCAGTTCTGGGCTTTCATGTATCTCGGAAGTTATACCAAATGTTACCACATTAATAAGGTACATACAAAAAAAAGAAACGGTACGAAGAACACCTAATTTATTGAGCTTAAGGACTTCATTAGCTACTGATGCTTTAACATCATTTCGACCTTGATGAAAAACCAAACTACCTAGTAGCAACTCTATTGGACCCGAGATTCAAGGCAAGTTTCTTAGGACCGATTCAAATCGAGAGAGCCCGCCAGAAAATTCTGTTGCAAGTTTTGCAAATGAGCTGCGACGACGATTCCACTGACAGTGAAGGGGATTCTCCACCCAGGAAGAAAAAAATGAAAGCGAAGTTAATAATATAACTGGCGATACGCATGCAGCATTTTGGGACTGTTTTGATGAAGTGGCGAATGATAAAAAATATGAGGTTTCCGAAAAAAATGATGCTGCGACTGAGCAGTTCGGACTGACCGGAATATCGACCATTGCGCATGGTGGTCAGTTAATCATCAACAGTTCCCAATTCTAGCAAAATTTGCGAAGGTCTATCTTTCATCACCAAGTAGCAGCGTATACAGCGAGAGACTGTTTTCTGAAGCTGGCTTAGTATATGAAAATAAACGCAACCGTCTTTAACAGGTTAATGCAGAAAAAAATATTTGTATTCATCATAATCTGCCTTTAATTAATTATAAGCACTCATTTTATTACTTACTTAAGTACCTACTGTTAATAAAAAAAAAACTTTCAATCGACTTCTTGTTTTTATGTTTTATTTTAACTATCCGGTATTCGCCGAAACTTACTCTCTATCCGGCAATCCGGCCAGATTGAAAAAAGTGGCCGGATAACGGATACTAACCGGATATCCGTTACATCTCTACCAAAAACCAACAAATTGACAAAATAAATAAAACACGAAATATACCTCAAACATTTAGGAATCGAGAGGTGGTTAAAAATTTAGGCTTTAACAATGTTAAACAATTACCACGGTACATTTTGAAAGATTTAAACGAAAAATACCGTGATAGACAAATTATAAAAAGACACTATAAATACAAAAATTCAATAAAAAATATATCTATTGAAGACTTACAGGAAGAAATTATTCCCAAAGAAATAAAAGAAAAATTCCATTGAAAACTGTATTAACAATTCAATAATCATAAAAATATTGTAATAAAATACACGTAATATATTGCTTATATTTATGTATCTAATATAATTAAATTAACGATGAATCTTTAAACTTAAAATACCTATTCTATAAGACCACATAATTGTAATTACTCTTTCACTCAATTGAAATTGTTTGTAAGCCTCATTTTTGTTCATCATGTATTATATCTATAAATTAAGCACACTTGTTTACACATAATTATGTTCGGAAAAAGATATTTAAATTTCATAATAACATTAAAAATTATATAATACAAATATTACAATACAAATATTTATAAAGCAGCAACAGAAAACAAAAGAAATAATGACTTTAACATTTTACTATTGAAATGAAAATTAAAATATCGCACATACGCCACAGTAGCCCGTCACATTTATTACAGAAATCGTGAACAATATAACGCTTAAACACTACCATTTATGGGCGTTTTCTTTTTTATTTCAGAGCACAACCTGAACTGTTATACAAAAAGTTCGTGTTTCTTTTTTAGCTCAGATACATCAGAGCTCAGATTTGTGTTTCTTTTTTCGATTTGAGCATAATCAGAGCGCGCTCGATAGCTCAGAATAAATTGACTGAGCAGGCTTAGCAAAAAGCTGAATATACACTCACAGTCACATTTGACAGAAAAAAAAAACAGGATAAACAAAATAATTGAAATGGTGGACGACCTTTGTTGTTTTGGAACTGAATGTTAACCAATTTAATAAATAAAATTAATAAATTTTCAAATTATACATCTATTTATTAAAAATGTCAGATACGTGCCTCATAAATACATCAGAACGATCTGAGCACGCTCGGCTCAGAGCGCGCTCATAATGCTCGAGCTCGTTTCAGAGCTCAGCTCTGAACTAAAAAAGAAAAACGCCTTATGTATACACATCTTATCAATACTTATCTCCATACTACGGGTGGAGGAGTTATGTATATATGCATATTTATGAATCTTGCGCAACATGCGCAAGCTGCATGATGGCACGCAAATATGTTCACCAGAGTTGTGCACATCTGGATTTCGCGTAAGAGAAACATGTTTACCAGATTTGTGCACATCTGCACCTGTTGTGTAGATGATAACAGAAGCTTGCTTACCAAGTCTTGACTGATTGCGTTTGCCTAACAAAGAGCAGAGCAGCATAGCTCAGAACAAGAAAATTGTAAGTTACTGTCGGCTTATCGTCTGTTGTTTTTTTCTATTCTTTCTCGCCTTTTTTTTCCTTCTTTGTTTTCTGTTATCGGTAATGTAAACCGAGCTTACTTTTAAGTTTAATATTAGCTAAGCTAATATGCTTTGCAGTGGAAAAAAGAAAGACGATGTAAAGAAGTGAACGACTCAAACAAGAGAGAGAGTATTTTATTGTGTAGCCTTCGATAATGTTACATACTGTGGTTTACTATTTGATAATTCTACATTTCAACATTCCCTCCGAATTTCATAATGGTAAAAATTCAATTTCAAATTAAGAAATAGTTAATGAATGAATATGACAAATTTAAAAGAAAGATTAATTCAAAAAAATATACATTTATCTTTAGCCCAAGTAGGTTTGTGAATTTACATTGATTATCGTTGTTCATCGGTTTCGTGTGTATGTCTGCCAAATTTTCTTTGGTCGGAATGTATACAACTTTTATCAGCTTTGCCTTTATCTTCTCACGCAAGAATTTCGCCCTAACATCAATGTGTTTTGTCTGCTGCGAGCACGAGCTGTTTACTGCCACATGAATCGTGCTCTTATTGTCGCAATAGATGGTAATGTTCTTCGTTGCATTGGGAAAGATTTCGCATTCGAGTCGCTTTAGCCATAGTGCGTCTTGTGATGCTGATTCCACGGCCATCAACTCAGCTTCGGTGGTCGAGAGTGCAACGGTCCGTTGCTTCTTCGAGCACCAAGAAATTGCCGCCCCAGCCAACACAAATGTGTAGCCAGTTACCGATCTTCGATCGTCGACGTCCCGTGCATAATCGGCATCGCAAAAGCCAATCAATTCGTCGTCGCATTTTCGATAGACCAATCGTCTATTAATGGTACCTTTTAAGTACCTGAATACGCGTTTGACCGCATTCCAATGGGCACTTCCTGGATTTTTATTGAATTTGCTAAGCATTGATAGCGCAAAGCAAATATCCGGTCGGGTCAATTGTGCCGTGTACATCAGACTGCCAATCGCTTCTTGATAAGGACGTTTCTTCATTAGTTGAATTTCCGCATCGTTGTTTGGCCCCATGTCCGCAGTCAAAATTTGATTCAGATCCAATGGTGTTGATATTGGATTGCAGTCATCCATTCCGAATCGCTCCAACATCTTCGCAATGTAATCTTGTTGGTCAAGTGAAATTGTGCTCTTTTCTTCATCCCTTATAATATTGACGCCCAAAATTGATGATACATTGACAAGATCTTTCATCTTGAAGTGTCGCTTCAAATCACTCACAATCTTCGTTTCTAGCATCTTATCGTTGGAGAACATCAATATGTCGTCGACGTAAATGGCCAAAATCAAAATTATGTCACCTTTGACACAATAGTAGACACATGGATCTGCATCGCATTGCGTTAAACTACTCATTGCTAGCACCTCGTTCAATTTGGTATTCCACGCGCGACTTGCCTGTTTCAAGCCATACTGTGACTTTTTCAATTTACACACTCGCCCCGTTTCATCGCTGAAATGCTGTGGTTGAAGCATGTAAATATCTTCTTCTGATAATCGACTCCCTCCCTCCATCCTCGAACGACAAGTCTCGCTTTGTACTTGACTGCATTCGATGTGGTGTCCCTTTTCAGCTTGAACACCCACTTGGAGTCTATGGCTCGTTTTCTGTTTGGCAAATCGCACAACTCCCATGTTTGGTTTTCGATGAGAGAATCTTACTCGTTCTGCATAGCAGTTTTCCACTGCGCCGAATCCGAGCGCTCCAAAGCCTCGTCGACAGTATCTGGATCACTTCCATATGCCGTCGCTATATTTGCTCGTGCACCACGCAGCACCCGCTCATGCGCCATTGACGTTTCGATTTGTGAAATCTCGTCGTCGGAAATTTCCAATATTGTGTCGTCGACAGCTTCGCCCGTAGAAACCTCGTTGATTGGTTCGTCGGCATCAACAAATTCGTCACTCTCGTCCATTTCCGAAGATATTTCGACTACTGTCGTTTCTGACGGAGACAGTTCATTTTTGCAAATAATCGAGCCGTTCGAAGCCAGTCCAACTTCGTTTACATCCTTCTCACTGTCAATGACTGCGATTAAAAAAACATAATTAGTTTCATTCGACTTCTGTGTAATTACCTTGTGATTGGATTTCTCTTCGATGAAAATGACATCTCGACTTATATGAATTTTCTTCGTCGCCTTCTCAAACAATCGATACGCCTTTGACTGCATGCAATATCCAACGAAAATGCACTCGATTGACTTCACGTCCAACTTGCGTCGCTTCTCTTTTGGCACATGCACCATTGCCGTGCATCCAAAAATACGCACAAATGTCAAATTTGGCTTCTTATTTGACCACAATTCATACGGAGTTTTGTTGTTACTGCCCGAACATGGCAACCGGTTGATTATGTAGACAGCCGTTGAAACTGCTTCTGCCCAAAAACCATTGGATAAACTCGCATCGACTAACATACATCGCATTTTCTCCGCAATGGTTCGGTTGAATCGTTCCGCAACGCCATTCTGCTCTGGCGTATACGGAGTTGTTGTTTCATGCAATATTCCGTTGGCCTTCAAATAATCGTCGAACTTCCCGTTGCAGTATTCAGTGCCGTTGTCTGTGCGCAAGCATTTAATCGGCAGTCCCGTTTGTTTTTCGATAAAACTTCGAAACTCAACAAATTTCGCAAATGTCTCCGATTTGTGACGCATCACATAAACAAAACACATGCGACTTTAGTCGTCGATGAAAGTGACGTAGAACCGCGCTCCACCAAATGATTTCACCTCAGACTCCCTGACATTTGCAAACAACGATTGCATTTCTTTCGGTCCACTCACGTCTGAATGCACGATTTCCAATCGCGCTGATGCTCTCGATTCACTGTTTGGAAATGGTCGCCGCGTTTTTTTACCTTTTGCGCATGTCACGCACACTGAATCTAACTTATTCTTTTGCAAGCTTATACCTTCCGCAACCACTGGCAATTTCCTCAATTTGTCGATGCCAGCGTGTCCCATTCTACGATGCCACGTTTCCATATCTATTTTTGTTACGAATACTTTCTGCTCTTTTGCCCACGTTGCCTTTTTGTCAAGAACAATCGAACAATTTTCTCTTCGCTGAAGCGCCGCCAATTTGCAATCCAACTTGAACATGTCATCCACCAAAGTCGCCGTCGCAATCAAACCGCCGCATTTATTAAAAATTTCACATCGGTTGTCGCTAAACACGACTTTGTTTCCATTTCTTACCATTTGGGAAACTGAAACCAAATTTGTGCACAGATCCGGCACAAACAACACGTCTTTCATGATGAGAGGTTTACCGCTATCATTCACCATACGAACTTCTCCGCTGCTGACTACTGACATCTTACCATTATTTGCGACAGTTACATCGCCGCTGTCGACTTTTTTTTCATTTTCGATTATGTTCCGCTTCATCGTAATATGGGCTGATGCGCCGGAATCATTAAACCAATCGTCGCTGGTGTTTCTCGCGATTAGGGATGAAAATAATACGCTTGGTTTATTTTTCTCCTTGTTTTTGCATTTCTTAGCAAAACGACCATATTCTCCACACTCGAAGCACTTAATGGTACTCTTGGCACCCTTTGACTTGGGCCTCCATTTCTTTTTGCTATAGAGAGCACTTTGGCCGCTATTCGAACGTTCGAATGATGCATCCTGCAGCAACGTTGTTTTCACCTTGTCCGCAGACAACTTCTTTTCCGAATTTTCCATTGCCATCACCAATGGTCTGTATGTGTCCGGCAATCCACCAAGCATCAACGAGGCAACGATTTCGTCATCGATATTGAAGCCGACCTTTTGCACTTTAGCCCACAATATCATCATTCGGTTCACATAATCTTCAATTGACTCACAATCTACCAATTTCAGTGATACAACTGCTTGTAAAACGGCTACCTTGCGTGTGACACCGCTATCTTCAAAGCAACATATGAGTAATTTATTTCGTCGACTAAAAGCAAAATTTCCGCCTTAGCAATTGCATCTTTTTCTTCACTGCCTGCCGCAGCCGTCGTTGCAACATATTTCCACAGCGAACGAATTCTCAAATATGCTTCGGCCGCTTGTTTCCACGTATCATAATTTTCTCTACCTTTTAATTTCGCGATTTTTAATCCGGGTACAATGTTCTCGGTCATATTTTCAAAAAAAAAAAAATATTTACGCGAAATTTACTGGTCAAAAATTATATGCGCTTTACGAAACACGAATCGTTTTATTCTTTTCTACCGTATTTCACGTGCTTGGACTGGGCCCATAACCTATTAGCAGAGCTAATATGCTTTGCAGTGGAAGAAAGAAAGACGATGTAAGGAAGTGAACGACTCAAACAAGAGAGAGAGTATTTTATTGTGTGCGGCTTTATATAGCCTTCGATAATGTTACATACTGTGGTTTACTATTTGATAATTCTACATTTCAACATTTTTTAACAGAATCATTCAATGTTCGGAGTTTGACCAATAAAGACATTTTGTTACATTTATAAAAAGTTTTGGTGTTTGCTTTATTTTTTTACATAACTCAAGGACATGACTCAACATATATATTTAAAGATAATATAATTTATTACCGCATTTGGAACAAATGTCATTAATTTCTAATGATAGAGGAGGCCGCCAGTCGTAATTATTAAGCTCTTCACATATATCACTATAAACATTAGATATTAGGAAATCAAATCTGAAGGATTAACAAATAAATATTTTATTAAAAATGTTTAAAGAAGGGTGATAAGAATCTTCCGGGACGAGAGGAGTGAGGCGCCTCGATACAAGAGTTTCGTTGCTATTATTGATAAAAATGAGATCCAAAGTGCGATCCATTGTATTTGTAACGTGATTCACCTGGAGGAGACCAATACCAGATAGGGAGTTGACGGACTGAGATATGTACCACAAGTGTAAATTAAATCCGAGGCAGTTAGAAGGCTCACCACTCACCTAGGAAAACCACTTACCAATTCTATCTGATGTCCCATTCGAATTTAGGCGCCTTCAATTCCCTATTCGCCTTCCATTCGACGTTACCATTATAAAATCGCAAGGACAACCTTTTTAAATGTGTGGTATAGATTTGATCATTTCAGTTTTCTCTCATGGCTAACCCAACGTTGCATGCTCCCGAGTCGGCAAACCATCTGCAATATTTGTTTATACAAGGTGGGCCAAAAGAGATCACCCTATATTGGAAGATGCTCTTATTTATGCAAATGGCCTCCAATGTCAAATCTTGACATTTGTGGACTAGACAGATGTAGAATACAAGTGAACAAGCCATGGAACAATGCACTCCCCAAGAACGCGGAATAATCGCGTCTATTTTTTGCGTAACAATTCCACGGCCTTCCGACACCGACTGCGCAAACACTGCGCCGTATGGCCACCAACCTTGAAGAGTATGGGACCACACGAGACGTTGCCAACAGTGGCAAGTCTCGGAGCGCCCGTTTTGCCGAGAATATCGCCGCAGTTGACGAAGATGTCGAGCTGTCGCCTGAAACACCGACCAGACACCGTGCCTCGCAATTTGCCATCAGCCGGTCGTCCCTAAGTCGAATTTTGATTTGCGCATGTTCCCGTACAAGGTCCAGTCCGTGCATCAGCTGCTGCCTGTCGACTGCCAAACTACGACCAAGCCATCCTCAATCTCGAGGACGAAGTGTACGATTTTTCGACCAAAATCATAATGAGCGATGAGGCTCATTTCCACCTCAGCGGGTATGTGAACAAGGAAACCTATCGCTTCTGGGGCCCGAAAATCAACGAGGAGCCATTACACCCACTCAAAGTTACTGCATGGTGCGCTGTTCACGCTGGAGGAGTCATCGTTTTCGAGAACGCCGCTGGTCAAACGATGACAGTGGACGGTGTGCCGAGTTTTTTTTCTGCCGCAATTGGACGAATTAGGACTGGAGGACATGTGGTTCCAACAGGACGGAGCTACGGCTCACACTGCGCGAGCCACAATCGATATTCTGAAAGCGGCGTTCCCGGGTCGCCTCATCTCTCGTTTTGGTGATTTGCACTGGCCCGCAAGATCGCCCGATTTAACCGTTCCAAACCTTTTTTGTGGGATTTTTTTGAAGTCTCGTGTTTACGTGAACAAGCCCGAGACCCTTTAAGCCCTCAGCGACAACATTCGACACGAGTGCGAGAATCTGTCGCCCGAAGTTCTCGCCGAAGTGATGAAAAATGCCATAAAACGAGCCCGTATGGCAATCAATTGTGACGGCGCTCATTTGGCCGATATCATCTTCTCGACTTGACCAATAAAATTCTAAACGTTCAAATAAACATAATCAAAAAACAGAATCGAAGTTTTTCATTTAGAAAAGAAATGAGAGCCAAACAACATCGGATGCCTTCTTTTGGCCCACCTGTTACAAGCGATGCATTGCAATAAATGTTTTAATTGTAAACTGTTTTAATCTCCAAATACCGATGACACAAACCGGAATCGGTAGTGTAAGTTAACCCCAACTTCCAGTGAGATTACAATTTCCCATTTCCGTGAATTACCAAGAACTTAAACTTCCAACTTGCAAGCGGTAGTCCTAATCGCTCTTTTATTTGCTGACTCCCAAACAAACTGGTCGTGGTGAACTGTTCTCCTGTTAGTACTCTAGATGAAATTACCCTGAATCTTCTTTTTTTTTTATGTTAAAAAATTGTCTGTATTCTTGATTAGCGTGGGAAATATTTATTCTTTGAGTTAGCAAAAAGGCTAACATATTGAGTTAAGCAAATGGTGGATGCAGCATTTCAGACGAAGTATTCACGGAATACGCCATCAATACACGTGTTGAACGACAGTGTTAGAAATCAAATTTCCCCATACATCACACATTTTACATCACACGCTTTAACGACTTTTAACCCGGATATCCCATAAAGGACTCTCGTGTGTTTTAAAGTTGTCATTTTCATAACATATTCCGCACCACGAGCATAAGCCGCAAAACATCCAAGCGTTAAGCCTCTATAGAGCACCGCCTGTAGTGATATTCTTAAAAGCACCACATTGCTACTCTGCCCTAGCCCCCGCAACAAGAAAATCCCCCAGAGGACGCGTGATAAGGTTAAGTCTCCATATATTTACATCCGAAGTCTGCAAGCAACCACTCAACCAAACCCCTAAACCTAACCTCCGATAGTTTATCAGAAAGAGACGCATCAAGACGAGCAACACCAACTCAAACTTCATCAGACAAACATAGACATACCATCTTAACATACAGCAGCAATAAACATTCAGTGCACATACAACAAGAAAAGTGATTTGTGAAAAATTAGTAGATTTCTATCTGAGTCTAAACGGACCTTGATGTACTTGCACGCTTATTAATTCCCCATTTTAAATACAATTTCTTAAATTGTTACCTTTAATTTTGCTACTTACCTTATTACCTAAATTTGTGAAAAGCCACAGAAAACATATATAAAAAAAATTCAAACCTTAAATAAATAAAAAGGATGCATGCAAATTCGACGAATTTTGTGCACAAACTTAGGAGCCACGCATCAGTAAAACCGTAAGTACTAAAAACAATTTTCTTTGGCTTATTTAAACGTTGTTATCAGTTTTATATATATTAAATAACTCTCTATAGAAACAGAAAGCTAATAAACAAACAACTTACCTTTGAAACTAAGTTTGTTAAAAAAAAAAGATACTTTCATAAATTCACATTCTTACTTACAGTCATACCTTTTCAAATCATACAAGTCATACCTTTGAAATCACACAAACATACCTATATATATGAACCATCTACGTACATACCTAAAAACAATGAACTGCACTGTGAAATAAAAAACGAAAAAAAAAAAAACAATACAGCTAATCAATCTACTTAATTTCGGTACATATGTTAGGACTATCATTATGAACTTCGTAAATAAATTGAGATTTTGTTGATTATCACTGAATTATATTATTATTTTAGAGGATATAAAATTAAAAACCAAATCATGTGCGAATGACACATGAGTTCCAATTTAGTATTTAAATACTTGTTTTAAATTTCAATTACGGCCATATTATTCACTCCTGGTGTAACTCAGGTTTAAGTTAATTTTACACCCGATCATTAATCCGCAATTTTTAAACCCGATGATTTCAACCTATGTCCATATTATTCACTGAAAAACACGCATTAAACTCGCTGGATTAAAAATGGATTTAAATGCGGATTTAAAACACTTTAAACCGTTTTAAACCCACGTAATGTCAAATTTCACAAATAATGGCATTTTTTTTTTGTTTGTCACTTGGAAATTGATTTCATTTGTTTTGGGTGTATTAAATATGCCGAAATTTCTATCGAATCATCGAATGTAGCCTCCAAAATGACTCTTTTTCAGCACGAAATATTTTCGAAAATAAACCACATCGTAATCGTCGGCGCAAGCCCGCTTGTGCAATCGATATATTCGATGACAAGGACGACGTTAATTTACCATCAGTTGCTGTTTCATCAGCTCTTCGACAACTTCGTCTTCTGAAGACATTAATTTCGTCCATTTCACGAATGAAGTCCTTTTTTAGTTTCTTAACATTTTTTTTCTATTCCCCATTTCTACTTTTCTTATTTCTTGCGAGCGAAGAAATGTCAATATCATGAAATTGAGTTTTAACCCGAGTTAAAGTACTTAAACCGGTCTCCGGATTGCGTTTAAATCCAATCGGGTTAAACGCTGTCAAGTTTAAAAAACTGGGTTTATGTTCGGGTTTAACCAGTGAATATTATGGACTTGGATTTAGTTTTTGGGTTAAACTCACTTAAACCCGAGTGTAACCTTTAACCCGGATTAAAGGGAGTGAATAATATGGCCGTTACTGTTTGTTGTACAACATTCAAAATTGTACGGTTCAGAAACAGGCGAACAAATAAATAAATAAATTATTAAATAAATAAATAACTAAACAACTGCATACACTATACCTACACTAAACAGAACTTAAACTTATAATACAGAAATATCACAGATCAAGTTTGGCTGATTTCACAGAGCCAAACTATAATTGGTGTTTATGTTGTCTTTGTCCTCTTCGGTGTTCGTTGTTTTGGTGAGCTTTTGCTGGAGTCTTAAGCTCTCTTACGTGAGTCTTTTGTTTTGATTTTGTTCCTTGTCCAAAATCTTTATGTTGTCAAAATCAGCTGTGTGATTAGAGTCTATTGTACTATTTACACGGCACCTTTCATTTCGGAAAAAAAATTTCGAAATCCAGTTTGGCGTTCCCACTGAAACTTCAACATTTCAAATGACGGCTAGTGTCAGAATTCATTACTGATCTTTTTTTTCTGTTTAGAAGTCAGAAGTGGTTGAACCTAAAGAACATTTTTTTAGCTACGTATATTAATTTAAACATGAATTTAAGTGCTAATTCAGATATATTAAACATATTGTTGACTCAATATAGAGGTATGGAGTTCGCGATGAAAAGTTATTGATTTGTTGACAGCGACTTTTTTAAAAGTCAATAAATGACATACGGAATTTGTAAAGAGGTTTGTTCGACTTGACAAACTTACAAATGCAGCGACGAAATTCAACATTTCACTGAAATTCAACATTTGGAAATGTTGGAAAATGTATGGCGAAATGCTGGACATATGGGCTGAAATGTTGAATTTAGCCGAAACGATGAATTTAAGTGCGGTGTGAATGTACTATTAGATGTGTGGTGAAAGTCCCGTTGATGTTTTTTCTTTCCTGATGTTTGCCTGGTGCTCAGCTGATCTCACAGAGAGTGTTTTTTTTGTAGTCCCTATGAATATTTTTTCGCACGGCTCATTTTCTTTTCCCATGCAGGCGATTTATGTTGTTGCTCTTTGTTTATTTTGTTTTTCGTGTTAGTGAACATGCCGTTGATGGTGGTATATGGTTTGTGTGCGAACGATATGTTTTCTTTTGTTCCTGTTCCATATAAGCTTCTGTTGCCTGTTAAATTAGGTATGTATGTATGTTAATCTGAAATAATGTGTTGGTGTTGTCCTTTTCTCCTTTGATGTCATTTCTCTGTTCACCAAGATTCCAACACATCTTGCAATAAAGACGATTATGAGAAGTTGGGACACAATAAAAAACCGCAAAAAAATTCCAAAACCACAATTTTTAAAAATATTAATTTCTTGCCTCAAAGACAACAATTATTTTAAATACGACAACGAATTCTACCACCAAACATATGGTATGCCAAGGGGGAGGGGATTCCCCCTCTCCTACAAAAGCAGATATCATACTGGACAATCTACTGGATAATGCCATAGAAGAACAAAAAAGGCCTTACAAAATACGTTGACGATATTTTTTCGATAATTAAAAGTACAGACAAGGACGCAATCATGAAAACTCTAAACAAACAACACGCAGATTACAATAGAACTGGAGGAAAACAATTGCCTACCATACTTCGACGCCAAATTATATCGAACATATCAAAAAATAATATGCAAAGGAAACTTCTTCAGGTAGAATGATGAATTTTCACGCAACACAAATAATGAAACAGTAGATCATACGGCAAATAATTTCACGAACAAAACATACACAAAATAAAAATAATATTAGGAATGAACAATTATCCAAACAAAATAATCAACGAAGAAATAAACGACAAGCTCAACAAAATCAAATATCAGCAAGATCCACAAAAACATCAAAACATATTTTGGTTCGACATACATACCTAATTTAACAAAACAGAAGCTTATATGGAACAGTAACAAAAGAAAACATATCGTTCGCACACAAACGAAATACCACCATCAACGGCGTGTTCACCAACACAAAAGACAAAATAAAATAAGGGCAATAACATAATGTGGTATACCGAATCGGCTGCATGGGAAAATAAAATGAGCCATACGGAAAAATATACATAGATCGTTCTGATGTAATTATGAAACAGCTCTGAACTAAAAAAGAAAAACGCCTATATATTTATTAAAAATGTCAGATACGTGCTCAAGTGTGTTTCATCAGAACGATCTGAGCACGCCCGGCTAAGAGCGTGCTCATAATGCTCGAGCTCGGTTCAGAGCTCAGCTCTGAACTAAAAAATAAAAACGCCTTATGTGCTCAAGTGTGTTTCATAATTACATCAGAACGATCTGAGTACGCTCGGTTCAGAGCGCGCTCATAATGCTCGAGCTCGGTTCAGAGCTCAGCTCTGAACTAAAAAAGAAAAACGCCTATTGTTGTGACCCTGAATTTGTTACGGTGCTGCTGTGTGATGCTGTTGTTAAAATGCTGCTGTTGCTGGTCGGTTTTGTATAGTGTTGCTATAACACGTAACTCCTCCCGCCGAAGAGTGAACTTATCGAGATCCATTGACTTAAGTATCACTATGGTTATGTTTGGTGGCGAATTTTCCGCCATCCAATGTTTTAGCGTAAATGTTACTATGCTGGATTCGTTTATTTTTGTGTTGTGATTGCATTAGGATAACAGGAGTGAGCGATTTTAATTGCGAAAACGACCCCCAGAAAAGGTTTATGTCTATAGCTCCGATATCTTTATAACTATCGCTCCAGGAGTAGGAAAGAAAGGAAATGGAAAGAAAAAAAATCCATTCTGGAGTGCACAAAAGGGGAATTCAGGTGTAGATCTCTTCATTGTTATTATTTGAATAACGTATGCTTAATATATTTAGGTGCTAACTTATATCTCATATCATCAGATTCAAATATGACTTCTTCAGGCAAGAACGCAGGTGGATTCTTACGGTTATTATTACGTTTTCCTATTATGCTTTCTTATGATTCAAACTTCTTTCTTTTATTAGTTCCGCTTAATTTGAATAGTCCCTTATATGGTTCCTTAAATATTCCTGTTCTGTTTGCGAAGTTTCCTTAATTGGAAACGGCTTGTTTGTGTTTAAATGGCCAATCAATAGTTCGAACGGGGTCAAGTTTGTTGCAGAATGAATGGGGTTGTTTTCACATTTGGCTTTATTTTTATGCTGGTATTTTATAATACGAATAAGTTCTGTTAGGGTTGAATGGAATCTCTCAACTGGTGAGTTTCAAGTTGAACTTTTCGCGCAAGTAGTACGTAAGTGTATACCATAAGTCTCCAAAAACTCTTTATATGTAACTGACACAAACTCACTGCTATTGTCAGTTATAATTTTTTGCGGAACGCCATGATGGGGAAAATAGTGCTTTAGAGATTTAACTAGATTTATACTATTTCTAGAATTCAATAAACAAACACACGCAAATTTGGCAAACTTATCAATAATTGTCAAAATAATCTCCTTATGAATTGAGTAGACATCCATATGAAGAATTTCTAAGGGTCTTGATGTCGCCTCAGTTATTTCAAACTTCAGTTTCTCGCGATTACGATAATACTCGTAGTTATGTTTTTCGTATTTGGGAAATACGAATTCCTTTTGATGTGAATAAAGCTTTCTGTAATACCTCTATGATTGGTCTTTTTGTAGCACTCGCCAACATTTTTTTCTTGGCTATCTCTGTTTGTAATATCTTCTAAGATTATATTTGATCTAGTCTGAGACACCGCTTATTAAAGAACGTCGAAAAAACATATTGAACTGTCTTAAATGTTCCGTCATCTTAAATATTCTTTAAAGATGGATAGTATAACTTTTTCACTGCTAATATCCTTATGCTGAATTATGTACCTTTTTTTTCTTTTAAACAATATTTGGAATTTGACAGAAAGCTTAGGCTTATTATTGTTTCTTCTAAGGATAATTTGATTAGAAAATGTGTTTATAGCACGTTCTGTAATTGGTATGCCATCATTCAAATTTTCCAATGCAGAATGAACTGCACATATGTCGTCCAGATCATCGACATTGTTTACCATTGACTCAAAATCCAAATCGTTCAAGGCTTATTCAATGTCATTGGCCTCATTAGCATGTAACTCAATTCGAGACAAGGCATCGGCGTTTAGATTTGTCTTTCCCCTTTTTGTAAGTTACGTGGTAGTCGAATGCTTCTAATTTCAGCCTCCACGGAACAAGCTTAGAATTGGGTTCTTTTAATGAAAAAGCCATACCAGTGGTTTGTGGTCTGTGACGATTTGAAATTGTCTTCGGAACAAATAGGGACGAAAATATTTTGTTGCCCATACAATGGCTAGCAGCTCCTTTTCAATTGTGGTATCATTTTGCTCGGATTTAACTAATGTACTGATAAAGAAGTTGTACCCTTTTGTAAATCAAGAAAGAAAAATAAAACAACATTTGAAAGAAAGTCAAATTAACTTTAAATAAAATTTTTAAATTTACTATTATTATTATTGTTTTGTTAGATCGTTAAGTGTTTGTTCTGTTTTTCCAGTTGTATTCAAAATTTCAATTGCACCCTTTTCGTTCGTTTGCTTTCTGTATTTTGGCTATTTCAAAGGTAAGTTAGTGATTTGTGAAAACTGCGTGCGATTTATAAAAAGTTATGATCATTTACAGTTCGATATTTGTTACGATGCCAAAAAGAGGTCATGGTAACATTGGTCGGCGTTCACAGAATGCATCACGACACCGAAATATCATAGCAAGTCAAACGGAAGAGGAACGTGCTATTGAAAGGGAATCAGCACTGTTGGCGGGCGACTTCAGACAAACAGATCCGGTGATACCGAAATCAACAGCGGCGGATGAATTAAATGCATGTCTGAAGTCATCGTATTTGTGGCGATACGTGAAAACCATTTCATTGAGTATGAATATGCGAGTGATTCTGCAACAGGATAGAACCGCAGAAGTTTTCTCTAAAGAACTGCTAAAAATCGGAAATGGACAAATTCCGGTTGAAACTTCAAGTGGTTTAATATCCATTCCACCTGTTATTTGTCAATTCAATCCGAACATTGGTCAAAATTATCGTAACTACGATTGGTTGAGCGCACGCGCAATTTTAGCAGCGAAAAATATTGATGTCAATGACTTGAATTGGACGATTCAAAATCAAATTCCGGGAGAGCTGCGTTCATACAAATCGATCGATCGCGTTGAAAACGAAGACGATGTCGTCAATTATCCAGTGGAATTCCTAAACTCTTTGGATTTGTCTGGCATTCCGCCTCATCATTTGCGTCTTAAAGTTGGATCTATCGTCATTATGCTAAGAAATCTTCATGCCCCGAAACTGTTCAATGGAACCCGACTGATTGTCATGAAGCTAATGAACAATGTGATAGTAGCAAGGATTTTGAAAGGGCTGTTCAAAGGAGAAGAATGCCTAATCCCGCGAATTCCCTTGAGTTCAAACGATTTGCCATTCCAATTCAAACGTATTCAGTTCCCAGTGAAACTTGCATTTGCGATGACAATAAACAAGTCACCAGGGCAGTCGCTAGAAGTGTGCGGCATAAATCTGGAAAAATCATGTTTTTCACACGGCCAGTTATATGTGGCATGTTCCCGAGTAGGGAAACCATCCTCACTCTTCATTTACGCTCCGGAGCAGAAAACAAAAAATGTAGTGTATCGTGCAGCTTTAAATTAAGTCATTAATATATTCTTTGTTTAAGATTTCAATAAATCTAATAGACTTTAAAGAAATTAATACTTGATTTTATTATATTTTCGCCAAATATTGGCCGGAACGAAGTCATCTGTTAAGTATCGCTAAATTTCGATCAAAGAAACAAATTTCAGGTGGAATCGTGAGTGCTTGAAATTAATTCAGTCAAAAATATATTTTGGGCAAAACGAAGTTTGCCGGGTCAGCTAGTCTTCATTATAAAAATCGCAGTTTGCTAACATTACAATGATTATTTTTTGATACTACAAATTGTTGCTACATGTAAATATCCTTTTAAAATACATTTAATGCGTGGATATTCATGGTAAAATGTAGTTTTTTAATGGTTTCTGTCAGATTATTGATATTAAAACAATCTTGATGTTTTTTTTTCCTTTTACAAAGTTTTCCGAGAATTTAAATTCCAACAAAAAGGTAGAGATACCACGATGTAGGGATACTGCTGAGTGTCAGTAGTTTATTACACATCCCGCCATTTATACTTTTATTTTTTTGCTGTTTCAAACGTATTCATAGACACTATATTGAAAAAAATTGCGGGGAAAATCGGGGAAACGTAGGAAAGCTGTCAGTCTCATACTAAGTTTATTGTTTAAGTTCGATCGTTGTGCAAAGAAAAGTGTTTTATTTCAATTCGGCCACGAAGATATTACTCGGGGAACTATACGAATCTAATAGTATCTCACTCGTCAAAATCAAAGCGGTCAAGACGTTTAGGCTGCAGGATGTGACGATGGGACAGACAAACACTGCGGTTCACTAGATTAGAAGAACTGAAATTTACTTTTTTTAACGTTGTATGGCTAGAAGAGAAAAACAAATAATGGTGTAAGAACTGCCAATGAATGTTCAACAAAATAATAAATAAAAAAAATTCAAGAGAGCAAGTTAACGGTTCTTTTCAGACTCTTTGTATGAATCGTCTCATTTACATGTACATAAATCGGTACATAAGATTAGAAGCAGTCAAAGTAATTGCTGTGTTTGCTTATAGTTTTTTTGTATTCTTAGTAAAGTTAATGTCAATAATGGGAAGGAAAGAAATATTAATATTGAAAGAAAGGGCAAAGATTTATGTTTATCAGTATCAAGGATTAGCAATCCGTGCTATCGCCAACAAAAGCAGTCGAAGTGATCGTGTTGGCAATTATTTGAAGAATCGTAAATCCTATGGAGAAAATTACAAAGGGAATACCTCTACGGCACTAAATCAAAAGGAAAGGCGAAAGGTGCTTCGACTAGCGTCAAATTCCGCTCTCTCTACTTTAAAATTCAGAAATGCAACTGGTGTAACGGCAAGTAAATCTACGGTTCGTCGACTCGAGGTTAATAGTGTGCAACATCTAAAGCGACTGAAGCTGACAAAAAAACCTCCATTCGTAAAAAGCAACGCCTGCAGTTTGCGAAAAATCACATGACTTGGACAGTGCAACAAGGTATAAACTTAAATGACTGGCGGATAGTAGTTTTTTCAGATGAAAAAAAAATTTACATAAGACGACCCATATGGATATAATTATTACTTTCACGATTTGTCGCTATCGTAGTCGGTAATTTGGAGCACCAAAATGACTGGTAATAGCTATAAAGTGCTGTTGGAATCAACTTTTCCAAAGATCAACAACCTTTTTGGACCGCTCCCGTGGATAGTCCAACACGACAATGCACCGATACACACAGCTCGTATCGTGAAGTCATTCATTGCTAGTCAAAATGTTGAGATGCTTTCATGGCCACCTTATACCCCAGTCCTAAACATAATAGAAAATGTTTGGGGATGGCTGACTGGGCAAATATACGCCGGTGAAGGCAATTTGATAATAGGGAAGCTTTGATTGATGCAATTAATTTAGCCTGGAATGAGATTTCTCTGAACTATCTGACGTCACTGCATAACTCCTTAAACGATCGAGGTAAGATGAAATTAAGAAATAAAAAATTTATATGTATCTTTACAACAAAAAACAGCTTCGTTTTCTTTAGTGCTGCTAATCTTATGAACCGATTTGTGTTTGTGTAAATGAGACGATTCATACTGTATATGAATGAATTTGTTCAATTACAATTACGACAGCAGATAACCTTCAAGGGAAATGCACGGAAGAAAACAATAAACTACCAAACGACCAGAGAACGCAGCGTATAACACAAAACTTAACTTTATTACCAATGTTGGTGCTTGTTGTTCCGGCTGAGAACTAAAGCCAAATGATCGAGAGTTCGATTTACATTTCGCAGCCAGCATGAACATAAAAGTGTGGACGCAAATACCATGTTAATTGCAACAACAACCAACCATTGCATCAACATGATATAGTAAGTGAATTGTTGTTGCGACCAACCGGCACAAAACTTGTCATTGAACAAATACAGTGAGTCACATAATTCAATGTACAATATTTTAACGATAATTTAGCAATAAATGAATGAACATACGTTAGGATAGAGACACGTAGCAGGTACGCTTTAGTTTTAGTTCAAAAAAAAACAATTAAAACAAATAGTATTTCTAAACACATACAAAGAGTCTCAAAAGAACCGCTAAATTGATATCTTGAATTTTTCTATTTACTATTTTGTTGAGTATTCATGATAGTTGCACCATTGTTTATTTTTCTCTCCTAGCCATACAACGGTAAAAAAGTAAACTTCAGTTTGAAAAAAAATGCTTCTAATCTCATGAACCGCAGTGTATATATATATAAAGTAAAAAACATTACCCTCCCTTTGGGTCAGTCGAGTAAAAAGAATAGATACAATTTTATAAAAAAAAGGAATGTATGTGAGAGCACGCAACATTAAAGGATAAATCGCAACTTACATGACATGGTCGTCAATGTCACGATCAGTTGCAATAATGTTAGATATGTTCATTCCCTTTGTGGCATTTTCATAAACATCGGCTACATATGCATTTTTGCTAAACGTTGGCCTTTCGTCATTCCAATTAATTAAATTAATTTCTATTTTTTTTTTTCTGAAGTGACTTTCAGTTCCCAGCTCTTGTGAAACAACCTGCAAAGTGATAAAATAATAACAAACTCGTATTAGTACATATGCAAATCTGTCACATACTTAGTTTATGGTACTACTAATTTACATACCTCTATAAAAAAGTGTCTCCATTCTTCATCTTCAAAATCCAGCACGCCAATGTTAGCCACACTAATTCGAAATGTTGCAAACTGATAACCCGAATTTGGCAATAAATCAAATGCTGAGTAGATTATGTCACTATTTCGATTTATTGAAACATTGTAAGTAGCGTTTATCCCCTTGAAATAAATAAAAAAAAATTCAAGTAACAGTTACTAATATTTATATCAAATATCTATTAATATCGTCAACTCTTAAAATTGGTACCTATATTGCAAATATAGACATTCAATATCATATTTAAAGGCTAAACTAGTCAAGTGTAAGCTGCGGTAAGATTATTAGGTTTTTTTTTTACCATACGTTAGGATAGAGACACGTAGCAGGTACGCTTTAGTTTTAGTTCAAATTGATGAGAGGATAAATTAATTCTTCATACGTTAATTTTCATTAAAATAAAGATTTTTATTTATTTTTTAAACCGGCAGCCGTTCTGCCTCGATAGAAACTGCACACATTTTCTTAAAAACCTAAGCTTAGATACTAACTTAATCCTGCGACTGCAAAATCTAACGGCGACGTGTTCCCACAGACATATGACACCGTACGTGATGGAATGCAGGTCCAGCGCTGTCGTCGACTCATGTTGCAATCATATTCCAGCATGTGTTCCCAACAATATCAGTGAATTAATTTGCCAGGCACATGGGAACTGATGTTGAACTTTATTCGTATTAACTCTTCCACCCCAGAAAAATGGTATTTGGCTGATCTTAGTTTGCTTGGGTTATCGGCTGTTTGGGTAGGCTTACAGGATTTTCAGTGTGGATTTCTGGTACTTCTTTACTCACTGATCGAATTTTAGGTGTTGGTGTTGTTGACATTTTGTCCAAATTGTAGTGATATTGATTTGTCTTTTTTTCTGGAGAATTAACATTCTTATGACAATAAATACGATCACGATTGTTTGACAGTAATAAGACTAGAGTTGGTTACCAGATGTAGGTTGTCTTCTTCTTCTGTCTGCTCAATGTGTTTGGTGTTTTTCAGATGTCTTGTCGCATGTGAATCAGGCTGTATAATTGCCGGTAGTGGTTTCGATTTAGGAATCTCGGTAGAAATGTAATTTTGTTTGTTTATGGTTATGGAAACGTTATGGTATTGTATGATGAAGGATCCTGTTAGATTTATTGCATCCCGTTGACAAAGATTGACCCGTTGTATTTGTTTAAAAGTAGGGTTCCGGGAAGTATTTCTTTTACGTTGGGTATATATATCGATTAATGGTTTCGGTACAATTAGATTGGCGGCTATTTAATAAATTTGAAATACATTTATCTTCACTAATATCTACAATTTGATTACGCTTACAAATAGTTAAATTGTTGCATGTTTTGCATTTTTCTTTGATACCATTATTTTTTTATTACATTGAAGTATATAGCTAAAGGGTATTTTAGTTACAATATTATCACTTTTAATTGGTTCGATCATTATATTTCGATATGATTCTAATTTGGTAACAGCAATGCTAATGATATAAAATAAGGTTGACATATTGGTAGCTATTTTAACGTCTGCAAATTCAAATGACTCTTCCACATTTAGTACTTTTTCTACATCATTCATTTTCTTTTTATCCCAGCACATATACAAAATGTATTGGGGTACCCGGGTACCCGTCGCGCTGACTAACCGTGTACTCATTTCGTATTTACACGTAGGTTAAGTATGGTATTTCGTTCGTCTTTTAAACTTGAATTCTTTTTAATTGTGTTAACAATAGTGTTTGTAATATTATTTGTAATGTGATTAATTCTTTCGTTTGTCAATTTGTTAATTACTATTTGCATATTAATATTTGTTAGAATGTTATTCATACTTGATTTTATCCAGCTATCCACTTCCACGCACTGCCAATAAAATTTCATAATCTCTGTTTCCTTGGTTTTGGCTTAAGTCGGATGAGGAGGTTGGAGATTTCGTGTGATAATAGAGGGTATAATGGGTCTTTGCTGCTCATGTACCCGGGTACCCGTCGCGCTGACTAACCGTGTACTCATTTCGTATTTACACGTAGGTTAAGTATGGTATTTCGTTCGTCTTTTAAACTTGAATTCTTTTTAATTGTGTTAACAATAGTGTTTGTAATATTATTTGTAATGTGATTAATTCTTTCGTTTGTCAATTTGTTAATTACTATTTGCATATTAATATTTGTTAGAATGTTATTCATACTTGATTTTATCCAGCTATCCACTTCCACGCACTGCCAATAAAATTTCATAATCTCTGTTTCCTTGGTTTTGGCTTAAGTCGGATGAGGAGGTTGGAGATTTCGTGTGATAATAGAGGGTATAATGGGTCTTTGCTGCTCATGTATTTCCGAATCTTGGCTTCGATGTCTTCAATAACTTAAGTATACAGTTCCAAATCTATGACATGTATGAGGTTGAACGTAACTGTCTGTAATTTTGACACACCTAGGCTCTGGGTAGCCAATTTTGAATTAGAGTAATCCAAGATCTGAATATCCGCGGCGAACAGTGGCAAGAACAACCAGTTGAGGAATTTAATGTTTTATAAGAGTTTTATGAATTTCTCTTCCTGATTTTGTTATGATACTGGTATTTCTATTTTCACTTACTATCTACTTTTTATATCTGGGGAAAAGTTTGTTACCTATTTTTTTTATTTTCACATAAATAATATCTCCAACAGAGTAATTTTTTAGGGGTTAATCTTGTCTTGTTATGGTAATCTAAATCTGTAGTCTGTTTACTCCTAATTTTCTCGACAATTTCCTTCCTTTCTACGTCAAGCTGCTCGGGGTTATTTAGTTAATTTTTTTCCGAAAAAAAACCCCTAAAGGTTTTCTTTTTGTCGTGGAGTGTATGGACCTATTATACTCATAATTCTAGCAATTCCGAGAAAATATTGTGGATTTTCTTAGGCTGAAAGCGTGGAATGAAACCGTTCCACCTGTCCGTTAGCTGAGCTTGTGAAAGGAGGAATTTTAAATACTTTAATTTTGAAAAGGTTTTCCAACATAAATGATAAAAAAAGCTCTAAAAGAGCTTAAACTTAGAGATTTCTCATTGTCCATTACAATTCTTTCTGGTACGCCAAAAGTCAATATGATTTCCCTTAGTGGTTGTTTCACATCGTATGTGGCTCTGGACTTTAGAATCTTTGGTAATGCATACTTAGAGAATTTATAGATGACTGTCAGGATTATTTTCCCGTAGATAAAATAAATATCTATATGCAAGATTTGGCCGGGGAATTTTGGAATAGGGGTTGGTTGAAACTCGGTGTTTTCGGGGTTGCGATCATACTTATTCTCTACACAGTTTTGTAACTCTTCTGATTTTCCCAGTCATGCCTGGAAAATAATATGTTCTTATAATTTGGGCTTTATTCTCTCTCTCGTTTCTGTGTGCACGTTGATGGGTATCAATTATAATTATATTCTGATCTGATTCGTTAATGACATCCTCTACTTGTATTTGGTGAATCTGATTTTATAACTGCTGAAATGTATAGGGTAAATAAGTTGGATCAATCCTATTATGGCTTCGTCGGTTTTATTGCCGTTGACTACTGATGGGTTTAATTGCTACTTCAGAATTTGTATAAGGCTTTCGGTGGTGAACCTTGGTTCTGTAAATTGATGGCGATAGTAAGTTGGGAAAACCATTTCGAAGTCTATGGAGGACTTCGGATCGACCTTAATGAGAATTTGGGTTTTAAATGCATTAAATTGAAGTTCTTGCAAATACTCCTCCGTCCAACGACAGTATTGTAGAGCACAGGTATTGGGAGCTTCATCTGCCGGTTCGGGAATCGCCCTGAGTGCTGATAAGTTACACTTCCCCGAAACAATCCATCCTAAGTGAGATGGCAGCTCAGATCCAAGTTTGATTTGGCCTATCAGCATAAAATCGAAAAATGTTTCCGCTCCTAACAGCATGTCGATAGGCGCAGATAGATGGCGAAACCAAAAATTCTAATATTAACTCAAATGGTGAAATCGGGACCTTATCGTAGTTTGAGTTTTGAAACCAATTTTTGTTTCTATCATGCCAATTCCTTGAATGTCCACATTTTTTCTTTGGGTTGGAAGACTTAGGGTTCTAGCGAAACGTTCCTTTATCATATTGACCTGTGAACTTGAAGCATTCGTTACAACAAATCATTCCTGTATATCACTGACAATTCATACAACAATACACGTCAGTGCCACCCGTTGCGCCACCTTCATTGGCTGCCCAGTAGTTACTGCGGCAATTCATGTGCACTACGCACAGTGCACATTAATGCACTCAACCAGTGGGGATTATGCTCAACCAACCGACCACCCAACCAACTGCCGTGGCTACCCCACCTCGCCACTATCGCTCTGACAACAGCTTGGTGATATGTGCACAGATGGCTGTGCAATATGGCATTTATGTTCGTGGATAGAATTCACACTGGCTTGTAAACTAAAACACTATAAGACCACCAGTGAGATCACAACCAATCGAGCAAAATATCAGAGTTGAACGTACCAATCTCGCATACCACTGATTCTGTTCCGCAAATAGTTCTTGGGCTATTTTGCAAATTTTGTTGCTAGCAAGCCTTCGGGTAGCTGATGAATTGCCGGGTCCTTCGATCAGAAAGACCTTGAGTGCCAGGACTATCGCAAGACGGACCTGTGGATTGCCGGGACTGCCGAAAGGCGGACCTTGATTCCCAGGACTGCCGCAAAGCGGACCTGTTGATTTCCGGGACTGCCGCAAGGCGGACCTTGAGTGCCAGGACTGTCGCAAGACGGACCTGTGGATTGCCGGGACTGCCGCAAGGCGGACCTTGAGTGCCAGGACTGCGGCAAGGCGGACCTGTGGATTGCCGGGACTGCGTAGTCCTGTCCCAAACGCCAGATGGGAAGGAAAACGTCATCGCTTATGCCAGCCGCACCCTGACACCACTAGAACAGAAATATGCGGTCACGGAAAAGGAATGCCTGGCAATACTGTGGGGAATTCGAAAGATGCGTCCATATCTCGAGGGCTACCATTTTACGGTAATCACCGACCACCACTCCCTAAAATGGCTGCACTCGCTCGAAAACCCATCCGGTCGACTGGCCCGATGGACAATCGAATTGCAGCAATATGACTTCAAGATTAAATACCGTATGGGATCTCTAAATGTCGTAGCAGACGCACTATCCCGAGACCCCCAGTCCAGCCCAGAGGCTAACCCACTCCACGCTTGTACAGACCCACCCCTTGATTGGACGCAGAAAAAGGCTCAAATCCAGCGCACCCACCCCGAGGAACTCCCGGATTATAAGCTCGTCGAAGGGAGACTATACCGTCACTTTCAAAATACCGATGCCCTGGCCGACCCTCACCAGAAGGTATGGAAATGGTGTGTCCCGAAGCCCGACCGCCGAAACGTGTTATATGAAAATCAGGATCAAGTAACCGCAGGACATCTCGGGACTGCAATGACAATAGCCCGCATCAAAGAAAGCCACTATTGGCCAGGCATGTACCGCGACATCGTTAAATATATCCGACAGTGCGACACCTGCACCGGTATAAGGGGCAACAGCAAAAGCCCAGCGGTTTAATGCACAGTACCACGGATAAATCCCCATGGGAAACCGTATGCGTCGAATTTATGGGACCCATCCCCCGTTCCTCGAAGGGAAACACCATGCTCTTGGTGATGGTAGACATATTCACCAAATGGGTAGAGGCCGTCCCCATGCGCGCCGCCACTACGACGGCACTCATTAAAGCTCTGAGGGAACGCGTGCAACAAGAGAGTAAACCGCGTACTCAAGACCATGATCGCCCAGTATGTAGCAGAGAACCATCGACGCTGGGATGAACACCTACCAGAATTATATTTCGCCATCAACACCAGTAAACACAAATCCACGGGCTACTCCCCTGCGTACCTGAACTTTGGCAGCCAGATAAGACGGTCGAACCACCACGACGTCGGGCCACCTAGCGATCGACCTCTCATCAACTCACCCGAAGGGCTGTCCATCCGAGGGGAACGTCTGAAGGCACTATACCAATTAGTCCGACAGAACCTACAACATGCCACCCAGAGTCAGAGTAAACACTATAACATTCGCAGCAGGGCATGGCGACCACATATCGGAGAGCGGGTCTACCGAAAAATCCGCGTACTCTCCTCCGCCACGAAACACTTCACCGAGAAACTGGCCCCCAAGTACGATGGGCCCTACGAAGTCGTCAGATTGATCTCACCCGTCACTGTGTTGCTGAAACGCATTGGCAAGGACGACAAAACAAATCTATACCGTTGTCATATAAGGGACCTAAAGGGGCATAATATTAACGATACCATTCAGTCCGTCAGCCGTCATTCAGTCATGGAGCCAGCAACATCGTCCGGCGCGCAGAAGCAAAAAATAATTTTCTCGACCTAACCTTCGGCACGACGAACCACTGCCCCAAATAAAATCCCCACCACACGACCATCGACTAAGCGTGGGACAACTAAAAAACTACCATCACCATCGGGACCAATTCTCCCTATACCACCACGCCCCGACCCATTGGATCAACTCGCCGTCACACGAAAAGTCCGCGAGAAGGCGAACGACAAATGGTTCCAGCGCATCACCACAGTACGATGTAGCTCGACCGCCACCGACGACAAGGAAACCACAACCACCGCCACCACCTCCGTCACGTCCACCGTCACCGCTACTACTACTACCGCCACTGCTGGTACCGCCACTACTAGTACCGCCAACAGCAATATCACCAGACCCCCCAATCTCGCCATCCATTCCAGCAACATCAACACTAACTAGATGACTCGCACCCTGCACCGCGCCTCACCAGCCATCCCCGCTCTGCAAGAACTAGCGAAGAAGGGACGTCGTACCATAATCCTGGAGAAACCATGGGGACGCATCAGAGTAGCGTTCACCAGGAACAAGGATAAGGTCATCCTCCAGTTCGCACAAGGCGGACCTTAAGTGCCAGGACTACCGCAAGGCAGACCTGTGGATTTCCGGGACTGTCGAAAGACGGACCTTGAGTGCCAGGACTGCCCCAAGGCGGACCTGTGGATTGCCGGGACTGCCGTAAGGCGGACCTGTGGATTGCCGGGACTGTCGCAAGACGACGGACCTATACACAGCCGGGGCTATTCCACGCCCAACCGAGCCGCAAGGAAGGAACGAACCGCTTACCACGATTAAGACTACGTATTTGTTACATTGTGTAATTCTTTTATTTTGTAAACAAATTGTAATAAAGAAACTCCTCTACCTAAAGTTCGTGTTTCTTTAGGGAAGGCCTTGGCGATCTGACGAGCTAACCTCAGCCTAAGATAAAAAGCACATCACACCCTTACCAGTACCATGGCTGTTGCTAATATGACCTGAGTTAAGTCTCTTTCCACTGCAGAAGAAGTTGATGGCGAAGAAGGAAATGATGGTTCCTCTGATGACGTGACGCTTGCCGATTGATTTGTCCGATGGAGCAGAGTGTGAAGCGATTGTTTGTAAATCCTGCATTTATAAGTTGAAGAACATTTGGCAACATTATGTCCTTTCCGTAGACAATTTATACAAAACCCGAGCTTCTTTATGTTTGTAAAGCGGTCTTTATGGTATGATAGCTTCTTTATGGTAGTAAGCTGGTTAAAGACTGAGCAACCAGTTATGATATGCGAGCTATCTTTGCAAAACGAACAACATGTTTGAGTTATCATGATAAAGGTCTTTGGACAATGCTCATTTTGAACTGATTTAGATTTAGTAATTGGTTTCTTTCCCGTATCAAAGTGCGTAGTTTTGCTTTCCCGAGCCTCTAAGTACTGACAACGTCGGCTTAAAACTTTTGAACACTCGTTCCATGTTGGCAGTTTCTTGTACTGTAGGTGTTCATCCCACTTGGCTTGTGATTTAGAATCCGCCTTTAACATTGCAATATGGATTATGATTGCATTGAATATTTCTGATTCAGATCCTATGGATTGCAGCGAATTTAATAGTGCCGAAACGTTATCGACCAGATTTCTTAGATGAGTAGCAGAAGCTTTTTGAACTTTTGGTAGTTCGAAGAATTGCGATATATACTATAAGAAAATAAGGCAATCGTTATCGTAACGTTCCTTTAACCTATCCAGTGCCTTTTCGAAATTTTCTTCGGTTATTTGAAACGTTTTAACATTTCCCAGCGCCTGGTCTGTTAAACAATTCAGCAGATGATTGAACTTCTCAATTTTCGAGGGAGTGGAATCGTTATGAACACACTTCTTAAATGTATTTGTGAAATTTTTGTACCCTGAGTACTTGCCACTGAATCGTGGTAATTTGGCAAATGGTAAGTGGTTAACAGACTGAAAAATTGATATGGTAGATTCAAGAGCACTGTCCCTTCCACTGCCCATTTGTGCAAGGATGTTGGATTTTGTTGAAACATAAACTTATTCTAGTTCACTACGACCACTGTCCGTAGGTTCCAATCCCTCAATTTGAGTTTGGTAGGCCAATGCCTGCCTAAAATAGTTATACTTCCTTTGGTTGAAGCGCGAGAAGATGCGGTTTTTTTCCAGATTTCGATTATGGCAAATATCTAACGTTGAGCGATTTTAATTTTCCGTGCACGTTCGAATAAAGGAACTATATGACCACATACCTGGCAGGGAAGATTTTTATACTTATTTCCCTTTGTTTCCTCTCTGACATTCGGAATAAATCAATGTTGGAGTTTTTCCTCTGACTCGAGATGAATGCTTCCTTCTGATGAAGATGATGCTAGGGTTTCTTCCTTGCGTCTAGTGTTGGTCCTTGAAGGCGTTCCTCATGTGTAACTGGAACCTTAACACTTGCATTAACACGACCCGTTACCGTTACCGTATAGATTGCCATTACCGACCCAGCTAAATCTTTATTGTCTACTTTTAAGAGTTTTATAGCACTTTTTTAGCGAAGAAATGTTTTTATGAAGAATGAACGATTGATATTTTTTGTCAAATGTCCTGTCACGGTCGCCAAAATGTACGATCGAAGGGTTTTCCGTTCGCTCCTTGGGAAAATTTACTTTTTTTGTTGTTGTTGGACAATTCCCGCGGATTAGAAATGGTAGCAAAGAGAATTAAATTGATTACGCCTCAGCGCAACGAATGGCGATGTGCGAAAAAAATACGAAGCTCCAGTCAGCGTGAAGGTTACGACGAAAGTAATTTTTATTTCAAAATCGAATTCTTAGTGGAAAATATTTTAGTACAATATGGTTATTACATAGTTTTAGTACATGATACATAATTAAAAAGATGGCCAACATTGGTTTTTTGCCTCTATGTTTGAAATCTTGTTTGAATTTTAATTTGATAAATTGAATCTTCTTTCAATAGATAGCAACTAGTGATAAGATAAAAACGATAGAATATAATTTAAATATGTGCATTAGAATGCATGTTGTTGATGTCAAATCAACACTCACCACCGCGTTGGTGACTGGTGTGTGCCTAGCACCTCGGCTGGAAATTGGGTATCCAACCCCTTTGGAAGGTCGTTGGGGGCAGCAGATGAGAGAGGGGGGAGGAGTGTCTTCTCACTAAGGCACTTCCTCTGATTGCAGACAGCAGCAGAGGAATTTCCTTTGATGGAATCAACTGTGGCGTCTACAGTTCCAGTCAGGTCGAACTATTAGTGTTTTCTTTCCTATATGAGCTGCTTCGACATATTCGGATCCCAGGTCTATGGGCATATCCAATACTGAACCAGAGTCAACGGCAGCACTCATATCCCGAAGTGGGTTACTGGTACCGATAACTCGGCCCCTCTTCCAAGGGTTATAAAATGGAACTGGCCCTCCAGGTTGGGGGTTGTGCGTCGGGGTTACTTCTCTACCACGGAAAAACTTCATTAGTTCAGAAGCAACTACAAGTCTCGGAAAAGGATGGATCTACTGTTGACAACCCTGCAAATCGAAATAAGGACAACGATATTCGGATCTGTACGTGGAATGTTCGTACATTGATTAGGCCGCGTGCAGCCGAGCAATTATCAGAGGCCCTCGACTGCTATAAGGCAGACATAGCCGCCATCCAGGAAGTGCGATGGAATGGGCCGGGCAAAAGAAGGATGAAAAACTGTGATATCTATTACGGCGATTGCTTTACGGAGCAGAAGCAGCGAATATTTGGATGTGCATTTGTCATACGCGGCAGACTTAGGCAAGAAGTCTTGAGCTTTCGTCACGTGAGCGAACGTCTTATGACAATCCGCATTAAGGCAAAAATTGCCAACATAAGCCTTATGTGCGCTCATGCCCCCACAGAGGAAAAGGACGACGTTACCAAAGATAGTTTCTACGAGCACCTAGACCAGACATACGAGCAATGTCCTAAATATGACATTAAAATAGTGTTGGGCGATTTTAACGCCAAAGTAGGAAAGGAGGACATCTTTGGTAGGATATAAATTAAAGTAATGCTTTACGTGAACACCTGCCTTGACGGCTTAATTTCACGATGGGCATACCCATATTAGTGTCCTTGAGAAAGACGTTGACAATACAAGTATTGACCCTGGTGCAATTACCGTGGCTGTTAAGTTGGCAACAGCCAACGACCCATCGGTTTGGGCGAGACCTACAAAGACACCTCTTCGTTCTGAAAGAACGCTTGTCTCCGCTTTCGGTTAAACCACAGCCACCACGAATCCAACCTCAAATGATGGGGCTGCACCAGTTTTGGCACAGAGGCTGTCCCCATCCCCGTGGTACCATTATTCATTGCTATTTGGATTGCCAACCCAATCCGAGCAAAGGTGAACCTCAATGTCAGGTGTATAGAGCATCTTGAATTCCATATTACTAGCAAAAACAAGATAACTCTCACCTATTTCATTTAGCAATGTTTAATTTGGTGATGCCCGAAATAAAGGCACCACTCAAATTTGGGTAGTGCCCCCTTTGGTAGGACAGTAGGAAAACACAGCCTACACGACACCACGTCTGGTAACGGACTGAGGCTGATAGACTTTGCTGGGGCGAAATGTCACTATAGCAAGCACACGGTTTCCTCATCTCAATATTCATAAGGGGACATGGCGGTCTCCGTATCAACAAACCGTCAACCAAATTGATCACATTGCGATCGACGCAAGGCACGCCTCCAGCATTGCGGATGTCCGAACCTTCCGTGCGGCCAACATTGACTCGGACCACTACCTTGTTGTAGCCAAGGTAAGAATGCGGATATCCAACACACCTCAACAACGGAATACAATGTTAAAGTACAATGTCGAAAAGCTACAATCGCAAGAGACCGCCAGAATCTTCGTCGATCGCGTATCCCAATGTGTCACGACGAGTCCTCCTGCAACAACAGCTAGCACAGAAGACCAGTGGCAGCACTCCCAGAAAGCCATTATAAATGCCGCGACTGATGTGCTGGGTTTCACACGACCGCCATCACGAAACTCCAGGTTTGACTAACAATGTCGACTAGCAAACGTAGCAAAACAAAAGCGGCACTGCAAAAGAGGACTAGAGCTGCTCGCGAGCTCTACGAGCAAAAGAGACGGGAAGAACATCGGCTTCTCAGGAAGAAAAAGAGAGAGCACGAGAAGCGCGAGATCGAAGAAATTGAGAGATGCTACTCCAGGAATACTGTACGGAAGTTTTACCAAAAGCGGAAACCTTGTAGAAGAATCACAGTCAATGCTGAGAATATGAAAAAAGTACTTATGCAGACTGTATAACGGCGACGAAGACAAAAATCCCGCTGTCAGTCAGAACGAATCATTTAACTTAGACGATGATAGCCAAAACTTCCGTCCACCTTATCAAAACGAAGTAAAGATAGCAATATCCCAGCTTAAAAGCAACAAGGCTGTTGGGCCTGACGGTCTACCCGTTATGTAAGGAATGTAGAAAGAAAGAAGTTAAACATCCTAAATGTGTAAAGTGCAATGAAAATCATCCTGCTAGCTACAGGGGTTGTTTAGTTGCAAAAGAAATCCAACTTGCAAGAGACAAAAGGCAGGAGAAACCAAAAAAAAGCTCAAAAACGGAAGAGCAAAAAGTTAAAAAGGACTTACAAAAGAGCCCACAGAAAGAAAACCATAAGGACGAAACGAAAATCAAAAAGATCCCTAGACCAAACACAGCGGGTCCAAAAATGACAGGCAGCATCAATAAATAATCAAATACCAGCAGATAAAGCGGTAAAACGCAAATCAGAGCCAAACATTGGAATGGAAGACCTTATGAAACAAATCCTAAACAGGATTAGTTCCATGGAAAAATCGAATAAATCTATATTAGATAGAATATCGTTGTTAGAGAGACAGAACAGCAACAAAAGAGCTGTTACCAAAAGACAGACATGATGCATTAAATAAAAATTCTTGAATGGAATGCTAATGGTATCGAGAGTCGCAAGGACGAGATGCAAGTGACTCTTGACATACACCAGATAGATATATGTCTCATTTCAGAGACAGACTTTAAATTCATTACTAACTTTAAACGGCAGGTATATGAATTATATCACTCCCCACATCCACATAACTGTGCAAAAGGTGGGGCTGCAGTGTTAGTAAAGAATACAATAAAACAGTATATAGAAGCAAAATTCCAATCATTTGCCTTCCAAGGAATTTCCATAAGTGTAGAAACGATCAGTGGGCAAATATCTGTTGCAGCAGTATACTGCTCTCCTAGCTATAGACTAAAGAAAAATGATTTTAAAAGTCTCTTCCGCATATCTCACAATAGATTAATCGAGGGATTATAAATTCTGCATTTAAATTAAGATAACGTGCCAAGCATGTGGAAAGTCGCTAATAATTCATGCGCAATAACTTACGTTTCAGGTAAACCCCACCAGGTTTTCGTCTCATAGACGTGGTAAATTACCAGGAAAGACGGAGCACAGTAGGCCCGCGCAGTACCCTATGAAACATCTGTTAGTTAGGATTAGCAATACGTGCAGAGAAAAATTGCATCATCACGAGAAGTACCGTGGTAGCGATACCTATACAGGCGACGGTGGTTTGCTCTCACCGTGTTTGATGAGGATAGCGGACGGCGGACCCCTTCCGCCCAGTCAATGAACGAAAAAAAAGCACCATCCCAACTCATACGGGAACGTTGCGGGAGTAAAAAACCGAAGTAGTGATGGTTGTCAGTTCCCTCGTTGTACGCGATCGGCAAACAACTTAAAACGTGCGAAAAAAAAAGAACAGTGGTAGAAATTAGGTAAATCGTGTTTGGATCCAGCCCACCGTGCTTGTGTTAGAAAAAAAAAATATTGAATTGTCTGCTTACAAAATGTTTAAAGTAGCCCAATTGTGTTCATAATCAAGCTTAAATTTCTCTCTCCGACTAGTCGGCTAGTTCATTCGAAATCGGGAAATGTGGAGTCCGTAGGCGGGCTTATCGGTGCCATTATACATACATATTTATAATTTTTTTGTTCTCAGCGACGCGCACACACACTCCGGTATCATATCACCCCCATCCCCAAGAAACGGCGACAGAGTTTTCAAGATGGCAATCAGCGTACGATCACCTCCGATGTGGTATACACATATACTTTTTTTGTAGAGGAAAGAAAGCAGCAAGATCCCCACCCAAACCCGTTGAGCATAGCCGAGCACAACATTTCGTGTCTCCCAGCTGCTTAAGCCAACCCCCTCTCCTACTACACAGCTTGCAGGCGAATAGTCATATTATATGAATAAATTAATTTGCTAGAAGTGTCAGAAAAGTTAAAATATATCAGAAGTTTATCACAGAGAATATTTGGAATCACACAGTCAAAAGCTTTGGAAAAGTCTAGTAATGTTATCACAGAAATGTAATTTGCATCAATTGCCTGTCTTATATCGTCAGAAACTTTTAATAATGCAGATGTGCAGCTGTTTTTCTTCTAAGAAATTCGTTTTCCCTATTGTGCAGCGCAGCGAGTGAAAATAAATTTTCATTATCATGCTGAGCAATCCTGCGGTCTTCGGCTTGTGGCGGGATGGGTGTGGAGAACCTTAGGTTCAACTCATCTAAATCAATATTGTCGTCTGAAATTGAAATATTATCCTTACCCAAACCAAAATTACGAACTTCATTCCATATAAACTTAGAAGTACGATCTGAATTAAATCTATTAATATAATAATTAAGCTTTGCGGATCTTATGAGTTTGGTAACGAGATTACGTAATGATTTAAAATTTCTTAGCATTTCTGCACAGCCAAAACGTTTCCAACGACGGTATGACACATCTCTCCTTCTAATGGCATTGAGAATGTAGTTTGAGAGCCAGGGAAAGCTCTGTGATTTAATAATACGCGTCTTAATAGGAACTTGCTTGTTAAACAGGTGATCGATAGCTGAGGTAATGACTACAGTTTGTTTATTAACGTCAGAAGTAACAAAAATTGTATTCCAATTCATTGACGAACAATCACGAATAAGACATTCGACATTGACACTGCGGAAATCGCGATGCTGGATAGGCTGGACTAAGTTTTTATTTACGTGTAAGTCAAATGAAGCACAAATAAGACCGTGCTATGAAAACACTGGAACGGATAATTGACTACAATATTTAACAAGACTTTGATCACTACTAGGAACACATCTAACAAAGAGGGCACAAAATTAGGTTTGAAGTGCGTAGGCTCATTATAGTTCACGAAAGAAAGGCCAAAAGAGTTCATAGAAGTTTTGAAAGAGTTGGATGAGGAATGCAAAAGATTTATATTTAAATCTCCACAAAGAATGAATTTAGGTGCAAGATGAGATTCTTCTTCAAGAATTGGGGCTATGACAGATGAATTTGCGATGTGTGGTGGCATATAAAAAGCACCAACGATGCATTTATTTTCGCCATTTAGGATGTCGATAAAATAATAGTCACAAGACTGAGAGCCGCCCGAATGCAACACCTGATATAGTCCCTAACGTATATTGCAACGCCTCCTCCAATTGTGTGAGAACGATCAGCTCGGTAAGGCTTTTTAAATCCTCTTAGGGAAAATAAACTATTCTTTAAATTAGGGTAAAACCAAGTCTCGGAAACGCATACAATATCAACTAAACTGTTCTCAAATATCATTCTGAACTCATCAAACTTATTCACAAGACTCGGAGCATTTAAAAGTTTGCAAGTTACGAATGCATACATAGAAAAAAATAAATTTGATATAAGTTCAGGATGTTTCCAAGACTTTCTTGAGAGTCATCGAAAAGAGAATAAAATATCTGTTCATTTAAAATTGAACAGCTTGAATACCTACTATTCTGTACAATTCTCGGTAAATGGGGCGCAACCAAACACTCCTTGGAAATGGAATTTGTTCCCAGAGAATAAGAATTTCTAATGAAATTATTGGTGTGAAAAGCTTGACTTCTCGGAAATATAGATATAAGAATTGTCAGCATTCAGCAAAATCTAGGACTAAGAGGTAATATGTGCGAATTCAAGATATACAGAATTATATTTTATTTAGTGTGAATTCATAGAGTACGCATGACAGCTTTCGTGTAGAAAAATGTCCACGGGTTTATATTTTTCTGAATGAATTTAACATTTGGTCGCTTTCTAAGTTTCTCGAATTAATTAATGTAAGCTGTACAATTTTTAAAAGATAAAATTGTATTTATTTTTATTTTTCTTGTTGCGTTATAAAACGCCACAAAGACCCAATCCCACTCCCATCCATCCTCTCCATCGCTTTCGAGGGACAATGGGCCAAGGTGGGGGCGTTTCTGAATTGGTAGAAATGGAGAAAGTGACAAAAACAAGTCGAGCCCAGACGGACGTTCGGGAAACTCGCAAAGATGAGTGGGGGAGGACGTTCCCCTGGAACCAACACTCAAACGTATTCATGAACAGTCAGGGGAGGACGATCCCTCAGGAAGACTTATCCAGGAGCAGGGATAATCACTTTGGTTCGCTCGCCAAGAATGCGGCATTCATTGAGGACAGAAATACAAACTCGCAACGATGAGTGGGGGAGTACGTTCCCGGGAACCAACACTCAAACGTATTCATGAACGGTAAGGGGAGGACGATCCCTCAGGAAGACTTATCCGGGAGCAGGGATAATCACATTGGTTCGCTCGCCAAGAATGCGACATTCATTGAGGACAGAAATACAAACTCGCAACGATGAGTGGGAGAGGACGTTCCCCGGGAACCAACACTCAAACGTATTCATGAACGGTGAGGGGAGGACGATCCCTCAGGAAGACTTATCCGGGAGCAGGGAAAATCACATTGGTTCGCTCGCCAAGAATGCGACATTCATTGAGGACAGAAATACAAACAAACACAATATAAACTAGAAAGGCCGGGAGCCCACCATATCAGCAGATTATGTTGTAAGGAATTGGCACGTTATCTGCAAGTCTCATCCAAAATATGCGCGGAGGCCAACGGAACAGAGTAGGGTACGCGAAATATTTAGCAAAGGTCACTCTTCTTTCTTTTCCAGGCACTGCAAAAGGGCGAACAATAATATCCGCCATCCCCAAGCTATCGCTTCTATGAATCTCTCCTACCCTTTTGAATATTTGAATAATAGAAAAGAATATAATAATTAATACGATTCTCGGTTTTAAAGACTTTAAGGCAACTTTGCACCATTATCGATTTAAATAGAAATAACAAGAATTGTTCTGTTTTTTCCCGGCGACCTGGCGAATTCGGATGTGTGTGAAGTGCATACTCAGCATTGGTGATCATTAACGGTCGTGTTCCATGGCGAAAAAGCTCTGAGACACGCTCAAAAATACCGTCAATGATCCCCGTTGCGGCTGAATAGTCGAATGCATGAGTGTGTGAGCTACGAGAAGGAACAAAGGAAAATGTGGGAAAATAATCACTTCTTGGTTGGCCAGTGATTAGAGAGGAGGTAGTGACCGAATTACCAGTTTAGAGTTTTTAAAATCGAGAAGTTTTTTTTTGCGAATTTAAAATATTTTAAAAAAGTTAAGTCCGGAAAAGAAACGGGCGCAATAATTAGTGTGGTGACAATAAAATATAAAGTAAAAGAAAGGAGAACATGAAGAAGCAGGAATAAAGGCAGGACTTGGCGAAGGAAATATAAAACGCCAGGACGGCAGAGTACAAGATGTCTTTTACAAACGTTATGTCCTGAATAAGTCTTCTCGTTTCCAGGGACTTTAAGTTTATTTTCCGACATCTTTCTTCATAACTGGGCATTCCTACTGACTCATTAAAGTGACGAAGGCAATATCTTGAAAAAGACTTTTATATACGTTCAATCCGATTTATATGCACCTGATATGCTGGTGACCAAATAATAGAACAGTATTCTAAAACAGATCTTACTAAAGAACAATGCAAGGTTCTAAGTTTGTATGTCTGTAAAATCCTTGATGTTCCTTTTAATAAATCCAAGAAGAGAGTTAGCTCTGGATATTGTGCTGCCTATGTGTTTATTGAAATTTAATTTCGAATCAAACGTAACGCCCAAGTCCTTTATTTCCTCAGATCTAGTTATTAAGTGCCCAGCTATGGAATAACCATAGAATAAGGCAACTTAATGACGAAACCTTACATTTCCCTATTACAATTACACCAATCCGTAATTGCATCTATGTCAACCTGAAGCTTATCGCAATCGGCTACAGAATTGACTCTACAAAAAAACTTCCAGTCATCAGCAAATCCCAGACACTTACAGAAAGATACCCTTGAATCTATATCGTTCACAAATAATGCAAACTTCCCTGTGGGACACCAGACTTCAAACTGCCTCGAAAAAGTATTTCCAATTCTAATTAATTGATTTCTGTTACTTAGGTAGGATGCAATCCACTTGTTAAGTATTGAATGGATACCAAGTGCCTCTAATTTTCTTGTAAGCAGTTTGTGGTCTACCCGATCAAATGCCTTAACGAAATCAGTAAAGATTACCTCAACCTGTGCACCGTCTTCTATTGCCGTTAAGGCAAAATTAGTAAATACAGTTAAATTCGTTACTGTGGACCTGCCTCTCATAAATCCATGCTGATTGGGGGATAAAGATTCCTTTACAAAAAAGTATATCTTCTCTTTCACTAAACTTTCAAACAATTACGGAATCGTTAACAACTTCGAAATTGGACGATAGTTTGTCACCACATTCCTACTACCGTACTTATGAATAGGCGTAACAAAAGAATATTTCCAACAGTTTAGAAAATTGCCAGTCGAGAGGGATAAATTAAAAATCAATGTGAGCGGAATCGAGAGAGATGAACTACTTTTTAAAATTAATATGGATGGTATATCATCAAATCCCGAATTTAAATTGGGTTCAAGTTTTTGAGATGCTGTCAATACTTCAATTTGTGTCAAGGAAATTATTCCCAAATCAGTGATAGGAGAAATATCATCGTATTGGTTTACAACAGAAGTATAAATGTCTTCCAAATAAACAGTCTGAAAATATGAGGCAAAAAGTTCGCAAGATGATTGAACATTATCTGAGCGAACACCCCCATATTCAATGCCAATAGGAATTTCAGTAGTTTTGCGTTTTGAATTTATAAAAACTCAAAACGCTTTGCTGTTATTTTTTATTCTCGATTCCACTGAATATATATAATTTTTGTACAAATATTTATTAAGAAACTCGTATTCTTTACGAGAAAACAATGAAAAATCTTCTGACAAACTGGTGAGTTTGTATTTCTTGAAAGCTTTATTCTTGATGTTTTTCATTTTAGTAAGCTGCATATTGAACCATGGGTGCTTTCTATGGTCTTTTCGCTTTATTATAGGGACATGTAAATCGATTCCAGTCTTTAAAACTGAAATGAAGTGCTGTACATGCTCGATAAATTTGAAACATCAAGAATATCATTCCATAATATTGAATTTAAATACAAATTCAGATTATTATAATCTGCCTTTGCGAAATTATACTCATATTGAGCACTTTGACGTGGCAAATAATTGTCAGTTGTTATAGGTACTAACAACATAGGCCTTATGGTGACCAGATGTGGGCAAAAGTAGAGAATGTGCTTCACACACAACAACCACTCCGTTCTTGCTAGAAAAGACTTAGTCCAAATACCTATTAAATGAATTTGGAATTTGATTCACTTGCATTAGCCCACAACTTAAAAGTGTGTCAATAAACACCACTTCGTAATCGGTTCTTACTTGGGAGGGAATCATACAGTTTTCATCTCTATCCCACTCCCAACAAACGTGACTTAAATTGAAATCACCAGCAACAAACAACATTTGATTTTCACGCAAATTATTAGCAAGAAATTCAATGTTATTTGTGTTTGAAACATACATCATGCTGCATGCACTCGCTGGCCTAATGTAAGAAAGTGCAAAAATTATTTCACTTAAATTGTTGTTGGTATTATTGCCCATCAACACACTCACCGCTAGCTGTTCGATGGAGTCATCGACAAGTAGCAATGGCTTTTCAAACGAGACAAGCGAGCGGTGCACTGCTATGAGTACACCCCCTCCTCTTGTCATACCTGTGTGAACAATTCTATCACGTCGGTAGGCAGTGTATTCTGCCGAAAATTTCTTGTGAGAAAATGTGCGTATGAAGCCATGTCTCTACAAGCATAATTATTTTATAAGAATTTATCGAAATGGAGAGTGATAAAAAATTTATTTTTGTTCTTGTGCCACCAACATTCTGAAAGTAAACAAAAAGTTTTAGTGGTGAGCACAAGAATTTAATTGTTTTATGTTTCCGTCATTTGCAAGTGGACCCCTTCGTTTTTTTTATTTGTACGAATGTTTTTATTTTCATTTTAGCTGGCCAATGCTTGGACTTAAGAATGTCCTCTGCATTATCCGAAATAATGCTTACTTTGAAATTAACAAATCGTAATTTCGAGATATCAACACTGCTTTTGACTAACATTTTGCATTTAATATTAGTGGGAGGTACTTTTATAGCTTTTGTAACATGCTCTACAACTTGTTGAGTAGTTGTTGTATTATGAGCGTTTGAAAGATGAAAGTGACGAACAGAAGAAGCCGCTTTGATAACAAATTGATTAGAAGGTTTAATCAATTTTTCTTTTGTTAGCCGGCGGCTTATGTTTTTGTTATTTTCTGTGTTTATTTTATTCACATCTTTCTGTTGCAATTTTTTGGCGGCTTTACTTGTACTTGCCACTATTGGGGAGTTTATTTTAGTCTCCACCGTATTATTGTTAAATAAAGTTTTATTTTCCTCACCTTTCCCGTTTGATTTACCGGTTTTATGATTGTGGGAACATGTGCAATTAAACTGACGCGCTTCTGGATTTTGGCTGCCTCTGCAAGAACTTTTGAGGTCAGCTCCTTAAGATTCCTTACAAAGACATCCTCTTTTAATTTCGATACAATTTCCGCGCAACATTTCGATTCTAGGTCTATCAGTTTCGCAAAAAGGAGATTGAAATTGTTTCCCACAGAGCAACAATCACATCGCCATGTCAAATTTTTGCTTTCACCGAGCAATCGATATTGCCCGTCGGAAAGCTTGGTACATGTTTTGCAGAATTGTTTTCTGCATATACCACCACAGTTTACCAAATCACTAATCACTTTTGTGTTGCACAACGAACCATTTTAATGAGGTTATATATTAATTGATTATTATAAAAGAAATAAATAAGATATACACTTCAATGAAATTTTGATAGAAATAAAGAAGATTTACACTTCAATTAATTTTGATAGATCACTTAATGTTATCGCTTTG
The DNA here is from genome assembly GCA_916610125.1 of Cheilosia vulpina. Lineage (NCBI taxonomy): Eukaryota > Metazoa > Arthropoda > Insecta > Diptera > Syrphidae > Cheilosia > Cheilosia vulpina. Next base: position 55,903,395 of record OU744276.1, on the reverse strand, counting down.
ACAGTTGCTAGTGAACGGGTAGGAAAACCGTGAGGCGTTCTTGGAAAATAACGATTTTGTTGAACATTGAGCATATGCCTTTCCGGATTTGGTAGAGGAGGGGGGTTTTGGAACTTTTTCACTATTCCCTGATTATTATGAGCATGGTTTGTCCTGAAATCTTGATTTTCGAGCCTTAAACATAAGTCCAAAGCATGGGGTAAGACTAACGGCTCTCGTATGCCGAGTAACCGTGGAAGGTCACCTTTTAGGCATCGGATAAAGGTATCCTGGGCCTTGTCCCTGTATGCTTTGGTTAGTAATCGCATGGAGTCTGAGGTTGCTTTTAAGCAAGAAATTCTGTTCAGAATTAGAAATAGGCACGAGTAAACAGTTTAGTAAAACTCGCTTACGGATTTATTCCCTTGAACAAGAGAAACCATTTGGTACTCCAAGGAACTAACTTCTCTCTTGTTATCGTAATGCATCGCTAAGCACCTGTATATGGCCTTTCAATCAAGTGGAGTGTTGTACGACTCTAAAGCCAAATCTGCATTTCCTATGATTTAATTTCTTACTAGCTGTACCCGCCCGGCTTCGCACGTGCAAAATGTGGTTTCAGAACAATTGATGGAAACAAATTTCAGAAAGAGCCTTCTGCAAAAGCGAGGGACTTCAACCCGTACTAAAAAACCTCCCGTAGACTGGGCCCACTCTGCCTTTATCTTCATGGCATTGCACATGCTCGTTGGACTAATCGGTAATAATTTAATATTCTTCGGACAATGAAAATAATTTTATAATATTTAGCTCACTTTTTCTTTATTAATGTAACGCTTCTTTGTATACTATATTAGCGGTTTCTATCGACTATTGTGATATTGTGATATACTTACCTTGCAGCACGCTACATATAAGATATAACTGCCCGTGGCTGAAGCAATTCTTGATTAATTCAACTTCCGCTTTTCTTAATGTTTGACCCTCTAACTTATTGATTGTCATGGCAGAATAAACATTAATAGGAAATTGAATCCCTTTAAACTGAAATGGATAATTCTTGGTATAAACCAATTTACCAGACCCAGTTAAAATTAACGCCTCAATAACGTTTTTCTGCAACGAAATCACTCTCAATCTTGTTCCATTACAAAGCTTAGGGGATTCAAATTGCGAAGCAACATAATGGGAACTCAAACTTTTAATTCCAGGCTATGGACTGTAATTCTATTTAAAAACTGGACCGGGTAATTTACTGACTCATCTTGATTGCAAATACTTAGCTATCATAAACAGTTACGACGTGTATCACCAGGAATTTTCCCTAATATAAATCCAATAATGTAATAATACCACGATCTGATAGCACTGATACCTATATATACCTTTTTGACATTCCTTTCCTACATATTTGACATTTCTTTTATGGCTTTTTTTGTTCTTAGCACACCAAACAGCATACTGCCTCTGTCTGTCTCCCTCTCCGTCACTGGAAGGTTAAAAGAGATGTGAAAATATTGCGAGGTTAGTATGTTTGATTTGAGAATGAAGTGCATATCTACTCATGCAGGTGAAAATCGTAGAAATGTTTCAAATTTATCCTATTTATTTAAAAACCTTTTAAGTTATCAAGTTATTGGATATCCTAAGTTGTACCTGCAGATCTCTATAAGCTGCTGTTAACCATATTTAAATGCTCCCAGTATTTCGGAAAGGAAAGCGTGACAAAGAAAAAAGCACGACGAAACGAAAAAATAAATTACTCTTGTCCATATTTTTCCAGAATTTATAGAGATATAGAGTTGAGACAAAGTAAATATTGTAGGCCTAGATATCCTCCATAGGCCTGTGAAAAATACACCAGAAAATACTAAGCAGTTTCTAAGATTTTTGCATTTAAATACATGCAGTCAAATTCAGTCTTAGTCGAACAGAACTACACCAATTTTATTTATAAATATGATGTGTACCCATTAAAGGCTTGTGAATTTCGAGGATGCGGTCGATGCTCTTTTTCTAAGAGCTGTATTCACCTGGGTCCCCTGAGAATTGCCTAATACAACGGACAACGTCTGGGATATTATCCATGTCGTTGTCGCTGTTGATTACATGATCCATGCCAGCGAAGTTGGCACAAATTGGGTTTCATACTTTTCTAACTAGGAAAGGACCCTTCGAATCTAGAATTTGGTTTACAATTGCTGTGATCACCACGTCGAGTGCAGGAGTGGATATCACTTCCTGGCCTGAGTTTTAATGAGATGTCAGAGACTGGAATGAATTTTTAAGGTCTGTTATAATTGTTCCTGGATTGTATGGGTGTCTAACATTTGCACCTTGGGTTTCGTTATTAGCGTGAGGATGACTTGATGCTTCAATATTTCAATTAATGGGTTGGGGTCGAGTAGAACCACTCGGGCCCGCAAGATCGGTAGATATCTTAACCAGAACGTAGGTCAGGCATGGTAATTGTTTTTGGTAGAAGGAAAAATTTGTAAAAAAATGTTTAAATAGTGGATCTTTACCAATTAGGTTTTCAAACTTAATTTCTTACTATTTTAAGTGATATATAGAATTATTCTATATATTCTATATATTATATCGTCATACGTTAATTTTCATTAAAAAAAAAATATTTTTATTTATTTTTTAAGCCGGCAGCTGTTCTGCCTCGATAGAAACTGCACACATTTTCTTAAAAACTAAAGCTTAGATACTAAATTCATGTTGCGACTGCAAAATCTAACGACGACGTGTTCCCACAGACATATCCATTGTATATAGAGACTATAGTACTATCATCAACACGAAAATTTGCTTGGCCGCTGGAGTCGCCGGATGGCGTTGCAGTCGTGCTAAGTTTCTTGTAAAACGAAAGTAGAGAGGAATTTTCACACTTGTGATTAGTGAACCGAAACATTTGGTTGGTGGTGGTGGCTGGTCGGTAGGTAGCAAATAAAGGGATAAAAACATTATTTGGGTTTGTTTTTTCGCAAAAAAGATTTACGTGGACTCGTCCTGGCCAAGTGGTGTTGAGATAAGGCCCTTTGTCTTGAAAGCTAAAAACGAGGAGTCGTCAAAAAACGTAGCGGAAACGATGGCAGGCAGAGTCTAAAAGAAACCGCTTTGCCATCGTGTAAGGATACCTTGCAAATTTACTTCCACAATGCCAGTGGTATCGGGACAAAAGTTGTCAGTTTGTTCAACAATTCTGCACTATGATATCATCATCATTGTCGAATCGTGGTTGTATCCTAAAATATCAGATAAAGAAATATTTGATGAGCATCTTTATGAAGTTTTTCGATCTGACCGATGCAAAGTGGCTGTTGAACGTGGATGTGGAATCTTCATTGCTGTTCGCGCTACCCTCGGCGGCAAAGCGCTCAAGCTACCAGTTTCAGATGTTGAGCAACTTGGTTTCTCTATTATCATAAACGCCCTTAATAAGGATCGTAAACTCGATTGTTATAAAAAACACATGAATAATATCGAATTTGTTAATAACTTATGTTCTATATCAGATAAGCTTTGTGTATTAGGTGACTTTAATCTTACTGGTATTAATTGGATTTGGTCTGAGTCTGATAAAATGCTTATCGCTAATAATATTAAATATGCTCATGAGTACTATTTTATAGATTTTATTCACTCGCTGAATTTAATTCAAATCAATCCAATCCAAAACTTTTTTTCAAAGATATTAGATCTAATTTTTGTTTGTTGTGATGAACTTAAGCTAATGTTACACTATTTTCATACTCTTTGCTGAATGATTCTATTAACCACATAGAATTACTAATGGAAATTGAAACGTATACTTATTTAAAACCTAATGTAAAGCATGATGATTATCGTTTTAACTTTCCTAAAACTATTTTTTTGGAACTTAATAACTTTTTTGAGAACATCGATTGGTTGAATGAAATATATAACTTGAATTGAGATTGTATGTATAAACATTTATTGACATTTTGAGCGAGGGCTTTGCTAGATTTGTTACATTTTCTAAGAAAAGGGTTCTATCCAAGCCTCCTTGGTATAATAAACAATTAATTCATTTAAAGAATTTGAAAAATAAAGCGTTTAAGTTGTTTAAAAAGTCAAATAAACAAAACTATGATAATTTTAGCAAACTGCGCAGAGACTTCATAGGGCTTAATAAATTTCTTCACAAAGGTTACATCATGTCTATTGAATGCAACATTAAACAGAATAGTAAATCGTTCTGCCAATATATAAATACTAAACGAAAATCAGTTGGAATTCAAAATACAATGCTTTATAAAAACATGGAATCGTCTAATGTTGAATATACCCCAGACTTTTTCGCGACCTTCTTTGAATCTGTCTACTCAAACAATAATTCTCATACCAATTCGAGAAGACAAATGAGTAATTGTGTCAACATTGGGCCACTACAACTAGGCTTTGAAGAAGTCCCCTTGCCTCTTCAATCTTTCAAGCCAAATCCAAATTGCGGTTTTGATGGTATAAATAAATAAATAATTGGCGTAACAGGTCCGTAGAGACCCTAGGCCTAGCTTCTCACAACCATTCGTCTTGTGTGAGTTTTTATTTTTGGGACGAATGGAAGGGATCTACAATTTTATGCCGAGTCCAAACGGCCAATTGAGAAGCTCTTTCATGACAGTTATACTCTCAGATGTTTGTCAGACGTTCGCGAGAGGTGGCGCAGTGAAAAAAACCTTAAGTTGGAATTTTGGTTTTCTCCGTATTCGAACCTGGGACCCCTCGCTTAGTTACCAATAAGCCACTCCGCCGACGGTTTTGATGGGATACCTGCCATTATACTAAAATACTGTTGTAATTCACTTAGTACTCCTTTACTGAATATCTTTGACCGTTCTCTTTCCGAAGGCAATTTCTTAGAGGTTTGGAAGATGCCATTTTTGGTACCTATTCATAAGTCTGATTCAAAAAAATAATAATGTCGAGAACTATCTAGGCATCTGTAAACTGTCAGCGATTCTTAAACTTTTTGAAAGTATGCTACAACCAGCCACCGTAAACGTTCTCCGCCTTGGGATACTATACAATATAATATTATATAATTTGCCACCCTATGAGTATACTATATAGATAATTGTAATATTCGTGTTGCCTCAGTCTATTTAATAGTTAGTTTATGGAACCTACATACCAGTGCGCAATGGACATATATTTACTTTGCAAGGATTATTCTACCGGTTATACGGATTGTATTTCCTTAAAATGTCGATATATTTCTATTCCTAAATTCTGTTTTTGCTAAGGCGCCACAATGTCGACGTTCTGCATTGTTATTTTCCTTCCTTGCAACTGAAATTATTTAGCAGACCTGTAAAAGGGTTTTTACTAAGAGAGACAAACCTAAAACTTGGATTAGAGGCTAAATTAGGATAGCACAAAAATTAATGACTTAGCAAATCAAAAGCACATAAATCAGATATATATATGTACTTTTTAATTTTTTGAATTTCATCGGTTTTTAGGATTTTAGGTTAACAGTTTTCTATGAGCTTATTAGAATTGAGGTTTCTAATGCGATTTCTAGCTAAATGGCTTGAGCTACGAAGCTGGAAACTTAGCACGAAAAAAGCAAATAAATCAGGCATCAATATGGCATATTAATTTTCTTATTTTTCGGTCGATTTGACTATGTGCTCTGCTGGCTTGACGTTAACTTGGCAGAGCACTTTTCAAGGTCGATTTTCGCCGAAACCATTGGAAACAAAAATCAAAAACTTAGCACAAAATTAGCACATAAATAGCACATAATTCAGGGCTATTCAAAAACGATTTTTGACATATGTGCTCTGCCAAGTTGACGGAGGTGGAGAAACCTCGATGGTGGCGGTTGCATTGTTTTCAGCGCTGGTGGCTGATATATTTTTTTAAAGGGAAAACCATACTCAAGTGAAACGCAAACATCCTTACTTGATTTTTCCGATTTCAGAGTGTGGATGAGGGGTGGGTTTTGTAATCTATTCTTTCTCTCCCTTTTTGGTTCGATTTCATAATTTGTCATGTTTGTTGTCTGTTGCTTTTGTGAATGAGTTTTTTTCAACAATATATTGTACGATAATAGAGACAAAAACTGATTTTGCTATTAGAAAAATTAGTAATGACAATATTACCTTAGAAATGATTTTTTTGTTTCAATCGTATTGACTGTTTTCGAGATAATGTCTACATTTCAAACGTACCGTTATTCGCTTTTTTTTGTAGCCAAATACTGGGTACGCGGTCATGGTAACCCCATCTATTGAAGCTCAAATATCAATTTTGGTTGTAATCGCACTAAAGAGGCCCCGAACTGTAAATCCCAAAACACATGTGCAGAAATTCTGGACCCAGCACAGAACGCAGTGCTGCAAGTAAAACAGATGTGCAGAAAATTATTGGACATGCCTTTCATCGGCTAATATGGCTACTATCATTCACCGACTAAGCAGCTGATCTGTTTGAAACAAACACTATCAGCAAATGTCAAATGCCGATGATGCCAAATACTTGAAATTGGAATTTATTTTCTATTTTTGTGTGGTATGCTTGAATTTTTCAGCAAATTTAGAAATAGAGACATGTTGCAGTACTGCGGTGAGTGCAGAATTTACTAGTTGGTATATCCATATAAACATGTGTATTCTAATCTTGCTGCGCAGTGATTTCTGCACATGTTTTTGGGCATAAGCCCACAAGCTCCAAATACGAAGTTTGAATGAAATCCGTTTAGGCTGTAGGCCTCGGGACAGACGGACAGAATTTTGCTACCTTCTTTTTTGAGTTGCTCTATAATCGTAATGTCAGAATTGATTAATATTTCGAATTTTGTACGAAAACGATATCTTTCTCTTACTACGTAACCGAGAAAGTCAAAAAGGAAAAAAGTAGCAACAAATTGTATCAGGGTCCGAATTTGGATCGTTTGTTAGCGACATTGCGGAGAAAACTGCATTTAGTCATTGACCATAAATAAAAAATTTAGCAGGGTTTTTTATTTCCAATTCTTATATGTTTATTGTAACTTAAAACAGACGTACGATTTTTTGTACAAACTCATTGATGCATGAAAGAATGTCAATACAAGTATGTAAATGATCTGTTCAGGAAGATTTAAATAAATTCAGCTAAATAGGTGTCGCGACTTGTTTATGTCATATGCACAGATTCATAATAGCATATCCTGCATAGAAAAATTTGGAAGATATCTTCATTCAAATCAAAATCTGAAATGCGCAATTGAAAATCGATACACAAGTTCTTTCCATTTCCATATGTAAATTTCTTTTAAATTTTCTTAAAAAAGTAATCCCCAAATTCCGAAGTCGTACATTTTAAGTTTTTTTTTTGACAAAAATTTGCTGCTAGTCTACTTTAATATTGTTACTAGTTGTAGTTAAAAGTGTTAATAATTAGGCACCAGCTATAGACTTTTGCTAGTTAGTGTTTATTAATCATCCTTAACAGAAGATGTCTATAATCTTCATAACCAATGCAAATAGTGATTAAACGTAGATATTCTCCTGTCTATGTATACTCACTAATAACCTAACATCTCTGACGCTACTGCCGGTGAAATCGGGTTTATGTGGGTTTATGTCCCTTATTTTGTTTAATCGCATGAAGGTAGAGTTTCCAGAACATCTCTTTTTCCAAAAATTATTTTTTTGTCCTCTTTTTGTTTTATGTCCTGTATATAGTCTCTTTTTCTATATTTCCAAAACATAAAATGAACAAGAGTTCAAACTGAATTCCATGCGGCAACACTTTTGACAGTTCGACCTTTTCCGCACAAGATGTAATTCCAGCTCAACTCAATCCCTTAACTTTGGCATATAAACGAGGTACTTACTACCTGTCGCAAATAAGCTAGAGTAGAGAGAAGACAGACAGAGAAACAGAAAGGCGGGACTTTCCCGATTACGCTTGCTCTACTCTACCCACTACCAGACTACCACACATATGTAAATATATGTATCTACTAAATGTTCTCTTTTTTTTTAATTTGCTTTATGGAAACCCTATATAAAGGTATACTTACAAAATCCATGTCATTAACAGTAAACTTTTGAAGATCCAGTGTAAGATAAGTACTTTCCAGAAATTCGATGTAATTTGGTTGAATATCTATTTCAGGGAAATGGTCATTAATATCTTCCACAATAAATACCGCTATATTTCGTATGGCCCATGACACGTTGTCGAATTTATATGCACAAATCTAGAAAAACAAAAGCATACAAATTGAAATAATAAAGACTTGTTTTCAAATAAAAACAGAAAATTATTTTGAATTATAATTGTTCTTATAAAATAAAAGTTGCTGGAACAACCTTTGGGATCACAACAACACCAATAAAACGCAGCCAAATAGTAGTACAATACGTTTTGAGACTACCATTAACATGTCCAATCATTAATATTAATCGAAGTTTCAAATCTGGGTAGATCTTTTTATCAAGAGAGACTTACTACTGCTACTTTAATTTCTAATTGATTTGTATGATAATGAATTGGACAAACGATAATATAAAACAAGTAAAAGTGTTATCATCGGCCTGGCCGATTTTTTTTATACCCTCCACGGCATACAGCGTATCGAGAATCAAGATAATGTTAGCGATGCTGCCGATAGCGTCCACAGCTCCTCTTTTTGTCTTTCGTGGTCTAGGCTGAGGTTGATTTATAAATAATTCATTCTAATCAGTAAGTTGTTGAAGGATGTACTGAATTTCTTGGATGATTTGCGTGCATGTGCTTCTTCATTTAATTTGCTTGCAAAGATGCTCTAATATCGTCGTGCTGTTTTTGAGGGCTTGAAATTCTCTTCGGTATGGGTTAAGGTCGTAGTAAATGACTAAATTCCATTTGTTCGCCACTTAGTTTATATTTCCTTCATTAAAGAAGTGTATTCCAGGAGATGGGTCATATTTTTATATTTCCACTCCAGAGTTTCCTCTTACAGCTTTCACTAAGAGGCATACCAAAAGGGTGGTAAGTAACGTTGATGCAACCTTGCGAGTTTTCTTGGCCGATTTATCTATTGATGCGTCGGGAATTTCTGACTGATAATAAAATTGTATTTTTAGGTAACAGTTATAAAAAAATGTATGGTCTTGTTTTTTTTTTTATGCTAAATAAACTTAATAACCTAAAACAATCAACTTCCAAAGAATTTGGTGCATAAGTCATCTGTATGACCACTTGGATTAGTGCCGTCGTCGATTCGACGAAGCATGTACCATACGTATAAAAAATAAGCATGTGCTTCCAGGGTTAAAGAGGATCAAACACCAATTTTCCACTCCGCGTATAGTGTGCCGTACAGGTTAGGAGAAATTGTGGATAAGGAACTGGACAGGTTGGTGGATGAAGGGATTCTAGTGTCAGTTAAGCTTAGGTTAATTGTGATTGTTCCCAAAGCTAATGGTATTTGCATTTGTGTCGATTGTCGAGTTACCATCAACAAATGAATTGAGACAGTTCACTACAATTTTCCCAAAATTGAAGAAATTTTTGCTCAGCTTGCAGACTGTAAGGGATTTTGTGTAGTAGATCTGACGGGAGCGTATCAGCAGTTGCCAATCACAAAGAGTTCTCGTAAGCTTCTTGTTATTAACACATTAAAGGGGCTTTTCGCTTATACTCGATTAATTCTTGGAGTTAGTTCGGCTCCGGCTATTTTTCGGTCGGTAATGGATAGGATTTTAAGAGGTTTGAATTTTTTTGTTGCTATCAAACGATATATGTAATAATAGGCGGGGTTGATGAGAAAGAGTGTCGGGCAAAGTTTTTTGATGTACTCAGTCGTATAAGTCGTCATAATGTCAGAATTAATTTAGATAAGTCAACATTTTTACAAAACTGTGTTAAATACCTAGGTCATTCAATTTCACAAAAAGGAGTTTGTCCAAATGAAGAAAAGGTCAAAGCCATAGTGGAAGCTCCGGCGACTAAGAATGTTGCCAAATTGCAATCTCGGACTTCTAAATTATTATGGTAGGTTTTTGCCAAATTTAGCAATAACTAACATTGACCGCGTCTGTAACATTGACCGAAACCTGGAAAGTTTTTAAATCCGCTCTAGTCGCTACATAAAGCGAACATATATACTGTTCTCTTCAGAAATTGGTTGCCCTATTATTCTCCAGATGGCATTTTCAGCAGTGTAGCAGTCAAAACAGTTCAATAAAATTAAAACACACCGTTTACTAATACAAGATACTTATTTATTTTGTTTAAGAGCACACGTTCACTGCCTTCGGCTGGTAAATGAGAACTGACTCTCACTTCCTTTCCGGATGCTTGCCTTACTTCTTCTACATTGGTGATTGGTGTTCTTTTTTTTTTTTTTTTTTACATGTGTGAATATATATCTATATACATACTAGGTTGTATTGACATAGAGATTTTTATGAAGTATTTCAAAACAGTGTTGCCACAACTCGGCCATCCTGACCCGTAATCGTCCCGATTACCCTTGCGACCCACGGGCGCACCCCTTAAACCACGGCTTCATGTTTGCCACTTCCCATGTACCCACGTACGGAGTCTGACTTATCTGGAATCCCTCGACATCCTTTACCAAATATCTGTCATTCTCGAACACTTTTTCTACTCTGTAAGGACCCTTGAATTTCGGCACAATCTTCTTCGATACACCCTGAGCATTAGTGAAATTTTTAATCATGACATAGTCCCCAACCTCGTACCTCTTTGCCACTTTCCGATTTTCGTCTGTTACCCTTTTGTTATAGTCCTGTAGTTTAATCTGTTTTTCGGCTGCTTTCGACCTCAAATTGTACAAATTCCTCTCAGTTTCACGCCTAACATTATTATTTAAGCATTCGCTGACAAAGTCGATGATCCTACCTCTTTGCCTCACTCCGAAAAGGAGCTGACTTGGCGTAGTGCCCGTGCCGCGGTGCAATGTGTTATTCATAGAGAACTCGATATCCGGTAACACACTGTCTAAACTCGCCCTGGGATTTCCATCAGATAATTTGGCTATCATTGGGCCCAAACTCCTATTTATCCTCTCTACTTGGCCATTGGCCTGTGGAGAGCCCGTCGCAATTTTTACATGTTGCACGTTATTTGCTTCAAGAAATATGTCAAAATCCCTAGAGGTAAAGCTACTGCCTCTGTCGGAGATTAGAAGTCTTGGTCGGCTATACATTTGATAATACACTTTCAAATGGTCGATTACTTCCTTGGTACACGTAGAGCGTGTAGGAAACAATTTGACGAACTTCGTAAAAGCGTCGACCACCAGTAAAACGTACTTTTTCTTCGACTTGGCCAACGAAACCGGACCGTAGTGATCTATATGAACGGTGTCGAACGGTAGATCACCTTTCGGAATATTGTTCAGCAACCCCTCACGCTTCCCAAACTTAGGGGAGAACGCTATACATTTCAGACAATTGTCGATGTATACCCCGATTTTCGTTTTCATTTTTGGAAACCAATAGGTCTTATTTATGGCCTCAAGCACTTTGTCACGACCTATGTGACCTAATTCGTCGTGATACTTGCGTAACACCTGACCCTCCATATCCGTTGGAACGTAAAATAAGACACTGTCTTTGGTCTTCCTATACACTAACCCGTTGTACATTTCATAGAATTTATTTTCTGAACCTTCCAATTGTCTGCGTATGTCGCAGATGGCGGCGTCCCTATGCTGACATATCGAGAGATTTTGCTCAAAGGTATTCCCCTCCAGGACCAGGATATTAGTCGCACGGCTTAACGCGTCTACATGCTGCATTCTGGTCCCGTTCCGATGTTCTACAGTATAATCATAATTCTGCAATTGTAGGACCCAGCGGGCTATACGGGGGTTTATCTCCTTTTTGTTTAATGTTAAAGTTAAAGAGTTACAATCCGTAACGATTTTGAACTTGATCCCCTGCAGATATATTCTGAATCGCTCAAGAGCGTATATTATCGCAAGGGTCTCCAGTTCGAAACTGTGGTATTTCGCTTCGCATTCCGTTGTCCTTTTTGAAAAATAGAATACCGGGTGAAACTTCCCGTCCGATTTTTTTTGCATTAAAATAGCACCGAATCCTATCGCGCTGGCATCACAGTGCAATTCTGTCTCATCGCGAGGATCATAGATAGATAGGATAGGGGCTTCTACCAACTTCTGTTTAAGAAGCTGAAAACATTCTAATTCTATTTTACCGAAGTTAAACTTAGCATCTTTCTTAATGAGGTCGTACAGGGGTTTTGCAGTTATCGAGAAATCTTTAACGAACCTTCTAAAGTAAGAACATAATCCAAGAAAACTATGAACCGCCTTAGTGTTTTGAGGCACGGGAAAATTAGCTACTGATCCGATCCCCCTCTCATTTGGTCGTAAACCCTCCTTGGATACCGTATACCCCAAGTAGTTTATTTCAGCCTGCAATAACTTACATTTATCTATCCTCAGCTCGAGGTTGTTTCTGACAAGCCTCCTCAGCACCTCCTCCAAAATAACCAAATGCTCCTCTACAGTGCAAGTCGCGATCATTATATCATCTAGGTAGATACCTATCTTTCCTGCTACAATAAGGTCCATGAAGATCTTGTTAATAAACCGTTGAAACGCTGACGGTGCGTTCTTTAAGCCAAAGGGCATCCTAAGAAATTCGTACTGACCCGTCGGCGTCACAAAGGACGTAAACTTGACCGAACTTTCGTCCATGTATACATGATGGAACGCACTTTTTAAATCCAATAACGAAAATATACTTTTGTCAACCAGCCCGTCCAAAAGGTCATCGATAAGTGGAAGCGGGTGGTTATCCCTAGCGGTTACCTTATTTAAGACTCGATAGTCAACGCAAAATCGTAATTCCCCATTCTTTTTCTTTGCAAACACGACCGGCGAAGCATACTCCGAATCGCTTGGCCTTATAACCTTTCTAGCTAATAGATCGCTAATGATCTCCTGTAACTTGTTCTTCTCGAAATAGGACAACCTCCTCGGGGCACAGTGGAAGGGCTTTTCATCGCATAACGATAATTTCAATTCATATTTCACCTCGGGCAACTCGGGACGCTTACAGTTTACATAACATCGGTTAAACATATCAATTACGTTTGTCCTAGTTTCATAGTCCAAACTTTCATTTACATTTAGTTCTACTCCTTCACATTCAACTTCCATTAAACCAAATCTATACATTTCATTCTTTAAACAATTGACACCATCAAATGCATTTTCATTTTCTAAATTTAATTTCGTTTCATTTTCAAACGCTTCATTCTTTAAACAATTGACATCCCCGAATGCATTCTCTTTTCCCAAATTTAATTTCGTTTCATTTTCAAACACTTCATTGTTAGTTCTAGGTTCATCTTTCTTTTGCAAACTTAACCTAGCTTTCGATATAAAATCCCTGCCTAATACCACGGGGTATGTCATCGTTTCGTCCGACACAACGAGCAAGTTCAATGAAACTATATCACTTTCAATCAAAACATAATCCTTATTTTTCCAAAAATAACTAATTTAGTTCTGTTTATTCCACAGTAATTCATTACATTTTTTTTCTTTAATTCAAAATGATCCGGGACATACTTCTGGCGGACGAAACTGATGGGGCTACCCGTGTCGATTAGGCATTCTAATAAAGTGTTAATGTTATTAATTGAACTAAAATTTATGTATAAATATCTTACAAATTCATTTTCTTCTTCGTTCTGTACGTGGTGAACCAGCTCCTTCTTCTTATTTTCGCGGCAGTTGGCAGCGTAATGTCCTAGCACCCCGCATACGTAACACGCTCCAACTTCCCTCTTTGGCTTTTGGCACTCCGCGGCAACATGACCAATCGAGTTGCAATTATAGCACCGTATTTGGTCCCTTCGATCCCTTTTTTCTGCGCTGATTAGACTAGCTTGTCTCGGCAGCGATACATCGCAGAATGCTTCCATCAACTGGTTCTTGTGACTGAAGCGGTGCATTTTCGCTTGTGATCGTAGCCCGGGGTCGGGTATTCCTTCTACGATGTATTCCACTAGTTCCTCGTCCCCAAATTCGATTTTATTAGCGAGTGTGAGTTTATCGTGGAAGTAACTCTGAAAGTTCTCATTCACCCGCCACTTTCGTGCTTCGAATTCCCGGCGGATCGCAAGTTTGCTGGTACAACCATCAAACAGAAGTTTCATATCACTCAGGAGGCATTCTATGGATACTGTTGCGACGTCTGCTCTCGATAAGAACCATTTCGCGGCTCTACCTTTTAGCTTCGAGGCAATTAGTGCTCGTATGTTGTCATCGTTCAGTTTAAAAGAACGTTGGACACTTCTAAGTTGGGATTCCCAAAGTTGGAAATTGTCTCCCTCGCCAAAATATTCCGAAACCAATTCCTTCACCATTGCTATTTTGTTCGGGTGGCACTCGTTTTCTTCTGACATTTCATTTTCGTTGTTTTTCTTTTCGTTCTTATTTTCTTTTAACAAACACTCTTTTTCTCGCTTCAACACACTAATCTCCCGTCGTTGCAACTCCATCTCTCGTTTCATTAGTTCCATTTCTTTTTTCAACATTTTCAAGTCGATCATTTGCTTTTCTTTCTTTTGTATTTTTCCTTTTTTTTCTGCTACCACCTTGGCACCGTCGTCTCGTTCTTCTTCTTCTTCATTTTTCTCATCGTCCCTTTCGTCGGCATCGCCAAATACATCGTCGCCGCTGTCTTCGTCGTTGTTGCTGCTTGTCTCGTCATCTTCGTCCTCGCCTGTTGTGTTCGGCATCGTTGGGTTGCGTCGCATTGGGCACTCTCCTCTATCTTGTGGTGGTATATCATTCAACCGTAGAATGAGTGCCGATTTGTTGCCGTTTGATTTTTTCCCCAGCGCATCCAACCAAGCTTTCAGCTGCACAACGGTGAATTGGTTTAACTCCTCGTTCTGGAACATCGTATGACAAAGAATGACGACACACTCTCTTATTTTTTTTTTTCAGTTTATGGTTGCACTATTATTGTTTGTGATTTTTTTTTTCCACTAATACCGAATCCCACTTCTGAGAATTGTAGCAGTCAAAACAGTTCAATAAAATTAAAACACACCGTTTACTAATACAAGATACTTATTTATTTTGTTTAAGAGCACACGTTCACTGCCTTCGGCTGGTAAATGAGAACTGACTCTCACTTCCTTTCCGGATGCTTGCCTTACTTCTTCTACATTGGTGATTGGTGTTCTTTTTTTTTTTTTTTTTTACATGTGTGAATATATATCTATATACATACTAGGTTGTATTGACATAGAGATTTTTATGAAGTATTTCAAAACAGTGTTGCCACAGCAGTAAGCAGATTTCCTGGCACAGATGTCACTTCTGTCCATAAAAAGTAAGTGCGGTTCAAAAGGCGAAAGTTCGAGTGCGGGAAACTTTTATTTGTAAAATATAGCTAAGATAATCTGTGCGGCATAAAAACGTATCAGGTAAGTTATTTAAAATAAATATTATAGATATATATATAGTTAGCAGAATGCGAACTCGAGGTGATATCGAGGTGATATCGAGTTCGCATTCTTGGTACTTCTGCTCAAAAACAGATAAAAATTACCAAATTACCAAAACTCAAAAATCAAAAAAAAAAAATAACTAAATTTGGTAAAAATTTACAAAGTGGCAACCTTGCAATAGGACTGCACTCTGTCTTAGATAATATACGAAATGTAACTGGCTATGAGAGAAAAAGAGAAAGAAAAGAAACCTCTCTCTCTTGCTCCTACAGTGTGATGCAGACAATAGGACTGCGTGGTGATAGCAGACTTTAGAGGCAGGTTATCCCATGGTTATACCCAAAAAATCCCTTTTCTCCCTCGCCAAAATATAAAAAATCCCACATTTATCACACGAAATATAAAGTTAAAATAACATTTCTTTTATTAAATTCTGTTTTTTTTTATTATTAACAAATACAAGTTACATTATACAATAACTATGCAAGCTAACAAAAAATAAATACATGTTAAGATACGTTTGTATATAGTACAAAAATAGAAATGTAAGTACATCTTACACATTTTTGAAACGTCACAAAAAGGAACATAAAATTGCATTCGACATTAAAATGAAATAATGTTCAATATAAAATAAATATCTTATGAATTATTTGAAACTTTATCTCGGTTTTAAGTCTCATTATTCTTGATTTTTCATAAAAAAATGACACAGAAAATTTGATTTGAGAATGACGTAAGGTTTGTTTTGCATACATTCCAATATTTTCAAAATAAATAGATTTATTATTTTAATAAATACTTGAGCAATTAGGAACAAAATTTGACCAAAAAGTAAAATTGTTTTATTTTTGTACTACGAGGTCTGAAAAATCCTTTTGTACCTTTTAGCTTATATCCCGCAAAAAGGGATAAATCCCCCGATCTGGTACCACTGCTGCACTGTATGCTGTGTCTTAGATAACGAAACGTAACTGGCTATGAGAGAAAGAAAGAGAGAACGAGAATGTGTGCTCGCATCTCCCTCTCTTGCCTCTACAGTAATATACGAAACGAAACGTAACTCTCTCGCTTTCTATCTTCACTAACTTATATCTCCCTCTCAACTTCCGCTCGCATTTTCCGTAACGCTTTCGTGACGCATTCACCAAAACTTCAAAAAAGTAATTTTTTTTATGAGGAGGGAGAAGATATAATGTATCAGTACCATTTCAAACATTTTATACGATGGATACCTGCTAAAATTGTTAAGATATTAAGTAAGTTAACTTATTTAGCAAACATTACGATAGAATACGCTTGGTCCATCAAAATCAGTTACGCAAAAAATATTTAAAAGATAATGGGTATCTAAATACAAAAAATTGAATGTTAATAATAATAGTGTCAATTTCGAGGCAAATGTTCTGGATTATCTGTGCACGGAGCATGCCGACCAGTGTAGTTCATAACTGTCTTCAATGTTGTCGAATGCGGCCAAGGTTGCGTGAGCAGATCATGGGAGATTTGCCAGCTTCTAGGGTGTGTATTGCGCGACCTTTTTCAACATCTGGGATTCGAGGGTCTCTTACGACAAAGTCGTACATGGCTGTATTGTATACGTTTGTTTCGCAATGAAGGCGGTACATCTGGAGGTAGTGTCGGACCTATCAACAAACGGATTTTTGGTTGCACTAAGAAGATTCATTGCTCGTCGTGGCATTTGTCGTCATCTTTAAAATGACAACGCTACAAATCTTGTAGGAGCTAGAAATGAGCTAGCAGAGCTACGAAATCAGTTTTACAATGAATATACTCAATCATCGATACAGATAATTTGCGCACAGGAAAACATCGAGTTTCATCATATACCCCACTTCGGCGGGTTATGGGAGTCAGCAGTCAACTCAGAAAGGCCGCTGACGCCATTAACTTCTGATCCAAGCGATAAGCAGGTGCTGACGCCAGAGCACTTCATAGTTGGAAGTCCGTAGACGTCGTTCGTCGAACCTGACAGCACTCAAGTGCCCCGTCTCAGTCGCTGGCAACAACTCAATGCTATTCATCAACACTTTTGGAAGCGCTGGTCTCATGAGTACATCGTACAACTACAGCATCGCTATAAATGTAATAGTTCATCTGCGGATGTTAAGCCTGGTATGATAGTTCATATTTCCGACGATAACCTACCTCCACAGAAATGACTTCTTGGACGTATTGTAAATACCATAAAGGAAAAGGACGGCCATATTCGTGTCGTCGGCATCAAAACTAGGTTAGGTTAGGTTAGTGGATTGGCAGGACAAGGGAAACCTGTACATGCCACACTTAGATCAATGTAGATCCGTTGTGATGCCCCAGGGATTTATGACCCCCATACACTGGATACATATGAAAAACCTACGGATTGGTAAACCACCCCGTTTTATTTACAAATTTAAGTAGGTCGTTAATAGACCTGTCTGAAAGTTCTACTAAATCCTCGAAGAAGTAACTGCCTAAGATGGCTGGCAAGCAAGTCATTTGATATTACATGCAGTAATTTATAGTAATGTGTATTGTTGTGTGGTCATAACATGTTGGGGCCGCTTTATGCTGACGTCACACAAAAATGGGTTTCATTTAGTTCTGTCTCAGCTGTCTCCGCAGTTGTCGTGTGTAAACTCGTACGGGCTGCTGCTTGTGGTCTTCGGGGTCATCGAGCTTTACACTTCTTCATTAATTGTACGGCTAAGATGAGGAAGACCACTTCAAGCAAAATTGTTGTGGCAGTTCCAATTGTAGTATAGTGATGGTTTTTGTGGGTTTCTAGTTTCTTCAGCATTTTTTCCTGACTTTCTGGATTTGTACGTCATGCTTTAATATTGCGTTTGAAAAATCAGTTTGTAGAACAGGAGCTTCCATCTTAGTGTGTGTGAAGTTGTTGAGTTGGTGTGATACATTAATTGCTGGCAGGAATGATGAATCCAAAATGTGCACTAAGGAGTGTTGTCCGATTGTAATCATACTTTGATATTGAATCATACAATTGAATTGTAACTGAAGGATCCCGCTTCCAATCAAACGAATAGTTCCTGTTGTAAAGTGGCAGACAAAATTCACATTGCACTCGTGGGGTATGCAGAAAATCCATGAGTTTCGATGATGCATTTCTATCCAATAAGCCCTGGCTGTGACAGTTTGCGTTACGCATGAATCGGACAATTTTTTGTCGTGTTGAAGTATTCCCAGCTTACAAACGCTTACAGAAGAGCCAGATTACACCAATACGTGGCAGATGATCTCAGTTTACATGATTTAAACTCTTTTTTTGTCATTGGATAAAGATGATCTCCTTGCAAGTTTACTAATAAATAGTCCGTAGATGGGACTATAAATGTATAGTTTTGGTTATGTAACGTGGGAACTGGTAACACTCTGAACGACTTAAACTCTTCATTGTATAATCAGGGAAGGGTAAGTTCTATGATGATATTATTGCCCGTAACTCTGCCCTTCGGATGGAGTTCCCTATAGAGTTGTGTTTGTGCACGGTGTGCATAGAAAGACGGACACTGAGGTGAATTTAAAAAAAAACCTTCGCTCCACTTAAATTAATTGTTTTATTTAATGAGTTATACTTTATTCCTTGACAATTTATGGGTAGGATGTATTTTGCACAGTTCGTAAGTACATCTAATTTGCTTCCGATCTCGTCTCTTGTCGTTATCCAACTCTGCTGCCTGAGTCGTCGCTTTTCGTCTAATCATCACCGTTGTCTTCTTCGAGTTGTGGTTTGAGTTCAAACGTGCGTCTGATCATCACCGTTGTCTTCCTCGAGTTGTGGTTTGAGTTCAAACGTGTTGGAGATCAAACATGCCGCCCGCTATGCCAAATACTTGGTATAAGACTCGATTACTGATGATGGAATGATGACTTGCTTTGCTGTTTCTCTAGGTCAAAGGTTACTTAATTGCGAATTTTTTTGTGAAACCAAAGATCGTTGAAATAGAATAAAAGATGTAATTAAGAGATTTGAAAAAAAAAAGTTGTATTAATTTAGGTGAGTGTGTATGTGGTTATTCCTGAGAGCGTGAGAGTGTTTTCAATAGGCAGCTTGCAGATTTTCGAGACACAGCGTTTGTAGTTGCCGGCTTTGGTACGTACGGTGACCACCCGAACCAATTGGTCTTCGCCCGGATGGGTTTCTAAAATGCGACCTATTTGCCATTGATTCGGTGTTAATCGGTCGTCCTTTATAAGCACCACATCGTTAGTCTGTAAATTCTCATGCTGACGACACCATTTTGGACGAGACTGCAAGTGTGTGAGCCAATCTGACGACCATCGAGACCAAAATTGTTGAATCATCCGTTGAAGTTGGAAGTACTGGCGGTGAAGTGGTTGCCCGAGTGCTGCTGGTTCCGGTGGAGCTAGTAAAGAATCACCAATAAGGAAGTGAGCCGGTGTGGGTACCATCAAATCATCTGTATTAGAGGTGAGTGGGCATAAAGGACGCGAATTGAGACATGCCTCGATTCTCACCAGAACTGTTGATAAATCCTCATACGTTAACGGTGTTCCAGTTGTAGTCCGCTTCAAGTGGTATTTTAACGACTTTACGTTGGCTTCCCATAAACCACCGAAATTGGGAGAATGTGGTGGATTAAAGTGCCATTGAATACCTTTTTCAGCCAACATAGGAGAGATTTCACGGTCGAAAGATTGCATACACCTTTTGGCGTTGTTTTTATGAGGTGCTTTAAACTGGCATCCTGTATTCGATTTTGAGGTTCCAGAGTGATTGGGAAAGTTTAGATTATGCTGGAATTCGATGGCTTCCAGGATGCGATATCTTATGTCGAGAAAGTCAGTGAACCTTTTGAAGTCAGGAATTTCGACAGATTTACCTAGCTCCTGCTTCCATACTGGGTGTGTAGCAGGTGGCAATTTAACAACAAGAAAATGAACGATGACTTGATCACATTCGTCGATTTTTACTTTCAAATTGCGTAAAGCACTGACACACGAGCGAGAAGTATCAAGTAAATGCTTTATTTCAGAAGCACTTTCTTTGTTAATGGCTGGTTGAGAAGATAACAGGTTCATGTAGTGGAAGAATAAAACGCGATTGTTGTTGTATCGGCCTACCAATGTTTCCCATGCGGTTGTATAATTTGTAGAGGTCAAAGGTAGGTCACGAATATCGCTATCAAAATCATCCGGTAATGATTGTTTCAGATAATGAAACTTTTCGATCGATGAATTTGAATGAATTAACCGACGAAATGAATCGCAAAATGACGGCCAGTCAGTGTATTTGCCAGAAAATGATGGCACAGCAATTTTCGGCAGACGAACCGTGGTTGTTAATTCAGTTCTCGGCTGAATGAGTGGCACGGTTGCATCACTGTTGGGCGATGGCACAGGCGGAGGAATAGAGCTGAGTTCGCTAGGAAATTTAACATTGTATGCTTCAGTAATGCTAGAAACCACACGAATATATTCCTCTTCAAATTTATCTGCAGTATCCTTCGAGAAATATTGGTCTTTTGCACTAAGGGACGACTGAATTATCGTTGAATTTACAATTTCAATTTCTCTAAATTTGCTAATCGTACTTCGAGGTATGACTTAACATGACGTTATGGGCTATCCTTTTTAAAATTGCTCTCACAAATAGTACTAACCTAGACACACACACTCACCTGCTTTTCCCTTTCGTATATGGAAGTGGATAGTAGATGTAGATATCCAAGGTGATCCAACGCTGGACTCGATATTTGCTTAGGAGGCTCGTCATCCCAGCACCGAACGTGATAGAGAATGTATAGGAGTCGAGTCACTTCCAGTTAATTTGTAAGAGATGATCGAGGAGTCCAAGTCCCCGTTAAGATTCACAAATCCAACGGGATGAGCAGAAGAAAATTGTACAAGCGGTAAAATGCAGGCAACGGTTGAGTTAAGCAAAAAATCCAATGGGACGAGAGAGACACATAGCTGTCGTACACGGTCCCTTGTGATGAGCAATCATGACCTTGTAATAGCGATAAGTTTGTGTTTCTTTTTATGTTAAGCTTTTATCAGGTTAGCGAATTCAATCCTCACAGGAGGCACCATACGTTTGTGCATAGAAAAACGGACACTGAGGTGAACTCAAAAAAAACCTTCGCTCCAGTTAAATTAATTGTTTTATTTAATGAGTTATACTTTATTCCTTGACAATTCAATATGGGTAGGATGTATTTTGCACAGTTCGTAAGTACATCTAATTTGCTTCCGATCTCGTCTCTTGTCGTTACCCAACTCTGCTGCCTGAGTCGTCGCTTTTCGTCTAATCATAACCGTTGTCTTCTTCGAGTTGTGGTTTGAGTTCAAACGTGTTGGAGATCAAACAAACAAACAAAAATAGTGACTCATGATGTCATTCTCCCGGTTCCATCATATTTCGAGTGGATAAATTCGTCCATGGTGTGTTGAGACATTCAGATCAAGTAGTAGTATATATTGTGTGTTTTGGTAGTTTATCATCATCAATATTGCATATAGCGCCGAAGAAGTAAAGATTTTAAACGTATTGTATTTATCGGTTTGCTTTTTGAAATAGTTTAATAAAGTCGGTAACAGCGTTAGTTGTTTCTGAGTTGCGGCATGTTCCTTCTTGAAGATGTTGAGTGTTCTATCTCTATTATTGTCGTTTGGTTTTTGATCAACTGTATCAAGTGGTTTTCGTTACCTTGTATGCTTTCAGTAGTTCCTTCATACTTTTGTGCAAAGCATTGATCTAATATTCCAAACAATTCGTTGGTCCGAGTTTCAATGAAGTCAAATGGAGAACGTCTAACTCTTCGAGTGGAATCTTCGTTAGCATAAAAGAGTACTTCGTTATTTAACTCAATTTGATCTCTGCCTATTCGGTCTGGTTAATTCTCCCCTACTCGTGTGCACATATATGAACCTGAAAAAAATAAATAAAAAAAATGTTCCTTCGGAAAACAAGGTTGAAGGCTTAGAAGGGGTCGAAAAGGCGTTGGAAGGCGCTGACATGAACACGAGTAATCTCGATGGGTCAGTGGACTCTGATGGGAAACCAAAATTGTTAGCAGACCAATCGTCGGCGGAGGTGGACAATGCGGTGCAGAAATGCGCCAAGAGGTCAGCCGAAACTGCGGAAGCCGGGTTGGAAGAGGAGAGAAGTCCCGACTCCGAGCGGAAGTTACACACACAACTGAAGCAAAGGATGAAGAGGGTCAGAAGGAAGCAAAGATTGGCCTTGGCCAAATCTGTTTCGGCGGAAGGCATAAGTATGTCGGTTGAGGAGCTGACTGAAATGGTTGCCAACTTGACGTCGACCGAAACCTCTCCAGACGACGGTGGATCTAGGAAACGGTTCAAATGTTCCGGAACCATTAATCCACACGAAACTGAGAAGGAGGGGACGGAAGGCGGAAGGGAAGACGGACAGTCTGTTCAATATGGGGTCAGTCTACAGGTACCACACTCCAGTGGTTATGTGGATGGACAGCATGTACAACGGACTATTAGTCAACCCGTAAAGCAGAAATCGTACAAGGCCGAGCAACCTGGACCAAGCAAGGTAAAGCGAAAGCTGAGCCAAGCTATGGGAAGGAGAGCAAAGTAAGCAGATGATGCAAAGCCTTACGCTAGGAGTGAGGGAGCCAAAGTTGACAAGGACGTAAAAACCTTTGCTCAAACAGCGACGAACGATCTCCAAATGGGTATTGCCGACAAGAGTCGAGAGGGAGGGATAGAAGCTTTACAGTTGAGTATTTTCAAAAATGCTCTGCTGGGGGCTCTAGACTTACTTCCGACAAATGCAGGTGATATCGGTGTAAAGGAGATAACCTTGGAGGAAGGAATTATAGCATTAAAATGCGGAGAGGAGATGCCTTCTCGAATTTGTATCATGCAAGAATCTAGCTATCTTAAACAAGGGAACAGAGCCAACCTTCGTGGATGTGAGGCGAATGGAAGTGATCGATGTTACCCTGTGCAGTAGCCAGATAATTGAAACAGTATCAAATTGGAGGGTAATAGATCAGGCTACATTGTCGGATCACAGAGCCATTTCATTTGATTTTCGCTATGAATCTAAAAGGAAAAAAGATCGGAAATACATTAGAATTCCAAAGAACACGGTTAGGACAAAATACATTGAAGTGTTGGAGGAAAAACTGAATGAATGACATTCGGAATACCGAAAAACACTTGGCATCTGCAATCAGCTGTTGAAGATGCGTGCCGAGTGGCTTGCCCACTTTAGTGGAAAAACAAGATCCTGCGCCTTGGTGGTGCCGGGAACTTGAAAAGCTAAAAAAGGCTATGGCCTTCAATCAGGCCATGAGGAGGGGAGAACCCGAAGCATGGGAAGAATATAAGGCAAAAAAGAAAGAGCTGAATGTTACTCTGCGACGACGTAAAAGGGAGTCATGGAGGGACTTTTGCTCGAGTGTGAGGAGTACATCTGAAGTCAGTAGACTACAAAAGATTGTCTCGAAAGATCCAGTTTCCAAGATCGGAATCATTCATAATAGAGCGGAGGAGATGGTGGAAATACTGGATCACACAAATGAGGTCCTAATGGAGGTACACTTTCCAGGAAGCTATAAGTCAGATCAGCCCTGGGTTCCAAGGAAAAAAGGAGCAAACAGGATAGATGGAACGGAAGCAGAACGGATCGTGACACCAAAAGCGGTCAAGGGTGCGATAGCAACATTCTCACCCTTCACGCCGGATGGTATATTTCCAGGTCTAATGCAGTGGGTATAGACGTACTTGCAGCACGGCTCATGAATATATACGTTGCATGCCTAGCAATAGGCTATATCCCTATTACATGGAGGGAAGAAAATGTGGTCTTTCTTCCAAAACCGGAAAAAAGTACTACACCGAGGCAAAGTCATTCAGACCAGTCAGCCTAACATCCTTCCTGTTAAAAACAATGGAAAAAGTGATAGTGAACTTTATGGGGAGTACTGCGCTTAAGACGTATCCTTTGAATAGTAGACAGCATGCATACAGGGTAGACATGTCTACAGAAACAGCACTACATCAAGTAGTACGCGTTGCGGAGGAAGAGCTAAATAGCGGGGGCATTGCGAGACCACTTAAATGACATTGAAGGTTGCTTCGATAAGATATGTTTTTAAAGTCTGAAACAAGCCTTGGAAAAACGTAGCGTTAACCCTCTGGTGGTAAGATGGGTGGACAATATGTTAAATACAAGGGCGATTAATATTCAGACGGGAACCTCAAAACTCAGAGAAAGGGTTAGCAGAGGTTGCCCACAAGGAGGTGTTCTCTAACCTACACTGTGGAATATCACTGTGGACTCTCTTCTCCACAGACTTGAGGCGACTGGCATTCACACAGTGGGATATGCTGATGACATAGCAATAATGGGCAGAGGCAAATTCATGGACGTCTCCGCAGATATCATGAGGAACGCACTCAGAGTGGTTGGTGGTGTCTGGAACAAGGGCTCTCCATTAATGCGGATAAAACAGATCAAATAGTCTTCACGAAAAATCTGGAATTTCGGCCCTTAACACTTTTCGGATCGGAACTAACAATGACTAGAAGGTTAAGTATCTGGAAGTCTATCTAGATACTGGATTTACTTCGAATTACCATGTTGAGGAGAAGTTCCGGAAGGCAAAAAGGGTACTACATCAGTGCAAACGTGTATGTGGACAGAGGTGGCGACTCTCACCTAGGTCAGCATACTGGATGTATACGATGATAACTAGACCCATTATCACATACGCCTCGGTTATATGGTGGGCAAAAGCCTCTCAGAAAACTGTCAAGAACCACCTTGATAGGGTTCAACGATTAGCATGTATAGGAATTACAGGTGCAATACGTACAACCCCAACATGCGCATTGGAGGTCATCATGGGGATATTACCGCTAGAAAACAGCGGCCCAAACGGCACTTCTTTCGATCTATGGACAAAGGAAGATCCTAAAATTATCAAAAACGAGATAATGGAGCTAAACATGCATATGGATCGAATACCAAGGGTGCGTATTATGGAAAGAAATCACAAAACTCGTATTGAGAACGGATTACTTCCAGAAAAATAAATGGTGAAATTTGGATTTTCACGGATGGATCCATGATGGATGGCGGAGAGGGGGCCGGTATCTATTCAGAAGAGCTGGAACTTGCCCGTCACGTTAGCCTGGGGAAATGCACTTCAGTATACCAGGCTGAGATGATTGCTTTGCTTTATGCGCTGGACTACTTGCTTGAGTGTCAGGTGGAAGGAAGAAATATTCTTATAGCACTGAACAATCAGGCGGTAATCAGACGCATGGAACAAACAAACATCACAACATCATTGGCACTGGAATGTGTACCTACTTAAGCTCAATAAGGGTTCATCTAAAATTGAAGTAACACTGACTTGGGTACGAGGACACATAGGGATCGAAGGCAATGAAAAGGCGAGCTCCTTTGCAAAACAGGGATCAACTGAAAAGTTGCTAGGACCAGAACCATTCTCGTCAATTGGCAGAGGAAGCTGTCCTACCAGCTGATTCACATATGGATCACAGCAGAACACCTGAGAAGGTGGTCAACCGTGGAACAATGTAGAGAGGCTAAAATGGCAATAAAGTGGGGTCGACCTGCTCCCCTCAAGGAAGGGTTCTAAGTATGAGTCGAGGAACATTGAAATGGGTGGTGGCTTTGTCTACAGGACATGGTAAGTTCGGGTACGACTTAATGAAAATGAGCCTTAGAGAGGATGATACTTGTAGACTATGCCTGGAGGAATCTGAGACAGCGGCACATATACTGTGTCAATGTCCGGCGTTGGCTGCAGAAGAATGAGGATCTCGGGACATCATTGGGTCGAGACCCAGTCGATGAAACAGATCTCCCATAAACAGATGCTAGCGTTAACACTAAGTATCGAGCCCAGAGAAGAACTGTGGAGCAATCCAGAGAGCCTCTCTGAGTAAGATTTACAGTGATAGAGAGACGAAAAGAGACCCGACAATGGTTGTCTGTTTCGAATATCTCTCGAAATCTATAGATATAAAATATATATTGCTGCTATTGATGCGTGGTTGTCCAGAAACTGTTGCCATATATTCTCAATACGCTCGAGCCTATCAAGCATGTACTGCCTCGTTTTCCGTGATGCGCTGTCCGTGAAGAGATTGATTTTCAGCTTTGACAGATTATATGCCAGTGCCTTCTGCCTAGCGGCAATAATGGAAACATCTGCGTCATCCATCCTGAAGTGCGATCGTCCTGCGTAGATTCAATGCCATGAATTATGATGTTGCCAGTGTTAGCCCTGGAAAACGCTAATAGGATGAAGTCACCAGTGTGCGATTGCACCAGTGTATAGCCCTGATAGACGCTTTTATTAGTTTTGTGATTATTCCACTTGTGTGGGGAAGCAAATAAGCTAATAATTTCAGGTAACGATTGTTTTTTTTTATAGAGCGAACTTGCCTTAAAAATAATTGGCGGAACAGGTCCGTATGGACCCAAGCCTAGCTTCTCACAACCATTCGTCTTGTGTGAGGTTTTATTTTTGGGACGAATGGAAGGGATCTACAATTTTATGCCGAGTCCAAACGGCAAATTGAGAAGCTCTTTCATGACAGTTATACTCTCGGATGTTTGTCAGACGTTCGCGAGAGGTGGCGCAGCGAAAAAAACCTTAAGTTGAAATTTGGGTTTTTTTCTCGGGATTCGAACCTGGGACCCCTCGCTTAGTAGTCCAACACACTAACCACTAAGCCACTGCGCCTAGCGAACTTGCCTTAGCAATTTTTTTCCACCATTATGCGGAAAAGTTGTTTTTGCTATTTTATTTGTTATTACGATCTAAAATAAATATAGATTTCTTTTTTATGTGGCTCCATACGATTTGCAAATACAGAAGAAATAGCGTTTTACCAAACTACATTGTAAACGTACCGCAGGTACGTCATCTGAAGTTCACTTTACTTGTCCCCCAAAGTTTTTCGACACATAAAAGTAATAATTAAGCGAAACGAAAACACTGCTCAAAATACCTACCCCTTAGACTAGCTGAGTTCTATTAATATTATTGTCAGTTACGATTACAAAGCTATAATTATTATAATTATTGTTGTTGCTTATTGTGTAGAGAAAGACTTACACTAAATGTGAAAATATATTGATCCATCACGTCCCTGTCAATTGGGTTCACATGTAAATATCCTGTTTCTTTTCCAATATGCATTAGACTTGAATCTGAAAAGATCAATGTTTTATTAGCAAATAAATATGCGTCACTACTTTAATTCAACGATTAAAACACATGGAAAAATGCAGTTCTTCAAGTATTAAATTTACATAGCCAACAACGCAATGCTGACGTGGTTTCTTTTGACTTCAGAATTCAGCATCAGTGTTTATAACAAAAAAAACCTTCAGAGGATGGTTGGAATGTAGCGATTAATATGTAAACTTTTTCAAATGAAGTGGATATTGCTGTATTTTCGGCTGTAATAAGCTAAAAACACACCGGGTCAAAGAACACGTTTTGCTTTGTTTCATAAAAAAAAGAACATTGTTTCTTTAAGACGATACACACAAAAGCAAATGAAACAAAACACATGTTTTTGTTTGGAAGTCTTCTGTAGGTGGTTGTCAATATTCTATACGAGCCACACACCGAATGCAATAGAACTGTTTTGAAGCAGCGTCGTTGTCGATAATTGCTACTTTCTTGTGGCACGACACACACCAAATGAAACAAAACATAAAACACAAAGCTAAACAGTAAAACATGTTTCGTTGCCAGTAGCTGACTTTTCAGCTTTATTTGCTGCTGTATTTATTCTGTGCACAAATTTGTAGAAATTTGGCCGTGGATGGAGAAACATTTTTTTTATTGGGACAAGCAGCTCTATCTATAATTATAAAGAGCATACCAATAAAATTGCATTTTATATTATTTCAACACCCGCCTAACAAATCAAGAAATTGCTAGGCACGTGCTAAAATAAAAGATCTGTTTTTAACTACGAATCTAATCGTTTTGTTTGATCCGGTGTGTTTTTAGCCCAAGTCTGTTTTTTTAGTGAAAATAAGGTTTAAACGACATCTATTTGCTCAACACGATATCTACCACTTTGCAAAATGGGAATCCACTATTAAATCAAATTATTCTTCTATCGCTGATTTAGAATATAGTGTAACTCCATGCTCAGTGTTTTTGGTAAGAAAATTTTGTATCTCCGCCTTTAAGCGGTAATAAGAGTGTGATTCACATCGTGTTCCTAAAAAGTACAGACAAACTGTGAAAAGCGGCTTTATAACATACTGGTCATTATATTTTCTTAATATAAAATTTAAGGTGAGTATATTGCTGTTATTTTTAAATATCGTAGTTCTATAGTTTTCACACAAAGTTGTGAGAAACATTAGAAAGGAGTTACACAGTTTCCTTTGACTTAGCTCTTCAAGAAGAGATGGAGATACATCTTTTGCGTCAGCAAAAACCGTGCTTAACTCAGAAAATTAACGTTTTTTTTTTCAGTTGTTCATCATGTCTCGTGGTATGAAAATGCTGAATATGTTAAACATAAAATTAAAAAAAAAATAATAATAAGGATTGGAAGGGCTTACCATTAAATCATAAAGAAAATGAATATAATTTGTTTGATGAAGCGCTCAAAATGAGTCTTCGCCGGAGGAACTTAACATAAAAACATCAATTAATAACCAAATAGCAACGAAATTGCTAAATGAAATAGAAGACGACATTGATGTTAGTTATGAACCTTCAGATTCAGAGGAAAGCTCTGAAAAGGGAACTTATCGTGACGAAGACGATCCAATGATGAAAATCGAAGAGGAACTGCATAGAGACGAAGAAATGAAACTGGAAAAGAAACGTAAGTTTAGCAACATAAAGAGAGATAATAACTATAAAGAAAATAAAAGGAAGAAGGAAGTGAGATTGCCTTATAATGGTAAAAATAAATGTGACAGAAAGTGGGAGTATAAGAAAATTTTTAAGCAATCCATGCAAATGCAAGCTGTCCCAAAAAAATACACGTCTCGAATGTCGTAAACTGACGGAACAGCAAAGACGTTCGCTATTCAACTCATTTTGGAAAAAAAAACTTGGCAGGAAAAACGAGAATATGTCAGGGGCCTTGCTAAATTACAATGTTATACGACGACGGGGGGAAGTTCAGAATTCGAGACGCGATTATACCATAAAGTACCAATTAGTATACAATTATAATATTACGTATAGAGTCTGCAAAAAGATGTTCAATACCACTATTGGGCTTAAACATAACTGCACTAAAGTTGGTGATCCAACAGTTAATAATCTTAAACAGATCAAATATACACCGAATGTTGTAATAGAGTACAAACTCAGGCACACAGACAATGATTGGACTAAGTTCGATCAAAGACGAACAACAATAAGCAATACGAAACAACACGATATGAAAACTTTACCTGTTCTTTACCAGGAAAGAAGAAAAATCAAGAAAGAAAAATATGATCATTTACAGATTCTAAAGAAGAGTTTAGCATCCGATTACCAGCCTTCTACGACACAATTCATTATAAAGCGTGTTAAATTCTCACATGACCAAAAGTTGAGGCAAAAAATACTAAAGTGTCCTAAGGGTAGTAAAAACTTTTGGTCATTTGTAATAAATACTAAGAATTCGGCCTCACCATCGATTCTAACGCTCATTTACAATGACATTCCAGCTGTCAACTCTTTAGACAAAACCAATCTGCTTGCTGCACATTTTGCATGAATACACCATGGGACAAATCCATTTTCGCACTCGTAACAGTGACAAGAGTACTTCGTGATCTCAACATAAATAAATCCGGTGGTCCAGATTGTATTCCCCCCATCGTTCTGAAGAAGTGTTCTTCCACACTGGCAAAACCACTGCGTAAGCTTTTCCATCTGTCCTATTCTTCTGGACTCTTCCCGAGAAGGTGGAAAACAGCATTTGTCCAGCCCGTCCCAAGAAAAGGCGGATCTTCTTCTCCCACCGACTACCGACCCATAGCACTTACGTCCATTCTTTCTAAGGTCATGGAAACCTTCAGCGAATGAAATATCTTGAATCAGGAAAACTTATAAATGACCGACAGTACGGTTTTCGCGGCAACAGATTCACTGGTGATCTGATGGCTTATCTCACCGAAAAGTGGAATCAATCTCTACATCACTCTGGTGAAACGAAGATTGTTGGGATTGATATTTCAAAGGCATTGGACATAGTTTGGCACCAAGCTCTTTTGTCGAAAATGCGTGCTTATGGGCTCGATGCGTCTCTTCTTCAATGGATTAAAAACTACCTTTCTGGGCGTTCAATTCAAGTTGTCTTGGATGGCTTCAAGTCTGAAATTCACAATATAAATGCGGGTGTTCCCCAAGGCTCAGTTTTGTCTCCGACTCTCTTTCTCATTTTCATAAAAGATCTCCTGTCTGCAACTTCTAATCCAATTCATTCTTTCGCTGATGACAGCACCCTCAGCTTCTCATATTCATTCCAGGACTCACGTCCCTGCTCTTCGGCCGTAGAACTGGAACGGCAACGTATGTTAAGCTCATTAAATTCTAATCTCGACAGCATTATAAAATGGGGTTCATCCAATAGAGTGAAATTTAATGCTTCCAAAACACAATGCTGTCTGCTGTCATTAAAGCGAAATCAGAATCTTCGGCCATTATCCATGAATGGCACTTGCATTGCCAAAACCGAAAGACTGTCCATTCTCGGTATGTGTGTCCATGACAAACTTCGTTGGAGTGACCACATACACGAAGTCGCCAAGAATGCTGCGAAATGTGTAGGTTTCCTCAAACGGTGCAAGAAATATTTTACACCCTCTGATCTGGCTGCCATATATAAGGCGTTCCTTCGCCCCAAACTTGAGTACAACTCTCATATCTGGTCTGGTGCGCCGAAAACCACACTGCACCTCCTGGATAGGATTCAAAATCGAGCCCTAAAACTTATTGGAGACACAAATATCGCGAATTCAATAAATTCAGAATTCGACATCGCAGAAATGTCGCATGTCTCTCATTGTTTTATAGGTATTTTTACAAACAGTGCTCAAATGAAATCGCCAAGCCAGGAATGCCCATCAGTTTACCCTTCAGCCTATTTTCGGTCGTACTATGAAATATAGAGATTCTTTCATAAGCCATACAACACGAATGTATAATGCCTTGCCCAACTCAGTCTTTCTTTCCTCCTCAATGCAATTTGCAGGCACTTAAAACCAATGTGCATCGGAATCTCCTATCTCCTTTATTCCAATTTCCTTAACGCCCGCGCTTTGTACTTCAAACTACACAATAAGAGTAGTCATAGCCTCCTTAGCGCGTGTCTATTTAAAAAAAAAATTGGCCAAAAACGGTAAGAACCAATATTTTGTAAAATTAAAAAAAAAATCCGTTACAATTATACTAAGCATTTTATTACATTATCAAATCGTAGAGTAAAATTAATTGTCGCTCTTCTTTAACTGTGTCAAAATGTGAAAAGTTTATTTTACGACCAAAAACGTAAGCTAAAAATACAAAAATAAAAATTGTCAAAACATAAAAGTCATGTATCCCGTTTGAATCCTTCTATGCCACATAGCTCATTAGAAGCATGCATTCATTAGCTATCAACCCATTCCATAAAATAATTTGTCGATCTTCTCTAAATCTGTCAAAAGTTAACAAGTTAATTTTGCCAAAAAAAGCCAAATATACCCCTAGCACAAGAAAAAATTGGAAAATTTAAAAAAATCCTACTATCCCACATAGTGCATTAGAAGCGTGTATTCATTGGCTTTTAACTAATTCAATAAAATAATTTGTCGTTTTTCTCTAAATTTGTCAAATATGTCGAGATCTAACAAGTTAATTTTGCCAAAAAAAATGTCAAATATACAAACAAAAATTTTAGAAAATTGGGGAAAAAAATTCTAATATCCTGTTCGAATCCTACTAGCCATATAGCTCATTAGAAGCACGCATTCATTAGCTATCAACCCTGTTGTGAGCCAGGGTCGAGCCACAGGGGGAACTCCGATATGGGAAAGGAGGGCGCGCCATGCTTGTGGTTGGTCGCCTAAGGCTCGTCGTAATGGGGCGTTGACAAAAAAAATGTTGACAACTACAGACGGAATAGTGCCAATTTATTGTTATTTTACTTAAACTAATATCAAAACTCAAGAAAAAAGAAAAAGAAATAAGAAAACTAATAAAAAGGGGCAAAAAGGAAAATTCAAAACTTAAATCTAAAAAAAAGGTTCTACAACTTAACAGTAGGTATACTAAATGCTATTTAAATTCAATCAAAAAATATAAATAAAAAAAGATAGTTTAAAAAAAAACAAAAAACCCGAATCTAATGACACCTCACTCTTCAATATCGGTCAAGCCGTTTAGGCTACCCGGCGTCAAGTAGGGATAGGGGATAGGTACATAGGATACGCGTGAAACACATAACCCTCCCTGTGTCCAGTCGGGTAATAATAGGTCTATTCGCGTACTTTCCCGAGCCAAACACTACAAATCCGTCAAACTCAAAAAATGTACCAAAACTCTCTCAAAGAGTTGAAAATATACGCCAAAGTACTTGATAGACTTCGAGCTACTTTGAGCAACTTTCATTTTTGACATCTAATCCATATAAAACGTTCTAGGACAACATTGGGCCATCACAGAATTTTCTTTATTTTTACAGATTTTATTGTTCTGTGCAATTCATTTTTAAGCCGGATTTTGAACTGGTTTCTTGACAACTTTGTACATTTGACATATTTATCAGTACCTGCCGGTTGAAATTCTCTGAGCTGTTTCGAGCCAAGAGAGGAACCACTCGTTACTCGTTATTTTGCTAATTTTCTCTTTTTCTGTCATTTTTGATGAGTACGTGTTGTGGTAGGCGCAAAATAAAACAACCGCTTGTCACGATTGTCGAAGATCCACTGACTCTCCCGTCTTTATTCTCCTTTCTTATATTCTACGACTACATGCCTATACAAATACGTACCAGTGGATGTTCCCGTGCAAGGGTTACCACTCTAGAATGAAATAGTGAGGTCTTTAATTATTACTACAATCGACCATCCTGACTTGCATTCGACCCCGAATTGCACTCCTTAGTTCCCGCTCTAGTTTGGTACCCTTTAACGTACGGCCTCATGTGCGCCGCCTCCCAAGTGCCCTTATACGGTATCTGACTTATCTGGAAGTTCTCTACATCAACCACTTCATACCACCCGTTTCCCAAAACGCGGTTGATCCGATACGGACCCCTAAACCTAGGCACTAGCTTCTTCGGAGCGCCTGGCGTACTAACGAAATTCTTCACCATGACGAAGTCATCGACACTGTAAGCCCGAGCCGCCTTACGCCTACTGTCGTACTTTTGTTTTATATATATTATACTCTTGCACTCTCGTTTGCTTTCTCACCGCTTCAGCTCTCTTTATACTCATACCTGTTTTTGACCTTATTTCCACCTTTCCTTCTACACCCTCTCTTAACCGATCTATTATTCTACCCCGTTGACTCACACCGAACAGCAATTCGCTGGGAGCTACCCCCACGCTTCTGTGAACCGTGTTATTCATGACGAATTCTATATTTAATAGCATGTTTTCTAAACTCTTAGTCGCGTCAATGCTCACTGCCTTTGCTATCATAGGACCCAAACTCTGATTTATTCGTTCCACTTGCCCGTTAGCCTTTGGAGACCCCGTAGCCACCGTGATGTGCTTTATATTGTTTTCCATCATAAAACCCCCAAATTCGCGCCCCGTGAACGCGCTGCCCCTGTCCGACACTATGTTCTTGGGACAGCTATACGAGGCAAAATACTTTTTCAAGGCCCCTATAACCTGTTTCTCGGCCGTGCTTCGGGTGGCGTACTTGGTGAACGCATCTACCACCAGAAATACATAGTTCATTTTGAACTTTTTAAGCCCGATGGGACCGAAATGGTCGATATGTAAAGTATCGAAAGGAACGTCGCCTTTGGGTATGCTATGTAGGAACCCATCTTTCTTTCCGTGCCTCGGGGAGTATGCCACGCATGTTAAGCGATTCTCCAGGTGCCTTTTAACCCTAAGTCTCATTTGAGGAAACCAATACGACTTCTGTATGGAATCTATTGTTTTATCTATGCCTACATGCCCCATCTCGTCGTGGTATTTGTGCAAAACGCTCCGCTTCATCTCCTCCGGTACGTAAAAAAGGATACCTCAGCTCAACTTACGATAGACTAACCCGTTATGCATTTTGAAAAACGCATCAACCTTTTCCTCCAACTTCTTCTTTAGCTCCTTGATCCGACTATCCCGTCCCTGACTAATGGCGTTTCCCTCCAGCACCAAGATGTTGGTGCTTCTACCACCATTCGCCCATCGGGCGATCCGCGGATTGATGTCTTTTTTATTTAACGTGACGGTCAGGGAGTTTCAATCCGTCACTATTTTAAAGTGAATGCCTTGCAGGTATATGCGAAAGTGTTCTAATGCGTAAACGATCGCTAGGGTCTCCAGCTCGAAGCTGTGATATCTGGACTCGCACTTCGTAGTTCTCTTCGGAAAAAAAGAATACGGGGTGCAGTTTTCCATCAGCTTTCTTTTGCATAATGATCGAGCCAAACCCGATCGAGCTAGCGTCGCAGTGCATCCGACGTTTCATCCCTGGGATCGAAGATGGATAAAACTTGCTCTTAAGGAACTTAAGGCATTCTAGTTCCCCCTCCCCGAATTTAAAATACACAGACTTTCTAATCAAATTGTATAAAGTCTTCGCTAACACCGAAAACCCTTTAATGAAACGCCTAAAGTAGGAACACAACCCTAAGAAAATATGAACCGCTTTTGTATTCTGCGGTACCGGAAAATTCGCCACCGCGATAATTCCCTTTTCATCCGGCCTAATGCCCTCTTCGGAAAGAAACTTGCACTTATCCACCCTCAAGTCAAGTTTATTTATCAACCAGCCTGGTCAAGACTTCTCTCAATATCGTCTACTCTCGCTCGTCTACCCCATCCGTGGCGATGATGATATCATCCAGGTAGACGGCAATTTTAGAACTTCTTATTAAATCCTCTTACTTACTTACTTAAGGTGGCGCTACAGTCCGGGGTGGACCTGGGCCTCAACCAACAAGCGTCTCCAGCCAGCACGATCTTTGGCCAGCTGTCTCCAGTTTCGCACGCTAAGTTGTTTAAGGTCCCCTTCCACTTGCGCGCGCCACCTGAGTCGCGGTCTTCCTCTACTGCGCCGTCCCTCGGGTGTGGATTCGAAGATCTTCCGGGCCGGAGCATTGACGTCCATTCGCTCTACATGACCCAGCCACCTCAGTCGTTGGATCTTCACTCTTCTGGCCAGGTCGATGTCGCTGTACAGCCCGTATAGTTCGTCGTTGTATCTGCTCCTCCATTCACCCTCTATGCAGACGGGACCGAAAATTACTCGAAGAATTTTCCTCTCGAATTAACCAAGTGTAGCCTCATCCGATTTTGATAGAGTCCATGCCTCTGCACCATAAAGTAGGACTGGGATGATCAAGGTCTTATAAAGGGTCACTTTAGTTGTTCGAGAGAGAGCTTTGCTACTCAATTGCTTTCTTAGCCCAAAGAAACAGCGATTGGCAAGAGTTATTCTTCGCTTAATCTCAGCGCTGGTGTCATTTTCTGAGGTCATAGCGGAGCCTAGATAGACAAAGTCCTTTACCACCTCAAAGTTATACCTGTCTATGGTGACATTTTGTCCAAGACGTCGGTGTTGTGTGTCCTTTCTTGATGACAGCATATACTTTGTCTTGCCCTCATTGACCGCCAAACCCATCTTTGCCGCTTCCGTCTCAATGCTCACGAAGGCGTCAGTGACATCACGTTGGGTTCTGCCGATTATGTCGATGTCATCGGCGTAAGCGAGTAGGTGGACGGACTTTTGGAAGATAGTGCCTCTGGTGTTAGCGTTTGAGTTTTGCGCATCGCCTTATTAAATCCTCGAACACCCTATTAATGAAACGTTGAAACGTCGACGGAGCATTCCTGAGATCAAAATGGCATTCGCAAAAATTCGAATTGCCCCAACGACGAACGAACGACGTGTATTTGATACTCTTTTTTTTTTATTCCGAATCTCTAGGCCTAACTACCCCTTGTTTCATAAGATCATCTAACATTTCATCTAACTTTCGCTTCTCATGATAGGACAGACGCCGTGGAGGGTAATTGAATGGCTTTTTATCCGTAAAAATGTACCAAGGGTACATCTGGACGAATGTAGTCATTATAACACACGTTAAACAAATCGGTTACTTTCCTTTGTACATCAATACCTAAGTTTTCGTTTATAATAATACAATCTATGACGTCTTCAATCTCTATATCGTTCAGATAAATTTGGTTTGCTTTACATTCTATTGCCTCGAATTCTTGAGGATCAGTCCCCAACTTTTCATCTAACATAATATGTTTAGCTTGTTTTGTTTTACATACCTTTACTTCAATGTTTTCTACCCTACTCTCATTATTGTATGTAGTTATTCGTACTTACTATTTCTCTTACCAATTTTAGATTAGCTTTCTTGGGATCTCCATCGTCTCATCCGGAACTACATATATCTGCAATTTTATCTTTTCCTTCTCAAATTCTACTAAACAATTAATCGACCCAATCATTTTTAATTTACATTTATTTATGCCATAATAATTCTTTGGGCAATAATAACACATTATGTTTCTTCTAGTTAAGGCGTGGTACTGCTGGCGCCTGATGAGACTGATGGGGCTCCCTGTGTCAATTAGACATTCTACGGAAAGTACAAAATTATTCTAAGGATTACAATAAATTTTTAAATTTCTTACGAACTTCACCTCATCGTCCGACGACTCCAGTTGATGAAGTCTGTTTCTTTTCGGGCAGGCTGCAGCAAAATGCCACATCTCAGCACAGATGTGGCTGCATTCAGCAGCATGATGTCCTCTGGCATTGCAATTAAAACACCTTGTTTGTCGTCGCTCATTCGGTGTTTCCTCCACAGTCATTCTCTCATTAGTCCTTCTTCTCGGCGGTAGTCTAATAGACGAAAACGCTTCCAACAAATGTAGTTTGTCAGTGAACCTTTAGATGCTGGCTTTTGCCCTGAGATGAGCGTCTGGGACCCACTTGATGACGCACTCGATCAGTTCCTTTGATGCCAAGTTAACCTCGTTCGCTAGGATTACTTTGTCGTGAAAGTAGCTACGGAAGCTTTCACTTGGGAACCACATTCTGGCTTCGAATTCCCTGCGACGCTCTAAACTGCTTATCGGTCCGCTGAAAAGGGGCTTCAAATGGGTCAGCACGTCGTCCGCAGTTGATGTAAATAGAATGGTCCGATTTTGCGTGGTACCATCGTAAGGCCTTTCCCTTTAGTTCGCCCATCATCAGGATTTTGACGACCTAGACACTGAGTTGATACGTCTGTTGTATGTCCCTCAGACTTGCCTCCCACTGCTGGTAGTCTCCGCTTTCTCCGGTAAATTCGTCCATCAGTTCTTTGGCCAGAGCGTAATTTTGTCCAGACTCTGGATTGGTCGTTCCAGACTGTTGTTTGGACTTCAGCCTCCTGTTTTCTTCCTTCAGCGTTTCCATTTCTTTCATTTGTTCCGTTATCCGTTCTTTCAACAGCGTCAACTCTCTCATCATAAACCTGATCTCAACTCCGTTGTCCGCTTCCTTTCCCTTGCGACTTTCCTTCGGCCTGGCTCCCGTAGCACTTTTCGGAATCTCATCATCATACGGTTCACTTCTGTCGTCCCTTAGACCATTCTTCAGCCCTATTTTCGCAGCACTCATTATCTCTACACTCTTTTGCTCCACTTCCTCAGCAATCTTTAGCCCTCCGTTTTCATTTGGTCTACACTCATCTTCTTCGCCCCCATAGCGCACGCACCTTCCCTTGGGACGATCCAACGTTCCGCAATAGGAATTTCCTCAAGACGCCGTAGTAGCTCCTCTTTCGTTCCTGAGGTTTTTTTTTCCTAACAAGCTCAGCCACATCCTTAGCTCATCTCGTTTCAACTTTTCGAAATCGTTGTCCCTATCGCCATCTGTCTTTTTTTTTCGTGACTATTTTGCAAAAAACGGATATTATACTCAGAACTCTGCTACGAAGTAATTAATTCGTCTGGATTTTCCCGTACGCAGTTTTTTTTTTTTTTTTGAAATCGGACGCAGAAGGGTAAAAAAAAACCGTTTAGTTGCGACGTTGATGCTAAGTCAGTAGCAAACAATATATATATATATATATATTTTTTTTTTTTGTACTGACTTCGGCTTGTGCACACAGTATAGGTATATATATTTTTTTTCTGCTGAGATCGCACACAGGAGAGAAAAATAAAACCCGTTTCGTTGCGACTTTGACGCACAGGCACAGTCACTAGCACACA
Organism: Cheilosia vulpina; assembly: GCA_916610125.1. NCBI lineage: Eukaryota > Metazoa > Arthropoda > Insecta > Diptera > Syrphidae > Cheilosia > Cheilosia vulpina. The sequence goes on along the minus strand of OU744276.1, from coordinate 55,864,508 downwards.
ATATATATATACGGAATATTGTCTTCTTATTGACTTTGGCTTGTGCACACAATATATATATATAATATGGTATATAGAATAATTTTTAGTATGTATACTTTTTTGCTTTGGACACAGAAGGGCCAGTAAAAAAAAAATTTCAAAATAAACCGGATCCCACTTCTGCAATTTGTGGTAGGGGCAAAATAAACCAACCGCTTCTCTCGATTGTCAAAGATCGACGACTGAATACCTATACAATTACGTACCAGTGGATGTTCCCATGCAAGGGTTACCACTCTAGAATGAAATAGTGAGGTCTTTAATTATTACTACAGTGTATAGACTTTGTGTGATTGAGATTGATTTATACCGATTGTGCTCGATTTAAACTGCGTACGCGAACGAACCTAATGTATCTATTTAGACTATATAAACTTGAACCTTACACTCAACATATTATTCGTTTGATGGTAGCACTATCGACTAAAAATAAATGATGCGATTTTTGGCTGTCAGTTGCGATGTTGAGTTGAAATGTAGGTGCCGCTAGGGGCGAAACTTAGCCCATAGTTGCGATGCTATTGTGAATAGATTGGAACGCAATTTATTTCACAGTTCAGTGTATTCTATATCTTGACATTTCTCACTGACATTTTTGTGACAATTGGTTTTTTTTCGTTTTTCTTTAAATTAAGATTTATTTCTTACTTGTTCAGCCTATGACACTCCGGGGAAGAATACGAATCTTATGACACCTCACTTTTCAAAATCGGTCAAGCCCTTTAGGCCACAGGGTGTCCCAATGGAACGTTCGAATAGATACGCGCGAAACACAACCCTCTCTGTGCACATTCGGGTAAAAATTACTCACGTTGCAAAATTCGTCCCCCGTTGTTCTGCCGGCAGAACAAGAAGAAACGTTGACCCAAAATCTTCCAAATATGACTTAAAACTAATCGCGAACAAAAAATGTTGAACGCAGAATCACAATATAACTAAAATTAATTAAGCCTAAGGTTAGGCCCCAACTTTACTCTAATTAAACACTTAAAAAAAAAATTAAAAGTCCACAAATCTAATGCAAAGCTAACAAAACAAAAATATTGGCACTTCAGAAGAAAACTGTTGTTGCTGCTCCTTGTTTGTGGGGTCCCCGTTTTCGTGGGACACTATGTGCTTTGTGCAGGGTGGCGGAGCACCTTGCTTTCGCCACTACTGTTTCATTGGGGGATTGTGCCCTCGTCGCCTGGATAAAATATTGTCGTATGTTACATTTGACTACTTTTGGGAAAACGCAATCAAAGTTCAAATTTTTTTTTCTCAAAAACTGTACGGTAGATTTTCTTAAAAGTTGAATGACTTATGCAGAAGACAGTTGTTAACTGAATAACATTAAAATCAGATCAATATTTTAATTAAGAAAGAAATTAGAGTCAATGTTCCCCAAAATGCCGTTGTCGTATGTGACGGTTTCACCAAATCTGTTTGACACCCAAATAAATACGATAAAATTATAACACATACGAAAAGAATTAACAAGTTCAAAACGATAAAAGTCTATTACATACGACAAAATGAAAGCACTATTCGGTTTGAAAGAAAGCAAAAAATTCGAATTACATTTTTTTAAATTCATTTATTTTTTCTTGGAATAACAAAAACTTAAGAGGTTAATCCACTTTGCACTTTTTTGGTGTTTGTATATAAGGTAAATATTGTTTTTAAATTAAAATCACACTTAATTCACAGCGCAGTTGATATAAACAAACTATATTTAATGAAAAGGAAAAAAAATTATAATAATAAATTAAGTTCTACTCTTTAAGTAAGAGTTATTACAAAATGAAGCATTCAAGCTTAATTAATATGCTTCATCGGCATTAAGATTTAAGATAGCACGATAAAAACGTCTATCTTCAGCGTTTTCCATATAAGGAATCATGCTTTTTAAATCTGTTTTTTTTTTAATGTCAATGTTTTTAGCTGAAGCTAAGCGAAGTTTTTCCCGCCATATTGCGTTCACATTTATCTGCTTGGGAAAACGCTTTAATAATAAATATAATATGATTCCTTGAAAGACGTTTTTGTTCCTATCTTACAAGTATTATCTTTGTTATATATAAGGGTTTTGCTCTTAAAATATTAAATTTGTTTAAAAACTAGGTTTTCCGACTTCAAAGAATAGTTTTTAAAATCCTTTTGGGTCATCTGTAATATTTTCAATGACGTTTGGAAAATTAATTTTTTTTAATAGCCGAATTAAAGTTATTTGACCTTGTATTTCAATATTTCTCAAATATTTTTCGATGACACTATGAACGCAGTCAACTTCTTGCAGACAAGAATGCCTCGCAAAATGTTTGTATTACTTCTTCAACTGAATTTTGATGGTCATGAATGAATTGGAGGATGGCAGTCGATGTAATCCTATTTCGATTTTGTGGAACACACGAATCACTCCACAAAGTATATTTTTTATGTTGTGGTGGTTTTCTACAACTTTGTTCAAAATTTTTATTAATGCACTCGCGATATCATTTCCAGACCGCCCGCTTACAGTCTCATTCCATATAACACAATATGTTACTTTATTTAAGTTAGGTATAATAAGAGTACCGGTGAGATTATAAACACAAAGTTTTCTTTTATAATAAAAGTTGGAAGCATACATTTTGGGTAATGTGAAAACGTTTTCTAGATCATACATCAATATGGCGGTATTTTCATCGATGTTTTGTAAATCCTTTTCCCGTTCCGCTTTAATAAATATTTTTTCCTCTAGATGCTTTTTATACAATTTAGTATCTGCTTCTGTGCAACTTTCCTTATTCTCTTTATACAAAGAGCACTTATCGCATAGGTCTTTTTTTTTTGACTGATGGAAAGAAAGATTAAATTTTCCGTTAAAAGCATTACGGTATACATCAATTGAAACCGGATTATCAACTTTATATAAGTCGTAAATGCGTTGTAAGTTCAAATGTGCTTCCAAGTATTGCCTCGAAGTCGTTGAACGGCAATAATGTGAATCGACAACCGCGAAACTCGAAATATGATCTTTCACGATAGTAATACGAGCTTCTTCGGTAGGCTTTCTGCCACGCTTTGAGGTTTGTGCTTTTTTAGATTCTCCATTAGAGTCGTAATGTTTTGAAAAAAAATAGTAAACCGTTCTTTCGGATATGCTTAATGTGTTCAAAAAATATTTTTTGCATACTTGTATGATCCGATCTCTGACTTTAAAATAATAATGAAAGCTTGCCTTTTTTTGTGGAAGAACATCGAGACTTTTTTCCTTTCGTCTTCGTTTTACTTCGTATTTTTTAACAAAGTTTCCATAAAAAATCTTTTTTCTTAAACAGCAACAAGACCCGGAACGTCAACGGAAAACGATTTAAGAGTATGTACCTGAGATGTGCGAACGCCCTTCACCCCAGGTACTACTCAAAAACTTGAGTCTGTCCTCACGTGGTACAATCGATGCGATCCAGGAGATACGATTGATAGGATCAGGTATGATGAAAAGAAAAAATTGCGATATTTATTATAGATGCCATAAAAGATTGCATGTATTAGGATGCGGATTCGTGGCGGGAAATCGGCTTAGGACAAAAGTTATTGACTTTAAGCCGATAAGTAATCGCGTAGCTGTGATCCGCATCCAAGCTACTTTCCAAAACATAAGCCTAATATGTGCATACGCCCCTTCCGACGAAGCTGAAGAACCTATCAAGGAGGTATTTTATGACTTCCTGGATGGAGCCTACGGAGCCTGTCCGGAGTACGATGTCAAAGTTGTGCGCGGGGACTTCAATGCAAAAGTTGGAAAGGGAAACATCTTTGGCGGGTTAGTCGGTAAGCACAGAATTCACGAACCGACCACAGACAACGACTACCGACTAACTGACTTCGCGGCAGCTCGTAATACGGTGATAAGTAGCACTAGGTTTCCAAGACTAAGGATCCACACAGCAACCTGGCGCTCTCCAGACAGTCGAGCCGCCAACCAAATCGACCATGTGCTAATCGATGCGAGGCACGCATGCAACATCCTCAATGTGCACACACGCTGCAGCGCAAAACAAGGACAGCGAGGGAAGAGTATCGAGCCAGGAGGAGGGAGGAGAAGAAAATCCTGCGTAGAAAGAAGAGGGCCTACGCAGTCTCCCAGCTCAAGGAGATCAAGGAGTCCCGCGATCGAAGCAACATCCGGAAGTTTTACAAGAAAGCCAAGCAACTGGCTGCTGGCTTCAAGACCGGAATGCAGGCTCTTCGAAACATTGATGGAAACCTAGTCACCGAAGCGCAGATGCATTGAAGCAGCACTTCCAGCAGCTGCTAAATGAGCATCATGTAGAGATAGGGCAAGAAGAGAACCCACGTCCAGTCCAAGAAGAACCAGTTCCACCATCCAGTAAAGAAGAAGTTGGATTAGCAATAAAAAACCTTAAGAACAACAAGGCCGCCGGCTCTGATGGTTTACCAGCGGAGCTCTTCAAATACGGTGGTGATGTTTTGGTATGGCGCATGCACCAAATTATCAACCAAGTATGGGTGGAAGAAAACATGCCCGATGGCTGGACTATCAGCTCCATATGCCCCATCTATAAAAAAAAGCGATCCTAGCAAGAACTATCGAGGCATATCCCTGCTTAATGTCGCATATAAGATCCTATCCAACGTACTGTGTGAACGTCTTAAACCGTTTTGCAACAGACTAATCGGCACGTACCAGTGTGGCTTCCGGCCCGGCAGATCGACTATGGACCAAATTTTCACACTGAGGCCGATCCTCGAAAAGACCAATGAATTTTAAGTGGAGACACACCACCTATTCATCGACTTCAAAGCCGCGTATGATAGTATATATCGTCAGGAGCTCTATATGGCGGTGGCCGAATTCGGAATCCTGGCAAAACTGATTCAGTTGTGTCGCGTGACATTCGAAAACACGCGATGCAACGTGCAATTTGGAAGAAGCTCCTCCGAACTATTCCGAACATGCACTGGATTTCGGCAAGGGGACGCGCTATTATGCGATTTATTGAATCTCGTACTGGAACAGGTAGTGCGCAGGGCAGGTGTCAACACGTAAGGCACTATCTTCAACAGATCCGTTTAGCTACTGGGGTATGCAGACGATATTGACATCGTCGGTCGCTCCCAGCGTGCCGTGATAGAGGCTTTTATGGCGATTGAAGAACAGGCGAAATTCGTTGGTCTTGTAGTAAATAAGGAGAAGACTAAGTACATGCTATCAACAAACAAACAAGCATCTGTCCACCGCCTAGGACAGAACGTCACTATTTATAGCAACAATTTCGAGGCAATTACATTGGCTCTGCCACATCGAGCGAATGAACAATAATGCTAAAGCTAAGAGGATCTTCGAATCCCAGCCGCCAGGTTCGAGACGACAAGAAAGGCCGAACCTCCGTTTCAAAGACCAAGCCAAGGGGAATTCACCCTTTTTCTCTCCTTTGAAAGGATTAAAAAAAATCTCGGTCAACGAAGCATTCCTTTACGGAACGATGAACAATATACGTACGCACACCCCCAAAAATCTACACCGAGACGGTGCTTCCACAGCTAATTCTATATATGCTATTAAGCAGTTTGCCTGGTACGATCGTGGTTGGTCAGCCACAAAACGTAACAATTAAACAACAAACACATTCATTTTCATTATTTCTGCAAAAACAGTAATCAATACAAATACCATGGGGATGTGTGTCAATTCTTGGAGCACATAATTCCTTGTAATAAATTTCGCTTAAAAAACTTAACATGGAATTGGCATACCTGTTAAGAATTAAAGTGTAAAAATTCACCAGTACACCCACTTCCTGTTTGCACTAATACATTGGTTTTTTTTATTTACGAACACAGGCGCACATCCACCAGAAATTCGTCACGGTCTTTTTTTTGTGGATTCCTTTTCTTTCCCACCCCTTCCACCCGCAATTATTCTGCTGAGCATTCGGTTCTGTATACAAACCGCGCTTTTTTAATGTGTATGTGCACCAGATTTAATGCGATCAAAAGAAAATCCGGGATATAATGGTATGATTGACCGAGCTTGTTTCGAACAGGTGCTCTTGAGCGATGCAGTTCGATTAATGACGTGGGTACTGCGTTCTTGGGTGCTCCTGCGCAATGTGGCATCTTTAGTACTTGTACACTGAGGTTATGTTACATTGCCAACTTCCCCAATTTGATATGGCGGCACTAGTGACACTAATGTAAAGTTCAAGCTGAGTAGCCTCGTGTTTTCATATAGGGATTTTAAGTGTGATGGCATTTAGTGTTCAATTTCAAGTTTTAATCCGCCTTCAGTTAGTATGACGAAAGATTAAATATTCTCTTCGATTTATACGTCCAAGCTCGCATAGTTAACAAATGATGTTATTTACGATGATACTTGGCGAAATAAATTGCAAAAAAATGTGCCTATTTTTTTATTTGATATTTGATATTTGATATTTATTGATATGAAACGCTGTACATCACGATAGACTTATAATTAGTACAGAATATGACAATACAATGTGTGAAGTAATTATGTAAACAATAGTAAAGAATAAAAGAAAATTTAATTTACAATACAATGAAAACAAATTTGATGTTAAACAATAAAACATTAGATATATGCGCAACCAAGGACAAGTTAAAAGTTAATAACAAAAAAAAAGAGAAAAAGAAAAAAAAAAAGAAGAAGAGAAAAAAAAGTTGAAAATATGTTCAAAACAGACAGTAAGGAATTTTCTGCGTTCAACTTTAGACTTCACATGATTGGGAAGATTGATCCACAGTTTGACAGCATATATGAAAAATTGCCTGCGTGATGTTAAGCAGGTGTATGCGGCAGGTTTTATTTATTAAATAAATAGTTTGGTTCATTCTTGTAAAAATATTTGAAAAAAACATTCAGGCTACATCCAGGCTACATCCAAGAAGTTGACGAGCTTCAGATGAAATATGATCAAACCTACGAATATTACATACAAATCGTGCAATAGAATTGAAAGCGACCTTTAGTTTTTGAAATGAAACGGAATCAAGGTCTGCAAACAGCTCACAGCCATATGATATAATGGGGATTATTAATGCTTTGAACGGTTTTAGTTTAACTTCTGTGGGTAAAATTGTTCTTGTAATCGATAGTCCTCTAAGCGATGCGTAGGCTTTATTTATAATAGAGTTAATGTGGGCATCCCATGTTAATTTGTTGTTGAAGATAATCCCCAGATTTTTTGCGTAGCTTACATATTCGACCTGACAAGAGTTTAAAAAGATAGGAGGAAAGTCGGTGAAATGTGGTTGACGTTTGGATATTGGAATGGCTTTCGTTTTGTCAGGATTAAGTTTAAGTCCATTACGTGTGGAACACTCAAAAATAAAACATAGATCGTCGTTTACTTTTGATATAACGTCCTCAACCATGCCCATAGGAAAACTAAGGTACAGTTGGACAACATCTGCATATATATGAAATCGACAGTGAGGAAGGTAGGTCATTGATGAATAGAGAAAACAGTAATGGACCAAGAATAGAAACTTGAGGGACACCATTATTAATAGGAAGAAACGAAGACAATGTACAACAGCTTGCAGGCGAATAGTCATATATGAATAAATTAATTTGCTAGAAGTGACAGAAAAGTTAAAATATATCAGAAGTTTATCACAGAGAATATTTGGAATCACACAGTCAAAAGCTTTGGAAAAGTCTAGTAATGTTATCACAAAAATGTAATTTGCATCAATTGCCTGTCTTATATCGTCAGAAACTTTTAATAATGCAGATGTGCAGCTGTGCCCTGACCGGAAACTTGACTGAAGAGGGTTAAGAAGCTGTTTTTCTTCTAAGAATTTTTTTATTTGTTTATTGATGATAGATTCAAAGACTTTAGATAAAAAGGGAAGTATGGCTATGGGTTGGGTGTTGTATGATTAGGGTAGACACTGATTGGTATCAACCTGGCGATGCCCAGCTGTTGCAACTGTTTCATACACATCAATTGTGCTTATTTTACCTCCCCGTGGTAGCCACCGGATACTGGTCTCGTCCACCCGGGCTTGACTTGCTAAACTTATAAGCGCGAGTGTTGAGCACGAAGAAAATAGCAACACTATAATGCTCTGTCGGAATGACTGCCTGATCGAGTCTCAGAGGTCTTACATGAGCCCCTCAGAAAGAGGATATACAGCGGATGAATCCACAAGGTTGGATCAACGGTGGTGCCAACAGTCAAGATGGCAGATACCTTACGTGAGCTACTCTGACGTATTTGGAGCTAAGGTCAGTAAGGAATTTTCAGCACTAGTCAGGGTGTTGAAATAGAGATGGTGGCGGATGAATCCTTTATGGGCCAACGGCAGCACTCATATCCCCGAAGTGGGTTACTGACAACGGAATATCCGACCCGCTGTCCTAGGGTCAATCTAGGGCCTGGTCCTCCAAGTTGGGGGTTGTGCGTGGGGCTAACTACCCAACCACGGAAAAAAAAATACTGTTGCGAAGCAACCAAAAGCCTCGGAAAAGGACGGATTCACTGTTGACGACCTGGAAAACGAAAAAAGGACAACGACGTTCGTATCTGCACGTGGAATGTTCGAACCCTGAACCGGCCGCGTGCAGCCGAACAATTAGCGGAGGCCCTAGACTGCTACAAAGCAGATATCACCGCAATCCAGGAAGTGCGGTGGGATTGGCCGGGCAAAAGAAGGATGAAAACCTGTGACATTTACTACGGTGATTGCTATAGGGAACGAAAGCAGCGTCTATTTGGATGCGGATTTGTTGTAAGCGGCAGACTTAGGCAAGAAGTCTTGAGCTTTCGACACGTTAGTGAACGCCTTACAACAATCCGCATCAAGGCTAAATTCGCCAACATCAGCCTAATATGCGCTCACGCCCCCACAGAAGAAAAAGACGATGCTGCCAAAGAGTGTTTCTACGAGCTCCTCGACAAAGCATATGAGCAATGTCCTAAGTATGACGTTAAGATTGTCTTAGGTGATTTTAACGCCAAAATAGGAAAGGAGGACATCTTTGGTAGCACAATCGGAAAGCACAGCCTACACGACATTACGTCTGGGAACGGACTTAGGCTAATTGACTTTGCTGCGGGGCGTAATGTTACTATAGCTAGCACACGGTTTCCTCACCTCAATATCCACAAAGGAACATGGCGGTCGCCAGATCATCAAACCGTCAACCAAATTGATCATGTTGCGATCGACGTAAGGCACCAGTGTTCTAGATGTCCGAACTTTCCGAGCGGCCAACATAGACTCGGACCACTACCTTGTTGTAGCCAAGGTGCGTATGCGGATATCTCAAACGCCACAACAACGGGGAAATACTGTGAGGAGATTTAACGTTGAACGGCTACAATCGCAACAAACCGCCAGAACCTTTGCTGATCGCGTATCGCTCAACCTCTCGAGAAGTCCTATGCAGCCAGCATCAAGTGCTGAAGACCAGTGGCATAGATGCCAAGACGCCATCAGAAACGCCGCAACCGATGTGCTGGGTTTCACACGAAACCCCTGGTTTGATGAAGAATGCCGGCAAGCACATGCAGCAAAACAAAGCGCGTACAAAGCGGCGCTGCACAGAAGGACGAGGGCAGCTCGTGAGCTCTACGAGCAAAAGAGGAGGGAAGAACATCGGCTTCTCCGGAAGAAAAAGAAAGAGCACGAGAAGCGCGCGATCGAGGAAATAGAGAGGTGCTACTCCAGGAACAATGTTCGGAAGTTTTACCAAAGCGTAAAAAGAACGTGCAATCGCAACAAGACCCGAACAGAGACCTGTAGAGACGAACAAGGAAACCTTGTGGTAGAGTGCTGAGGATATGGAAAAACCATTTCTGCAAACTGTTAAACGGCGAAGACGACCCAAATTCCGCTGTCAGGCAGAACAAACCATTCAACTTAGACGATGAAAGCCAAGACTTCCGTCCACCCGACCAAAACGAAGTGAGGATAGCAATATCCAAGCTTAAGACCAACAAAGCTGCTGGACCAGATGGCTTGACTGCCGAGCTTTTTAAGGCAGCGGGAGATGACTTGGTAGAGAGCATACACCAACTCGTCTCCAAGATTTGGTCGGAGGAAAGTATGCCTGATGAATGGAACCTCAGCATCGTTTGCCCGATCCACAAGAAAGGAGACCCTCTAAACTGCGCCAATTATAGGGGTATCAGTCTTCTTAACATCGCATACAAGATCCTGTCTGCCATACTGTGTGAACGCCTGAAACCTTTTGTCAACGATCTGGTTGGTCGGTGCGGTGCGGTTTTAGGCCCGGTAAGTCCACAACCGACCAAATATTCACACTACGGCAGATCCTGGAGAAAACCGAAGAAGTCCAGATCGATACTCACCATCTTTTTATCGATTTTAAGGCCGCATACGACAGCATTTATAGAGACGAGCTGTATAGAGCTCTAGTTTTGACATCACTGCCAAACTCGTCCGATTGTGCAGAATGACGATGGAGAATGCTCGCTGCTCCATAAAGGTCGGAAACAATCTCACCGAGACCTTTGATGTCAAAAAAGGATTTAGACAAGGTGACGCGCTGTCGTGTGAATTCTTCAACATCATTCTTGAGAAGATTATGCGAAACTCGCAAGCCAACACCAGAGGCACAATCTTCCAGAAGTCTGTGCAACTACTTGCATACGCTGACGACATCGACATCATTGGCAGAACACAGCGAGCTGTCACTGGTGCGTTTGCAAGTATCAGTACAGAAGCGGCAAAAATGGGCTTAGTGGTGAATGAGGGCAAAACAAAATATATGTTGTCAACAAGAAGGGAAACACAACATCGACGAATCGGTCAGAACGTCACGACAGACAGCTATAATTTTGAGGTAGTTAGGGATTTTGTCTACCTCGGCTCCGCTATAAATTCTGACAACGACATCACATCAGAAATCAATCGAAGAATTACACTTGCCAACCGCTGTTTCTTTGGCCTAAGAAGGCAATTGAGAAGTAAGGCCTTGTCAAGAACCACTAAGGAGACTCTATATAAGACCCTCATCATCCCAGTCCTACTCTATGGCGCAGAAACATGGACGCTATCAAAGCGGATGAAGATCTCCTTGGTCGTTTTGAACGCAAAATTCTTCGATTGATTTTCGGTCCCGTTTGCGTTGACGGGCTTTAACAGCGAACTATACGAGCTGTACAGCGACATCGACCTGGTCAGAAAAGTACGCATCAGTCGACTAAGATGGCTAGGACATGTAGAGCGAATGGGCACCAACGCTCCGGCCCGAAGAGTCTTCGATTCAAACCCGGAGGGACAACGCAGTAGAGGAAGACCTCGCCTTAGGTGGCGCGCGCAAGTGGAAAGGGACCTCAACCAACTTGGAGTGCGCAACTGGAGGCAGTTAGCCAAAGATCGCGCTAACTGGAGAGGCGTATTGGTTGAGGCCCAGGTCCACCCCGGACTGTAGCGCCACCTAAGTAAGTAAGTAAGTATGGCTATGGGACTATATTCTGAATTTGTGCCCTTTTTAGGAATTGGGATGATCTTAGACTTTTTCCATGCAATTGGGTATGTAGAAGTCATGATAATGGTGTTGAATAAGTGGGTGATGTACGGAAGTAAAAACGAAAAAAGGATTTTTATAAAGTCAGGATGAACATTATCTAGTCCGACAGACTTGCATTTAATAGAGAAAACTGCGTTTCCTACGTTGTATTCATCAAATGCAGCTAATGAAAATTCGTTTTCCCTATTGTGCAGCGCAGCAAGTGAAAATAAATTTTCATTATCATGCTGAGCAATTCTGCGGTCTTCGGCGTGTGGCGGGATGGGTATGGAGAACTTTAGGTTCAACTCATCTAAATCAATATTGTCGTCTGAAATTGAAATATTATCCTTACCCAAACCAAAATTACGAACTTCATTCCATGTAAACTTAGAAGTACGATCTGAATTAAATCTATTACTATAATAATTAAGCTTTGCGGATCTTATGAGTTTGGTAACGAGATTACGTAATGATTTAAAATTTCTTAGCATTTCTGCACAGCCAAAACGTTTCCAACGACGGTATGACACATCTCTCCTTCTAATGGCATTAAGAATGTAGTTTGAGAGCCAGGGACAGCTCTGTGATTTAATAATACGCGTCTTTATAGGAAAATGCTTGTTAAACAGGAAATCGATAGCAGAGGTCATGAATACAGTTTGTTTATTAACGTCAGAAGTAACAAAAATTGCATTCCAATCCATTGACGAACAATCACGAAAAAGACATTCAACATTGACACTGCGGAAATCGCGATACTGGATAGGCTGGACTAAGTTTTTATTTACGTGTAAGTCAAATGTAGCACAAATAAGATCGTGATATGAAAACACTGGAACGGATTATTGACTAAAATATTTAACAAGACTTTGGTCACTAGCTAGGAACACATCTAACAAAGAGGGCACAAAGTTAGGTTTGAAGTGCGTAGGCTCATTATAGTTCACGAAAGAAAGGCCAAAAGAGTTCATAGAAGTTTTGAAAGAGTTGGATGAGGAATGCAAACGATTTATATTTAAATCTCCCCAAAGAATGAATTTAGGTGCAAGATGAAATACTTCTTCCAGAATTGGGGTTATGACAGATGAATTTGCGATGTGTGGTGGCTAGGGTGGGTCGCTAATGTATGGGAAAAAATAAAAGTTGTTTGATCATAGTTGCCTTAGATCTAATAAAATAATAAATGAGTATAAAAAACTAAATTAATTTTTACCTTCAGCCCGCGCATGCGATTCAAAATATTAATATAGTTAAAAAAAAAACAATTTATTACGAAATCTCGTTTACTCTCAAATCGGGGCATAAGCTTTCTGAATGCAAGTTTCGCTTGTATTAGACCTTCTATAGGTATTAAATCGAGATATTTTAATAGTAAACATAATTTATATAGGCAATATAGGGTAAAGTTTAGATATAAGTGTTCATTAATAATTTTAGCAAATTCAGATCTGTGATCTTATGTAGGTATTTTTTTTTTTTCAATTTATCAGATTCTTTACTAGGTACTTAAAATGATCTTAATTATTTAGTGAATATGAGACTATGAGCAATATGAATAGGTTTAAACATGTATTAACGCAGATGGCACTCGCATATGATATGAAATATTTGGTTTTATTGTAATTTACTTCAAGTTTTAAGGAAATGTATGTATGAGAATTTTAGAAATGCCAAAAGATTTACGGTTTTACTGTTGCTGTGTATTTAATCTTTATGAAACTTTTATCAATGACTGATGATTATGATTATTATGATAGCTTTTAGTTGTTGTTTCCTGGAGAGTCGTTGTGCGCACATCGGTTCTGTGAGACTTTGTAGTGATGCGCGATAATCCAAAATCATATCGTTTCATCGATACATTAATATCGAAAAGAAAATATCGATGCAAAAAAAAATCGGCCCGAAAAAATCGATAATATAGATTTTTGTATAATTAAGATTTTCGTTCTCATTAAGATAGATAATTGTACTTGCAAAAGCGTTATACCTTGCTTTGCTGAGATCGAAGCTCAAAAAATCACCCCTAATACCTATACAGCGTATAAAATGTAGGCAGAATAACATCTTCTTCCCCAATTATGGTTTCCGTTGAACTTGTTTTGCATGTGCGCTGCAGTGCGCACATAGCTTGGGATATTGAGGACAAGTATTGCATGAACACGTGCCTACTTTAGCTCCATAGGTCGCTATGATGTGGAAGGGTAGATGCAACAAGATGACAAACGGTTACATAGCTGTCTTCATATGTCTATCAACAAAGGCGATATATATAGAAGTAGTCAGCGACCTTACTGCATCAGCATTCAAAGCAGCCTTCAGAAGATTTGTAGCTCGAAGAGAAATCTGCTCCAACATGTACAGCGAATGCGGCACGAATTTTAAAGGAGCAACCACCGAATTCAACAAGGACAGCAAGCACATTTACAACGAATGATCAACTGAAGTTCCGCCAAGCTTGGCAGCACAAAATACAAAATGGCATTTCAACCCACCAGCGTCACCACATTTTGGAGGTCTTTGGGAAGCTGGGGTGAAATCAATCAAACACCACCTCAAACGAACAATTGGCGCCTCCAGGCTGACATTTGAGGAATATGTGACACTACTTGCACAAATCGAGGCATGCCTTAATTCAAGGCCACTATGCCCGATGACGTCCGATCCCAACGATCTGACGGTTCTCACACCGGGTCACTTCCCAATCGGAACATCACTAATTACCCTACCGGAACGATGGAGGAAAATATCAACAATCGCGACCGGTGAAGATACATTCAACGATTAACACAAGAGTTCTGGAAGCAATGGAGTTCAACTTACCTTCACCTGCTCCAGCAACGACCAAAATGGCTTCAACAAAAGCCGAACATCAGAATCGGAGACATAGTCCTGGTCAAAGAGAACAATCTCCCACCTTCGGCGTGGGTACTCCCGCGGATAATCGAACTGCACCCGGGTGCGCGGGTTACGTCGACCCTTCGCCTAATACCATTCATGGCATTCCAATAGATTGGATGTCATAAACAAGTTGCATTGTTAAAACGAGTTCAATTGAGTTCACTATTATCAAATTGCATTGCCCAATTAAATTCACCATTATCAAGTTGCATTGTTAAAACGAGTTCAATTAAGTTCACTATTGTCAAATTGCATTGTAAGCAAACAGACAAACAAAAGGTAGAGTAATCTTAAGTATGAAGAAAAATGTTAAGTTAGTTCTAAGTTAGGATTCAATCAATAAAGTCGATCGTGAAGCAAATAGAAAAAATTGTTTTGTTTTCATTGACAAGCTTCTAACGGCTATAAGTCGCGTGGTGACCATAAGGACGGAGAAGGGCATCATTAAACGCCCAATCGCGAAACTATCTCCCTTGCCGATAACTAAACCGTCGAAAAATTCGAGGGTATAGACAATAAATGAACTCAAAAACGATGTACATAACTATGTTCATACAAATTAAAATAAATGAAGTATCAAAAAAAAACCCAAGACTAAAAGTGAACATTTAATAATAACCCATTTGCAAGATCAGTAGACTTGCCACAGAAGCGAATGTAGATAGAAACCTATAGCAGCCAATTTTTTATATTATTTTAATATGTATTTATACCACAAACTAATACAAAATTTGTATCTTTCTCGGCCAAAACTCAACCGAAGGAACACTGGCATCCGAAGAACATGGGACACAAACTAATGAAGAAGGCGATGAAACAACAACATCAACCAGAGCTAATCCACGACATTAGAGGCAGAGATCCGGGCTCCGGAGTAACACAACACGACACACCGCGGCTGCGGACTTGAACTTCTCGTTACCGGGCCGGGAGCTGGTTGCTTCCCAACAAGACTAGCGCGCGCAGAGGAAAATGTAGAGTTGCAGAAAACTAGGTACTCGAATGTATTGAAATCAAGCACACAGGATGCGCAGAACATTTCGAGGTCCTATCCCATTGCACACAAGACAAAATAATAATTAAACATAAAACCAAAACGCAAATACACTCCACGATACCAGACAACCCGACAGAAAACGAGAACTGTCAAATTTGGGCACCAAGACGAACAATGAGCTATGCAGATCTCACTCCAACATATGTCATCGGCATATGTGTGTTGTAGTCGCAACTTCTAACTACCAGTCGAAGAAAATGCATAATGGCCGAATTGCATGTGAGCGAGATGGATCTACCATCTACACCCACTCCGAAGATGGGGGGCATTGTTCAAGGATTAAATGAAAAGGCATCAATCGATCTTACTTAATGTATTAGTTAGACAAAAGTGCTCTAACACAACCATAGGAATATTGTATTGTAACCCCCGAACGCATAGCTGATTATGGTATATAAGCCATCAGCAGCTTCAAGGGAGGTAGAAATGGTAAAGCAAGACCACTCTCTAACTAGCAGCAAAAAAGTAAAGTTTCAATTTTTACATCCAAGTAACAGCGTTTTATTTCTCCTTTTTTAAATCAGTTCATCTAACTGATTCACCATACCGCTTGAGAATCAACATTTCCAAGCTCAACTTTTTTTTCTTCCCGCTCAACTCATCGCGGAACAAGCGGTGCGGGTGAATATCCGGGATATAATGGTAGGTATGATTTAGCTTGTTTCGAACAGGTGGCCTTGAGCGACGCAGGTCGATTAATGACTTGGGTACTGCGTTCTCGGGTGCTCCTGTGCAATGTGGCGTCTTTAGTACTTGATGCACGGAGGTTATGTTACCCATATGGAGTGACGGCGAAAATTTGTTATACGTCATACATGGACTTCTCCAATTTGATATGGCGGCACTAGTGACACTCATGTAAAGTACAAGCACTGAGTAGTCTCGTGTTTTCACATAGAGATTTTAAGTGTGATGGCATTTAGTGTTCAATTTCAAGTTTTAATCCGCCTTCAGTTAGTATGACGAAAGATTAAATATTCTCTTCGATTTATACGTCCAAGCTCGCATAGTTAACAAATGATGTTATTTACGATGATACTTGGCGAAATAAATTGCAAAAAAATGTGCCTATTTTTTTATTTGATATTTGATATTTGATATTTATTGATATGAAACGCTGTACATCACGATAGACTTATAATTAGTACAGAATATGACAATACAATGTGTGAAGTAATTATGTAAACAATAGTAAAGAATAAAAGAAAATTTAATTTACAATACAATGAAAACAAATTTGATGTTAAACAATAAAACATTAGATATATGCGCAACCAAGGACAAGTTGAAAGTTAATAACAAAAAAAAAGAGAAAAAGAAAAAAAAAGAAAAAGAGAAAAAAGGTAAATCAGCTCAAGTTGAAAATATGTTCAAAACAGACAGTAAGGAATTTTCTGCGTTCAACTTTAGACTTCACATGATTGGGAAGATTGATCCACAGTTTGACAGCATATATGAATAATTTCCTGCGTGATGTTAAGCAGGTGTATGCGGCAGGTTTTATTTATTAAATAAATAGTTTGGTTCATTCTTGTGAATAAGTAAAGAACAGCACCGATACTTGAAAAAAACATCCAGGCTACATCCAAGAAGTTGACGAGCTTCAGATGAAATATGATCAAACCTACGAATATTACATATAAATCGTGCAATAGAATTGAAAGCGACCTTTAGTTTTTGAAATGAAACGGAATCAAGGTCTGCAAACAGCTCACAGCCATATGATATAAAGGGGATTATTAATGCTTTGACCAGTTTTAGTTTAACTTGTGTGGGTAAAAGTGTTCTTGTAATCGATAGTCCTCTAAGCGATGCGTAGGCTTTATTTATTATAGAGTTAATGTGGGCATCCCATGTTAATTTGTTGTTGAAGATAATCCCCAGATTTTTTGCGTAGCTTACATATTCGACCTGACAAGAGTTTAAAAAGATAGGAGGAAAGTCGGGGAAATGTGGTTGACGTTTGGATATTGGAATGGCTTTCGTTTTGTCAGGATTAAGTTTAAGTCCATTACGTGTGGAACACTCAAAAATAAAACATAGATCGTCGTTTACTTTTGATATAACGTCCTCAACCATGCCCATAGGAAAACTAAGGTACAGTTGGACATCATCTGCATATATATGAAATCGACAGTGAGGAAGGTAGGTCATTGATGAACAGAGAAAACAGTAATGGACCAAGAATAGAGCCTTGAGGGACACCATTATTAATAGGAAGAAACGAAGACAATGTACAACAGCTTGCAGGCGAATAGTCATATATGAATAAATTAATTTGCTAGAAGTGTCAGAAAAGTTAAAATATATCAGAAGTTTATCACAGAGAATATTTGGAATCACACAGTCAAAAGCTTTGGAAAAGTCTAGTAATGTTATCACAGAAATGTAATTTCAATCAATTGCCTGTCTTATATCGTCAGAAACTTTTAATAATGCAGATGTGCAGCTGTGCCCTGACCGGAAACTTGACTGAAGAGGGTTAAGAAGCTGTTTTTCTTCTAAGAATTTTTTTATTTGTTTACTGATGATAGATTCAAAGACTTTAGATAAAAAGGGAAGTATGGCTATGAGTTGGGTGTTGTATGAATAGGGTAGACACTGATTGGTATCAACCTGGCGATGCCCAGCTGTTGCAACTGTTTCATACACATCAATTGTGCTTATTTTACCTCCCCGTGGTAGCCACCGGATACTGGTCTCGTCCACCCGGGCTTGACTTGCTAAACTTATAAGCGCGAGTGTTGAGCACGAAGAAAATAGCAACACTATAATGCTCTGTCGGAATGACTGCCTGATCGAGTCTCAGAGGTCTTACATGAGCCCCTCAGAAAGAGGATATACAGCGGATGAATCCACAAGGTTGGATCAACGGTGGTGCCAACAGTCAAGATGGCAGATACCTTACGTGAGCTACTCTGACGTATTTGGAGCTAAGGTCAGTAAGGAATTTTCAGCACTAGTCAGGGTGTTGAAATAGAGATGGTGGCGGATGAACCCTTTATGGGCCAACGGCAGCACTCATATCCCCGAAGTGGGTTACTGACAACGAAATATCCGACCCGACGGAATATGCGATCAAAAGAAAATCCGGGATATAATGGTATGATTGACCGAGCTTGTTTCGAACAGGTGCTCTTGAGCGATGCAGTTCGATTAATGACGTGGGTACTGCGTTCTCGGGTGCTCCTGCGCAATGTGGCATCTTTAGTACTTGTACACTGAGGTAATGTTACATTGCCAACTTCCCCAATTTGATATGGCGGCACTAGTGACACTAATGTAAAGTTCAAGCTGAGTAGCCTCGTGTTTTCATATAGGGATTTTAAGTGTGATGGCATTTAGTGTTCAATTTCAAGTTTTAATCCGCCTTCAGTTAGTATGACGAAAGATTAAATATTCTCTTCGATTTATACGTCCAAGCTCGCATAGTTAACATATGATGTTATTTACGATGATACTTGGCGAAATAAATTGCAAAAAATGTGCCTATTTTTTTATTTGATATTTGATATTTATTGATATGAAACGCTGTACATCACGATAGACTTATAATTAGTACAGAATATGACAATACAATGTGTGAAGTAATTATATAAACAATAGTAAAGAATAAAAGAAAATTTAATTTACAATACAATGAAAACAAATTTGATGTTAAACAATAAAACATTAGATATATGCGCAACCAAGGACAAGTTGAAAGTTAATAACAAAAAAAAAGAGAAAAAGAAAAAAAAAGAAAAAGAGAAAAAAGGTAAATCAGCTCAAGTTGAAAATATGTTCAAAACAGACAGTAAGGAATTTTCTGCGTTCAACTTTAGACTTCACATGATTGGGAAGATTGATCCACAGTTTGACAGCATATATGAATAATTTCCTGCGTGATGTTAAGCAGGTGTATGCGGCAGGTTTTATTTATTAAATAAATAGTTTGGTTCATTCTTGTGAATAAGTAAAGAACAGCACCGATACTTGAAAAAAACATCCAGGCTACATCCAAGAAGTTGACGAGCTTCAGATGAAATATGATCAAACCTACGAATATTACATATAAATCGTGCAATAGAATTGAAAGCGACCTTTAGTTTTTGAAATGAAACGGAATCAAGGTCTGCAAACAGCTCACAGCCATATGATATAAAGGGGATTATTAATGCTTTGACCAGTTTTAGTTTAACTTGTGTGGGTAAAAGTGTTCTTGTAATCGATAGTCCTCTAAGCGATGCGTAGGCTTTATTTATTATAGAGTTAATGTGGGCATCCCATGTTAATTTGTTGTTGAAGATAATCCCCAGATTTTTTGCGTAGCTTACATATTCGACCTGACAAGAGTTTAAAAAGATAGGAGGAAAGTCGGGGAAATGTGGTTGACGTTTGGATATTGGAATGGCTTTCGTTTTGTCAGGATTAAGTTTAAGTCCATTACGTGTGGAACACTCAAAAATAAAACATAGATCGTCGTTTACTTTTGATATAACGTCCTCAACCATGCCCATAGGAAAACTAAGGTACAGTTGGACATCATCTGCATATATATGAAATCGACAGTGAGGAAGGTAGGTCATTGATGAACAGAGAAAACAGTAATGGACCAAGAATAGAGCCTTGAGGGACACCATTATTAATAGGAAGAAACGAAGACAATGTACAACAGCTTGCAGGCGAATAGTCATATATGAATAAATTAATTTGCTAGAAGTGTCAGAAAAGTTAAAATATATCAGAAGTTTATCACAGAGAATATTTGGAATCACACAGTCAAAAGCTTTGGAAAAGTCTAGTAATGTTATCACAGAAATGTAATTTGCATCAATTGCCTGTCTTATATCGTCAGAAACTTTTAATAATGCAGATGTGCAGCTGTGCCCAGACCGGAAACTTGACTGAAGAGGGTTAAGAAGCTGTTTTTCTTCCAAGAATTTTTTTATTTGTTTACTGATGATAGATTCAAAGACTTTAGATAAAAAGGGAAGTATTGCTATGGGACTATATTCTGAGTTTGTGCCCTTTTTAGGAATTGGGATGATCTTAGACTTTTTCCATGCAATTGGGTATGTAGAAGTCATGATAATGGTGTTGAATAAGTGGGTAATGTACGGAAGTAAAAACGAAAGAAGGATTTTTATAAAGTCAGGATGAACATTATCTAGTCCGACAGACTTGCATTTAATAGAGAAAACTGCGTTTCCTACGTTGTATTCATCAACTGCTGCTAATGAAAATTCGTTTTCCCTATTGTGCAGCGCAGCAAGTGAAAATAAATTTTCATTATCATGCTGAGCAATCCTGCGGTCTTCGGCTTGTGGCGGGATGGGTGTGGAGAACCTTAGGTCAAACTCATCTAAATCAATATTGTCGTCTGAAATTGAAATATTATCCTTACCCAAACCAAAATTACGAACTTCATTCCATATAAACTTAGAAGTACGATCTGAATTAAATCTATTACTATAATAATTAAGCTTTGCTGATCTTATGAGTTTGGTAACGAGATTACGTAATGATTTAAAATTTCTTAGCATTTCTGCACAGCCAAAACGTTTCCAACGACGGTATGACACATCTCTCCTTCTAATGGCATTAAGAATGTAGTTTGAGAGCCAGGGACAGCTCTGTGATTTAATAATACGCGTCTTTATAGGAAAATGCTTGTTAAACAGGAAATCGATAGCAGAGGTCATAAATACAGTTTGTTTATTAACGTCAGAAGTAACAAAAATTGTATTCCAATCCATTGACGAACAATCACGAAAAAGACATTCAACATTGACACTGCGGAAATCGCGATACTGGATAGGCTGGACTAAGTTTTTATTTACGTGTAAGTCAAATGTAGCACAAATAAGATCGTGATAAGAAAACACTGGAACGGATAATTGACTAAAATATTTAACAAGACTTTGATCACAAGCTAGGAACACATCTAACAAAGAGGGCACAAAGGGTTAGGTTTGAAGTGCGTAGGCTCATTATAGTTCACGAAAGAAAGGCCAAAAGAGTTCATAGAAGTTTTGAAAGAGTTGGATGAGGAATGCAAACGATTTATATTTAAATCTCCACAAAGAATGAATTTAGGTGCAAGATGAAATACTTCTTCCAGAATTGGGGTGAACAGATGAATTTGCGATGTGTGGTGGCTAGTGGGTCGCTAATGTAAGGGAAAAAATAAAAGTTGTTTGATCATATTCTAATAGTGATATTATGTTGCCTTAGATCTAATAAAATAATAAATGAGTATAAAAAACTAAATTCATTTTTACCTTCAGCCCGCGCATGCGATTCAAAATTTCGGGAATCTTCGAAAAAAAACAGTGTTTGGGATAATCTTTATATTTTATTTAGAAACAAATGTATGCTAATAGAAAATTAAAAAGTATTACATAAAACACATGAATAATTGAATTATCATCATAGCTAAAAAAATTTGATAATGGAAAATATTAATATAGTTAAAAAAAAACAATTTATTACGAAATCTCGTTTACTCTCAAATCGGGGCATAAGCTTTCTGAATGCAAGTTTCGTTTGTATTAGACCTTCTCTTGATTTTTTATCGCACAAGGACATAGAACGTTCGACTGCTTGAGTATGACATGGTAGCTTTAAAAATATTAAGTTTTCGTCGCCCTGAGACTCAACAAGTTCGTTTATTTCTCGGTTAGTGATGTGTCGAAGAATTGGTGGATCGAAAAAGTTTATTTGCCAATCTATGAGATCAATAGCGTTAAAATTGATTTTCGGTACTTCAAACACACGAGGTAACTTTCCTGTATGAGGTGAATTTCGTGCTTTTAGTATCCTCCTGGCAGCGAGCTCCCTCATTGTTTTGTTATCATCAGACAACATAGACAGAAGCAAATTTTCAGGGTGAGCAAAATAGGCGTTACATTGAATTACGGGATCAACGATTAGTTTAAATTCTGCTGATAGGTATCGAGAATTTTTAATTAATGTCCACAAATTCCTAGACCCATCCTTGCAAGTTGGATTTGTTTTTATTTGAAACCATACTGGAGCATATACTCTGGCACAATATTCAGCTAATATTTTCAATTCATTTGAAGGACTTGATGTGGAAATATATAGTCGCAATATTCTATTTGCTTTTGTTAACCAACGGGCATGGGACATTTTTCCAGGGGACCTGTTAATCAAATCTTTAGAACATTTTCCAGAAATAACTGACATTGTTATTTCGTAAAAGACAAAAATTGTATTCCAATCCATTGACGAACAATCACGAAAAAGACATTCAACATTGACACTGCGGAAATCGCGATACTGGATAGGCTGGACTAAGTTTTTATTTACGTGTAAGTCAAATGTAGCACAAATAAGATCGTGATAAGAAAACACTGGAACGGATAATTGACTAAAATATTTAACAAGACTTTGATCACAAGCTAGGAACACATCTAACAAAGAGGGCACAAAGGGTTAGGTTTGAAGTGCGTAGGCTCATTATAGTTCACGAAAGAAAGGCCAAAAGAGTTCATAGAAGTTTTGAAAGAGTTGGATGAGGAATGCAAACGATTTATATTTAAATCTCCACAAAGAATGAATTTAGGTGCAAGATGAAATACTTCTTCCAGAATTGGGGTGACAGATGAATTTGCGATGTGTGGTGGCTAGGGTGGGTCGCTAATGTATGGGAAAAAATAAAAGTTGTTTGATCATATTCTAATAGTGATATTATGTTGCCTTAGATCTAATAAAATAATAAATGAGTATAAAAAACTAAATTCATTTTTACCTTCAGCCCGCGCATGCGATTCAAAATTTCGGGAATCTTCGAAAAAAAACAGTGTTTGGGATAATCTTTATATTTTATTTAGAAACAAATGTATGCTAATAGAAAATTAAAAAGTATTACATAAAACACATGAATAATTGAATTATCATCATAGCTAAAAAAATTTGATAATGGAAAATATTAATATAGTTAAAAAAAAACAATTTATTACGAAATCTCGTTTACTCTCAAATCGGGGCATAAGCTTTCTGAATGCAAGTTTCGTTTGTATTAGACCTTCTCTTGATTTTTTATCGCACAAGGACATAGAACGTTCGACTGCTTGAGTATGACATGGTAGCTTTAAAAATATTAAGTTTTCGTCGCCCTGAGACTCAACAAGTTCGTTTATTTCTCGGTTAGTGATGTGTCGAAGAATTGGTGGATCGAAAAAGTTTATTTGCCAATCTATGAGATCAATAGCGTTAAAATTGATTTTCGGTACTTCAAACACACGAGGTAACTTTCCTGTATGAGGTGAATTTCGTGCTTTTAGTATCCTCCTGGCAGCGAGCTCCCTCATTGTTTTGTTATCATCAGACAACATAGACAGAAGCAAATTTTCAGGGTGAGCAAAATAGGCGTTACATTGAATTACGGGATCAACGATTAGTTTAAATTCTGCTGATAGGTATCGAGAATTTTTAATTAATGTCCACAAATTCCTAGACCCATCCTTGCAAGTTGGATTTGTTTTTATTTGAAACCATACTGGAGCATATACTCTGGCACAATATTCAGCTAATATTTTCAATTCATTTGAAGGACTTGATGTGGAAATATATAGTCGCAATATTCTATTTGCTTTTGTTAACCAACGGGCATGGGACATTTTTCCAGGGGACCTGTTAATCAAATCTTTAGAACATTTTCCAGAAATAACTGACATTGTTATTTCGTAAAAGTATTTTTGATCTGTACTTAAATTTTCAAATTTAACTTCCAGAAGCTCGCTTTCTATTTTTTGATACTTTGTTATTGGTAATTTTTCGCAATTTTCTAATGATTTTCCAATAGGGCCAGCATGTGAGGAGGGGCCAGTTGTAACACCATCTAATTTGTTAAATAGATGTCTCAAAGGCAATTCGTTTAAATGTAGCATGCAAATAATCCATTGCAAAGGACGTTGAAGCCTTTTTTCGAAGAGTCTAATCACGCCGTTGAACTTTCCTGAGTTAGTGGCAGTACCATCACAACCAAGAGCCACCAAATCATATAGTTTAATTTTTTGTGACAAAAGAAGGGTATTAATTGATTCAACAATACTTTTGGCAGTACCTTGAACTGGTGTGGCATAACCAATATAAATTGAATCAGGCTCCTTGTTAACAGATATATGTTCCTCAATCACTGTTTGTCTGTACCTCTTGGCCCCTTTCTCTACAATATTTAGCGTCTTATCTTTTCGGCCATCAAAGTACAAAGCAGGTAAGTGAAGCTGCATTTGTTGTTTATATAACAGACTACGTTCTTTCTTCCTTTCACGGCGTATTTTTCATTTATCGATCACTTCAATATCCGAAGATATATCGTGCAATACTGAAGAAACAATCACAGCGGCTGCTCCGTCAGAAATACCGTAACGGTCGCAGGTTTTTGACAACATGGGCAAAGTTTTTGCAGCTGAATGACTCTTGTCTAGGAAGGGATTTTCTCCATATATCTTCTACTTTTTGGGACACAAGCTCAGCAATTTCTAAAAATGATGGTTCTTTGATAGTATTTCTTGCAATTTTAAGTTGTAGTCTATTCCATTCATTACATTTCATGATATCGTCGTAGGTCGGCAGAACATTGTCCTTAATATCTCCTACACTCCCGAATATGGGGCACTTATAACTTTGCGTTCTAGTTTCCATACTGATCTATTACCTACTTTCGAGAAAATAATATATAATAATAATGCGAATATTAAGCGCGTTCCACTCACAACTGTTCTAAATATTTGCTGCACACAAACTATACTAAAACAATTACTTTATTTGCACTATAATGTGACGTAAAACGCGCGGGACCAGCGACTAATACACATAATATTTTGTACGTTTGAATCAGACTTAGGGATCGATGCGCGGGCTGTTACACTGAAGATAAACGAAAAATATTTTAGAGGTTTGCAATTGACTTAATAAGACAACATATTTTCACTATTACAAATCGATTTGAGAAAATAAAATTTGTTGGCATATAAAAAGCACCAACGATGCATTTATTTTCGCCATTTAGGATGTCGATAAAATAATAGTCACAAGACTGGGAGCCGTCCAAATGCAACACACGACTAGACCTGATATAGTCCCTAACATATATAGCAACGCCTACTCCAATTGTGTGAGAAGGTGGATATTGTGGCGTGTAACCTGAAATGGTGAATTGTAACCATACATGTTCCACTTCCAATTGGAGACTCGAACCTGCCAAATATGTGGAGAGTTAAGTGAGCCAATTCTAGAACCAGTGAAGAAACACATTCGGAATTAAACAACTCCAAAATAACATAACGCATCATCAACGGAAAGAAATATGGTATGTACAAGTAAAAAGGGTTGATACCAATTCGTCAATTGTTTACCCACAAAAATGTTTCTGGAATGTAACAAGCCAAAAATGCTATATTATACTATTGCGAATTAGGGCACAATTAGGGAGAGAGCGAGAGGAAACATGGGATAGAAAAAACCCGTCTATATAGGAGTGGAAAATACGCTATAATGGTTCTGATATATAAAGCCAAGGATTGGCATACTTGAAGAAGAACTTCATTTCAAACCGGCAACGATGACTGCCCCTACCTTCCGCGTTGCACTTACCAATTAAAAAATGTAAGGTCTGTCTTACATACCTTACATACACTCTTCATAACCTAACCTAGCTTAAGTATAACTGTACCAAAATTGATAATAAGAATGAACATAATCGTTTAGTATACTCTCCCAATTGAAATTTTTATCTGAAATTTATCAAGCGAATCATTAATCTACTTAACAAATAAATTTAAACGACATAATGGAAAACTTTTTCTAGTTTTGTTGGTCCTATTTCTTTACTTACAATCGTTTTCGATGAACTCAAGTCGGTAGAATATTGGCTTGTTAATTCCCGTATCTCCATCGACAGCTCTTACAGAAAATGTCTGAATAAATAAAAAAAATTATCCACCTAATATCCTTAAAAACAAATAGAGCTGTATTATTACTTGCGCGCTTTTTTCTACAAATGTTTCAGTTGTGAGAGGCTTAACCCATACTGGATCTTTATTTGGAACATCTATGATCTCAAGCACCGCTGAAATGTTACCTTTGTTGTTGTTCAAGTCATATGCAGTCACAATAAGATTATAGACTGCTCTTTCTTCGTAATAAAGTTCTTCCAATATTCTGTAGAATAATTTAGTAATTAGCGTTTATTCTTGTGCTATTCAAATAAATATATACTTAAGAGCATACTGCTTATTGTATTCTGTTCCGCTGCCATATTCTATTAAAGTAAACATGTTATCACTAATAGTTTCTCCATTTATTTCCACCATTATTGCATGTTCGTGTATTCCATCCGCATCATATATATCGAAAATGCAGTCCGTTATTATATTCCTCTTCAATTCCTTAAAACAAAGGATAAATTCAATTACTAGTTAAATTTAATTTATCACTGGTTGCTTAAATTGATGAATGGCAACTATTCTTGCCATTGATGCTTATGATACAGATTTTTATGATTGTATTGTTTTTCGAAATGAGTTAAACCAAAAAGTAAATAAAAATAAAAGCCTTTCAGCAGATAATGGCAACTTAAGCGGTCTCAACTTTAGAAAGATAACTTTCCATTTGAAACTGAAATTGTATAAAAACACGTGTGTACAATCATCTATACCTATCTATACTTCTTCTATACTATTATACAATATATATAACGTAGAATAAGTGCAAAAAACTTGTAGATGTCTGGCGTAGTAAAAAGTTTAAAAGAATTAAGAATACCGATAAAATCATAACAAAAAACCCAAAACCATTAAAAACAATAAAACCTGTACTACCCGGTCAAACGCACGCGGATAATGATAAAATACTGTTGTTTACTTTCTTAGACAACTCAATTATATTTCACAATAACAATTCACATAAACCAAGGTCCACGTCAACCTGCTCGCGATGGCAGTCACTAATCCACTGTGGATGACTGCACTTGACATGTCTATTCATGGTGCGCTCTCCGCACTCTCGGGAGAGACTGTTGCAGTTCGCCATATCCCTCCGATATTCTTGAGCTTCAGTTTCAACCCCAAGTCAGGTGGCCCCGCATTATCTAAGTGTGCTTCTTCCTGAACTGGGATGTCAGTTTTGGGATCGCTCTCAGGGGTCACCGATGTTAGCGCATGCCCTGTTTCTGAAATAAAACTTCGTTGTCATATGTTATAAGCTACATGAAATAAATTAAACCCAATAAACGATTAAAATACTAAACCTGTTCCTGGGGAACCTGGCACTTTCTTCACATGGCTTATATGTTGCGTCTGAAAACTTTACCGTCTGATCGGACCGTCACTTCGTTGTTCTTCCGTTTGATTAGCTCAAATTCGGTAGAGTCGAAAGTTGGTGTCAACTTGTTTTGAGGCACCATATTGCAGAGTAACACTTTATCACCAACTTGTACGTCACAGTCTCTCGCTGCGCGTTCCCCTCTTTCTTTTCCTTTTTGCTTCGTTATCATGTCCATTGTCCAAGTTCCCTGCCTCTGAATACAAAATATTCTCATTAATATCATGTACAGAAGGGATATTGTCACGTATTCTCCGGTTAAATAGGAGCTCGGATGGGGACTTTCCCATGCTGCCATGAGGTGTAACATTATGCCTTTTTTATTATGCTCACATGATCTGTATAGATCATTGATTTTCATGGTATACAACAAAAATTGGATCTTGTACTGTTGTTGTAAACCGTAAAAAATCTATGATCTATACAGATCATGTGAGCATAATAAAAAAGGCCTATTATACATCAGTATAAATTTCTGAAGCTCCTTTTTGTAATCGAGACCTCCACTATTAGCGATCTGAATTATTTTCAAGATGGAACGATTCATATTCTCCACTTCTCCGATTGCCTGCTTTGTTTGTTGGAACTAATTCTCACGGCGAACTAAGAGTTGCCAGAAAAATTAAATGGTTTCATATTGGAAGTTTTGGGTGGCCTCTACATCAGATGAAATAATTGACTTCATATCAATTGGTCTTGGAATTAGTCCTTCATAAATTATGTGCCATAAGTTGATTAAACTTGCTGATGCTGGTCGTGAATTAAAATTCGTGAATTTTAAGTTTGGTATTCCTGCGGATTACGCCAAAGATATTTTTAATGACAAGTTCTGGCCGATTGGTGTTAAAATTCGTCCTTTCGTATATCAGCCAAAAAGCTACCTGGAGGTGAGAGCCCAATAACTGACTTAAATAATATAGTTCCGCTACCAATTCACAAGACACCTATAGTTCTGAGTTCTGTTCTAAAAATCTACTATCACAATGCCAGTGGGAGTCGAACTAAAGTCCTGCATTTATTCAACAACTCTAGTCACCTTGACTACGATGTCGTCGTCGAGTATTGGCTATATGGCAAAATATCCTCAAATTAAATATTTAACAACCGCTGAATAATTGTTGCTGTTCGTTTAACGTTTGTTTCAGATAATACTCCTCTGTCTATCACTAATGTTGAACAGCTTTGGATCCCAGTAAAATTAAACAACGTAAACAAAGACATTGTTCATATTATAGTAAGTTATGTGAAAGAAGAAACTTAGAAGTTTATGAAAAACATTTTAGTAATATAGAATTTGTTTTAAATTCATGTTCGAGATCAGATAATGTTTGTGTGTTAGGTGGCTTTAACCTCATGAATGTAATTTGGAATTGGTCAGAAAGCGAAAAAAATGTTGTCTGCCCATAACATGAAAAGCGACTATGAATTGTTCTTTATTGATTCCCTTTTCTCGCTTAATCTAAATCAATTTACTCATATCCTATATTCACTAAATAAAATTTTGTATCTTGTTTTTATATGCTCTGATGAATTCAAAGTTAAGGTAGATAATGTTCCTTTTTCTCGTCTAAATGATTCTATTAATCATAAAGAAATCTTTATTGAAATTGATATGTATACCTATTCTATTAATAACAAAGACTCAAATGAAAAATATTATAAATTTTAAAATAGTATTGACTGGAGTTATGAATTCTTAAAATCTTAGCCTAGAATCTATGTATAAACGCTTCATTGAAATTTTAAGAGATGGTTTTGTTAAAATTGTTCCTTGTTCTCAAAAAAAAAATGCTATCAAAGCCTCCCTGGTATAATAGACAACTACTAAACTTGCTAAATTTAAAGCATAAAGCTTTTAATAAATTTAAGAAATCAAATCATTCATCTGATTATGCTGTTTTAGAGGATACTTTAGTAAATAGCGCAAAGTATCCTCTACTCTAAGTAAATTTATTTACAGGGCTTACATCATGAATGTAGAAAATAATGTCAAATACAATAGCAAGTCATTCTGGTCTAAAAATACAAAAAGAAAGTTTATAGACATTCCAAATACCATGTTCTTTAAGGATACCATGTCCTCTAATTTGGACTCCACTCTTGATTTATTCTCTTACTTCTTTGAGTCGGTATAATCATAATCAGTCTTTAATATAAACGTAACTGGCAATATAACAAGTCAGGTTGATATAGGCTCATTTCAATTATGTTTTGAAGAAGTCCTATTGGGCCTTAAGTCGCTTAAGCACAATCCCATTTGTTTTGTGGTTCACGATGAAATAATAAACTGATTTTTTTTTGTTATAAAACTTGAAATTCAAACTTTATTTCGCGGAAATTGAATGTGCCCAAGATGGAGTATAGCGGCTAGTCCCCGTTCACCACGGCGAGTAAAAAAGGAAAAAGAGACCCGAATAATGGCGATGTTGGTTTTATACTAAAGGAATTATGTTACACACTACAAACAACTTCGCTAGGTGAGATCGCCCTCTAATGGTAAATAGGATCATAATGGCAACGTTCACGCATCAATACAATGATTGTTTGGGTTTTGACTTAAACATTACCGGCCGCCTTGCCGCAATGCGGCTAAATGAATTCATACTTATTCTATAATTACAAAATTTTCCAATTTGTTATATTGATTACAAATACAAAGTAAATAATTAATTAAACTACTATAGTGTTGTGCATTCAGTAGATGTAAGAGATATTTCGAAATCATGTAAATAAACTGTGATAAACCAAGATTTCCAACATAATTGCAGATACTTTATTTAAGTTTATAGATACTTCATCTAAAAAAAAAAATTAAATTGTGGATTGGTGGAGGCCACCATATCATGTATTTGGTAGTACGCAAACTTTAACGATTGGTCTGGTTATATCTCCAAGCTTGGTTTTTATCGTCACGACTCTCACACGGCCATCTGAACCAGAATGAGTACTGGTAACACGCCGAAGACGCCATTCCGTAGAAGGTAAGTTCTCGTTTTTAATGACCACAAGGTCATTTATCTTCACGTCGGTTTGGGGATATTTCCATTTATAGCGTTTGGACAGTTCCCGTTTGGACAGGTATTCATCCTTCCAGCGCCGGCAAAACTCTTGTTGCATAAACTTTAATTTTTCCCACCGATTGATGATTGAAAGAGAAGATTCAGTTATCTGTGGTTCGGGTAATGCGAGCAGGGGACTCCCACGCAAAAAATGACCGGGGGTGAGCGCTAACAAATCTGCTGGATTTTCTGACATCGGCGAGATCGGCCTTGAATTAAGACAGGCCTCTATACGAGCTAATAACGTCGAGAACTCTTCAATGGTCCATTTTGTTGAGCTGGCAATTTTTCTAAAGTGGGTTTTGAAGCTTTTCACACCGGCTTCCCACAAGCCACCTATGTGCGGAGCGCCAGGCGGTATGAATCTCCAAACATGTCCTTGAATACCATACCTTGCAGCAATTTCACTCGAAGCGGATTTAAGAAAGGCCCTAAAGTCCCTTTGAATTAAAGAATTGGCTCTAACAAAGTTGGTTCCATGGTCAGAGAACATCTCCTTTGGTAGGCCACGTCGAGCTATGAAACGAGCAAACGCTGCTAAAAATACTTGGGATGATAGATCGCTAGCGGCTTCTAGATGAATAGCTTTAGTGGAGAAGCATACGAACAAACAAACGTATCCCTTCGAAATACGACAGTTCCGCCCGCTAAAGCTTTTAATATCGAACGGACCGGCAAAGTCAACACCTGTATAAGTGAAAGGGGGGGGGGGGGAGAAAGTGCATCGCTCTGAAGGTAGAGCTGCCATCAGTTGCGTGCTCATTTTGTGTTTGTAAACGACACATGTTTTACAACGATTTATCCTCGTCTTAATTAAGGTTTTCAACTTAGGTACCCAATATACTTGTCTGACCATACGTAAAACAAGTGCGTTGCCGCCATGCAGTGTCAATTCGTGAATGTAGTCAACTAAAAGGGAAGAGAACGGTGAAGCGTACGGCAATATGATTGGATGTCGCTCACTGTATGCCATTGCTACGGAGAATTTGATGACAATCAAGATATGGATTGAGGGTCAGCAAAGAACTTTTAGCATTAATTGGTGCTCCCTTCGATAAAAGATGAAATTCTGTACAAAAGTATCGGCGTTGGGCCAAATGAACAAGTCTCAGTTTGACCAGTTCTACCTCATTTTGAGTGAGTGTTAGAGTGCTGGGACGTGATTTCGGTTGAATGTAATTTCGAGTATGATAATAAAATCGAAACATGTACGAGATTACTCTGAGGGCACGACCGTAAGAGGAGAATCGTATTAGAATATCTTCATTGTGTTGGATGCGGAATGATTTTAAAGGTTTTACCTCCAAAAGATCCTTAGGAAATGCATCTGGACAACTATTCGGCCAATCGCACTCTGGCCATTGAAGCCATGAAGGTCCATTCCACCACAGAGAATTATTTTTAAGGTCGAGGGGAACGATGCCACGGGTGGCGAGGTCCGCGGGATTATCGAGAGACCTAACATGCCTCCACTGAGTATTTCCTATGTTGTCCAATATAATGGTTATGCGATTGGCTATGAAAGTCTTCCAGGTGCGAGGGGGCTTATTAAGCCAAGCAAGCACAATTGATGAGTCAGTCCATAGAAACAATTTATAGGACTCGACCGGAAACTTGGGAAGATAAAACTTGTCAAGTTTTGACAAAAGTACAGCACCACACAATTCTAAACGCGGTAAAGAGATTTGTTTAATTGGTGCTACCTTTGTTTTCGCGCATATTAAGTTAGAAAATATGGTTGAATCTTCATTAGTGATTTGTATGTATAAGGCCGCAGAGAATGCGTGTTCAGACGCATCATAAAATCCGTGAAATCGAACATAGGATGAAGGTTGATAATTAACCCAACGATGAATTTTTAGATATTGAATATCTGGTAAGGTTTTGATAAATGTATTCCAGCGTTCAGCTGATTCTGATTTTAGATCTTCATCCCAATCAGTACCGTCGGACCAAATCTGTTGCATTAGGATTTTTGAGACCACAATTACAGGTGCGAGCCAGCCAGCAGGATCGAAGAGGCTGCTATTTTCGAAAATACATCTCGTTTTGTTGGTAAATTGGTAAAAGGTTGATAAGGTTGCGTAGTGAAATAAAAATAATCGCCTTTAGCGTTCCAGCGAACGCCCAGAGTTTTTACTGAGCTATCCTCATCGAGGTTGAAAAAACTTTGGTCCAGAACATGATCAGGAGGCAGATGTTTCAAAAGATATGAAGAATTGGACGTCCATTTACGAATTGAAAACCCAGCGGATAAAAGAGCGTCAACCAATTCAGATTGTGCACGTTTAGCTGTACGAAGATCATGAGCACCTGACATCAAATCGTCCACATAGAAGTCTTCTTCAATTATTCTTGAAGCAATAGGAAACTGATGTTTAACGTCCTCAGCCAATTGGCGCATTGTACGGAGTGCAAGATACGGTGCACAGTTGACCCCGAAAGTGACGATGAGCAGTTCATCTCAGAATCAGACGATTCCCTAAAAAGTATTCGCTGGAAGGGGGTTTCTTCCGGATGCACCCAGATTTGGCGGTACATCTTTGCAATATCTCCATTAAAGACGAATTTAAAAAATCTCCACCGTATAATAAGCGATGTTAGATCACGTTGGTGAGCAGGTCCAGGATGTAGAAGGTCGTTTAGACTTTTTCCATTGCTGAAAGGGCTATATGCGTTAAAGACTACGGGAACTTTTGTGGAGGCGCTTTCTGGTTTAAAAACTGTATGATGTGGCAGATAGAAAGATGAGACAGCGGTATCATGTACCTTCTCTAGTGAATTGATCTTACGCATATGGCCTAAAGTAAGGTACTCTTTGAGAACTTGTGAATAGGTAGAGTGTAGATCAGGGTTGTTAACGAGAGACTTTTCAGAACGCAGGAACTGATTAAATGCAATATACAATAGTGACAACCCTAGCTTAACATCAGATTCCGTTTTAAATGGTAATCGCACGATGTACTTTCCATCAGGACTCCTTTTGGTTGTATTTCGGTAAAGATCTTCACAAAACTGGTCTGCAGCAGAAGCAGAGACAATTGTATCCGGTATATCCTCTAGTTCCCAAAATTTTTTTATTTGACTTTCAAGGGTCGAGTATGAGCAACTAATAGTGGCAGCAAATGAGTTGAAATGCTTAGGAAGAGGACCAGATAAAATCCAGCCGAAAACAGTATTTTGCGCCACTAGGGAATCGGATATGTTTAAAACCCCGGGTCGAATTATTGTAGGGTAGAGATCTGCTCCCACTAAAAAATCAACTTGAGATGACTTGTGAAAGGTGGGATCAGCTAGCTGAAGTCCCTCCAACTGACTCATATCACTTAGCTGAAATGAGGTCGCAGGAAGATGACCAGTCAGATTTTTGAGGACGATGGCTTGAGCGAAGATAGGCTCATCTGGAGTTTCATCATTAGCGAGTGAAAGCGAACACATTTTAGATGCCGTAGCAGCATAAGCGGAGTTAATACCTGAAATCTGCGCATTGATATGCTGGGTTGGTAATCCGAACCGTCTCTGCACCGCCTCTGAAACGAATGATACTTCAGAGCCCGGATCAATCATAGAGCGAATAACAAAGATAGAGTCGTGATGAATGATTTTAATCAACGCGGTCGCAAGTAGAACCGATTTGCCGTTGACAGTAAAGAAGGTTTGAATGTGTGGATCGGTGAACCCTTGATGTGAAGTGGACTGTATGTTTGAATGATTATGATCGTAATTGTTTGTAAGGGGAATTTGAGGTAAAATTCGAAGCCAAATGTAATACCGTATGGTGTCGGCCCTTACAGGTATTGCAATTATATGAGCTTGTACACTCATTGTCTAAATGGGTTACTGCTAAGCAATTGCAGCTAAAGTTGTTATTTCGAATATAGTTAATGCGAGATTGAACAGTCATTGCCAAAAACTTTGGGCACTTGCGAATTGATTGTCGGTCCTTGCATAGCGGACACGAAAAGGCATATGAGTTTACGTGATAAGTCTTAATATTATTTTTATCTGAATAATTCGACTTGTGATTCTGACGTGTGTTAGTGGTGGGGTTTGAACATGACATCACGTCCGAGATCGATTCTAAGATTCTATACCTAGAATCCAGAAAACTATTTAATTGTTCCCATGTTGGAACCTCCGATGGGGTTTGAATTGATTGTTCCCAAAGCGCCAGAGTAGGTTTTGGTAACCATTTAGCACACGCATAAATTAAAATGGGATCCCAGTTGCTGGTATCGATCTTATGGGATTTTAGTGCTGCAATGGAATCATTGATAGAGCTTTGAAGTTGTTTTAATGCTTTAACGGATTCATACTGGATGGCTGGAAGATTGAAAATAACCTTCACTTGATTAGTAACGAGAATGCGTTTATTTTCGTAATTGTTTTTTAATGCCTCCCACGCTAAATCAAAACTATCATTGGTTAGTGGAAACTTGCTCACAATATTATAAGCGGCATCCTTGGTTTTTGACCGTAAGTGAAAAAGTTTTTGAACCGGCCCAAGCATGGGATGCTGCATATAAACTCCATCGAACATGTCCCGAAAGGACGGCCATGAGAGATAATCACCATGGAAATCCTCCGTGTCGCAAGGAGGAAGTTTGACACTCTGGAAAGAGGTTGTACTATTATCTGTTGCGAAAACAGGAGCAACTTTATTAAGTGTAGGGGAAGACGGTTCCCTAGTATATGAAGAAGAAGACGCACCGCTTTTAGAAGCAGACCCATTTGAGTTAGGCTTCAATTCTTTAAGCTGTGAAATGATTTCTAATATACTAGCGAGACAAGTAATGTACGTTTCGTTAGAAAAGGCGTATTTTGCCTTCACAGCGCCAATATCAAGATCTTCTTTTTCTAATTCAGTGGCATCACGAGTGCATTGAGCGAACGATAATTTCACTTCACTCCATAATTCCTTTAGTTCGGTTTGACGAGCTTCTAAGTTCGAAACTGTTTTATAATCGCGATTTCCTTAAAATTTGCATGATAGTCAACCAATTGGTCGGCAGCAAAGATAAACTTTGATATCGACGAAGACATTTTCAATTAAAACATTGATTGACTTTACGTAGTAATAAAACTAACTTGATTTAACTAACTAAATTTAAGATACCCAATGGCAATACTAGGGCAGCGATAACTGACAGGGTAGTATACGTGCAACAATTTAGCACAGTGGTAACACTTTGTATTTGCCTCCAACAATCCCCAATTCAAATCTTATTAGAATGGAATGGAATGAAAATGGAACGGGTCGAAAGAATATGCAAATATGTATGTACCGTCTTTTTATCACGATTAGTTAATATATAATATACATATATGTATATATAAAAATATATTTTTTAATGAAATGGAAAGAATGCACTACACTAACCTGTTTTTTTGTTTTTTTTTTTCTATATAATTATGATGGTATGTTCCTGCTGCGCTTTTAATGCAGGTATGATGATTCTATGCTTGTCTGATGAACGCAGTGGCTGATGACGATGATGTAGGTACTTTGAAGGTGATGATGCTGAGGGTGACTGCCAATGTCAATGTCAATGTTGGTGATGACCTGATGACGATGATAAACAGCAGTGTACACGCACTGGACTTGTGGTGGTGTCTGAAGAAGCAACTGTACCGATGTGATGTCTGGTGGATACAGTGTGACGACGACGATGATGTGTCTTGATAGATGATTGCGCAGCTTTACACCGTGCCGATATAACGTCCGGCGGATTCGGTGAGCTTTTGGTGATGACGCAGATGCGTTGCACCGTAATGGGATGGTGCTGCCGGTGTTGGTGGCGAGCAGACAGTAGCAAAAAATGGAACTGCTGAACTGTGCTGAGCCCATCGTGTGTGTAACGTGACGTGCGACGGTGATGATGGCGACGAGGCAGGCAGTGGCAAAAAATAGGGTTCTGCACGGTTCTTAGCCGATTACGTTAGGCGCTGGTTTTTTTTTTTTTTATTCGAATCGAAGGCCGAATGTTTTGTGGTTCACGATGAAATAATAAACTTTATTTCGCGGAAATTAAATGTTTCCAAGATGGCGTATAGCGGCTAGTCCGCGTTCACCACGGCGAGTAAAAAAGGAAAAAGAGACCCGAATAATGGCGATGTTGGTTTTATACTAAAGAAATTATGTTATACACTGCAAACAACTTCGCTAGGTGAGATCGCCCTCTAATGGTAAATAGGATCAATTAGTTGCTATAATAATGGCAACGTTCACGCATCAATACAATGATTGTTTGGGTTTTGACTTAAACACAATTGGTGGAGCTGATGGCATCCCAACTGTTTCCCTTTGCTCACTATTTTTATTCAATATCCTTCTGATGGTGTCTTCCTCCAAGAATGGTAAAATGCATTTCTTGTTCCTATTCATAAGCCTGGCTCTAAAAATAATGTTGAGAACTATAGGGGTATCTGCAAGTTATCGGCAATTCCGAAGATGTTTGAAAGCATAGTTAAAAACAGACTTGAGTTTCAAACTAAAAAAATAAAGAAAAACATTTTACGAATTCGGTTCGGTTTGCGATGTTTTGAGCGCACTATATTACCAAGTACTAAAAAAGATGGTAATAGAATATCTACCTTGCCTGCAGAATCGACTGAATTAGTAAATAGAAAAAAAGGGAAACGTCAAAGAGAGAAAGGAAATAAAGTAAAGATGAGAAAAGCGTGGTTGCCAGCCAAAACCCTCCTGTGTTAACTCTCTTTCCTTCTGCAATTCTCGTAGAGGACAGTTCGACAGCTCCGTATCTTGCATCATTAGTCTGATGAAAGTGATAGCTTAAATTGAATTTGGCTTATAAAATAATAAAACACACATGAATAAAATATACTATACACAAATCGAAAAACAAAACACAGCAAAAGAAAAAAAAACAGACGTCTCCACGAAAGAAAAAAACTCCACGCTTTATCTTTTGATCATATTGGCAAGTCTCTTTGCATGTCTTTCTTTTGTCTTGCTCGACCTGACGTCTTGTTACTTCTTAGTTTGGCTTTGCAAATCAATAGCAATTGCGCGGAGTCTCGGTCCGTAGATCAATCAATCTACTAATCAGCACCCATACCATTCATTGGGATTTGGCCTTCGAGAAGAAGTAATAGGGCCCCACTGTCAAAGAGCAGAAAATCGAATTATTCCGGCGATTAAGAAAATTCCGCTATCGGCAATAGTATTGATTGGTACGAGAGAGCGTAATCTGCGTTCACAAGCTCAATCGCTAAACCCGCTAGATTTTCTCTTCGCATCGCTCATGAAGACATCAGTGATATCAACACCAAAGCAGAGCATATATCTTAGCAACCTGTAAAGTCTCCATGCCAAGCCGCCTTGCAATACCAAGTTATCAGCAACATTTTAATGGTACCGCAAATCTACATATCCTCTAACACAAAGCACATGTTGCAGAAACCGACCCAAACCCCAGCAACTTTGTAACCTTGAACAGGCACCGGTACTGGCTGTCGCGATTAAGTCAAAACAGCAGAAGCGGGCTGATTGTTGTTGAGGACAAACTCTTCTACTGATAGTGTCGGTATATTACTTAAAAAAAGAATGTAAAAAAAAAAAAAAAAAAAACTATGCCAATGCAGGTACCATATATGTGCATGATCAGTAAGGTAGCTTTTTCTTTTTTTTAAATATTTAATTTTGTAGTATTTTCTTTTACTGATGTAAGTTCAAGTAAAATATTAGCCAGTGATTCTTAAAATACTAAAAGGATATGCATGTTTTAGGTAAAAAAATATTTAATCATACAAGAACTAAAAACTTTCTTAATTCACATTCATACAGCATTCATACCAAAGGAGGATTGTGCGCACAGTACTTAAACGTTAAGATACTACCTCACAATTTGGAATAAATTACACTTCAAATACATTCAGACACACCCACCTCATCATAGAGTTTGATATCCATTAAAGGATCCAAAAACGTAAGTCATTTCTTTACCTAAATCTTATATTGAACAAGACGATACAAACACATAGATGCAAACAATTGTAAGACATAAAATTTAAATACATACAAGGAATATAATATATATATAAAATAACAAAATTGAACTACTGGAATAATTAACCTAAATTTGAAAGAACAACAAGATATTGGCTAATACTTTATTTAATTTGTCTCTAAAAAAAAAATGAATTTTCTTACCTGATTATTTTAAATTTAAAACCTATAATTTGACTAGTTTTCCAATCTTTTTTTTTATATATAATATGAAACGTGAAATAATTATGTTATGATACTTAACCGCAATTCGATATACTTACACTAATGATATACCTTAAATAAAACTGTTTTAGTATACGTAAAATGAAGGTCTAAGACAAATTTGAATGGGGGCTGGAAACTATTTGATGTTCTACACCTTTTCTTAGGTAGATCTTGGTTTTAAATCAGGGGCAACAATTTCAACTAGGGGTATTTTAGTTGCCAAAGGTGACTCACATCAAGTGATAAGGGAGGGCAAAGTGTACCCGGTATGGCCTGCCATCTGCCTTACCACCTACAGCGATAACAGTTGATGATTGCATGAAGTGTCCGTTCGATTGAAATTCAGCTACGAACCTTAGTTCAAATATAAAATCTTGGCATGAATAGTTTTCTTGTAGTTGCGGTCGATGTTGATAACATTCGGAACCCATCCACATCCGGCGAGTTAGTCCGTGCCTTGTCGCAAGCATGCCAAGTGGAATGTAAGTTAACATAAAAGAGACATTATCTGGAATGATTCCACCTATCTATAAACGCAACATATGTTATTAATGCTATTGAGAACAAATGTCAAGTCGACACTGTGTACACCGACTTTAGTAAAGCCTTGGATTCAGTAAACCATATTGCTTTATTGAAGAAGCTTGAACTTTTTGGATTTCATTCGAAGATTTTATGTTGGTTATCGTCTTATCTAATTGGTAGAACTCAAAAAGTGCGAATTGACAACGTCTGCTCTAGATCGATAAATTGCACCTCCTGGGCTCCCCAAGGCAGCCATGTAGGTCCATTGCTCTTCATAATTTGTATCAATGATATTACCTTGGCAATTAAACACAGCGAATGTTTGTTATATGCTGACGATATAAAACTATATAAAAAAAATAAGAAGCTTAGAAGACTGTCTCTTTGTACAATTAGATCTAAATTCTACAAGATGGGCCAAAAGAAATCACCCTATTGGAAGATGCTCTTATTTTTGCAAAAGGCTGTCAATGTCAAATCTGTTTTGACATTTGTGAACTAGACAGATGTAGAATACAAGTGAACAAATCATGGAGCGATAGAATCCCCAAGAACGCGGAATAATCGTGTCTATTTTTTGGCGTAACAATTCGTCTGTAGTGTTGGCGCAGCGCGAATTCCGTCGCCGATTCCACGACCGTCCGACACCGACGGCGGAAACACTGTGCTGTTTGGCCACCAACCTTGAAGAGTATGGGACCACACGAGACGTTACCAAGAGCGGCCGGCCCCGAAACACCCGTTGTGCCGAGAATATCGCCGCTGTTGACGAGGATGTCGAGCTGTCACCGGAAACATCGACCAGACGCCGTGCCTCCCCATTAGCCATCAGCCAGTCGTCCCTAAGGCGAATTTTGGTCAAAGACTTGCGCACGCTCCCGTACAAAATCCAGTCCATGCATCAACTGCTGCCCGTCGACAGCCAAACGTTTGTAACCTACGCCCAAGCCAGCCTCAATCTCGAGGACGAAGTGGACGATTTTTCGACCAAAATCATAATGAGCGATGAGGCTCATTTCCACCTCAACGGGTACGTGAACAAGCATAACTATCGCTTTTGGGGCACCGAAAATCCACGAGTAATGCGCGAGGCGCCATTACACCCGCTCAAAGAATATATATTTTCTTATCTACTGTGTGTTTGATTCAAATACAATCTTTCCTTTATTCTTAGTATATCTTTTCTTATCTACTGTGTATTTAAACTATATGATTAAGGGTCCATAACTCCCCCCCTTCTTTAATAAAATCGTCCCGATTTTCTAATTGTTTCATTTTCATTTTTGCCATTTCTTTTTCATATGACTCAATGAATTTTTGTTTAGTTTTTTGTTTTCTGTATTCGATTATAAAATTCATGATTTTCGTTATAACAATAATTATCACAATGATTTTGATTGTGTATAATTGATAATATAGGATGTTCCTCAAATGGACTCATTATTTTGTTTAGGCTATCAATATTATTGAATGCATATAGCCCTTCTCTTTTTATAACAGTATTTATAAAAAATTCATTATTATGTTTTCTTGCTATTATTTCTTTAATG
This sequence comes from Cheilosia vulpina, assembly GCA_916610125.1. Classification (NCBI taxonomy): domain Eukaryota; kingdom Metazoa; phylum Arthropoda; class Insecta; order Diptera; family Syrphidae; genus Cheilosia; species Cheilosia vulpina. Next base: position 55,823,311 of record OU744276.1, on the reverse strand, counting down.
GTTCCATCCATGTTTTTATAATTTTTTTCCATCTATATTTACAATATCTTCGTATGTGATTAATTTCACATTTTTTTTGGTCTCGTTATTTACTTTATGATTTCCATGAGTTAATATTACTCCTGGTACTATTTCTAATATATCAAAATTATATTCTTGTTTAATATTACATTTAGATTTTCTATTTTTTACTAATGGAATTATACATTCAATTTAGTGTTCGGATTTTTTTCCGATATTGAATATACTAACGATTGATGATCTGTGTATATAGTTAAATCCGCTACTCCGTATACATAATTTCTTAGATTCTGCAGTGCCCATATGATGGCTAATAATTCCTTCTCATTCGTTCCATAACTTTCCTCTGTCTTTGTCAGAGTTCTACTTAAAAAGAATATAGGTTTTTTGTTTTGACTAAGGACGGCTCCAATAGCTATGTTAGATGCTGTCGTTAGTTCAAAGGGTTTACTATAATCTGGTTGGAATAGCTCTACTTGTTCCCTCAAATGTGCTTTCAAGCTACTAATGGCTTTAATTGCTGCATCGTCTAGATTTATACAAGTATTTTTACTTTTATTTTTTTCTACCTGACCATTTTCTCCTCTTAGGTGTATCGTTAGGGGCTTAGCTATGCTTGCATATCCTTTGATAAATTTCCTATAGTAACCGGTCATTCCTAAAAAACCTCTCAGATCTTTTAACGTTCGGGAATTGCATATTTATTAATCGCTTCTACCTTTTCCGGATTGGTCCCTATCCTATTATATTTAATAATGTGTCCGAGGTATTCGACTTCTGATTGGAAAAATTTGGATTTATCATCCGAAATCTTCAATGTTGCTTTGTTAAGAGCGTTGACAATCATATTGATGTGTTTCATATGTTCTTCGGCTGATGAGGAATATATTAACACATCATCTATATAAACATACGCGAATTTCCCGATATATTCTCTTAATATGTCGTCTACACATCTTTGGAATATAGAGGGCGCGTTTCTGAGTCCAAAAGGCATTCTTACGAACTCATATTTACCTCCATTTACGCAAAATGCTGTTTTTCCCTATCTTCTTTTTTAATTTTAATTTGATGGAATCCTGATTCCAAGTCTAATGTTGTAAAATATCTGGCTTTTCCTAGATTTTGTATTGTCATGTTTACATCTGGTATCACATATCTATCAGTTATAGTTTTATTGTTTAATTTTTGTAAATCTATTACCATTCTTTTCTTTGGTTTTCCGTCTTCACTAAGACCCTTTTTTTGGTACTGTCCAAATCGGACTATTGTATGGACTATTACTCCTTTGAATAATACCTTCTTTTAATAATTTAGCTAATTCTTTATCGACAAATTCATTGTCGGCTATCGGATATGGATATTGCTTGGTCCATATGGGTTCATTACATATACTTCTGATTGTAGCTTCTATTGTAGTAGTGAAGGGCAGTGGTCCTATGCCAATGTTTTCCTTCATCAATCTATCTATTTCTTTTTTATATACCGTTTCTCCTATAATATAGTTTAGTTTACTTTCGGGTTGATTGTCACTGCACATGGTGATTAAGGTCATATCCTTCAAGTTTATTTCTGCGTTTAATTCTTTTAAACCTTCTAATCCAAATATCATATCGAATGAATCTATATTATTTAATTCGAAAAATGTTATTCTAGTATTCATTAAATTAATTATTTTCTTTGTATTTACTATGGAATACCCGTTTATAGTTTTAATTTTTATCTCCTTAATTTGTATTCTTTCCGCTGAATTGCAATTTTTATCTATATAATTGTGGGTTGCTCCCGTATCTAATAATATTTTATAAGTTTTGTTGGAAATGCTAGATGTTAATTTTAAACAAGGCAACCCGTCAACTAGTTTAAATGGTCAAATCTTAAGTTATTTACCATTTGTTCTTCCGGTTCTGCATACCTGCTGTCTCCGTCTTCTTCTTGTAGTTGTGATGACTGGTTCACCATTTGTTGTTTGTTGACGTGTTGATTGTTGTTCTGATAGTGCTGCGGCTGCCTATACTGCCCGCTATTCTCTCTTCCTCTCTTCCAACGTTGATTATTATTAGATGGGTTATAGTTGTTTCTCTGAGGTTGAAGTTCTGCTTTCCTCTGTGCTAGAACTATTTGTCTTGAATTTATTTCCATAGGCATTTGTATTTCTGTACAAATTGGTTGGTTATGCTTAGGTTGTTGATTTGCTCCTCTGATGATAAGTACTTGGTACTGTTTCGTAATTTGGTCGGCGTTGATGTTCTTGATAATAAGTATTTGGGCGTTGTTCGCTTTTATTTTGTATACGTGGTTTATAGTCGCTTCTTTGATTAGGTGATAGGTGCAGATTTTGATGACGATTATCATGGTCTATTGTACGTGAACTGCGAAAGCGTGTTCCAGGTCTTTAAGAACACTTCCGTATTATGTGGATCTTATGAAATTATTATTTATACCCGAAATAAATATTCTCACAGCTTCTTCATTTTGATTATTAATTAGTGCTTGTATTACACTTTGTGGTTCACCTGACATTGATAATTTTGAATTAATTAGTTTTAATGCTTGATTCACTTTGTCGTGGAATTCGGATATTGAACTATTTCCTTGAGTTAGTCTCCTCATTTCTTCTTGTAAGACGTACTCTCATATCGGAGTACGTGCAGTCCAATCTGCTTCTGATTGCTTCAAAGTTAAATATGGTATTATTATTTGTGAGTACGTTAGGCTCCTTGTATTTTAGATTTTATTATCGATTATGCTTCCACGTATATAGCTGTATTTCTAAAATCCTTGATGCTATCCATCAATCTAGCGGCATCTTCTCGCCATACTCTCTATTTCTTTAAATCTCCTTCGAACACTGGCAATGCCTTAAATACATCCAAATGTATGTCGTTAGCGTCTTGGTAGATTGCCACGGCCGGTTCTAGTTTTTGTAGTGGTTGCGTACTTCCTGTAGGGTTTATTCTTATTTGCTCTATTTGGTTTCTTAGCACTAGGTTTTTTTTCCTTCAGATTTTTGTTGTCGACTCCATGTTGTTTTATTATGTTAGACAATTGTTCTGTTTGTCTATTTGCTTCCTACAGTTTATTGTTTAACTGTGTGCAGTATATCTCCATGTGTGAGAATCTTGCTGCTAAGGTTGCTAGATCAACTGGTTCTGCCATCTTGATAACTACTTCTTTATTTTAACTTTCACTTTCACTGATTATCTCGCGACGTTCATCGTGTAATTTTTTTCTTTTTTTAAATCTATTCATAAAACTTTAATGTTGGATACGTATGTATCTTTGTTCAGGTTGCTTCGTATGAAGGAACGCTTGATGGGTGCCACTATGTGGATCTGATTCCCGATTTTTCCTTGGTCCGCTCCGTGAAGATAAACAATATATTTGTCTCCTGGCAGGATCGCCAATTAAATACACTCGCGCATATTTCGTAATTAAAACAAATTATATTTTATTAGGATTTTATAGTCCTGTTTATTTATATTTATTCTAATTATTAGTTCAAGTTTATTATCACCGAACTGTGGTCTAAGTCGATGTTATTTCTAGACTGACTTCACCGGGAGTTCGTTTCTTATATTTATATCCTACTTAGTAATCTATGTAAATATTTGGTTCAAATAAAACGAAATTGAGAGTGTGTTCGTTAAGTATGGCCAAATATCATTCAAATTATAGAAATCTATCCTTTTTGTCTAGTCATAGAACAATATTATCTTTCAGGTCAGGAAAGGGTTTTCCAGTTAAAGAATTTTTTCGTTTCGGTTCAAAATCCGGTCTAACCGAATTTCAAAATTTTCTCCGGTCAGAGGGAAGAGATTACGGTCAGATATGACCATATGGTCAGAATGGCAGCACTGGTTTTGGTGTGTGTTTTAAGCACCCCAGAAGAGTGTTACCATATTTATTTGCAAAAATATAATTACGGGTTTTTCTATGGATATTCTCACAGAACTTTCGGTTTTGTTGCTTTTTAAAGCTTTTGAAAGCGAATAAATGAATTTGATTATGTGGGATGTTGCCATACAGTTTTTAGGTACTCCTTTAATTATTTTTTATTTACCAATTACCAACCATTTTTTCGATTTTGTCTTTTAGATATGAGGTTTATTCTCGAGAAGTTTTGTAGGGCTCTTGATTTTACCTGGGTAATGCCCATCTCAACCCCATAAATGCGGGTATTACCCAAGTTCGCAGTTACCCGGTAATTTCGGGTAGTGAGTATCCTAAATTCAGAAGTACTTGGAATTGAATATCGAGGCAGACCTTTTAATACTTTTTATAATGCGGGTACCCGAAAAAAAAGTGGGTACCCGAAAAAACGAGTAACGAGGTACCTTGGTAAAACCATTGTATATAAACATTATAGTACTATCACTTCGTGTATATTACCATTGCGCTACTGGTGTCAAAAGAGAGCTCAAATATTTAAGAGTGGTGAAGATCATAACTTTTGTTGGTTTACTTCAGTAGGCGCAGAAACCAGAGACATGGTCTCAACCAACTCCGACCGATATCCCGTTACTTAGCCTACAAGCTATATTTTTATGGGGTGGCAAATGCTAAGTGCGCTTGTACTTGTTACATAGAAATTCGTATTGACAAATGTCACGTAACTTCAAAAATTCCAACTCAACAACACGCTCGCACCTTGCATATGCCACTTCCGCTGTGGGCAAAGTTGCTGCCAGCGTTCATAGAATTTTATCCGTTAAATTTGAAATTATTCGTTACCTTTGGATAACATTTTCTTTCATGGGTAAGTGTACGTTTGCTTAAAATATTAATGAAAAATGAACAATGTAGATTGGTTGAAGGAAAATGCAATCATTTTGAGCAAATTTTCTTAAGTTATCTAAGAAAAATTTACACATGAAATCGAAGTTAATGATATTCAAAAGCAGAAAATACGTAACCCTATTTGTCATAATAAGTTTCTTGAATATAGAACATCTCATTTAGCTAGTTTTATTAACCAAAGAAATCAAATTATTCGCCTTTTAACAATATATAATTACTAACCAATGGCATTCAGTAATGTAAAAATGTGGTATTCCCGAACTCTAGCACATTTCCCCACGGTTGCCGAGGTTGGCAGCATTTATTTTTGTATTTTTTGTATGTTTTTGCATGTCACACGGATTCTTAATTGACACAACACCAATAGGAAAACAAAATCCGCTGGTGGCTCATATATTTTTTTAAGGGAAAAGCCACCCAAGTGTAACGCGAACATCCTTACTTGAATGAATATACATTGCTGTTTGCTGATATTATTTCCCTTTCCGATTTCAGAGTGTGGATGAGGGGTGTGTTTTTGTATTCTATTCTTTCTCTCCCTTTTTGGTTCGATTTCATAATTTCGCAGGTTTGTCGTCTGTTGCTTTTTATGAAGGAGATGAACGAACAGGTACCTACTTTGTGTTTAGTTGGATGTGCATTTATTTTTCTTTGGAAGAATTTACGATTTATGAGATTCTTAAATTCTGCTCAAAGGGCAGATGAATTGAGAATTGGATTTCTTTCTTCTATGGACAAATGATTGATTATCCTGATTTATTTAATTGGTTATGGTGGTCGGATCTTGTAGGTATTTTAAAAAAAAAAACGTCATGTGCTTTAAGTAGGATGCTTTAATTTATTAATAAGAAGCACTGTTTTTTTTTTAATATGTACTAAGAAACAGTCAGTTACAGTTACAAAAATACGATGAAGTTTTCATAATATACACCGTAAGGGTGGATAGGTCTTCATTACTGAAAGTTTTCAAATTAATTTTAACTTTTTTATCTCTCTTCCAACGTTATTTTGCATACTACTTTATTTAACTAAAGCCTCGTTTCAAAATACTTCATAAAGCCATGCAATACTAATTCATAATGTCATTCTTTGGAAATTTCGAAATAACAGAAAGCTACAGCATGTCCTATATCTTTTACATCCGAGTGCTAACCTATATTACTGGTATGAAAACTATAATTTTGACGCTATCCAAGCCATTATGGTACATTTACTAAATTCAAACAATCATTCCAAAAAAACGGACAATTTGCCGAATAAGTATCGCCGGCCAACCGCATATGTTTTGTATATTAGTTTTATATGGGGCCATAAATCTTAAAATCAAGAAATTGTCAGCCTAATGGGATTTCTCCACAACTTTACATTTTTAGAAAATGTAGAAAAACCCAAATTCATAATAGGTATTAAATTAAATGTTGCAAGGTTTTGGGAAGAATTGTGAATGCAGGTTATTCATTTACAAATTTAACCCTCTTTTTTTAGAATTTGCAGAAGCAATAAATATAACTTCGAATACAGGTAGATGATGGTTAGTTTTCTTTCTTTTTTTTTACAGTTTTGTGTAATAAAATATTTTTTTGTTGGTTTCTCTTTATAATTTGGGTAAATTAAAAAATCAGCAATTTTTTTAGATACCTAACTTCCAACAATTTATTGAAAAGTTATTTAAACGTTTGACAGCTTGTGTATGGCATCATTCTTATTTTTCTAATAATCCGTTGGCAATATTTTGAGTACATAAAAACCGATTTCATTCATACTATTCAAGTTTAACTGACAGACAAACGAGTCCAGAAAAGAGACAGTACTAATACGCCTCAAGGCTTATAAAACTCAGACCACATCGTCGGAGTTTGGAAAACTTAAAGTGCCTACTGTCAAATTTGAAAAAAATAGTTAAAAAAAATGCATGCTATATTCACAGTGCATTTTCCTGAGGACCGTAAGCAAGAATACTTGGTTGAAACCCTATTGTCACAGTTGATATACCAGTTTGAATTAATAAAGCATATGACGTGTCCCAACTTTAGCCATAATGAAAAAATAATTAAATTTATTTTGATTGGTCTTATAAAATGTTCTTTAAGGAAAAATACCAAGGATTTAGGTGCACATACAAGTAAAAAAAAAATGTGAATAGGTAATGAAGAATGTTTTATTGTATTGCAAATACGTACCTATCTACATATACAAAATTGTTGTTTCATTTTCAGCGAGGATTAGGACTACTGGGGATAAGCTCGTTAAAAAAAACGCATCTATAGTTCCACCCCTTGGGTGATGTGTGGAAGAAAACGAATATAATAATAATAAGTAAATTGATAGGTATCAACTTCTTTTATTATTCTGGTTTTAACAACAGTTTATTTTTAATCGTAATGATTAGGTATGAGAATTCAAAAACAGGGCACTAAACACAAATACATATATAGGTAACTTTATGGAGTTTAAAAACAATCCGATGAAAGATCATCAGCCATTCCAGTCTTAAATTCGCACGATCAAAGCTGATCGAGAAAGCCGTTAAAAATATGTCATTCACTTTACATTGTTTGGGGTTAATTACATGAATTCATAACTAACAGAAATACGAAAAAAAGATGAAATAAATTCCATTTGCATTCAAATATCTACGAGAACGAATTTTCAAATATTAAATTAAAGATCATCCGTCATCTCATCATACAACAGAATCGTTTCTTTCATAAGTGCAAATATCAAAATTTGCCTTTCATACGATCGAAATTCCAATTCAGAAATTTGTAATCATTTCCTTTTCAAAAAAACTACTCATGCCTCATTCATGAAAGGATGAAACCTCATGTGCGAGCAACAGAGAAAAGAAACCCAAATAATGTTTTTATCCCTTTATTTGATACCTACCGACCAGCCACCACCACCAACCAAATGTTTCGGTTCTCTAATCACAAGTGTGAATATTCCTCTCTACTTTGGTTTAACAAGAAACTTCGTAACGACTGCATCTCCATACGGCGACTCCAGCGGCCAAGAAAATGTTCGTGTTGATGATAGTACTATAGTCTCTATATACAATGGTAGAACCCGTGTATGCGGGTATAAAGAGCAGTAGTTTTAATACATTCAATTTAAATGGCGAAAGCTGCAGGACATGAGGTACTTCGATTACCACCTTATCACTGCGAACTTAATCCCATAGAGCTTGTTTGAGCTCAAGTGAAAAGATTCGTGGCAAGTCTTTTAAGCTGACAGAAATAAAAGAACTTCTAAAAACAGGACTTACGAAGGTTGACGCTGAAAAATGGCAACGGTGTGTCCAACACGTTGAGCTGGTGATTGAGCCAAAGATATGGGAAATGGATGTTTTTACTGAAGGAGCAGTGGAAAGTTTAGTTATAAACTTAAGTGATGAGAGTAGTAGCAGCAACTACTCGTCGGAGTGATAAAATGTTTTTTTTCTGTAATATATTTTTAAGTTAAAAGAGATTAAGCCTTCTGGGGAACTCTTAAAAAAACGCGCCCACTATCTTACCTGTTGGTGGTGTCGAAAAAGATAGATTTAATTTAATTTGGGTTTAATTTATTTTTTTTAGATTTAGTTTACGGTCTTCATGTTTCTGTTCATCTTAATAAAGAGTTGCTATTTGGTAACCCTACCGGTATTTGTGAGAGAATTATGAAAATGTATAGTACTCACTATGGTAACCATGTGAGAGCTTTAAAATGGAGACAGCTTATTAAAATCCATAATAGTAAGGGTGAAAGGCAAAGAGCCTATCTTCCCAGTACTAAAAATATAAATTGAACAGAGTATAGAGCAATTATGTCTTTCAATGAAGCGTGTAGAAATATCGATTTGTGTTTATCAAGAGATAATTTTTAGGCAATGCTTACTTATTTTGATAGTTTATTATAATTTGAAATATCTTTTAGCGTTTAGTGGCTTGTAGATAAATAATAAACAAATAAAAAAAATATTGTATTCACAGTGCCTGTCAAATGAGTCTGACTCCTGAATTTTGCACGTACGGGAAAGTGAATCTGGTATTTTATATTTCCCCGGCTGGTAAATTACCTTAAATTTGAAAGCCTGCAGACAAAGAACCCACCTTTCAATTCGGGCTGGCGGCTTCGATGTCGGCTTGAAGATCGCCTCCAGCGGCTTGTGGTCTGGCACCAGCTCGAACTCGATTCCGGCCAAATAGAGGTAAAACCTCTCAACCGCTCAAACTAATGCCAAGCTCTCCTTCTCCGTCTGCGAGTACCGCCTTTCTACTGCGGATAGGTTCTTGCTCGCGAAAGATATGACCTGGGGAGTCTCGCCTTGGAATTGCAACAACACTGCACCCAAAGCCACTGGACTTGCATCAGCTACTAATCGTGTCCTACTCTTGATATTAAAGTATGAGAGCGAAGGCAAGCGACTTCTTCAAATTCTGAAATGCCCGATCCTGATTTTCGCCCCAAACGAATAGAGTGTCTTTATTTATCAGCACTCTCAGCGGTTCCGTAGTACCGGCTAGGTCCGGAATAAACTTGCCGAAATAGGATACCAAGCCCAAGAAAGATCTCATCTCCTCTTTGCTATTTGGTGGTCGAAAATCTAATATAGTCTTAACTTTCTCTGGGTCCGCGCTAAATCCTGTTGGTTCTAATGCTATGACCTAAAAACTTCAGCTATTTAACCCTCCAACTACACTTTTCCTTATTTAGGGTCAAGTTCATTTCTTGGAAGATGTGTAGTACCCTTTTCAATTCCTTGTCATGTTCTTCTTCTTTCCGCCCAAACAAAATAACATCATCTAAATAGTTAACAGTGTTCCTACAAGGAGCTAACATGGTTTCCATAGTGCGTTGAAATATTTCGGGTGCTGAGTTTACCCCAACCAATAATCCTTTATAGCGAAATAATCCCCTGTGTGTTATAAACGTCGACGGCGACTCTCCTCATCCAGCTCTAATTGATGGTATGCGGTTTTTAAATCTAATCTAGATAACTATGCAAACCCTTTTAAATTTGTCATCAGAAACTCAAATGTGGGGGATTTCTTTGAATACGATCTCGATCGGCGAAATCCAAGGGCTTGGACCAACAGCTGGTTCAATGATATCTTGTTCACTAGCCTCTCTTAGCTTCTCATCACATTTCTTTTCAAGAGCTGATGCAATCCTACGTAGTAGTTGCTGTATTGGTTCAATGTTCTTATTAGTTGCCAGCTGTATTTTGATGCCCTTGATCTTTGGAAAAGGTTGAACTTCCTGTACTTGATAAATGTCTAAGTCTAGTTTTAACACCTTCAACCGTATAGCTGTTTCCCATCCGAGCAAAGATTGCCTCCCATTTCTGATAACATAAAACGTTGAAACGATCTCAGTTTTTCCATACACATTTGTAGGCGCTTCGATCACTAGTAAGGTCTCTAACAATTCTTTCTTATGCTGGATAAGCCCGGCACTGGTTTCTCGTCTCGCGAACATTCCACAGCATCAAAGAACTCCTATATAGCTGTTCCCAATCACTCTCTCCCAGTAAGTTTAATCGTGAGCCAGAGCCGATGACCATTGATATCTTCGAGCCTCCGATAAAACAATCAATGTTCCCGTTTGCTGTTGAGTCCATATCCTCTCCTATTTGACAACAATCATGCTCCCTCGATTGAGACCTCTGGTTCCCTTGATGGTTATCAAGTTCTTCCTCCACATGTGGAATGTTTGTTGGTCCAGGCCTACGTCGTTTAACGTCCGTTTTATCATCCCTCGTGTTTTTGCGTTTACCTTTTCCTGTCTTGCATTTTAGGGCGAAATGACGAAGGTACCCACATTTCCTGCAATTTTTGTTTTTTTTTTTTTGGCTGGGCACAAGTAGCTATTTCCCGTATTGCCACGTCGTCCACATCTTAGGCAATCTTCACTACCTCTGAAATCGTTTGCCCTATTGACCGCAATTCCATTAATATAACTTGTTGTTGTTGGTAATTGCGCCATCGTGTCCGTTCGGGTTATTTGTTTGTGTGCTTGACACATTTTTATCACTTCATCCAGTGAATACTCTTTTTCAAGCAGACGGTAAAAGTAAATGGTGGCACGGCGTTAGCTCATTGGTGGGGTGGGATCTTGCTGCCTCCCTATACACAAATGATTATCGTGCCTGGATCATAATTGATTTGCGTCGGAAATAGTACCCAGGAGGTAGACTTTTAATGCGTTTTTTTTTATAGAGGTTTACCCGGTAGGCCTAATCTTCAGAAACAAATAAATAATATGTATAATTACATATGCATATAAAAAAAAAAAACAAATGAAACAAAAATTCCATTAGCCAAAGAAATTCCTTATGTAGAACCGCCTGCACAAGAAAGATTCCACTATGCCATAAACTAACTATTAAATAGACCGTCAGCTACGATTTAATTTACGAATTTACGATTCCACCCACAATTTTTTAAAAGAAAATTCTCTCTTAAATCTCCTATCTGTGAATACGTGTGAAGCAGCAAAAAATTAGATTCTAAATGGCGAGAGGTGTAATAATATACTAACACTTAGCAGTGACCTGCATCGTGGGATTTCTACCTTTTTGAGGGAATTTCAATTGTTTTCACTAACTTTCTGAGCGTAAAAGGAAAATACGTCAAAATTGTGGGAATATCAATAATCAGACAAAAACACATTCAAACTACATTTCTCCTGAATATCAACGCACTAAATGTACATGGAGATTTGACTTTAGCAACAATTTCTAGTACTACAAAATAATCATTATAATGTTAGGAAACTGCGATTTTTATATTGAAGATTAATTTTGTGTGATTTTCTTTTCGAACAATACAAATACTTTTGAAAGTATTGCATAAAAAAATCGAGGTAATTTGAGTTTAGTGAAAAGAGTAGAATGAACATCCTTAGTGGGAAAAATAAAGACAGATTGCTAAGAACACTGACTGAGAGTTAGTGTACTTGGTGAGTTTCTGTCAGCTGATGGATGCGTTCTGAGAGTTTATATTCGTTGTTGTATTTCACCACGGAAACATGTATTCTACAAAATGTATAATAGCGAACGTAATCAACATAAATAAATAAAAGAATAAAATGCGTTTTTCCTTTTTAGTTCAGAGCGCAACCTGAACTGTTATACAAAAAGTTCGTGTTTCTTTTTTAGCTCAGATACATCAGAGCTCAAAATTTGTGTTTCTTTTTTCGTTCAGAACATGATCAGAGCGCGCTCTATGAGCTCAGAATAAATTGACTGAGTAGGCTGAGTATAAATCTGATTACATACTTACAGGCACAATTGACAGAAAAAAAACAGGATAAACAAAATAATTGAAATGGCGGACGAATCTTGTTGTTCTGGAACTGAAGATTAACCAATTTAATTAATGACAATTAATAAATATTTATTAGGGTGTCCCTTATATGGGCTAAAAAAAAAAATCAGAATTTTTTCACGCATACCCTTCATTTTTTTTTCTTAATGCCAATACTAACATCGATGCAAAATATTTTGCTCCTGGGATGATGTTAACACGTGCCGACTAGACAGCAAACTCAACATTGAAAATCTGTATGAAAAATTCAGAAAAAAAAACTACAGCCTCTTCGGTCAAATAATATAGATGTTGACACAATTTTTGAAAGGCTGCTTTCGAAATCGACTCGTCTACTTTTTCATAATCTTTTAATTTTTTCAGAAAGCATAAGTCTTGAAAGGGTGCTTTTGCTGCCGAACTGCACTGCAACCATCACAATAAAAACACAGACCTCGTTCAATCCGGCACTATCTTTTTTTGTCAATTTAAGTTGCGAGCGTAGCAAAAATATTTTTAAAGCATAAATTGCTCTTGCCATCCATCTCGCTTGATGCATTGCACCTGGGGGCCTGATTTTTAGTTTCTTATCGACATCTCCTCCTAAGAATATTATTGAAAGTTCAATAAGTTCGCCGCGGTAGTCATTTCTAACAATTGGTTTTCGTAGCTCCCCAAAGTAAAAACTTAGAATTTCGGAAATTTCGTTGTCATTAAAATTCTCTTTAACAATGTCAGCACCGGTTTGAAAATTGTTAGTGTCAATATTTTTCCATTCATCTCGAAACTTTTTAAAAATAGGTATTTCTGGACTTATTTTTACTTGGTGGACCTTCGTTTCGAAGACACTTTTAAGCACGAGCTCATACATATGATGCCGACAACCAAAAAGGACTAACTCTCTTCCTAATTCCTGTTCCAAGAGCACGCATGCTCCATTAAAGCGACCTGTGTTAGATGCAGTTGTATCGCAACACATAATCTGAACTTTATCATCCAAGTTCTATTCTCTAATTGCTCTAGAAACAGCATTAGCTTGTTCTTTACCAGAAGAATTTGCAATTTTGGCACGGATAGAAGTTGTTCCCCATCTTCAAAAGTAATAACAATATGAAGTCGTTCTTCCTTAGCACTCCTTACATTCAAGCCAGGTAACAATTTTCCATCCCAGTGAACAGTAACAACCTCCGGAATATTATTTTGAAAATCGGTTTTAATGTTCTCTGCCCTTTCTTTTCTAATCCGTGTCCGCACGCGTTGAATCGATGACTTATTAATTGGAAAATCCTCAAAGTTAAGCCCTAGAGCCTCCACTGTAGCCTGAAGTATATAAACAGAGTCTCTTATGCTCAACTGACATCTGTCTAAGACTAATTTTGGAGTAACAAAGTCCTTCCTTCCTCGTTTTGAGATTGCCTCAGATGACGGTTTAGGAGCAGTAGGAAGACCTTCGCTGCTTTCGTCGGAGCTTGTAAATATGTCCTGTTCTTCAGGAATTAAATCCTCCAACGACGCTGAAGAAGTAGATGGTATTGCCGATGACATGTACTTACTACGTTTTTGTTCTTCTCCTAATCGCCTTTGTCTTAACCTATCTTCCTTTTCAGCTTGTTTTTTATCAACACCCGCTATGCAGCCCGGTCGTCCTGGCTCTCTCTGACGCTGTAAAAAGACTATGTCTATTTTAATTTTTTGAAGAGCATCAGCATGAGCTGTGTGAAATATGTTATCCAAATCGTCCTGGAAATCAGCTTCTCGTTGTTTATGCACCTCCTGTGTTTTCTTTGAATTTTTTTGCAGTTCTCTCCAAGCTTGATACAAATTTATAAGCTTCCACAGAGTTGGGTAGTGATTTTGTAGGGATTCTTGCCTTTTCCCAAAAAATAGTACACTCGCGAATAACAAGATTTGCACTTTCGCTAACTGTCAATTTATCTTCCCGCATATTAAAAAAGAAAACTGCAAGAACTTGTCGATTTGCCGGTAATTTAGCACCCTTTATTTGGTGATTTACATCTCCCACTAAGTAAATGCTTTTTGTGTTGGTTCTTAATTGCAGTGCCATTTTTAATCGATTAAAAAAAACTAGTTTACCGTTTAAAAACTAAAAATGCAATAAAAATTTCCTTAGACACGAGCTACTAAATATTTCAGTGTAACTTGTACTGACATGTTTCGATCGAAGTCGGCACGGGTAAACATGATCCAAATGACCTAATTTTTTTTTTGGTTGCGTTTTATAATAAAATAAATAAAATAAGAACATATGCGTTAAAAAAAAAATTGTCGAAAAATAAGGGACACCCTAATATTTATATTATACATATATGTATTAAAAATGGCAGCTATTAGCTCAAGTGTGTTTCACAAATACATCAGAACGATCTGAGTACGCTCGGTTCAGAGCGCGCTCATAATGCTCGAGCTCGGTTCAGAGCTCAGCTCTGAACTAAAAAAGAAAAACGCCTAAAGTGTGAAAATTCATTCGTTGAAATAAAATAAGATATTTTTTTCCAATAATTATTATGTCTGTTTTCGTTTGTTGTTTTTGACAAATAATTATTTCACCGGCGAATGTCGATGGAAAAACTGCAACCATTATAAAGAGAAAAAAAAGAATATTAAAATTTAAAATATGTTTCAGGGGAATGATATAAACATTTCTGTTCGGGTATAATTTTTTAGTTATAGAGTTTATTATCGACTTTAAATTTACGGAAGCTCACAATTGCCAAATTTGTATGGAAAATAAAACCACTGTGAACTACTCCTAAGAGTCGAAAATAAAAATGTTTATTGGTAAGGCCCAATCTTTTCATGAAGATTCCGTTTATTAATAACAAAAAAAGGAACAAAATAAATTTGTTAGAAAATTTTAAACAATTGACAAAATGAATGAAATTACTTTCGAAATCAATTGCGTCAGCCGAGAATATAAATAATGTTAACGAACATTTATTTTCTTTAAAATGTACGGGAAAGAGCGAAATTCAAAATGTATATAAGCAAAATTTGAAATAAACATGCTTGCTGATTTGAATCCTGATATGTCTCACGCAGTTAAGTTTTGCTACGTACAATTTTCTTTTTATTCATACGAATTCATAATGATTAGTAATCGGATATTTTTTTATCTTAATAAGCGTTTCTTTTTACTTTATTTTTGTCGATGATTCATATTATAGTTCATCGATTTCCATTGTTTAAAACACAATTGTGAACATCCCGTACTATATATATTATCCATGTAAAATGGAATAAATCCTCTACGCCTATGCGTTTTAATAAATGTGGTACTAAATTCGCCACACTATACCCACCTTTTTTTTAGCATAACGATAACGGGCAATTATTTGAATTTTTTTCCAATGTTACGATTCCGTAAGAATGTTTTATTTTGTTTGAATTTTGTGAAACTTTTTTTGTTTTGAGATTTTTGAACTAGACTCTTTTGCAAAATGTAAGAGAATGTTATAGAAATATACCTACACGGTGGAATATTTTCAGATAAGGTAGGTAAGAAATTAACTTGAATATGCCTAGTGGGATTTTTTATTTTGCGATATTTTGAGTTAGATTCTCCTTGAACTTGCAACATTGTAACTGATGTGAGTTTATGTGCAAGAAATAATTCAGCACACGTGTGACGGATGTTGTTATTTTAGACTTAGGTATTTGAACAAGCTTTTTGTTTAAAATGCAAATGGTAGTATTTGTTCGCGCAAGATAAGATTAATTTTTCTTTCCTAGCAATGCGACCCCGGAACTTGGTGCCCTGTTCATTTGCACATCTTGCACATATGGTTGGTCGGATCCTGTCTACCAGATCACAACCCTAATGGCTTTACTTTAAACGCGTTAAGACTTCATATCATCATATGACAAATAATAAGAACAGAACATAGGCTCATATTACTTATCAAAAGGTGCAACCTACGTTTATTAATTGAATGTGTAGTACTTTTGGCTTCATAGTATTTTAAGAGTTTAAATGTATATATGCAAGTATTATTTTAGTGTGAGTGTATAATTAAATAGATATTCAAATTAAGAAAATTTTAAATATAGGTATTTTCTTCGCGTTATATGTAGGTATGTATAGGTTTAAGCATTTTAATAGGTAATTTATGGAAATATAAAAATTTAATTTATCCTAATGAATCTGTTTATGTTTTATGTATATGTATGTATGAGGTTGCTTAGATATTTAAGTATATAGGTATTTAACAGTGGCGTGAATTCTTGAAAATAATATATTTCTTAAAAATATCAATTAATTGCCTGAAAACATGGGAATACTGTTTTCTCAATCACCATCTTCGACTTCAGTTTCACTGATTGTTCTGATGTTATTTATATCTTATTTTATTTCAAAATAAAATTTAGAAAAAAAACTTTCGCAATCAAAATCAAAAGCACCGCACAAAATTGTAACCACTTGGAAAATAATACCTAAACGAAAAGCAACGTTCATTCATTCATCAGCTATCGTCGTGCACTGCTTGCTTTTGCACGAGCGTCGATGTAATGCATTTTATATTTGATCAATGACGCTTTACGGAAAGAGAACAGAACATATACAAAAGAAAGGAAAATAAGAATACAGCCCATGAACTGAAAACCGTCGCACGAGTTCACAACAAGTTCATCCAAGTAAAGCGATTTTATGTACAGCGCACACTGGGGCAAAACACCACTTATGCTGGCATTTAATAAAATTTCGAAGTTGAGCTTTGATTTGAACTACCGTTTTATTTTCATTGTAAATAGGATAGAGAATAAAAAATGAGAGTGCGACAGTTAATTGGGAGCACGTGTTCTTTGCCAAATCATCACAAATGGAGCATTTGGTAATTTTTTTTCATCGAAGCCAGACGTGTTTTTTTGGTTTGAGTTACAACGATCAACTGGGTGCAATTTCAAACAGCGTTTTATTATACAAAAAAAAATATAACATTGGAATCAGTAAGCTCAGGTGTGTTGATTTTTTTATTTTTATAAGTTATTTTTCTTTTTGTCTTCTTAATATGTGGTAACAAATAAAAAAAAATAAGTAAAAAAATGTATTAATTTTTGTGTTAGTAAAATATCTAAGCGTTTTAGGTGTGTTGGCCGTGACATGACGTTAAGTGTTATACCAATTTGTGACCAGTAGTTTGTCTTGTTTTTTTCAGCTATTTGCAACTTTTCGTACAGTTGACTTTTTTGTGATGTCGCTTTCGAAAAATATGGATTTTTTTTTATTTATTTAATTTTAATTGCTTCTTCGAACGAACACCTTCCAAAACTTTGTCGATTACAACGAATATACTATTATTAAAAGTTCAAAGGGATTAGACAGTCAAATTTCGTTTTAAAGGGAAGAAATCCAAAAACGGGCCCGATGCAGCGATGCTTCCAAAAAAGATATTAATGACAAAGTAACGGAGTTCAAATTTAAATCACGCTGGGAAAAAGCTTATCGGATGGAAGCAAATTTTTGTGAAAGCAAACATTGCATGACTTTAAACACCAATCCTTTTTAAATATTCTGTAAACTCTAAACGTGGCCGTCCAAAGGTTGCGTTTGAGATATCATCAGAGCAATGACTTTTTATATATGGAGTGCTAGTGAAATGTCACTTCCATACAATCTTTGCCCAGAAAATGACACAACATAACTAGCGCTCGTTGTTCTATGCGAAAAATAAGTGAAATAAAATGACAACCATCTTGGATTTCTCCATAGAATGCTAGAGCCACGTATTAGGCGTGAGTGGATTTGCCAACAAAATTTGAATAAAAAATCGTTTTTCACTGTCCCATAAATTGTACAATTTTCGTATATTTATTGCGAATTGGTTTTTTATATTGTTTTTCATTATTAATTTTAGAAATATGATGTAATACCACTTTAGCGAATATTTCAATCACATTTCTGATCAATAAATACTTATGATTTTCATCATATCAGAGAAACTTGAATCATATTGCAAATTGCAACCAATTATACAAAACTTCATTTTTTAATTTTAAATCTTTATTCAATTAATCGCAATAACACAGTCTTAAGCAAAACTATCTGCAACGAAATGGAAACGTCAGATGTGAGTTTCCAATTTATTCCGCTCCGAACCACTAGAGCTAGCGCTTATGTTGGAACCAACGCGAAGTTGTCTACTAGTAGTCCATATATAATAAGTCAATTCATCAGAGAGTTCAAAACGTCAAAAAACCGATCTCTTGACTTACTCAGCTGAAATAGGTTTGAGAGCTTCTGGAAAATTAAATGCTGCAAAGTTAATGCGTGATGTAACAACAAACCCAAATCATGCTGAAAAATGCAGAACAGCTTAGAGGGACTTAATTGAACGTGCTTCAATAGGCGTTTTTCTTTTTTAGTTCAGAGCTGAGCTCTGAACCGAGCTCGAGCATTATGAGCGCGCTCTGAGCCGAGCGTGTTCAGATTGTTCTGATGTATTTATGAAACACACTTGAGCACGTAGCTGCCATTTTTAATAAATGTATGTAAAAATTGAATATTTATTAATTTTTATTTATTAAATTGGTTATCCTTTAGTTCCAGAACAACAAAGTTCGTCCACCATTTCATTTATTTTTCTGTCAAATGTGACTGTGAGTGTGTATTCAGCTTTTTACTCAGCATGCTCAGTCAATTTATTCTGAGCTCATCGAGCGCGCTCTGATTATGCTCAGATCGAAAAAAGAAACACAAATCTGAGCTCTGATGTATCTGAGCTAAAAAAGAATCACGAACTTTTTGTATAACAGTTCAGGTTGTGCTCTGAACTAAAAAAGAAAAACGCCTAATGACTGGGGAAGAAGCTTTAGTAATTATACGATCTAAAGCTCCCAAAGTATTTCCTTCATACAATGTAGTTCAAGAGTGCAAAAAAAGTTGCTATCCGGAGCCTGAAAATATGAGTATATCAAAAACTTGTGGTCATGAGGTCGATTGCGAAAATTTTGCCCATGAAATTGCAAAACATTACGTTGCTATGTATAATTGGTACAAAATGCATCATACAGTTCACAAGTATCTCATTCATGGAAGTGAAATTATTTCAAAAGCTTTATTGCCTAGGGCAGCTAAGTGAAGAAGCTCAAGAAGCATGCAATAAAAATTTCAAAAATTATATGTCGTTTTCCATTGGTTTCACTCGGGGATCCACTCATTCTGCGATCCAATGGAACAACAAAACTGCTTCTGATTGAACCCACAAAAGTATTGGTGAAATGCCAAAAATAATCTACGGCGGCTGTCAGCTGACTTGTATAAAATACATAAATTACATTTGTGTGAGTGCTTCTTGAGTGGATTCTGACTTCAAATCGAGAAGCGAAATTCTCTTCTCAGAATCACCAGAAGAGTGCCAATGGAACGGTTTCAGAAGTGATGTTTGCGATTCCGGACTCTCCCGGACGCTTCTTTTTGCCCAATGGAAAACGACAATAGAGAACACCGCTCCCGAAAAAGTAGCTGGAAAAATACAAATGCAGATATTTTCAATTTGTTCCTTTTATCATCGGACCCCGTTTTAACCAGTCTGCAAAGAGTTCCAAAAAAAAACTTCAACATCTGCTCCAAGAAGCAATCAATTTGCTCAAATCCCTAAACACACCAATATCAAATCAAAGTGGCATTAATGTGATAAATAAGAGTGATGAAGACGAAGAAGAATACATTTTTATTTTGACTATTTATCTTTTTTGGTTAATGTTAATTAATACAAAATAAATTATATGTTCCTAATTGTTAATATAATATAATTAAACTTTCATAATCTTAAATATTTTGTTGTTTAAAAAAAAAAGTAGGCGTTTTTAATTGGGCGTGTCCTCGATTTTTTTTTTTTTAAATGTGCCAACTATCATGCTAGAAGTACTCGTGCATAATTTCAAGGCCATCGATTTGAAGATTCATTTAATGCCACCGTTAGTTGTGTTTTGCCCCAGTGTGCGGGTGACGAATGACGATGGGCATGAATACTGGAGAAATCTTGTAGTGTATTATAAGTTAATGAGAAAAAAATTAAAGTTCCGAAAAAAATATACCCGAATTGACTATCCCCAAATGAGAAATCCCCTAACGTTTTGCAAACGCAAAATCCTCACAGTAGATGACGATGATTGTACATACCGATAAAATAATTTCAAAACGACCGAATATCGGCAAAATGGAATATTTACAATTTATATCACATAACATATCATTATGTTAAGAAGTTCTTATTTTTGTAGTTTTTTCTTTCTTTTTGTTATATTTTTTGAATTTAAGTTGTAATATTATATTAGTTATTATCTTGAATATAATTGAAAAATGAGTTACAATTTTAATTTATAAAATCCTTAAACATAGATTCCCAATCACAAAATCCTTAAACATAGATTCCCAATATTTCGAGTGTATCTAAGAATTGATGTTTGATTTTGTGATTGGGGATTTTGGATTTGGGGATTTTGGGTTTGGGGATATTGACTTGGTAATTTTAGTTTTGAAGTTTTCGTACCCAACCCTTGAAAGTCAAGTTTGCCTCTTTCAAACAGTCAGCAACTTTACCTAGCATGGAAATGTGTGATTCAAAGTCTTTGGAAATAATCAGAAGATCGTCAAGGTACACGAAAACTTGTTCCCTAAGTGCGCTGGGGACCCCCTTATCCATTAACCGGCACATCCTTTGGGCTGCATAACACAGTCCAAAAGGCATGACGGTGAATTGATAAAGCGGTCGTCCTGGCACAGGCCGTGTTCTCGTTAGATTTCTCCTCCAACGGGATTTGCCAAAACGCATCTTTATGATCCACACTACTAATGTAGTGTCTCTTGCAGACGGCTTAGCAACCCCTCAATGTGCGGAAGAGGATACGCGTCCTTCTTTGTAAGGGAGTTCACTTTCCGAGAGTCTAGGCATAATCTGTTTTTACCAGGCTTCCTGATTAAAACAATCGGCGAGCTCCATGCACTAGAACTCTCTTCAATGACTCCCAAAGAAATCATGCGATCCAATTCCGTGTATATTAAATCCTGTATAGGTGGCGAAACAGGATAATGCCTTTGCTTCCCAGGCTCGGCATCATTTTTGTATCGATAATGTGCTTTTCTATGGATGTTTTGCCAAGACCAAGCTTAGAAAAGGAAGGGAAATTGTCTATAACATCCTGTAGTTTGACCTTTTGTTCAGCACTCAAAATGGGTATATCTGGTTTATTTATATTGCTTTCACAAACCACCCGGTCATATATTTCGCTGATGATGTTAGGCGCGATTTTAAATTTCTGCCAGAAAACTATCCCTAGACAAAGAGGTTGTGAAATCGACAGAATTAGATACAAATCAAGACTTTTAGTTTGACCATTGTAGGTAACATTTATTTTTACTCGGCCCACAATTAGTTGAGCCTTACCGTCGGCTATTTTAACTATCGACGCGAAATCGGAAACTGGTAATTTTAAACTCCCTATGAACTCCAAACAGTTACTTCCTAAACATGAGATGGTCGCACTACTGTCCAAAAGTCCTGTGATCTCCTTTCCGGAAATTTCGATGGTGGCATATGGTCGAGGATCGAAGTTTGAACTCAATACACAGCTGCTGATCATTGATTTATAAAATTGTCGCTTTTTGTGTCGACCGCGAAGTTTCTGCAATTTGCTTGAAGTATTCGCTTTAAGATTAAACATTTTTGATCGCAACTCTGTATATAGTGTCGAGCGCTCATCATATGGTAGGTTACGAAATTGATTTCGTTTAAGCTGGTTAATATGGGTCAAATTAGATTTATTTGAAAATCTTTGTAAGTCAGTATAGGGTTTAATATTTAAATAGAATGGAAAGTCTGGGTAAGTATTTGTAGAAACAACTACTTTGGTAATTCGGGAAGTATCTGTGTCGAACAAGACAAGTTCAAGTTCGGCTTGAAATTTTCCCGACGCGGCTACAGTTTGTGCAACTCAGCACTGTTACAGCGATAACAAAACAATTTCGTTACGGGTGACCGACAGTTTATGTGTCCTAACTTCTTGCAATTAAAACACTTAATTGTTTTGGAAGTGTTAGTGTTGACACCTATGTCAACTTACTCACTCACTATTTCCAGTTTGTGGACTCTAAAGGGAATATTACGATTCTGAGTCTAATGAGCAAACGGCCTTAAGTTGGCTTTTGAAATGTAAAACAGAATTGAAAAAATATTCAAATGGTTCTTGAGGATGCTGTTTACGGTCCATTATTTGTTTGATAAAGTCGAAGTTGTTTGAAAAGGGCTTGGCGGAGAGTCGACCAATCACCTCTGAGATTATTTCGCAGATGCTGCCAAAACCAGTCCTGAGAAGTACCTGCCACCAAATGATGAAAGTTTTTGATAACGTCTCCCCAAGAACAGTTGTGATTGCTCTTCAGTACCTCAACTCTATACACGAAGTTTTCGATGGATATTCCTTTTAATTTTACACCCCATCGATCATGTTGAAGTGAATGACTTTCGCTCACACGAACATTACTGTTCTCGTTAGTATACGGTAGATCATTTGGAAAATTGTAATTGGGATTCAAATTTAAATTAGCTCCATAGTCTGCGTAGTGATTTCCAAAGCTATTTCGCGGCTGCGTATGGTTTGGTAAATTAAAATATTCCTGAACATTGTTGCTATTGGGCAACGCTGAAGCCGCATCAATTGCATGGGTAACCGAATCTCTGTATTCATTTGCATTAAGCACGTTTGAGGAAACACTGTTTTTGTTGGCATTGCTATTTTGTATTAAAACATTTGCCATGGCCTTTTGTACATTAGATTTAATCAAATTAGGTATCAGTTCACCTAACGTAGAGGTAACAACATCTTTAATATGTTCGTCGAGTTGTTTCATCCTAGACGAATTATTAGAAATAAACTGTGTTGGCTGACTATGTTGCATAATTGGCTCTGATAGCATATGGTTAGAAGTGATTGTTATGCTTGCACTTTCAGCAATATTTGGAAAGTTGTCAACACAACAGCTGGGTAAGACAAAATGGTTCGCAGCATTGCTGCTTACCGTTTCAGCTCCTTTTATCGAGTTGGAAACAATTGGAATAGAACTAGCGACACTTGGTATGGTTTTTAGTGCAGTTGGCATAACTGCAGCGGTTGTAAATACAACATTCACTAAAGCCTGAGAGAGAGTTACTATGTTAGAATTTGAACATTGATGGGATGCTCGGTTAAGAGCTCGCTGAAAAGAGCGATTAAGAGACATGTCTGAGCTTAATGATAAATTCTTATTATTAGCTCTTTCGCGTGACTGTCGAACGGGTCGTGTGTTGTTGCCAAAATCAGATTAGCAACGACGAGAAGTATTATGCCGCAAATTATACGTGTTCTGATTATAGGCAAGAACAATTTCACTCTGTGTGGGTATCTTCTTCGGCACTGCTCGCTTTGATGAGATGTTTTTACTAATTACGGAAAGAGAAAGGCTAAGAAATGCGTAAAGTAATGGCCAAAGCATGCAAACCACACCATATTTCGATGCTCTTATTTCCTCCATTGTTCACCGCGTCCTGGAAAATTAAGGACATGAAATGATTCAAAGCATAATCAACCCCAATTCAAATCAATTCGCTGGTACAGACCAGGCTATTGCCCCAGAGCATCGGAAAGGCTAAACGAATTAGATAGCATATCGGACGTAGCCCAATGTCTGAAGGATTTCTCGGGAGACCCAGAAGAATTCAGCTCCTGGAAGAAAAGTGTGGATAGGATATTACAGATATACGAACCTCTGAAAGGGACTCGTTATATACGCAATAAATTAATCGGAAGTGTCGATATCGCTCTAGAGTCTTACAATACGCTAGATTGGACAGGTATGTCCAAGTACCTTGTCATGCACTATGCTGACAAACGAGATCTGAGTACGCTAGGGTACCAGATGCAATCAATAGTTCAAGGTTACAACACCACCCAAAGGTTCTATCATGTCGGCATTACATTTATGCCTAAAATTAGAAAAACAAATTGTCCGCTCTCACCAGACTCAAAATACCCACAAATCATTCCACAAACAGATTCGAAATCCAATTCAACAAAGACCACCATACAATCCTACGAACAAATTATATTCGACCAGTACAGACGAGGCCCCTTTACAACCCTAGGCCCATGCCAAACAACCACTATATGGGGAATAATATCAGAAGTCCATACCAATATCCAAATCAATTTCAAAATCAATATCCCCAAAGGCCCCAAATGAAAGCAGAACCTTTAACTCAAGGACCTTTTGCGCAACTACGACAGGTACACCAACAGAATAGAAACCAATTTCGACCAGATACTCATATGGCAAGAAAGCATCCACAAAAATTTAATCAACAAAATTTTCACGTGGAACCTTACGTTCAACCATTCGATGATCTTAATCAAAATTGCAATTTAATCTCGGAAATTTCGGATCTCCCTCATCAAAATGTTGATGCTGAGCCTGCTCAAAACGAATTGAGCGAATTTAACGAAGAGGCATCGTCATTTGACATATTGCATGGACACTAATTTAACAGGCTCTTCGTTGCCATACTTTGAATCTCGCACGAACAGCAGAAGCATTCTCAGATTCCTTATTCCCTTGTGAAAACTCCAAGAGAAAACGAACACTGCTTTCATACTAGGTCAGTAGCAGGAAGCATTAAGGTGAGTTACCATACATATATCAGTCTTTTCGGTTTGCACGACACAAGAATAAAATTCTTTTTGTACCCTCTCTTACATCATATGACAGTATTCTTGGCCATAATAGTTTGAAGGATATATCAGCGGTAATTCATACTAGCCAGGACTGCATGACAATTCGAGATCGGATTAATATATGCATTAAATATCAAATATCACAAGCCGTTTACTCTATCAGCATTAGAACGAACCATATGTCTCCGAATCAGAGTAAAGCAATAGAATCCCTAGTAAAAAACTACCCCTTACTTTCCGATGAGCCAAATAAAAAACTTACCTTCACAACTATTGTCATAGGGGAAATTCGCACTACTAACGAAAATCCCATATATTGCAAGTACTATCCATACCCGATGTCACTTAAAGACGAGGTGGATAAGCGGTCCCCGTATAACTCGCCTGTTTAGATATTCCCGAAAAAATTTGACTCATCCGGCGAAAAGAAATACCGCCTAGTTATCGATTATAGGAAACTAAATACGGTAACGATATCGGATCGGTACCCCATACATGAAATCAACGGAGTTTTATCTCATCTTGGAAGCAATAACTTCTTCACAATCCTAGACTTTAACAGTGGCTTCCACCAAATTCTTCTAAAGAAGTCAGACATAGAGAAAACCGCTTTCTCAGTAAACAATGGAAAATATGAGTTTACTAGACTCCCGTTTGGGCTGAAAAATGCCCCTGCCATATTTCAAAGAGCCCTCGATGACATCCTTCGGGAACACATCGGAAAGATATGTTACGTCTAAATAGACGACATCATAATATTCAGTCGAAACTAAGAAACTCATATAGAGAACATTCAAAAGATCAAAAGATCTTCAAAACATTGGAAGAAGCCAATATGAAGGTCCAACTCGATAAATGCGAATTCTTCAAGCGTGAAGTCGAATTCCTAGGGTTCGTCATATCTTCGAATGACATAAAAACAAATTCAGCCAAAGTTGAGGCTATTGTTAGTTTCCAAAGCCCTAAGACTTTAAAAGATCTTCGATCCTTTTTGGGATTATCTGGCTATTACCGCCGGTTCATAAAGGACTATACAAAAATAGCAAAACTTCTTACAACTCTTCTAAGAGGAGAAAAGGGAAGAATATCCAAAAACACTTCTAGTAAGCAACTTATAACTCTTAATGAGAAAGCAGTAGAATCACTAAACAAAATAAAAAAATGCTCTCGTTTCAAAAGAAATAATCTTAACATACCCTGATTTCACCAAAGATTTTCAATTAACTACAGACGCGCCTTATCATGCGATTGGAGCAGTACTCTCACAAAATGACAGACCCATAACATTCATATCCAGAACATTAAATGAATCCAAAGAACATTACGCGGCGAAAGAGAAAGAAATGCTGGCTATAATATGGTACTTACAATCAATACGAAATTACCTATACGGCAGAGCCGAAGTCGAAATATACACCGATCATCAGCCCCTAACCCATGCGTTAAGCAATAAAAATAATAATGCAAAAAATGAAACGTTGGAAGGCGATATTGGAGGAGTATAATTGTGAACTCCAAGTCCTGCTAAATCCAATGTAGTAGCAGACACACTTTCCAGACCCCCGCAAGATAGTTTCTTTAGCTCCCTGACCCCCACAATACACAGCGACGAAAGCTCCTCCGACGAACTTATCCCAAGTGTACCCATCAATGCTTTCAAGAACCGAATTTTACTTAACATAGATCAAATACCAAGCAAAGAATTCAAAATAGTTTTTCCCACATATTAACCGAAACAGAATATAATAACGAAAATCTATTACAAATTCTTAAAAAAATCCAAAACACGTCCACTACATTTCAGAACCTTCAGAATCAGATTTACGCAAATTCAAGTTGAAGACATACTAAACCAAGATGAACAAGAAGCAATCATAATTGAGACTCATATTCGTGCTCACCGGAACGCACAGGAAAATCGTTCCCAGATATTGGAAAAGTATTATTTCCCTTCCATGTCTCAAAAAATAAAAAGAATAACCCAAATTTCTACCACTTGTAAATGCAGCAAATATGACACACATCCAAATCAGCCAAAACTTGGAGAAACACCCATCCCAACCTATTCAGGACACAGTCCATTTCGGTATTTTTATGACCGAGAAAAAGATTATATTAACCTCCTTAGATAAGTTTACCAAATACGCACAAGTTAAAATACTAAAGACTAGATCTATTGAGGACATAAGACGACCCTTACGAGAACTCATATTTTTCTTTGGAGTTCCAAAATCGATCGTCATTGACAATGAACCTTCACTGAATTCAACCTCCATATTATTTATGATAAGAGACGAACTCGATATAAATGTCTTTACGACACCCCCTTACAATAGCGAAGTAAATGGACAAATTGAGCATGTTCATTCAACCTTAACGGAGATAATAAGGTGCATTAAAGAAAACGGATCCGAACGTAATTTCGAAGAGTTAATCGAACGTGCCGTTAACGAGTACAATCATACTACAAATAAACGGCCAGTAGATATCTTCTTCGGACGAAACGTCCATTTCACCCCGGATGACTATGAGAAGACCAGGAAAAATAATATCGAAAAACTGATTCAGAAACAAAAAAAAGATATCGATTACCATAGTAAAAAGAAACATAATATAAAACAGTATTTACCGGGACAAATTATCTATGTCAAGTCAAGGTCAATAAAAGATTAGGAACCAAACTAACATATTTAAAAAAGAAAGAGTAGAAGAGAATAGACAAACAACTATAGTTATGGAATCCGTTAGAGTTGTGCATAAATCCCATATTAAAAATGAACCCCTTTATTCTAGGTCCATTTTCACTATTTGTACAGCTATCGTACAAATTATGGATTACTCAAACGCTACTAACAATAAAGACAGGAACGGCTCAAATACAAAATGGAACCTTTAAGATTATCCACGAAATAAATTTAGACATCTTCCAAAGATGCATACACAAAATACAACTATTTGTAACAAGAAACATAAGCACGAATTACGTGTCTTAGTTTTTTATTAAAACAAAGTCCGATATACAGAGTAGGTATGTCTTTATTCTTAAACTACTTTGTACAGACTACTGACTTAAAACTAACAACTAACATAGTTTGCCAAATTCAAAAATGAATGGAGAGAAAAGAAGCGCCAAAACGAAATATTTACATAGTACATGTGTATTTACTATGTGATGAAGCAAACTTTGGAGACAGTCCCATAGCAACAACAGCTCTCTCTATTATGCTTTATCATGTCTTGAATGCAGAGAGTAATGGCACCGAATTTAGATATGGTCCATATCGTAGCATAATCATTTAATATGATGGAATGCTAAGCAAGCGTTGGAGACATTCTCATAGCAACGACAGCTCTCTCTATTATGTTGTTATGTTATGTTATGTATTGTTATCTTATCAGCATGTCTTCAATACTGAGAGTGTTGAGCGTTGCCGATGTTGGATGTTGAGTTTATGTAATGGGACCGAATGTGTATATTGGGGTCCATATCATAACTCCTCCCGTCGAAGTAGGAACTGAGGGAACCGAAGGTCAAATGGATGCAGGTGATGATGACGTTGAATTAGATTCCATAATATCTGGATCCTTCTTCCGATCAGAATGAGGACTGCATTGTTCTTTAATCGTCCTCCGGGGATTCGTCCATATTAAAATGTATCTGACTCATTGGTTGTGGGGAGGGGAAATGGTAGGATGAAATAATAGTAAGAGTTGGCTGCTCTCTTTGTTTTTTTTTTTTTTTTGTAAAAATCAAAATTAAACTAAACTGTGATTCAGTTTCATGTCAAAAATACTATAATGACAAATCAACAAGTTTCCTAAATTCCAAAGTAACGCTTTTTTGTTTTCTCTTGTGTGGGCATCTGCAAATTTTTAGTTTCGATTAGCAAACCTTTTTCTTTTCCTAACTTTTTGCTTATGAACTTTGCGTTTATTTGTGCCTACTGTGGTTTTGTTATTGGTAACAACTACATGATCATTAAATCGTGCAGCTAGCTTATTCCTTCTGTCGTCTTGTTCGTATATTTTCTCATTTGGTCTAAAGTCAGGTGGGTCGATTCGATTTTCGTTTCGTTTATCTATAATCTTGTTTTTGTATTCTAAGCTTCGGTCATGTATTAACTTACTTAAAAGCTCATAGTTTTTTGTATGTTCTGTTAAGTAGTCCTGTTCTGTTCTATTTTTGTTTTTTTTGGAAGGAAATAAGTTGTATTTTTTAATGTGGCCAGTTAAAATTTCGAAGGGAGATAATTTTGTTACGGAATGGATAGAGTTGTTATAAGTAATGACAGCCTCATCGACAATTTCGGATATGGACTTATTTGGACATAGGGATTTGATGATCCTTATTAACTCAGTGAGTGTGGAATGAAATCTCTCTACTGGTGAGTTTCCAGTTGACGTTTTTGCACATATGGGATGTAATTCTATGTCGTATATTTTTAAGAAGTCCCTAAAAACTGTAGACAGGAATTCACTTCCATTGTCTGTAACGATTTTTTGAGGGATTCCATGGTGAGCGAAGAAGTGTTTTAACGATTTCACAAGGTTAATACTATTCCTACTTGGGAGCAAATATACGCTGGAGAATTTACTAAACTTGTCTACTATTGTTAGGAAATGTTCTTTGTGTATTGAGTAAATGTCTAAATGTAATATATCAAGGGGTTTGGATGGGGTTTCAGTCAGTTCGAATTTAATAGGTTTTCTCAATCGATCATACTTGTACTTATTACATATCTCGCAGTTGTTGATGATCCGAGTGACGACATTTTTTATGTTGGGAAAGTAATGCTCTCTCTTCAAGTGTTCTAGAGTTTCAACTATTCCCCTGTGGTTCGACTTATGGTGATAGTTTCGAACTAAGTTCTCCTGTTCGTCTATATCTATCACATCATGTACAAGCACAGTGCATCTTATTAATTTGAGACGGCTGTGGTTGAAAAACTTAGAATAAGCGGATTGGATTTCTTTGAAGGTGTCATCATCAGTTAGAATGGCTGTTTGTCTTTTTGTATTTGCATAGTCTTTAAGAATTCGGACTATAATGGATTGGTTCCTAATATCATTGCTTTCTATCAGATATCTTTTCTTCCTTTTGAATAAAATTTTTAGGTTTGCATGTAATTTTAGCCTTTTTTCATTATATCTTATTATAAGCTGATTAGAGAATTCGTTAAGTGCTCGTTCCGAAATCGGGATTCCATCGTTAAGGTTTTCTTCGGCTGAATGAATTGTGGTCAAGTTTTCGGGATCATCTACATTGTTTTCAAGAGAAAAGTTATCAAAGTTGTTTTCAGATTGCACTTCAACCAACTCATTTGCGTGAAGCTCAATTCGAG
Source organism: Cheilosia vulpina (assembly GCA_916610125.1). NCBI lineage: Eukaryota > Metazoa > Arthropoda > Insecta > Diptera > Syrphidae > Cheilosia > Cheilosia vulpina. The sequence continues at coordinate 55,793,136 of OU744276.1, read as the reverse complement.
ATAAGGCATCTGCATTTGAATTCAACTTACCTTTCTTGTACACTACAGTGTAGTCGAATTCTTCGAGCCTGAGGCGCCAACGTACCAACTTGGAATTCGGTTCTTTCAATGAAAAAAGCCAAGTTAGTGGCTTGTGATCAGTTATTATTTTAAACTGTCTTCCAAATAGGTACGGTCTAAAATATTTAGTGGCCCAAACTATAGCCAATAGTTCCTTCTCGATCGTACTGTAGTTTTGTTCCGATATAGATAAGGTTCGGCTTGCGTAGCAAATCGGCTTATCAAATCCTATTGGACCTTGAGATAACACAGCACCTAAGGCAACGTTACTCGCATCTGTAGTAACGTTGAAAGGCCTGGAGAAATCTGGGTATTGCAGAATGGGATCATTGCAGAGTAAGCTTTTGCAGGCTTCGAAACAGTTGACATATCTTGAATCCAATACTATGCTCTTACCCTTGCGCAGACATTCAGTTAAAGGTTTTGTTAAGTTGGCGAAATCCTTTATGAATTTTCGGTAGTAACCGATTAACCCTAGAAATGACTTGATTTGCCTAGTCGTTTTAGGAATAGGGAATTTCTTAATAGCAGATATTTTATCTGGATTAGGTTTGACCCCATTCGCCGTAATTATGTGTCCCAGAAACGATACTTCACTACGAAGGAATTCCGATTTGGTTAATTGGATTTTCAGGTTTGCATCTTGAAGTTTTTGAAATACATGTTCCAGGTTCTGAATATGTTCCTGTAGGGATGTTGAAAATACAATAATGTCATCCATATAGACGAGACATATTTTACCCTGAAGGTCACGCAGAACATTGTCCATGACACGTTGAAACGTGGATGGAGCGTTTTTAAGGCCAAAAGGCATGCGCGTAAATTCGTAGTGACCATTTTCAATCGAAAAAGCTGTTTTAGGAACATCTTCGGGTTTTACTTGTATTTGATGAAAACCTGAAGCAAGATCCAAAGTAGTGTAGTAGATAGATTTTCCCAGTTTATCTAGGATATCAGATATATTTGGTATCGGATATCGGTCGTCTATAGTCTTTTCATTTAATTTACGGTAATCTATAACTAACCGCCACTTATTCTGGCCGCTTGAATCCGTCTTTTTCGGAACAATCCATATAGGGGAAGACCAGGGGGAAAAACTTGGGCGTATTATTCCCTCGCTAAGTAACTTTGATATTTGCTTCTGTACTTCCTCTTTATGAATGTGCGGGTATCGGTATGATTTCGCGTAAATAGGGACGTTATCTTTGGTCTTTATTTCGTGTTTAATATTATTTGAGAACGTTAAATTCTGCCCATCTTTAAAGAAAATGTGTTCGTATTTTCGACATAAGGTCAGAATCTCCTTTTTCTCTTCCGAATTCAAGTGATCAGTGCAGATGAGTTCAGATATATTCGAGTGATTCAAATTTCCCTCATTATGAATTGATAAATTATGAATTTCCAAAAACTCATTCTCGTTTACAAGTTCGGCTTTTACAGGTTGTTCGACAATGAACGTTTGCGATGAATTAGAACTATTCACCACTTCTACTAGAGAATACCATTTGCATGAACGGTAAATGCCCTCTGATATAGTTAGATGTTGCGCTATCTGTACTGGTTTTATGTAGATCGTACCTTTCTCGATATCAACCGGCAGACTAACAATAATTTTGGTCAAACCCGGAACAGTGAACGATTTTGACATCAGGTTGGGTTTATAGCTTAAGCAAATACTAGTATTGCTATTTTCTAAAACTGAATTTTTCAAGTCTATGCTCATACCCAAATCCTTTAGCATTTCTGTGCCAATAAGGCCATCGAAATAACTATGAAACTTGAAAATCAGAAAAGAAAGTTGAATGTCCGTATTTAATTCCGGTAATCCATTCAAAATTACCTCTTGGTTAAGAACCTTAGTCCCAAAAATTGTTTTGATTTCAATTGGGTATATTAAATTAATATTTTCGTTTACAACTGTGTCTGGTCTTATGAAAGATTTGTTGCTGCCAGTATCAATTAAAAATTTCAGTGGTTGGTTATTTAGACTCTGTATTGTTATATATGGTAAAAGATTGGAATTATAATTGTTGATATCTAGGTATCCTATTGATTCTCCGAGGCTGGTAATGGAAAATTTGAGTCATCTATCTGGTTGATACCATGTTGAAATGAGTCATGAGTATCTAAATTTTGGCAATAATCAGTATTCTCATGAGATTGAAATGTAGGCAAATGGTTTGTGTTATAAGGGGTATAGCTTGGTTGTTGGTTATAATATTCTGATTCCGTTGCTCCAGGAGCATAGCCACTGCTGCTGCCCTCAATATTATACAAATTATTGTGCCTTGAATTTTGTGGGACATTGTTAGGGGTACCACTAACATTTCTGTTGGAATTGCCACTGTAAGTATCCATTGGCTCGGGTGGGGGAATTTGTCTGTGGGCTGAATACCTATTACTATTGTAGGATGAGTGTTGTCGGCTTTGTGGATATGAGTTATTATAGTTAGTGTTATGGTAAGTTTGTTGAAAATTGTTAGGATAATTTAAGGGTGTCTGTTGTACAATACTATTTACTGGGCTATGTTTCGGGAGTGTCTGGAGATTGGTTGGGATGAAAGAATTACGGATATTGTTGTGAGTTGGTCTATTTTGGTAGTTATTGTAAGGTGGTCTATTTGTGATTCTGTTATATGAGAGTATTTGTGGTGCACAATGAGGGTGTTGGAAATAATGGCAATTTTGTTCCTGAAGACAAAAGTGATACGCTTCAGAAAGTTTTTTTGGTCTCATCGATCTTACAGTGGAGCCTAATGGTTCTCTAAGCCCTGACAAAAACGTGTTTAAGGACATTTCCTCGTACAAATTTAGTTTAGCTGTAATAACATTTCTATCGGTTTCGTGAACTTTCACATGGTTTGTCATTGCTGACAAAATGTCAATTATTTTTGAATAAAAACACTCAAGAGTGCTTTGATTCTGCCTTATTTGGTGAAGGTCACGAATTAAGCTTGTCTCGTTTCTTTTATCCGAGTAGTGTATTATTAAATTATTTTTAATCTCATCCCAATTTATTGCTGTCCCATATAAATTGAGTACCTCGTTTGCTTGTCCAATAATTTTATTTCGAATGGCTCTCAAAATAATTTTTTGATAAGTTGAACCTTCTAACTGAGGCATGAGACTAAGAATTTCGTCAACATTTGTTAAAAAGTCGTATAATAATCTGGGGTTTCCATCAAATGATGGCAAATCCTTAACGGCATCGGGAATCCGCAATGAATTAAAAATGTCTACCGCTATCGAAGCTTGGTTTAACGGATCTTGACCATAAGCCATATTATCTAAACCTGAATTTGCAGATACGATAACGTCGGAAATCAAAAAACGCGTGCTCGAGTTTTTAACTTCACTACTATTAATTAAATTACAATTTAAACTAGAATCTGAATCACTTGCTTGTCTATTTACACTTCTAGATAATTTAATATTTACTCTTCTCCAACTAGTACTATTCAAGAAGCCAACTTTCACTTTATTTTTTGTTTTTTTAGAGATAGGGGACATAGGAAAACCAATGAGCAGATTCACAAAATAGGACTTACCTCGTCGAGACAATAGGTGAACAACTACCAGTTTCTCATAGGTTCAGGATCAATGGCTATAGTTGCATCAGAATGATCCACTTCGATATTCCCTCGACGTTTCTTCTATGCTGTATTATCAATTTCTGCTAACTGCTAGGTCCGTGTTGGGGTTAAGGATTATGCTCCTTCACTTCGATATTCCCTCGAAGCGTGGTTTTCTGCTTTTTTTTTTTCCACCGGTTTAATTTAGCTACTTAATTAATTTCACTATATGGACTGGGGAAAAGCAACCGACTGCGCCAATTACGTGTCTTAGTTTTTTATTAAAACAAAGTCCGATATACAGAGTAGGTATGTCTTTATTCTTAAACTACTTTGTACAGACTACTGACTTAAAACTAACAACTAACATAGTTTGCCAAATTCAAAAATGAATGGAGAGAAAAGAAGCGCCAAAACGAAATATTTACATAGTACATGTGTATTTACTATGTGATGAAGCAAACTTTGGAGACAGTCCCATAGCAACAACAGCTCTCTCTATTATGCTTTATCATGTCTTGAATGCAGAGAGTAATGGCACCGAATTTAGATATGGTCCATATCGTAGCATAATCATTTAATATGATGGAATGCTAAGCAAGCGTTGGAGACATTCTCATAGCAACGACAGCTCTCTCTATTATGTTGTTATGTTATGTTATGTATTGTTATCTTATCAGCATGTCTTCAATACTGAGAGTGTTGAGCGTTGCCGATGTTGGATGTTGAGTTTATGTAATGGGACCGAATGTGTATATTGGGGTCCATATCATAACTCACGCAAGAACCATTATACCCTTTCCTCATTCATGATCTAAATATAATACAGAGTCATATTAACCGTCTTAAGCCCTACAAAAAAAAAGCGTTCCCTTGACTTCATTGCTAGTGCCTGGAAGTGGATAGCTGGCAATCCAGATCACAGGGATTTCGAAATAATTTCAAACAAAATTAACAAAGCATTAAAAAACAACAACAAACCATTGATAATTAATAGGGCAGTAATTGAAAAAGTTAATGAACTAACAAATGTTACCAATGCTGTCACAGAATGCCCTACAATGACACTGTCGAACACAGCCCCTCTGTATTGCCGTCAGCGCCATCTACCAGGAGACTTTATGAGTATACTTTATGTAATTGTCCCACTCTTACCTCAGTTCGCGCTCCTCACTCTCAAATTCTCGTTCGCGCCTTTTCACAAACTTCTCTACTTTTCATTTATTGACATTGGAAACTTTGAAGCGAATGGGAGTGCAAACTGCGGTAAGAAGATTAATCATTGTAAAATAATTGTCTAACATATTATTCCCTAGAAATAAAATCCATTGTTTTCTTCGTACATTCGTACTGGATTATTTTCGAACTCCCTATTCAAAGCACAAACACAATAATAAAATATTGGTTATTAAAAATCAAATAAATATTATAAAAGAGGAAATATTGAATATAGATAATACAATACAGCGGGCAAAAGCTAACGTCATTAACTCATTCATTTTGTCAAACCTAGAAATAGATATCGTAGAAAATATCTACAACAAGAAAAAGAAGAATTATTAGAATTAAGTAAATTAAAGATAGCAACCAACAGAACAAACATAATATACATAATTAGCATTCCACTTACTAGTATGGAAAAATATTAGACTATTAATAAAACCAAAAAAAAAACAGGCAATTACTCTAACGAAATTAACTTCGAATCAGTACTTAACTGTAAGAACAATATATTTGGAATTAAAAACAACTGTAAAACTTTTAATAAATTGATATAAGTATTTCATCTTGCATACCGATGCTGCTGAAGAGCCAACCGTCAACATGTAATCAACATATACCATCAATAGAAGAAGTATTAAGCGGAATGTTGTTCCTCAATCAATACAATAGCACCATAAGTATCAATAATAAAGATGTAAATCTCACCGGTTCATTTAATATACAGAATCACAATGTCACAAAACAAGCTGATGGAAAGAACTACACATCCAGGGAAGCACCAAAAGAAAAAAACACACCAGCATTACTACAACCTTTGAATAATCAAGCCAATTATGAAGAAATCCTCTCGGCCGAAATGATGAAAGAACTTCACGTCAACACAAAAAACTTCATTAAATTGCTAGAATCAGGAAGTAATGTAAAACACATTAGCGGATACAGCCTATCAATCATCTTCATCATAGCCCTTATAGCATAAAGCTTAACATATTTTTGGAAAATTAAACGACAACCATCAAGATTAACTATCATCAATAACCCGGAAAATGAAGCTAGAGACATGCCAGAAATATCAATCCAGAAGCAAAACCCAAAGCCCGCAATATCACAAAGCATTTCATCTATAAATCAAATTCCGTTATTTAAACCAAACGAGGACGTTTTAATTTAAGAAGGGAAGAGTTAACACGCTTCAAGCTGACATCGTATAAAGTATAACATCGTTCCCACGGATTGCGGCCAACCGATAGCCAACATGCTCCACACTGGTATGCTGCAACAATAGACAACGTGCACTTATGCTGCTGTGCTGAGCCAACGTCCGACACCTGAGTTGAATGCCGCATTCCACCATACGTAGCCGTTATATTATTTTCTAAGTTTAGTTCTAAGGTTGGTTTGATTGAATAAAGAGGCTTCTCCTCATAAAAAATATTTTTTTATAATATTAAAATTTATATTTAATTAACTTGTACACATAATACAACTCCGATCACTCGGCGGCCGCTAACAAGCAAAACTGCAACGAGTGAGAATAATGTGACGTGCTGTTTGGAGAACGATACACGATTTATGAATGGGTGACACTTGACACCAACAGAAAAACAATTAAGCCTACAAAGCAATGCCTACAAATAATGCGTATATGCATATATGAGAAATAAATACGAAACGTGGAGGGGGAAGACGGGAGCAGGTCATGACCAAAATATAAATTTTATTTTATTTATTTGCTGGTCAATAAGGTACTAGGCCTTTTTTAGACATGAAAAATTTGAAATTAAAATAAGTAGCATAGTACAGGGTGCCCGCCGGGAAGGTATGCTACTTTGTTTTGCCGCCATTTTGGTAAACATTAGTCTTGACAGTTCATATTTGGCAGTCGTGAAGTAGACACGTGGCAAATTTATTATGGAAAAATATTCGATAAACCAACGTGTTTTAATCATTATCAAAATCAATCATCGATTACTGTGACGATGAGAAAGTTACGTGAAATTTTTGGAGAAACAACGTGCCAACAAAACGCACTATTTATCGTGCAGTGAATGATTTCGAAGAAAGAGGGTCTGTAGGTGATAGGCCCAAGCATGGACCACAACGTACTGCAAGTAGGGTTGCCAGATTAAAAAATACGAAAAGGGGGACATCGTTAGTTTTCTAGGGGGGGACAAGTGTTGAAAAAGGGGAGCAACATTTTTTTTTTTATTTTTGAACACCAGAGTCAAAAAAAAGTGAAATAAAAATAACTTTTATTAGATACATATATGTAGTAAAATTTGGTTTCAAAACAAAAAAAAACTTATAGAGAGACAGATGACAGTACAAAACAAAAACGTAGAGGAGAACAACTTTAGCACTTGAAGCGAGATGTAGATCGTAAGTGGATGCAATCAGCTTTCAAAGATTTCTTGCAATTCAAATGGATGTGTTCACGGAGAATTTATTTAAAAATATTAAAAGGTATTTTTTACAAATTTTCATTGAATGTTTTCTTTTATTGAATTTTGACTTAATAAGGGGGACAGTGATTTGTATTAGGGGGGACAAACAGAATTTTTGTATGAAAAAAAGGGACTGTCCCCCCCAAAGGGGGACGTCTGGCATCCCTAACTGCAAGATCGGCTGAAAACATTACTGCTGCTCAAGGAAGTGTTCAAAACAATCCATCAACCTCAATTCGACGCCGTACTCAAAAGCTTGGTCTTCAAAGAACAACTTTGGCCACAATTTGCACAAGGATTTGTGAGACTAACAGAGGCGGACATTTACCTGATATTGTATTCCATATAAAATGGCCGACATTAAATAAAACATTTATCAATATAAGATCCATTCTCTTTCATTTAATACAAAATTATAAACAAACAAAGTAGTATACCTTCCCCGCAGACACAAATGAAAAAAGGCTAAAATTGAGGAAAAAATATGTAAAAAAAATAATAATACAGAAACAAAATGCAAGTACAAAACTAATTAAAATTTGAGCAACTGGCAAAACAAGATGGATTTTATTAATGATATTGTCATATTAATGTCAATTAAAGACGCACAATCATTATACAAGGTGGCGCAAAAGTAATCCTCCTATCAGAAAATGCTATAAATTTTGCGATTGGCCCCTAATGTCAGTTCTGTTTTGACATTTGTGTAGTAAACACATGCGAAATACACGTTAATAAACAATGTAACGCTACACTGCTCCAGAACGCGGAATATTGGTGACTATTTATTTGAGCAATAATCGGTCGGTGACTTTGGCACAACGTGAATTTCGTCGCAGATTTCCTAGCCGTCCAACGCCTACTGGTGAAACACTGCGACGTTTAGCCGCTCGCCTCGAAGAGACTGGCACAACACGAGATGCTGCCAGACGTTGCAGACCCCGGAGTAGCCGTTCTGCAGAGAATATTGCTGCTGTAGCCGAAGATGTCATGGAAGCGCCGTCGACATCGACCAGACGACGTGCCACGCAAATAGGTATCAGTCGACGGTCTTTACAGCGAATTTTAGTACAAGATTTGAAGATGTTTCCGTACAAAGTCCAGACGGTGCATCAGCTATTAGCTGCTGTGGTTCCAACAGGACGGTGCAACGGCCACAACCGATATGCTGAAGGATGCATTTCCCGGGCGCCTAATCTCCCGTTTTGGCGATTTGCACTGGCCAGCAAGATCGCCTGATTTGACCGCTCCAGACTTCTTTTTGTGGGGCTTTTTGAAGTCGCGGGTTTATGTCAACAAGCCTCAGACTCTTGCAGCTCTTAAAGACAATATCCGTCAAGAATGTGAGGACGTATCGCCGGAAGTTTTGGCTAAAGTGATGGAAAATGCCATAAAAAGGGCTCAAATGACAATCAACTATGGCGGCGGCCATTTACATGACATCATATTCTCGACTTGATGTAAAAAAAATTAAAAGACCTAATAAAAATAATCCACAAGAAGAATCAAAGTTTTTCATTTTTTTTTTAAATTACAGCCAAAAAACATCGGAAGGTTATTTTTGCGCAACCTTGTATAATAACATTAAACCATTTAAAGAGGAGGATCTACCGAAATTAGTACGAGGACGAGAAATATAAAAGACTTAAAATATCAGGACAGTAAATCTCCCCAATAAGTATTCTGGAAAGAAAAACAACTCTTGACACCTTTTTCCTAACCTCACGGGACTCGAGTTCAATTAGTTGTAATCGGGCTGAATAAGGGAGCAAGTTCGACCAAAGAAGACGTCTGAGGGCAAACCTAAGAAATCTTTTTTGAATAGCTTCGACTCTTACAACATGAGTATTGTAGTACGGACACTAAACAAAGGACGCATATTCCAAGAGCGATCGAACAAACGTCAAATATAACATTTTTATCCCATAGAGTTCGGTGAACAGCCTAGCATAGCGTTTAAGTATTCCCCATGCTCTATTGGCTTTATTTGTGATGTATTCATAGTGGTAAATGTAGGATACTTCACTATCTAACACAACCCCTAAGTCTTTTATAAAAGTTACACGCGAAATAACATTATTGTCGAAGGAATAAGCGTGAATGAAAGGCGAGGTACGACAGGAAAAAATTATGACCGAACATTTACTAACATTAAGGGACAACTAGTTTTTAGTGCACCACAAAACGAAGTTATGGAGATGTGCATTCAATCTATCAAAACTATTCGAACCAATGCATGAAGAGTATATTTTAAAATCATTGGCAAACATCAGAATATTGCAATGTGGACCAAATAGGATGATAGCCATCTAAGAAACACTGTAGGGAACCCTAAACCTTCAAGTTTGTAAAGAAGAAGCTTGTGGTCAACTCGGTCAAACGCTTTACTGAAATCAGTGTAAATGGCATCGACCTAATTACCCTTAGATATCTCACTAATAACAAAATTGTAAAAAGGAGAATATTAGTATCAGTGGATCTGTTATTTTACAAAACCGTATTGGTTATTGGAAATTATTTTTTTACAAAAAAAAAATTTAACTTTATATTAGTCTAAAAGGTGGTGGTTGCGACCATGAAAGGACAGAGTAAAATTAACTCAAATTGATCGCAGCCGAGCTCTAGACAGCGGGTCAAATCTAAATTAACTTAACAATAAAATAATAAACAAATACTATTGGTCGCTGCGCTGCCAAAGACAGAGGGCCAATAGATATTAAAGCAACATCAGCATTTTTAAATTCATTTGGGCAATGAATGCCCGCAACCCAATTGGATATCCTCACTTTTTACACGCAAACTTATTTTTTGAAAAAATTATCAGAATGCAAAATTTCTTCGAAAAAAAAAATTCAAATTTCGCGTTTTTCCGGATTTTTTCGACTTTTCTACTAAGAATATTTCTATTTTCCATTCGAAAAGCCGTACCGGAACAATTACACACAAAATTCCATAAAAAAAGTTAATTTTCGATTTTTCCAATTTCTCGACTTCTCCGGAGGGTTTTACCAAATTTTTACTTCGTAAAAACCTTGCACACGATGTACTGTAAGCGCGAAGTACTTTTTGATTCTTCCTTTTTTTTCGTAGGAAAGTACTTCCTTTTATGTAGAAACACGGGTTCAAGGCATTACTTTTTAATATGTTAGAAAGAGATGGGTGCTTCACGTACTCTCATGTACAGAAGGTATATATCTGAGTATTTTCCCAAGCGCCCATCCTTTCTCAGTGGAAAGAAAGTTATTCTTCTGTTAGTACTTCTGCATTTGCAGGTATGTTTATAGCATCGTTGATAGATTATTTTTCAAGCAAAGCGGGATTTTTAAACTATTTGAGTAAAAAAGCGGGATTCTTACGCCGAAAGCGGGACATAAAAAAAACATAAGTAGCAGCAGTTTTCGATTGCTTATCCCTTTTATTTTAGATATTAAAATAAAGACAGAAAGACATACAATTTTTTTATTTAATGAAATTAAGTTACTTTGATAATGATACAGTATTGGTAAAAAAGCAATAACTGTCTGTAAGTTTAACTGGTTTACGATGTGCGCAATTGCACAGAAAAATAATACACACCAACGCTCAAGTTATGACGCCGTCACGATTATGGGTATATAATGTAAATGTGTTGGTGCTGGAAACACATTGACCGTTGACGTTGTGTATCAATGTTGAACATTGTGATTGAACTATGTATGTACTATGCTATGAGTTTAAATTGACCTTGAAAATGACAAATGTATTGAAAGCGGGACTGAGAGTGTCCCGCGGGGGACACTTAATTTTTGGCTAAAAATCGGGACGTCCCCCGAAAATCGGGACGTCTGGCAACGCTGGTTTATAGGTATATAATACCTTAACTCTAAATTTTCAAATCGGGGTTTGGAAAAAATAATATAATCAGTATATATAGTCTTAATATTATTTTAAGGTGTCACGATCAGGTGTAAGACTTTAATTTTTAGGACCTTAGCTTCGGTATGAACTTGTGCCACCATTGAGATTATTCTTTATCCACACATGAAATCTTATTTGCATAGGCCAAACAAATTAAGAAAAATTCGGAATTCTTGAAATACTCACTTCAACTCTGCATGGCGAAGGATAATATGTCAAAACGGGATTATTATCGAAAATATTCTTCACGGAAATTCTGATTGCGTGTTCCACACCCGATTTAACATATATGGAAAAAACGTAAATTCTTTGATGCTCATTTTCATAATCTTGCCGCTTCGATATTTGAATTATCCTATAATAATAAACGGTTATTTAAGACCAACTTAATTTTTTTTTAGTATACCATTCTCCCATATCGTTTTGTATGATCGTTGCTCCTAAAAAAATATTATCTCCAATCGAAAATGCTCCGATAGATGGTTTTGCATTTCCTGTAAGAACAATATAGCACTCATATGATTATTCAAAAACACACAATAAAATAACAAATTAAAAGGAAATAATAAAAGGCACTATGTATTAACTTCAATATTTATTTTAGAAAATATTTTATGATCGAGATGTTAAACTACAATATTATATCTGAAAACATCCTTACTATATTCACCATATCCACTAAATTGTCTCATTCTTTTTAACCTATCATATTTCGGGTCTACCGTTGCATGTTTATACGTTGTTAGACTCTTAAAAACTAAATTTTTATATTATTTAATGCCTCTAACGGCTCTATGCGATTTACTCCTAAAGGCTAGTACGGACCTGTTCCGGAACGAAAAATCCCATATAAAAATGGCACAACGAAATCATGAACGAAAAATTTCGCTCTCCTTTTTCGTTTTGCTGTATGCAGATGCTGCGAAATAATGTCGGAAAAGTGGGTAGTTGTAGTAGATTGCTTGGTACAATTTTCCACTCTCTTTTCGCTCACGTTTATTGCCCGTGTTATTATTTACTATCCAAACATAAATACAAGGATCAAAAGTGCACATTTTTGCAATTCTTTAGGAACACTTATTCTGATTATCTACATTTTTTTTTAAACGAAAATGTTACAAAAAAAAAACACTCATTAAGAGACAATTGAGAGACTTTTCTCGTTTCTATTTTTCAATGTTAAAAGAAAAGAAACACCTATTTAAACTAGTTTTTATATTAAATTATTTCGAAATGGGTTGGTATAAATGTGTGAAAATCAATTTAAATGGATCTCCAGTGCAAGTAAAAATAGTGTTTTTTTGTGGGCAACTCAATATGCAAAAGAATAAATAGAATTCGGATTCAATTCGATTTGGCAGCAGAAATTTGAAATACTATCGAAAACTACATAATTCTTTAGAAAATTTTAGTTTAGTTCGCAATAGAAGTATTCATTTAATAAATTCCTAAGGAGTCTAAAAATTACCAAACTTTAAAGTGAATAGCGTAAATTAGGATAAATCCCAAATGCCAATTTTAAAATGCCAGTGAAAAGTTCGAGTAGCCAAATCAGATGTAAATAGCCAGTGCTGGTAACACTGCTACTTGTGTATCAGCTGATGGAACTTCCACAAATTATTTTCCACTGCCAGTCCATTTGGAGACCACCGGAAAATTTCATTCCGGAACAGGTCCGCACTAGCCTTAAAAAAATACCTAAAATTTTACAACCAAAATGAAACCAATCCTAATGCACTTAGGTTAGGTTAGGTTAGAGTGGCAGACCGCCTCAGGTGCAGCCTCACTTAGGCCAAAGAAGGCCCATTGTGATACCACAGGATCAGTGTTCTCACACTACCCGTTGAACCAGCCGGAGCTAAGAATGAAGCGTTGGAGGCGATTAATTCCTATATATATGCAAGTTCGCTGAGATTTCCGAAGAAGTATTCGCCGAGGTACAGTTTTCTACGGACTGACAGTGCTGGGCACGTGCAAAGAAGGAGAAGAATAGTCTCCTCCACCTCCTCGTCCCTACAGCTTTTGCAGAAATAATTTTAAGGGAGGCCCAACCTGAGGGCATGTCTTCCTATGATGCAGTGTCCCGTGATGACACCTACTAAAGTGCCTACCATGAGTCTTTTCAGTGAAATAAGATTCTTGGAGCGCTTGAGATCCAGTTGAGGCCAGATCTGTCTCGAGGTGTGGCACGTTGTGCAGTTAGACCACCTGAGATTTGTGGCGCATAGTGCGTTTTGTTTAATGAGGATAATGCACTTAACTTATGTTCATTATGAAACAGATTTCTGTAGTGTGTTTGGATGCTGTCGATCTCCGAAACAACTCAACCGATTTCAATGAAATTTTGTGGATATGTGTGGTTGGCTCCAGATTGAAAGATAGGACACTTTTTTATCCGATATAGGTGGCGTTATTGTCGACCTCCGAAACAACTCAACCGATTTCAATGAAATTTTGTGAATGTGTATAGTTAGTTCCAGATTGAAAGATACTTTAGTACCCGATAGGCGGAACTTTGCAAAAGATAAGCGATATACGAAAACGGGTTGTGGCACCTCCCATTGAAAAAAAAAAAAAAATATATATATGTAGGAGCCGTGGCTAACTGAATCATGGTTGGGTCAGTGGAACAGTGGAATTGTACACAAGTCCAATGCAGCGACAGCATAACCACAGGCCACGACCTACTAAGCAAGTGGAAACACTTCCGGGTCATGCTGACAAATACATTTTCCCGAAGTGGCCAAAGCGAAGTTCCAGGTAGGTGGTTGATAATATAGGGCACCTTTGAACACTTTTTGCTTCCAAGTCTCATAAAAACCTATGTTTTCCAATTTTTGTTCTGTAACTTCTTTTTTCTTTTAGAAATGGAACTCAGCTTTAGTTTAAACGCATAATTCTTTCGATTTATTATTATTTTTTGAATGAAGCAGGTCCTTATGTTCAAAGGTGCCCTCCCAGTGGGGCACTAACTGAAATTTAGAGAAGTCAAAAGCAAAAGTTATCATTTTGAACATGATGACCGAAAGCTGTTGACGTTGAAAGAAAACAATATTGCCAGGGTAAAAATTTAGTTTACGCTCTCAAATATTTTTTTAATAAGATTTTATTAGTTCTATTCCAAGGTACCCACGTTTCAAATGTGCCCACTCTCCCCTACTAATTGGGGAGTCGAATTTCAACTAACGGAATTAACGGTCATGTTTGCTTCAAGAATCTCAACTAACATTTAGTGCCGACGGTTCGCGAACTAATGAAAAGCGAATAATTTGAAAAAAAAATAGAGTGTACAAAAAAAAAAAATTAGATAGTGTATCGCGATTCGAGTGAAAAAAAGCAATAGAGAAGCAGGAAAGTAACAAGAATCGGCTCGATTAATTCTTTTTTTTTAATTAATCAATTTTTTTTCTCCTCTTTTGTTCTATTTTTGCTACCTTAATTGCGTAGGTGTAGTCTCCTAAACAATAATACGAAGAAGTTCATCAACTCACAACATTTCAACGACTCGCTGTTATCTGAACTTAAGACCATTATAAGCAGGGAAGTATATGAGTTAATTTATGCACAATTAAGCTCAGAGTGGGGACAGTTTACGAATCTTGAGACTTAGATGAAGTCAGAAGGTTAAAGGATAGTCACCAAAGTGAAATCCAAGAGCTTAAAGCCCAATCCAACCTCACTAACGTCAAATAGAGTTGCTGAAAAACAAGAAGAGGAAGCAAAGGCAACAATTAGTAACCCTGCAATTAGAAAACTCACACGCCGTACATTGCATGGATTCATCCAACTCAACCAAAGTTACGACAAAATAATTGCACATATTGTTCCCAAGTTTTCTGGTGCAAGAACACCAGGGCTATCAGGAAATGTGTATGATTTCTCTATCCATGTTAGCGAACACACCATCATCTTGCTGTTTCAATACTCACTTCATTTCAATAAAGACTTCATCCCCAAATTCGAAAATTTATACAAGTTTCGAAGGGAGAAAATTAAAAATCATTAAAAATAGAGGCCAAGAAAGAAGAAAAATGTGCAATAGAAAATATTTGCATTCAATTTAATGACATTTTCCACATGGAAGGGGACCAACGAACTAGTTGACGCATACCGATATCCTGTCGCATAAAATTAGAACCAAACCGGATGAAGGCCCAATAAACCAGAAGCAGTATCGTTTCCCACAATTCGCTAGGGATGAGATTCACAATGAGGTGAAGCAAATGCTAAACGGCAAAGTAATAGCCCCAGTAAATCACCGTGGAACTCTCCTCTTTGGTCGTCCCTAGAAAACAAGGGGTCGATGGACAAAAGAAATGGCGAGATGTAGTTGAATTTCGAAAACTTAATGATGTGGCGATTAAAGACGCGTTTCCTCTGCCAAGAATAGAAGATATTCTCGATCAGCTAACAAACTGCCGCTACTTCACAACCCTTGATCTGGCTAGAGGTTACCATTGTGCTCATTGAAAAGCAGGATCGGGAAAACACTGCATTCAGCACGGAGTTGGGCCACAATGAATTCAACCGAATGCATTTCGGACTAACGGGCGCACCAGTTACATTCCAAATTCTAATGAACTATATATTAACTGGTCTGGAGGAAAAGACTGTTTTGTCTAACTGGATGATATCGTGATATATAGTAAAAATTTGGAATACTATTGCGACAAATTGGTGCGTATATTTTCGCAGTTGAGATTTTTTTTTTTTTATATATACCCATGCCCAGCTGGCTGACACTGCGACCTGTAAGATCTATTGTATCAATGGGGAATAGTTAATCTAAGAGACGTGTGACCTACCTAACGAAGGTCAATAAGTCTTTAGTTAGCGTGCGCTATATCTGCTGGCGTACGAGTCTCTCTATTAAAGACACGTTTTTTTAACCAATGACAAGCCGGACATTCACATAAAATGTGCTCAGAGGACTCGACATCCTCCAGACAGAATCTGCATTCTGTTTCCGGACAAAGGTTCATTTTTTTGAGGTGATATAAGGCCACAATGACCTGTGAGGAAGCCCGTTAGCTTTCTTATGTTATCCTTACTGAGCCTAAGGATTCCCTTATAGGAGTAAGGCTTAATTAATCGCTTGGATTGTCTTAGACCAGGGACATGTTCCCAGTGATCAAGACGAAGTTGTTTTTCCCAATCATTAATTTGCCTTAGCGCAGAAGTCCAATTGACTGTGCAGTAGGGTTCTGGTCCACAGAGAAGGGATTCTGAACCAGCCCTAGCTAGTTTGCCTGCAATACCTTGATGGTTCGGTACCCACCCAAGCCTTACCTTGTTGTGTTTGGCGAGGGTTTGCAGAGCATCGTGACAGCACTTAACTGTTTTGGAGTTCATTGTATTGGATGCCAATGCTTGTAGGGCTGCCTGACTGTCTGAAAAAAATTGAATGATTGCGCCTTTCATACCTTTTTTGGAGATTAGATCAGCGCAAGTTTCGATCGCATGGATTTCCGCTTGAAAAACCGTGGGACACGTCCCCATGTGTATCGAGACTTTGGTGTTGGGTCCAAAGACACCAGCTCCAACTCCGGAATCCATTTTCGATCCATCGGTGTACCAGACTAAGCTTTTTGGGTTTAATGTTGGAACTCCATTGGCCCAACTAGCGCGTTCAAGTAGTTCTACCTCATATAATTTACCGAAACTGTATTCCCTAACCATAATGTCCGGGACGGAGCGGAACATGTCCAAGTTTGGTAAAGGTTAAGAATCTTCAGATGACCCACATGATCAACTGAATTAAACCTATTTTCTAGCTGCAGCTTAATGGCGCATCTGGCAGTAGTCTTCAACAGCCTCAAGTGCTGTTGTTGGGCAAGTGCGCATAGCACCTGTGATGCCGAGACAGGCAATTCGTTGAAGCTTCTGAAGCTTATTTATCGTAGTTCGTTCAAGTACTTATTGCTAAGAAAGGAGGTAGAATTCAAATGGACGCCGGATCACCAAAGATCTTTCGAAGAATTCAGAAAGGCAATAAATACGCCTCCACGCTTAATATATTTGGGGGCAGTACTGTCACAGAATAAAGTTGGAAAAGATAAACCAATAGCTTCTTCTCTTACGTTCTGTTGGGTTTCACATATTTTTTTCTATATGGTGCCGAGACGCGGGAGAAAGTCGAACAAAGACATTTGAATTTGCAGTTGAAAAAATTTGACGGAAATTTTCAAGAATAGCTACCGTTTTGGGAACAGTTTCGTACCGCTGTGCATGAAAACAACAGTTTAACATCGTCTGACAAATTTAGTTACCTTGAGTCCGTATTAGTTGGAAATGCAAAATAAAAGTAATTGCTGGCTTTACGGCTTCAGAGATGTGTTGCGATGCAGCTGCCTCACTTCTACAAGAGCAATTAGGAGACACCGAACGTCTAATGGAGAAACACATGGAGCAGCTAATCTTTCTTCGCCCAATACATTTGAAAACAGAGTCGAAGGTTTGCGGAATTTATATAATTGTATTACATCTTGCATTCGCTCTTTAATGCAGCCGAAGAAAATGAAACGCAAAATGCGTGCATGTAACTCAGTTTTAGAAAATTCAATGGTCTTTTTTCCGTAATACCCTTTGGATCTAAGAAAAAATCTCCTTGCCAAAAATTACAAAAGGTGAAAATCGCTTTAATTAGCCAGTACAATAGCAAACGTGTGGAAATTGAAGCAGTTGTTTTGCCAGAAATCTGAATTGACGTTCTGCAAGTGCCTGACAGTTCATGTTCAGCGCTCAAAAGCCTACGTCTTGCAGATTCGAATCATGTTCCCATCGCAGGAGAAGACGGAGTAAGCATTTTAATTGAGTCTGACTACTACTGGACGGCAGTGACCGGTAAACAACGCCGCATTACCCCGGCGTTAAGAGCTGTCGAAATTATGTTTGGCTGGACTCTGCAGGGAGCACATACTTCTGTCGGTAAGAGTTTAATTTCGAACGTTTACTTATGCTCTTCACCGTCTCCATTTAGCACGAGCTTACTTCTACCTATCCTGAGCGACAAGGATCTAACATCGTTTTGGTACTTGGAAGCAATCAAAAACTGGACTCAGTGAAAATTACAAGTTTTGAGGAAGAAAATAAAGCACTCCAAATCAAGCTTAAGGAAATGGACCTACTCTATCAAGGTCTTCAGAAATACCTTAGCTAGTCGGGAATACCACACCGACGAAGAAGAGTTAGCACGCGAAAGGAATCAGGTCCCTAAGAAAAGACATAGTAAGAAAAGGAGAGCCGGTACTTCGCCCGAAGTCGAGCCTCTAAAAGAACAAAGGCGTAAAGAACCGGAAGAAAAACAACTTCGAGCACCGCCTTCAATAAACGTTGTTGGGGTAACGGAATATAATAAGTTGCATAGCCTCCTTAAACGAACGATAATATCGAAATCTAAGGTTACATCTTTAAAGAATAATGCGTGGAAAATTAACGTCGATAACCAGGATGATTACCGGGCAGTGTCTCTAAAGCTAAATATCGATAAGCTCCAGTGGTATACTTTCGAAATAAAGTCAGAAAGGCCACATCGTGTTGTAGCAAGGGGACTCCACCCCCCATGAACCAAAGAAGAGGTTATAAACGACCTCCAAGCCAAAGGGTTTAAAATTCGTGAAGTCTTTAATATCATCAAGAAAGAGAAGCAACAAACATAAGTCGATAAGGATATCCTGGTAAGGCGTGGACTTCCGCTCTTTATGCTTACATTCGATAGTTCAGATAATATTAAAGACATCTACCAAATTAAAACAATAATGAATATCGTGGTAAAAATCGAACCCATGCGTAGAAATGTAAGAATAATTCCATAGTGCAAAAGTTGCCAAGGACAGAGTGCAGACCTACGCTCAGGCCGTGGCATTCGAACAACCAAAAAACGTTGAAATTTAGCCAGACCCTGTTTCTCAAGTTTTCTTAGTTATTCTCGAGAAACTTTAAGAACAAAGCAAAATAAATAAAATTATTCTCGATCGGTTGGTTAAGCTCGAAAATAATTCAAGGAAAACGCGTACTTCAAATATAATATGAATGAAAAACCAATATTAAAAATATGTACTTGGAATGCAAACGGACTTTTGCAAAAGCTTGACGAATTGGAAGTATTTATGCGGGAAAAGGATATTGACATTTGCTTGATTTTTGAAACCCGCGTAAAAGAGCGATCACTTTTAAAAATAAAAGGCTATAATGACTCCCACTCTTGTCACCCATCGGGAAACGCGAGAGGTTGATCATCATTGTTTATTAAAGACTGCATTGAACAATACGAAGACCTGAAGATAGAGCTTGAAACTATGCAACTATGTACGATTCGAGTAAAAGACAGTCAGCGTACTCTTAGAGTTTCATCTATCTACTGTCCACCACGCTCCGCGCTTGAAAAAAGTGATTTGTACTAACTTGCTTAAATAGCTCATACCAAATTTCATTATTGGCGGCGATTTTAATGCGAAACACACGTTCTGGGGTTCTAGATACATCTCGCGTAAAGGAGTACATGGAGTACAGTTGTGATTTCCACTCGACGGGAAAACCGACCTATAGGCCAACTGATACTTAAAAAAAACCTGATCTGATAGATTTTTTCGTCGTGAAAGGAATATGTACCAACCACATTAAAGTTGAAGAGAGGTTTGATCTGTGATCTGATCATTCAAAGCTTATTTTAACATTGAGCGTAAAACTAGTTAATAACCTAGAGCCAGCGAGGTAAAACAACTGGGAAGACTTTACGAACGAAATTGAAGAGAATGTTGAACTTAGCGTTCCACTTACGACACCCAATGAACTTGAGGTTGAAGTTGATCGCTTCGTTGAGTTCGTGCAGCTCGCCTCCTGGAATAATACGCCTAACCCAAAAAAACGCCGGCCAAACACGGTTTACGATATCCTCCAGAAATAAAAGAATTGGTCAACGAAAAAAGGAAGGCGCGTAAAAAATGGCAACAGAGTCGCGCTCCGCAACATAAAGCACATTTGAATTATTTTGTGCAATTTGTTGAAGTGCTATTAAGAATTTTAAAAATCGTGCGATAGGTTCTTACCTTGAAAGTTTAACAGCGGAAGATTCCAATTATTCACTTTGGAAAGTTTTAAAAGTACCAAAAGGCCCAAAATCCCCGCGCCGCCAATAAAAATAAATCAAAATGATTGGGCAAGGGAAGATAAAGAAAAAGCGGATGTTTTTGCCGCCCATCTAGAAGAAACCTTTAAACCGTACGATGGTCAAGCGGCTCACCACAATACCAATAGTGGCACGGAATTAGTATCTGATGATTTTACACTCACAAATGCAACGCTAAGGGAACTAAAACGTGAAATTGAATCTCTAAAACCTAAGAAAGCTCCTGGTTATGATTTGATCACCGAAGAAGTTCTCAAAGTTCTACCTAGAAAAGCATTAATTAAGCTTCTATATATTATTAATGCTGCGCTGAGATTAAAACACGTGCCGAGCCAATGGAAAGTTGCGGAAGTCATAATAGTTTTAAAACCAGGAAAACCGCCAAATGAAGTAAAATCGTATAGACCAATTTCGCTTCTTCCAGTCATATCCAAAGTATTCGAGAGGATATTATTAAGGCATCTACAACCGGTTATAGAAGATAATAATTTATCCCTGACTAACAGTTTGGGTTCAGATCAAAGCATTCGACGATTGACCAAGTGCATACAATTACGGACGTAATCGAGAAAGCATTTGAAGAAAAAAAGATATGCT
Source organism: Cheilosia vulpina (assembly GCA_916610125.1). Lineage (NCBI taxonomy): Eukaryota > Metazoa > Arthropoda > Insecta > Diptera > Syrphidae > Cheilosia > Cheilosia vulpina. Next base: position 55,772,215 of record OU744276.1, on the reverse strand, counting down.
CAAGCGTATTCCTTGACGTCTCACAAGCCTTTGATAAGGTGTGGCAGGAGGCTTTAAATTTAAATTACGACAAGTTCTCCCCGTCAGCCTATATATTATTTTAGAATCATATATCGGGAATAGATTCTTCCGTGTTAGGCATGGAAACGAATACTCGGAGCTTAAAGAAATTTCGGACGGCGTACCGCTTCTCAATGTGTTATATACTCGTGATATACCAAGAGAAGATGGCACTACCCTTGCTACGTTTGCCGACGACACCGCTATCCTTGCAGTAGGTAGTACAATCGAAGAAAACTAATGACTTGCCAATTTTTCTAAACTTGGCCCGAATACCATTGCAAACGAGGCCAAATACCTGGGAATGACACTCGACGCAAAGTTGAAATGGAATTCGCACGTGAAAAATAAACGTAAAGAACTCGATATCAAATATAGAGAAATGTACTGGTTACTCGGAAAACATTCCCAGCTCAGTACCGAGAACAAACTGTTTTTATACAAGCAAGTGCTAAAGCCGTACAGTATGATAGACTGGAATATCGTCTTATGAATTATTATTTTTGTATCATTTGAAAGTAATGATGTCCTATTTATAAACGGAGAAACCATTCGTATGGCTATATTCACTTTATTAATTGTTTCCTAAATGTAAGTTTTGGATCAAAGAATATGTATACAGGTACTTAACGAATGGTTTCCATTCTATAAAGTGGCCATTAAATCTTAATTAATTTTCGGGTGAAAAAGATAGCTTGGATTTTCTCTGCGTTCAGTTTTATTTTCCACTTGGAAAGATAACATTGCAATATTTCAATCGCATTTTTTAAGTTCGTCTCAATGTCGAGACCGAACTCATGCGAAGAAAGTATAGCGATATCGTCAGCATAAATAGCTATTTCACACTGCGGAAGACTTGGGAGATCAGATGTAAACAAATTGTAAAGGTTAGGACCAAGCACAGAACCTTGCGGTACACCTGCACACAAATTGACTATATCAGACGCACTACTATTAACAACAACTTTAAAGCGACGATTTGACACTAAACTTTGAACAATTCTACAGAGAAATGGAGAAACATTTTTATTTAACATTTTATAGATAAGCCCATCATGCCAAACGGAATCAAATGCCTTCTTAATGTCCAGCAAAACCATTCCCATTGATTTACCTACTGCACGATTTCTTCATATTAAATATTGTGAGACCGTGTAATTCCGTGAAGTTCCGTGATGACGTCTAAAACCAAACTATATTTTTTCATAGATTTTACTCAAACTACTAAGTAAACTAATTGGCCTGTAGCTTACAGGATCATACCCGCCTTAGAAATTGGGACTACCTTAGCTAGTTTCCATGCGTCTGGAAAATATTGTAATTTAAGACAGGCGTTGATAATAAATGTTAGGTTTTGTATTCCAATTTTTGGCATTTCTTTTAGATAACGATTTTTGACATTGTCGATACCACTCGTTTGCCTCACCTGTAACTGCCTTACAAGATGTTTTACGTCTAGCTCAGTTGCAAGTTCATTTGACGGAGTATTGTAAGTAACCCTATTAAAATAATTTAATGTGCTCTCTACAAGCGTAGTAGTGCTTGTGTCACCTAAATGTTAAGAAACCGTATAATTTTTCGAAAAAGATTGAATTGGCAACAATGACATTAGTGTTTCCTTTTAAATATAAAGGGAATTTGTTTGCTTTTAGTTAATTTAACTATATTCCAGAATGGCTTAGCAGCTTTATCAAGAGTCTTTAATTTATTGTTCCACTCAGAGTTTCGATGTGCATTTATATTTGTACTTATTAATTTATTGAAATATGGTATAAGAGTTCTGGAAATTGGTTGCCGATAGTTTTGCCAATTTCTCCTGCGAATATTTATAACTTTGATAAGTTCTAGTATGAGAGTCGGTAACTTCATTGCAGAGATTTTTTTTACATTTTTGATGGATACTACTGGCTGAAGCGTTAATAAATAGTTTCAGTTTGTAAATAGCTGCAGAATAGTGTCAATATCGTGTTTACTTGCAAAATCTTCTAAGTTTGTGGAAATAGCAGTTTTTCCTTTAATTCTTTTCGAAAGTTTTCCCAATTCGCATTTTTAATATCTGAAAAATATTGCACTTTTTCTACTCCTGACCAACGAAGTTTGCAGAGAACAGGATTGTGATCGGAACTAAGATCATCAAGGACAACAGGTTGTGATATCAGACTAGAAACATTCGTTACATATAAATCTATTACAAACAGCCACGAGAACTGGTTGGTACATAAGTTGGAATAGGCGGAAACATAACAAATTGTAGGGAATCTTGGAAGCATTGTGGCATTTGGTTTTTCTTTTTTTTTTAAATGTAACTGACACCGGTAAGGAGGAAAAGGAAGTGTCTATAGCGATTCGCTAAACGGCTTATCTTTGGATTCACCTTCCTCCATTGGTGCGAAGTGCAAGTCTACACGAGTTGCTTCATGGCAGAATGAAAAGGGGGCAATTGCGTCGACCCCGCCTTCCACCCTCTGCCCGGTAAAATAACCGCAACATTGACAATATCGTCTTATCGACACCGCATAGACAGGTTGCACCAGCAACATCCACATAACATATTGCTTAAGCGGGAAAACACCTGACCCCGCAACATTTCACCAGCAGGGACAGATTCAACAGCATACCAACATAATTTCGGAATATTATATCCACGTCCCGCAGTCAGCTGAACATCAAAGCAACATCTTTAATTAAACGGTTTATTGGTCAATAGGTGGCGTTCCCAGTACTAAAGCCAAGTTTTTTTTATATTTTTTTCCGGTCAAAATCATATTTTGTAAGTCATTTATGTTGAAATTATATTTTTATCGTGCAGTTAATATAGATCTAAGTCGTATGCCAAACAGAATTGATAACGGGCCTATTCAAGTCAAGGAAGGAATGCGGTACACCTTGTCCCACCACCTTGGACATCGGTGTGATTAAAAGTAACCCAATAAGTGGGGTAAGTGATTTAAAATATTATTTGAACAGTGATAAAGTGAATTGACCTATGCATAGAGTAAATTAAATTAAAGAGAATAGTACACTTAACGTTACGTAACAAATTTGAAATTCTAAGTTTGGTACAGTCGCTAAACGACCTAGTCATCGAAGTTGTGTTGGTACTGAAGAAAGAAAAGGTGCAAGAAATCGAAAGAAGGGAAATAGAAAGAAAGTAAAAGAAAATAATTGAAAGAAAGCTATAACTACCTAATTAATAAAAAAGTATTTGTTTGAATTTTAACGAGAAAGCTTTGCAGAGTTAATGATAGGGAATAAGAAGTCGAGTTATTTCAAAAATAAGTTATAAGAACTTAACTTACTCTTATACAGTAGATTACATTTATGAATACGAATGTCATTGTGCAGATTGTGGATATGAATAAATGATTTATAATTGGAGGTTGAAAAGGATAAGAGTTATTTTTGTTTGGCTAAGTTCGACGTCTTTAGAGTGGTTTTTCGGTTGACATCTTTTGGTTCCCGATTGAAAGAATGGTAAATATGTGTTGGGATTAAGTTTTAGGTGAGGATGTGTTGGACGCCATAAATGACGGATAAAGTAACGACATGAGGCGGAATAGAATCAGAGGAAGCCCCCTTAGGAGGTTTAAATTCTTGTTCGTCAGAGGTCGCCGTAAAATGAGCGTATCGACGGCCATGGTTACTGAACATCGGTTTTAGTTAGCCTGCTCATGGAGAGTTCCTACATCTTTTTCTTCTCCCTTCCTTCCGCTTTGGAACAAACCGTGAATTATACAAAAACTCGGGCCTCGCAATTAGTATTGTTAGGGAAGTAAACAGTTACGTGACGTGAATAAGACCATTTTTTTTTATCGATTATTTTGGAGATTTTCAGGCATGTAATAATATAGTGTAACCCCAATCTAGGGCCTGTGGCAAGATAACCGCCCACCGACGAGCTAGCGCGTGGAGGAGCTTTCATGCCCGAGCCACGGCAGGTTTAGACACCCCTAACTTGGGTCATAAGGGTGGATTAGGTTAGTGGAAGGGTTTGGTGCCCGAACCTGTCATATCACCTGGGACTAGGCCTTTACCAGTATGGGTGATAGTACCGGATAGGTCGAGTTCTATCTGAACGAAGGGTGATTTGATCATTAACGCACATTTAATTGCAGTGAGGGCATAGGGGTATGCAGACCGTTCGTTACAAGATATTGGCGACATAACAGTGAAATGTGATAGAACATTCCCCTAGGAGTTTGCTCTTACGCAGCCCCAGTCCCTGTGCCTGCAATTTAAATCACCTCCTATCAGGATTTTGCAGTTCATATTAAAAAAATGTTTAAGGTCATTTTTAAATCTTTGCTTGTTTTCCTCCCTAGTAAAGTCTCTTATTATTTTCCCTGGAAAATAGACACAATAGATTTGGATCCTTTTATTATTTCCTAATGTTATTTCGATTCCTATATTTTCTATGTAGTTTGTTTGAATGCAAGGTAGAAGCTTATGTTGAATTGATCTCCTAATCAGAATAGCAACACCGCCACCTCTTCTATTATCTCTATCCACACGATAGCATCTAAAATTTGGCGTGTATATGCGATCGTTTGGTTTTAACCATGTTTCAGTAACTAAACCAATGTCAATTTCGTTTGTGTTTCAGAAATTTACCAATTCAATATGTTTGTTACATATATCTCTGGCATTCCAGATTATAGTATTTAATTTGTTTCTTGCATTACTTAGCATTATACAAAAACTTAGAAGCTAATTGAGCTACTCTAAATTGATCTACTTTAGTTTTACATGCACTTAGCTGGGTAATCATTTCCAATATTAGTGAGTTTTTCCACTGAAAAAGTTCTTCATTGTGGTTGATGATGTTGCTGTTGATTCCGTTCATATTATTCTTGCGTGTAGATGGTGTTGTTGTTGGAGCGTGCTCCCAAGCTTTCAGGAAGTTGTTGGTTGCCACCTCTATCCGCTTGACAGTATGCGTTGGTAGAGGCGGGAAAACATGCATTGACATCAGCGGAATGTTGTTGTGGCTTTGTCATGGGGCCAAACGATTGACTTTTGTTACTGTTTTTGCCGCATCTCTATGTACTTGGTTCTCCTAGCGCATGCGCTATCTGTGGGGTTGTGATTTCTTTTGCAGTTCGCACATTTGTATATACCCGAGTTGGTATAATCAGCAGTCTTGTGATTAGCGGCGCAGATGGGGCAGTATGTTTTGATGAGGCAATTATGTTCACCGTGTCCGAACATCTGACAGTTGCGGCATTGTGTTAGTCTCTTCTTTTGTTTTCTTTGATAATTCCAGTTGATCTGAGTATGAAAAATGGACCGCATATTCTTTCTCAGTTCACTCAGTTTGATTGTGCCACTTTCCAGAAAAACTAGATAGAAGACATCAGTGTATTGTTCAAATGTTTTCGTTATCATTTTGACTTCTTTGCATTTAAGTCGCAGTCGTATTAGTTCATTTTCAAGTTCATTGGTATCGTAACTACCTAAACCAAACAGAAGAACTTTGAAATCTTTTTCACTTTTCAAATCATGTGTGAAATATTGTCAATTTTCTTATTTAAGTTTGTTCAGAACAGATGAGTATGACTCCATACTACCACACATAATTTTGTTACCGATTAACATCTTCTTAATCGAATAATCACAAATATTTAAAATTTTCATAAAAGTATGAACGAAATTAGAAGATTTTTGAAGCAGTTTAATTGGAGGTATAACTAGTTTTGTAGTTTAAGTAAGTAGCACAATCTCATTCATATTATCACTATCTGGCAAGCATTGCAATAGGCTCCAATAATTTGGAGTCTATGGCGCATCACGCTGTGCAGCGAAAAACTGTAAGTTGCCTACCAATGTATTGCATTTGAAAACGGGTAAATCTCCCATCTTTGTGTATACACTTTCATTCTTTGGCTTCAATGCTTTTCGTTACCACTTCACTTGTGTGAAGACCTTTGTGAAATACAGTCTTCAAATAAAGAAATTTATAATACATTTTTTGGTCTCTCCAAGCCGAATATTGAATCAGAATCTTGAAAGGAATAATTAATTATAAGTGCGAATTTAAGAATAATAATGCCTAGCTGCAATAAAGCAATAAAAAAAAGAGAAAAGAAGTTTGTGTGTGTGTTGTGCTGTTTCCCGTGTACGTGACGGTGCTGCTGCTGCTTGCTGTCTCTGGTTGCTGAAATTTTATCGTAAGAATTTTGCGTGCGGTTCTACTACAAGGGAGTGCATCGAATCAAGAATGCAATTTTATTGTTCAAAGCTGACAACAAACAACAAACAAAGGAAGTATTACCAAGCTGTAGCTGTAATAATTTTATATTACTTATTCGTGAATTAAGCACTTCAAATTGATATTCTAAAATCTAAACGTGCTCGTTGCAAAGGAAATGCAACGCGCTTTGAGAACCTTCTCAGTGAGATGACGAACGAAACATTGTACCACGAGTTCATTAAAATCGACGATGAAATACTCGCTCTTGGGGAAGTTTAGGCCGACCGGGAATCAGAGTTTGCGGATTTCGAGAATAGGTACTTGAAACTTCAGGCGGAATATACCCGTCTAATCTGTGAACGGGAAAATCCCTCTTCAATTCCCCTTTCGAATGAAAACCCGTTATTAAGTTCCACTATGATTAGTGTATATGCTTTCCAGAAGCTTCTGGATCAGCAAACAGCATTTTTGGAAAGGCTTAGCAGTACCTCGGTGGAATCGAGTGATACTAATGTGATACAAAAATTAGCGGAACAATTTCAGACGCTTAGTCAGGGTCCTACTACCCAGTCACAAGAGGTTCGTCTGCCTTACCTTCAATTGTCTAAATTCGATGGGCAATATGACAAATTTAAATCATTTTGGGACATCTTCGACTGTATACTGTCAATAAAAGTGAACGACTTAGTAAGGTACAAAAGCATCATATGGGAAATTTGCAACCTTGCAATGTACTTCTGGATTCTGGATGTCAAAATACACTTATTATACGTAATCGCCAGCATTATTCCACCCCTTCAACAATTTAACCGCAATACTCGCCAAGCCAGGAATGCCCATCAGTTTACCCTTCAGCCTATTTTCGGTCGTACTATGAAAAATAGAGATTCTTTCATAAGCCGTACTACACAAATGTGGAATGCCTTGCTCAACTCAGTCTGTCCTCCTCAATGCAATTTGCAGGCATTTAAAACCAATGTGCATCGGAATCTCCTATCTCCTCTATCCCAATTTCGTTAACGGCCGCGCTGTGTACTTCAAACTACACCATTAGAGTAGTTATAACCTCTTTAGCGCGTATCTATTAAAAAAAAAAAATTTACTGCAGCGTGTGCTCAGCGTTTAGGTCTTCCCCGACGCCCAGCTAATGTGAAAATATTAGGGCTCGCAGCTAGCAAAGTTGGTGTTTCAAAGGGTGCTGTTAATTTAAGAGTATGTTCCTAATACACCAAGGTTCATGTTGTGAATATAACGGCTCTAGTCTTTAGCCATATATCTTCTGATCAACCATCTGTTCCTATTTAGAGCAAACCCTGGACCAAACTCAAGTCATTGAGTCTGGCTGATCCCAACTTTAATCAACCAAAGAGGATAGATATTCTTCTAGGAGTTGACTACTTCTTCTCTATTCTTCGAAAGGAGTAGTTAGTTCATCGAAAATGACGTAGTGATTGCACAAAATACTCTCTTTGGGTGGGTCATATGTGGTTCGGATTTAGCTGACACTGCTATTTCATGCAATCTGTCCACACACGCTGTCGAAGTAGCTCTCAACGACGCTATCCAACTATTTTGGAAAACCGAGCAACTGCCACCTAGAACTATACAGTCAAACGAAATGAAACTGGTAGATATTCAGTAGGGCTTCCATTCAAGTCTGAAAGGTCTGTACTAGGAAACTCGTACATAGCTGCTGAAAATAGCCTCCTTTCAATGGAAAGAAAGTTTCTAAAGAGCACTAATCTTAGAGACAGCTATCGAAATTTTATGTCCGAGTACTTAGCTCTCAAGCATGTTATGGAAAAAATTCCAGACGAAGAAATAAATAAAGAAAATCTGAGCTGTATTATTTACCACACCACGCCGTGTTTAAAGACAACAGTCTTACTACGAAACTTCAGGTTGTCTTTGATGGATTCTGTAAAACTAGCAATGGAAGGTCATTGAACGAAATCCTTTTACCAGATACACCCTTGCAACAGGATTTGACAGCCGTTTTACTTCGCTATAGATGCTTTAAATATTGCTTTTCTTCTGATATAAAGTAAATGTTCCGAATGATTGGAATTCAGAAATGCGATCGAGACTTCCAACTCATTTTTATTATTCAACATCTACGACTTACTACGTTCAGTAAGTACGTCACCCCTTTCTTGACCTCCGTCAACTTGGCAGAGCACATATGTCAAAAATGGATTTTGAATAGCCCTGAATTATGTGTTATTTATGTGCTGATTTTGTGCTAAGTTTTTGATTTTTGTGCTCCAACGGTTTCCCAGAAAATCGACCTTGAAAAGTGCTCTGCCAAGTTAACGTCAAGCCAGCAGAGCACATAGTAAAATCGGCCGAAAAATAAAAAAATTAATATGCCATATTGTTGCCTGATTTATGTGCTTTTTTTGTGCTAAGTTTCCAGCTTCGTTGCTCAAGTCGTTTAGCTAGAAATCGCATTAGAAACCTCAATTATAATTAGCTCATATAAAAAAGTGCTAACCTAAATCCTAAAGACCGATGAAAATCGAAAAAAAAAAATAAAAAGCACATATATATATCTAATTTATGTGCTTTTGATTTCCTAAGTCATTAATTCTTGTGCTATCCTAATTTAGTCTCTAATTCAAGTTTTAGGTTTAGCTCTGTTAGTAAAAGACCTTTTACAGGCCTGCTAAATAATTTCAGTTGCAAGAAAGGAAAATCACAATGCAGAACGTCATTGTGGCGCCATTGTGGCGCCATAGCAAAAACAGCATTTAATTATAGAAATATGTCGACATTTTAAGGAAATACAATCTGTATTACCAGGCCCACAACAATTATAGTAGGCATGGGTAGAATAATCGCTGCAAAATATATATATTTCCATTGCGCACTGGTAGGTAGGCTCTTAAGTATGCGTGATTCAACACACATGAACCCATCCCAATGTTGTTATGGCTAGCTGGGTGGGTAGCCATGCGTAGAGGAAAAGGAAACAAATTGTGTGAATCTGTGCTGTGAGGGTGAGGATTTTCGTTGAAAATAAAGTTACCGTAGGCTGTAAATATTATATTCGCCTGGTGTAATAATTTTGATCGCATTGAATGAGGATCGACATTGTCGACAACGAATGCATTAGTGTAAACAAGAAGTAGGCGAATTTTTTTTACTGGCGAATTTTTACACTTTTAATTCTTAACAGGTATGCCAATTCCATGTTAATTTTTTTAAGCGAAATATTACAATGAATTATGTGCTCCAAGAATTGACACAAAATTGCGCATCGTTCCGTAAAATAATGCTTCATTGACCGAGATTTTTTTTATCCTTTCAAAGGAGAGAGAATGAGACGGGGCATTAAGCAATACGATTATAAGTTGTAAGAAAAAACGATAGACCTGTGGCTGCATCCTGCATATATTGTGTATGTAGGTAGCTCGCATGTTCTTCTGATCGTTGCTCCTATTCGTTTAGAACAAACGTCAAAGATATCAAATGGGTGGAGTGTAGACAATATACGACGCGAAACGAAACTAAAATTCTAATGGTACGTATATTGTTTATCAAACACTAATGTCGACGATTAGCTGGTTGCCACCTTTGGTAAAAATGTACAGCATTAGTGAAACGGTACGACAACTTTTTAGAATCTATTACATTACGATGCAAACATCAAATTTTATAACCTTTTTCCTGTTTTTTTCCGAAAACAGTCAATGGTTTATTTCACAACGAGGATTTTATTCTAAGAAAAGGAATATATAAATCGGAAACTAATTTGCCCAACAGATATCTTTCCAAGGCCTTTTGAAGCTTATTAAAGGGTGATTTTTTAGCTGGTTTGGTTTTGGCAACACCGGTTTTGACAGCTGACGTGTGTTTAGTACCTTGTGTCACTGTCAAACAGCTTCAGTTTGGTTTGCAATTTAACCATGGATCGTCTTACAAATGAACAACGCTTGCAAATTATTGAATTTTACTATCAAAATTCGTGCTCGGTTCGAAATGTTCATCGCGCGCTGCTTCCATTTTATGATCGGCATTCTCGACCTTCTGAGCAGTCTATTCGGAAGATTGTGACCAAATTTCGCACCAAATTTACTTCGTTGGACATTAAACCACCAACACGTTTACGTACTGTGCGTAGTGAAGAAAATATTGCGGCCGTATCAGCTAGTGTGACAGAAGACCGCGAAGAAGCCAACATCCATGCATTCATTCGTGAGATACCGGCCGATATGTGTGAAAGAGTATGCCAAAATTGGACTCAGCGGATGGGCTACCTGAGACGCAGCCGCGGTCAACATTTGCATGAAATTATCTTTAAACATTAAATTGCAAGGTTCAAACTATCGATTCAAATAAATATTTCATTCATTTTTTCGAATTTTTTGTGTTTTTTTTTTAAAAAAAGTTCTAAACCTCTTAAAAAATCACCCTTTATTAATAATTATTAAAACCTATTGTCTAATATACTTCATAATGAATTTCTAAGTTACTTCAATAAATAGTTATTATACTCTTGTTTATTCTCAATCGTAATATCTAACATCCCGGCGACGGGATAATTTAAGTACCCGCTATAAAGAATTTGTTTTAGACAAGGAAGATTTCTTTCGGTCTTTTAAAGAAGACCTCCGTCAACTTGGCAGAGCACATATGTCAAAAATCGATTTTTAATAGCCCTGAATTATGTGCTAAGCTTTTGATTTTTGTGCGCCAATGATTTTCGAGAAAATCGACCTTGAAAAGTGCTCTGCCAAGTTAACGTCAAGCCAGCAAAGCACATAGTCAAATCGGCCGAAAAATAAGAAAATAATATGCTATATTGATGCCTGAGACAGCTCCCCAAACCATAACGCCACCTTCCCTGTTGTGATGCCTCGTCAAAAACCGTTCTTCCTTTCGCAGATCATGGAAATAGTAGTTGAATCCGTCCAGACCATCGAGGTTAAACTTTTTTTCATCCGGGAAAACTACTTTTTGCCACCTCTTTCCCCATGCCATGTGCTGATGTGCAAACTCCAAGCGTTGTTCTTTCCTAACAGGATTTAATGGAGGTTTTTTCTTCATTTTTTTAAGTTGCAAATGTGGGGCCCTCTTAACCACTCGTTTAACTGTTGATAGACTTGCACTTACTCCAACTTTTTCCCTGATTTTCGCCACTGATCGAGCCGAATTAGAGGCTTCTCGTAAGATTGCTCGTTTATCTTGAGCAGTTAGCACTTCCCCCGTACGTGCTTTCATATTTTTTGGCCATAGTTCTCCTTATTTTTTAAATAATTATGCACAACCGATTTGCTTTTCTCAATTTTTCGGGCTATTTCACGCAAACTGTGACCGTCCTCTTTGAAAGCGTCGATTTTTGCCATTTCCGCGACATTTAATGGCTTTCCTCTACCCATTATTATTATTATTATTACTATTAATGCAAAACCAAAATCTCAAAGCACACTGGCAAATTCACAAAATTTTAGTTATGCTTTTTGGATAGCACTTTTCGAATTGACGACCGAATTGCAACTGTCCCTATTCTATTGACCCAATTTTAAACGTGCTGTTTATTAGTGAACAAAGAAAAAAATAAAGAAATATAACTGTTCTTAAATAAAACTCTCTTATTTTGCTCAAAATGTGTGAGCAATAAAGTAATCTATCATAACGGAAACTAATTTTTGCTTTTTGAACTAAAGAACTGGAGATTTAGAGTAAAACAAATGATGAAGCGGCTGTCCCTATTCAAATGACCCGCAGTGTACAAGTTGATATTACTTGCTCGTATACCTATAATCCAATAGATATACTTTGTTTTTTCTTTCTTTTCAAAAAATGTTTTTACTATCAGAAGGTAGATTACCTATCAACGTCTATTTTTGGGCACAACTGAACTATTAGCCTTATGTCATGGAGTGAAAAAAATACCAAAACCACTTTTATAGCAAGATTTGAACAATTTTATGTATGTAGGTTTGGAATTAATTCCAATTGGTAGTTCGCACATAATACCAATGTGAGCAATGAAGATGAATATGATAGAACATAAAGTGACAATCGGCCTTACCAATAACCAATTTTAGTCTGGCAGTTTACGCAATGACTTCACACTTTCCAAAATCCGTTTACCAATAAACAAATATAGTTGCCATCTCGGGTATTAGCTAAAGAAATCCTCCCTTAATGCAATTTTCAAGAGGAGCCCAATCACAAAAAATGATGGTATGGAATTTCGTAATAGGAACGAGTTTAAATACATTGTTGTTCAGCCATGGAACGTTTACAATTATAAACTAATTTTAGTAAATTGCAAATGTTTTCTGACTTTATTCGTTGGAATACAACAATGGAAGTTGCTTTTAAGTTTAGCAAAGACAAATTTGTAAAAATGTATGCACAAAATTGAAATATATTGCATTTTTGTTTTATTTCTTGACACTTGAAATATTGGCTTTCCTTTTTTAATAGTTTGCAAGTAACGAATGCTTATAGCAATAAATAAATTTGATGTAAGTTTGGGATCTTTCCAAGACTTTATCGAGAGTCGTCGCAAAGAGAATACAATATCTGTTCACTTAAGATTGGACAGTTCATACCTGAATACCTACTTTTCAAATTAAATATAAGCGAGAAGCGCGTGCTTCTCAAATGAAGCCAATAAGTCCACTGACTCTTTTTATACAAAAGGTATGTTGTTGTTGATGTGTAATGACGTATTGAAATTTACACATTTGGTGCATATACATCAGTATTAAAAATAGGTTATGTCGGTCAAGTAGTTCTGGTACGAACCATACAAAATCAATATTAGGCCCGTGTGTCTCTCTGTCTGTTGAAAACAGGATAGCGTCGAAACAAATCGACCTAGGCAAGTGCAATTTTGTGAGAGGACTTAATTTTATTGTCGTCAAGTTGATATTAAAATTGGGCTATGTCGGTCAAGTAGTTGTGCTACCACCCATACAAAACCAATTGTGCATGAATTGTATACAGGCCAGGCCGATGATAACACTGTTATTTGTTTTCTTTTAAAAGACTTACCATTGTAATTAATTTTAACTAATGTAAAAGGAACCAAAAGCTCTTCATCAAGGCTTATCCTCTGATAAACATCATAATTTTGTAAAATAACATCAGCATTTGCATCTAGAAAGTAGGGTTTAGGCCAATTTTCTAAATATAAAAAAGAAAAAAACAATCACAGAACTTTTATTAATTCATTCCATATTTACCAGAATTTGAAAATCCAATAAACGATATTACAAAAATAATTACAGAAACCATTTTGATCCACAACGTATTTCAATCAGCGCCGAAACTTCCAATCTAATAAAAACGTGACCTGGAAATTTATGAGAAATATAAAAAATATCACATATATGTATGTATAAGCAAATATGAATGACAAGGTATTTCAATTGCGGTTATCTAAATTAAAGTGCACCGATTGCAAGATATCATATTTCAAATATTTTATGTATAATTTCATCACTATCTAAGTGTTTGCCTTTTTATAATTAGAATACTCGGAGAATATGAAAATGGCTCAAGTTCATTAATGGCCCAGTTCAATTATTTTGGGAGTTTTGAATTACGATTTTATAAAATTTTCGTAAGCACAAAATCTTCAGATACTTTTATGAATGCATCGATGATTTTTTTAGTTAATTATAATGGAGGGCGAGAGAATAATTTTCTAAGTAAAGTCTTAAAAATTTAAAGCTAATTGGGTTTCAACAACATATGGATGTTCGATGCCTAAAATAATTATAGTTTTACCTTTGAACTTGTATCGTTCCTAATTTTTGTCGTTAAAACAGTAACACAACCTAGTTTATTTCAAATGCGTATTCACTACTCAGCTTTGTTGATGTACATTGGTCGGTATACAAATTTTAACTGAACTTAAGATCGATTGCGGGAGTGATGATTGCTATTATCAGCTTCTCCAATAAATTGTCTTTGATACAAAGATAACGTCGTTGGGCATGGCACCATTTTTATTTCATTGAACTTCGAATTTTTTGCTTTTTTTTAGAAAGTGATGGAAAAACAAGTAAAAGTGTTATCATCAAGGCATGCAAAATTTTATACTATTGACGCTATCGTATTTTTTTTTTAAATGTGTTTTCTAATATTGGTTTTGTATAGGAGGTACCAGAACTGCTTGATCGACAGATTAATTTTTAATACCAATCTGACGACGATAATAAATAACAACCTGACGATGATAAAAATAAGTCCTTTCAAAAAACTTAATTTGCCTGCGCTGATTCCTTTGGACGTTATCGTATTTTCAACAGACAGACAGACACATGGGTCTAATATTGGTTTTGAATGGGACGTACCAGACCTATTTGACCGACATAGCCCAATATAAATAGCAACCTGACAACGATAAAAGTTAGTCCTCTCACGAAATTTCACTTGCCTAGGTAGATTCTTTTCGACGCTATCGTGTTTTCAAAAGACAGAGAGATATAAGGGTCTAATATTGATTTTGTATGGGAGGTACCAGAACTACTTGACCGACAAAGATCAATTTTTAACGAAGATAAAAAAAGTCCTTTCACCAAATTTCATTCGCCTATGTCAATTCCTTTCCCTCCACCCTAGCACCGAACTTGACGAGTTGTGGGGGCTGAGTTGTGGTAAAGACTTTCGGGAATCTCTCCGTGAAACCAAAGGGTGCTCTCCCTTCCCGACCCTCCCTTCGTGTACCATTCCTTCTATAGCATTCCTCCTAATTCTATTCCTTATCCCATCCTATTTCCGCCTCGACTGGATAAAGGCGTCATACAACCTGTGCTGGGGCCCATCAACCTGGGCTGGGGGCCCAGTTTCAAAAATAAGCTCAAGTCGGAAACGGAGTACCCGGATACCTGGCGCCCTCCGGATTAGCCAGCCTTATCTCTGTAATGTGGATCTCTCCACAGATGGACTTCTCTTCTACGCTACTCGTGGTTCCTAATGAACAAACAACATTCAAAAAAAAACAAAAACAAAAACAAAAAACTTCAGAGTCCGGTGCTCTTAAACTACCGGCTGGAAGTACTGCCTCTGAGCCCGCTTCCAGTACTAGCGTTCCTGCAACGATGGCAGCTAAGAACTTGGCCCCCAAACCTGATCTTAGCCCTACCGTAAGATGCAAATAGCACTCAACGCTAAAACGCGATGCTGCATGTCATACTGCCTCGAGCTCGAGACATGAAAGCATCTCTGCTACATCTCTCTCCAGAATTCTGGAGCGCTACAAGGACGTCCTTCAAGATCAGCTCTCTGATAGAAGTAAGGATTCGATCTCCTGAGCAACAAAAGTTGTCAAGGAGATTCCTCCTGACTTCTTAAGAAGGGACTCCACGTCCAAATGACAAAGGTCGATTGAGGAGTCCTCTGTCGACCCAAAAAGAGTGAAGGTCAACTGCAGCAGTTCCTCACTCACCCCGAAGCACAATATGCCATTCAGTGATGTCCTCAAGGCACACCTTGTCCTTGCTGTAATAGACAGGAGTGACATAGAGAGGCCCGAGGATGATTTCGGGTCGAATTCCGGTATCAACTCCGCAACATCCCGGACCGAGTATACGCTTCTTGTATATGTTCGGTCTCTAACCATACCCTCGGCCGTTCTCTCGGTTGGAGTGATTTGTCCGTCTCTATGGATTTCCGGTTGTCCCTGACCGTTGGATTCGGCTGCCGTGTTCGTCGTCCCTCTCAGTAGCTCTTTCAACTGTCGCACCTCATCTCGTAGCTTTTGGAGATCGCGTTCATCGCCCCCATTGCTCTGCCAATCCTGCCGTGGGTTACGAAGTACCGCTGGTTGTTGTTCCACGTTCTTATTCCTTCCGTGGTCGACCTCCGGTTGTAGGCCCTCATGCCCCGGATCCGTGGCGTCGAGCAGACGTCTCAAAAGTTCCTCCTTGAGTCCAGCTTGCTCTAAACCTCGTGCCTTCAGCTCCTCCGACCTGGATGAGAAACTAGCTCTAATGGCAGCATCCACGAAACTGACGGGCGCAGCCAAAACGTGGAGCCTCAGCGTCACGCTAGACTCTCTAAACAAGCTGTTCCGTGGACTATGCAGGAACTTTCCAACTGTCGACGACGATGCGGACGTTCATGATAGGTTGCGGGAACGAAGGCAGCGGGCTGAGGAGAATCCGGTTGACTACATTTTCGAGATGAAGATGATTGCATCTCGGGGGGACGTCCGGGAGGGGTCGCTAGTAAAATATATAGTCCAGGGACTTACAGATCCAGAATGCCAGGAGGCGTTCCGAGCGGTGAAACCATCATCGGTCGAAGACACGTTGGAAAGGGTCCGATGGATATTTGGGCTAAGGGCCAGGAGGTGTGGCGGAAACCAGGGGGACATCGATCGACCTAGCAGCGGTGGGATATATCGACCTAAAAGCAGAGAAGGAGCAACCGGGGGAGTGAGGTGCTTCAGGTGCCAGGGTTTGGGACACTATAGCAGGGACTGCATCGCGCCACGCACTCAGGGAAGAGAAAGTGGTCCTAGTACCAGCACTGGAAGGCGATCAGGCGAACCAAATCAGCTGCTAGTAAAGGAGGAGGACGGGACAGAGTATTTGAAGGAGGCGGACGTGAACGGGCACAGAGTGTGGGCATTTATCGACCTCGGTAGCGATTGTGTGACACTACGAAAAGCGGATGCAGACGCCGGAGGAATAAGGTACAACACACTCCGGAAAAAGCTAAATGGGTTTGGAGGTGGAGGTTGTGTAACGTTAGGTCACATCTACGCGGAAATCTCCGTGGATAGGTTGACATCTTGGTGCGAGGTTTTGGTGGTACCAGATACAAGTCAACCGTATGCGATGATCATTGGGCGTAAACTCCTGGATCAACCGCAGGTGAAGGTGGAAAAATCGTTTAGGAAGCTGGAGATTAGTGACGACAGACCCACCCAACGGACCAGGGGGTATCGGTCACCCAAGCAGACGTTGGTACTAGCGGACCTGAATGCTGGCGAGATGGACGACGAGAGCAGGCACGAGCTGCAACACCTGGTAAACACTTACCGAGATTGTTTTGCGATAGACCTGTCAGAGTTGGGTGAGTCGAAGTTGGGCGAATGTACTATTCGACTATCTACGCAGCAGCCAATCTGCGTACAACCGTATAGGCTTCCATTCGCGAAACGCACGATAATAAACCAGAAGGTAGACGAACTATTGAAGCTGGGAGTGATACGAGCTTCATCGTCAGATTACTGTTCACCGATTGTGCTGACCAAGAAGAAAGACGGTACCGATAGGTTCTGCATTGATTTTCGGGCCCTGAACAAGGTAACGGTAAAACGAAAGTTCCCGATGCCCGTGATTGAGGAGGTAATTACGTCCATCGGGGGCAACTCATTCTTCACTATTCTGGATTTGGCATCGGGGTATCATCAAATACCCATGGAGGAACAGAGCAAAAAGTTTACCGCATTTTCGACCCATGAAGGAACCTTCGAATTTAATCGAATGCCTTTCGGGCTTGTGAATGCTCCGGCGCACTTTCAGGCCTGCATGAATTTACTGAAGGCACGATTGCATAAGGACGATGCGGCTGTGTACTTGGATGATACTATCATTGCGAGCAAGACTATAGGAGACGGTATGGATAAACTGAGAAGATTCCTGGCAGCCCTAAAGGAGTGTGGACTCACCCTCAACCTGAACAAATGTATTTTTCTGAAGACAAGCATTGAGTTTTTAGGTTACCAGGTGGATAAAGATGGCATAAGACCTAGCCAACGGAAAACAGCAGCGATAATGGAATTTCAGTCACCGCGTAACATCCATGAAGTGCGACAGTTCCTAGGCCTTACAGGCTTCTTCAGAAAATTCGTCAGAAACTATGCGCAAGTAGCGATGCCACTCACGGAGCTGACCAAGGTAGATCAGGAGTTCATTTGGTCTACCCCACAAGAGGAGGCGGTCCAGAAGCTGAAGGAGGTGCTGAGCAATCCACCAGTGCTAGTGATATTTAACCCCGAGGACGAACACGAAGTGCACACCGACGCATCTTCCGTGGGACTGGCAGGGATTCTATTCCAAAGGAAGAAAGGAGATGCAGAATTGCGCCCAGTGATGTTTTTTAGCCGTAAACTATCGGAGGACGAGCGGAAGTACCACTCTTACGAGCTCGAGGTTTTGGCGGTCGTGGACAGCCTCGAAAGGTTCCGGATATACTTGCTGGGGAAGGAGTTTAAGGTGGTTACCGACTGCGAGGCGATCGTAGCTACAAAAAACAAACCCAAGATTATACCACGAGTGGGAAGATGGTGGCTGAAACTCCAAGAGTTCACGTTTGAAACCGTACATCAACCTGGGAAGAATGCAGCATATGTGGATGCGCTGAGCCGCCAGCCGGTTGAAGAAGCTATGGTGTCAGACGAGGCATCCCTGTTCGTGATGAACATTTACATTGCGGATGAGGATTGGCTGGCAACAATGCAATGAGTTGATCCAAAATTGCGCAGAATCACCAAGGCACTACAATCGACAGAAGAAACGAGTTTTAAGAAACAGTTGCAAAGAGATTTTCGAGTTCGAGGAATGCGACTATTTCGCCTAGTGGGAGGCGCCGAGAAATGGGTAGTTCCACATGCGATCCGATGGAGAATCCTTAAACTATGTCACGATGACGTCGGTCACCTAGCGGACGAGAAGACATTGAAACGCATGCAAGAAACCTTTTGGTTCCCAAGAATGCGAGGATTTACACGCGATTATATAAAATCCTGTGTAGAGTGCGCGTTCTCAAAAAGGAAGGGAGGGGTGCCAGAAGGCGAGCTGCACAGTGCAGACCGGGTACCGATGCCCTTCGACACAATACATTTAGACCACCTGGGACCATTCACCCGAGGAAAGGGGGGAACGAGGCATGTGCTAGTCGCGGTGGAGTTAGAGAGAACTTATCTTACATAAATAAAGTGAATTTACTGCAAGTTTTGTTGTTTAGTTTTCGTCAACAGTTCAGATGTGGGGTAATAACCCAAACTCGCGGACGGTAACGTTATTTTCTTCAACACAAAAGGGGCTTGCTGCATCAAGTAGTGGGACGACTACTAGAGCAGTTGTGCGAGCTACATACGACCGAAGAAAGTGGAAGCAAAGAAAGAGCAAGAAACTAACAACAACTAGCCGAGACCATCGACGAACAAGTGTATTGTAGCCGCGCAATCAACGGCGTTTTATTTTCGTGCGTAGCTGTGGTGCAGGGCATCGCGGGTGCAGAAGTCTGTCGTACAAAATTTGCAACCAAGTGCACTGTGGGTCCACAGTCAACGGAACTATTTTTTTTTGTTTCGAGTTGCTGGCTGCTGCTGAGTGAGCATCGCACTGCAAGAGGAATTGTTTTCATTCGACGGCTGACTCTCGATGGCAGAGACAAATGATACTGAGACCCCCAACTCACAATCCTCTTGCCGCTGGGCCCCTCAGTTTTTTTTCAAATTCGCCATTTTGTTTTCCCATCGGTGTTGTGTCAATTAAGAATCCGTGTGACATGCAAAAACATACAAAAAATACAAAAATAAATGCTGCCAACCTGGACAACCGTGGGGAAATGTGCTAGAATTCGGGAATACCACATTTTTACATTACTGAATGCCATTGGTTAGTAATTATATATTGTTAAAATGCGAATAATTTGATTTGTTTGGTTAAAATAACTATCTAAATGAGATGTTCTATATACTAAAAACTTATTATGACAAACACGGTTGCGTATTTTCTGCTTTTGAATATTTTTAACTTCGATTTCATGCGTAAATTTTTCTTAGAAAACTGAATAAAATTTGCTCAATATATTTCTATTTTACTTCAAATAATCTGCATTGCTCATTTTTCATATATATTTTAAGCAAATCTCCACTTATTCCTTAAAAAAAATATTATGCACACGTAACGAATAATTTCAAATTTAACGGATAAAATTCTATGAACGCTGTCAGCAACTTTTCCCACAGCGGAAGTGGCATATGCAAGGTGCGAGTGTGTTGGTGAGTCGGAATTTTTGAAGTTACGTGACATTTATCAATACGAATTTCTATGTAACAATACAAGCGCACTTAGCATTTGCCACCCCATAAAAATATAGCTTGTAGGCTAAGTAACGTGAAATCGGTCGGAGTTGGTGGTCTCAGTATTGTCTCTGCTCGATGGTATATGGTGGATGATATCTAGTCAACGGGATTTATTTTTTGTGTGCTAGCTAGCTGATTCTGAGTTGGCCATCGCAGTACCAGAAGAATTGTTTGCATTCAACGGTTGACTCTGGATGGGGGATGGTGAATGATTCCTAGGTGGAGGTCAGCCAAGAGTACAATTGGAAGCAAGACCAACAGGTGAGCTTGGACAAAGAAGAAGGCAAAGGCACGAAGAAGAGAGTTTACGTGGTCAACGAAGGGATATATAGAGGCGTAGTAGGGTTTTTGTTTTGGGCTGTGGCCAGCAGTAGGCGGGAAGGGAGTCGCTTGGCGTCATGATGGGCAGCAGAGCGGAGCGGACAGCATTATTCGTCACGTGGACTAGGGACGAACTGCGGGAGGAGCTGAAGGCACGAGGTTTAGAGCAAGCTGGACTCAAGGAGGAACTTTTGAGACGTCTGCTCGACGTACTAACCGACATTTCTGGGTATTTTGGTGTCCCGAGGCGCATGGTAACAGATAGAGGCACCGCTTTCACATCCAGGGCGTTCGAGGAATACTGTCGGGAGAATGCAATTCAGCATATCAAAACCGCAGTAAGGTCACCGCGAGCGAACGGCCAGGTGGAGCGATGCAACCGGACGATATTGGGGGCCCTCAAGTGTGCTCGCTCAGCTAATCAGGATTGGGCAGCACACCTGAGAACAGTACAGTGGGGACTTAACACTGCCAAGAGTTCAACCACAAGGGCAAGTCCACATGAGCTTTTATTCATGTACACGCCAAGGGACATTCTGGGGAATAAACTGCTTTTAGAACTAGGCAAAGCAGGACCCATCGATCCTGAGGAAATGCGTCAGAGAAGAGAAAGGGCACTATCGAATATTAGGGTAGGTCAAATGGGACAGAAACAGCGATATGACTTAAGACATCGAAAGCCAACGCGGTATGAAGTAGAGGACCTGGTTTTAATGGAACACGAGGCAGCCTCAACCGGCGATTCGCGGAAGCTTGAACCGTTGTTCCGAGGGCCTTATATGGTTACACGCGTCCTACCACATGATCGGTACGTAATTGAGGACATTCCGGGAATGCAAAGGACGCAGCGCAAGCTCACCACCGTCGTAAGTGCTGACAAGTTGAAGCGATGGTGTGAGTTACCAGATGGGGGCCTCATGGATGGTGACGACGTAGCAGATTCAGAGGACTCAGTGGATGGGGACGACGTAGCAGATTCAGAGGACACAGGGGATGCCGACCGAAATCCTGAAATCTCCCGGGGAACCCTCGGAACTTCACGGTATGCCGAAACTGCCGACGAGCCTGAAGTTGGATATGCAGGTCGTGAGGGCACGACATACTAAAGGATGGCCGAGCTGTTACACGACCGACCCGGTGGCAAGGTATAAATACGCCGCTAATCGCGTGACTAAAGAGAGTTGCTATTCGAGAGTTAGAGAGAACTTATCTTACATAAATAAAGTGAATTTACTGCAAGTTTTGTTGTTTAGTTTTCGTCAACACCTGATAGATGGAGAAAAGTAGAAGTAAAGTTGTAGTTGCCAACTTTCTACAAGTTATGGAGGATCATCCAGGGCCTCCTGCCTCCTGTCATGTGAAGCTGATCGTATGTGCTGATCA
This sequence comes from Cheilosia vulpina, assembly GCA_916610125.1. NCBI lineage: Eukaryota > Metazoa > Arthropoda > Insecta > Diptera > Syrphidae > Cheilosia > Cheilosia vulpina. Next base: position 55,750,193 of record OU744276.1, on the reverse strand, counting down.
AAGGTCCGCGGACCTATACAAAATAGCAATTTCGTTTCTGGGCGAGGTGTGGAAAGAGGCGCAACTCGAGGTCGTAAGCAGGGAAGAAATTCCTAGCAGACCTAGGAATCGCTCCTGGATCCCTGCAGAACCCTCTGACCCCACGAAAATTTTTAAAATTATTAGGCCAAGCAACCCTCATCTACCGACTGTAAACTGGAAGATTGCTGAGCTGGAGGAACCTAAAGGGGACAAAAGATCTGCGATCATTGTGATCAACGTAGAGTCTTTAGCTCCTCTGGCTGCAGCGGAAGGACAGATTAGCTACGGCTTCGGAGCTATACATCTTAGGTTGTATAAGAAGGATAAAAGGACCCTACCAGGGAGGGAGTGCGGCCCCTCTCCTCTACCGACACTGTTGAACAGGTCAGTAATAATCTGACTAGTCCGGCAGCTAAAGCGAAGTTGGAGGGCTGCAATCCCGCTAAAGTAGTGCAATCCCTCGCCCCTGCCGAAGCCGCATCGGTCAGTAATATACCGACCACAGCGGCTAAGGTGGCGGCGGACGATTGCACTCCTGGGAGGTCCCCGCTTCTCATAGGACTGTCCGACCTGGATGTATCGAGCGGACTCGACAGCCCATCCCTACCTGATGTGACATTGGAATCGGGTACGGATGAGGCTAACAAAACTGTGGTGGAGGTTTCTGGGGGTAATTGTAGTAATGATGCTGCGGTTACTTCAGATTAACCTACATCACTCAAAAACGGCTTCGGCCTTTCTTCTTCTGCGGGTATCGAAAAGCGCGGAAGACATTGTCCTGATTCAAGGACCTTAGGTCATTAATGATCGGGCACATGGACTCCTAACTATAAACTCTTCTACGTGAGGAATGAAGGTACACCGAGAGCCTGCATCCTTGCGAAGATCACACTAAATATTTTCCTTCTCCCTAATTACAGCGATCGTGATACCACGACAGTTAGCGTTGAAGTCGGACTGCGGAAATTCTGGTTGACTTCGGCGTATCTGGCGTCTGACCTTCCCCTCCCTGCTGCACTATTGGAGAGAAAGATTGCTTATGTGGAGAAGTTCAAACTTAGGGCCAAGCCAAGACCACCGTGGTGGAATCAGGAGATTGAATCTCTGCGGCAAAAATGTAGGCAGCTCTTCAATCAGGCCAAGCGATCCCGCGGAGCCTCTGACTGGATCTTCTAAGAAGAAGCCCTCAAATCCTATAAAACCTTAGTTAGGAAAGCCCAACGGAACTCGTGGAGACTCTTCCGTGGAAAGATAGAAGAAATCTCTGAGGCCGCCAGGCTCAGAAAAATTCTCGCATCCACTCCTAAAGTAGCGAGCTACCTTAAGAGAGCTGATGATCGTGGACCACCTCCAGTGCAGAATCCCTGGATCTACTACTGGATAGCTCTAATGCTGCCTCGATACCAACTAGGTCTTCTGCAAGGCCGATAGCAAGCAGCTCTTCAAGTCTAATTACCAAGACCAAAATTCTTTGGGCCATAAAAAGCTTTAAATTGCATAATACCGGCCGAACTTCAGAGGAACTTTGACCTTATCCTCCCTTGGGTAATTGTTATATTTAAAAGCTCCCTGGCTTTTGCTAATGTTCCCAAGTTGTGGGCAGAAGTTAATGTGTTTTTTATACCCAAGGCTAATAAAAGCGCACATGTAAACCCCAAGGATCTCAGACCCATTACTTTGTCATAATTCTGCTAAAAACCTTAGAGAAATTGATAGACATCCATATAAGTTGTAATGTCAACTCAAATCTTCTGTCAGCTTCTCAACATGCGTATAGTAAATGGGAAATCGGTTGAAATAGCCCCGCACTCACTTGTATCTATCATTGAAAAATCTCTCGAATGCAGAGAATTCACATTGGTTGCTTTCCTGGATATTGAGGGAGCGTTTAACAACGTCGAAACAAGGTCAATTCTCGGTGCACTGACGGGCCTTGGAATTGAGAAATCGGTTGGCGAATTGGTGAACCAGTTGCTCACCAACAGGTTCATCAACTCAAAGCTGGTCGAGGCCTCGTATCGGAGGTTCGTCAGTAGGGCTACGGCTCAAGGCGGCGTAATCTCATCTCTTTTTTGGAACCTAGTTGTGAATGAACTACTTCTAATACTGGAAGGGGAAGGGTGCAAGGTAATTGCCTATGCCTATGCAGATGTCGTTGAAAGCCATTGGAAGCAGATGGGGACTTCAACCTCGAATTATACATTGGATATAGTATCTGTTGCAACAAGTCGGCTGCAACAGAGACTATTCCGTCAACTGGTGAAACGAAACGGCGGTTTCTTAAGCCAAGTTACAAAACCTTTATTTGATATAAATTCATTAAGTTAATTCAAAATTAATATAAATTTACTTACATAGTCTCTTTACGATAATTAGATATTAAAATATATAATATAAAGGCGCGCTCGATCAGCGCCTCGTGGAAAAGAAAAGGTAAAAGTCAAAATTCCAAGACTATACCTAACCTCATTACAAATGGCGTTTATGCGACGTTGCGGCGATATCTGTTCGTCAATAGGAGGAACTAATTCTTAGGGTGCATCCGCACCTGCCTCCACATTTCCCCCCGGTAGTTCCTCCGGTGGACTGCTATCTTTTAGGGCTGCTACATCAAGGACCGCCAGTTTGACTGCAGGTCTTTCATAGACAACCATTCCGAGTTTGGATAAAGGCACTTCGCACTTGCCCGTCCTTCGATAGCTGCACTTGAACTACTCGCCCTTTAGGACAGTAGTTTCTGGGACTATTTGGGTCCACAACCAGGACGATGTCGCCAACTTCCACTGGTTTCACGGGAGCAAACCATTTTGCGCGTCGAGTAAGCGTAGGCAGATATTCTGCCACCCAGCGCTTCCAGAAACGGTCCGCAAACTGCTGTGAGATAAGCCAATTTTTTCGATGTACTTTGAAGTCATCGTTGAACTCCACCAGCGGCTTCGATCCATCACCAGAGCCCAGCAAAAAATGGTTTGGCGTGAGAGCTTCCGGGTTGTCCACATCTACAGGTATATATGTCAATGGCCGCGAGTTCAAAATATTCTCCACTTCTATAAGCATACTTCGCAGTAGTTCATCGCTCGGATTTCGTGCTAGTGTTGTAGCATACAGGACGATCTTTATTGATCGCACTAATCGCTCCCAGCTGCCGCCCATATGCGGGGAGCTTGGTGGTATGAACTTCTTTTTTTTCTTTTTGGATGGTTTTGGCGGCTTCTCGCAGCTCCCGTTCCGCCCCGTGAAAATTTGTCCCATTGTCGCTGTGAAATTCGATAGGGGTTCCTCGCCTTGCCATGAAGTTTCGAAGACACAAAATACAGGAGTCTGCATTAAGGGTATGAGCTACCTCTATGGGGACGGCCCTCGTAGTAAGGCATGTTAGCAAAACCCCCCAGCGTTTTTCCGTTCTACGGCCTACACTGACTGTCATGGGACCAAAATAATCGACTCCGACGTAGGAAAATGGTCGACAAAATGACGCAAGTCGCGCAGGAGGCAGCTGTGCCATGATTGGTGGTCGTGGTTGGGCTCGGTTGTTCTTACATCTTTGACATGCCTTCTTAACAGCCTTTAAGGCAGAGCGCAATTGGGTGATATAGAACTTACAGCGTATAACGTTCACGACCGTTTCGTCATTTTGATGTTTATATCAATGATGAAAGTCGTTGATGATGTGTGATGTAATTGGGTGAGTTCGGGGTAGAATAATGGGCGACTTCAAATCCGTGCTCACATCCCTAGCAAATTGGATCCTTAATTCCCTTTTCGTCCAGAAATGGGCATAAGTTAAATAGGTGGCTGCCTCTCTCTACGTAACGTTCCGCTCCTAAGTCTGCGACTTCTTCTGCATACACCTTGCCTTGAACGTCTTTTACTAGGGCAATTTCAGCCCCCCGGAGTTCTTCGCATGACAAGGGGCCAGTCAACCGAAATCCTTTGATCCTTTTAGTGCTCGTATTATGCAAGAAACGAAGAACGTAAGCAGTGCTCCGAAGCAACTTCGTCCAGCTGCTGATTTCATTGAAACGGAAAATATTATCTTGGCCGGAAGCATGAACACCCACGAATTGTGTTTTCAACTCTTCTAGCGTAGAACCTACAACCATCTCCTGTGGCCAACTTCCCTGGGAGGCTCTTAGAAATGCTGGTCCATTGAACCACCTGCTAGTGGACCTAAATTCTGGGAGCCTTTGCCATTTTGTGGCCTCATCAGCAACGTTCATCTTACTGGGTATCCATCGCCAGTCCATGATGTCTGTGATCTCCAGGATTTCGCTAACTCGAAAGGCCACATACTGCCGATACCTTCGGTGGTCAGATCTAAGCCAGCTTAGGACAGTTTTGGAATCTGACCAGAAGTATCGTCGACTGATCGTGATCCCGTGCGAATCTACGAGACACTTTGCAAATCGCGCGCCAAGGAGAGCAGCCTGCAACTCTAAGCGTGGGATTGACAGCGATTTGAGGGGTGCCACTCGGGTTTTTGCTCCCATCAGACTTACGTCCACAACTTCATGATATGAGTTTCGTATGTACGCTACTGCTGCGAAACCATTTTCGGTGGCGTCGACAAACATGTGCAGTTGTATTTCGGATCCCCAGCCTGAAGTCACGTAACATCGAGGAATTTTTACTGCCTCCACATTAAATAGATGTTTCCCCCATTTTAGCCATTTCTTGTGTTCCTCATCTCATATTTGTTGATCCCATTCAGTTCCAGAGCGCCAAATTTCCTGCAGGAGAATCTTAATGTACATGAGAAAGCAGGCTATCAGCCCCAACGGATCAAAGATCGTCATCAAAACCCTTAGGACTTCGCGCTTAGTAGGGCGCCGTAGTCCGGAAATTTTTTCTATTTGCTTTGGATTAGTGGTGAGTTTGAACGTAAGGCAGTCCGAGGAAGTGCACCACCACATACCAAGCACCTTTTCTGTCCCTAGTTCGATGTTTGCATTTAAATTCATTTGCTCTGTTGGCTCAGTTTTAAGCGCTCTTCAAACTGTGGGCGAATTGGAAACCCAATTTCTGATATGAAAGCCGCCCTGCTTATGTACGTAGGGAATCTCCTGAGCTAGTTTAATCGCTTCTTCCTCCGTAGCCACGCTGTCCATTAAGTCATCCACGTAGTGATTCTCCTTGATCGATCGGGCAGCCCTTGGAAATTCAGCGGAGAAGTGCTCAGCGGTTATATTTTTGACAAACTGAGCAGTACACGGGGAACACGTAGCCCCGAAAGTCATAACCGTCATTATATATGTTTCGGGTTTTCCTTCCTCATTGCACCCCCACAGGAATCGCTGGTAATGTTGGTCCTCTTTTCGTATCCCGATTTGGTGAAACATTTCCATGATATCTCCGCAGATTGCTGTCTTGTGCTGTCAAAATTTATAGATAACCGACGTTAGAGGCGTGAGTTGGTCAGGGCCTTTCAGAAGTACCGAATTAAGCGAAGTTCCATGTATTGCAGCCGCCGCGTCCCAAACAATTCTGATCTTTCCTGGTTTGTTCGGATTCTGGACTGGAAAAATTGGTAGATACCAGGACTTACACCTGCTCTCGATGATCTCATTCGGTGCAAGCCTTCGAGCGTAGCCCTTTCTAACATATTCTGCGATTTTGTCATCTAGATTGTCGGCTAATCCTTGGTCCCGTTCCATTCTTTTCTGAAGACACACTAGTCGTTTTTTGGCCATGGGGTAGCTGTCTGGCAGTTGAATGTCATCGAACCTCCAGAGTAGCGTCGTCTCGAATCGTCCGTTTTTACGAACCGTACGTTTGGTCAATAACTCTAAGGCTCGAGTATCGTCCTGGGATATTATGATTTGCTGAGAATTAAATGTACCGAAATTATCATCGCAAATGAAATCCTTTAATAAACGACGCAAGTCTAGGTCGTTACATTCACAGAAATGGAAACTATGAGCTTTATCATTGCTGTGCGTACTTCCTCCTTCCAAGCAGTTCCCGTGAACGACCCATCCTAAGCGAGTTTTAGTCGCAACAGGTTCGTGCCGACCCCCCTCTTTGGCCCGTAGCGGAAGCCCTAGTAGAGCGTTGTTCACGCCTATAAGCAACCTGGAATAGCCTGATTGTAGGCGTCGATTGAGAGCCCTTTGAGATGCTCAAACTTCCTTCGCAACTCGCACGGATTTAGTGTTTGAGCCGGTAGGCGGAGGTTTTCCACTGTGTGAACATCTGAAAGTGGGAACTTCTCTGCATTCCTGCCTGTGCCAGATATTTGCAGGTCGATCAATTCGGACCGACTCTCGTATCGCGAGGTATCTCCAGTCCACTTGAGACACAGAGGTCGTCGCGTTCCTCGTACGTTCAACTGCATCGCAAGTTCTTTATCCAACAACGTAACGGACGAGCCATCATCCGCGTAGGCTCTTAGTTTAGCTGCTTTTCCATAAAGAAAGACGGGTATAATCCGAAACAGGACGGTATCAGTCTTGCTGCTTTGTATACCGCAGCGGTTTCCCGAGTGCACCCCGACAGTTCCAGCGTTTGGTTGGCACGAGGTCGAATCGCTTTGGTCGTTGTGGAGGAGTGGGTGATGTTTCAGAACACAACCATTCTTTCCACAAACAGATTCTGAATGGCACCTGTAGGGCAGATGCCTTTTTAAGCATCTACGGCAAAGTTGATGCTTCCTTACTTCGTCCCATCTGGCGGTGCGGCTTAGTTGTTGAAACTGCTTACAGCTCGCTGCTGAAACACAGTTGCCACTACAAATGCAGCACTCGGTTTTATTGGGTTGTCCGCTCTCTTTATAGTGAGCATTATCGATCCCTCTGTCTTTCCATTTTTTTACTTCGCTGCTTCCTTTCTTCGGCCGATGCAGACGGAGTCGGTAGGATAACTCCGTTGGCGGCTTCAGCCATTTTGTACACCCACGTACTGAAGTGCACGAGCGTACACACGGGTAGTGTTTGTTTGTGAATAGCCCAATTGAGCCGCAGAGAAGGCGGAAGCTTCTCCACGAGTTCTTGCATCAGCATTGGATTGTTAAGGTGATCTACTAGTCCGGATGCTTCCACAGTAGCGCATAGGTTTTGAACCGCTATAGCGAAGGTGACGATGGTCTCAAATTTGTCTGCCTTCGGGGAGGGCGTAGTATTAATTGCGCGAAGTAGGGTATTGATAACTAGCTCCGGTCGTCCGTACAGCATCCTCAATGTATCGATCACTCGTCGAACACAGTTTGGTTGAATTATGAGACTTCTGCTTCCAGTGCATCGCCTTTTAGAGCTTTATGAAGCCGAAAAAGGTTTTCCTCATCGATAAATCCACACAGTTCAGTACTCCGATTGAAGGTTACAATGAAGAGCGGCCACTCCGCCGGATTTCCGTCGAACGTCGGCAGGTCGCGAGACATCAGGTGCCGTGCAGCTAAATGGTTTTTGTTAGGGGATTATTTGCGGCCTCATTCTGACTTGAAAACTGTGCTGTGACACTTGCATGTTAGGCTGCGGATAATCTTGATTAATTGGTAGTGGCGGCGGAAACCGCTCCGGCTGTTGAATAGCAGGTTTCGAGGGCACGAAGGGTGCTCGTTTAGGGTCGAGCTGTAGTACTCCAGCGCCGTTTGCGGTACGAAGCGCGAGCAAGACGGCTGTTGATCTGTAGACAATGATGGCCGCAGCACGGTACCGCTCTCCGTGGAACTGTTGTGGAGTGCAGACATTTCCACTCTGATATACCGGCAATCCAATTGCCCACGTCGGTCTTTGATACTGTTGCGGTTTCTTCATCTTGGGGGTTTTCATCATCATCTTCTGAGGAATCCACAGCTTGACTTAAGAGTCGATATTTTTTGTGTAGATATTCGGCATCCCTTTCCTTCCTTTGTTGAAGTGCCTCTTTTTCCCGAATTTCCCTCAGCGCTTTCTCCTCCTCTATTTTCTGCAGCTCAATTTGCAGTCGCTTAGCTGAAGACCCTTTAGATGACCTTGAACTGGTTGATCCTTTGGACCTTGCTGGAAGATTACATATCCCAGCATCCTTCGTTACAGTAGTAGATCCGACGTTTGCGACAGGGGCTAAGGGGCCGAAAGGAGTGAGAACGTTGGTGGTACTTTGTGCGGTCGACGAAGACGTGTCACCAATCGGCGGCAGAAAGGGTAAACCGATTAAATCCTTAGCCGAGGTTGGCACATTGGAGTTCGGAGCTAAAGGGGCAGTGTATATGGTGGCCGGCACAGAGCCTGTCACAGCACTTTGGACAGACTTGTTTGACGCTGATGGTAGCTGCCACTTGGTAGGATTTTCACTGGTTGTTGTGATTTGTAGATTTTTACACATGGCGGTAACTTCGGTCGCCTGCCCCGAGGAACGTGGAAAAGTTACCGCGCTCGGAACGAGCAGTGCCGCATTGGATCCGGATGGTAGTTGCAGTTTATTAGGATCGCTCGAAATGGCCACAACAGGCAGGATTTTACACGGGGCAGCGACATTGGGAACGACCTGCGAAGTAATTGTGACTGCGCTAGTTGTGCACGAAGCAGTGTTAGCAGTTAAATGGGGTCGCGATGGTTGGCTATGCGTATTGGCTTTGATATCGGAGAATCTCACAGCAGGTACGGTATCCGTTCCTGAAAGGTAACTAAACACTTACTCTTACCTGCGCACATCTTGCATAAATACGTCTCATGTTGAATATATATAGAAGTGGTTCCAGGCATCGCACTAATCACATTGGACCATATTTCCAGCAGAGTCCGGCTCGTCGCAGCTACAGCAGTTGTAATCCTCATTCCGCGGATAGGGTGGCTTTTTTGCTGGAGATCTTGGTGTTTTGCTGGATTCGCCGAAAGGTTTCGGCGTTTTTACCCTCTTCGGTGCCATTTGGTTTACTGGTTAGTGATTTAATATGTTTTGTAAGATGTTGCAACAAGTCGGCTGCAACAGAGACTATTCCGTCAACTGGCAGAGTGAAACGAAACGGCGGTTTCTTAAGCCAAGTTACAAAACCTTTATTTGATATAAATTCATTAAGTTAATTCAAAATTAATATAAATTTACTTACATAGTCTCTTTACGATAATTAGATATTAAAATATATAATATAAAGGCGCGCTCGATCAGCGCCTCGTGGAAAAGAAAAGGTAAAAGTCAAAATTCCAAGACTATACCTAACCTCATTACAAATGACGTTTAAATACCTTACCGCTTGCGGCGATATATGTTCGTCAATAGGAGGAACTAATTCTTAGGGTGCATCCGCACCTGCCTCCACAGTATCCGTTGTCAGACCTTCGGACCTGGGAGAATTTCAGGTATGTTTGTTTTTCTTAATTATGCAATATTATCGAAAGAGTAAGAAAATGTTTTTTTTATTTTTTTTTTAGGTTTTCCTGCCTGAAGGAGACACGGCAATGAGTCAAGAGACTTTAGATCAACTGAATTTAGGGGGCTGGACCCTGACCTATCAAGGTCTCTGGTATAAAACCGTCAAGCTGGAAATCAAGGCAAAATAATCAAAATGATTTCATTTAAATGATGCCACATAAAAGAATGCCTATTTTTCTTTTATTGTTTGCTTGGTGATTTTCTCATAGGAAAGAAGAAAACATGTTAAAACTTGCTGAATCAAAATTATTTGCAATAGCTTCAAGAAAATAAAACCCTCTTTGTTGTTAATTATGTTTCAACTAGTATTTTTTTGATTCGCTTCCACATAAGAATTTATGCAATATGTAAACATTTTACATTTCAAAGCATTTCTAATGGTATAAACACTTTACCTTATTTGGGTAGATACGCTTTAATTCTTTTAGACAAGGACAAACTGCTTCTTCAATATTCGTCACGTCAACATTTTCATGGTGAAGCAATTCTCTCGTAAATAGAGTTTTTTCAGTTCGCTTAACATAAACAATTGAATTTTTGGTAATTTTTCGAAGATATTTTCTAACTCATTGAAATTCTGTGAATCCGCCATCCCAGTTTAAGCCATGATGATTCTGATATAACCATCGAGCTTGTCTTCTTAGTGATGGTTAAAGTTGATCACAGTTATTTGGAGGCTTATTATGAAATGGTGATGGTGACCATTGTGCAGTATAGCTATTTCCTTTGCGATAAATCTATTATTTGTTCCCTTAAAGCCTTGAACATCGAGAATAAAATATATTTTGCGTGAGTGTTTCCTCTCTAAATTCTTATCTTCAACTATAACGATTACATTTTTCTAGAAACTATGTGACTCAAGGGATTATAGTTTATAATGCGATCGTATAACATCAAACAGTAAGCTGACGTATTATTAGGGGTATTTTCGATGTTTTGATTTCAATTCGATTATCAACTGGACCGTTTTTTATTATTTCACTATATTGGTTTGTAAGGCAATGATAATGTAGCGTGGTTTCTCCATTTGCGAAGTTGTCTTGACATTCCAAATATGATGAGAGGTACTAGGTAATACTGGATATTCATATAGATTCCAGTTCCGAAAGGAAATCCTTATAGATTGTGCATTATTGATAGATTTGTATAGCCTCAATTTAAAAGAATCCGGTAACGTAATATGAGGAATTTTCCATTGTACTTTGGTCAGGTTTATCTTTGCTGTTTCGTTTTCTTCGGCAATTAAAGAATTTGTATCAGTACGTGAGCGTCTTAAAATTAAGTCATGACGTCCGTTCGGAATAATTCTCTTGTAGTCTTTGGCAAAACCCAATAATTTGTTTAGAGGAATACAAAAATTAAAGTACTGTGCACTTAGGTCGATTGAAGCATTGAACAATATATCACTTTCATTTTTGTTTAAAGAAATATAGTTTTTAATTGTAGATGTGATGCCAACGTTGCGGTTGCTATCAATTTCAACACCATTTAATTCGTACCGAATTTCATCAAACAGAAAGGCTAAGCCATTATTTGTAAGTTTTGTTTTAGTGACGGCAGATCCATCAGTTTTTGAAAAAGTACCCTCAATATAAAAGTAAATTTCTGAAGGTAAAACATTAAGAATATTGATGCTGGACGTAAATTTGAATGATGTCATTTTTTCGAAATTATTCAAATTATGTATATTTTCCACGATATTCTTGTATAAAAACTCATTGAAATCTAAGCATAACATCACTTAATTCAGTTCAGTATTGTTGATATTTATCATGGAGGCTTTAATAATTGGCGGAACAGGTCCGTATGGACCCAAGCCTAGCTTCTCACAACCATTCGTCTTGTGTGAGTTTTTATTTTTGGGACGAATGGAAGGGATCTACAATTTTATGCCGAGTCCAAACGGCCAATTGAGAAGCTATTTCATGACATTTATACTCTCGGATGTTTGTCAGACGTTCGCGAGAGGTGGCGCAGCGAAAAAAACCCTAAGTTGAAATTTGGGTTTTTCTCGGGATTCGAACCTGGGACCCCTCGCTTAGTAGTCCAACACACTAACCACTAAGCCACTGCGCCTACATGGAGGCTTTACTAACATTAAAAAATCAGGACCTAAACTCAATAACCGAGATCTGGAATATTCAAGATAAGAAAAGTAAAGTTGACAAACCTGGTCACGTATCTATTTAAAGACTTTCAGAACCAACCAATCAGTGGTAGCTTCTATGAACAAGAACTACAACAAACTAAATTTCCCAATACATTTCTTGTGGAAAACGTGTTGAAAGAAAAAGACGATAAAGTTTATGTAAAATGGCTTGGTTCCAAGCGCCCACAATTCCTGGATAAATAAAACACAATTATTGTAGAAAAAAAAACAGTTATTTTATTTCATCATATTATTATAAATGTTTGTTACATTTTCCTTGAATTCGAAATAGTAGCTCAAAGCTGATAATTAAGTTTTTTTATTTGGCGACACCTACAACTGAGAACGAGGAAGTTTTGGATCAGTCTTCCTATCGGTTTAACAGTCAACTTAAACTCAACCACCCGACCTTCCAAACGTATTTTTTCAAAACATTAATCCTTAGAATCGCTCTCTTTCCTTTTGGATGTTGTACAATCAATTCCTTTCTTTCTACACTCACAGAACATTCTCTAATTTAACCGAAAACCACAGCACAGCCGCAGATAACCATAGCAGTAGAGAAAAAAAAATAAAAAAATAACCGAGCAAACAATATAAATGTACACAATAATATTTGATGAGTGTGTGAGAGGCATGTATATAATTTAAATTTAGTATTTTTTTTTACAATTTTGGCTTGATCTCCAACTTGACGGTTCTATACCACAGACCTTGATAGGTTAGAGTCCAGGCCGCTAAATATATTTCATCTAGAGTCTCCAGACTCATTGCCGTATATCTTTCCGGGAGGAAAACCTAATAGAACCAAAAAATATTATTCTTTATATTTCGTTGATTGTAATTAATAAAACACAATTTTACCTGAAACTCTCACAGATTCACAATAACTCTCACACCATATTTGGTCGTTACTTTTTTCATGGACTGTATATCATAGAGCCTATGTTCAGCTAAGCACTTAATAGTGAGAGTTCGGGGTTATCCCAAGGCAAGAGACTGAAGTTCTTCTAAAACGTTTGCTGACACATTTGCGTTGACTTATTTAAACAAGAACTACGCTGAGTTTTTATACAAAACTGTTCATATCCAATGCTATGATATTATAATCAGATTTGTGTCAAAACAAATCGATACATGTTCAAAAGCATTACAACTGTCTGTCTGCATTCGTTTGATTCTATTTTTAGATCTTTAGCATTTCAAAATGTTGCGAATCATGTTTAAATCCCTTACCGCTTGCGGCGATATCTGTTCGTCAATAAGAGGAACTAATTCTTAGGGTGCATCCGCACCTGCCTCCACAGTATCCGTTGTCAGACCTTCGGACCTGGGAGAATTTGTCAAGAGACTTTAGATCAACTGAATTTAGGGGGCTGGACCCTGACCTATCAAGGTCTCTGGTATAAAACCGTCAAGCTGGAAATCAAGGCAAAATAATCAAAATGATTTCATTTAAATGATGCCACATAAAAGAATGCCTATTTTTCTTTTATTGTTTGCTTGGTGATTTTCTCATAGGAAAGAAGAAAACATGTTAAAACTTGCTGAATCAAAATTATTTGCAATAGCTTCAAGAAAATAAAACCCTCTTTGTTGTTAATTATGTTTCAACTAGTATTTTTTTGATTCGCTTCCACATAAGAATTTATGCAATATGTAAACATTTTACAATTCAAAGCATTTCTAATGGTATAAACACTTTACCTTATTTGGGTAGATACGCTTTAATTCTTTTAGACAAGGACAAACTGCTTCTTCAATATTCGTCACGTCAACATTTTCATGGTGAAGCAATTCTCTCGTAAATAGAGTTTTTTCAGTTCGCTTAACATAAACAATTGAATTTTTGGTAATTTTTCGAAGATATTTTCTAACTCATTGAAATTCTGTGAATCCGCCATCCCAGTTTAAGCCATGATGATTCTGATATAACCATCGAGCTTGTCTTCTTAGTGATGGTTAAAGTTGATCACAGTTATTTGGAGGCTTATTATGAAATGGTGATGGTGACCATTGTGCAGTATAGCTATTTCCTTTGCGATAAATCTATTATTTGTTCCCTTAAAGCCTTGAACATCGAGAATAAAATATATTTTGCGTGAGTGTTTCCTCTCTAAATTCTTATCTTCAACTATAACGATTACATTTTTCTAGAAACTATGTGACTCAAGGGATTATAGTTTATAATGCGATCGTATAACATCAAACAGTAAGCTGACGTATTATTAGGGGTATTTTCGATGTTTTGATTTCAATTCGAATATCAACTGGACCGTTTTTTATTATTTCACTATATTGGTTTGTAAGGCAATGATAATGTAGCGTGGTTTCTCCATTTGCGAAGTTGTCTTGACATTCCAAATATGATGAGAGGTACTAGGTAATACTGGATATTCATATAGATCCCAGTTCCGAAAGGAAATCCTTATAGATTGTGCATTATTGATAGATTTGTATAGCCTCAATTTAAAAGAATCCGGTAACGTAATATGAGGAATTTTCCATTGTACTTTGGTCAGGTTTATCTTTGCTGTTTCGTTTTCTTCGGCAATTAAAGAATTTGTATCAGTACGTGAGCGTCTTAAAATTAAGTCATGACGTCCGTTCGGAATAATTCTCTTGTAGTCTTTGGCAAAACCCAATAATTTGTTTAGAGGAATACAAAAATTAAAGTACTGTGCACTTAGGTCGATTGAAGCATTGAACAATATATCACTTTCATTTTTGTTTAAAGAAATATAGTTTTTAATTGTAGATGTGATGCCAACGTTGCGGTTGCTATCAATTTCAACACCATTTAATTCGTACCGAATTTCATCAAACAGAAAGGCTAAGCCATTATTTGTATGTTTTGTTTTAGTGACGGCAGATCCATCAGTTTTTGAAAAAGTACCCTCAATATAAAAGTAAATTTCTGAAGGTAAAACATTAAGATTTTGATGCTGGACGTAAATTTGACTGATGTCATTTTTTCGAAATTATTCAAATTATGTATATTTTCCACGATTTTCTTGTATAAAAACTCATTGAAATCTAAGCATAACATCACTTAATTCAGTTCAGTATTGTTGATATTTATCATGGAGGCTTTAATAATTGGCGGAACAGGTCCGTATGGACCCAAGCCTAGCTTCTCACAACCATTCGTCTTGTGTGAGTTTTTATTTTTGGGACGAATGGAAGGGATCTACAATTTTATGCCGAGTCCAAACGGCCAATTGAGAAGCTATTTCATGACATTTATACTCTCGGATGTTTGTCAGACGTTCGCGAGAGGTGGCGCAGCGAAAAAAACCTTAAGTTGAAATTTGGGTTTTTCTCGGGATTCGAACCTGGGACCCCTCGCTTAGTAGTCCAACACACTAACCACTAAGCCACTGCGCCTACATGGAGGCTTTACTAACATTAAAAAATCAGGACCTAAACTCAATAACCGAGGTCTGGAATATTCAAGATAAGAAAAGTAAAGTTGACAAACCCGGTCACGTATCTATTTAAAGACTTTCAGAACCAACCAATCAGTGGTAGCTTCTATGAACAAGAACTACAACAAACTAAATTTCCCAATACATTTCTTGTGGAAAACGTGTTGAAAGAAAAAGACGATATAGTTTATGTAAAATGGCTTGGTTCCAAGCGCCCACAATTCCTGGATAAATAAAACACAATTATTGTAGAAAAAAAACAGTTATTTTATTTCATCATATTATTATAAATGTTTGTTACATTTTCCTTGAATTCGAAATAGTAGCTCAAAGCTGATAATTAAGTTTTTTTATTTGGCGACACCTACAACTGAGAACGAGGAAGTTTTGGATCAGTCTTCCTATCGGTTTAACAGTCAACTTAAACTCAACCACCCGACCTTCCAAACGTATTTTTTCAAAACATTAATCCTTAGAATCGCTCTCTTTCCTTTTGGATGTTGTACAATCAATTCCTTTCTTTCTACACTCACAGAACATTCTCTAATTTATGAACCGAAAACCACAGCGCAGCCGCAGATAACCATAGCAGTAGAGAAAAAAAAATAAAAAAATAACCGAGCAAACAATATAAATGTACACAATAATATTTGATGAGTGTGTGAGAGGCATGTATATAATTTAAATTTAGTATTTTTTTTTACAATTTTGGCTTGATCTCCAACTTGACGGTTCTATACCACAGACCTTGATAGGTCAGAGTCCAGGCCGCTAAATATATTTCATCTAGAGTCTCCAGACTCATTGCCGTATATCTTTCCGGGAGGAAAACCTAATAGAACCAAAAAATATTATTCTTTATATTTCGTTGATTGTAATTAATAAAACACAATTTTACCTGAAACTCTCACAGATTCACAATAACTCTCACACCATATTTGGTCGTTACTTTTTTCATGGACTGTATATCATAGAGCCTATGTTCAACTAAGCACTTAATAGTGAGAGTTCGGGGTTATCCCAAGGCAAGAGACTGAAGTTCTTCTAAAACGTTTGCTGACACATTTGCGTTGACTTATTTAAACAAGAACTACGCTGAGTTTTTATACAAAACTGTTCATATCCAATGCTATGATATTATAATCAGATTTGTGTCAAAACAAATCGATACATGTTCAAAAGCATTACAACTGTCTGTCTGCATTCGTTTGATTCTATTTTTAGATCTTTAGCATTTCAAAATGTTGCGAATGACGTTTAAATCCCTTACCGCTTGCGGCGATATCTGTTCGTCAATAGGAGGAACTAATTCTTAGGGTGCATCCGCACCTGCCTCCACAGTATCCGTTGTCAGACCTTCGGACCTGGGAGAATTTGTCAAGAGACTTTAGATCAACTGAATTTAGGGGGCTGGACCCTGACCTATCAAGGTCTCTGGTATAAAACCGTCAAGCTGGAAATCAAGGCAAAATAATCAAAATGATTTCATTTAAATGATGCCACATAAAAGAATGCCTATTTTTCTTTTATTGTTTGCTTGGTGATTTTCTCATAGGAAAGAAGAAAACATGTTAAAACTTGCTGAATCAAAATTATTTGCAATAGCTTCAAGAAAATAAAACCCTCTTTGTTGTTAATTATGTTTCAACTAGTATTTTTTTGATTCGCTTCCACATAAGAATTTATGCAATATGTAAACATTTTACAATTCAAAGCATTTCTAATGGTATAAACACTTTACCTTATTTGGGTAGATACGCTTTAATTCTTTTAGACAAGGACAAACTGCTTCTTCAATATTCGTCACGTCAACATTTTCATGGTGAAGCAATTCTCTCGTAAATAGAGTTTTTTCAGTTCGCTTAACATAAACAATTGAATTTTTGGTAATTTTTCGAAGATATTTTCTAACTCATTGAAATTCTGTGAATCCGCCATCCCAGTTTAAGCCATGATGATTCTGATATAACCATCGAGCTTGTCTTCTTAGTGATGGTTAAAGTTGATCACAGTTATTTGGAGGCTTATTATGAAATGGTGATGGTGACCATTGTGCAGTATAGCTATTTCCTTTGCGATAAATCTATTATTTGTTCCCTTAAAGCCTTGAACATCGAGAATAAAATATATTTTGCGTGAGTGTTTCCTCTCTAAATTCTTATCTTCAACTATAACGATTACATTTTTCTAGAAACTATGTGACTCAAGGGATTATAGTTTATAATGCGATCGTATAACATCAAACAGTAAGCTGACGTATTATTAGGGGTATTTTCGATGTTTTGATTTCAATTCGATTATCAACTGGACCGTTTTTTATTATTTCACTATATTGGTTTGTAAGGCAATGATAATGTAGCGTGGTTTCTCCATTTGCGAAGTTGTCTTGACATTCCAAATATGATGAGAGGTACTAGGTAATACTGGATATTCATATAGATTCCAGTTCCGAAAGGAAATCCTTATAGATTGTGCATTATTGATAGATTTGTATAGCCTCAATTTAAAAGAATCCGGTAACGTAATATGAGGAATTTTCCATTGTACTTTGGTCAGGTTTATCTTTGCTGTTTCGTTTTCTTCGGCAATTAAAGAATTTGTATCAGTACGTGAGCGTCTTAAAATTAAGTCATGACGTCCGTTCGGAATAATTCTCTTGTAGTCTTTGGCAAAACCCAATAATTTGTTTAGAGGAATACAAAAATTAAAGTACTGTGCACTTAGGTCGATTGAAGCATTGAACAATATATCACTTTCATTTTTGTTTAAAGAAATATAGTTTTTAATTGTAGATGTGATGCCAACGTTGCGGTTGCTATCAATTTCAACACCATTTAATTCGTACCGAATTTCATCAAACAGAAAGGCTAAGCCATTATTTGTAAGTTTTGTTTTAGTGACGGCAGATCCATCAGTTTTTGAAAAAGTACCCTCAATATAAAAGTAAATTTCTGAAGGTAAAACATTAAGAATATTGATGCTGGACGTAAATTTGAATGATGTCATTTTTTCGAAATTATTCAAATTATGTATATTTTCCACGATATTCTTGTATAAAAACTCATTGAAATCTAAGCATAACATCACTTAATTCAGTTCAGTATTGTTGATATTTATCATGGAGGCTTTAATAATTGGCGGAACAGGTCCGTATGGACCCAAGCCTAGCTTCTCACAACCATTCGTCTTGTGTGAGTTTTTATTTTTGGGACGAATGGAAGGGATCTACAATTTTATGCCGAGTCCAAACGGCCAATTGAGAAGCTATTTCATGACATTTATACTCTCGGATGTTTGTCAGACGTTCGCGAGAGGTGGCGCAGCGAAAAAAACCCTAAGTTGAAATTTGGGTTTTTCTCGGGATTCGAACCTGGGACCCCTCGCTTAGTAGTCCAACACACTAACCACTAAGCCACTGCGCCTACATGGAGGCTTTACTAACATTAAAAAATCAGGACCTAAACTCAATAACCGAGATCTGGAATATTCAAGATAAGAAAAGTAAAGTTGACAAACCTGGTCACGTATCTATTTAAAGACTTTCAGAACCAACCAATCAGTGGTAGCTTCTATGAACAAGAACTACAACAAACTAAATTTCCCAATACATTTCTTGTGGAAAACGTGTTGAAAGAAAAAGACGATAAAGTTTATGTAAAATGGCTTGGTTCCAAGCGCCCACAATTCCTGGATAAATAAAACACAATTATTGTAGAAAAAAAAACAGTTATTTTATTTCATCATATTATTATAAATGTTTGTTACATTTTCCTTGAATTCGAAATAGTAGCTCAAAGCTGATAATTAAGTTTTTTTATTTGGCGACACCTACAACTGAGAACGAGGAAGTTTTGGATCAGTCTTCCTATCGGTTTAACAGTCAACTTAAACTCAACCACCCGACCTTCCAAACGTATTTTTTCAAAACATTAATCCTTAGAATCGCTCTCTTTCCTTTTGGATGTTGTACAATCAATTCCTTTCTTTCTACACTCACAGAACATTCTCTAATTTAACCGAAAACCACAGCACAGCCGCAGATAACCATAGCAGTAGAGAAAAAAAAATAAAAAAATAACCGAGCAAACAATATAAATGTACACAATAATATTTGATGAGTGTGTGAGAGGCATGTATATAATTTAAATTTAGTATTTTTTTTTACAATTTTGGCTTGATCTCCAACTTGACGGTTCTATACCACAGACCTTGATAGGTTAGAGTCCAGGCCGCTAAATATATTTCATCTAGAGTCTCCAGACTCATTGCCGTATATCTTTCCGGGAGGAAAACCTAATAGAACCAAAAAATATTATTCTTTATATTTCGTTGATTGTAATTAATAAAACACAATTTTACCTGAAACTCTCACAGATTCACAATAACTCTCACACCATATTTGGTCGTTACTTTTTTCATGGACTGTATATCATAGAGCCTATGTTCAACTAAGCACTTAATAGTGAGAGTTCGGGGTTATCCCAAGGCAAGAGACTGAAGTTCTTCTAAAACGTTTGCTGACACATTTGCGTTGACTTATTTAAACAAGAACTACGCTGAGTTTTTATACAAAACTGTTCATATCCAATGCTATGATATTATAATCAGATTTGTGTCAAAACAAATCGATACATGTTCAAAAGCATTACAACTGTCTGTCTGCATTCGTTTGATTCTATTTTTAGATCTTTAGCATTTCAAAATGTTGCGAATCATGTTTAAATCCCTTACCGCTTGCGGCGATATCTGTTCGTCAATAAGAGGAACTAATTCTTAGGGTGCATCCGCACCTGCCTCCACAGTATCCGTTGTCAGACCTTCGGACCTGGGAGAATTTGTCAAGAGACTTTAGATCAACTGAATTTAGGGGGCTGGACCCTGACCTATCAAGGTCTCTGGTATAAAACCGTCAAGCTGGAAATCAAGGCAAAATAATCAAAATGATTTCATTTAAATGATGCCACATAAAAGAATGCCTATTTTTCTTTTATTGTTTGCTTGGTGATTTTCTCATAGGAAAGAAGAAAACATGTTAAAACTTGCTGAATCAAAATTATTTGCAATAGCTTCAAGAAAATAAAACCCTCTTTGTTGTTAATTATGTTTCAACTAGTATTTTTTTGATTCGCTTCCACATAAGAATTTATGCAATATGTAAACATTTTACAATTCAAAGCATTTCTAATGGTATAAACACTTTACCTTATTTGGGTAGATACGCTTTAATTCTTTTAGACAAGGACAAACTGCTTCTTCAATATTCGTCACGTCAACATTTTCATGGTGAAGCAATTCTCTCGTAAATAGAGTTTTTTCAGTTCGCTTAACATAAACAATTGAATTTTTGGTAATTTTTCGAAGATATTTTCTAACTCATTGAAATTCTGTGAATCCGCCATCCCAGTTTAAGCCATGATGATTCTGATATAACCATCGAGCTTGTCTTCTTAGTGATGGTTAAAGTTGATCACAGTTATTTGGAGGCTTATTATGAAATGGTGATGGTGACCATTGTGCAGTATAGCTATTTCCTTTGCGATAAATCTATTATTTGTTCCCTTAAAGCCTTGAACATCGAGAATAAAATATATTTTGCGTGAGTGTTTCCTCTCTAAATTCTTATCTTCAACTATAACGATTACATTTTTCTAGAAACTATGTGACTCAAGGGATTATAGTTTATAATGCGATCGTATAACATCAAACAGTAAGCTGACGTATTATTAGGGGTATTTTCGATGTTTTGATTTCAATTCGAATATCAACTGGACCGTTTTTTATTATTTCACTATATTGGTTTGTAAGGCAATGATAATGTAGCGTGGTTTCTCCATTTGCGAAGTTGTCTTGACATTCCAAATATGATGAGAGGTACTAGGTAATACTGGATATTCATATAGATCCCAGTTCCGAAAGGAAATCCTTATAGATTGTGCATTATTGATAGATTTGTATAGCCTCAATTTAAAAGAATCCGGTAACGTAATATGAGGAATTTTCCATTGTACTTTGGTCAGGTTTATCTTTGCTGTTTCGTTTTCTTCGGCAATTAAAGAATTTGTATCAGTACGTGAGCGTCTTAAAATTAAGTCATGACGTCCGTTCGGAATAATTCTCTTGTAGTCTTTGGCAAAACCCAATAATTTGTTTAGAGGAATACAAAAATTAAAGTACTGTGCACTTAGGTCGATTGAAGCATTGAACAATATATCACTTTCATTTTTGTTTAAAGAAATATAGTTTTTAATTGTAGATGTGATGCCAACGTTGCGGTTGCTATCAATTTCAACACCATTTAATTCGTACCGAATTTCATCAAACAGAAAGGCTAAGCCATTATTTGTATGTTTTGTTTTAGTGACGGCAGATCCATCAGTTTTTGAAAAAGTACCCTCAATATAAAAGTAAATTTCTGAAGGTAAAACATTAAGATTTTGATGCTGGACGTAAATTTGACTGATGTCATTTTTTCGAAATTATTCAAATTATGTATATTTTCCACGATTTTCTTGTATAAAAACTCATTGAAATCTAAGCATAACATCACTTAATTCAGTTCAGTATTGTTGATATTTATCATGGAGGCTTTAATAATTGGCGGAACAGGTCCGTATGGACCCAAGCCTAGCTTCTCACAACCATTCGTCTTGTGTGAGTTTTTATTTTTGGGACGAATGGAAGGGATCTACAATTTTATGCCGAGTCCAAACGGCCAATTGAGAAGCTATTTCATGACATTTATACTCTCGGATGTTTGTCAGACGTTCGCGAGAGGTGGCGCAGCGAAAAAAACCTTAAGTTGAAATTTGGGTTTTTCTCGGGATTCGAACCTGGGACCCCTCGCTTAGTAGTCCAACACACTAACCACTAAGCCACTGCGCCTACATGGAGGCTTTACTAACATTAAAAAATCAGGACCTAAACTCAATAACCGAGGTCTGGAATATTCAAGATAAGAAAAGTAAAGTTGACAAACCCGGTCACGTATCTATTTAAAGACTTTCAGAACCAACCAATCAGTGGTAGCTTCTATGAACAAGAACTACAACAAACTAAATTTCCCAATACATTTCTTGTGGAAAACGTGTTGAAAGAAAAAGACGATATAGTTTATGTAAAATGGCTTGGTTCCAAGCGCCCACAATTCCTGGATAAATAAAACACAATTATTGTAGAAAAAAAACAGTTATTTTATTTCATCATATTATTATAAATGTTTGTTACATTTTCCTTGAATTCGAAATAGTAGCTCAAAGCTGATAATTAAGTTTTTTTATTTGGCGACACCTACAACTGAGAACGAGGAAGTTTTGGATCAGTCTTCCTATCGGTTTAACAGTCAACTTAAACTCAACCACCCGACCTTCCAAACGTATTTTTTCAAAACATTAATCCTTAGAATCGCTCTCTTTCCTTTTGGATGTTGTACAATCAATTCCTTTCTTTCTACACTCACAGAACATTCTCTAATTTATGAACCGAAAACCACAGCGCAGCCGCAGATAACCATAGCAGTAGAGAAAAAAAAATAAAAAAATAACCGAGCAAACAATATAAATGTACACAATAATATTTGATGAGTGTGTGAGAGGCATGTATATAATTTAAATTTAGTATTTTTTTTTACAATTTTGGCTTGATCTCCAACTTGACGGTTCTATACCACAGACCTTGATAGGTCAGAGTCCAGGCCGCTAAATATATTTCATCTAGAGTCTCCAGACTCATTGCCGTATATCTTTCCGGGAGGAAAACCTAATAGAACCAAAAAATATTATTCTTTATATTTCGTTGATTGTAATTAATAAAACACAATTTTACCTGAAACTCTCACAGATTCACAATAACTCTCACACCATATTTGGTCGTTACTTTTTTCATGGACTGTATATCATAGAGCCTATGTTCAACTAAGCACTTAATAGTGAGAGTTCGGGGTTATCCCAAGGCAAGAGACTGAAGTTCTTCTAAAACGTTTGCTGACACATTTGCGTTGACTTATTTAAACAAGAACTACGCTGAGTTTTTATACAAAACTGTTCATATCCAATGCTATGATATTATAATCAGATTTGTGTCAAAACAAATCGATACATGTTCAAAAGCATTACAACTGTCTGTCTGCATTCGTTTGATTCTATTTTTAGATCTTTAGCATTTCAAAATGTTGCGAATGACGTTTAAATCCCTTACCGCTTGCGGCGATATCTGTTCGTCAATAGGAGGAACTAATTCTTAGGGTGCATCCGCACCTGCCTCCACAGTATCCGTTGTCAGACCTTCGGACCTGGGAGAATTTGTCAAGAGACTTTAGATCAACTGAATTTAGGGGGCTGGACCCTGACCTATCAAGGTCTCTGGTATAAAACCGTCAAGCTGGAAATCAAGGCAAAATAATCAAAATGATTTCATTTAAATGATGCCACATAAAAGAATGCCTATTTTTCTTTTATTGTTTGCTTGGTGATTTTCTCATAGGAAAGAAGAAAACATGTTAAAACTTGCTGAATCAAAATTATTTGCAATAGCTTCAAGAAAATAAAACCCTCTTTGTTGTTAATTATGTTTCAACTAGTATTTTTTTGATTCGCTTCCACATAAGAATTTATGCAATATGTAAACATTTTACAATTCAAAGCATTTCTAATGGTATAAACACTTTACCTTATTTGGGTAGATACGCTTTAATTCTTTTAGACAAGGACAAACTGCTTCTTCAATATTCGTCACGTCAACATTTTCATGGTGAAGCAATTCTCTCGTAAATAGAGTTTTTTCAGTTCGCTTAACATAAACAATTGAATTTTTGGTAATTTTTCGAAGATATTTTCTAACTCATTGAAATTCTGTGAATCCGCCATCCCAGTTTAAGCCATGATGATTCTGATATAACCATCGAGCTTGTCTTCTTAGTGATGGTTAAAGTTGATCACAGTTATTTGGAGGCTTATTATGAAATGGTGATGGTGACCATTGTGCAGTATAGCTATTTCCTTTGCGATAAATCTATTATTTGTTCCCTTAAAGCCTTGAACATCGAGAATAAAATATATTTTGCGTGAGTGTTTCCTCTCTAAATTCTTATCTTCAACTATAACGATTACATTTTTCTAGAAACTATGTGACTCAAGGGATTATAGTTTATAATGCGATCGTATAACATCAAACAGTAAGCTGACGTATTATTAGGGGTATTTTCGATGTTTTGATTTCAATTCGATTATCAACTGGACCGTTTTTTATTATTTCACTATATTGGTTTGTAAGGCAATGATAATGTAGCGTGGTTTCTCCATTTGCGAAGTTGTCTTGACATTCCAAATATGATGAGAGGTACTAGGTAATACTGGATATTCATATAGATTCCAGTTCCGAAAGGAAATCCTTATAGATTGTGCATTATTGATAGATTTGTATAGCCTCAATTTAAAAGAATCCGGTAACGTAATATGAGGAATTTTCCATTGTACTTTGGTCAGGTTTATCTTTGCTGTTTCGTTTTCTTCGGCAATTAAAGAATTTGTATCAGTACGTGAGCGTCTTAAAATTAAGTCATGACGTCCGTTCGGAATAATTCTCTTGTAGTCTTTGGCAAAACCCAATAATTTGTTTAGAGGAATACAAAAATTAAAGTACTGTGCACTTAGGTCGATTGAAGCATTGAACAATATATCACTTTCATTTTTGTTTAAAGAAATATAGTTTTTAATTGTAGATGTGATGCCAACGTTGCGGTTGCTATCAATTTCAACACCATTTAATTCGTACCGAATTTCATCAAACAGAAAGGCTAAGCCATTATTTGTAAGTTTTGTTTTAGTGACGGCAGATCCATCAGTTTTTGAAAAAGTACCCTCAATATAAAAGTAAATTTCTGAAGGTAAAACATTAAGATTTTGATGCTGGACGTAAATTTGACTGATGTCATTTTTTCGAAATCATTCAAATTATGTTTATTTTCCACGATTTTCTTGTATAAAAACTCATTGAAATCTAAGCATAACATCACTTAATTCAGTTCAGTATTGTTGATATTTATCATGGAGGCTTTAATAATTGGCGGAACAGGTCCGTATGGACCCAAGCCTAGCTTCTCACAACCATTCGTCTTGTGTGAGTTTTTATTTTTGGGACGAATGGAAGGGATCTACAATTTTATGCCGAGTCCAAACGGCCAATTGAGAAGCTATTTCATGACATTTATACTCTCGGATGTTTGTCAGACGTTCGCGAGAGGTGGCGCAGCGAAAAAAACCTTAAGTTGAAATTTGGGTTTTTCTCGGGATTCGAACCTGGGACCCCTCGCTTAGTAGTCCAACACACTAACCACTAAGCCACTGCGCCTACATGGAGGCTTTACTAACATTAAAAAATCAGGACCTAAACTCAATAACCGAGGTCTGGAATATTCAAGATAAGAAAAGTAAAGTTGACAAACCCGGTCACGTATCTATTTAAAGACTTTCAGAACCAACCAATCAGTGGTAGCTTCTATGAACAAGAACTACAACAAACTAAATTTCCCAATACATTTCTTGTGGAAAACGTGTTGAAAGAAAAAGACGATAAAGTTTATGTAAAATGGCTTGGTTCCAAGCGCCCACAATTCCTGGATAAATAAAACACAATTATTGTAGAAAAAAAACAGTTATTTTATTTCATCATATTATTATAAATGTTTGTTACATTTTCCTTGAATTCGAAATAGTAGCTCAAAGCTGATAATTAAGTTTTTTTATTTGGCGACACCTACAACTGAGAACGAGGAAGTTTTGGATCAGTCTTCCTATCGGTTTAACAGTCAACTTAAACTCAACCACCCGACCTTCCAAACGTATTTTTTCAAAACATTAATCCTTAGAATCGCTCTCTTTCCTTTTGGATGTTGTACAATCAATTCCTTTCTTTCTACACTCACAGAACATTCTCTAATTTATGAACCGAAAACCACAGCGCAGCCGCAGATAACCATAGCAGTAGAGAAAAAAAAATAAAAAAATAACCGAGCAAACAATATAAATGTACACAATAATATTTGATGAGTGTGTGAGAGGCATGTATATAATTTAAATTTAGTATTTTTTTTTACAATTTTGGCTTGATCTCCAACTTGACGGTTCTATACCACAGACCTTGATAGGTCAGAGTCCAGGCCGCTAAATATATTTCATCTAGAGTCTCCAGACTCATTGCCGTATATCTTTCCGGGAGGAAAACCTAATAGAACCAAAAAATATTATTCTTTATATTTCGTTGATTGTAATTAATAAAACACAATTTTACCTGAAACTCTCACAGATTCACAATAACTCTCACACCATATTTGGTCGTTACTTTTTTCATGGACTGTATATCATAGAGCCTATGTTCAACTAAGCACTTAATAGTGAGAGTTCGGGGTTATCCCAAGGCAAGAGACTGAAGTTCTTCTAAAACGTTTGCTGACACATTTGCGTTGACTTATTTAAACAAGAACTACGCTGAGTTTTTATACAAAACTGTTCATATCCAATGCTATGATATTATAATCAGATTTGTGTCAAAACAAATCGATACATGTTCAAAAGCATTACAACTGTCTGTCTGCATTCGTTTGATTCTATTTTTAGATCTTTAGCATTTCAAAATGTTGCGAATGACGTTTAAATCCCTTACCGCTTGCGGCGATATCTGTTCGTCAATAGGAGGAACTAATTCTTAGGGTGCATCCGCACCTGCCTCCACAGTATCCGTTGTCAGACCTTCGGACCTGGGAGAATTTGTCAAGAGACTTTAGATCAACTGAATTTAGGGGGCTGGACCCTGACCTATCAAGGTCTCTGGTATAAAACCGTCAAGCTGGAAATCAAGGCAAAATAATCAAAATGATTTCATTTAAATGATGCCACATAAAAGAATGCCTATTTTTCTTTTATTGTTTGCTTGGTGATTTTCTCATAGGAAAGAAGAAAACATGTTAAAACTTGCTGAATCAAAATTATTTGCAATAGCTTCAAGAAAATAAAACCCTCTTTGTTGTTAATTATGTTTCAACTAGTATTTTTTTGATTCGCTTCCACATAAGAATTTGGGTATAATAATTTGCATTACTAAAGATGGACACAAAGAATGACTAAATTCCGAAAATAATGATATGTGATATCTTTTGGATCAGATCTAATTAGTATCTATTAAGCGAAGGTGTCTAACTAAATATATGTTAGAGAAGATGTCCGCCATTTTGTTTTCCTTTTTAATTCTCAGTGCGCACACGCGCATAGGCGAACTTTCTACGACCGACAGAACTTAGCAATCGTCCAGTTTGGTCTTTTATTCGCACTACTGACAACATGATGAAAAATAAAATAGAAACGTTACTAGAGGTCGCGTTGGTGACTAGAGAGAGGGGCTTAAGGTCAGGACACAACTTCAAATCATGATACCTGGGCTGACATCACATTTAAATAGATGTCATAAATTATTTTCTCTCACACGGCCATTCTGACAAACAACGCACTCTCGCGTTATGTTTAAAGGTATTATCCTCCAATATAACGAATCTCACCAATATAAGGTATACAACTTACAATACCTATTACAAACTATTTTCAAATGCAAAGCGTATAAACTTTCAACATATAGTCTCCGAGTAATATAAAGCGTACAGGATTTCAAAATTTCAAACTATTTTCGAATGAAAATGTAGGCTTTCATCATAAAGACAATGTAGATGTATGTTACAGTAAACATGATATTTATTGTTATTATTTATTAAGTTTTTTTTTTATTTTTACAAGTTTTACAAGTTGCATAATTTTTTTTTTAAGATTGTTATCATTTACAAATGAAAAAAAAATCCTACAGTTTATGTAGTTAATATAATAATATTATTTAAGCTATTATTTATTGTGCTCTTTGTTACATGTTAATAAAGGAATATTTAAGCAATCAGACAAACTTGTTAAACTAGATTAATATTTCCGAAGTAGCTAATGACATACGTATTGACTACGGCATTACAATCGGTAACCACTTTGAATTGCCTTCCAAAAAGGTAATGTCTGAAGTGTTTCAAGGCTTTGAAAACCGCAAGAGTTTCAAGCTTATAGCTGTGGTATCTACTTTCGGCTTCAATTCAATTCGGCTTCTTTGACTGTAATACGCAACAACTTTCAATTGAATATCAATTTTTTTGAAAACTATTGCACCATAGCCAATGGAACTGGCATCCTTGTGCAATTCGATAGGTTTAGAAGGGTCGAAAATAATTAATACCGTTTCAGAAGTCAAATAATCTACAATAATTTTATGTGCCTTAGTATGTTCATCTTTCCAATCCCATTTTAAGTTCTTTTTAGTTAATTTATAAAGTTGTGCCATAATAGATGAACAATTTGGAACGAATTTCCTAAAATATCCGGCTAATCCATTAAACTGTCTCAGTTCTTTGACATTGGTAGGCAAAGGCACATTAATTAATGCATCAATCTTTTTGGGATTTGGTCTAATGGGACCATTGCTAACAACGTAACCTAAAAATTCTACTGAACTCTTAAGAAGTGCACACTTCTTCCAATTTAACATGAATCCAGCGTCAGTCAATGCAGGTAAAGTCAACTCAAGGTGATGGAATGCATCTTCCTGACATTTGGAAAAAATCAATACATCATCTATGTAAATTAGAACTACTTTGTCTTTAAGATGTTTTAGTGCTTTGTTAATAGCTCTTTGGTATACTGCAATGGCATTACAAAGCCCAAAAGGCATTTTCAAATATTCCCAAACGCCATCAGGAGTAATTAATACAGTTTTTTTGCCATGGGTATTTGGTGGAAGCCGGATGCCATGTCCAAGCATGTAAAATACCGATATTGTCCCAAGGCATCAATCTGTTCTGATATCAACGATAAGGGGTAACTGTCGCGTACTGTATTCGAATTCAATTCACTGAAATCAACACAGAGACGATTAGAGCCGTCCTTTTTTTTAACCAACAAAGCTGGGCTGGAAAAGGGGGACGAACTCTCGCGCACTATATTTTTTAAATCTAGGTCGGCTATAATTTCTCTCAGTGCTGTTCGTTCTACTGGAGCTAGGCGTTGAACAATTTTATCAGGATTTTTAAGTTTAATTTCCATTTCACTTGTTGTAAGGGTAGATTATGAATTACCGGTTACAAAATTTTCCTTAAAGCGTTTAATGATTGATACTAGTTTTATGTTATCTTTTGTCTCAGTCAGATCTGTGTTAATATTAGTAATATCAAAACTAGAGCCCTGTGACATACCAATTTTTATTTGTGATTTTATAATTTTTACACCGTCACTATTAATTATTAATTCTAAACCATGGATTTTAAAACTGTCTCTTCCCATAATCACATCGTAAGGCAATAGTTGAGATTCTACAACTACGAAAGTGACTTCAGCGTGTATGCCACAGTTTTCAATATATGTGGTTAATGTACCAAATGAGTAGCACGGAACAGAGCCAATACCCGTAAGCCGTGTAAATACAAATGTCTTTATGATGGGAATACTATGAGCAATTTCTTTTCGATTTAGAGAACATTCTGAACCACTATCAATCAAAGCTTGTTATTTAAAATCATGTATTTTCATTGGGACTAGAGCATTATTAAAGGAGGAGCATATGTTTACAGATTTTGATAATAATTCAGTTTTTTTTTTTTTTAATTTTTCAAATTGTTCTTTTTTTTTGTTTTAAAAAACATGTTCTTTCTGTTTGACCTATTTTCATACAATAAGTACACTCAATAGATTTCTCATTAAAATTAGATTTTGGTAACTGTGAAGGTTCATTTTCAATTTTGTTTTTATTACGAAGTGCCCTATCTGACCACAATGATGACATTGTTTACTTCTTGTTGACTGTTCAATGATTTTTTGTTTTTTAAAATTAGAAACATCGGAGTTAAAACGACCATTAAAAGACCTTTTAAATTTTGGTTTAGAATACGTATTTAAGTGTCTGTCTAATCCAATAAAATCTGTAGGTGTTGTTTTTAAAAATTCTGATCGTACCTGTACATCAGTAATGCCGGAAATGACCGCTTCAATTTTGTTCGACAAACTCCAATTTGTCTCCAATATATCGATCATCGTGAGTTTTTTGGTAGAATACTCAATATACGAATATGCTTGTTCGCTAGTATAATCCACCATATCATGAAAGAGTTTAGTTGCTGCAAATTGTCCCCGAAGTCGTTCCTTTACATTTTCCCAAGTTCGGCATATTGGATATGAGCGGGAAGCCCACATTTTAGCGCGTCCTTGCAAATGTTTCTTGTTTCATAATCTGTCCACTTATTACGTCTCAATTTCTTCGCACCACTAAGCTGCTGTGAATTGGCACTCGTCCGGTTCGAAGACTGGTACATAGCAGTGGCGTGGCGTTCATATAACCCGATTCCTACCGACTTCCCTTTTTAAATCTCCATCAGTTAACACTAGGTATCTATCTACGAAAAACCAAAAAATACCTACATGAAACACAAATGAATTTTAATACTCACAAAATGGTACACACATAAGCCATCAAATAAATATTGTGTGTGTATCCATTTTCATACAACATCGTCATCGTCTCGTCACGACAGAGCGAAGGGAACCTAAAATATGTCGGGTTATTAAAGCTCTCACTTGATAGTTGATTTTGAGAGAATATTTGCTTGTTATCTCTTTTTTTCTTTCCTGAGCACTGTGTCCGATACCGCTTTGTTCAACACCCACTTGGTTAAGTAGGAAAAAAACGCGCTTTTCTTCGAGTTATTTACAGTTCGCACTAAGTTATGTCGTTTTCCATTGGTTTCACTCGGGGATCCACTCATTCTGTGATCCAATGGAACAACAAAACTGCTTCTGATTGTACCCACAAAAGTATTGGTGAAATGCCAAAAAATAATCTACGGCGGCTGTCAGCTGACTTGTATAAAATACATAATTTACATTTGTGTGAGTGCTTCTTGAGAGTGGAATCTGACTTCAAATCGAGAAGCGAAGTTCTCTCCTCAGAATCACCAGAAGAGTTTTTTTTTGTGCCAATAGAACGGTTTCAGAAGCGATTTTTTTGATCTCGGACGCTTCTTTTTGCCCAATGGAAAACGACATTAATTTTGAGTGCTGACGCTGAGTGAACCGCTTGGTTATGATATGAACAAAATAACACGCTTTTTTTCAGTTATTCGATTTACTTTTCTTTCTTCTTTTCTTATTGTGTCTTATGTGGATAATTGCAGGTACTATGTTGAGGTAGGTAGGGTGATGTGGAAAGCAAATGAACAATGTATGATTTTGTTTCAAGGTGCACAGATGTAGAGTTTTTTTACATTTGTATGTGATTAATTTTGCTTCGACTTCCCATCTGAAAATGTTCACGCCACGCCACTGGTACATAGATTTCATCTTTTTCACGTCGTTATTTGATGTGGAGGCCCCTCGCTGTTTCGTTTTCAGCGTATCCATCATTCCTTGCAAAAATGCTGTATCTATATGCTGCTGTGGTAGATCATCAGTGACCGCAAGGATTTTCATTGCTAGTATTAGCAGATATATAAGAAATTGTAGAAGATTTTTGATTTGATCCCACCGCTGCTATTAGAGAAGTTTTCGCCATTTTGTTTTCCTTTTTAATTCTCAGTGTGCACACGCGCACAGGCGAACTTTCTAGGACCGACTGAACTTAGCAATAGTCCAGTTTGTTCTTTTATTCACACTACTGACAACATGATGAAAAACAAAATAGAAACGTTACTAGAGGTCGTGTTGGTGATTAGAGGGGCTTAAGGTCAGGGCACAACTTCAAATCAAATTTCCAGGTTTCCAGGAATAATACCTTTTATGGTTCCTCCCACTGAATTTGGATAACGTCGAACCTTAAACTTAGGTAATCAATATATTAATACGTGATCATCAAAAGTTTCGTTACACTTTTTAAGTATTTATTATGAAATGAGGAGAATAAAACTTATATCATTCGAAAGGTACTGTGCGATAGATGTGCACAAACTCGTGGGTATATGTCGCCATTAAGGCTTTTAAAAATAAGTTATGAATTCTCCATACAAAACAGGTAATTGAAAGGATTTTGGCGACATTAAATTTTTCGCCGACATAATATTACCATAGTAACGTATTCAAATATAAATCATCTTAGATAAGAACCTGTTTCCAATGGAGCAGCTCATTAACGTATTTTTTCGATATCTAGAGGTCGCTCTTTTCGTTAATAAAAAAAAAATATAAATAACGAAAATAATTGTGTTACGTTTTTAGTATTACATTTTAAATACTTATAAAAGGACTGGTCGATTTTCGACCACAAGCGATACTAGTGAATATTGATTAAGTCTCTGTAAGTGTTTACATTTTCAATTTTAAATATTTAATAAAATATTTTTAGTTGCTTATCCAGGTAGAAATAAAACGTGTTGACTCTAGCATATGGCATTATTACTGTAATTTACAAAAAATACGCGGACGATGGTCGGAGTCGAAACTCCGAGTCAGAAAGGAGTTAATTCTTCTAACTGAGCAAAAGCTTTGGTGGTCACCGCCCAAGAGTCCTTCTATGAAATTAGGTAAAAATTCGAGACATAGATATTGATATAAAAATGTGGTTCGTCAGTTAACAATATATATAAAGTATTTATAAAGATCATTATTTTTTGTTGAGAAACTGTAAGATTTGTATTTTTCAGGGGAAAGAGATGCAATAGCAATGTGTAACTATGCTGTAGGGAGTGGTCGCAAATCTATTGATTCAATCCCGGTTAAGAGTTGGTTCTGGCGACAGCATAGTACAAATATTAAAACAAAATCAAAAATTAACAAATTTAAAAGAGTATCACTAAATAAATTTATAGATATCTTTGGTCTAAGGGGAAAAGAAATTATTTCGATCTTGAGCCCTTAATGTTGTTGATAGGACTCTTTGACCTCCCACCCCATCCATGTAGATATCAAGGCGCACGAAATCTTGATGATGTTTAAATGGAATGTTGTTTCAATAAAAAAATAAAAATTGAAAACTAAAAAATTATGAGAACAAGGAAATAACAACAATAATAATAAATATAAAAAAAAACTTAAGCTCGATTAATTGGTGACAGAATATGTAGGAACTTGCTTTGGATATTTTTTTTTCTTTGTTTAAAATGTTAATGATATATTTCTTAAACTTCAGTTTATAGTTTGCTTCTATTTTGTTTCCAATCTTTATCTGTCCCTTTTTTTTATTTCTTTATCTAAATGTTCGTCAATAAATAGACTTTTGACAAGTATACATTTTGATTTTTAGATCAATTTTCGATTCAGTAAAAATCTGTATGTGTATAAGAAAAACGGTCACAACAAAAAAAAGAAAACATTAAAAACGTCCTTACCTGTCAGATTACCAGACAGATAATTTTCCTGATATATTTATTTTTTATTGACTAAAAACGAAACTTACTACAGTAGAATTAGCAAAGTTGTTTTCTTATTCAAATAGAACCAAAACCGATGAATAGAAACCAAGAACATGTTAATCGTTACAAATGTTTTGAAGATCACAAGGACAAGTACCTTCACCGTGTTTCACAAAAATAGTCAGTATATATGGTGCTTAATGGGGGAGCTAATTACCCCCATGACCAGTCTGCCTCACAGCCCAGTGGCGGAGTGCATGTGACAAAACTCATTACATTACATTTGCTTTTACTGATCTTTTGGTATATAAGTTAAACAAACTCGTACGCAAATAAATAAAAAAATATTTTGAGGCAGATTGCCTTCTCTTTATTGAATTTACTTATCGACTAACCAACAATTTTATCGATACATAACTTGAAACATCGCGCCTCGCCTCGTACGTGGGAAGTGTCCACTCAGCAGTTAACTTTTTCCCCTGTTAAGTAAGGTCTTCAATCGCTTTTTTTTTTTAAAGTATGGTAGGTCGTGAAATCTTATTTGTGGGATAAGATATGATTTTGATTCTGGTATAATTTTGATGCTTGGAGAGTTTTCCGCTAAGTTCTCTTCTGGATTGCGGATGATGATTTCTGTGCTTTTGCGTTTAACAAGTTTGCACACTGATAGGACTATGAATAGTATTCCAATACAAACTATGAGTCCATATGAGGTGATTTGATGGATTTCCTAACTGGATTTCTTTGGTAGTGTTTATATGGAGTTCGTTGACCATTTCTAGTGATAGGAGTTGATGATATTCCCTTTCTATAGTGGATGGTTGTAGGATCGCTGGTAAGATTTGGTGAAAAGATGTTGTTTCCTTAAGATAGTAAGATTAGTGTTGTGGTATTTGACGAGAAAGGTGCATATTAGATTCTGCTGAGCTTATTCAGTTTTCAATGTTCCGTTGAAGACATTTAAGAGTACTATCCCAGGT
This sequence comes from Cheilosia vulpina, assembly GCA_916610125.1. Lineage (NCBI taxonomy): Eukaryota > Metazoa > Arthropoda > Insecta > Diptera > Syrphidae > Cheilosia > Cheilosia vulpina. The sequence continues at coordinate 55,715,861 of OU744276.1, read as the reverse complement.
GAAATGTCTTCTATGTTGGGCAAGTGTTGGCTGTTCATTAAGTTACAATTAGCATTGAGGCTTTTTAACAAATCTGGTATACATGTAGTATTCGTAAGGTTTACAATATTTTCGGTATTACATATTGATAAATTATTTATAGTTTTACAATTAGTTTTTCTTCCATACATTTCTTCTTTATTTTTTATAATTATTTCGAAATCTATGTCAGTTGCAAATTTTACCTTTCCGTATGGGCTTTAACAGAAATTTTTCGTATGTTTTGTAATTTGCCAAAGGAATATTAACAATATACAGTAATGAGGATGAATTGGTTATTATTTTAATTTCTGCGAAGTTCAGAGCTTCTTCAATGTTTTCGTATGGTATGTTTTCTTTACTTAATATTTCGATAGCAACGTTTATTTTTTCTTTTGATAATATCAGAGAATTGATTATATGCCTAATCTCGCCAATGATTGTTCTTTTCTTAATTTAAGTTTATATTGAATTCTATAGACCATTCTACTATTGACTGTATAGTATTTATTTAAAAATCTTTCAATTTCGTTCGTTATTTTTGTCAAGTTATTTATTCATTCGTTATGAAGACGGTTGATGACTACCTACTTGTTTATTATTGTTTTCTTAAAAATCTTTCTTTTTATTGTAACGAAATATTCATGGTTGGCAGTGGAATTTCTTGGTTAAGGAGAGGAAATAGGGAATTTAGTCTTGTCGCGTTTACGTTTATAGGTTGCGTTATGTTATCTGTGAATTTGTTATACTGATCAATATCAACTTCCTGAATTAATTTAAAGTTTACTTCTTTGATCTTGGCTTGTACTATGTGCATGAACACGAACTGTGAGTTAGTGAAATCTGGGATTTGGATTACTCTGTTGACAGGGGCATAAAGGGAATATTTGAAATAGGACAGTCTTAATTAGTTTCGTATATGGGTTTTGTGTACGGTTTTTCCTGACTCTGTTGTAACTATGGTATATAGGTTTTCTTTTACTATTTCTTTTTTATAACGAACTTATTCTTTTATTTTGTTTGATGTAAATGATATCTCAAGGAAGATAGTTTTTTACGGTTTTTTCTTATTTTTGTTATGGTATCTGAGGTTTTTTTCCTGATTATTTCTAAGCTTTTCAACAGTGTCGACGCATCGAATTGTTATCCATTTATTCTTGGAATGCGACCGTAATATAGTTCGACTGGCTTTTTAACTGTTGTAAAGTGGATGGTAAAGTTATATTCATTTACTGCTCGGCTTAACAAAATGATAAAAAGAACGAGGAGACCTTAAGGCATCGCATAATCTCGGACAGCGTTGAGTGAAAACATTCTATTTGTCGTGAAGACTTTGATCTTATGGGTATCTTCGAGCATTGAAGTTATGGAAGCCGAATTGAGGGCTTTTTTATTATCGATCACTACGTTTTCTGGAACGCAGAAGTAGAAAAGGATGTCTTGAAGAGGTCGTTTTATATGTTCAGTTGATCGGGAATCGATCAGTTTGGCCTGAGCAAATTTCGTAAATTCATCGATTGCTGTTAGTAAATACTAGGATTTTGTCTGTCGAGAATATCTCGATATGTAAAGTATGACTGGGGTAGTTTGGTATAGGAGTTGGTTTTATAAATTGGTTGTTGGGATGGCGTTCATATTTATTTTCTTTGCAGACAGTGCAGCGTTTACCAAGGTATTTTTGCAGTATTTGCAATCGGTCTTCGTAAGCATTTCGGTGAGCTCTTTTATGTTCTGTAAGTATTATTTCTTCTTGTCGATCTTCGTTGGCTACGTCTTCGACCTTATTTTGTAGTTTCTGAAATGGACGGGATATATTTCCTGTATTTTGACCATAACTTCTTCGGGTGCTGAGAGTCAGTTAACTATGTTAGGCTTGAGATACCTTTTAAATATGTTAATTATGTTAGTTTCGTTAAAATATTGTTGTGTGAAAATGTGTCTCATGCAATTAGGAAAAGGGGTTCGAATTTGATAACTGTTTTCGTTATCTAATTTAAATATGAGCTGATTGAGAAAGACGTTAACAGGAGTTTAGATAGTCGGAATTAGGTTATGAGATGAGCTATCATCACTATGTTGAGTCATAGTTAATCAATTTAGTGACTCTGAAACTATTGGTTCTTCCGGGCTTATATTGGGGCTCTTAGTTGTATTCCTCCAATATGGCCTTCCAACGTTTCGTTTTGCTATTGGTGTTCTTGCTACTGAGAGCATAGGTGAGAGGTTGGTGATCAGTGAATATTTTGACTTTTCTGGATCCGTATAGGAAATTTCGTAGGCTAGTTAGTGCCAAAATTATGGGCAGCATCTCCTTGTCATTGGTTGCATAACTCTCTTCCGTTTTTTTAAGTGTTCGTGAAAGGAATGTTATTGGTAAGTTCAAAATCCTTTTCAAAGTTTGGATGATATAAAATGATTTCTTCGGAGATAAGGACATTTTTTTAGTTTTTGAAAAGCGTCTAAGGCAGTGTTGTCGAGCTGAATGGTTTTATTCTTTGAGAGGTTTCTGGATACACGTCCATCTTCCCCTTTTAGAAGGGATGTCGGGATTTTTCTAGGTTCGCATAATCCCTAACAAATCGTCTGTAATACCCTGATATTCCTAAAAATGATCGAAGGTCTTTGAAATTTTGAGGTGGTGGTAGCTCGACTATGGCCTTAACCTTTTTGGCCTTTTCAAGTGTTTTGAATTCTATTTCGACTAACTCTCCAAGCATAAAAATGGAGGGCGCATTCTTGAGCCCGAAAGGGAGACGGGTAAATTCAAATTTTCCGATGTTTATCGAGAACGTAGTCTTTTGGATATCGCTCTCCCTAAGTGAAATTTAAACGGTATCCTGGTATAGGAGATTTGTGCCAAACTTCGCTAGTTTGATTAAACCGATGACCGAGTTGCTCAAGAAAAGTAGGAAATTTTTTTGGACAGAAGTAATGAGGATGAATTGGATGAATTGGAAGCCAAAGAGTTTTTGGTAGCAGCGCCCATCCTGACGTGTCCGGATTTTACGAGGTCTTTCGTCGTGCAGACAGATGCCTCGGATTTTGGGATTGGTGCGGACTTGAGCCAGAATTTTGATGAAAGAGAGAAAGTGATTTGCTACCTAAGCAGGTCGCTTAATAGGTATGAACGGAATTATTCAACAACAAAAAAATGTCTAGCTGTGTTATGGGCTATAGAGAAGCTAAGACCATACCTCGAAGGGATTAAGTTTACGGTCATTTAAAGTTAGGTATAACCTCTACCAAGGTATTTTGCCATAGTAATAAAATCGACTACAGTTTTTAAATATATTCTAAACATTTTTAAAATATATACACATTAAACATTTCCCTGGCTCTGTACTGCTCTGTCGTTTCGCTTTTTCGTTATATTGTACCATTACCCAAATTAAAGAAATCGTTTCGCTAATAATCCACTTAGAACCTAAACGCACTCTGCACTTTCATCGCCTTTACATTAATTAGGATTTGGTGGATCTATGACTATAAGCTTCATCATCATTTTTCATTTATTAAAAGATCTTCGTTGTTGAATTAGAAACAGAATTGAATTTCTTTAAATAAGCAAATAATTGTCATATTCGCTATCGTCGCGAAGGATAATAATTGTTTAACACAGCACGTTTTGGTGATCCGTTTAAATGTGCACTCTACAAACATGTTATGCGCCACCCGATTTAAAAATTGACAAACCACCTACAAACAGTTATTTACATTTTGCTGCCTTGCATATTGCAGTAAAGCGCACTGCAAGCGACAAAACACTGTCTCTCTTTTGTCAGCAGTTTCGTTTGTCAACCGCGAAACCGGTTCATCTGTACCATCAGCAGGAGCACAACGATATATCGAAGGGAGAGCAGCCAAACTAACTATCGAAAGTCTTTCGTCAACAGAATTGGAGTGCCGACTGGGAATTCTGGAATCATACTTCAAACGGGGTTTGTCTTATCAAACCCAGATTGAGCGGTTACTGACGAACAATAGAAGACAAAAATTCTAACTCTCATGCCAGAGAAAAGACGAGGTAGCATAAATGAAGAAACTTTCAGTATGTCACCGCCTACTAGCCGTTTACCGTGTCCCAAATTACCCAAATTTGGCGGAAATTACTCAGACTATAAAAATATTATAAATTCGTTTAACCAATTGGTAAAAAATGAATCGTCGCTTACCAACATAGAACAATTTAACCATCTTCTCTCATGCCTCAGTGATCAGGCTCTTGAAAATTATCCTAAAGCGTTAGCCAGATTGGTTGGGTTAGGTGGCTGTATTTCCCGTACGAGGGAAAGACACAAATAACGCGATTGAGCGCCGTTTTGAGACCAAAACTCACGGAAACCCAAAAAGTAAAGGGGGAGAAGGACGATAAGGGAACTTACAACCAGCCTGAGGAGTTAAGGAATTTGATGATCTTATTGAAATGAATACTTTGGATGGCCGAAAGGTCATCATAAAATGGATAACCTAGAGCACTGTGTCTGGTTTTGGCTAGGGCCGGACACTCACAAAGACGATGAAACACTGTTCCACTCTTATTTGTGTCCGCGCAACTACGGCAGTGGGCGTTATAGGGGATGCCAAGTTTGGTTGCGTGAGTTCCTATGGGCCAATGACCCGTACTAATTGCCGTTAGTCTGGCGACATCTACACGCGTTCTGGCTAAGAGGTTGTTTTCTCTGGTATCATCATAGGATGGCCAAATTTTTCTCGATATTGCACAGCTCGTCAGGTTCAACCATCTGGTCTCCGCCCTTGAGGTGAAGTACAGGAGGATTTCTCTCTTAACGAATCCCAGCGGAGGGAAGACTCCGCTAGAGACACGGACAGAGTAGATCCACGTCTGGCAAGTTCATCAGCTTTCTCATTCCCCTCTATGTTCCTATGGCCAGGAACCAGACGAGAGTGATTGCAAACAGATGACAAGCCCTGGCAAGCGTCTCCCTGCAGTCCACAACAAGTTTGGACGTCGATTTAGTTGCCCCGACAGCCTTAATCGCGGCCTGACTGTCGACGAATATGCCTATTTTTCTTCTGGATGTAGTTACGTTAAGAAGCCATCTACACGCATTCTTGATTGCAAGTACTTCTGCTTGAAAGACGCTGGCAGCGTTAGGGAGGCGGAATGATTTGGAGATGTCTAATTCTGCTGAGAAAATACCCGCTCCCACTCCACAGCTCATTTTTGAACCATCTGTGAAAATGGGTATGTCGAAATCGTTAAAGACCGCATTTTCCTCCCATTCTAATCTAGAGGGGAATCTAACAGAGAAGTTTTTATGGAAGTTGAGTTTGGGTACGATGTAGTCCGTAGGTATACGAGGTATAATCCATAAGAGTGGCAAGATCACCCCACCTTGAGGTGTTCCCCTGCTTACTGATTTGGTTAAAAGGGTGTTAACTAGTTTTGCTTGAATGATCCTCGTCTTAAGCATGGAAATGATCCATGAAGTGGCGAAATCCTCCACCCCCAGTTCTAAGAGAGATTCCTGGATCGATTCAGTATGGACGTTGTTAAAAGCGCCCTTTATGTCTAAGAAGGTAGCTAGGGTGTATTGGTGATGGGAGAGTGGCCTTTCAACTGTGCGCACAACTTCATGGAGAGCTAGACTAAAGAAACGCTATGTTTCATTTGTCTCATTTTCTTGAAAACATAGCTTCGTTACTAGATTTACCCAAAGTTTCCATGGTATCTTATTCTCAGCTTCGCAATTTAGTTGATAATATATCTGCTCTCTTTTCGTCGTTGATATCAATTGACACAGAATCTGACATTTGCAGTGCTATTATCATTTACATCGCAATGTCAAAAGTGGATTCGGACACGCATGCGAAGTGGGAAGAAAGCTTAGATTATACCAAACTTCTTAAATTGGATAATTGTGCTACAATGCTTAGCCGACGGTGTCAATAATTAGAAGCCAGTGACAGTAAACTGCAGCGATTTAATAAAAACCAACGTTATCCACAAAAATCAAAATGTGAGTCTCTCAATTTACGGTCTCATACATCGATGACGGTCACACAACGGGAATGCGCATTTTGTAAAAGCAGAACTCACTCTATTACGAACTGTTTAAGTTTCGGTAAACTTAGAGTAATGTAAATGCAATCGAAAAGAAATTTAGCAACCGCGTTGATTTTAGTTCAAGATTCATTATGTTGTTTTCATCTAGGAAGAGCCTTGCTGGATTCAGGATCTCAGGTTAACTTTATAACTGAAGCATTTCTCGGTTTCTTATTCTCCACAAACATAAGAAAAGAGTAGACATCAGTGGTATTGGCGTTTCTCAAACAAAAATCATAATAACAGGATATCAACCGGACAAAGCTCTCAGTACCAACAATTGGAACATCCCAAAGAAGATCAACATTGCCGATGAGAACTTTAACAAGCCTTCGAAAATTGATATTCTCCTCGGAATAGAGGCATTCCCATCATAAGATGTCTGGTCTCGCAAGATGAATCATTAATGAGTATGTCGAAAGATTCTGGGAGCTAGAAGAAGTAAAGGGAAGAAAATCAAAATGGTCAGAGGAACAACTTTAATGTGAAGAGGCCTTTAAGGAAACAATAGAGATTTTACCAACAGGACGGTTGATGGTTAAATTACCTTTTAAAAAGGATCCTAAATTACTTGGGTCATCGTATGGTATCGCTTCTAGCAGATAGGTCAATAAGTCTTTAGTAGCAGCGTGTGCTATATCTGCTGGCGTACGAGTGTCTCCATTAAAGACACGTTTTCTTAACCAATGAAAAGCCGGACATTCACATAAAATGTGCTCAGATTACTCAACATCCTCTAGACAGAATCTGCATTCTGTTTGCGGACAAAGGTTCATTTTGTTGAAATGATATCTAAGGCCACAATGACCTGTGAGGAAGCCCGTTAGCTTTCTTATGTTATCCTTACTGAGCCTAAGGATTCCCTTATAGGAGTAAGGCTTAATTAATCGCTTGGATTGTCTTAGACCAGGGACATGTTCGCAGTGATCAAGACGAAGTTGTTTCTCCCAATCATTTATTTGCCTAAGCGCAGAAGTCCAATTGACTGTGCAGTAGGGTTCTGGTCGACAGAGAAGGGATTCTGAACCAGCCCTAGCTAATTTGTCTGCATGTTCGTTGCCTGCAATACCCTGATGGCCCGGTACCCACCCAAGCCTTACCTTGTTGTGTTTGGCAGAGCATCGTGACGGCACTTAACTGTTTTGGAGTCCATTGTATTGGATGCCAATGCTTGTAGGGCTGCCTGACTTTCTGAAAAAATTTGAATGATTGCGCCTTTCATAACTTTTTTGGAGATTAGATCAGCGCAAGTTTCGATCGCATGGATTTCCGCTTGAAAAACCGTGGGACACGTCCCCATGGGTATCGAGACTTTGGTGTTGGGTCCAAAGACACCAGCTCCAACTCCGGAATCCATTTTCGATCCATCGGTGTACCAGACTAAGCTTTTTCTGTTCAATGTTGGAACTCCATTGGCCCAGCTAGCGTGTTCCAGTAGTTCTACCTCATATAATTTACCGAAACTGTATTCCCTAACTATAATGTCCGGGACGGAGCGAAACATGTCCAAGTTGGGTATAAGGTTAAGTATCTTCAGATGACCCACATGATCAACTGAATTAGACCTATTTTCTAGCTGCAGCTTAATGGCGCATCTAACAGCAGTCTTCATAATGAAGAACTGCAGAGGTGAGAGCCCAATAATGGCCTCAAGTGCTGTAGTTGGGCAAGTGCGCATAGCACCTGTGATGCCGAGACAGGCAATTCGTTGAAGCTTCTGAAGTTCGTTCAAGTACTTTCGGCCACCAGACGATTGCCGCGTACGAGATAATGGGTCTTACCATCATTGTGTACAGCCAGTGTATCATTGTGGGATTAAGACCCCAAGTTCTGCCGTACATACTCTTACTGGCCCACATGGCTTTAGTGCCACGCTCTGTGGCAGACTTGATGTGTAAATTCCAGTTCAGTTTCTTATCAAGGATAATACCGAGATATTTTACTTCGTTGGAGTAGTTTAACGTAGTTCCATTAAGAATAATGGGTTGTAAGTTTACCAGTCTCCTTCTGGTAAAAGGAACTAGAATGGTTTTGTTTGGATTGATGGATAAACCTTCCGTATTACACCATTCCATAACATGAAATAAAGCATTTGTTATTCTGCTATAATGGTAGCACAGAGCTTTCCACTAACGACAATTGCCAAATCGTCAGCATATCCGATGGCGTCGTAACCAAGATTATGCAGACTGACTAGTAGGCTGTCTATGACGAGTGACCACAGCAGCGGGGAAAGCACGCCCCCTTGGGGACAGCCTTTGACTGCTGTCACTGTCACAGCCACTCCCCCTGACGAGGATGAAATAACACGACTTTCCAGCATGGCACGAATCCATCGGTTAGTCGAGTCTTCGATACCCTTACTTCTGATTGCCCTAGCAATCGAGTCGTATCCGGTATTGTCAAAAGCACCCTCAACATCTAGGAATGCGCCCAAGGCAATAATCTTGTGTCGAAAGGCGTCTTCTACCTTTTTGACAAGATGGTGAAGAGCACCCTCAGTGGATTTGCCCTTTCTGTACGCAAACTGACTTGGGTGTAGAGGGTTAGATATTATTATCTGGCCTCTAATATGAACATCAATTAGTCTATCCATTATTTTAAGAACAAATGATGTTAGACTGATAGGTCTATATGATTTAGGTAGTTCACTTGGCCTGTTGCCATTTTTAGGAATAAAAATTACGTTGACCTGTCTCCAAGTGGCCGGAATAGCTTGTTTAAACAAGCTATAACACAACAAAAACCGTAACAATTGTTAAAATTGAAAATTTCCCTCGATTTGTTGAATCAGTTTAACAAGTCAGTTTTACGCGATGAGTCGGAAAATTAGTGAAGAAAAAATGATAATCCTTCTATCTAAAATAAGAGAAAACAAATGTATTTTGTTTGGTGCATTCTCTGATTTGTTAACAAAAACAAATAAAAGTGATAAATGGCGTGAAGTATTTACATTGGCATAAAGTTTAAATATAGTTCCTGAAGGAAAAAATTGGACGTATATCAGGGATGTGTTTTGGCAAAATTGTAGGAAATATGCTGTGGTATATATTGATTTTATAAAAAGTGGAAAATGTATAATGAAAATGGAAAATTATTGGTAGACCAAGTTAGAGTACGCGAAAAACTGGTTCTGGAGGAGGTAAAGACTGCAAACTGAGTTCTTGCGATAATATCATACTTGATATTATTGGGCGAGAGTCAGAAGCTATAATTGGGCTCGGAGTTGAAGAATCTATGGACCCAGGAAGTAATGATTTGAGCTAACAAAATCTTATTTGTTTTACATATTTACACATATTTGTATATTGTATTTTTTCTCAGTTTTTGTCCTACTTGAAGTGGAAATATGACGCAGAGGAATTCTGCGTCTCTCTCCAACCCTCTGCGGAAAATAAAAGGTAGACATACTGTTCAATATATCAAAGGTACATATAAGTGGCTTATGATTACCGACGTCATTTTTATGAAATACCTTCTATTTATGCCCCACACCTTCTTCCTAATTAATGGCAACGCCCTCTATTAAACCTCAATGATCCATTCCACCCATTCCTCATTATACCATTCTTACATTCCCATTCACCGCACCTATTAGCTTTCTTTTTTTTCTTCTTATCTTGTACTGCGTCGCGATCGGTCGATTGAACAGTAAAAGAATAATTATAACAAAATATTTAAATATCCTTTTTTTCTTGTGCTATCGAATACAAACATATATAATACTCGTATATAGGCAGCTCTATGTATTTAGTTATGATTTAGTTCTAATATAAATAATTCCGCAGTTACAGGGAGAAAGCGATTAGCAAGAAAGGAAGGCCCAATGGTTTCAAAAAAACGCACACTTATGATCTAATATTTGGAGGGTGCTAATTATAAAACTAGACTGGAGATTGCACTATTGGAAAAAAATTGAGTTATCCTCCGTCGACTTTAACCAAAAGTTTGGCGGATGGTGAACTGAAAAAAATGTTGCGCAAGATTTGTCTAGCGAATCAGAAACAGAACAAAATGATGATGATTTTTATTCTGAGGTTGAGAACCCTGATACTACCTTAAATTTAGACCAATATTGAATATTTTTTTATTAATACCAACTTTTTTTTAACAACGTGCATAGTGTTTATTTTTTTAAAATGAAAATTAAAGGAAATTAATTAATATTTTGCGTAAACATATCTTGTTTTTATTTTTATTGCTGATTTTAAAAAAAAGTTCAAAAGCTGCTGCTGCCTTAACTTGGGACGGTGATGGAAATAATACATCCGCTTCATTATTTGTTTCCTCCTGCCGTTGAGTGTTTTCTTCTTGCACCGAATTGGTGTCGGTCATATAGTTACGAGACATATTGCAAAGAGTAGCACAGTATTTAAATATATTTGCAGCAAATACGGGCGGAACTCGCAGGTGATTCAGGCATGGGAATTTTTCTTTCAGAACTCCGAATACACACTCAACTAAGCGCCTTGTTTTTTTATAAGCCCTGTTGTATCGGAAAATAGATACGGTTGAGGTTGAAGGTGGCATTAGCCACGTTTTTAATGGGTAAGTGCTGTCGCCTAATATTACGGCATTGGGAAACGGTCTCCATCCACTTTCCATTTTTTGATAAAACGTACTATTCCGCAATACTCTTGCATCATAAACACTGCCCGGCCAATTAGCGCTTACATAATAGAAACTTAGGTCTGGTCCACATACTGCCATACAATTCAGCGAATGCTTACCATGCCGATCAATGAAAGCTGATTCATTGATTAAAGGTGCATCAATGTTGATCAAAATACCATCGATCGTACCGCAAACTTCCGGCAATCCATCTTTCTCAAAAAACCCCTGTATGGTAAGGTGTATACTGACAGGCCAACACACTTGTTTCGGAAATTCAATTTCATTTACTACAGAAGTGACTTCTTTTACACACCGACAGACTGTCATTTTGCTAACACCGTGGACGTCACTTACAATATGGTACTGAGATCCAGTCCAAAACCAAGGCTATTAATATTTTCTCCCTAACACTAAGCATCTTGCTTTTATTAGTGGGCGAACGTAGTTTATGGGAGAGACTTTCAGTCAGGTAATCAACAACTTGTACTGGCACACGAAATTTTCAACGAAAAAATTTGAATCTATTCCGAGATTTATTCTTTCTTTAAATACTTTTATATTTCGTAAATTCTCACTGTCCGACTCAGAATCAAAAAAAAAAACATTTTTAATGGCAAATTGATAGGTATTGACTAAATAAATTTTAAATGACTTTCCTGTATTATCACTTTGCAAACACTATTGCAAATGTTTAATTCCAACAAGTCGGTCACCGTCGGTTAGAATTAATCAACTTTTTAACAAATGCATTCTCTTTTCTTTAAGCACTTGTTGTTTCCAGTTACAGAAACAGTAGAATTATCAAATTTCAAACTTGTTAAATTCCTCTAAAACAATTGTTGAAGTGCTCGCAGACTGGTCAGTACGTGTTACACAAATTTGCAACACTTGTTGAAATTCACTTGCTTAACAAGTACTTGTTGTATTGTGTTATAGGCCCCTGGAGGGAAGATCCACAGCAACCAGTGAAGACATATGAACTGAACACGGTCGCATATGGAACGTCGTCATCACCGTTTCAGGCAATACGAAGCCAGATTGGTGCGCAAATAATTCAGTCCGACTTCTGTGTTGATGATTTAATCACAGGAGAGGATGATAAGCAAACGCTGCTACAAATAAGGGAGGAGGTGACGGCAGTATTAGCATTTAGCAACTGCAGGATTCGAATTGTATTAAAGGAGGTATTTAGGCGGGAGAAGTGTAATTTTTGCAGACCATCCCTTAAATTTTTAGGTTATGTAGTAGATCGCAACGCCCTCCATGTAGACCGTGAGTATGTTGAATATTACAACCCCTAAAAATGTAAAAGAAGTAAGGAGTTTCGTCGCAACGGTATCTTGGTATAGTAGATTTGTGCCAAACTTCGTGAGTTTTTTGTTGGACAGAAGCATGCGAGGCAAGCTTCAGAAAAGCCAAAGAGTGTTTGGTAGCAGCGCCTATCCTGATTTTATGTGGTCTTTCGTTGTGCAGACAGATGCCTCGGATTTTGGGATTGCTGCGGTCTTGAGCCAGAATTTTGATGAAGAAGAGAAAGTGATTTCCTACTTAGGCAGGCCGCTTAATAGGTGTGAACGGAATTATTCAACAACAGAAAAGGAATGTCTAGCTGTTTTATGGGCTATAGAGAAGCTAAGACCATACCTTGAAAGGATTAAGTTTACGGTCATTACCGACCATTATTCTTTGGTATGGCTTGGGATTGAGATTATACATAGGAAGAGAAGGGATCATATAGTGCCAGATATGCTCTCCAGGAGGGTGCCAGAGATAGCTGGGGTTGAAGAGCACAGATAAGATCCATGGATAATCCGGATGATCGACAAGGTAGAAGAAAAGCCTTTGGACTTTTCAACGTGGCGGGTTGAGCAGGGGATTTTATACAAGTTTGTGAAGGCAAGTCGCATATTGGCCCATGATCAGAACTCAGAGTGGAAGGTAGTCGTTGGGAAAAGCGATAGGGCTAGAATACTAGGGAATTGTCATGGCAATATGGTATATGACGGAAAGGAAAGGGGTAACCAATCAGTAGGAGATGGTTTCGGTAGATTTAGTTGGTCCTCTTCCAAAATTTAGTAGGGGTTTTGTGTATATCTTAACGTTCGTTGATTATTTCACTAAGTTCCCTTTGTTATTCGCTTTTCGGTCGGCTACGGCAAAAGCAAAGGAGTTGGAAGAAAACGTTTTTCTTTTGATTGGTGTCCCAAAATACTTTGTCTGTGAACGAAACTCGAGCATTATGAGCGCTCTCTGAACTGAGCGTACTCAGATCGTTCTGATGTAATTATGAAACACACTTGAGCACATAGCTGTCATTTGTAATAAAGTGTATGTATAAATTGAATATTTATTAATTGTTGTTTATTAAATTGGTTAACCTTCAGTTCCAGAGCAACAAGGTTCGTTCGCCATTTAAAATTATTTTGTTTATACTGTTTTTTTTTTTCTGTCAAATGTGCCTGTAAGTGTGTAATCAGCTTTATACTCAGCCTGCTCAGTCAATTTATTCTGAGCTCATAGAGCGCGCTCTGATTATGCTCTGAGAGAAAAAAGAAACACAAATTCTGAGCTCTGATGTATCTGAGCTAAAAAAGAAACACGAACTTTTTGTATAACAGTTCAGGTTGTGCTCTGAACTAAAAAAGAAAAACGCCTATAATAGGCTTATAATCTTCGGAAAAGGGATGTGCAATACCTTCCAAATGAACTAGTTTGGAGGAAAAATTATGTCCTCTCGGACGCCGCCAATTACTACACCGCAAAGTTGGCCCCAAAATATGTCGGCCCTTTTCAAATTAAAAAGAGAGTTTCAGCGTGGACGTATATCCTCGAAGATAGACGTAGTGATGTAGATTACCTTGCGCAAAGTGCGATTGCGAAGTCGATGTTATGTGGTTGTGATGTTTATTCCGGTCTTTCTTAACCAAATACCAGTCTTGCCTCTTCGAGAGGTAAGGAAGAAGTTTGTTGCGTTCGAAAACGCGCCAAAAAAATAAAAATGTGATAGTCTTCCACCTTTCCACCTTCCGACCCATTCCTTTTTTTACAATACCGTCCTTCCTCTGTTCTCTTGAGGAACAGCCCAATTGGACGGGCAGGGACGGGCGGTCCTAAGAGAGAGAGTTTTCTCAAAAAAACAACCGAACATAAGATACCAAAATGACCAACGAGAAACTCAAATACTAAAACACAGTAGTACATCTGTGTCGACGAAAACATAACATTGAAGACAAATCACGAGCGAGTCATATACAAACACAACATAGGCATCCTCAAATAGAAGAAACACAACTGAGGCATATCATACAAAATATAACTACAAACGCAAGACAATGTACCTACAACAGAAAACACGAAGTGTCCACCCCAAAGACAGGGAAAACGGCTCAGCATCCAATGGCTAAGGGCCCCAACATAAAGAAGTTATGTGTAAGAAATGGCACACAATAGGCTCATCCCCAACCCCCCAATCTTCGCGGAAGCCCACGTGATTATCACAGGAAAACAAAACCGAAGTACGGAATAGATAGGTATTGATCAGCAACCTCTGTCCCCAAGACTCTGCTTTACATATAGGGTTAAAAGATACAACCGCTAGGGGAGAAAAGTATGGGTGAATGCGTTCAGTGAAAAGCTTAAGATTGGGAAATATTCCTAATACTCGGGCAAATTCGCCAAAGAACGTTAACAGTATGATTGAGAGTAAGAACGGGAGTCCGCACGAACCTCCGCCAAAAATATACGGACTGTTGCAGTCGCGGACAATGAGATAGTCCCGTTTTGCTGAATGAAAGAATACGTATGTGTGAGCTAAAAACAAAAAAGAAGTTAAGCAAGGAGATCACTTTTTGGTTAACTGCGAGATCGGCAAGAGACAGCTCGACTACAAACCGAAATGTATAGATAATTTTGGAAAAGCGCTATTAGTTGAATAACGCATTGAATTTATGAGTTAATTGATTTGAAAGGTGTTATTAGTTGAATAATTGTTAGGAATTGCTAATAAAAGGTGCAAGGAAGGAGAAGAGCAGGCGAGGAAGGAGACAGACAGAAAGTTACCTACCAGGAAAGTATGGGGACAAAGGAAGCCAGATAAGTACAGTGCTTTTATGTGCACTTGTTAGATATATCATACAGAACCGCTTTCGTTTCGATTAAATCCCAGAAAAGCGGGACACGCAGGTAGCATTCAACCTGCTACCTGTTGCCTTTTTCCCCCACCTTATACCACCGGCGAATTGCATCGACGATTTGACATTTTACTCCTATACCCATTAGCGACTTTCAACCAATCGGCGGCTAGAATTTCTCCCGTGTGTTTTTGATTTTCTTTTACCTATGTAAAATTAAAATCGTTGATCTTTATCCCCGTAAAAGTGTAATAACATACTTGATCGCATTCTTCGTTTCAGGAAACATAAAATCGCTTTTGTGGCAGATATCAACAAGATATACCAACTAGTGTTGTGGAGAAATGTGGAGAGCGAAGAGGTAAAAATATATCGCTTGAATACGATAACATTCGGCACTACCGCCGCACCATATCTAGTGATACGCACTCTTCAACAACTCGCTGTCGATGAACGAGACGACTATCCTATTGCATCAAAAATATCCAAAGAAAACATTTATTTATTTTTTTTTTTTTTTTTTTAATTAATTTTTTATTAATTCATTATTTATGCTTATATACTAGACAAAAACGATTAAATGTAATTTAAAACTAACATTTATCTTATTCTAGCTTACTGGCACTTAGCGAGCGCTCTAAACTTAACAATATGCTTAAAACTATTGCATTTCGGCCTTAAATCTATCAATGTATATTTTGTTTTGTTTTTTAATTTTCAAGAAACTTTTTAAAACTTGAATTCGTTATTATTTTATTTTTCTTAAAACTACTTAAAAGTACCTAAGCTACTTAATCTAAACTACATATAATCAGGGAGGTGAGCAATCCCTCGATTGGTCACCTTCCTGATTGCGTCCATGGGCGCCAGACAGCCACCAACAAGGTGCACATACGCGCCGCCGAGACTCGAGCGTGGCCTTAGCGTCGGTCCAGTCTCGGAAGCACTCTTTCATGATGGCTAACCCGGCCCCTCCCAAAGACCCCCTAGAAAAAACATTTATGTGGGTGATGTCATTCACGGGGCAGAGTCAGAAAAGAACGCAGTGGATATGTATCTGCAGCTTACATCAATGTGGAAACGTGGAGGTTTTCCACTAAGAAAATGGGCTAGTAATAGCGAAAGGCTGTTGGCAGTCGTTCCAGAGGAGGATAGAGAGGTCCAGGTACCTCTGTTATTCAACGAGGAAAGCGCCATAAAAATATTAGGGATACAATGGCACCCTGGAAAGGATAACTTTTTCTTCAAGGTCTTCCTTCAGCACACATAAAAGGTCACAAAACGTACTATATTGTCCGATATTGCACGACTTTGTGATCCAATGGGATTGATCTCTCCACGCGTAATCATTGGAAAGGTCTTAATGCAGGGGTAAGATTCTCTAAACGAACAGTTTGCTATATGTAACTTCGAAAACGAAAGGAAATTTCCTTTGCGAGAAAGCTATTTCATTGACGTTTTCGTTTTCTTTGCTTCATGTAATTTCAAAAACGAAAGACGTTTCCAATTCATGCGAAAGGAACACAACGAATGCTATTTGTTTGACGTTTCTCATTATTTTTGGTTGTTTAATAAGTGGTTGTGACAAATTTGTATTTCACAAAAAAATATGCTGGCGAATTATCTATTTATAGCAAGCGATAGTGATGATAGCGATAGCGATAGTGAAAAAATATTTGTTTTCGATGCAACTTTCAAGTCATCTTTTGGCTCTTCTCTAAATGACCAATTGATGGTGGGATCTAAAATACAATCAAAAATTGTAGACATTATTCTTAGATGGAGGAAGTATCGTTACACTTTCACCGCTGACATGGAGAAAATTTACCGTCAGTTAAGGGTCACTTCGAACGATTCAAAATATCAGCTCATTTTTTGGAGGAATGGTCCGTAGCAGCAAATGCAACCATATCGCCTCAAAACGGTGACCTTCGGTACTGCTTCAGCTCCGTACTTAACCATACGAACGATCCACAAACTTGCTGATGACAACAAGACAAATGTTCCTTTGGCAGCACACATTCTTCGTGAGGAGACGTATGTTGATGACTTCATTTCAGGAGCGGTGTGTATTCAGGATGCTGTTAACTAAGCGGATGAGGTTAAAAATCTTTTGTCGTCGGTAGGATTTTACTTACGCAAATGGACGAGCTACACTGTAGAGCTTTTAGTGGACTAACCTCTATCGGAAAGGGAAATCGACTCTTCTCTGCCTTTCGACGAATCGAACCATGTCAAAACCTTGGGAATAAAATTACTTCCAGCACACGATTTTTTTCACTTTCTGAGTTACACAATTGAGTGATATAGAAATCACGAAAAGGAGCATGTTGACATTGATCGCCAAACTCTTCGATTCATTAGGTTGGATCTCACCATGCATTGTGAAGGCAAAAATGTTGATGCAGCTTCTTTTGGAACGAGGAGTTGATTGTTCCACCCCAGATTAGACATGAATGGGCCATCTGTCGTCAGGAACTGCCTGCCCTTGAAGAAATCCGGATTCCTAGGTGGGTTAGCATTGGGATGGACAGTATCAAAATGGATATTCACGGCTTCGGCGTCGCATCAGAAAAGGCTTATGCAGCAGCAATCTATATTAGAGTATTAGATATTAGGTTGGAGCTATGTGGAGCTGTTTTAATGACAAAATTAATAAAGGAAACGGTTAGGGCCTTAAAATTAGTTTCCCCAAAAATATTTACTTGTACAGATTCATTAATTACTCTCTGTTGGATTAAGGCTTCTCCATCTAGATGGGAAACCGTTGTATCAAACCGAGTTGCAGAAATCCAAAATCACATCGATGTCTGGAAACATACTCCTTCCGAGCTTAATCCAGCGGACATTGCTTCCAGACGAGTATTTCCAGCGTTTCTGGTGAAAAATGAGCTTTGGTAGAAAAGACCACATTTTTTGCGTAGTATTTGGGATATAATCTGCCCTAATCAGCCTTATAACTTTGACATAGAAGAAGGAAAGAAAAAAACGAAGGTAGAGTAAGTTCGGGTAATGTCGAGTATAGGCGGGTAATGTCGACCACCGCCATCTCTCGTCAAGAGTAGGAGAACATATCTCTTACTACACGTAAGTTAACCTAAGCAGATAACCAATTCCGGTCCTATATTCTTCTCTTAAGCTTTCGTTTTTGCGCAATACGGTATTTGTCATTTTGTAGTGAGGTCGTTAGTTATTTTGACGATGAAACAATCGTGTAAAATGTAAAGTTGCATTCCATTGGCTGTTTTATTCTGAGACATTATATAGGTACTGTTATTTTAGTATTTAAGGCAAGTTTCACAGTTCTGCTTAGTATTTATTTTCATTTTTTTTCTTGAAAACACTACCATTTCGGCAAATGTGGCGTACGCAAGAGCTATGAAGTGTTGTAGTACTCCACATTAGCCGCCTATTTTGTAGAGGTTTCATTGTGATGTTAATTTAAATTTTTGTTTGCGTAATTGAAGTTAATGTTCATTATTTATTGACTAAAGTTATTTAAATGTATCTTTGTCTTGATCCATTTGTTTCTGGTAATACCCGCATAGTATGGTCCACATTACCCGACAGTTTTAAAAATGACCAATTTTGCAACTCTTCTAAACTTTTGCAAATATTTTTTTTGTTTATGAAAAATTAAGCTATTAGCAAAGTAAAGGTTGACAACAATATTCCAATGAATAAAACCAATAGCCCCTCTTAACAAAATAAGTTTCTATTTCAGAAATATTTCAGAAAACAACAAGGGTACTCCACATTACCCGAACTTACTCTACTCTACACCACGACTGAGGACAACACATTTAACAAAACAATACACAAATACTAATCTTTTTCAAGACTTACGCGAATAATAGCATATTGCAAAAGGTTTTTCTTTTGCAATTGACACCAAGCGAACTGAGGTCAGCCAGATTATATATCGTTCGATACGTTTTCAGCTGATTTGGAAGGAAAGACATCAAAGGAAAGAGGGTTGAAACTACTCAATCCTTTTAGAGATAAAGAAGGCCTTTTACGAATTGGTGGCAGACTTCAAAGCTTAGCATTGGATTATAACCATCGTAACCCAATAATCCTTTAATCTACGCATCATTTCACCAAACTTCTCATCCGGGATGCGAAGACATTTCATGGTGGCGTTCACAAAATGGCGGCCTACTTACGCCAAGTATACTGGATTCTCGGATTTAAAAATGCAGTAAAGAATCATGTTCACGGATGCAAAATATGTTTTCCGTACCGACCAAAACCCATGACGCAACTAATGGGAAGCCTACCTGCTCCTCGTGTTCGAACTTCAAAGCCGCTCACGCACACTGGGGTAGACTATGCACGTCCTATGGAGATCAAAACATGGAAGGGAAGAAATTATGGGAAGGAGGTGTGAAATCTATCAAGTTCCACCTCAAAAGAGTCACCGGAAATCAGATACTCACTTATGAGAAGCTCATCAGGCTTCTGACGCAGGTTAACAAAAATTTTTTTGCTACCAAGCAACACTTCGACTTCGACAGACAATGCAGTAATTTAAAATCAAATCAAACTTCGAGTTAAACGCAACACCTGCACACGAAAATTATTTTAAAACCATATAATAAGCACCCTTGCAAAACGTTAACATAAAACAAAGAAAAAAACGCATACCACTTGCTTTATTGATAACCTTGCTATATCTCTTGCAATGTATTTAGCGCACTACACTCAACACAATACATGCGAGAAATGTACGCAAGACACATTTTATTTCACTGCACTTTCTCATGCTAACTTCAGTTGGATAGAATTTTACATGCATTAACGTTTATTTATATACGCTGTATTCCGCGACAGCTTTCAATACATGTTTAAGAACACTACATTGCACCACCGAATGCTTCGACTCGCTACCGAGCGCGAGTTACGTGCACAGGAGACGTCCACCAACACTTAGATGCACCATAACTAATCTTGCTAAGGATGCATTTTTATTGAATCAAATTCCATACCAAATTGAAATTCTTTTATTGTAATTTAATATATTCATTCATTTCATATTTTCATTGTAATCAAATATATCAACTTATTTCACATTTTTGCTGTAATGTAATATACGTAATAATAGTATGTACATTTACCTCTCGCCTTCCGTTCTCACGCTAGAATATTGCAGCGTTAACAATTTTATAACATAAAAACCTTTGTAACTTTAATCAACTTGTTCAGTCTTGTGCAATAATTTCAATGCAGCGAAGCTCTGCCCAAATAAAAATTGTTTTTTTTTTTTACTTTCAAACCAAACAATAACCGTAACTCGCGTTCGCGCTCTTACCACAGCATCAACGACACAATGAAAATTTGCAAACAAGTTCACGGCAGAATGTAATTTGGTATTCGTTTGGGCGTTCTCACAGCACTTTTTTTTGCTCTCAGAGCATTTTTTATGTTCGTTTGGTACAAAAAAAAAAAACAATCTTTTTCAGATTTCAGAGCACTTTTGCGAATCTGGATTTTTTCTCAGATTTGTTCAGATTTACCAATTCGTTTACGTTTGAGTTTGACAACTAGTGAAGTTTGTTAACGTTTTCGTGACATTTTTCAACTGCAAAGAAACGCATTGCATCGGGTGGCTCTATTTTTGTTAATTATTTATGTACAAATGTTAAGAAATCAATCTGGGCACAAATTTAGAATGTTTTAATACAAACTTTAAGCAGTGAATGTAAAACGCTTAGAAAAGTGTCGAAGGCTACACATATTCGAACCGCACTAATATCAACACAAAAAAGAGCAAGTGACGTTTTTATGTTCGATTATACACGAAATCTGAGAGCGAATCTGAAGAAGCCCAATCGAAAACCACATTAAAGATTGTTATTCGAGTACGCTTGTGCATCACCTCTATTACCTTCTTAGAGTTTATTGTTTGGTATCATTGTTTATTTATATTCGAAGTTAAATGGCAAAATCATCACCATCCTATTTCCGCTTGGGCCGGGTAAAGGTGTCATACGATCCGTGCCAATTACACTAGACAACAAAAAAAATATTTTTTTCTTTGCCGTGGTTCGCAACTGTTTTTTATACCTTGGCAAGAGATTAGTTAAAATATGTGCCTGAAAAAAATTTAAACACACATTTCCGTTGGAAAATATGTTTATTAAAAAAAAAATGTATAGCACTTATATTTATTTGAAGAGAATCATATTTTAAAAAAATTGTCTGAAGTTTTTTTTGCTCGTTTTACTCGCCTCTTATAAGTATAAGATGGATGATCTCGTTTAAGTGTCCAACAAAAATCTGCAAGCATTCTTGGCGACCATTTTCCTTGCTATCTTTTTTCATTGCCGTGATGTCTTGATGAAATCTTTCCCCATGTTCGTCGCTCACATCGCCTAAGTTTTCTGGGAAAAAGTCGAGATGAGAATGAAGGAAAAGAATCTTTAAGGACATATTACACCCTAAGGCCTTATAGTTCTGTAGTACTTTAGAAACAATCTCTTCGTAGTTTGCAGACTTTCTATTTCCCAAAAAATTTGTCGCCACTTCAACAAAGAAAGCCATGCATTTTTTTCTTTTATGTTTAATTTTTTAAATACAGAAATCCTTCTCCATTTTTATCCACGTCTTTAGCAACATTTTTCATGAGACCTAATTTGATGTGCAAAGGCGGCAAAATAATATTTGTTGGTTCTACTAAGGGATTTTCAGAAACATTTCTTTATCCAGGAAAGAAATTAGTCCTCATTGGCCAATCCTTTTTTATATAGTGTTGATTTCTAGCTCTACTGTCACATTCGCATAAAAAAACAACAGTATTTTGTACAGTCCATAACAATTGCATAGCCTCACATATTGTTTTTTTTAACTAACTGTTTTGAGAGCTCTTTAATGTGTACTCAAGGAAATTGACAAGCTAAGAGCGAGAGTTTCTGAAATTAAGAGTACTTACAACATTTTTTTAAGTTAATGGCACTTTTTGAGCTAGTTTTCTATACATTCATTTTAATATGCACTTTTATACCCTCCACAGGAAGGTATATTAACTTTGTCATTACATTTGTAACGCCAAGAAGGAGTCACCGGAGACCTCATAAAGTATATCTGAATCGATTTAGCCATGTCCGTCTGTCTGTCTGTTGAAAGCACGATAGCGCGAATTGACATAGGCGAATGAAATTTGGTGAAAGGACTTTTTTTTGTCGTCGTCAAGTTGGTATTGAAAATGGGCTATGTCGGTCAAGTAGTTCGGGTACCTCCCATACAAAATCAATATTAGACCCATGTGTCTCTCTGTCAGTTGAAAATACAATAGCGTCCAAAGGAATCAACCTAGGCGAATGAAGTTTGGTGAAAAGACTTATTTTTATCATCTTTAGGTTGGTATTAAAAATGGGCTATGTCGGTAAAGCAGTTCTGGTAGCTCCCATACAAAATCAGTATTAATCCTATGTGTCTCTCTGTCTGTTGAAAACAGGATATCGTCAAAACAAATCGACCTAAGCAAGTGAAATTTTGTGAGAGGACTTACTTTTATCGTCGTCAGGTTTAAATTAAATTTGGATTAAATTTCGGGCAAGTAGTTCTGGTACCTCCCATACAAAACCAGTTTTGCATGACTTGTATGCAGTGGAGGGTATCAAAGCATCGATCAGGGCGATGATAACACTTTTACTGGTTTTTTATAACATTAGAATAGCCTTGATCTTGATCGAAGTCCAAAAGTAGTTAACATTTATTTAAGAAATCCATTATTTTACGGAAAACATTACAAAGCTCCTACTTTTACTGTACTTTCAAGTCGAGAAAAAATGCAAATTATAAGGTTAGTTTCCAATTCAACCCATTCCCTAAGTAAGATTAGACACTGAAACATCTGAAACTAAAAAAAAACACCACTTAAGAAAGCGCGTAAACAAGAGTGGCTTAGTTTTGCAAGATTGTAGCAGTCGCTCAAACGATTGGCGGCAAGTGATATTTTCTGATGAAGAAGTTCAACCTAAATGGGCCCGGCGAATACAACTATTACTACCATGATTTAAGAAAAGAAAAATTGTTTTTGGACCGTCACCACAGCTTCGAGGGAGGAGTTATGGTATGGGGCGCCATATCATAATATGGAACGATCGATTTGGTTTCTGTGAACTGCAGAATGACAGCACCTTAATACAAAATTGTACATGAAACGTCTCTACCTCAGTTCTAGGATATTTTCGGACAACTGCCAATCATTTTCCAGCAGGACAATGCGCCAATTCATACAGCTGGAATAATTAAGACTTGGTTACAAGACCAAAATATAGAACAACTTTCCTGGACACCCTACTCCCCGGATTTGAATATCATCGAAAATGTGTGAGGTTGGTTAACACGAAAGGTGTATGAAAGTGGGAAGCAGTATACCAGTATATAACTACAAAACGCCAAACACCAGTCGCCACGTCCGCACGTTGAGAAGCCAACCGAAACAAAAAGATCGAATTACAAAGCTGCGTGGCTTAAAACCCGAGGGAAAAACAAAATGGTCGCGCCACTTCCGTGGAGCTACTATCAGATCGAGCTGCGAAGGATGTGGATGGTCAGCGATGTTATTGATTGAGTTTATTCTACTTTCAAAAGGTTTGTTCGTTTGATTGTTGTAGCGACTAACGTTGACGCCACAGTACCCCCTCCCAAGTGGCCGGTCTACCGGAGCATTAGGCGAGCACCTTTGTGTACTTGCACCCCTGTTTTGGTGAAAGTTACTTTCCTACCAGTTGCTGAATAATTCTGTTTCTTTAAAGTCCCGAGCGGCACAGTTTCTTCCTGTGAGTTCTCGACAAAGCCAGGCTTCAATCTGTCAATGCTGATTTTCACAACCTTGCCTTTGATTGTGATCGAAAAATATTTCTTCCCTCGTTTCACGACTTTAAAAGGCCCATCGTAGCGCGGTTGCAATGAATCGCGAACTGTGTCATTGCGTACAAAAACGTAATCGGAAGTCATGAGGTCTTTACACACGAAAGGCTTTTGAACGGCGTGGTTAGAGGACTAAGCTGGACGCAGCTCGTCGAAATGTTTCTTAAGGTCGGTTACGAACTCCGATGAAGATCAAGATTAGCTGGTTGCAAAAAGGTGTGAGGTAGTCTCAAATTTGTACCATACACCAACTCAGCTGATGAAGCTTGCAGATCTTCCCGCAGAGCAGTTCGAAGACCTAACAAAATCCACAGTAGGGTTTTCGACCATTGGTGATTTTGATAACAAAATATTGCGGCCTTCAACGTCCTGTGCCACCTCTCAATCATTCCGTTGGCTTGCGGATGATATATGCTGTCGTGCGGTTCCTTACGAACCCTACCAACTTGCCCAGTTCTTCGAACAGTCGGGACTCAAACTGCTTCCCTTGATCTGTGACGATTGACGTGGGGACACCAAACCGCGGAATCCATTCCCGTCATATAGCCTCGGCCAAGGTTTCTGCTCTTATATCAACGAGTGGGATGGCCTCTGGCCACCGAGTGAATCGGTCAATCAACGTCAAACAATAGCGCCAGTTCTCCGAGGTGGGTAATGGTCCTACAATGTCTAGGTGAATCGTGTCAAAGCGATTGCAAGAGATTGTGAATTGGCCTACAGGACTACAGACATGTCTACTGACTTTTGACCGTTGACAAGGAATACAACTTCTGGTCCACGACCGCACATCCTTGTTAATTGACGGCCAAATAAATTTGCTGCGCATAGCGTTGACGGTAGCCCGAATACCAGGATGGCAAAAATTATGCTCCTTTTCAAAAACAATTTTTCTAAAACGCTCTGGAATGAATGGACGCGCATTTTTGGTGGAAATGTCACAGTACAACAGACTTTTTGTTCCCAAAACCGGAAGGGCGTCCCACTGTATGGAACCGTCCGCTTCGCGCAAGGGTTTCAGTTCCTCATCCCCCTGTTGAGCCCGAGCTATTTCCTCATAGTCGACACTTTCGGGTATGGACAACTCGTGCATTCTGGAGAGCGCATCCGCCACGACATTCTCCTCCCCTGGTAAGTGCCGAATATCTGACGTAGATATCAGGTCTAAGTGTGTACGTTGCCGAGGAGTTGCTTTCTCAGGATTCTGCCGTAAGGCGTAAACAAGAGGTTTGTGGTCAGTGTAGAGCGTGAATTCTCTCCCTTCCAACAAATGCTTAAAATATTTAATTGAAACATATGCCGCCAAAAGCTCCCTATCGTATGCGTTGTACTTGCGTTCTGCTTTGGATAATTTAACTGAAAAGAAGCTTATCGGCTGCCAATTAGCGTTAAGCTTTTGTTGCACGACTGCGCCTATAGTGGAGTCTGAAGCATCGACCACCACTGTTAACTCTGCATTTGGGATTGGGAATGCCAGGACTGTCGCTTTGCCCAACTGGGCTTTACATTCTTCGAATGCAAAAACTGCTTCCAGTGTCCAGTCTATTTGGCGATTGTCGCTTTTTTTCTTGCTGCCCTCAAGATAGTTATTGAGCAGAGCTTGTGCCGCATGTGGAATAAAAGGAATCTGTTACGGAGCCCGGGCTCAAGTTTATCGGCTCCAACGATGATCGGGGAGCGCGCATATCCGGCAAACAGAAACCTAAAACAAGAAAACGATATCAGATGCACAACATAAACAAGTAATTGGTAAACAAATCACTTCACGACTCACCCAATACTAATTACCCTATGAGGTCACCGACTTCATGGAAGTAATAAACCCACTTGAAGTAAACATAAAACATAAAAAAAAAAATTTACATATATATATATGTATATGAAAAAACAAAGTACATAAGAAGACACACACACACGAATATAGATGGTCGTCACAACCCCTATCTAACACTGTCACGAGAAAAAAAAAAAGGGAAAAAATAAATAAAAGAAGTTTAATACTTGGCCAAATAATTGCAAATTCGCAATTATTGCGGTCAAGATTGCTAGGGAGTAAAATTAAAGGTACTCGGGAGTCGGGACAGACAACAACACCAGTCCAAGGGTGAATTTTTGCGACCAGAACCATCCAAATGAGCAACTATTCTTAAGACGCATAATTTCAAGTCTACAAATAGATAGGGTAGAAACATTAAATTAAACAAAAAAAAAGATAAGACCAATGGACTCACCTGGTAAACGACAACCACCGCTGAAAGCAAAAAAAAAAAAATGCGATAAAATGACATCTCAGTCGATGGTGCACTGACTATACTTGTTGCACAATTCGATGCACTGGTTTGCCCGTTTGCACACTACGGATAACGCGGATAAACTAAGAATGCAGCGTTCAGGTGTGGGGAAAAGCAATATGTTGACGAGATAATGATTATAGTAAGTTAGGTTTGTTTTCTGAGCTGTGATACGATCCTAGATTAAAACAATGATAAGGTGCAATAGGTTAAGGTTAGGTATTTATATAGTCCTGTAAGTAACTATGTCAATAAGAATAAACAAGTCTATGTGACGAAGTGGCCAACATGTTGCGAGAGAAAGGTAGGGAATGAAAGAGGAAGTCTAGAGGAAGGAAGAGCAAGTCTACACTGCGCAGGCAAGCACACAAACAAAAAAATCTCGTTGACTATGACCATAAAAGGTAATAATGAGGTCATTGCCTTGTTGTAGAGGGAATTAAACATAATATATATTAATTCATTGACAGAAGCAAGAGTTGCCGTGGGAAAGGCAGACCTAATCATTTTTTTTGAGGAGACAATTTAAAGATCCGAGATAGCAAGAACGAAATTCTACTTGCAGACCTTTAAAAATTAAAGAAAAACAAAAGAATTTTGTTGATTCTCAATTAAAATTGAAAGTGAACAAAAAAAAAACAAAAAAAGAAGAAGATCAAGGTGAGATCGATAAAGGAAGGAGTTTAGTGTTAAGACAAAAGACATAATTATAGACAATTCTAAATAAGAACAAAGACAGGCAACGTAAGCAAGGAATAAGCAATAGCAGAGGTAATAATTATAATATGGGTAAAGATAATTCAGAATGTCCTATAACAGCATGTGTTTACTTAGGTATTGGGTTGGGGCAGTTCGTCATAAGACGACCCACACCTCTGGCGTGGTTTCTTTGTCCGGGGATTTTTATGAAACCGGTTCTCAGCGCTTAACCTAAGGCTCTGAGTATTGTTGACCGTTCAAAGCAGGTGCAATATAAAGTGCACAAATCTGAGCCACGGTAACGACACGCAACTGAAACAGGAAGCGGACTTCAGAAACAACGATCCCCGACCAAGAGCAAGAAAGGCCGTTATAGGGCATACGTTGACACCACCCTCCGAGGCCCCGCTAACGCGGGGGATTTAACAGCAGTGCTGTTGGTTGGAAGGTCACCTTGAAGACCTGCAAGCAGCCTAAAAAAAAAAAAGAGAGAGAGGATAATTAAGAATTGAGATAAAAACATTGAATAACGAAAGTGAAATCAAGGAAAGCATTGAATTCTCGAAGCCAAAGTAGTATTAATTTAAATTTTTTTTGAATTCAAAGTAGTATTAGTTTTTTTTTAATTAACTTAGCCTAATTAATAGTGTAAGGATATAGTGTTTGGGGTGTTAATTCGCGATATAAAAAGGCAGTGAAAAAGCCAAAGTTTCTAGGATTCATCATCATCACTCCAAGTGCTGCCGGCAGGACGACGAGGGACGACAAGTAAACCTCCGTAAGTTTGTTCCTCCTTTTTATTTATTTTATTTAATTTTAAAGGCAGATTAGTATAATAAGATTCAACCCACCTAAAACACGGGTATCCATTTTTGTTTTGCAATCTTGGTTGAAGTAAAGTAGTTTAAGTTTAATTTAATGAATAATTATAGTTTTCAAAAGTGAATTCAGTGTTTTTCGGTTATGGAGTAGCCCATAAAGTGATTTGGTGTGTGGATATATGGGGCGGCCGTCCTCCTGCTAATACCATGGCGTAAACGTGAGGTAAACTGGTGACGACGCACTAATTCTCCTCTAACAGGACGCACTAACTAGTGACTGAAGTAGACGTCTAGGGAGCTATTTCTCATGAATTTCGGTCGGAGAGATAGCCATGGATGTGTTCGTTAAGGCATAGGGTGGGTAGGCCAAGCCAGTACCAACATCATCTGGCACGTCTCTGGGATGAGACGAACCTTACCGAAGAGCGACTGTGGAAGACAGTAGATGCAATGGAGTAGAATAGGTTAGCTAGAAGTTAGATAGGGTTGTACATTAGGATTTAGCTTACGGTTTAGTTTAGATTAGGGTTAGTTAGTGTAGTTGTGTAGTTTAAATGCGTCTGACTTTCTAGACTCTCTCTTTGGTGAGGCATAGGTTGTTGTGTTTTCCGTTTCTTCTTTTTTCTCCTTTCTTCTCTTTTCTATTTTTGATCCGTCCGTCCGATGTTCGCTAAAGTTCTCCTCCTATCCTTCTTTTGTTTTTTTTTTCTTTTGGCACGATTTTTTTTGCTCTTGAGCAGGTGGTTTAGTGCGAGGGGTGACAAGAACTACCCCGTCCGACGAGCGATAGCCGTGCAACCGCGAGCGTGCCACCGTCCCCCTCCACTACTCCGAAAATACCCCCGTGGCCAAACCTGACTCATAACAAATCTTCTCATATCCTGTACCGTTTTGGGCGGATCGTAGTTGAGAATTGAATCAACCTTAGCTTTATTCGGGCGAATGCCACTCGCATCGATCGACTGCCCAAGAAACTCTACGGAGGGTTTTGCAAAGGCGCTTTTTTGCAGATTCATCACCAGACCAAATTCATGAAGTTTTGCGTAAAATTATTTCAACGTGGTCTAGATGTTCGACATACACATAACAAAAATTATAGTCGCGAGTGATCGACTGAATGAACCGCTGGAACGACTGCGAAGCATTCCTTAAGCCAAATGTCATACGAGTAAATTCAAACAAACCGAAGGGTGTGCAGATGGCAGTCTTTAGGATGTCATGGGGTTCAACTGGGATTTGGTGATACGCGCGCACTAGGTCTAGAGTAGAGAAAATTTTGCAACCGTGCAGATTTTGGCTGAAGTCGTATATGTGTGGGATCGGATAACAATCGGGTTCCGTTACGGCGTTTAAACGCCGATAATCCCCACAAGCTGTAACGTCCCCATTTTTCTTCGGGACCATGTGTAATGGGGAAGCCCAACTGCTATTTGAAGGCCTGCAAATACCAGCCTCTAACAGAAACTGAAATTCCTTTTTAGCTATAGCCAGTTTTTTAGGCGAAAGTCTCCGAGGTCTACTACTGATCGGCGGACCTCTGGTCACAATGTGATGCGATACATTGTGTGTCACCTCTTGGCTGAATGCGTTTTTGGTCCTCGTGCTGCATTACCTCTTGAGCAACTCCCTTATTTTGGGATTAGTAATGTCGCCAGATACGATGGATAACGAAGTACGACCTGCAACTAATCGACCAGAGGCGTACAGAGACGTAAGTGGGTCGATGAGACGCTTCGCTTTTAAGTCTATCAGAATACCATAGGCTCGCAGAAAATCTGCACCGATAATGGGCTTGTCCACGTCGGCCAAAACAAACACCTAACTAAAAACGCGGCGAAGACCGAGATCTAATTTTTTTCCCGTACGTGTACTCGAGTCGCATTGGCAGTGAAAAGTGAAAAATTTGGGTCAGGAGGGCTGCTTTTGCTTTTGAAGGAAGCAGGCAGTACCGAAACATCGGCACCCGTGTCTACTAGATAGTGGGTGCTACTCGATTTATCGAAAATGAAAAGGCGACTGCTACGTGAAGGGCAGGGGTCGATAGTCGCCAAAACCGACCTGCCCTCTAGTTTTCCGATCGAGAGACAGTTCGGCTGAAGGTACATGGTTTTGTGCAACGAACAGCCTTTTCGCCGTGACGCCTATGATACCAATATACCCTGGAACTAGAACGGTTTATATTTCTATTCGCTCTACTTCTGGATCGGCTTCTTGATCGCGAGTGGGAGTTTATCCTACCTTGAGTCCTTAACTCATTTAATTGAGCGGTTACCTGCTCCAGTCGCCTCTCTAAATTTGCTATTGCCGCATCTTTGTTTGTTGGTAGAGTGTCGTGAAGACGATTGTGGTTGTGAAGTGCATTGAGAAACGTGAGTCCCTAACGTACTGATGTTGAACTGTTGCGTGGCTTCGATGATCTTATCGGCTCTTGCAGCCAACGCCTCAATTTCTTCTGTACTCCCTACGAAGATTGCTTTCACCATATCCGGTAATCTTTGGAGCCAAAGTTTCTTAATTACAGCCGGTGAAAATTCCGAGCCGGACAAGGCCTTCATGTCTCTTAACAATTGACTAGGCTTTTTGTCACCTAAGTCCATTCCACCTAATAGCTGCTGCAACCGAGCATCCTCCCACTCTATTAAACGAGACAGTACGGCATTTTTCAGTGCCTCGAGCTTTTGTTGAGGTGGAGGAGATGAAATGATCTCTCTGACACGATACTTGTTGTGACGAATGAACAAGGGAATAGCGTCTCATTGTAACGAATGAATGAGCAACTCGCAATAGGCGCAGTCGATAGCACAAAGATACTTTGAGCTGTCCCTCGTAGTCCAACGGAGCGACTCGCAATAGGAGCAGTCGATAGTACAAAGAAATTTTGAGCTGTCCCTCGTGGACCAACGGAGCGACTCGCAATAGGCGCAGTCGAAGGCACAAGTATAAAGTGCTGTCCCACGTGGTCCAACGTCGCGACTCGCAATAGGCGCAGTCGATAGCACAAAGAAACTTTGAGTTGTCCCTCGTAGTCCAACGGAGTGACTCGCAATAGGCGCAGTCGAAGGCACACGAAATGAATGTCTGCGCCGTGCACCCAGAACCAATGCCAAATCCTCACGCCAAAATTAAACTTGCTGACGGCGGCTATGCGGACAACCACTACTGCCGGTGGGAAACACGATGACGACTGTCGTCGATATGCGTAGTAGAGTTGTTTTTTCACTTTAAGATTTTTTTTTAATTATTTTGCTTTATTCTTGCGGGTAAAGACGACGGCGACGACTTAGCGTGTGGCAAAAAAAATTATTACTTTTTGTTTAGACCGGGTGGCAAGTTATATTATATTTTCTTTTACAACATATGTACGTTTGTACAGCAGCGGCACTGAAGGTAATGTTAAAATAAGAAAGTGTTTGACGTGATATAGATCACGTCGGGGTCACCAATTTGGAGCTTATCTTTATTTTATTTACTTTCTTACACTAACTACAAAACGCCAAACACCAGTCGCCACGTCCGCACGTTGAGAAGCCAACCGAAACAAAAAGATCGAATTACAAAGCTGCGTGGCTTAAAACCTGAGGGAAAAACAAAATGGTCGCGCCACTTCCGTGGAGCTACTATCAGATCGAGCTGCGAATGATGTGGATGGTCAGCGATGTTATTGATTGAGTTTATTCTACTTTCAAAAGGTTTGTTCGTTTGATTGTTGTAGCAACTAACGTTGACGCCACAAAACCATTGTATGATTCTTTAAAAGACCGCATTTTTTTAAGTAATTCAAAATAAGGGAGATTGTACAAAGTACTAAAATAATTGCGTAAGTTATCGTAAATAAATAAAAATACTCTCCTTAAAAAAAAAATTATTTGGATTTCATTTTAACTAAAAAAATAAGGTGATTCTATTCTAATGTTACAAACAAAATATTGCATTTTAGTGAATCAAAACGAAATAATCTCAGAAAATTCCGTTAGCTTTTCGAAACTAAAAAAACAGTTAATTTAAAAATATATTATGTGTGAGGCTATTCATATGTTACGGAGTGTATAACCTCCTTGCAACCCAAGCAATATTCCAACAACTTTAAGATCTGCACATATTTTCCAATAATAACGATTGTACTGAATTTTCTGGAGTAGATTTTTTATAAATATTAGCATATGTTTCCTTTATGTAGATGCCATGTGCTAAAGGTACAGATGAAAGATCATAGCCATTATGTAGTAAGGCTGCTTTTAAACTTTATTTTGAAGAGTCAATGAATAGTCTCCATTTATCAACTAGTCAAAGCCTAGCTATTCATAATCCTTGCAATATATTAGACCACTATCTTCTTCAAAAAAATTTACAAATTCAGCAAATGGCGTTGCCGATAAACTGAAACTTTGGTAATCGATGATATGAATTCCATTCTTGTAGTCTGGAACCTAAGAGTTCAGTTTGAGCTTTAGATAAATTTAGGTCTCTAACTAAATCTAACTAAATCACTTAGTTCACTTATTCATTTAAAACAAAATCTTGTGACGGAATGGTAGTCTGTGTTGAAGATTGTGATTCGATGTCGCTTACCTTGTTCTCGGCATCATTTTCCTTCGTTGGAGGTTCCGGTGGTGGACAGTCTTTAACCTCCGTCAACTTGGCTGAGCACATATATCAAAAATTGATTTTGAATAGCCTTGAATTACGTGCTAGTTATGTGATAATTTTCTGCTAATTTTTTTATTTATGCGCTCCAATGGTTTCGGAGAAAATCGACCTTGAAAAGTGCTCTGCCAAGTTAACGTCAAGCCAGCAGAGCACATAGTCAAATCGGCCGAAAAATAAAAAAATTAATATGCTATATTGATGGCTGATTTATGTGCTTTTTTGTGCTAAGTTTCCAGCTTCGTAGCTCAAGCCGTTTAAATAGAAATCTCACATCTAATAAGCTCATAGAAAACTGTTAACCTAAATCCTAATAACCGATGAAAAACGAAAAAATAAAAAGCACATATATATGTCTGATTTATGTGCTTTTGATTTGCTAAGTCATTCATTTTTGTGCTATCCTAATTTAGCCTCTAATCCAAGTTTTAGGTTTAGCTCTGGTAGTAAAAGACCTTTTACAACTCTGCTAAATAATTTCAGTTGCAAGAAAGGAAAATCACAATGCAGAACGTCGATATTGTGGCGCATTTAATTATAGAAATATGTCCACATTTTAAGGAAATACAATCTGTATTACCAGACCCACAACAATAATAGCAGGCATGGGTAGAATAATCGCTGCAAAATAAATATATTTCCATTGCGCACTGGTAGGTAGGCTGTTTAGTATGCGTGAATCAACTGTTGACGTCGACGATAATATTGATGGTGACGACGGCAACACTGCACCAATGGGGTGGAATGCACCCAACCACAACAAATATCCCATAAGGGAAATTATAAATTTAATTGTCAAATTTCAATAACAAAAAATTGAATAAACTTTACTTCTTTTATAACGTTTTTGAAGATCAGTGGTTTTCTTTATACGGAACATTTTTAACAGATTTCGCAAAAACACAGTTGTTGCCAAGAACAGAAATCTCAACCCGTAACCTTTACTTTTTGTTCATAACCCGAACACAACATATAATATGAACCCATCCAAATGTTGTTAGAGTAGCTGGGTGGGTAGCCATGCGTAGAGGAAAAGGAAATCAAATTCTGTGAATCTGTGAGCGTGAGATGTTCGTTGAAAATAAAGTTACCATAGGTTGTAAATATTATGTTCGTCTGGTGTAATAATTTTGATCGCATTGAATGAGGATCGACATTGTGGCGCCTAAAAAATATTTGGTGCACATACATATTAAAAAAAAGAGCGGTTCGGATTGCGAATGGGTATTAATTTCAAACCTAGGTATCATCCATTTTTAAGTCTATATATTTAAAAATGTTCAAATCCTATGCAGACTCAAGCTAATGTGAACACGGTTAGGACATTGAGAATAAATCTTGCTACAAAAGTGGTCTTGCTATAATCGCTCAGTTGTGCCATAAAATAGACGTCGATACCTACCTACCTACCCCTTGATGGTGCAAACATTTTTTGAAAAGAAAGAAAACAGAAAGTATACCTACGTATAGTACAAGTATACGAACAAGTAATATCAATTTGTATATTCCGTATATACCTAGGTAGGTTTGAAAAAATATTCCTGGCTCTCATATCAAATAAAAATAAACATTCTGATTTCCCACGAATATGTATAGATTATGGAAATGGACAGGTACACTCTCATTGTCGTGGCTTATCGAAAACTTACAGAGCCATGTGCTATGTTTTGTTAAGTTCTCCGTTTAATTATCTCTCCTTTTAAAGGATTAACAAAAAAATCTTGAAGTAGGCATTCATTTAAGGAACGATGAGCAATACGTACTCCCACCCCCAAACATCTACCTCAAGACGGTGCTTCTTTAACCGTCATCCACAGCTAACTCTAAATACGTATTCCCGCATTTTTTTTAAATAAATGTGCACAAAATGTTCTAATGCCGATCTTTAAAATGCTATTTATTAAAATTATTATACCAGGCATACAATATTTACAACGTACGATAACTTAAATTTCAACTCACATCGTCACAATTCCAGCTTTACACGATTTGTTTTCCACACCCAGCTAGCCACAACATTTATGTAGGTGGGTTCATATGGATGGATTCATGCACATTAAACAGCTTACTTCTCAGTGCGCAATGGTAATTTATTTATTTTGGAGGATTATTTTACCAATATTGATAATATTGATTGTCGTCATAGGTATTTAGAATTACCTACAGATGACAGTTGATGCATGCTGTATGAGGCAGTTGATATTTATAAAAAAACAATAAATTTGGCTAATCAAATGCAATGATAATATCATCTAGCCTAGTTGGGAGATATTTTAGATGGGTAGGTAGGTATGGGTGATCCTTGCGCCTTTATTAATTAACTTTTGAGGATGATTACATTATATGTATTACATTTGCGTAACTTTATTATTTTGACATCAGCAGAATTATTACACTTAGTTAGGTGCCTACATAATATTGAAAAAAAGGATTATTGAACGCTGCCCGAACATTTTCCAAAACAAGAAATAATCTTAATCGTAGGTTTATAACATTTAGTAACAATTTATCAATAAATAATGATCTCTAATCCTAAAAATGTCACCAATCTTATTATCTAACTAGCTGTACCCGGCTTCGCCCGTGCAAAATGTAGTTTCAAAACAATTGATGGAAACAATTTTTTTTTAAATTTGCTGTCTTTTAGGGGACACAATTTTTTTGATAATCGCTCAAAGAAAAATCATCAATAGACATTGCAGAGGTATAACGCAAGGGAGCGGTCTGCAATAGTGAGGGTCTTGAGCCCGTATTAAAAAACATCCCAAAGACTGAGTCCACTCTGCCTTCATGTCATTACACCTGGTCATTGGACAATTTAATATTCTTTGGACAATACAAATGAAAGAAAATAATTTCATAATTTATTTAACTCAGTTTTTTTATTAATGTAACGCTTCTTTGTATACTATATTAGAAGTTTTGTTTCTATCGGCTGAGGTGATATTTCCCGCATCATTTACCCTGGAGCACGCTAAATAATTATCTATAACTACCCCTGAAATCAACTCCCAGTTTTCTTAAATTTTGACACTGTGACTTATTGATTGTCATGGCAGAACAAACATTAATAGGAAATTGAATCCATTTAAACTGAAATGGATAGTTGTTAGGAATTATTTGTATTCTTGGTATAAATACCGTATCTCCTTTACTACACCCAGTTAAAATTAACGCATCTATAACGTTTTTCTGTAACGAAATCACTCACATTCTGGTACCATTACGAAGCTTGGGGGGATTCAAATTGCAAAGCAACATAATTGGAACTCCAACTTTTAATTCAATTTTATGAGCAAAAAGGCCATGGGCTGTAATGCTATTTAAAAACTCCACTGGGTAATTTACTGCCTCATCTTGATTGCAAATTTATAATTAAACAAACATTTATAAATAGTACGACGGGTATCACCAGGAATTTTCCCTTATATAAATCCCCTAATGTAATAATTCCACGATCGGGCATCACTGGTACCTACACCTATTTGACACACATTTTTTTTTGTAAGCAAAACAGAGATAAACAAACCTTTGCTACATATTTGCCATTTTTTTTTTTCTTAGCAAACCACACAGCGTACTGCCTCTATCTGTCTCCCTCTCCGTCACAGGAGTAAAATAGGGTTAAAAGAGATGTCAATATAATATTGCGCAGTTAGTATGTTTGATTTGAGAATGAATTTCATATCTACTCACTTTTGTGAAAATCGTAGAAATGTTTCAAATTTTGCCTTTTTATTTAAGAATCTTTTAAGTTATCGAGTTATTGGATATCCTAAGTTGTACATGCAGATGTCCTCTATAAGCTGGTATTTACTATACTTAAATGCTCCCAGTATTTTCGAACGGAAAGCTTGACAGTTAAAAGCAAAACGAAACGAAAAAATAAATTACTCTTGTCCAATTTTTTTCGGAATTTATAGAGATAGAGTTGAAACAAAGTAGAGATTGTAGGCCTAGGTATCCTCTATAGGCCTGTGAAAAATGCACCAGAATATATTGAACAGTTTCTAAGATTTTTGCATTTAAAGACATGCCGTCAAATTCAATCTTAGTCGAACAGAACTACACCAATTTTATTTATATGATTACTTTAAAGTGTATTGAGCTCCGACCCATTTCAGGGGTTGAATATTTCAAAAACTGAAAAACTACATACGAAACAAATTAAATATGTCTGAAATGTAGATATTTCCACAGCTAATTTTATATAGGTGTCCTTAAGCTGTTTGCCTGCTACGTTCGTAGTTGGTCAGGCACAAAACGTAACATTGAAACGACACACACACCCATTTTCATTATTCCTGCAAAAATAATAATCAACACAAAAACATGGGGAAATGGAAATGGCCTACCTGTTAAGAAATAAAAGTGTAAAATGTCATTTGCCGCCGGTACACCTACTTCCGGTTTACACTAATGCATTCGTTTCCATCCACCAGAAATTCGTCAAGGTCATTTTATTGTGGATTCCTTTCCTTTCCCACCCCTTCCACCCACAATTAATCAGCAAAGAACTCTGTTCTGCATGCGAACCGCGCTTTTTTTTAAATTTTTTCTAAGGCGCCACAATGTCGATCCTCATTCAATGCGATCAAAATTATTACACCAGGCGAACATAATATTTACAACCTACGGTAACTTTATTTTCAACGAACATCTCACCCTCACAGATTCACAGAATTTGATTTCCTTTTCCTCTACGCATGGCTACCCACCCAGCTACTCTAACAACATTTGGATGGGTTCAGATGTGTTGTGTTCGGGTTATGAACAAAAAGTACGGGTTGAGATTTCTGTTCTTGCCAACAACTGTGTTTTTGCGAAATCTGTTAAAAATGTTCCGTATAAAGAAAACCACTGATCTTCAAAAACGTTATAAAAGAGTAAAGTTTATTCAATTTTTTGTTATTGACATTTGACAATTAAATTTATAATTTCCCTTATGGGATATTTGTTGTGGTTGGGTGCATTCCACCCCATTGGTGCAGTGTTGCCGTCGTCACCATCAATATTATCGTCGACGTCAACAGTTGATTCACGCATACTAAACAGCCTACCTACCAGTGCGCAATGGAAATATATTTATTTTGCAGCGATTATTCTACCCATGCCTGCTATAATTGTTGTGGGCCTGGTAATACAGATTGTATTTCCTTAAAATGTCGACATATTTCTATAATTAAATGCGCCACAATGTCGACGTTCTGCATTGTGATTTTCCTTTCTTGCAACTGAAATTATTTAGCAGAGTTGTAAAAGGTCTTTTACTACCAGAGCTAAACCTAAAACTTGGATTAGAGGCTAAATTAGGATAGCACAAAAATGAATGACTTAGCAAATCAAAAGCACATAAATCAGACATATATATGTGCTTTTTATTTTTTCGTTTTTCATCGGTTATTAGGATTTAGGTTAACAGTTTTCTATGAGCTTATTAGATGTGAGATTTCTAATGCGATTTCTAGCTAAACGGCTTGAGCTACGAAGCTGGAAACTTAGCACAAAAAAGCACATAAATCAGCCATCAATATAGCATATTAATTTTTTTATTTTTCGGCTAATTTGACTATGTGCTCTGCTGGCTTGACGTTAACTTGGCAGAACACTTTTCAAGGTCGATTTTCCCGAAACCATTGGAGCACAAAAATCAAAAACTAAGCACAAAATAAGCACATAATGCAAGGCTATTCAAAATCGATTTTTGACATATTTGCTCTGCCAAGTTGACGGAGGTCAGTCTTTAGTTCAACACCAGGATACACAATTTTATCTCTTGTTTTGTAAGAATATCCTTTCAGTTTTGTTAGACAGAAATAACAGTACGTAATATTATCTTTTTGTTCCTTCTAAATAACAGGTTTAGAAAATGGCATTGCTGGGTGGGTACCTTTAGACCATCCTCTTAAATAGCGTACACATCTTAAACAAAAATAACTTGGTGCCTAAGGTTTGTCTTGGGAATGTTGAAACCGAAATACAAATTGTAAACGTTATTTAATAACGGCGTATGCCGTTCTCGATTTGAACTTGAAGTAAACTCTCCACAAATAAAACAAAATATATCCGGTGAATTGTAATTTACGATTCATATTGTAAACTTTATGTACCTATAGAATACTTCTTTAACCCAAAATGTATGAACATTAACTAAAAAAACTTATCACAATCAGACCGGTTGAAAAAAAAAACTAAAAATAGAACGCCGTTAACTACACTAGTTGTTATAGCAATCTTAAACGCCAATGAAGCAACAATATCGCGTTGAAATGTGAGGGTATAACATTTTTGTTTTTGTTATTATGTCCAATTTATGATACTTTTTTCAATATACCGTCACAAATTACGTCAAATTTATACTATAGCATTTATTTAGATATTTTGCTCAGTGGCGACGCGTCCTATTGTTCATTTCGTTCATGAACGCCTAACTTTTAGAGAATAATTATTAACAATTCAAAAAATGTTTTCACTTGTCCCCCTAAGTCCTAACTAAAGTCCAGTCCTAGTGTATTTCCCAACTCGTGCCAGCCTCTCGAGAACTTGAGCCAAATCGTAATTCAGACAAAACGAAATACTTACCTACCTGCGACAGCAATACTTTCCACTCATTCCGCAACATCAAAATTTAAAAAAAAGTTTCCAATATCCACTTATCCCCCTAAGTCTTAACCAAACTTCAGTAGATTTCGTAGTGAATTTCCCAACTCGTGCAAGTCTCTTGTGCACTTGAGCCCATTCGTAATTCGTACCAGGTACAGGTACCGAAACCTAAAACTACCCTCATTGCTATACTGCGATCAGTGCAGCGGCTGCGACTACGAAACGAGCAAAAACAATACAATTCGTTCAGATGAGTTGGAAACGAAATGTATCCATCAAAAATAAATGCTAAAAAAAAGTATAACGCACATCGTACCCACTACTTCGTTCAGCTCAGTTGTAAACGAAATCAACTATGACTATGGGTTTGTGTGTGGTTCGAGTGGTGCTTGGGTTTTGGGTTTGGGTGTGATGAAGTGGGAAGAAACAAGAAAGCATCAGTAATTATATTGCTTTCACGTTCTACATTCTACATTCTCCTAGTTCTCAAAGGCAATGAACGAAATGGGAAATTTGTAAAGGATGTTTTGGGTGTATAGGATATTCTGTCTGGGTGGATGAGATTACTTTGACTTTTGCTTGGAGTGAAGGTGTGAATTTTAGTGGGCAATCCGTTTCCGTATTAACTAAAAAATGGCATCTACTAGTGAGAAAGTTATTAATAAAAACAGTTGTGAATGTATCATTGAAAAATTAATCAGCAAACCCTTTTCCGAATGCAATTACACAGAAAAATCTGCAATCATAGCAAAAGAAAGACCAACTCCATTGCTACCAAGCTTGACAACAAAGCTATGTAACAAAAAAAAAAGTGTAAACAAAGAAACTATTCGCAATTTTCACCCAGAAACATATAAAAGGTATGAATATATTACTGGTTGTCAATATATAAATAAGTTGTTTTGCTGGCCGTGTTTGTTGTTTAGACATGAAAAAGACAAGAACATTTGGAATTTTATTGGATTTTCAGATTTAAATCATTTAAGTGACAGTTACGCAAAACATTTAAAATCGCGTTCTCATATAGATTCACTTTATGCATTCAAGACGTTTGGAAAAGTAAGAGTGGATCTGCTTTTAGACAAAGGCAGACAAATAAGTGTGAGTAAACATAACGAGAAAGTGAAAAAAAATCGTGAGATCATGAAAAGGCTTATTGACACCATATGCTTATTAGGACAATTGGAACTTCCATTTAGAGGACATGATGAATCAGTAGATTCTCTTAACCAGGGAAACTATAGGGAGTGTTTAAGTTATTTGGCCAAATATGACCCTGTCCTCTCTAACCATTTAGAAGGCTCAACTATATTTCGCGGAACATCAAGCGATATACAAAATGACATTATTTCAGCAGTGAGTTCTTTACTCTCAAGTGCAATATTAAAGGAAATACAAGAGTGTGCATTTATTTCTATATTGATGGATGAAACATCAGATAACAGTAAAAAGTCTCAACTTTCGACTATGGTACGGTTCGTTTCGAAGGAAGGAAATATAGAAGAGCGATTCCTTGGGTTTTCTGATGTTAGCTCCAATAAGTCCGCTGAAAGCCTATCCGAACATGTTATTAAAAAAATAAATGAACTTAATTGTGGTAACAAATTAATTTGTCAAACTTATGACGGAGCAGCAGTTATGTCAGGAAATTTGTCTGGTACACAAGCTAGAGTGAAGCAAGTCTTCCCGAGTGCCAGGTTTATTCATTGTACAGCACACAGGCTGACTTTAGTCCTTCAAGGAGTTCTAAAAAACAATCACAAATGCAGACGGTTTTTCGAGAGGCTGACAAGTATGTCCAACTTCTTTTCACTTTCAACCAAAAGATGTGCATTATTGGATGCAATTGTGCATAAGCGATTCCCTAAAGCAGCACCGACAAGATGGCGATATAACTCCAAGCTTGTGTCAATGGCAAATGAATGCAGAGACGCTTTAATTGAATATTTTACAAAAATTGTGGACAACACCGATGAAGAAGATAATGATGTATCTTGGGATTGCAATACAGTGAACCTCTCACAAGGTTTCTTGCAATTTTTATTTGATTATGAATCACAACTGCTAGTGAAAATATTTCATTCCATATTTATTTTAACGGATTTTTTGTATAATGTTTTAGAAACAAAAACTCTAGACATAAAATATTGTTTAAAATGTATTGAAGAAACAAAGGAAAACATTTGTAACTTGAGAAATAATTTTCAAAAATATTTTTGTGAAACAAAACAGTTAGATAGTATTGTGTCATCACATCGAAACCGACATGGAATTGATGAGGAAACGGAGTATAGGAGACTATTTTTTGAAATCATTGATACAATAAATGAACAACTGGTGACCAGATTTTCGGATTTGAAAGAACTAAAATTTGTTGGTTTGCTTGATACAAACAAGTTTAAAGAATACGAAAAAAAATTTCCTAACTCTCTTTTAAATGAACTCCACAGTTTATATGGTCAATTCTTTGACATATTTGCTTTAAAAAACGAATTTTTTGTTATTTATAAACAACAAGACTTTTACGACTTCGCTCTTAAACAATTTTTTGAAAAACTTTTAACGGAAGACCTTATTTCAGTGTTTCCAGAAATATTCAAATTGTGTAAACTGGTACTAACTTTTCCTTTAACAACATCATCAGTTGAAAGATCTTTTTCGACACTTAAAAGAATAAAAACATATTCTAGAACAACAATAGGGCAGAATAGGTTGACAGATCTTTCAATGCTTACCATTGAAAAAAAAACTTTTGAGAGAAAAACAATTTGAACGTTATTTCTATGAAAATGTTATTAAAATTTTTTTGAACAAATCTAGAAGGCTGGAGTTAGAATATAAGTAATTTTTCTGTTTATGTCAAAAAAAAATTAAGAAAAAATAAAATTCAATGAACTGAACGCCTACATTTTTTACTCACCCGTCGCCACTGATTTCGCTGTAATCATTTTTTCTTGCTATTTGTCCGTTAATGCTCTACTTAAGAGCTAATGAAAATATATAAATTAGAGTAATGGCAAAACAGCAAAGTTGAATGGGCGGAACCATTGCTACGAGAAGACACACAAATGACTAGCAAGAACTCTACGTCTAAGCCCCAGAGATCGTTGGAGGGGACCGCGCTGGCTCCCAAAAGTCCTAAGTCCTAGCACCGCCGCCCTCAATAGGTGATCCAACGTCACGTCTCAAAAGTCGTTTAGTGATATTCTAAAAAACAAAATCGTGATCGCTGTGATTGATGATGGCAAGATCACCCTCGAACGGTGGCAGGTGGTCAAGACGAAACTTTTAGGCAGCTTCTTGAGCGTCGTGGATGGCATCAGGGCCACGTGAAGTTGATCGCTTGTGAAGACCAGAGATCCTGCGAACTCTATAAGTTCTCCATAAGCCGATTGGGAGAAATTTGGCCGGGTGCGAAGCTCGAGGTCGTGGCAAGGGAGGATATCCCAAACCGACCTTGAGCTCGTACCTGGATTCCAGCCGAACCCTCCTCAGGTGAAGATATCCTCGAACTGAGTAATCATTCTTTCCCGATTCACAACTGGAAGGTTGTAAAATGGGAAGAGGAAATAATAAGATTCTTCTGAGCGAGGATGAACGTCTTGGTTCATCTTCGGAAGCGGAAGAGTTAAACAACACCGTGGTGGAGGTTCATCCGCCTGATTGTAGCAAGAATGCTGCAATTAGTGCAGATTAATCTCCATCACTCAATAGAGGCTTCGCCGTCCTTATCCTCCGCCTTTCAAAGGGTGGAGAAGACATAGTTGTGAAAAATGTCTATGAAAAAAGGAACCCGGCGGAACGTTGCAAATAGAAAGACCAAGACAAGGTTAATGTATAAATCTTTATTAGGTGTTCCGCGCTGAGTTGAGCGGGAAAAAATAGTTATGCTTGGAATAGCTGATTCTCAAGCGGTGTGGTGAATCAGTTAGAGGAACTGATTTGAGGAGGAAATGAAACGCGTTTATAATTCTGTTGGCTGTTTTAAAAAAAAACTGAACCTTACTTTATTGCTGCTAATTAAAGAGTAGTTTTGCTTTACAATTTTTACCTCCCTTGAAGCTGCTGATTGCTTATATACTAAGATCAGCTGTGCGTTCGGGGGTTAATGACCCTACAATACACACAATACAATATTCCCTTTTTGTTGTGTTAGAGCACTTTTATCTTACTAATACATAAATTTAGATCGATTGATGCCCTTTCATTTACTCCTTCAACAATGCCCCCCATCTTCGGAGTCGGTGTTAGAGCGCACTGAGCTGGTAGATGCATCTCGCTCACATGCTTGTTGGGAAGCAACATTAGGTACTTCTTCTACGAGTAATAAATTGTGACTGACTAAAACTAGTAAGTAACTATACTTAATATTACAAGTTGATGAAAGAAAAGAGAAAGAGCAATAATAAAGAGAGATAACGAGTAATGCGTAATGTATTAGTATACAATTTTTAACATCCTCCGGGCGGCAAAGAAGGTGTAGGTTCCAGTGGATACAATAATTGGACTGGCCTTCGGGTTCGCGTCCCATCTAAATAGCGTATCTTAAACGCTCTGATTGTACTATCACGACCAACGAAAGTGTTTTCTATGATAGTCATCCTCCAATTAATCCTTGGTTTACCGGCATCAAAAACGAGGACTACATCATTTTTGTTTAGTTGTACTGAAGGACTGCTTTTGTTGTGGTGGAACGATCGCAACAGTTGCAGATACTCAACACGCCATCGCTTCTCCAGCATACTGATGTACTTCATCCGCTGCTTCCAAAGATTTTGTATATAAGGTGAATCAGATCAGATATGACCCATCAAAAAGTGAGCAGGAGTCAGTGGAGTGTAGAGCGGATTACTGCTCATGTATGTCAGTGGCCGAGCATTAACTTAACTTACCTTCAGCTACGAAGATAATTGTTCTCAGTTGCTCGAAAGTATGCTTTGCCTTGCCTATGACCATCTTGAGAACATTTTTGATTGTGCGTATGAGGCGCTCCCAGAATCCGCCCCACCACGGAGCTCGTTCCACTATGAACCTCTATTTGACGCGCTTATTGGACAAAAACCCTTAGACGGGTTCATCTTCGAAAATGTGATTGATAGCCGCCCTCCGAAAGGTTCGTGCGTTATCGGAATATATGACTGATGGAGTACCCCGCCGAGCGATAAAACGTCTTAATCCCACTAAGCAGCTCTCGGTTGTTAAACTTCTCACCATCTCCAAGTGCACAGAACGAATGGCAGCACATGTGAAGACCATTAAATATGTTTTACACATCTCATCCTTCGAGTGATTGAAACAGTAAAGGGGGCCGGCGAAGTCGACACCGACGTTCGCGAAAGGCCTTGAAAACGTCAACCTCTCAATTGGAAGTGGTCCGAATGGCTGCGAAGCTGACTTTCCCCATAGTTTGCGGCAGCCAGAACATTTTAACTGCATTCTTCTAATCAATTGGCGTCCTTTGGGAACCCAGAACCGAGAACTCATCTGCGATAAGACTATGTTGACACCGCCATGTACAGTTCTTTCGTAATAGTCCTTTACTATGAGTTCAGTGGCGTAGGAATCTTTCGGCAATATTATGGGGTGCCTTAGATCCATAGGTTCATCTAAGCATTGAAGGCGACCACCCAGTCTCATGACACCATTGAATGGAAGCAGTTGTGCAATTTTGGATCCGTCAGGTACCGATTTCGCCTTCTGTAAGAAACAAATTTCGTTAGCGTATTTATCAAATTGTGTGTACCTGAGCCAATATGCTTCAGCGAGTTCAAGCTCCTCAGCACTCAAATAAAGAGCAGATGCCCTTTGCCTCGTTTTACGATACGAACCCCAGAAGCGCAATATGTAGGCTGTAACTCGTAACAAACGCTTCCAGTGCTGAAGTTTTGGTAACAAAGGAGTGGATCGAGTGGCTTGCTCACAGAAACAGAAGTAGGCGTAAGTAGAGCCAACTGAGTAACGTTGCCCAGAGCATCTTTGATGTCATCAGAGTTGTAGTTTTCACCATCGTTGAGCCAGGCTAGTCCATTAGCCCATAACAAAGAAGTCCGAAGATTTTCGGCAGTTATACCCCGTGTGAGAAGATCCGCAGGAATCTCTTTTCCGGAACAGTGTTTCCAGTCTAAAGCGGCTGTGTGACGTCGTATTTCGGATACTCGGCTCTGCACGTATGGTTTCCAGCGAT
The DNA here is from genome assembly GCA_916610125.1 of Cheilosia vulpina. NCBI lineage: Eukaryota > Metazoa > Arthropoda > Insecta > Diptera > Syrphidae > Cheilosia > Cheilosia vulpina. The sequence goes on along the minus strand of OU744276.1, from coordinate 55,670,916 downwards.
CGGCCTATCCAGCTAAGAGCGATTTTTGAATCTGTCCACATGTGGAACTTCCGAACAGAAATCTTTAAGGACTGGCTCAAGTAAGAATGCAGTCGCGCTGCTATTAATGCGGCAGTTAATTTCAACTTAGACAGCGTAAGTTCCTTCGTCCCATCGTCCTTCAGCGGCGCTACTCTGCTTTTCGCGCATAGAAATGAAATACTGTTTTCACCTGCTCTTTGGATTTTGATTTTTATAACAGCTGGACCAATCATTCCTAATGGATCGAAAACTCTTGCGATTGCTTGAAGTACATTACGCTTAGTACCTCTCGCAAAATTTGAAGTGAGTAAGCTTTCTACAGACTGAAGCGGTACGGCGATTTCATCACTGGAAACGTAGCACATTAATCCCAAGACTTTCTGCACAGCCGGAGCTTCAGCTGAACCAAAATGGTCTCGTATTCAGTATTAACTTCTTCTTCAGTATTAACACTCATCGCTATATCGTCCATATAGAAGCATTCCAGTAGCACTTTGCATGTGGTGGGAAAACGAACCATTTCTTCAGCTAAGTGCATACGTATTGTCCCGGTTAAAAGAAATTTGCTGGAGTTTACGCCGAAAGTGACCCTTGTCATCCTGTAGTCCTTGTACTCAGGCCTCTGGTCTATAGATGTCTATGAAGCGTACCACACAAAACGATGGCTGTCACGGTCGTTCTCATTCAGCAATATTTGCAAAAATGCCTTTTCCACGTCAGCTACTATCCCAAAGCGTCCTAGACGAAAGTTTAACAGTACTCTGGTAGCAAGTTTGCACCCAGCTTGCAAAACGTCAATACAGATTTCAGGTACAACAACTGCTTCGATTTCCACACGGTTGCTCTTGTACTGGCTGTTTATTATGATTTTTACCTTTTGAAGTTGTTTACATGGAGTTTTTTCTTTACATCCAAAGGGAATAACAGAAATGTTTACTACACCGATGGGAACGAGATTTAATTTCCGCACTAAGCTTTCGCGAACGAAGGAGTGTTGACTGTCGCCGTCGATAATAAAGCGAACTAATAATGGTTTTTCCCTTCACGAATTAACGGCAATGCCCCGAGCTGTCTTTAAAAAGACGATTGAGTTTTGATGAACTGAATTACACGCACACAAGTTCAATACATTCTGCGTTTCACTGTCTTCGGTTGATACGACCGCTGGTGCAATTAAAGAATTTGTTTTTGCAAATGATGGATCACACATGGATGTAAAGTGTTTGCCTTTGAATTTTTTACACGAAATAAACTTTGCGCTACGGGATTTTCTAGAAGAGTGACCGCGCTTAGCGCAACGAAAACATCGATTACTCTTCCGCAATATGTCTCATTTTTCCGCGACGGACAGCTCACTATCGCACTCTTTTGTTGCGTGTCTATCAGATGAACAGAATAAGCATTCGTCTTTATCCGTTAACGAAACCAAGCTAGCTGCAGTGTTGGTGGTTGAAAAGGAAGATGATGGTATGACAGTTGACGCGACAGAGAAAACTCGACTTTTTTCCAGCGACTCAACTGCCCTCTTTAGAAACCGCATTAGACCTTGGACTTTCTTGTCGCCGATGGGTGAAAGAGTGGAAGTACTTCCTGAGTCTGAATTTCTAGCATCTTCCACATCGCTATCCTGCTCTGTCAGACGGTGATAATCAATACGAAGATCCACTGGCAAGCACCGCAGCAATATTGATTTCAGCATGACATAATATTGGTGTGAGGGAATCTGCATTGCTGTTAGAGTGCAACTGCACGCTGTAACACAATTATACAAATTGCGTAAACCAACATCTGTTTTCAAATGTGTAGGGCGAAGAGAGATTAGCTGATGCATGTGCTTGTCTACTAGACGTTCATTGTCTCCAAATTGCTCTTGTAGAAGTGAGATAGCTGCATCGTAACACATCTCTGAAGCCGTAAAACCAGCAATAACTTTTTTTGCGCTACCTACTAACACGGACTCAAGATAGCAGAATCTGTCAGCCGATGTTAAACACTTGTTTTCATGCACGGCGGTACGAAACTGTTCCCAAAACGGCAACCATTCTTGAAAATTGCCATCAAATTTTTTCAACTGCAATTTTGGAAGTCTTAACGAATAGTTTACTACAGATGTCGATGACATATTAGCCTCAAACTTATTAGTAACAGGAGTCTGCTTTCTACGAATTTGATTAACAGGAGAATTTAATTTTGCGAGCATACTTATGGCGGAATCTTGATAGTCCGCCGTTTTTTCCAGCTCTATATCGAGATCAACTCCCTCCGCATTGATAAGATTTTTGGCAAGGATCTCTTGATTCGTTGTCATCAGGCTTTCATGCGCTGCGGTCAAACTTTGAATATACGAAACGAGTTCTTCTTCTATTTCGTCGTACGTCGCAGGGTCATTGAGTTGGGATTCCTCCCCGCTTAGAAACTCCAACGCCGCTTTCACGATCTTAGTCACTTGCCCTCTCTAGGCTGATCGCGCTGAGAATTCCATCGGCACCTTTTACTGATTTTTTGTTTGCACTCGCGTAACCGAGTCTTTAGAGCCACTGATTAGATGATGTACCTACAAACGATTTTATTTATACGAGTATGTCTTTGTTCGCCTTTCTCTTGGGTTTCCGCACCATGTGAAAAATGTCTAAGAAAAAAGTAACCCGGCGGAACGTTGCAAATAGAAAGACCAAGACAAGGTTAATGTATAAATCTTTATTAGGTACTTCTTCTACGAGTAATAAATTGTGGCTGACTAAAACTAGTAAGTAACTATACTTGATATTACATGTTGATGAAAGAAAAGAGAAAGAGCAATAATAAAGAGAGATAATGAGTAATGCGTAATGTATTAGTATACAATTTTTATACAGGAACCATGGTTTGATAACAGCGTGGTTCGTGGACTCGAGACTCCTGCGAAAAGCTGTATGTTACTGTTTACTGATAAAGGTAGACCCAGATCATGTATAATAGCGAGAAGTAGCCTTAAATTACTTTTACTCCCTTTTTTCAGCGATTCAGATGTAACTGTGGCTAGACTAGTAACTACGAAAGGCACCTACTGGATAGCATAGGCATATCTGGCCCATGACTACACGGGCCCTCTCCCTGGGGATAAACTAGAGAGAGTGATCGCAGAAGGAGAGAGGACCAAAACCAACCTCATAATCGGTTGTGATGCGAATGCTCACCACTCTGTATGGGGAAGTACGAATGATAAAGGTGAGTCACTTTTTGATTACATTTTAAGTACAAACCTTATAATAAGCAATGTAGGAAACGAACCTACTTTCATAACAAAAACAAAAGTGTTTTAGACCACACGACTAAGTAAAACTTTGTTGGGTTGCCGAAGGAAGGAATAGAGAAAAAATGCAAGGTTTGAGTTTATATAAAATTTTTGTTCACGCAAAAAAGGGAGTGGTGTTACCTTACCTCGTTGAGGGTTAGTTAGAAAAAAAAGAACAATAAGGTATGCCGGAAATTACTGTGGATGGTCATAAATAAAGATATGGAAGTTTTCAAACTCCTTACTAATACGTGATCCTTCTATGTCCTCATCAGGCAAATTAATTTTAGGTTGGTATTACAATTTTAACGTAACGTAATGGTGAAGCGTTTTGGCTCTAACATTGCCGCCCGCATTGCAGACTTTAGTCTGCAAATAAATTACAATTATAAGCCCTATTCTAATCCCTATATCTAAATCTAGGATTTAGATGGGGAACCTTTTTCCACTCACTCCGGAGGAGAGGATTGTTCCGAAAGGCGAAGCCATTAGGGACCATGCCACCATAATTCCTTGCCGAGAAGATCACCAGGAGCCATTCCCCGTGCTGCAAGATCTGCTGGATTGTCTTTTGACACATCTCCAACAAAGCTCTTAATTTTGCTGGTGCGGTTGGCGACAAACGTTCGCCAAGAAAACCACGGAAGTACAATCGACGAGTCACACCACAAGTATTTCGTATGATCCTCCGACTTGAATATAGAAATAATGTTCGAAATTAGCTTTACTGGCTGAACTGGAGCTACCTTCGTATTGGCGCATAATCACATGTCACATTCAATCTGACAAAACCGTTTTGGACTGGAACGTAAATGGCGGCGGAATAGGCCTGTTCTGAGGAGTCACAGAACCCATGGATTTATACGTCCTACTGCGGAGCAGTTTGGATCCATCGAAGAATTTGTAGCTTTCCTATATCTTCAAATGCCGCCATGAAGGCCTTCCATATAGCCAGAGATGAAGGGAACAATTTTCCATCCCATTGGGTCTTGTCCTTCCATATGCGTTGCATAAGAATTTTTGCTTTAATTATGACTGGCGCTATCCACCCAGCTGGATCGAAAAACTTGGCTATGTGAGAAAATACTTCTCGTTTAGTACAAGTACTTTAGTATGGGATTTATCTGAAAGTGGAACGAATCAGACTTGCCGTTCCAAAATACCCCAAGAGTCTTTACCGAACTCTGATCACTTAGATTGAGGAATTGATCATTCAAAATATGATCCTGTGGAATATTCTGTAACAATGCTCGATGGTTCGCGGTCCATTTCCGTAGCTCAAACCCGGCATTTTTTAAGATCGCTATAATTTCAGATTGCGATTGAAGTGCTTCAGCACACGAATGAGATCGAGCCAACAAGTCATCCACATAAAACTGTTTTGCGCAACATTTGTGCGGCGGTAGGATAATTCGACTCCTCGTAACGTACGTATTGCAAGGTAGGGGAGCACTTGTCACCAAACGTTACAGTTTGAAGTTCGAAATCTTCAATAGGCTTATCAGGAGTATTTCTAAAAATAATTCTGTGAAATGGTGTCTGACTCGGGTGGACCCGAATATATCGGTACATTTGAGATATGTCGGCATTAAAAACATATCTGTACTTTCGCCAACCAAGAATAAGTAAAACCAAATCTTGTTGCAAAACCGGACCAGTATACAGAACGTCGTTTAGACTAGTGCCATTTTCTGAGGGATTGGAAGCATTGAACACAACTCTCAATTTAGTGGTGGTGCTTTCTGGCTTCACTACCGAATGATGTGGTAAATAGTAGGACATGACATGATTTCCCTGAGCTAACTCAGTGGATGGCACTCGCTTCATGTAACCTACATCAAAATACTCACTGATGACATTATTATATTGAGAATACAAGTGAGGGTTTGCGCTTAGGCGACGTTCTGTTGTATTTGCGTATTATGTACCCAACTAAATAGTTGTTTGTGCTAATGAACTGATACTTTCTCTCTCCAATAATATTCTTCGTATGTTGTATAATATGTTATTATATAGTATGAATAAAGGCAGTTGCATTTATACTCTCGAGTGGTGCGTATCATTTGAGCTCGGAATTCTATACATGGTGGCAGCAGTGGGATCTGTGCCCGCGTAATTTAATTTTAGTTTGCAAATAGTTGTAACGTATAGTAAATCCACATACGCAGTTAATTGAAAAACACCGCGCCTATATTATTTAAGACAGCAAAGATGCCTGATCATCCACCAGCAGATGCAGCAGGGACGGGTGCTACATCGAGTAGCAGTTTTTCTGTTAGGTGTCCTGATCCGTTTACGTTCAGTAATCCGTCCGAATGGACAACATGGAAGAGACGATTTGAAAGGTTTCGGATTGCGTCAAAGCTAGATAAATCTTCGCAAGAAGAACAAATCAATGCATTTAAGAAAAGCGAGAGTTGATTTAAGTAAGAATTGCTTCACGCACGGCAGTTATAAGTAGCGTGCTCCAGGGTAAGTAATACAGCAAATGTCACCATCTTAGCCCATAGAAACAAAACTGCTAATATAGTATACGTAGAAGCGTTACATTAGTAAAAAAGTGAGTTAAATATTATAAAATTAGTTTCTTTCATTTTCATTGTCCAAAGAATATTAAATTATTGCCGATTAGTCCATCGGCAATGCCGATGATTTTTTTCCGCAATTATCAACAAAAAAAAAATGATGTCCCCTACAAGACTGCAAATTTAAAAAATTTTTTTTCCATCAACTGTTTTGAAACCACATTTTGCACGGGCGAAGCCGGGCGGTTACAGCTAGTATACAATACAAATTTATTTTGATAATCAATTCTACTTTATTATATAAATATCGGATAAATGACGAAAGGTGTCGTATATCTTAAACACAAGCAATTAAGCAATGCTATATGTCTTTTTCTAAAATAGACCTTCGATTTCACCCGATTCTGTATTTAAGTCAATATCATAAATACATGGCCTAGTCGGTAGACCAGGCATTTTTGATATGTCACCGCACATTGCGACAACAAATCCAGCACCTGCAGAGACATACAGATCTTGAACAATCAAAGTAAATCCACTAGGTGCTCCCTTTATTGCTGGATCTCCAGTGAAAGAGCTAGACGTTTTAGACATGCATATTGGTAGATTTCCAAACCCCTGAAAATAAATTTAATTATGATTTTCTGTGTCAACTGCATATTTCTTACATTTTTTGTTAAGAAATGCATGGCTTCCCCGGCTTTTGTTGATAAAATAACAGAAGCAGCCCCATACATATTTTGTGCAATTATAGTAAGTTTCTCAAATATCGGAAGGTTAGTTTCATATAAGAACTTGAATGCAGAACGATTTTCGCATGCCTGGATTACTGCATTTGCGAGCTCAATAGCACCAGCACCACCATCTTTCCAATGGGAACAAGAAACAGCGTCAAATGCTCCGGCTTTAATTGCAGCTGATTTAATCAGCATGTGTTCGGCTTTCGTATCAGTTCTAAAAGTAGAGAAATAATATTATTAAAAATATGTTATTGTAAAAAATGGCAGATACCTAATTCAAAAATTCAAAAAAGGGATACGAAAAGTCGTCAAAATGTTTGATAAACTCAAAGATTTGGCTAATTTTATTTTATTAACAATATTAGTTGATTCTTCTATCGATGAAAGTGATTCGGAATTCATCGAACTTCTTTTTTTTGAATCCGAGTATTTGGAAGAGTTATTGAACTACAAGAATTAGAAAAGCGGAAAAAGCGATACTGCATTTAAAATTACGTGGCGGAGATTTCCCCTTTTTACAGTGACGTGACAAAGGATTTCGTAGTCACTTTCGAAAGGAATCTTGAGGTGAACATTCAATTTTATTATGCCACCCGTTGCTACCATTTTAATATGCAGGAAATGAAAAGATATGCACCCGTATGCCAAAAAGGACAACAAATTTTAAATCATCTGTTAATTGGAAGGACTGACAGATTTCTTACACCAAGAAATACACTTAAGATTCCCAGTGGAGAGGTAATATCTTGCTCTCTCGATCACGCTCTCTTCTACGATTTTTTCGAGAATTTAAACTTGTCGACGACATTAATATTTAATCTAAGCAAAAATAACTCGATTATTAAGTCGTGATATCGAGCAATACAAACAGCCAGTGACTGCATGTTTCTGAAAATAAGTACGGTGCAATGACGCCCTGACTAAAATCCGGACCATTTATGGATGTTATTTCTACAATCACATGTGAGTTCTCTGCGACAGTTTTGACGATTAACGGAGGTATAAATCTGCTATTAAGCGAAATGTGCGAACAGTGGCAGCCAAACTTTCATAATTTTTGAAATATTGTTCGAATGTGTAGTACACATTTTTAGTGACACTTAGCTACTGCACAAATTACGGCGAATTGAAACCCGGCTTGAATTTTGGCACATGCTTTATGAAACAATGTAGGCCCAGCTCACCTTTGCTGTAGAGAGCAAAAAGCATTATTATTAATCATAGTGAATGTTCACATAAAATTAAACGAAAGTCGGCAAATTTATCGAGAAAAAATCGGCAATGTACGACTTCAGTCGGATGAGTTGCGACAAATTGCTTTCCATTAATCACAATTCCGTCCTGGAAGGTCACTAAACAGGTTCCGTTTACGGAAATGCGTTGCCCATTTTGCTCTATGAGTAACACTTCGTCACGAGCTATAATTAATCCGTCATCAAGCAATTGAATTTTGTCCAAGTGATCGGCAGATATTGTTAGGAAGTTGACTGTGTGATTATTCAGGAGTTGGGAAAGGTAAGTATCTTCATTGTTAATTTTGCAATATGTGTAGGAAACAGCCTTTTTACAGTTGTATAGTAGAAAGTGATTTTCGTTACAGTTCGCAGTTAAATTGCTTTTGAAGTCTAATATCCTTTTAGTATTTATTACTGGAGCTATTTCATAAAGTTTACAAGTTTCTTTAACTATAGGCATCTTAATTAGGTACCTATACAAATGTTTCATTTTGGTAGTACAGTTTAACATCGACAATAAGTAAAAATTCACGTATTGATGTTGCAGTGTTTTCTTTAAAATTAATATAATCGAGTTCTTCTAAATTCAACATTAGAGGATTTACAATGTTATGTTTCGCTAATACTAAAGCATACAAATGGTTTTTTTTAAGTTATAAATTATTATTCTATTTGTTCTCGTCACCAACATTATTAATATTTGATGATCTACTGTAACTCCGTTATCGTTTCTATTTCCTTATTAATTTCTATTTGCCTATATTTCATTATCTTGCAATCTAAGGATATCGAAATCTTATTGATCTGGTACTCCTGCAACAAATTTGATTGCGGATCCAATGAAATCAATAGATCTACGAATTTTCATAGGAGTTTTTAAGACTCGAAGTAAGCGTTCTACTTCTTTAGCATCATCTTGCAGTATTCCCTATCTCTTTTATCTTTAAGGGTATTTTTTAATACTTGTATTGTCAGCAATGATAGCATCGAGCTCTGAAATATTAGTAGAACGTTTTAAATAAAAGGAGTGTTCAAAAATTGCCACGTCGCGTGTAGGTATTGGGATAAATTCTGCAGTCGAATAGTACGTGATTTTCGTACATGCTAAGAGAAAAATAGTAAATCTGCAAATAAGAAAATTTATCTCAAACTTTTTGTATGTGTCTGCCTTCCATCAATTACTACTGCTATGCCTATATCTGCTGGAACAGTTTTTTCATTGTTAATTTTGGAGGACTTATTTCCGACTCTTTGTTTTCAAATAAACTTTATCGCCTGGCTTAAATTCCATAGGCGTGGACTTAGTGTTGTGATATTTCTGATCTTTGTCCTGTTTTGTTTTGAGTTTTAAAGTAATTTCGTTTTTCAGTTGCTCAGAAATACTATAAAAAATATCTAAAGGTTTATAACCGTTGACTGAGTGGATCGTGTTATTGTATTTGGGGGTTGAAAGAAGCATCAGTTCAGCAAACATCTGTAGTTGTTTCTTTTGCACAGCGAGCAATTTCAGCAAGGGTTGAGTAAAATCGTTCTTTGCCGTGATCGTTGCTTTGAATATGAAGTGCTGATACTGCGTGTGTGTAGAGATATTGAACTCATTTTCTAATAGTGCTGTGACTATTACTTACGGATTTCTAAATTGAGAGATGATTTCTATTAAGGGTTTTCTTATATCAGTAAAGTTTCTTGAAGCGATGTGTTTTATGATAGCAAACTTGGAGAATTTGTCGACACACGTAATAACATATTTTTGTCCTGTATTGTAAATATGGGACTCCTTGCTATCCTGAGAAAATATGGATTAATAAAGACAAATTAAATATAAAAATTTAATTTGTTTAATTTGTTCATTGTAACACATACCCTTTTTTATTTTTTTCAAAGCCAATCTCTGAACCAAATGGAATTCTGCTATGAAACAGCTGAGGCCTTTCGTTCACTTGAATGGCGGAAGCGCTACCTTTTTCGTTTCGTGTTCGTAATGATGGCTAAGAGAAAAAAAAATATTCTTTTGTTTACACGGTGCCTATCTAAAGCGACAGAGAACTACATTTGTGCGAAACCCACCTCGGTGCTTCATACTGCCAAATCAGCGACCGAAAAGCTTATTGAGTGGTTTTAGAACTTTTTTTACACAGGCAAATTGCTTGGTCACCGATTTTCCCTGAATTCGTCAAGCTATAGACAAGAGACACAAATCTCTTTGCTAAGCACTGTCACGTGGACAGTTGGAGCAGATATCTCTAACCCCAGCTCACGTGCACTATCGCCAGATTTATGACCAGCTCTTCTGGCCATATAAGTTATAAAACTAAATTCTAGTTTTATTTAAAAAAAACTTTATTTAAAAATTCGGCAGCGATTCTGCCTCCTGACTTAAGACTGCACATTGAAATTCTTACGACTAGCTTAAATACTAATTATCTGCTGCCACTGCACTTCTGCTTCAAATGTATTTTCCTGGAATCGTACGGTCGTCGCCGGTCGGTGTCATATGCCCGTGCGAAAGTGCTTTCGATGCAGGTCTCATCGCTGGTTGCTAGATGGCATGATTTTGGGTCGTTGCTCCGTGTGACGGTGGCATGTGTTATAGATTGTTTTACGTTAACTCCTCCGCCCTTAAGAGTGGACGCCCTCGTTCACTTAAAAAAATGGTATTTGGCTTATGCGGGATGTTCTTGCCCTTGGTCGTGGGGACGGCTCGCTTTTGGTAGTCTCCAAGGCTTCTGTCGATACTTCTGGTTTGGTTACGGTATTCTCTACTGAGTTGTTGGCTTTCGTAAATTTCCTGAAGATGACCAATATGACAATGCAAGATAGTAGACACGCTCCAAAACTTAGCATAGTATTATTTTTGAAGTTGGTTTTCAGGAGCTGGATGTACTGGGTGTTGTTTGTGTGGAGTTCTTTTACCATTTCCAGCGAGAGAACTTCTTCTAGTATGTTGTCCGATGAAGTTGGTTGCAGGATTGGCGGGAGAGGGTTGAGATGACTGGTTTCGATGGAATTAAACGTGTTCTTTCCAATTTGTATACTGCTGTTATCATACCTTATAAGGAACGTACCGTTGAGTGAGACCATGTTGTTGTTTATTGAGATTTGCCCATCGTACCGATTCAGGAAAATGATGTCTGATGATATCTCTTCGACCGCAGGAATGTGTTGGCTGTTGATTGCAGTACAGTTGGCTGGGATACTACGTATTAGGTTTGGAATACATGTTGTATTGCTTATGTTAATAATATTAATTCTAGGACAAATGGATAGTTTATTCACTGTTTTACAATCTGTTACAATTCCATAGATTTCGTTTTCACATTCTATAATTTCCTTAAAGTCGATTTTTATTATTTTTGTTTCTTCTCTTACTGCTTTTATAATAATTTTTTTTACAAATTTCTTCATTTACAGTTGGTAAACTTACTATGTATAATAAAATAGAATTGTTAAATGCTATCTTTATTTCTGAGAACTCAATTGCCTCTTCTATATTCTTGAATGGTATTTCTTTATTATTTATAATTTTTTCAATAGTATTTATTTCAATATTCGACAGGATATATGAATTTATAATATTTACTCTTGCCCAATGTAAGGCATATGCCACGTTTGTTATTTCTTCTTTTAATAAATCTAATTTATATTTTATGTTGAAAACTAATTGTTCTATTATGTTTCCATTTTCTTTTACATATTTATTTATTTCGTTAGTTCTATTAGCTACGTCATTTATTTTATCTATTACAAGTTTGTTAATTACTATCTGTCTATTATTATTTTCTAGGACGTTATTAATTTTTTCTTGAATTATTTGGAAGTCGTGTTTATCTGGGTTGCCAGTAATGAATTTCCAAGCGCTTCCTAGGAAGTCAATTGACCTTCTGGATTTTGGATGGTCGTAGCAAATTTTCATTAGGCATTTTAAGTGGAATTGAAATTAGACCGACAACCAAATAATTCTTATTCTTATAATGTAAGTTACGATGATAAGTGGAAATTAATTTTTCTTCAACCGTTTTATAGGGTTGATAGGAAAAAAAATAAAAAATGTTTGATGAATGATTGGTAGGATAATAATTTTATGGCGAAAAATTATTAGGCAATATGCTCTTCTTTATGGGCAATAATCAGATAGTAATTCTCTTTCAAGTTATTCTTACGCTATTTTCTTCCTTTAGTTTCTTAAGGAGTTTCACTTTTCTTGTAATTATGTAGACTTGTATAATATTCTTTTCTTCACTTTAATTTGATTAACTATTTATGTTCCTAAGTATACCTTAATCTATGCTTACATTAAATACACGATCATCAGCATGTTGTTGGCGGCAGTAGTCTTAACTACACCTGTTCACTGTTTGTTACTAGGGGGCCCTTGATGTTTTCTCCAACTCTGGTTCACCAGCACTAGTTGTTTTAAATGTTCTTTTAATGTTTTGAAGTTTTTTCTTTGCACTGTACCGGTTACACTGATTTTCGCGCGGACCCTGGTTTTTGACGCACTCTTTACACGCACGTTACACTTGTTAAATGTTTTATCGGTTTGTACCACTTGGGGACTTTTCCGGATACGGTATAGTTATTGTACCACTTGGGGACTTTTCCGCGACTAACACACGTACCACTTGGGGACTTTTTAAAAACGGTTAGTTAAGTACTACTTAAGTACAAGCGCGACTAACTATAGTGAACTAATTTTAACCGTGTTACCAGGGTCCCTGCTCGGGCGCCAGTTATAAAACTAAATTCTAGTTTTATTTAAAAAAAACTTTATTTAAAAATTCGGCAGCGATTCTGCCTCCTGACTTAAGACTGCACATTGAAATTCTTACGACTAGCTTAAATACTAATTATCTGCTGCCACTGCACTTCTGCTTCAAATGTATTTTCCTGGAATCGTACGGTCGTCGCCGGTCGGTGTCATATGCCCGTGCGAAAGTGCTTTCGATGCAGGTCTCATCGCTGGTTGCTAGATGGCATGATTTTGGGTCGTTGCTCCGTGTGACGGTGGCATGTGTTATAGATTGTTTTACGTTAACTTATACATCGAGCCGACGAGGAATACACCATCATCTGGAGCATCTGTATGTCGCAATTCGTGTCATATTACCACCCAAAAGTTGAGTACTGACCGCTTTTCGTCACTCTTCTCATGTTTGGTAAGCGAACGAAGCGCGTATTTAATCGAAACAAAATTTATTTTTATTATTGTTCCATCATACTTCGAGTGTAAACTAGACTGCCTTACTGACTAACACTTTACTTTTAATGAAGACATGGAAAAATACAGAAGCTTGTAACATAACTTAGAAGATAACACGTAAATAATATATTTCAAATTATTTAAAGCATCATAATTGTTTTGGCGTGTATATATGCACCAAGATGATTGTGCACATAGTCAACATGTTTTTATGCTGAAGACGCCGACTGCTACCATTGTATATAGAGACTATAGTACTATCAACACGAAAATGTTCTCGGCCGCTGGAGTCACCTGATGGCGTTGCAGTCGTGCTTAGTTTCTTGTAAAACCAAAGTAGAGAGGAATATTCACACTGAGTGAACCGAAACATTTGGTTGGTGGTGGTGGCTGGTCGATAGGTAGCAAATACAGGGATAAAAATATTATTTGGGTTTCTTTTATCTGTTGCTAGCTCATGAGGTTTCATCCTTTTATGAATGAAGCATGAGTAGTTTCTTTGAAAAAGAATGATGACAAATTTCTGATTTGGAATTTCGATCGTATGAAAAGCAAATCTTGATGTTTGCACTTATGAAAGAAAACGATTCTGTTGTATGATGAGATGAAGGTTGATCTTTTATTTTAGATTTGAAAATTCGTTCTTGGAGATATTTAAATGCAAATGGAATTTCAAGTTAATCTTTTTGTCGAATTTCTGTTAGTTATGAATTCATGACCAACAGTTTTATGATTTTATTGATTTGAAATTATATCTACAATTAATTATCCCCAATTGCGGGTGTGAATATCACTTTTCAAATATGCAAATTAAAAAGAGAAACCAACACAATGTTCTATTTTATTACTCAAAACTGCAAAAAATTAAGTAAAACTAACCATCCTCTACCTGCATTCAAAATTATTCTTTTGCTTCTGCCAAATGTAAAAAAAGGATTAAATTTATAAATGAACTACCTCTTTTCACAATTCTTACGTAAACCTTATCCCATTAAAATACAATGAAGTGAACTTGTGATTTTCTAGATTTTGTAAAAATGTATATTTATGGAGAAATCTTATAAAGTTATTATGTTGACATGTTTTTGATTTTAAGATTTATTGCCCAATATAAAAATGCACTAATATAGAAAACGGCGATACTTTTTTGGTGAATTGTCCGTTTTTTTGGATTGATTGTTTTAATTCAGTAAATGGAACTAAGGGGCTTGGATAGCGTCAAAATTATAGTTTTTATATCACCAATATAGGTTAGGTAGCATTCGGATGTAAAAGATATGACATGTTGTAACTTTCTGTTATTTCGAAATTTCCAAAGAATGACATTATGAATTAGTATTGTATGGCTTTATGAAGTATTTTAAAAACTTTCAGAAATGAGATTCATCGTAGTTTTGTAACTGTAACTGACTGTTGCTAAGTACATATTTAAAAAAAATGCCAATCAATCTTTTGTCCATAGAAGAAAAAAATCCAATTCTCAATTCATCTGCGCTTTGAGCATAAATCGTAAATGCAGAAATTCTTCCAAAGAAAAAGAAATGCACATCCAAATACACTCAAAGTAGGTACCTGTTCATCTCATTCATAAAAGCAACAGACGACAAACTGACAAATTATGAAATCGAACCAAAAAGGGAGAGAAAGAATAGATTACTAAACCCACCCCTCATACACACTCTGGTCTCTGAAATTGGAAAGGGAAAGCATATCAGAAAACAGCAATGCAAATGTATACGCGCATTCAAGTAAGGATGTTCGCGTTACACTTGGTTGGCTTTTCCTTTAAAAAATATATCAGCCATCAGCACTGACACCAATGCAACCGCCACCATAAACTAAGTATTAAACAGACCGTCAGCTCCCGCGCACCTACCCGATTCCCCCCGCTAATTTTGAAAAGAAAGTTCTCTCTTAAATTTCCTATCTGTGAATGCGTATGAAGCAGCAAAAAATGTAATTCTAAATGGCGGGAAGTGTAATAAAATACTGACACTTACCAGTGTTCCTACATCGTGGGATCTCTGCCTTTTCGAGGGAAATTAAATTTTTTTCACAAACTTTCTGTGCGTCAAAGGAAAAAACATCAAAATTGTGGGAATATCAATAATCTGACAAAAAAACATTCAAACTACATTTCACCATGAATATCAACGCACTAAATGTACATAAAATGGAGATTTGCCTTTAGAAACAATTTCAGTACCAAAAAATGATCATTATAATGTTAGGAAACTGCGATTTGTGTATTGAAGATTAATTTTGTGTGATTTTTTTCCGAACAATACAAATACTTTTGAAAGTATGTCTTTTTCATAAAAAATCGAGGTAATTTTAGTTTAGTGAAAAGAGTAAAATGAACACCCTTAGTGGGAAAAATAAAGACAGATTGCTAAGAACACTGACTGAGAGTTAGTGTATTTGGTGAGTTTCTATCAGCTGACGGATGCGTTCTGAGAGTTTATATTCGTTGTTGTATTTCACCACGGAAACATGTATTCTATCAAATGTAGAATAGCGAACGTAATCAACATAAATAAATGAAAGAGTAAAGTGTGAAAATTCATTCGTTGAAATAAAATAAAATATTTGTTTCCTATAATTATTATGTCTGTTTTCGTTTGTTGTTTTTGACGAAAAATTATTTCACCGGCGAATGTCGATGGAAAAACTGCAACCAATATATAGAGAAAAATTGAAAAAGGTATAAATATTTCTGTTCGGGTATAATTTTTGAGTTATAGAGTTTAGTATCGACTTTAAATTTACGGAAGCTCACAATTGCGAAAATTGTATTGAAAATAAAACCACTTTGAACTACCCGTAATAAGAGTCGAAAATAAAAATGTTTATTTGTAAGGCCCATTCGAAATAAACATGTTTGCTGAATTGTACCCTGATATGTCTCACGCATTTAAGTTTTGCTGCGTACCTTCAATTTTCTTTTTATTCATACGAATTCATAATGATTAATAAACGGCTTTTTTTTTTAATTTTTGTCGATGATTCATATAGTTCATCGATTTCCATTGTTTACAACATAAATGTAAACATCCCGTACTATATACATTATCCTGGTAAAATGAGAGAAATCCGCTATACCTATGCGTTTTAATAAATTTGGTACTAAATTCACCACACTACCCACCGTTTTCTTAACACGACCCGATAACGGCCAATTATTTGAATTTTTGCCAATGCTACAGAATGAACTGTCAGGCATCTGTCAGGTTCCTAGGTGCGAGTGTATGCGTGCGTCTAATCTACTTTAACATGACACACATACTTTGCCACATAGTAACAGGGAAAACAGCTTGTAGGCAAATTCTCTGTTGAAAGAGCTGACGGTCTATATAATACTTAGTTTATGCCGCCACCATCGAGGTTTCTGCGCTTACTGAAGTAAACCAACTAAAGTTATGATCTTCACCGCTCTAAAATATTTGAGCTTCAATGTTGTGACACCCGTAGCGCAATGTATACACGTAGTGATAGTACTATAATGTTTATATACAATGGTATTAGGGTTGAATGAAGCAAAAACAAGTCCCTATCCCTACACGAATTCCAGTCCTGCGTCGTTCGTTCGGTGGTTCAATTTTGAGACTATCAAAATTAAGTATTTTTGTTTGGTTATTTTTCTTTTTACTAGGGTTTTCATCCATTTGAGATTGTTGTGTGTATTTTTTTGTATGCAGTAAAGAGTGTAGAGTAAAGGTACGATTACACGGCCATTTTTTTTGAGACATTTAAATTGCACTGTGACGTCAGGAAAAAATGTCGCATTAGATTGATTTTCAAGCTACGATTCGTCATTGGTCATTTGCGAAAAAATGGTGAAATCACGAAATGACTATCATCTTCATTTTTGTCCCAAAATAAAATGACGGACACTGCGCGTCTGTTAGAATTTTACGTTAGGATCCCATTAAATGGCGAGCGAAAAAGTGACGATCACATGGTACTGACATGCCATATTAATATGACAAATGTCACCTTTCGTATTATTTCGATTTCGCGTCATTTATATGTTTTTCGATCAGACCGATAAGAAAAATATATCTTCTGGCATTTAGTGTTTTTCTCTTGGCGAAGACTCTTCCATGTGCTACGACTTCTTTTAATTAAATTAAATAGCAGTGAAAAAATATTACAATAAATGAAAAATGGTGAAAATTACTTTTGAGATTATGGTGAAAATTACGGAGACTGTGTATTTGGCAGCATGTATTATGAAGAAGCAGTGATGACGATTTTATGCTGCAGTACTGCTTGAATTGCCCGAAGAAGAACTTGAACTATATCGCATCGTATGTCAGTCAATCAATTCGATTATGTGTTGAGGTATCCAAATGAAAGAGATCAGCGAACATCCTGATCTATTTGATTTCTTCTCTTAAATTCCAGTACTTGAAATGATCTGCGGGGTAACAGACCGCCTCCCTAAAACTTTATGCTTCGACAAACGGTTCACTACGGAAATCCCTAGTCGAGAAGCATGGGCTAGTAATAGCTCACCTATTTGCCAAAATGGCCTAAGATGGTATACGGACGGCTCCAAGATGGAAACAGGAGCGGGAGCTGGTTTCCAAGGACCTTACCAAAATGTCTCAACACCAATGGGGTCTAGCCCAAGCGTTCCAGGCTGTTCACGTCATCAAAGAACGAGAAAGGCATATAAAGGGTTTTCCAATAAGAGGTGTTATTTTGGTATTCATAGAAATATGCCATTTATTTCATAATAAAGAGGAAGGTATGCCGCTAATAATGAAAAAAACATCAGCCAAATGACCATATACTTTTCATGAAATGTTCCATAACGAAATCGCAAAGTGGCTGCCCTATGTCCTCGATAGCCTCACGAATTTTATCTTTTAGGTCTTGTAAACGGCCTAAGCTCGCCTATCATTGACTTCAAATCAGTACTAAACTGTTTCAACGCCCTTCAAGAAGCTTGGAGAGACTGGTTGAACTGTACGTGCGCAATGTTGCTCTTCGATCGCATCCTCTTTCTGTGATGCAACATGCCTATCAGCGTGGAAAATCCTGTGAAACTGCGCTTCAGAACCTTGTTGGTAGGATTGAAAGTGCTCTTGATCGGAAGGAGTACGCGCAGGGCATTTTCGTCGATATTGAGGGTGCTTTTGATAATGCGACATTTGAAAGCGTGTGCAATGCTATCTACACATTATGTTGTAGATGAAACATTGGTTTTGTGGATTAAAGCAGATTGCCGAGGCGGATTGTGGCAAATGCGTCATGACTGGGGTAAACAGAGGCTGCCCTCAAGGTGGC
This sequence comes from Cheilosia vulpina, assembly GCA_916610125.1. Classification (NCBI taxonomy): domain Eukaryota; kingdom Metazoa; phylum Arthropoda; class Insecta; order Diptera; family Syrphidae; genus Cheilosia; species Cheilosia vulpina. The sequence goes on along the minus strand of OU744276.1, from coordinate 55,652,626 downwards.
GTTCTGTCTCCCCTCTTATGGTGTATGGTAGTAGGTTCTCTGTTAACGGCTCTCAATCTTCCTGGAACCTACACACAAGCCATGCGGACGATGTCGCCGTTCTGTCTGTCGGTTCATACTTAAGGACTGTCTGCTCTCAGGCGCAGAGATCCTTGGGCCAAATCGATGATTGGTGTACAAGAAATGGGCTTTCAATGAATCCTCTTAAAACTACGGTTGTTCTCTTCACGAGAAGGAGGAAGGTCACTGGTCTGAGTCAACTTGTGCTAATAGGCGTCACTATCCCGATCTCCGATGAAGTCAAACATCTGGGAGTAATCCTCTATAGAAAGCTTCTTTGGTCCAACCATGTTGAATCAAAAACCGATAAAGCGCTGTCAACTTTCTGGCAGTGCAGAGGCGCTTTTGGCAAGACGTGGGGCTTATCTCCTAAAAGGGTCGTTTGGATCTATACGGCAATGATAAGACCACTTCTCTCATATGCATCGGTTGTATGGTGGGACAGGCTTTCGCGGAAACGTGTTACTGCCTCTTTTGCCAAACTTCAAAGAACGGTTTGTCTTGGATGTACAGGGGCATTCCCTAGCACTCCGGGCTCTGCTCTAGATGCTATGATGAACCTCCCCCCTCTTGATATTTTTATCATGGGGTGTACGCTGAAAACCATTTCTCGGTTAAAGAGAGGTGGCTTTTGGTATCACGCGCATTGGAATTTTGAGGAACTTGTGCGAGAATTATCCTTTGACCCCTGTCTTATGGATATGCCGTCTGACGCAATGGCACCAGAAATCCTACTGCGATAAAACTACCAAGTCAATTTTCCTCAGGTAACGGAATGCCTTCGGCCAGACTATGAGCCTGGGAAAGAATGCCATCGTGTATTCACGGATGGCTCCAAAACCGGACAGGGGTCTGGTTCTGGAGTCTTTGTGGAAAGCGAGAACATTAGACTACACTACCCCTTAGGTAACCATGCGTCTGTCTTCCAAGCGGAGATTTTCGCTATCCTTATGGCTATGCGCTATTTTGTGACAAACAGGTGGAGGGATAAAAGCATATGCGTTTGCAGTGATAGCCAAGCTGCATTAAAAGCGTTGCTTAACCCTCTTACCTCGTTCAAATTAGTGCTCGAACTCAAGCTTTCTCTGAACTTGGTCGGAAGGCTTAACACAGTGAATCTTGTTTGGGTCCCAGGTCACACTGGTATCCAGGTAAATGAGATCGCTGATGAGCTTGCCAGACGGGGTTCAGAAGAAGCTTTCTCAGGACCTGAACCTGCGTTGGGTCTGCCTGCATCTGTGGTTAGGTCATCCATTGATACTTGGGTTTCTCGTGAACACGAGCGTCGGTGGCGTGACTGTGCTGGGTGTAGGCAGACCAAACGACTGCGTCCGGACATCTGTAAAAGGTCCGCGTCTTTCCTTCTGTCTCTTAGGAGAATCGACTGCAGACTGCTTGTGGGCGTCCTTTCGGGCCACCAAGCTTTTGCCAAACACTTAAATGTGTTGGGTTTGAGCGACACCACCATCTGTCCTGCTTGCGGAGAGGAGGATGACACAGCGGAACACTTCCTCTGTAGCTGTCCCGCCTTTGCTCGCATCAGGTGGCGGATCTTTGGGGCTGATATGGTGAGTGCCGAACATCTAAGCTCTTCATCACTGAAGCTCCTTCTCATCTTTCTTCGAAAGACGGGAAAACTAAGTACATTAATGTAAGGTGTCTGTTTGGCAGTACAATGGACCTGTAGTTGTGTCTGAGTGCTCCATTGGATAGTAACAACCTCCGACAAAAAAAAAAAAGCAGTTTGAATGACGGAAAAGCTGCAGGATCCGACAGAATTCCAGCTGAATTTTACAAATACGGCAGTAATGAGCTCCATTGTAGTCTTACGCTGCTGTTTAACAACATTATGGAAAGTGGAATAATTCCACAGCGTTTTAAGGAAGCCCTTATCTTCCCCATCCATAAAAAAGGGTGTATGGCTGACCCAGTGAACTACCGTGGAATTTCGTTCCTTAATGCATCCTACAAAATTTTTACTTCAATTTTGCAATGCCGACTTCATGGATAGACAGCAATAACCTACTAAAGGAATACCAAGCAGGTTTCCGGAGAGGTTATTCCACTGTTGACCATGTATTTGTCCTCAATAGTATGGTGGAGTGTTTTCTATCAATGAATAAAAAACTTTACACTTTCTTCGTCGACTTTAGAGCAGCTTTTGACACTGTGGATCGAAACGCTCTATTTTACAAGCTATATGGGATGGGTATGACCCGAAAGTTCGGACGAGTTCTTAGATACCTGTATATAGATACAAAAGCAGCTGTATGGAATGGTGAAAAACTATCCGAATGGTTCCAATCTTGCTCAGGAGTAAGACAAGGATGTGCTCTGAGTCCAAGCTTTTTCGAACTATTCATTGAGGACATAGTAGTTTATCTGCCAGGAGGCATAGAGTACGCAGGAGTACTAATTAAAGCACTTTTGTTCGCAGATGACATTGTGTTGCTGGCGCTCTCACCTGAATCCCTACAGCTTTCTATAAATCGGCTATGTAACTACTGTAAAATGTGGAACCTCGTAGTTAATTTAAGTAAGTCTCGAGTAATGATTTTTAAAAAAGGAGGTGAAAGGAATTGCGCAAAAGAAAAATGGAAATTTAACGGAGAGCTTATCCAAGTGGTCAAGGAATACAAATATTTAGGAGTCTATTTTACGAGAAGTTTTAATATGGAGAGACATTTTAATGAGAAATTGAACAAGTCAAAAACTGCTATTAACGTGGCTTGGAGAAAATGCTTTAGCAACAAATTTGTCGCGCATAGTAGCAAGTTCAAAGTTTTCGAAGCGGTGTCGGAATCTATCCTATTGTACGCATCACAAGTTTGGGGTGGAAAGAGGTATGATACGGTGGAGAAACTCCTGAGGTATTACCCAAAGAGAACATTTCACCTACCATCGAAAACGCCGAATTTTATGCTTATGATAGAAACAGGCTTATCGCCACTCTTTATAAAAACCCTTAAACGGCAGGTGGATTACATTCTCCAAGTGCGCAACATGCATAATTATCGATTACCAAAAAAAGCGATGGCCTATACTGTTGAAAAGAAAATTGGATGATTTAATGATTGGTTGGAACTGGCTAGTGGTTGTGGTATAGAACTATGTCTGGAGGATTCATCAACCACTTGGAAGCCGCAATTGTACCAGTTTATTGCTCAGGTGGACGAAAAGATCAGAGAAGAATTCGTGAATGAAGCAACATGGTCACTCCACAGATCAATCTATAGCCAATTGTGTCATAAACTGCAGGAGAGAAACTACTTTCGGGATGAGTACGCTACTGATGTCATAGCATCAGTATTGAAGCTACGTGGAGAGCTCCTGAAATTAAACTACATTCCTCACATGGATGATTTACCGTCAATATGTAGTTTATGCAATCGGGAAGAAAGGGAGGACATATTCCATTTTGTTGGCAAGTGCCCAATACTGCGTGAAATGAGGAGGTCTATTCTTGGAATGTGTTATCGGAGGATCAAGTCATAAAAGTCCTAAATCAGATAAACGTGGCGATACTTACTAAGTACTGAAAAACTGCTCTACAATATAGGAAAAATATTATAAATGAAAACTTTTAACAATACAAACAATATTCAATATTTTATATCTATGTTTTGTCAACCCGGCAGACGGCATTGCCATGTCAAATGATTTAATGTTAATTAATTAATTATTGTTGAAATATTTATGACATTAATAAAATCTAAATCTAATATTGCGCAGTTAGTATGTTTGCTTTGAGCATGAAGTGCATGTCTACTCACTCAGGTGAGAACTCGTAGAAATGTTTCAAATTTTGCCTATTTATTTAAAACCTTTTAAGTTATCGAGTTATTGGATAACCTAAGTTGTACCTGCAGATGTCCTATAAGTTGGCATTTACTATACTTAAATGCTGCCAGTATTTTCAACCGCAAAGCGTTACAAAGAAAAAAGTGCAACGAAACGAAAAAATAAATTACTCTTGTGCAATTTTTTCCAATATTTATAAAGATGTAGAGTTGAATCAAAGTAGAGATTGTAGGCCTAGGTATCCTCTATCGGCCTGTGAAAAAATCACCAGAATATATTGAAAGGTTTCTAAGATTTTTGCATTTAAGGACATGCGCGGTCAAATTCAATCTTAGTCAAACATAACTACACCAATTTTATTTACATGATTAGTGAGAGATTGGTCAACTTTTGAATTCTGTAGTGCTCTCTTTACCGCGCACGTTTTAACATTATTGAAGGCACCTTCAGGTGTTGGACTGCTAAGGTTTCAGGTTCGAATCACGAAAAAAACCCAAATTCCAACTTAAGGCTTTTCACTGCGCCACCTCTCGCGAACGTTTGACAAACTTCCGATAGTATAACTGCCATGAAATTGATTCTTAATTAGCCGTTTGGACTCGGCATCAAATTGTAGATCCCTTCTATTGTTCCAAAAATGAAAAACTCACACAAAACGAATGGTTGTGAGAAGCTAGGGCAAGGGTTCATACGGACCTATTGCGCTAGCTATTTATTTAAAGTTCATAGCTAATGCAAAGCCACTTCTCTTTATCTATATGGTTTAATAGAATTCGAATTTTTTTTTTAATTTATGTTTTTGGGAGGTCTAACTTACCGTTTTTTGCCCATTAAGTGAAAAGGCTTGTCCGAATGAAACAAATTTTACATTTGAACACAGCGAATTAATCGGTGATAGGTATTAGCAAAAACAAATCATTCAAAAGTCAATTTGGCGGATCCAGCTTGTCGGTAAGCAAGATCCGCACAAAAATTTCACATTTCCCGAAGAGCTACAAAATCAAGAATGGAGCAATTAAATCACATGCCTGTCATTTTAAGTTGACTACCTGTTCAAATGCAAATTAAAGCAAAGTGTTATCATGCCTGGCCAATGCTTTGATACCCTCCACTGCATACAAGTCATGCAAAATTGGTTTTGTATGGGATGTACCAGAACTACTTGACCGACATAGCCCATTTTTAATACCAACGTAACGACGATACAAATAAGTCCTTACCCCAAACTTCATTCGCATAGGTTGATTACTTTGGACGCTATCGTGTTTTCCACCGGCAGAGAGACACATGGGTCTAAAACTGATTTTGTATGGGAGGTACCAGAACTACTTGACCGATATAGCCCATTTTTAGTAACAACTTCACGACAATAGAAAGAAGTCCACTCACCAAATTTCATTCGCCTATGTCAATTCCTTTGGGCGCTATCGTGCTTTCAACAGTCAGACGGACAGACAGACAGACACACGGACATGGCTAAATCGATTCAGAATGTGATCCTGATTCAGAATACATATACCTTAAGAGGTATCCGGTAACTCCTTCTTGGCAGACAGACAGACAGACAGACGGACATAGCTAAATCGATTCAGAATGTGATCCTGATTCAGAATATATATACTTTAAGAGGTCTCCGGTGACTCCTTCTTGGCGTTACAAATGTAATCACAAAGTGAATATACCTTCCCAAGGAGGGTATAACAAAATTAATCTGCAGTTGAGGTGTTAAATTAGATTTATAATCATGTATGTTAAACAATAAATATATAATCAGTTTCTTACCTGTGTAGATTTATGGCGACAATGACGGGTAGACCATATTTCCGACCATTTTCAATGTGTTTTAATAAATTGGGCATTCCTTTTTGTAGAAGTTCAAGGTTTTCTTCACTATACTCTTTCTTTAGTGGAGCTCCAGCTACTACATTTGGGCCACCACCGTGCATTTTTAAAGCACGAACAGTTGCTACAAGCACAACAGCATTTGGAACTTTGCCGGATGTGCGGCACTTTATATTAAAGAATTTTTCCATTCCTATATCTGAACCAAATCCTGCCTCAGTAACTACAAACCCGTTTTTCCCAACTAGCTTAAGTCCAATTTCATCAGCAACTATTGACGAACATCCGTGAGCTATGTTGGCAAATGGTCCAGCATGTACTAGAACTGGTGTTCCTTCCAATGTTTGCATTAAGGTTGGTTCAATAGTATCTTTCAGTAGCACAGCCAACGCCCCTGTCATACCCAAATCATCAGCAGTAATTGGGTTACCTGATTTGTTAAAAGCTACAACCATATTTGAAAGCCGATTCTTCATATCTGCGAGACTTGTCGACAACGCAAGCACAGCCATAATTTCACTTGCAACTGAAATGCTAAATGAAGTTTTGCGAGTTAAACCCTTTTCAGTTGATGCCTGTCCGATAGTTATTTCACGAAGGTAGCGGTCATTGACATCGACAACTCTTGACCACATTATTGTACTTGGGTCAATGTCTAGTCGCGCGAATCTTGTTATCTCGTCTTTTGTTAGTAAGTTCGGATCAGTTTCGTGTATTCCGAGTTTGCACAATCGTCTCAACTGGATTTTCGAAAATACTCGTATTCCCTTAATTGCGGGTACTAGACGGTCGTATAAAGCTTGATCTTTTTGGGTTGCTTCATGAAACATTCTAGTATCCAACTGAGCTGCCAATAAATTGTTTGCAGCGCTAACAGCGTGGATATCGCCTGTTAAGTGCAAATTAAAATCTTCCATAGGTATCACCTGTGAATAGCCTCCACCAGCTGCGCCACCCTTTATACCAAATGTTGGGCCTTGTGATGGTTGCCGCAAACACGCAATTGAATTACGTTTTTTATGGGCACACAAAGCCTGGACTAGTCCCACTAGTGTTGTGCTTTTCCCTTCACCAAGTGGGGTGGGTGTTATGCTAAAAGCGGAAGAATTTTTTTTAATATAACTTAAATTTTACGGAACTACTTAAATATAGAGTCGAAACTAAAAACGTTTATTGGTAAGACCAATATTAGTAAGGCCATTATAGCTATACGCTATACGATATCCAATATAAAACAAGAATTATATCGGATTAAGCATTATGTATCTACATCAATTTTTGCTGAAACAAAGCAAATCTTCTTAGGTGGTAGTGGGCAAACTGTTGTCGATTTTTATTAAGTTATTCTTAAGTAGGCGCAGTGGCTTATTAGTTAGTGTGTTGCACTTCTATGCGAGGGTACAATTTTTGTACTAATGAAGGGATCTACAATTTTATGCCCAATAAAAACGGCTAATTGGCAAGCTTTTTCATGACAGTTATATTCTCGGATGTTTGTCAGACGTTCGCGAGAGGTGGCGCAGCGGAAAAAACCTTAACATGTAATTTGTGTTTTCCCGAGGATCCAACCTAGGACCCCTCGGTTCGTAGTCCAACGTAAGAGCCACTAAGCCACTGCACCTTTAATTTTCATTTGATATGTTGTGTTTTTTTTTTTAAATCAAAAAAATACATAAGTTTGATTTAAAGCTTTATTTCAATTTTAAAAATAAACCACTATCTTCATCAGACTTCAAGTTTGATCTGCATTACTAATTTATCAGCTTCCGTTCTAGTGAACAGCAGTGTATATTGCTTAGATGCGGGACTCACTTATTTCTCTCTCTTTGTACTACTAAAAAATAACTTACCCTGCTACAACAATGTATTTTCCGTCGGTTCTCTTTTTTAATCGGTTAGTTGTGCTCAATGCGATTTTTCCTTTTGTGGTACCATACAAAGAAATTTCATTCGGAATTAAACCAATTTCTTCCGCAAGATCAGATATATGTTTAAGCTGCTGAGATCGTGCTATTTTTATGTCACTAGAAAATGTATATTTTCATATTTTATAAAAGCCCGACAAAGAATTACTTACGATGGTACAGGTTCTACAGTCATTAAACTGAGTGGCTTGATATCCCACTCAGTTTGCAACAATTTCTTTGCGGCCTTTTGTGCTGATAGGATTGTATTTCTCATAAGCATGGCAACAGTCATGGGCCCAACTCCGCCAGGTACTGGAGTTATACAAGACGCAATTTGTCTGGCCTCTTCAAAGCACACGTCACCCACAAGCCTTTTACCGCTGTTTCGCGAGGGATCTATTAAGTAAACAAATTTAACGTAGAGATCAGTTAGCAGTTTTTTTTTTTGCTTTGTACAGTGAAAAACTGTCTTAATTACGAAGTTAAATAATATGTATACCTTTGTCATTTGAATATAATTATAGTTACGGCATCGACTAAAGTCATGCTTACACATAGCATACTTTATAAATAGTAACATCAACTGCAAATTATCAATTGCATGAGTCATAATCTAAGATGAGACCATTCATGAATTAAAGCAAGGTCACCAGCTTTCATCAATAGGAAAATCATATTTTTTATTACTTGTCGCGCTCGGCACTTAATTAAAAATATATTCTGTAGTTAAAATAAAATTGAAATCCTTATTGACTCTTATAAACAAAGTAAGCGGAACTTGAATTTTCAAAATCAAAGCGAAATACTTTGATTTTGAAATTTCCCGAACTAAATTTATGATAATAAAAGTTAGCATTATAGCATACGAAAAAAATCGGTCGTTTTCAAAATTCAAAAAAACATTAGTGTTATATTATGAGACGTCATGCAAATATTTACATCATATAAGAATAAAAGGATGCACTATATAATAGGGTGGAGCGAACACTTTTTTTTTGGAAAATCTTTTAAGCCTATATGCGGAAAGTTGAATGGGAACCCAAAAGACGTGTGAAAAATTTGGTTCATTTGTGACGTCATCTTAAGGTTTCTGTATGACGTGGAAGTTTTTTTTGTTTTTGTATAATTTAACTAGTTGATCCGTGTCTGCCGCGCTTGGTACCCTTATGTATTGAATTTAAAAAATAAAACGTTCCCAGCAGCTATCCATGTCATTATAGGAAAGCACTGTAAAAATTTGAGATCTTTAGGTCCAGCGGTTTGGTCTGTGTCATCTGTCAGTCAGTCATAGAACATTTTTATATAAAGATTAAAAAAAAAACTAGGTAATCTTTGTATTATATTTTATGTATATATATATATATGTATATTGTAACAAATATATTGAAACTAGACTAAAACAACACCGATGTAAATATAATGGTTGAATTTATCGGTGGTTGGGTGCTGTAGGAATAGGGTTGGCACTGATTGGCATCAACTTGGCTATGCCCAACTTGGCGATGCGACACATACACATCAATTGTGATTATCTTACCTCCAAGTGGTAACGACCGGTTACTGGTCTCGTCCACCCGGACTTGACTTGCTAAATTTATAAGTGCGAGTGTTGAATACGAAGAAAATAGCAACACTAAATGCTTTGACTCAACGAGTCTCAGAAGTCTTACATGAGCTTTTCAGAAAGAAGACGTAAGGCGGATGAATTCACTAGATTGAATCAACGGTTACAGCCCTCCAGGTTGGGGGTTGTAAGCCGGGGTAACTGCCCGAATACGGAAAACTTTATGAATTCTGAAGCGACAACAAGCCTCGGATACGGACGATTTTGCTGTTGACGAACCTGGCAAACGTAACAAGGACAACGAATTTTGGATCAGTACGTGTAATGTTAGGTCCTTTAACAGACCGCGTACAGTCGAACAGCTAGCGGAGGCCCTGAACTTCTATAAAGCAGATCTAACCGGCATCCAAGTGCGATAAAATGGGCCGGACAAAAAGAGGATGAAAAATTGCGATATTTATTATGGCGACTGCCTTTTTAGCCCAACGAAACAGCGATTGGCAAGAGTTATTCTACGTTTAACCTCAGCGCTGGTGTCATTGTCTGAGTTCATCAGCTAACATAGCAATTACAATTTTTCCTGGATGACAAAAAAACGAGTTGCGCTCTATAACCGGATGAACTACTGCCTTAACGCAAATCTCTTAGGAAATACAACACCAGTGAGTTCAAAGACCTTTACGCGACAGCCAACAAATATTTTAAATCTCTCTGTCTTACAAATAAGCTGGCTTACAATCAGAGAAATATTGATCTCATAAATAGTGCTACAACCTCAGCGTAGTTCTGGAAAGCTGTAAAGATGATCAAGGGAAAATGTAATGCAATCGTTTCAGTACTCCAAGCAGAACAACTTAGAGAACACTTTACTCGGCTTCTCAACGCACTAAAAAATGCACTTCCATTCCAATATGCAGCACAGCGGACGATTACGGAAGAGGAAATAACAACTGTTATCGAATTAGCAAAAAGGAACAAGGCACCAGGAGAAGATCGTATTCCAATTGAATTTTATTTATTTATTTTTATTTATTTATTTATTTATTTAATTTCTTTATTTCATTAATAACTTAAAGGTATACAAAAGTTTAAAACAAAATTCAAAGATAGATATACAAGATAGTAGAGCATTTAAGTTATAAACTGAAATAGTTTTGTACATTCAGTTGTCAAATTTAAACAAGAGGCGAATGTACAGTACATACTCAATGAAATTAAGATTTATTTATCGATGGGGATGCGATAAAAATAGATATAAATTCAACTATCAAAAGAGAAAAAAAAAAAATATATACAACAAAAAGAAATCATACCAAAGGATTCAGTAAATTGCCAATTTCAGCGTAGTTTAACGAGAAAAGCCAACATTTTACATTTTTAAGATATACGGATTTAACTCGCTCACATCTCAGACTTGAAGGTAAGTTATTGAACAAACGCGGAGCAGTAACATTATAGAAGGTGGAAAAATGCGATTTATTGATTGTAGGTACATTGACGAGATTACTAGTGTTGACGCGCAGATTACGGTTTTCATAAACCCTAGGAGAGTTGTACCCGGATTTTTCAAAAAATATTTTTAAAACTTTATAGAAGTATAAATGTCTCAATGGAAGAAATCCAAGACTTTTGAACAGTCCAAAACTAGAAGTACGACGGTTAACTTTACACATAATACGAACAGCGTGTTTTTGTTTTATTAGCAAAGGCTCTAATTTATTATAATGTGTACCACCCCAACAAGCTATACCATACTGAAGTTTAGATTTGAGAAGACCATTATAGACTAACTTTAAAATTGGCAAATCACAGTATTGGCTGAGATTATAAATCTGTCTAACAACATTGTTTAGATATTTTTTTAAGGACATAGTATGCTCCAACCAACTGAGCTTATAATCCAAAGTAATACCTAAGTACTTAAAGCTGTCGACGCGTTCAATTAGAAAACAGTCAGCAGTGCAATAGGCATGTGAATCAAAAGTGGGTGAATTATCATTGTGTGTACAAGGATTAATAAAAAGGAATCTATTGCAATTTGGCGAATGGTATTGTAAAGGCATATCATTACAGATTTTACCCTTAATATTAAAAACCATGAACTTTGTTTTGTCACTTATGACCATTTTATGAAGTTTAAACCATCTCCGCAGTACATCTAGATCATGGTTCACATCCATATATAAATTAAAATAACATTTACCATGATAAGACAAGGCAGTATCATCAGCAAAAGCTGTGAGTTTACCCCTAAGAGGTTGACTAAAAAGCGAATTTACAAAAATTAAAAACAAAATAGGACCCAAAACAGATCCTTGTGGAACACCAATGTTAATGAGATTTTTCTCACTTAAACTATTTTGAATCTTAACTCTCTGACTACGGTTATAGAGATAAGAAGTGAACCAGTCATGGATAAAACCTCTGAAACCCACGTTATAAAGTTTTTTAAGCAAGATGTTATGGTCTACCATGTCGAATGCTTTAGTGATGTCAATGAATAAGGTAGCAGGGATATCAGAAACATTTAGACTACTATAAATTTCACCGCACAACTTCAACAAGGCATCTTCAGTAGATTTGCCACTTCGAAAGCCAAATTGTGAAATACTAAAGAAATTAGTTTTGTCTAAGAAAGACAGCATTCTAGATTTGACCCCTTTTTCAAAGACTTTAGAAAAAACAGATAACAGGGATATAGGGCGGTAATTGTTCAAAGACTTAGTATCACCTTTTTTATAAAGAGGAATTACAACAGCTGTTTTAAGTATTTCCGGAAAAATACCCTTTTGAATACTTAAATTGAAAATATGACATAAAACATCAGAAACAAGGAGCGAAATTCTTTTTAAGATATTACTTGAGATTTGATCGCATGACATAGAATTTGACGCTTTTAGGGATTGTATAATTTTATGAACTTCAATTGGTGAAAAAAATTCAAAGAAAAAGCTTTGTCTTTGGAAAGTGTCATATACAGAAAAATTATCACATTGACAGTTAGAAGTCTTATTTACTGCGGATTCCCGAATAGCCTTTGTAATATTGGAAAAATAGTCATTGAACACAGTGGCAACTTCTAAGGGCTCAGATAGAGTCGTATTATTTATAGTGACTGCAATATCAGAATTAGGTTTGTTTTTGTTCAAAATTTCGTTAACAACCTGCCATTCTCTTTTGGAATTACCTAAACTTTGAGCGAACTTATTACTGAAATAAGTATCTCTGTGAAGAGGTATTTCAGTTTTCAGTTCCCGACACACCTTATCATAACACCCTTTCAGTCTTAAGTTGTTTGGATGTTTTTTTAAACACTTAAACAGATGATTTTTCTTTCTGATTTTAGTAATCAGAGTACCAGTCATCCACAGCTTAAGAGGTTTCAACTTGTTGGTTTTTTTTATGTGTATACTTGCGCGAGATAAGTGCAATTGAAGTTTACTAAGAAACAAATCAAAGGCAATAGATGGATCCTCTGCTCTGTATACTTCATCCCAAAATTCAAAAATTAAAGCTGACTTTAGAGCTAGAAAATCAATTTTAGTGAACTCTTTATTATTGCACAGTTTTATTCTGGAGATTCTGAGGTCAAGTTGAATAGTAGTTAAACAGTGGTCACTTATTTTGAGGTCAAATATAGCCGTTCTAAAATTAGCAGGATTATTTCTATGTAACCTAATAAATATATGATCCAAACAAGAACTTGTTTCTTGAACCACACGCGTTGGATGAGTCAGTAAACTATCAAAGCCAAAGGACGACATTACCGATAAGAAATTATCAACTTCGGATGAAGTCGAAAGAAGGTCAATGTTAAAATCACCCACAATAACTAGATTTTTACACACATGATTTTCAAGAAAGCCAGAAAAATCATCCAGAAAGACATTTACTGAACAAAAATTCAATCTATAAACACCGACAAAACAGTATCGAGCACCAGAAATTTCGCAACTTACACAAATCAAATCGACACTAGCAAGATTAAAACGCTCAACGTCAACGTTAGACAACAAATTGTTTCTATAAAACATAGCAACACCACCAGCAGAATATGAATTATTACAAGCCGCTTTAAATGTAAAATTAGGTATGGAGTAATTTTTAATTTCATCATCAAAGATCCATATTTCAGAAAGAAAGATGAGATCAGGTAAATGTTCTAAAGATGCGAGGTGAGTTAAAAACGTATCAACATTTTTTCGAATGCTACGGATATTTTGGTGAATTATGGAAAGGCCAGAAAAAGATAATTTGTTTGTATGATCTATGCAAAAACATTTTAAGCTATCAGAACTTGTAGTAGAGGAAAAACTATTATCACTTAAATTAATATTATGAGGACTTATTGGTGAATTACATAACTTAGAAGTAATCATAGATTATAATCAAAAAGTTTGATTTTCAAATTTACTTAAGACCTCACAACTAACTACTTTGATAACCTTGTCTCCCTCCTTTCTTCTGATGAACACGGATGAATTTCTTATCCAGACAAACTGACACTTTTTTTCTAGTCGTAGTTGCTTTGCCTTTGCGAGAAGAGATCTGGTGTAGACAGTTAGAGAGTCATTGATGAAAATCTTGCCGTTGACATTGTCGCTTCTACCTCCGCCGCTGCCGCTGCTATGACCCCTGATATCAGTTGCAAAGATGTTCGCAGAAAGCTTGATTTTATCCATACGTATTTTTTTCATTACTTTCTCCTTCGATCCAAGAGATGAGAAACGTACGCATACAATGTTGCCGGTTGAGTTGTTATTGTTTTTTGTTTTCGATGTTCTTGTATTTCTTACGTAACAAGACTCAATCCAGGAGAAGATCGTATTCCAATTGAATTTTATAAAAACTGTACCCCAACATTACTGACCGCACTTTCGTTGGAATTCAATAAAATCTTTAAAAGTTCGGATATCCCAACGAGCTTCAAAAAAGCAATAATATTTCCTTTGAAGAGAGAGGAGATTATGAAGAACCCGCAAATTTCAGAGGCATATCATTTTTAAATACATCTGGCAAACTTTTCCCAGCAGTGATTTTCAATCTTTTAGAGCGAGCAGTAGCAGAAATGTATTGTCTGAATTACAAGCTGGTTTCAGGCAAAGTTACTCAACTATAGACCAAATCTTTACATTAATAAATATTGCTGAAAATTATAAGAGAAATCACAAGAAGCTGTATGCTTTTTTCATAGATTTCCGAGCTGCATTCGACTCTATACCACGAGATGCCCTATTTTTCAAGCTATATAATATGGGAATCTCGGCTAAAGTTATTGATGTTTTGAAATCAATGTATGAAAATAATATAGCCTACGTCTGGGATGGTCACTTCTCATCTAATGAATTTGGAACAACTATGGGAGTTAAACATGGATGCATTCTAAGCACATTATTATATATATTATATATAGATGATATAACAGATACTGTCAAGGGAGGAATCGAGTTCAAAAACCAGCTTTACTTTTCGCAGATGATATGGTGTTTTTAGCAGAAACTATGCAGCATGCAGCTGATGATTGACAGGCTAGAAAAATACTGCACAATCTGGTACTTGGAGGTAAATTTATCAAAATCAAAAATGATGACAATAAGAAATGAAGAAGGAAGCTACTTTGGAAGGGAAAATGGAAATTTAAAGGGAAATATATAAAAATCGTGCGGGAATACAAGTATCTAGGAGTTGTAATAACCTCCAACCTATGCATAAAAGCATCTACAATTAAAACTGTCTAAGGCTAAAGGAGCAATTGGCTCCGTTTGGGGCACCTATATCGACAGTAAAAATATAATACACGACTCAAAAGGTATTTAATGCAACGGCAAAGTCAATTCTTCTATATGCGGCACAAGTGTGGGGATATCGTTATTTCGAAGACGTGGAAAAGTTTCTGCGGTATTTCATCAAGAGAATGATTCGACTGCCAAGAAGCTCCCCCAACTATATGTTACATTTAGGACCTAGAATTGGCCCACTATATGGTTAGATTTATGGCAATTAGAGAAGAAAGACTACCGAAGATACATAGTATTTTTACATATGCAACGTTTACAAAGCCACATTCTTGCATATGAATGTGGCTTTGATCTATCACTTACACCAAATGAGCAACCCACTTCACTAAAACTAAAATTTCAAAACTTACTGGAAAAAACAGGACATACTACAGCAAATTGAACCACTTTTTAAATGAAAAGACATACTTCTTGACCAACAACACAACTGAGATGATAAGCGTCGTTTTCAAAATAAGAGGGTAAGTGCAATTAAATTATGTACCGCACCGCCCGGATCTTCCAATTTTGTGTACCCTATGTAATCTCAGTGAGCGGGAGGATGTTTACCACTTCTTTGAAGTATGTCCCATCTTGAAGGAATTGCGCATTCAGTATTGTGGAGTCAGCGTGCTAGAGCTAGATGAAATGTTAAACATTTTGAATGGTAAGAGAGGCTGGAATTTGTATATAATTTCACGGTAAATGCTGTAAAATACAGGTTACAAATTGTAGAAGAAGATTTTTAAGAGAAGGAAAATTGTATAGTAATAATAAAATTATTAGTATTTTATATACAAATGTCAATCTGGTAGACGGCTTTTAGCCAGACCAAACAGACTTATGATTTATATTTTTTTGTATGAAATTTAATATGAAATAAATTGTCTATTACTACTAAAAAGAAAACTAAAGCGACCCTTTATACGATCGTCCCAGTCCTGCTATATGGCGCAGAGGCATGGACTCTATCAAAAGCGAATGAGGTAACTCTAGGTTGTTTCGAGAGGAAAATTCT
This sequence comes from Cheilosia vulpina, assembly GCA_916610125.1. NCBI lineage: Eukaryota > Metazoa > Arthropoda > Insecta > Diptera > Syrphidae > Cheilosia > Cheilosia vulpina. The sequence goes on along the minus strand of OU744276.1, from coordinate 55,636,657 downwards.
TCGAGTGATTTTTGGTCCCGTCTGCATTGACGGTGAATGGAGGAGGAGATTCAACGACGAACTGTACGGGCTGTACAGCGACATAGCGACAGTTAGAAGAGTGAAGGTCCAACGACTGAAGTGACTGGGTCATGTAGAGCGTTGTAGGAAACGACTATTTATCATTCAAATTATATATTCGCTTATTTATAGTTGACGAGTCTATGGTATTAAGTGGTTTTATCTGGTTTCGGTATTAGACAAAGCTTTCATTAGGTGACCGCGAAATGAATTGTGGATGATGTTCACGATGAGATCTGGTCGACAATGGTTGGTGTATATACTCGGGTGCGGATATTGGATGCGGTGTGGTGAAGTTAATTCATAACGAGCCAACTGCCGAAGTCAAAGATAATGGAATACAGAGATATATAACTTTCCAGTGGAAAAATTGTTTTCCCGAAAAATTCATGAAGTCACGCATATATGCTCATTTCTTTTCTAGTATATGTGAGTTCATGAATTGGACTTTAATTGAAGAATTCGCTATTCTGAAATGTGTATTTCATTATTTTTTTTATTTTAATAGAAGCCTTAATAAAAACTAAAAAAGTTCAACACCAAACACAAAACAATTGAACAGCGCGATGCCTATAAATGCAAAAGGAATGTTGGCCGGCCATTAACAACATGCTTTTTTCTAGCTCACACGTATTCACAGACGGGGGTTGAAATTACAAAAACAACAATGTAAACAAATGGGTTTTGGGGGGATAGACGTACGAAAGATATCCATCTCTTTTATTCATTCAACTCTGCCGAAGTTCAGTTCGGACTTGTAAAGGTGCGGGGGAGAAATAAATAAAATAAATGAAAGCGACTTGGTCCAGATTCGAACCTACTCATTCGGGATCGCAAGAAAAAAAAGTAAAAGATCACTGCGTTTGACCAATACGCCAATCCTTATTGTGACGATGGACTACCTAAAGTGGTATATGCGTGTTAATCATTCAGCTATGCAAAAAATTGTAAACAAACATACATATTGGGGTTATACACACACTATTCTGGTTAGCAATGGCGAACAAGCATGGATGATTTCCTGTTTTGTATAATAAATCAAACCTTATTATAAAAATTACGTTTTTGTCACACCTATTTTCGAAAAATTCTAATATGAATTTTTCTAAGGAAAAATAAGCTATTCAGAGACTATAAAAAGCCCAGTCACGCTAAATTCTTCCTCTTTTTCTGGTATGGTTTGAAAGATATGGAACGTGTCGAAATGTTTAATCGGGTTGTTCGTATGGCGAAGTGCCAAGTAGCAAAAACAAAAAAAAAATATGTTTAATTTTTGAGAAAAAAAAGGGTTTTGTAAAAAAGTGTGCGAAAGAAAAAAAATCGAGAGAAAAATACAAGTCCCTGTGAACGGTTTAAACTCCATCCAAAATCAAGTGCCTGAAGTGAGAAACAAACAAAATTAAGTGAATTCGGAACAGAAAAATAAATAAAAGGAAAAAAAAAAAAACATTTTATTGCCCCGACCCCAAGCGCATAGCGAAAGCCACATGCGTAATCTTTCACCAATCCGATAGGCGTAATCAATGTCATTTTCCCTGATTCCGCCACCACTTGCCTTTTAATCCCCACAACGCGTTTCGGAATCGTCGAAACAGAGGTCTTCAAAATCCCTGAAAACACTCATATCCATCGCACACACGCTTTAATATCAAAAAGACAGAAAAAAAACAATCAACCCCAATCCCACATGCTTCCAACAATACCTAGAAGCAACCACCAAGCAAAAAAAAAAATCAAAGTTACACCTGTGAGAAAGACATAAAGTGATCGTCCACAATTTTCAAACGACCGCAGAGAAACAAACAAAAACCCCTCCAACACCCTGTACGGAAAGCCGCAAACTCACCTGTAAAATTCATCCACGATCATCCATCCGCAATTCATTTCGCATATAAATTCGACAATTAGCTGTGTATTTTTGATGGTTGTAGGAGAAGCTAAGTATCTTTCTTAAATTCCTTTTCATATATTTTTTCATATCATATCACTGTAAAAGATCGTTCAAATTTCGCGTTTGGTTATAAAATTGATATAAATGAAGAAAAAAAATTGGAAGAAAAAAAAAACACTGCAAATGATAATAATCTACGAAAGCTGATTCCCCATGATGCTGTGCACACCATCTGGACACCGTGTAGAGAACCAACAGGTTATTTCAATATGATCAAAGATCAAAACCGGGGTATGTGAATTTCCATATTTACAATTTTGAACGAACTCCTATAAAATTTCTCAGTTTGATTTTCTTGCTTGGTTTCAGTTTTTTTTTCATTGTGCCTAAAGATCTCATATATTAATTGCCTAATTGAACGAGCGCCGTATTATGAATAAAATAATTAAAACTTAAAGATAATATTAATCGAGAGAGGTTGACTACACACAAAAGTAACTTCGTACTAGCTCATGTACTAATTTATCCTGCCTAAGAGTATGTCACATTTGTTTAAAATAAAAATTTTGTGCTAATTGTGAATCAAACCATTTTCTACTTGTAAATTTTATTTTTCTTGCTTTTATCGAAAATTTACTAGTGTATAGACTAAGCACGAATGAATTGCTGATACGTACCTATACTTTTATATTATTTATAAAATATACCGGATGAAACCAAAAACCACCACGGCTCGATATATGTATTTATATTTAATACCTACCGAACTTTTATATTTGTGTTGCATACTCTTCGGGAGTGTAGAAAATATCTTTTTTTGAGTATACTAGTAGGATAGTGGATAAGATAGTTTTATATGTAATAAAATACCCTTTAAGATTTTTGTGAAAATAACCCTTTTGCATTTTGAATTTGAACGTTCGATTCCGCTCAATTGGTTGATATTATGTATTCGAAAGTGGTCGTTGTTTTCTTATTTTTTTTTTGTTTCTGAGTGCTAAATTGTAAGATGAAATGTTAGAATTTTAGTAGAGGGGGATGTGTGTGACTAGGCGGAGAATGTACCGCGAGGATGGACGATGCTCATGATAGTTACCTAATTTATCGAGCTCGTGTTTCGACGTTGGATATTAAACGGTAAGCTTAAGCGAGATAGTTTTAAAGGTTGTAAACTGAAGTTTACATAGACGTCTTAGGGGCTATCGCAATAGAGCGCCGCGATAGCCAAGGTTGCTAAATTTGACTTTAGCTATGGGTGGGCCAGCTCAAGGAGAGATCTACCTTCTAAGTCTCCGCCTCATTTCCGCTATGTGTAATGTGCTGCATAATGTGCCCACATATATATTTAGTCTGAACACAGCGCTGCCCATCACTACTCCAGTACGTCTCTATTGCCTGCTGCGAAAATGATCAGTTGTACATAATAACTAATTTGCGCTGATTGTTGTTTTCAATAGAAAAGTTATATGGTACCGCAAGACTCTTAGTCAACAACTCTTCACCTTTGAATCAGCCCACCTTGCCCAAGTAAATAGGCAGAAAACAATGCGTTCGGTATCAATAGCATGACACGTTGGCTCTCGCCAGTTTCCGTGCTTACTGTCTCTGATAATCAAGCTTCTAACCGAGTCAGTCGAAATCAGATCGTCGCTCGTGGTGAGAACATACAAAATTTATTAAAGCAGTGTCAAATTAATATTAAAGCCTGCACAAGTGAAGTGTTAATATTTTATGCCAAAAGCCAAACAGTTTTTTTTGCAAAGTTCCTGTGTAAAAGTATTTTTCACGGAGTGGAATTTATCGACAAAACAAATAATTAATATTCCCTCCACAAGAGGTAATTTCAAGCGGTGGCATAATCCTAGCATGGGTATAGCTTGAACCGGGATTTTCTTGTCCTTATTAGGGAATTAGGCGTGCTCAAACAAAACTGATTTACCTAAGTAAACGTGTTAAGGCAAAGCCGATACCCTCCCAACCGGGGGAAACCAACGGTCGTCCCGTAACATCGCTTCACCGGAAGATATCTATTCCGAACAAGGCGACTAACAGCAGGCTAAGTGACTTATCCCATTTCCATCTACAAAGAAAGACGCATTGCGCAGGAAAAGGAGAAAATTCTATATGATTGCTCATTTTTGTTTGAATTGTGTTTGTATGCAATTATTATGCTATATATAATATATATACCTGTCATATTAATTCTACCATACCTAAGATAATATCATACATATACTCGTACATACTGGATTAACACCAAAGTGTCCCACGCCTAATTCAATAAAATATAAATCACTATACATATAAATATATATTACCTACTATAAATATTTCTATATTGAACTAAAAAAAAAAAAAAAAAAAAAGAAGACCTATTTGATACCCTAACAAAACGGTTAAAATTATTGAAATACCCTTCGCATTCGGGGGGGTCGTAAGTATGCACTTTTCTTGGCGGTAAAAGAAACAAAAAGCGTTACAAAAACCATTTTGGTTACAGATATTAATACATAGCTCCGGAAGATAATAGGGCCTCAGGTAGTACCTCGCGTTAGATTATAACTGTATCGAATTGATTGGCATTGCGACATTTTTATAAATTTTTATAAGGAAGGGACATACTTACTTAAGTCGATTATTCTACTTGCTGATTACTATTTTTTTTTTCTTACCAGGAATTCTTTTCGTTCCTTCTATACCTTTTCTTTTTTTTTGTTTTATAGATGATGATAAGTAAACTTGTTTTGAGATTCATTTTAATTTCTGCCCAAGTACCGATACAAATTAATTACATATGAAATATCATAAAATAATTTCCTTTTATATAGTTTTGGATTAGATTTATAAAACTTAATATGAATTTCGAACAAATATTCTAATGTAAGCTGGGTATGAACTCATAAAAATAACATATTGACCTATCGTCGAGCATATGCAGGAAAGATTTAGTTACCCTTAGTCCTTTTTTTTTAGTGAGCACATTTTTTTTGTGTAGTTTGGTGACGAGCGGGCCAGACCCACCCCCGGACTACAGCAGCCGAATGTTTTCTAGTGCTTATCTTGCTCTGCCATGGGAAATTCACACCTAATCCCAAACCAAACATAACATATGGAGACACCTAACTGAGGGCTACGGTTGCGTTTGTTCTAGTCCTTTTTTTCACAAGCATACAAATAATGTAACTCCCTTCCAGGACTTGCGGCAAGATCCTATACCCTTCGTGGAGCTACCGGGTGGAAGATTATGACTGAGCCGTAAGTGGCCTGGACACCCCTCCTTCTAGTCTGCCCGGACTGACCCATAGGTCCTGTTAGTTTCGGTTATAAGGGTGGAGGTAGTGGTAGTGGGTAGGTTGATCTCGGATTCAAGCTGTAGTAGTAGGATTTGCAATTGAGCTAATGCTCTGAAAATCATCTCTTCTGCATATGGCTGAGTTCGGGGTTCGTTACAGCGTATGGACACGAATGCTCCGGCCCGGATGATCTTCGAATCCACACCCGAGGGAAGGCGCAGTAGAGGAGGACCGCGACTCAGGTGGCGCACGTAAGTGGAAGGGGACCTTAACCAGCTTAGGGTGCGAAACTGGAGACAGCTGGCTAAAGATCGCGCTGGCTGGAGACGCTTGTGGTTGAGGCCCAGATCCACCCCGGACTGTAGAGTCACCTTAAGTAAGTAAGATGTTAGCTGATAGCCGAAGCCATATTCCGGAATTAGGTTTGGGGAAGATTCTAAAATGCAGAACGGAGATGGAAGAAACGAATGGAATCCGCCGTTTTATTATTCCAAAAATAAATTTCGAAGCCGATGATTATATTGATCTGATAAAATGGACTACGGCGGACGTCACCGAACCTTCTTTAACGCAATTTTTTTTAAATGAGGACTTACGACCCATGGTTGAAAATGTCCCTGATAATATGGATTCAGCTATAGACAAAGAGCTTTCAAAATATCCCTGTCACACTTTCGACTGCTTGGAAAGATGTGTAAAGCTGATGTCAGAAGCTTCTGCTTCAGTGTGTTGCCGAGAATCAAGAGATGGATTTATCAAAGCTGGGATCTCATCTCTAAAAATGTTGGCGCAATTTGAAACAAAGCAAGAATTCGCTAAGACCTTCCAAAAATTACACATTTCGTAAATTCTATGATTAAATTAAATTTTGTAGTTAAAATAGTTAGTTACTTAATAAATTGACAATTCTAGAATGAGAATGTAGTCGTTGAATCAACACCCACAGATGGAGTTTGCTTGAATATAATGTAATAAAGAAATGTGTGAGATAAATTCAGCCTTTCTACCAAAAATAAGATTTTAATAAACTTTCATTTTCAGGGAATTGATTTTGATGGCGAACATAAAATCTATTTTATCGCAACATATAAAGGAATGTTTTAATATTAACAAATTTACTTTCTCTAAACGAATTTAATCTTATGATTATATATGTTTTTATTATAAATCTAGTTTCCTTATGTACATAATACATTTCCAGTATATAAAAAAAAATTCAAGGATATTATGTTTTTGAATATAGTTTTTTTTGCTAAAAACTGGTGGTAGCGTTGAGATATAATCAAATTCAACTTTAAGAACTATAGGCATTAAAAAAAATCTTTAAATTCACTCCGGCCTACTATATAAATACAAAAATTATATGTACGAATTATATTTGGTGTATTTAACGATAGCCTATACAATTTCGATGGTTTTCGGAAGTGGTGAATGGATAATTAATTACGACTCTCATATGATATGTCTTAACGCATTGACAACCAAGGGAATTAAAAATAAAATATGTTTAATTTTTATAGAATACTATCTGATCGGCAAACTTCTTACCGCTTAAAATTAATTAAATTATTAACTATTTTTGATAATGCAGAAAGTGGGAAATCGGCAATCCTCGCTTCTGCCATTCGACCAAGTACATCCAGAAACGCGATTGTCCAAAAACATTGTGCTTAACGATAAAGCCCATGATTGTTTTGAGCTTTTGTTTGAAAATTCGTGTGCCATTCGCACGATAAAGGTGCTATAAAATATCTAATATCAGTAGTAGCGACTTGTAAACACGGTGGCTCAGTGGTTAGTATGTCAGTGGTTAGTATTAGCTGGTTGCCAGCTTTAGTTAAAATGTACAGCATTAGTGAAACGGTACCAATAAACAATTAGACCTTCACATTTGCTAGTGCGACAACTTTCTTTGAGTCTATTACATTTTTTGTCAACGCAGAATTCAAATTTCATAATTTGTTTTCGTGAAAAACAAGGTCAATGGTGTATTTCACAACGAGGACTTTATTCTAAAGAACGGAATATATAAATGGCAAATTAATTTGTCCAACAGATATATTTCAAAGGCTTTTTCAAGCTTATTATAAGCAAAAAACAAAATAGAAATAGGAAATTCTCAAAACATCTTCTGATCTGACAAATATCATATGCAAATCAGTAATGCCCTACCGTACGATCGGACATAATTTTCAGTACTTTTTATAGTACGTCTTCCTTTGATTTCTAATACTTCACGATTCAGTTCTGAAAGAATTTATATCGTAATAACATCTTTTTCAAATTATTCAATAAATGGAACACAGTTTATTATAATGATTTGATTTATTCGTAGGGTTATGATGCAGATCAAAGCTTATTGATAGTCTAAAGATCACATTTAAATTATTTTTAAGTGAATATTTTTAAAAGAAATAATAGCCTGCTAATTCATGTCCGTTTGTATTACAATTTTTCAGGCAACGAAACAGCAATTGCAAAAGTAAATACATAAATGGAAATGTGAAAATAAATATAATTTGATCTTTTAAATATTGAAAGCCGTGGACATTTTTCTACAGGAAAGCTGTCATGTGTACTACTACGCCTCTATGAATTCACACCAATTAAAATAGAATTCTGTATATCTTGAATTCGCCCATACCATCTGTTAGTTCTCCAGAAGTTCCTAAATTCCTAACAATTCTTGTATCTATATTTTCCACGAAGACAACCTTTTCCCACCAACCATTGATTCATTAGAGATTCTCATTCCCGACTAACAATTTTTTTTTTCAAAGAGGGTTTGGTATTTGGTTGCAGCCAAATACCTACCTGAGCCGCCGAAGGTACTGAGTATTGTACAAAAAAGTGTATTTTAATTCGCTCCTATTACCAAATTCCATACCGCAATTTTTGCATGTTGGGCAACATTCCTCTTGAAAATGACATTTAGAGAGGATTTCTTTAGCTAATGCCCGAGATAAACATGGGTTTCTCAACATTAAAATGTAACCCTACAGTTACCGATATTCTGGCAATTATATTTGTTTATTGGTAAAGGGATTTTGGAAAGTGTGGAGTCTTTGCGTAAACTGCCAGACTAGAAGTTAAAAGAAGGTAAGGCCGATATTTTTTAATTCTTGTGATTTGCACCCACCACTCCAAGCAGAGAGACATCGACAGCAGCGCCACCTATTGGGTCCAAAGCTATCCTATCTTCCCAGCTTGAAAAAATCATATACATCCACAAAATTTCATTTAAATCGGTTGAGGGGTTTCGGAGATCGACAACACAGGAATATTCACTAAAATGACTATAATTCGTATAACCAATATCCATACAAACCTTGGCGTCACCTTTCATTTGAAATTTGCCGAACCTAAATCGGTTGACGCATTAAGAGAACATTAATTCAAACACAATGCGACTCATTTTGATATATATTTATAGAAGGAGATAGATGCAAAACGAAATATGCCTAAAGCGCCACCTGTTGAGAATATTTCAAATTTTTATTTTTCTTAAACCATTCCTGACTCAAGACAAACAAAAAACTCATTCAAATCCGTCGATCCGTTCTTGAGTTTTTACCCGTCGAGCGTCGAACTTGCCGAGTTGTAGGGGCTGAGTAAGGTTAATGATTCTAGAGATTTTCTCCAGATGAGTCCTAATTGCAAAGGGCGCTAAGCTCTGCCTTGTTACATTAGTGTAACTTGCTGGTCCCAAGCCCGGGTAAAGGAGCAGGGAAGAGGAGTAAACCTCTCAAATAAATCCTTAATCCAAAGATGAACAGCATACGCCGAGGTATGCGAGGCTAAGAGGGTAGGTAGGTTAGTCCTACTCCAGGATTCAATGTCGATCTTCCTTGCAAGCGTGCTTAGCGGAGTTCTTACTGATTTTAGGATCATAGATGTATGTATGTATATTCGACCCGTTTCTTGCAAGCTCATCCGCCTGTTCATTTCCTGGAATATCCATATGTCCTGGTACCCAGCATAGGGTCACCGCGTTGTCTTGTGATATTTCGTCCAGATATTTCTTACAGTGACTTACTGCCTTTGACTTCACCACTACCGACTCCATGGCTTTTATGGCCTCTTGGCTGTCGGAATAAATGGTGATTTGTTTATCGACGATGTGCCGTCTGTTTAGGTATTTCGCCGCTTGGGTAATAGCAGCTATTTCTGCTTTAAATACACTACAATCATCGCTGATTCGGAATGATTCTTGCAGGTTCACTGTTTCGCTAAAGATGCCAGCGCCTGTACCGATATCCATCTTGAAGCCTTCGGCTTCCTCTTCGTCTGTAACTGCTTTGTTCTCCCATTCGCTTCTGTCGGGTATTCTAGTAGTGAATATCCTTTCAAAAACAAGGGTGGAGGGTATGTAGTCTGTTGTCACATTCTCCTTCGCAGTATCCCATTGGCTTTGTATCCCATTGGCTTTCAATGGAGGCGTAACCATAGGATTTGGATACCGAAATAATGAGGTTGTACTATGCGAGTGTAGAGGGTGCTTTTGATAACACAGGATATGAATCTATATCAAACCCTCTACTTCAAAAAATGTAGTTCATCCATCTATCAAATGGATCAAAGCGATGCTTGAAAGTCAGAAAATAACTGCCTCATCAGGAAGGACTTCAGCATCAGTAAGAGCCGTAAAGGGCTGCCCGCAAGGAGGGGTAATTTCGCCCCTACTGTCGTCTTTGGTAATCGATAATCCGCTACAAATTTTAAGCAATTCAGGCTTCAATGTATGTAGTAGGATATGCGGATGACTTGGTCATCAGCATTAGGGGAAAAAATGCAAACAAGGTGACAACACAAATGAAAAATGCCCTTAACATAGTCTTAGATTGGTGTTCTAAGGAACATCACTCCATAAATCCCAGTAAGGCTATCATAGTTCCGTAGAAAGGCGTGGGTTAACGGTAGCCCAACGAACTGCCAAAAGTGGCAGAAGTCGCATAAAGTGGTATACGGATGGTTCCAAAATGGACTCAGGGGTCGGATCCGACATTTTCGGACCAAACCAAACTGTCTCGATACCAATGGGAAAAAGCCAAAGCGTATTCCAAGCAGAGTTCCATGCCATTAAAGAATGCACAAGCCTCATTTACAAATCAGGCATCAAAGGCGCAAACATCCATATATTCACGGATAGTCATGCAGCTATAAATGCTCTTAGCTCACAAACAATTGACTCCAAATCAGTCTTACACTGCTTCAATACCCTCCAAATACTATGCACCAGAAACAAAACCAAAATATGGTGAGTACCTGGCCACGAAGGAATTGAAGGAAACGAAAAAGCCGACGAACTGGCCGGAAGAGGACTGAAAAAAACCTTGTACAGCACCTGAACCCTGCTGTGCAATCTCTAAATCAGCGAAAAATCTTGCTATAAAAAGATGGGAACAAAATAACTGTTTTTCATATTGGAAGAGCATCCCAGGCCTAAAATAGGCCAAACAATTTATCAAACCCTTCAAAAAAAAATGCACCATGGTTTGCGATATCACCTAAATAAAATACATGTAGCCGTCTCTGCCGAGTGTCGCCTATTTCTTGAAGTTATGTGAATGCCCAACCCTTTGTGGTATTAGAAGGAAGTTCTTTTTCATCGAAATAATAAGCCCGGAAGAAGTAAATACATCCTCCGCTGAAAGCATCATCAGCTACATTATGAAAGTAGAAACTCTAATAGCCTAAACAAACAATTTCTGATCCTTTGGCACAATAGATCTATACTCAGGTCGAAGTGCTTCTTATCGCGACGGCGAATCAGAATTTAAAAAAAAAAACAAATAAAAGTGTTATCATCGTCCTGGCCGATGCTTGGATACTTTCCACTGCATACAAGTCATGCCAAACTGGTTTTGTATGCGAGGTACCAGAACTACTTGACCGACACAGTACAAATTTTATATAAACCTGGCGACGATAAAAGTAAGTCCTCTCACAAAATTTCACTTGCCTAGGTTTTTGTTTTGACGATATCCTGTTTTCAACAGACAGAGAGACAAATAGGTCTAATAATGGTCAACAAATATATTTTTTGTATCCTTAAAGAACCATAATTCCGTTTCTACAAAGTGAAATTATCCTCGAGATAACTCTGCGAAATAGAGTGAAAATATTTCGAAATAACGTCTAAAGTAACGGTAACGCGATAGTTAAAAAGTGAATGCGATACAAACATTGATCATAAAACATTTAAACTATTGCAACTGCAATTCAGTGGAAAAAGTGAAGAAGTCCTTAGTCCTTAGAAAATAAAGACTTCCAATGCTACTTTAGTGAATAAAAAACTTGATCAGTTAGTAGTTTACGTTAGTGTATATAACCATACTATGAAGTTCCATAGAAGAGAACTCATCACACACAAACATTAGAATTACAAAAAAATAAAAATCAAAAAAGGGCAGCTTCTGAGCCCCAACGTGTATAGAAGTAAATTCATCAAGAAATTTACAAAGCCGAATATCTGATGAAGATTTACAACTAGCGAACATCAGAAACCAACCTATACTAGAGAACCTTCGTAAGAATAATTTAGAAACTAAGACTATAAATAATTTTAAAAATTTTGAAAACATTAATAAAGTAGAATTAAGTTTGGGCGGTAAAATAAATAATTATTTTATAGAATCTAAAAATCTAAGCAAAACCAATACAAGTGAAAATAATTATAAAATAGAAAGCAGTGAATCAGAGGATAGAATTGATTATCAGAATATTGAAAATAAATTTAAAGAAATAGAAATAAATATGGCTACTGACCCCCCAAAAACCACACCCAAAAATAGCTTAACGCCCGATCCTCTCCAATATATTGAGAAATTGAATACATTCGGTGGTAGAACCGAAGATTTGTATACTTTGTGTCCAAGAGGAAAAGGGACATGAAGTCAACAACAATAATGAAACAGCACTTAATATTTTCAAGGAAAAACTTCCAGTTCACATGCGAACAATCTTATATGCACTTAAGCTTACGAGTTTACAGGCAGCTCTTCACGAGCTTACCAAAGCTGGATTTGTAAGTTCAAGCCCTTCTGAAGATAGACCAACTAAAGTACACACAAACAATCAAAATTATTATTAAAAGGTTCCAACCAAAATGTACATACCCCAACACCAACAAAATTACAGACCTTTGAACAACTATCAAAATAACAACTTAGGTCAATTTAGAAATAATAATTTTAGGCAGTATTACCAACAATTAACTATTACAATAATCAGAATAACAATAATAATAACCCATTGACTATAAATAACGTAGGTAACCCAGGACGAATAACAAAGGAAGCATTATTTCCAAAAGAAAGATTTATATACAACGTGAATGAAGATTGCCTATTTCAATTAATGACATTTAGTCCTTGCTTTAACGGCATTATTGGTAACAATATCCTTTTACCAAATAAAGGCAAGATCGATTACGAAACAAAGACACTTGAATTAAATAAAATAAAAATCCCAATATTTTTTGATGAAACCGACGAGCAAGAATATGCTATGGAAATTCAGCACCTGAACAGCTTAACGCCACATGACACCATATTCGACGAGTTCGAATCTAAGAACACCAATCACATGAATAAAGAAGAAGAACAAATACTTTTCGAAACCCTAAAAGAATACCAAGATGTATTCTTCCATAAAGGAGATAACCTCTCCTTTACTTCTCATGTCAAACACAAACTTCCTTTGACTGATACATCACCAATCTTCACAAAAATCTATCGTTATCCTGAGGCTCACAAGAATGAAGTGAACAAACAAATCCAAGAATTATTAGATCAGGGAATAATTAGACACTCTACTTCTCCTTATAACGCACCTATCTGGGTAGTCAAAAAAAAAAGAAAGGCAAAATGGGAAACAAAGAATGGAGAATCGTTATATATAATAGGACATTGAATAAAATCACTAAAGAGGATAAATACCCACTACCTCTTATCGATGACACAATAGATAAAATGGGTCGTGCAAATTACTTTTCGAGATAGATCCTGAAGACCGTGAGTAGACAGCCTTCTCTACACTTTCTGGTCACTATGAATGGATTAGAATGCCATTTGGCTTAAAAAATGCACCGGCTACATTCTAGTGCATGATGACCAAGTTTTAGGCAACTATATCGGAAAAATATGCTATGTATATCTAGATATCATTATATTTTCAAAGCGAATTTCTTGGGCACATTATTACTCCAGACGGTATTAAACCAAATCCCCAAAAATACAAACAATTAAAGATTTTCCAATTCCAATTAAAGAAATCCAATCCAAAGAAGAAATTTTTGGGATTGACAGGCTATTACAGAAAATTCATTCAGGATTTTGCAAAAATCATTAAACCACTAACACTTTGCCTAAAATAGGTTATAAAAATAGATCACGAGAAAAAAGAATATGTAGATGCATTAAACAAACTGAAAATCGCTTTGAGTGAAACAATATTAAATAAACACCCTAACTTTGAAAAAGAATTCATACTCACAACTGACGATAGTAATTTTACAATTGGCGCAGTCCTAAGTCAATCACATGGACCATTAAGTTTCGCATCCAAACCACTTAACAGTCACGAATGTAACTATTCCACAGTAGAAAAAGAGTTACTTGCAATTCAGACATTACCTATAAAATTTAAGATCCTTACGGATCACAGACCATTAGTTTGGTTACAAAATTTGAAAGAGCCAAACTCTAAACTTCAACGTTGGAAGATAAAACTTGAAGAATTCGACTTCTCAACACTGCAATGAAGCTGAAGACTACTAAGCGGTATATATGTAATATATTTATATAGGCAGGGAATGGGTCAGTTTACATGCGGAAGAGCGAGGGAGATAGTTTAGTAGGAATAACTTGTACTGCTGATTTTTGTAAATTATGAATTCTATTAATTATGTTCCTTGTTCTGTTCATGCATGTGAATACCCAGCCAATCCTCTAAATTTTGTTTATAGTTTCTGTTTACAACAAAACATTCGTAGCTTGAGAAAAAACTTTTCTGTACTTATCATCACTTGTGAAATTGCCTGTTGTGATTGTCTTCAGCGAAATATGGGTTTATGAAAACGAATTACTTTTTTTCAATATTCCTGGTTATCAACCTCCCATTGGAAATTGTAATGAGTATTATTCAGCCGGTGGTGTTGCGGTTTATATTAAAACGGGTTATGTGTGCGATTGCTCTAAACTTTTTATTTATGGCGCTGATGCTATGAAGTTGTCGTTAACTTTAGGGAACGACAGTTACACATTGCTATGCATTTACAGATTGCATAATTTTAGTAAAGGTGCTTTCATTGATGATTTGAGTAATGTACTAAATGTGATTACGGCCAAAAATCTGATTGTTTTGGGAGATATTAATATTGATATTCTAAATGAATTTAACAATGATACGGAAAATTATTTGTTTTTAATGGCGTCAAATGATCTTAAGAGCCTTATTAATGTCCCAACTCGTGTAACCGTTTCAACAGAAATTTGTATCGACCATTTATTTATTCGTTTACATAAAAATAATAAAAGTATTTTGATCTTAGACTAACAGATCATTGATATCTGTTCTAACTTTAGTCCACAAAAAAGCTGCAATCTACCCAGGAAGAAGTTTTTAACGGATTATAAACAATTAACCGAGTGTTTAAAGTATGAATTCTGGGAATCAGTTTATTCGGCGGATATTCCATCTTCTGCCTTTGATATCTTTCTTTCCATTTTACAAAACCATATCAAATGTTGTACTTCTTTTTCTGTTCATCATATTAACAATCGAAAACATTTAAAACCTTGGATGACTGGTACTCTATTAAAGCAGGTGGAGAGAAAAAATCGTCTCGCAGTAAAGTGTTTTAGAAATCCACGAAATAGAAATCTTAAATTGTACTACGATAAACTATGTAAAGTAATACATAAAAGGGTTGATGAAACGCGTAACAAATATTACGCAGACATGTTTGAAAGAGCAAGGCGAAATGTGAAACAAGAGTGGAGAGTGGTAGATCTAGCATCTTAGGAAAAGAAAATCAAAAATCAAAAGTTTTTAAAATTATAGTTAACGATGTTAATATATCTATTATCCTGTACCATTTCAAATAAATTTAATGAATATTTCACGGAAATCTCTGTAAACTTAAAACCTTCTTCGGAAACTTATCACACCTGCAATTGTTCTACATTTTCCAATATAATTACAAAAAAATATACAATCAAATTGTTTTGTCTTTAATGAGATTACTGCAGGAGAGATTTATAAGGCAATTTGGTCTTTAAAAAATAATAACTCTTGCACTAGTGATGACCTGTCAAGCATTTGATTGAAAAAATTGCCTTGTTTGTAGTTAATGTTTTAAGTTACTTGTTAAACTTTAGTGTTTACAGCGGTGTTTTCCTCATCATTTGAAATGTGCTGAGGTCATACCTCTCTTCAAAAAAGGCAATATGAGTAATTTAACAGATTATAGACTTATATCTTTGTTATCAACCCTATCTAAAGTCTTCGAGAAATTAATTAAGTCGCGTGACATATCATTCTTAAACAAAGCTAATTTCTTTTCAAACCACCAATTCGGTTTTAGGTCAGGAATGTCAACGGAAGACGCTATTCTAAGGTTTTGTAGTCAATTGAATGAAAGTGAAAACTATAGTAACTCCACAATGGCTCTTTTCATCGACAGGACAAAAGCGTTTGATTTGTCGATCATGACATTTTACTTAGTAAATTGTATAGCGCTGGAGTAATAAATATTCTTACTTGAAATTCAGAGAGCAAAATGTCAATATTAATGGAACTCTCAGCGACTTTCGTATTTTAAGGAATGGTGTCCCGCAAGGTTCTGTGTTTGGTCCGCTTTTATTCTTAATATACGTTCAATCCTTATTTGATCTTAAGCTGAACGGTACCACAACTGCCTTTGCTGACGACGTTGTCTTCACGTACCAGTTTCAAACTGCATTTGAAACCATAACAAAGATTGAAGAAGAGCTTGAATATTTAAGAGTTTGGTTCTCTGCTCATATATTAATTATTAGTGAGAAGACTAAGCTAATGAACTTTAAAATATCCGGCAGTGCCATATTTGATTACAACCTCTATGTAAAAGGTTTTGCCTACCTTTGCATAAGTGCGGTAAAAATAATTTCATTGATAGCATGCAATGCTCAACAAACTGTTTTAAGATTGAGACAGTGCAACAATACAAATATCTTGGAGTCTTAATAGAATGTAACTTAAATTGGAAAGACCATATACAAACTGTAAAATCGCATTTGAACTTGGTGCCTTGCACATTCAAAGTTGCAATATGGCATCACTAGTTGGGGTGGATCATATAGTAGTTCATTGGGCCTCTTTTGATAGCCCAGAAACACTTAATAAGAATTATTTGCAAAAGAAATGGATTAGCTCACAGTTTACCCTTGTTTAAAATCTTACGAATTTGACCAATGCGACATCTTTGTTTTCAAAGTTTTGAGAGAGTTCTTTAAACAAAGTGGGAACATACCAAGCAGAAACTCTCAAATTAACTGCTTACGTATTAACAATTTAAATCTTGTCAACATACCAATCGCACACAAAACCCTTTTTGCTCACTTTTATACTTATACTGCCCCGAACATTTTTAATAAACTACCATTGCACATCAGGACAACTTTGAGTTATCATTCGTTTTTTGAAAAAAGTTAAGGACTGGCTATTCACAATTGACTATGATCAGATAGATTATTTCTCAAGATCTTTGTTCTAGTAAACGTTCATACCTACTTTTGGTTCATTTATTTTGTTAATTTTTTTATTTTGAATTGTATAGTCAGCTATTTATAAATACATAGTTTGCATTTTGAATTTTGCTTTGTATATTTATATATTGTATTTACTGATGTTACCCCACATCAGATTATTCTTATTTTTTTAGAAATGAATTTAACTGATGTGTCATTCAACATTAACTTTAATAGTTAAAAAATGAACACTCCTACATACATACAGGGCAAAAATAACAAAGTGGCCGATGCTCTATCACGAATAATGATTGAAGATCAAATAAATGCTTTGAAGGATAATGACCTCATCAGTACCCAACACAGCGTAGAAAGCGATAGTTCAAATTTAATACCCATTACCGAGAAACAACTCAACATATTCAGAAGGCAAATAATTTTAAAAATGGCAACCGAAAACACTCAGGAAATAACATCTCCATACATACGTATAACAATTATCCGGAAAAATTTTACAGACAAAGATTTTGACTCCATCATATCCGAATGTGATTCAGATTTAACGAATGCAATATACATTGACAATGCTGAACTCCCTTTAAAGAAATACATAGAACAATGAACTCTTTTTGAACTTCCAAAACTATTGGAAGACAAATCATAATAAACAAACTTTATATAGAACTATGATCAACCTAGAAAACTTACATTCTTAACAGACAGAGGGAAATTATCAACAAAATACATAAAAGCTTATAGGTATAGAGAAAACGTACCTTGAAACTACGAACAGTTTGACAAACGGTTTAAAAACTTGATAGAACTGTTAACAAAGGAACCACTCTAATTAATGAATTCAAAAATAAGAAAAATAGTTTAAACGATTTTAGAGTGGAAATGGAATTCTACAATCAGATTAGCGAAGTCAAACATGCTTTAGAAAATGTAGTAGATGTCATTTCGCTAGCAGAACAGGTATATTAACACAAGGCATTCTAACTCTAAAGGAGAAAGAAGAGAATCAAATAACTTTCCAAAAGTTACAACATTTAAAAATAAAAGTAGCGGTCTATAAAGAAAATATATTGATAATCATAGCTATCCCTCACTTCAGTAAAGATTACAATAACAAATACTTTATCCAAAACTTTCCTATTAATAACAGAACATTCGATTTAATAACCAACATTATACTAGAGAAAAATAATAAATCGTATTACCCAAATGAAGAACTTGAAAATCTAACTCCTATTAAAGATCAATGTATTAATGATCTTGTCTTGCAAAAACCATTAAGAAATTGTAAAAGAATAATCTTTAACAAAACTGAAATAAAAGAAAATGGAGAATTTTTAGTAATTAAAAATATTGGAAAAACTATTGTAGAACAAAATTTTAACGAATTAAAATATTCAATCAAAGGAAATTATTTAATCAATTTTAAGAATTGTAAAATTAAAATTAAAAATAATAAAACATACAATCGTAAAGAATATCAGGGAGACTTGATAGTTCCCATATCTAACTATGAAATTATACCAGATCTTTAGAAAGACCTACTCAACAGTCGATCAATTGTTCACATTACTTAATATTGCGGAGATCTATAAGCAAAAACATAAAAAACTATATGCCTTTTTCGTCGACTTTCGAGCGGCCTTCGACACTATTGCACGCGAAGCTCTATTTTACAAATTGTACAATATTGGTTTTTCAACGAAAATAATCAACATCCTAAGAGCAATGTATGTAAATAATGTGGCGTATGTTTGGGATGGAGAATCAATTTCTGAAGAATTTACAACAACGATGGGTGTGAAGCAGGGATGTATTTTGAGTGCGCTACTGTTTATTCTGTTCATTAATGACATATCAGATGCGGTAAAGGGTGGAGTCGAGTTTGGCAGTATAAAAATTCCGGTTCTCAAATATGCAGATGACCTAGTTTTTCTGTCCGATACTATAGATGGATTGCAACTTATGATGAATAGGCTCTCCACATACTGCAAATACTGGAACCTAAGCGTGAACTTGAATAAGTCGAAGGTAATGGTGTTCAGAGGCGGCGGCAGATATACTCAAAGTGAAAGGTGGATGTATCGAGGAGAATTGGTGGAAGTAGTCCGGGAGTATAAATACCTTGGAATTTTAGTTTCCTCAAACTTGAATATGAAGAAGCATCTAGAGGCCAAACTGTCTGAAGCCAAACGAGCAATCTCATCGGTATGGGGACATCATCAATAATAAGTGTATAAACCATAGCTCGAAGCAGAAACTCTTTCGCACAACCGCAGCTTCAATTCTTCTGTATGGATCGCAGGTATGGGGATTCCTATGTTGAAGTTGAGAAGTTTTTTCGGTATTTCTTAAAGAGAATGTTCCGCTTACCAAGTTCTACACCTAATTACATGCTGCATCTGGAGACTGGAGCACCGCCTATGTTTTTGGAAACACTGAGATTACATTTTGAGTATATAATAAAAGTTATGGGTATGAGTGATGACAGACTGCCAAAAGTTGTACTCAAGAGTGTACTACGAAAGAAAGCAAGTTTCTTTCAAGAATGGGAACGCCTTGCATCAGACTGTGGAATGAGCATACGTATAGCACCCGATGAGCAACCCGAACATCTAAGAACGCAACTCAACATCCTATTGGAAAAAGTAGGTCGAAATATGTATGATCGCTTTGTAACAGTTGCACAGTCCTCTCAGTATAGGACATACTACAGTAAGCTGAAATATCAACTAGCAGAAAAAACATATTTTCTGAACAACAATATGGTAGAGAAGATAAGTTTAATTTTTAAAATCAGAGGAGAGCTACTGAACCTGAACTTCATTCCACACCGCCCAGAACTACCTATCCTGTGTAATATTTGTAATATGAAGATACGAGAGGATGTATTTCACTTTCTTGCAGTATGCCCAGTCTTAAAAGAAATACGAATAAGGTTTTTTAAGTCATATACCTTGGAAATAGATGAAGCAATTCAAATTTTAAATGGAGACCGAGGATGGGATTTACTCTACAACTACTGTACAAATGCACTGCGTTATAGAAAATGTATAGTTGAAGAAGATTTTTAAAGTTTACGCTATTTTGTCAATCTGGTAGACGGCCATAGGCCAAACCATAATAGACTTAAGTATATATATATATTTCTTTCCTTTTACGAAGACTGTATTGAATTAAAGATGAAAATAAAAGTCAAATAAACTAACTAAAACTAACTAACTACCAGATCTTGAATTAATAGATAATACAAAAGAAGTAACCAATATACCTTTTAGTCATAAAAATGTAACGTATAGTCTCACACTAACAATAATTATTGTAATAGTAATAGTAATCATAGTGATTTATCTGAAGAGTAAGCCATCAAGCACCAATACCACTGAATCTATCATCAGTCGAATTTCACCAGATGGACGATTCAAAGAGGGGACGAGTTACACATGCTCCAGAATGCCGAAATCCAACACCGGAAATTGAACATGACATCATGTTCAACAGAACACCATGAACTGGACGTGAATAACACATGGTTTTGAACTGTTATTAGAACCAGCCAGATGCAGCTGTGACCATAAGTCGGTCCACTTAAAAATAATCTGGAATTCATAAATCCTTGTTTATGACACACACAAAATCTAGGAAACCACTTGAACATCGGAATACCATTTAAACATGTGCATCAGTTCATATTTCAAACCCCATCCACATCACGACATCACACAAGAGGACGAGGTGACTTACTCCGGTCAGCATCTCATAAAAAGAGCAGACTTTAACCAACAACTAAACTGTACGGTAGAAAAAAAGGTTTCAATAAATATAAAAAAAAAAATGAAAAAGAAAATCTTCATAAAAACCATATATAGACCAATAACAAAGATGTGAATAATCGGTAAATGCGTTAAGGCGTGAATCGGCGACAAACGAATACAGAAAGGGTGTTAGGCTGACTGGTCTGAATGCCTTTGCCTCGGTGTAATCCTTTTTCCCCGGTTTTGGAAGGAAGACCACATTGGATTCCCTCCATGTAATCGGGATATAGCCTATTGCTAGGCATGCTACGTATATATTCCTGAGCCTTGGTGCAATTACGTCTACACCCCACTGCATTAGACCTGAAAATATACCATCCAGCCCCGCAGTTTTGAAGGGTGACAATGTTGCTGGAAACTGGATCTCTCGAGACAATCTTCGAGCGAAAGTCCCTCCATGACTCCCTTTTACGTCGTCGCAGAGTAACATTCAGCTCTTTCTTTTTCGCACCACGCTTCGGGTTCTTCTCTCCTCATGGTGTGATTGAAGGCCTTCCTCACAGCCTACTTTTCAAGTTCCCGGCACCACCAAGGCGCAGGATCTTGTTTTTCCACTAAAGAAGGTGTGCATGCCACTCGGTACGCATCTTCAACAGCTGATTGCAGTGATTCTACATGCCAAGTGTTTTTCAATATTCCGAATGTCATTACATTCAGTTTTTCCTCCAACACTTCAAGGTATTTTATCCAATCCGTGTTCTTCGGAATTCTGATGTATTTTCGATCTTTTTTCTTTTTAGATCCATAGCGAACAACAAATAATATGGCTATGTTATCCGACAATGTAGCCTGATCTATTACCCTCCAATATGATGGTCTTTCAATTATCTGGCTACTGCACAGGGTAACATCGATCACTTCCATTCGCCTCACATCCGTGAAGTTTGGCTCTGTTTCCCTGTTTAAGATAGCTAGATCCTTGCACGATACAAATTCGAATAAGGCTTCTCCTCATCGTATTATGTGCATTGGCATCACAACCAGTTATTAGATCCTCGTTCCTGTTCTTGCATGCATTCACGAAGGACTCTAACTCTCTTGTCGGAGGAAGTTTTGGAGAATCATAGGGCAAGTATGCAGATGCTATGAACAAATTTCCCGCACCTGATCCTACTCGTACTGTTGCAAGGTCTGGGGCACACAGATCCGGAAATTTATATGCTTGAACTCCGTGCCTCACCAGGATACAGGACCTTATTCTTTCGCTGGTTTGCGCATAATGCAACTCAGCCATGCTATTTGGGAGTCCTCTAATCTTTCCTCTAAAGATCCAAGGCTCCTGAAGCAGGGCTATATCAAATGAATCCTCATCAAAACATTTAGTCATCATTGCTGATGCTGCTTTGCTGTGATGAAGGATCAATTGAATCACCCTGAGCTTTTCCAGGTACGGGTCCACCTACCGCCCGACTTGTGTTGATCCCATCTCCATGGTGCCTATCACTTCGTTGCCGTACGGGGTGGCTTTCCAAGTTTAGTCTTTTCTGGAACTTCACGAATGCTATGTCCAACCCGCAAAAGAGTCTATCTCGTGCTTGTCTAACCAGCCTCGCTTCCTCCCTCAGGCACCAGATCGTCAGCTTGGTTCCACTAATTTTGTTGTCATCATATTTTCCCATATGAATAACCCTCCATTTCTAATTTTGAATTTTGACGACATAGTCTGCAAAAGATGACAACCTTTCCAAATCCTTTAGTATGTGAAGCCTGTCTATTTTAAGGTTGATTCCCTCCCATAGGTCGGTCATCTTCCCTACAGTCTCACATAGCTAACCCTTGATTTCTTGGTTATCGCATTTTATTGCTATAATCCCTTCCTCCAAGGTTATCTCCTTTACACCGATATCACCTGCATTTGTCGGAAGTAAGTCTAGAGCCCTCAGCAGAGCATCATTATATTAATACGTGAACATCAAAAGTTTCGCTACACTTTTTAAGTATTTATTATTAAATGAGGAGAATAAAACTTACATCATTCGAAATGTGTTGCGCCATAGATGTGCACAAAACAAAAATCGTGGGTATATGTCGACATTAAGGCTGTTAAAATTAAGTTATGAATTTCCCATACAAAACAGGTAACTGAAGGGATTCTTGCGAAATTCAATTTGTCGCCGACATATTACCATAGTAACGTATTCAAATTTAAATCATCTTAGATTAGAGACTGTTTCCAATGAAGCTGCTCATTTACGCATTGTTTCGATATCTAGATGTCTCTTCTCGTTAGTAAACAAAAACATAAATAACGAAAATAATTGTGGACGTTTTTTAGTAAGTATTACATTTTACATACTTAGAAAAGGAATAGATTTTCGACCACAAGCGATTCTAGTTTTTAAAAATACTCAACAAAAGTTTCTAGCCCTCCTCGACTCATGTCGGCAACACCTATTTGGAGATCGTTCGCCGCTGTTTGAGCAAAGGTTTTTACACCCTTGTCAACTTTGGCTCCCTCACTCCTAGTGTATGGATTTGCATAATACGCTTGCTTTGCCCTCCTTCCCATAGCTGGGCTCAGCTTTCCCTTTACCTTGCTTGGTCCAGGTTGCTCGGCCTTGCACGATTTCTGCTTTTTGGGTTGACTAATAGTCCGTTGTACATATTGTCCATCCACATAACTACTGCAGTGTGGTACCTGTAGACTGGCCCCATATTGAACAGACTATCCGTCCTCCCTTCCGCCTTCCGTCCCCTTTTTCTTAGTTTTGGGTGTATTTATGGTCCCGGAACATTTGAACCGTTTCCTAAATTCATCGTCTTCTGGAGAGGTTTCGGTCGACAGGTCGAAAAGAATCTATTTAGGCAAGTGAAATTTTTAAGAGTACTTATTTTTATTGTCGTCAAGTTTGTATTAAAAATACAAATACCAGAATACACATACCTAATGAAAAACACAATAGCGTCGAAAAGAATCCACGTAGGCAAGTGAAATTTTGTGAGACGACTTATTTTTATTGTCGTGAAGTTGGTATTAAAAATGGGCTCCCTCGACATTGCAGACCAGTCATCTTGGAGTTAAGGGTTGATCGACTGATCGGATCGGATTTTGGTTTTTCAATTCACATTCAGCTCTACCAGAAGAGTTGGACCACTACCCTGATCAAGCATTCTGTTCCTCTATTTAAGCCGCCCCACCACGACAAGGTGCCCAATCTTCGGATAAAGGTAGATAACTTTCATTTCTTTTGATCACAATCAATTTTGTTTCGTCAAAATTATTATTTATTTTAACATCGCTATTTATTGCAAATACTGTTTTTTTTCATTAATTCTATTACAACATTTTTATTTTTATTTATTTTTTTAATTATTTTATAATAATTTTATTGAGACAATTTACACATGTTTTTAGATGTCTTATTGCTTTATTTTATTTATAGACATAGTTATTTCAATTTATTCTAATCAAAAATGTACTTTCAAGATTTAATTCTTCAGTGTCTTTATTAGGTAAGGAAATATTTATATATATATCATATAAATAAAATTGGTGTAGTTCTGTTCGACTAAGATTGAATTTTGTATGTATTTAAATGCAAAAATCTTAGAAACTGCGCAGTATATTTTGGTGTATTTTTCACAGGCATATAGAGGATACCTAGGCCTACAATATCTACTTTGTCTCAACTCTATATCTCCATAAATTCCAAAAAAAATCGGACAAGAGTAATTTATTTTTTCGTTTCGTTTTGCTTTTTTCTTTGTCACTCTTCCGTTCGAAAATACTGTGAGCATTTAAATATAGTTAACAGCAGCTTATAGAGGACATCTGCAGGTACAACTTAGGATATCCAATACCTCGATAACTTAAAAGGTTTTTAAATAAATAGGCAAAATTTGAAACATTTCTACGATTTTCACCTGCATGAGTAGATATGCACTTCATTATCAAATCAAACATACTAACCGCGCAATATTTTGACATCTCTTTTAACCTTATTTTACTCCTGTGACGGAGAGGGAGGCAGTATGCTGTTTGGTGTGCTAAGAACAAGATAAGCCATAAAAGAAATGTCAAATATGTAGGAAAGGAATGTCAAATAGGTATAGGTATCAGTGATACCAGATCGTGGTATTATTACATTAGGGAAAATGCCCGATGATACACGTCGTACCTGTTTATAAATGCTATTTGCAATCAAGATGAGGTAAATTACCCGGTCGAGTTTTTAAATAGAATTACAGTCCATGGCCTGGAATTAAAAGTTGGAGTTGCCATTATGTTGCTTCGCAATTTGAATCCCCTATGCTTGTAATGGAACCAGATTGAGAGTGATTTCGTTGCAGAAAAACGTTATTGAGCCATTAATTTTAACTGGGTCTTGTAAAGGAGATACGGTTTTTATACCAAGAATACAAATAATTCCCAGTAATTATCAATTTCAGTTTAAACGGATTCAATTTCCCATTAATGTTTGTTCTGCCATGACAATCAATAAGTTAGAGGGTCAAACTTTAAGAAAAGCGGGAGTTGAATTAATCAAGAATTGCTTCAGCCACGGGCAGTTATATCTTATATGTAGTAATGCAGCAAATATCACTATCTTAGTCGATACTGCTAATATAGTAAACAAAGAAGCGTTACATTAAAAAAAAAAGTGAGCTAAATATTATAAAATTATTTTCATTGTTCAAAGAATATTAAATTATTGCCGATTAGTCCAACGAGAATGTGCAATGCCATGAGGATAAAGGCAGAGTGGGCCCAGTCTACGGGAGTTTTTTTTAGAACGGGTTCAAGTCCCTCACTTTTGCAGAAGGCTCTTCATGAAATTTTTTTCAGGGAGTTGTTCTAAAACCACATTTTGCACGTGCGAAGCCGGGCGTGTACAGCTATTTTCCAATATTTTCATTTCTTTTGTACGGCATTGCAAGGCCATGATATGAATTATGGCTTTAATTTATGAGACTGCAGCTTTAAATTACGCAAATTTATTGTATATTTAATTATGTTGTAGTTAAAACTAATGAAATAAAGTGCACGACTGGGTCGAACGAAACTTTCTCGTTCATGAAAAGTTTGCTTGGTTGTTTTCTTATTTTATTAGGTAAGAAATATACCTACATATAAGGTAAAAGACTGAAAAACAATGCTAGATAAGAAAAGCATAGATAGAATATAGGAAAAGGAATAGTGTTAAATACATTTTACTTTTGGGTAGTTCATCTGCAAGTTCTGGTTATAGATTTATAAGTGCCTTATATTTTATAAGCTCTTACACTTTACAAGATTTTTGAGTACGAGGACAAGCGTTATAGAGGTTTCTGTTTTCTGATCTGTTAGGTCATGTTTTTATTTTGATAAGTAACGCTGGTATAAGGTGTCTATGATTGGAAGCAGGGTTCGTGATAGATCTATATCTTTACATAGATGTAAATTATAAGAATTCGAAGATTTGTTTCTGAATATGCGTTAGCAGTTATAAACTGAATATCCCAATTGACGTGTGTGTTGTGAAAATGAAGTGGAAGTTTCTGATTGTGGTTGGCATTATTTTAAGGTGCATACTCAATATGGTTAAAAAAAACAAGTGGGTTATATTTGTTAAAAAAAAATTTTGCTTAGCTGTTATTGCATTTTTATTAGAAGTGGAAAATTAAGATTATACAAAAATATACCGTTGCTATGTGAATACAAATCGGAATTTGTGCAGTAATTTTTGGGAAATAAATATTAATCAGATTTATTCGAATTTTTAATCGAAAAACTTAAGACGGGATCTTATTTAGAATATTTGTATTATCCTAAATAAGCATTTTGATCAAAATCGTTAGAGCGTTTTGTGTAAAATTTGGCAGACAAAAGAGTACAAAATATCGCAATGTTTAGTTTGAAAAATACTATTGCTTAACTATTTAGCTGAAAACCGAGTACAAGATATTGTTCGGGGTATAAGCATTACTTGGTTGTTAAAGATTTTTAACGAAATCGAAAATGGGTTTTTCGAGATATGAGCAGTTTTAAAAAATAGCGTTTTCGGTGATTCGAATTTAAAATTAAGGACGCAATAATTTTGAAAACATTTGCATTTTGGTCAAAATCGTTATTGCCGTTTTCAGGTAAACTAAAGAAAACTAAATTTTTAAAAAATGACTTTTTTCAAAAAATTACAGAGAAAAACTGAGTTTGTCATAAAGTAAGAAATGACTATATTATCTTAGAAATCAGTTTTTGTTACAATCGTATGGACCGTTTTCGAGATATGTCCAAATTTCAAAAGTACCGTTATTCGATTTTTTAGCGGAAAACTGATTTCAACCTGCTTAAACTTAAATATCAATTTCGGTTTTCGAACAAATCAAACTGGTATGAAAGTTTTATATGGGAAGTACCATTAATATTGAGGTTACCGTGCAAAAAAAAAAACTGCACAAAACTGCCCCAAAACTCCAAATCCGAAATTTGAACGAAGTCCGAGTAGCCGTTTAGGCTGTAGGCCTCGGGACATACAGGCAGACGGACAGAATTTTGCCACCCACTTGTTTGAGTTCCTCAATCATCGTAATATCTGAATACATTAACATCTCGATTTCGAAATTGTGTACGAATACAATATCTTTCTCTTACTATGTAATGGAGAAAGTTAAAAATGAACTCTACTCTAAAAATGATTACAAATTTTTTATTGAATAAATAATTTCTGTTAACATGTTTTTCCAAAACTAATTATATTTTTTAAAAGGTGTTGAGGTACGTTACTTCTATAGGGTCAGCTGAAGGCATATGACTTTCTCCAGAGGAACACAACCTCAAATTAAATAAATATTATAACTAATTGATTCGTTTTTGTTTAATATTTGTATTTGTAAAATACTCTAGGGATGACTGGTAGAAATATAAACCCAATCCACCACGACTTGACATCATCTGGTACACAGATAGTTCTAAGACTGACTGATCTGATCTGCCATAAAATCTAAACTTGTCTTAGAAACATTCACAACAATCTATGAACTTTATAAGAAAAACTTAGTCATCCTCCACAGGATTCCAGCCCATATAGGATTTGAGGGTAACGAATCAGCTGATTCACTGGCTAAAATTGGAGCAACCACTCCACTTATCGGACCTGAACCATTCTGCGGAGTCAGAAAAAAACATTTCAGGAACTATACTAAAAACCTTTCTCGTATCTAGTCAAACGAGATCTGGCACAGTACAACAGTGCAGAACTGCGGCCATGGTCTCGTGAAAAAACATCTCCACCGCATTGGCATCTCATCGGATTTATTGCAGACTTTGTCTTGAGAGTGACGAATCCTCCCTTCACATACTTACAGAATGTCCGGCTCAATGTCGTCTCAGAAAAAATATATTTGGCGTTGAAATTGTCAATTCAGCAACCCTTTCTGGCATGACCCAGAGAAGATTATTGTCTTCCTGACTGCCGCTCTTTCAATTTAATCTAATCTAATATCCATCACGGTTGATACTACTGATTCCTGAATAGTTTTTTTCATTACTCCCTCCAAGGATGTTAGCATATGGGAATGGAATGTATTCAAACTCTTTTTACACAATTGTTAACAACCGAATTCAGGGTTACCTCTGAGGGTGGGGATAGACTAGTATAAACATTCGGAGGATGAATAGGTAAAGTGAATAGACCACCAAGCTTTCGGCAAAATCTTTCTCAAAACTTTACGCAACATCCTCTAGTCCAAACTATTCTAATCCTAATCGTGGAAATAATTCCTGAAGCATCCCATCTATAAGAAATTCTGGTAGCAATAGGGTTGATAATATGGAGGTAGACCATTTTCGTGCAAGCAATTTTTCAGGTGGCAAACCAAGAAGCTGATGATTCCAGGGTTCAAAATTTGAATTAGCTCAATTAAATACTGATTTCGATGGTATAATTAGTTGTAACATTTTAAAACCGTTGCAAGCAAAAATAGATTTAGTAGACATTAGTATTTTCAAGCCCTCCAGTACATCTTCCAAAAGAAGCAATTCATGCAATAAACAAAAATATAATGGAAATTAATTTTGAAAAACCATGCCAAGAACAAATAATAAACCGATTAAAACTTGATAACCTCAATACAGAAGAAATACAATTTCTGATGACTACAATAAAAAAAATTAAAAACGTTTTTTTATATCGACAAATCAGGCCTCCAAAAGTGGCGCATTGTAGTGGACTATAGGAAATTAAATGACGTGACAATCGAGGACAAATTTCCAATACCTAACATGGAAGACTTATTTTCCAAGTTAGGCAATGCCCAATATTTTTCAACCCTCGATCTGGCGAAAGGCTTTCACCAGATACCTATAAGTGAAGAAGATAGACATAAAACGGCCTTTTAACCAGAAACGGTCACTATGAGTTCACTAAAATGCCGTTTGGATTGAAAAATGCCCCTGCTTCACGAATATATCAACCGGTTTTTTTTCGTATATATAGACGATATATTAATCTTCTCAACAGCCCTTTAAGAACATATAGATTTAGTGAATAACATTTTTAAAAGACTCCTTGAGTTCAATTTGAAAGTTCAAATCGATAAGTGCAGTTTTCTCAAGCTCGAGATTGAGTACTTGGGACATATTCTCTCAAAGGATGGTATAAAGCCAAATCCCAATAAGATTGAGGTAATTAAAAATATTAATATTCCCAGTACAGTTAGGCAGATAAATCATTTTTAGGAGTAACAGGATTTTACTGCAAATTCATTAAGGACTACTTCAAAGTAGCCCTTCCAATGACTAAATGCCTGAAAAAACAGGCAAAGATCAACATTAAAGATAGACAGTATATTGAGTCCTTTAATAAACTTAAAGAACTCATGTACATGTCCAGTTTTGGCATACCCTAATTTTACAAAAATGTTTACTCTGACAACGGATGCTGGCAATTCAGCTTTGGGGCAGTACTATCCCAAAATCATCATCCAATAGCATTTGCTTCCAGAACATTAAATAGTCATGGAAAAAATATAGCACGGTGGAAAAATAACTGCTTTGTATAATATGGGCAAACCAAATATTTTCGACCGTAAATTTCACAATACATAGCGGAATATAAAACCAAATTTTCAAAAAAAAAATTGTCAAATACTTCTCAAACTCTCCAAATATGAAAGTTCTTAGATCCACAAAGCTGTTGGAAGACATAACATGTAGAGAAAAGTTATTAGAACTTATTGAAAAAAACTCATCTTGAAAAAATTATTAATTAAATTAAAAAAATGTGTATTATTATCCCAAATTCAAATTAGAAATTCACAAATACATAAATAACTGCATTCTTTTCAATATGTGCAAATACGACAGAAATCCAATCAAAGCAGAATTAATGATTTTCGAGAACCCTATTAAATCCAACGAACTTATTCATGTTGATATTTGGTTTTTGAATAACAACAATATGTTTCTCACGATTTTGGACAAAATAACGAAACACGCGTCTATTCATCCTATTCCAGACAGGAATTCATCACAATTGTGGATATGTTACGGCATAGGTTTGTAATTTTGGGTAAACCCCATAAAATAATTGCTGATAATGAATTCAACACAGCGTATACAAAAATTGATTTGTTCGCAGTTGGCACTTATAGTGAATGGTCGTTTCCATTTCCTCAAATATTGAAAGTTCAGAGCAAAAGTTTTGCAATTATAGATGCTGCAGTTTTTTGACAAGTACTGTTGACTGTTTCAATGTGACCGCTGGCTCTATTATGTACCTATATTACAAATCAGACATTATTTGCCAAATTGGATACCTATACTATTAAAATGTTCATGCGAAAAAACGCGATTTTTTGTCTCCAGCTGTTTTCATTTTAAATCAAATAAGAGTGCGAAAATTGAAGAATTGTTTTATATAACCCAAAATCTGATCTGAGAATTCCACAACCCCCCGCATAAATTTCTTCACGAAAGTGCCCAAAAAAATATTTCACATTGAATTTTTATATCACTTTTGGGAGAGATGTAGAAATTAAAACTCGTCACCGAAAAATCACGTCTATATCTTTAAATCAATATAAATTAAATAAATTGCACGCAAACGAGACGAGTTTTAAATTAATAATTGTAGATTCCAATAAGAAAATTTTCTTTCCACCAACCCTTGAAGATAAAAGAATCTAAATCTAAATCAAATCTATTTTCAGACAACACACGTTTGTTGAATGCTTTTAAAAATTCTCATTTTACAAAAAAAGTTATTGAAGTGGGCAAATTAAATTAGTTTCCATTAATGGCATATTAAGTTCTCATTTGCATAAGCTATACATTTAGTTATTTTAATCTACCACCACTCACCATCTTTAATATTTATCCCACAGTCTATAACAACGGCGCCAGATTTAATCCAATCTCCTCGCACCATTTCAGCACATCCAATAGCAACAATTAGTATATCGGCAGATTTTGTCTGAAAGTATATTTAAATCCTTTTTAAACAATAATTAATCGTTAATTTTCAAATAATCACAGGAGTGTCCTGTTGACCCATTTAAAGGCGGTTTATTTTTATAATAGCATATTCATCCGTTCTTTAATGAATTTCATAGTCATTTTTACTTTTGTCTGTTATATTATCTTTTAATTATAGTAGATATTTGGTTTTGTGGTTCGAATATTATAATGAGCTATTTTATGTTTAAGTTGTTTGTCTACAGCATCCACATAGAGTCTGGAGGATAAGACCATCGTCTTTTGTAAACAACCTGTTCTGTCTTAAAGAAGAATACTCAACGTCAAAGCGGTTTCCTTGACAATTTTGACGATTTTTCGTTCAAAAAACAAGAAGGTGTATTCAGTTTGTTTATAAAAGGAAAAACGAACCAAATAATATGAGGTTCGTTTTATGAAACAATTAATTAAAGTCCGGCGTGCATTTCTATGTGTATTCCATTCTCAATTGCTTACTTATTGTTCGTAGACAACAATTTCCTTGTTTCATAGATATTTCATAAGCACATTATTACTAGATTGTGCATTTCATATAATGGAAATGGTTATTCCCAAACACCCCAAATATCTAGATGGCGCCACCGTGAAAATATACCTCAAACTCGGATACATACTGCAAAACGCTTTATTTGAGGTGTACTGTTGAGAAACATTTCCGATCAACTTCACTTCGTGTAATCGTGTAACTTTGCCCCAACGAGTGTCAGGGCACTGTAGCTCAAATATTTAAGAGGGCGAAGATCATATCATAGGTCATAGCATTAGTTGGTTTCCTTTAGTAGGCTCAGAAACCGCGATGATGGCGGTTGCATTGGTGTCAGCTCAGGTGGCTGATATAATTATTTTTTAAAGGGAAAGGCACCCAAGTGGAAAGTGAAAATTAATACTTGTATGAATGCGTATACATTTGCATTGCTGTTTTCTGATATGCTTTCCCTTTCAGAGTGTGGATGAGGGGTGGGTTTTGTAATATATTCTTTCTCAACCTTTTTGGTTCGATTTCATAAATTGTCACTTTTGTTGTCTGTTGCTTTCATGAATGAAATGAGCAAGTACCTACTATGTGTGTAGTTGGATGTGCATTCCTTTTTATTTCGGAGAATTTCTGCCTTTACGAGATTTTTCAATTCTGCTGAAATCACAGATGAATTGAGAATTGGACTTGTTTCCTCTATGGACAAATGATTGATTATCCTGATTTACTCGATTAATTTAATTGGTTATGGTGGTCGGATCTTGTAGGTATTTAACAAAAAAAAAACGTCATGTGCTAATGTATGTAAGTTATTAATAAGAAGTATGGAACTTTTTTTGAAACATGTAGTTAGATACAGTCAGTTACAGTTATGAAACTACGATACAATTTTCATAATGTACGCCGTACGGGTGGGTAGTACTTCATTTCTGAAAGTTTTTAAATTTATGTTAACTTTTTTTTATCTCTCTTTAAACGTTATTTTTCATACTTCTTTATTTAACTATAGACTCGTTGCAAAATACTTCATAAAATCATGGAATACTAAATCAAAATGTTATTCTTTCGAAATTTAGAAATAACGGAAAGCTGTAATATGTCTTATATCGTTTACATCCGAGTGCTAACCTAATTAAACTATCATTTGACGCTATCTTAGTGGCTTGGATCCATCTTGATCTTGGTCCATTTACTGAACTCAAATAAATTATGATTCCAAAAAAAACGGACAATTCGCCGAATAAGTATCACCGACACCATTCTCTATTTTATTTACAACTCTATCAGTAAATTTTTTCCGTATTGTTTGACAGACTGTCTTATTTTTCGAATAATCCTATGAGTCCGTAATATTTGGAGTGCATAAAAACCTGATTTCATTTATACTGTTCCCGTATAACTGACAAATCCGGCAATACATACTTACCTATACAATAAAATAAATAATATTGCTTACCTACCAATTTCCTGCGAGAGTGTATTACAAATATCTTAATTTGGGTTTAATTTGAATATACCTCATAGAATTAAAAAAAAAATACTGCGAGAAAAGAATTATTTCTTAGTAGGAGTGTGTTCATATACGAATTAAATAAAAAAAAAACAATTCAAAAAGAATGGTACCAAAATACCTAATTAAACTAAAAAACAAATTGCCTACCTACCTAATTTATGCGACAGTGTGTTTATGACAATAAAAGAATATTACACCAAAACCTCGCTTTGTGTCGTTTCGAAGTTGCGGCATTTAAAAATGATCGTGGTTTCAAAGCTGCGTTGTTTTTATTTCAGTTTGCGTCGTTCACAAAATGTCGTGGTTTCGAAGTTGCGTCGATATTATTTCAGTTTGCGTTTTTGTTATTCTTTTTTGTTCATTAATTTTGTATTGTTAAAAGGGGATTAACATGAAGTTATGTTTTTATTTTATTTGGTTTTATGAAATACATATATATATATTATATTATTTAAATTAATATTATAAATCTTATTTCGATTTGCGTCGTGTTTTTTTGGTACCAATTAACGACGCTAATCGGGGTTTTGGTGTATACTGAATAATCCTATCTTGCTGGTGTTTTAAATAATATATCTAAAATAAGTACCTACCGAATTTTATTCCGAATAGCTTATATAGGTACCAGTTGTAATAACGTAAAAGCATTTGCGTCGTTGTCGTTTTTAATGTAGGAATATCGCCACGCGAACGTTTTTATTCCAACTTTTTTTCTAAATTAACTGACCCCAAAACCAACTTATAAACGTTGTCGGTTAGTTCTCTACGAACACATAAGTATTTCTTTTTTAAATATGCCATTATGATTATGTAGGTATGACAATTCCAAAACAGAAAAACAGATCAATAATACATAATATATGTACCTAGCTATATGAGAATAAAAAGCGATCCAATGAAAAATCACCCTAAAATTCGCACGACCAAAGCCACCTGTAGATCAAGGCCGTCGATTTAAGCTCCTTTCGCATATTTGAAAAGTGTCTAAAATAAAAGATCAACCGTCATCTCATCATACAACAGAATCGTTTTCTTTCATAAGTGCAAACATGCCTTTCATACGATCGAAATTCCAAATCAGAAATTTGTCATCATTTTCTTTTCAAAGAAACTACTCATGCTTCATTCATGAAAGGATGAAACCTCATGTGCGAGCAACAGAGGAAAGGAACCCAAATGATGTATCCCTTTATTTGCCAGCCACCACCACCAACCATATGTTTCGGTTCACTCAGTGTGAATATTCCTCTTTACTTTGGTTTAAAAAGAAACTTAGCACGACTGCAACGCCATCCGGCGACTCAAGCGGCCAAGAAAATGTTCGTGTTGGTGATACTACTATAGTCTCTATATACAATGCTGTTGCACAGTGAAAAAAAATGAATTCGAATATTTGAAATTGCAACTGTTTTAATTGAAAAGCTACTTGCGAAACCATTTTCGCAGTTGTGTTCAGCTGATAAATTGGAAAAAAATTATTATGGTCGGCCAACCGCACCCTTTTCAAATTTAATTTAATCTTTTATTAGGCACACTTTGACTGTGTGGTTGCCCTTCTATCAACGAAGTCTTCTGTTGGCCTTGCATGCTTGTTTTAAAATTATTTTATCACATTAGAGTTGCTGTAA
The DNA here is from genome assembly GCA_916610125.1 of Cheilosia vulpina. NCBI lineage: Eukaryota > Metazoa > Arthropoda > Insecta > Diptera > Syrphidae > Cheilosia > Cheilosia vulpina. Next base: position 55,601,803 of record OU744276.1, on the reverse strand, counting down.
ATAAGCACAGAAAAACAAAAAAAAAACTATATCTAACCATAAGAAAATTAAGTAATGGGATCGTTGTCGATCGCACCCTCGTAGTGTCCTGGAAAATAACAAAAATACACTATCTTACTACGGTAGAAAATATAGTGAACACCCTAATGAAAGCACCACGGCACGTCACTGAATCAGGTGAAAATTATTGAAAATCATTTGTTTACCCACCCAGCGTTCGAGGACCAGCTTCATCGTTTATAACAGATAAGTACCTAACTTTTTAAATACCTATTATCGAAGAAATATTAAGTGTGATCGGTAGGGAGTCCATTCCAAAATCCGTAAGGGAATTAACGGGGGCAGTTAATGTCATATTACAACAGTTAAAGGAAATGGACACTCGTGTTAAACGCCTCGAGGATAAACAAAAGCCTGAGGAGGTACTTAGTGATATAGGTAGTCAAGCGCACTAACTCCGCGGCCCATCTAATGAGGCAGAACTGCAAGATATATTTCGCCTCACAGACGGTGTCAGCAGGTTTTTAACGGAAACCCGACACACCACGTATCTTGAGTGCACATTGTGGAGGGAATTCTCAAGGAGTTATCGATCGTTAGGGACAAGCCCTTATACCGTGCAATTCTCCAGCACATACCACAGATGGTGCGGGGCAGTGCAGATGCCGCCTCATCTCCTACAATATTTTTGATTCCATCAAATTCCGATGAAAGCCTCAGATATATCCAAGACTGCCTTCTCGGCCGTGAATGGGAAGTACAAATTCTTGAGGTTACCCCTTGGTCTGAAGAAGAGGTGGACTTCCTTGGATACGTTATTACAGGTGAAGGTATTAAACCGGACACGAAAAAAGTTGCCGCAATTCAAAGTTGAAATTTTTAAGGACCTTAAGTCTTTTCTGACCCTTAACTAAAATCACAAGAGGGGAAAATGTGCAAATAGAGGCTAATCAATCAAGACGAGTCCCAGTCGTAGTAAATGAGGAATCTCTCAAGGCTTGGTGTCATCTGAGGTACTGGCCTTCCCTGACTTTTCGTTACCTTTTATTTTTACCACGGCCGAATCCAACTTCGCTTTAGGAGCAGTTCTGTCGCAGGGTGAGTTTCAGAAAGATAGGCCAGTCACTTATATTTCACGAACTCTCAGCAAGACCGAGGAAAACTATGCGACCAACGAGAAGGATGATGGCCATAGTTTGGGCACTAGACAACCTTCGGTCTTATACTCCGCCAAAGAAATTCGCATATACACAGATCACCAGTCCCTAACGTTCGCTTTGGGCAATAGAAACTACAACGCAAAGCTCAAGCGATGCAAAGCCAGCATAGAAGGGTATAACTGCGAGCACATATATAAGCCCCGTGAGTCGTGAGTCAAGCCTGGTAGCATATGCGCTCTCAAGATTAAAGACCCAGATCAACCACTTGTTCGATTCAGCTCAAGCTGAACCAGCACAAAGTTCAAATAGGACAAACAATGGTTTCGATACGACATTGACATCATCTGTCGGTCACAGCGCTTTTTGATAGAAGCTTTCATGGCGATTGAAGAGAAGGCGAACTCTGTTGGCATTGAAGTAAATGAGGACAAGACTAAGTACATGCTATCAACAAACAAACAAACATCTGTCCACCGCCTAGGACAAAACGTCACTATTGATAGCAACAATTTAGAGGTAGTTAAGGAGTTCATCCACCTCGGAGTAGACATGAACTCCACGAATGACATTCTAGTGGAGATCCGGCGGAGAATTACCCTTTTTTAGTTCAGAGCACAACCTGAACTGTTATACAAAAAGTTTGTGATTCTTTTTTAGCTCAGATACATCAGAGCTCAGAATTTGTGTTTCTTTTTTCTCTCAGAACATAATCAGAGCGCGCTCTATGAGCTCAGAATAAATTGACTGAGCGGGCTGAGTATAAAGCTGATTACACACGTACAGGCACATTTGACAGAAAAAAAAACAGGATAAACAAAATAATTGAAATGGTGGATGACCTTTGTTGTTCTGGAACTGAAGGTTAACATTGTGTTTTTAATTAAATATCAACTGAAATTCATGAAGTTCATTCCGACTTTTATTGTTTATGCAATTAATACTTCATCATTAATTGTTGCTGCTTTTTTCTTCGTTTATTGTTGATCAGTGAGTGAGTTATTTTGTAGTCTTTTCTCTAATAATAATATAGCTGACCCGTGCTCGCCTTACTTCGCCAGCGCATTTTAATTTAAATCACAATTGTGTGTGACTCCCTCTCAATTCGCCACATTCGCTCTACTCGACTACTCATACATATAAATTTTATGTGTTGGTATTTATTTACAAGTTAGTACCTAGTCGTTAGAGTTAGCGTTGGTTTAGAAAGGAATCAAACGGTTTGAAGTCAGAACAATGGGTTGGCTTTGGCTTAAGAAGAACGGATATAAGAAAAGGTCTGTTTCGCCGAACTATATTTGTATATTCTGTAGGTTATTGGATTTAGGTTCACGTCTTTTAAAATATAATTTAATTTAAAATGATTTCTCCCAATTTTGGGTAATAAGGAAAAATCGTTTTTAGAAATTTCATTAAAAGACATGTGCTTTGGCTAATGATTTAAAGTACAGTTACTTTTTTATGTTTAGAAATTAAGAGGATTCTCAAATATGCGATGACGATATTAGAAATATACTCTAACATATGAAAAATATATGTGTAAATCGAGTAAAAACACAAGTTATCTTTTTTACTAGAAAAAGAAAATCTTCTTATCTTTACAGTGAACAGTTAATTTTTTTTTTATTGGTACAGCTACATCAACAGATGAGTATTTTTTTCAACCTTACTTATGAATATGATAAGGTCGTGAAACGTTCCAATACTACTATAAAATAAGCACAAAAAAATACTCACTATTTTCTCCAAATTTTTGGTTTTTGAATGGCATACTGTCACAGTAGCATTTTCCCACTTAAGAAGTTCAGCTACCGGGGTTCCAATAATCTTACTACGTCCCAGAACAACCGCATGGGCACCAGGTATCGTAATTCCACTGTTCTTAAGCAGTTCCAAACACCCAAGTGGCGTACACGGTAAAAAGCCGCTTAGGTCCCCGATAGCTAATCGCCCTTCATTTAGAACATGCAATCTGTAAAAAGGGAACGAATTAACGTAAATAGGCAGGCAGTTGTAAATATAGTGAACACGTTTAAACCTACCCGTCCACGTCTTTTTCCGGACAAACTGAATTTGTTACCTTATGAGAGTCAATTGTATTAACTGAATCCAAGGGCATTTGAATAATTATTCCATGGACACAAGGATCATTATTTAATTCATTTATCTGCAGTAAAGTAAACGTTATTCAATCAGAATACGAATATGGTAGAATAATTTACCCTTGATATCAATTCACTTTCAGTAATAGTGCTTGGAAATGTAATATGTTTGGCATCGATTCCAACCTCTAATGCGGCTTTCATTTTCATACGAATATATACATTTGAATCTTCTCTGCCACCGACCTGAATAATTCGGAGGCCGGGTTGAAAGTCATCCAGGTCATCCCGAAGTTTTTTAACATCATTTTTTAATTGTATTTTAATTTTGCTACAAATCAAATTCAAATGTTATCTTTAAACACAAAATGCAATAAAAAAATCATTCAATACTTAGCTGTTTCGGTTCCACTCACTACAGTAGCTTCACACATTTTTCAACCTCAGATTTTTTTTACTGGAGGAATAATAACTTTATGTACGTTATCAATCAGAATGCTACGTCTGACTGATTTAAGACACAGCCAAGTAGATCTATAGCTCTCAAAAAAATGGTAAGAAATATCATACGCTTTAGATTATCGCATGGGGTCAGTTTAATGTGAATATATTGCAAGTTCGCTGATAATAAACATTTGTTTTGCTCAATGTCCGAAAATAGAAGCTAAGATAACAATTATTATTGATTAGTATTAATTATCATACAACTACATCTGCTTGCAATAAAATAAATAGTTATTCAATTCGGTGAGCGACAATGTATATTTATCTACCGTATTGATTACCTAATAGTATTCGCAAATAACATTTTGGATTTCTTTTACATCCATCTTAATAAAGGACAATATATGATTCGTTGTGGGTTTGTCAAAAAACATATTTTTTATAAATATTTCATATCTATGTTCATATTTTTAGGACTTTTTAATTGCGTTTTTGATTAAAGCAAATAATAGCATTATCTATTAAAAGATCGAATCCATAAATGTTCTTTTTATGTGTTCTACGCTTCTTTGAAGAAAAAAGTGCATTTCCAGGACGATGCACCATTTGCTTGATGTAACTGCATTGATTTGTGTATTTGGCAGACAAATTAAATTATTTTCATGAATTTTATTACTTAGTAATTTTATTCATTCCGAATACATATATTATGTGATATAGCTATATAGCAGAACCTGAACTGTTATACAAAACGTTCGCGTTTCTTTTTTAGCTAAGACAACTCAGAGCTCAGAATTTAGGTGTTTTTCTTTTTCGTTCAGAGCATGATCAAAGTGCGCTTTAGGCGTTTTTCTTTTTTAGTTCAGAGCGCAACCTGAACTGTTATACAAAAAGTTCGTGTTTCTTTTTTAGCTCAGATACATCAGAGCTCAGAATTTGTGTTTCTTTTTTCGTTCAGAGCATGACCAGAGCGCGCTCTATGAGCTCAGAATAAATTGACTGAGCAGGCTGAGTATAAAGCTGATTACATACTTACAGGCACATTTGACAGAAAAAAAAACAGGATAAACAAAATAATTGAAATGACGGACGAATCTTGTTGTTCTGGAATTGAAGGTTAACCAATTTAATTAATTACAATTAATAAATATTCAAATTATACATGTATTTATTAAAAATGACAGCTATTTGCTCAAGTGTGTTTCATAAATACATCAGAACGACCTGAGTACGCTCGGTTCAGAGCGCGCTCATAATGCTCGAGCTCGGTTCAGAGCTCAGCTCTGAATTCCAATTTAAAAATATTCAAATTATACATATATTTATTAAAAATGACAGCTATTTACTCAAGTGTGTTTCATAAATACATCAGAACGCAACAGTTCAGGTTGCGCTCTGAACTAAAAAAGAAAAACGCCTTATGACTGCCCTCTGAACCAAGCGTGCTCAGATCGTTTTGATGTATTTATGAAACACAATTGAGCACACATTTGACAAGTCGACAGTTAAAAGTGTAAATAATGTTTATTTTCTTCTGTATATTTAAGAAATCGTTTGAATAATACCTGCAATTATTACAACGTTCTTCGAAATTACGGTGCTTTTTTATTGTATCAGTTTGTTGCTGATCAACGGAAAGATATTCCCCTTATAGTGTACAATTTCTCTTTGTGCACCCTTATTCCCATCATTCGTCTCAATGCTGCCATAAATCCGTCCGCCGTTAGGTCAGAAGTAAGCACCGCCTTGGTTGCCATGTAGACATGCATGTACGTCTTGTGCGACCTTACACTTCGAAGTAAATGAGTAAATGAGTAAATGGTCCGGATAAATTCAGCCGTGCTTCTGGAAGTTGTCCCATAAGTTGACTTGATTCATTGGCCTTAAACGGGAAGCATCTGACACTTTGATTTATGATGGCTTTAACGGTGTTGGTTCCTCGGATGATCCAACATTTCCTCCGTCATGTGATTTTCGAAGCTCAGGCACTCCTGGCCATTCCATCATGATTTTTTCAGCTGGCCACTGATGTTCGTCTTCGTTTAACCATGCTAGACCGTACCACCACACTGAGTTTTCAGTAAAAGTGTCTCCTTATTAGCATCTAGAAGGGATGTCGGCAGGTTTTTCTCTTCCGGTCACAAACCTCCATTGTCCGTTAAAGTTGTACCACTTTACTGGGTGATGTCTTAACCAATGCAGTACAATTGTGGAATACGACCAAGCAAAGATTCTGCTGTATTTCGTCTCCGCTTCCCTTCTGATATACTTTATTAGTGTTGCGAGTAGTACAGCCGCGCATAGCTCCAGCTTTGCTAACGAGACTTGTTTCAGAGGTGCCACCTTAGTTTTGGAAGCGATGAAGCTGATATCGTCGAGTCACCGTTGAGTACCTTCGCATATACCACTGCACTGCACAGGCTGATTCCGAGGCATCTGCGAAACCGTGTAATTCTATTCGACATTACTCCAATTCTTGCGTCCATCTTGGGATTCTCACCCTCTCTAGCGTTAATAATATCGTCTTGAAATTATGCCACTCGTTAAGAATGTCCAATGAAACTTCTTCGTCCTAACCGATCCCCAAAAGCCAAAGACGTTGGATAACTATTTTTTGTTTTATTGTAATGAGCGATAACCAGCCGAAGATTTTTCCGGCATCACTTAATATTGCTCGCTTGGCACCCTCTGTGCTAAATAACGAGCGACTGACCTTCCTGGTCAACTAAAATCTGTCTGTACATATTTTCGATGTCAGCACTGAAAACATTGAAAATTTCCTCCATCGCAGTAATAGAGTGAACAGGTCTCTTTGAATAGTTGGTCCTATCATCATGATGCTGAGGCGTCAAATACCACTTTCAATTTGGTAGTGGGGATATGCTAATTCGTAACTGCATGATGTGGAAGATAGTAGGTTTCTTGATTTTCTCCTGTGGTGCTTCCTCCATGTGACCGAAATCAATATATTCCTTAATTAATTTTGAATACTCTTGCCCCAGTTCTTAATTTTTGGCAAATCCGTTTTACAAAGCAAAGTGTCGCTTCAGTGTCATTTTACGGGAATCTCTTAAAGCCATGCGGTCGCTTGATAGTGGTAGTTTGACTATGTATCTTACTGATTTGTCCCTATTTCTTTAGCTCTCCGTGTTCACCGCAAACACTGACACATGAGGTGATTACGTTTACTTGTGTCTGCCTTATTGTCTGCCTTATTGGGATTAGCGCCATGACTGGTCCTGAAAGAAACCATCCGAATGTCGTGATCTGTGCCATTGGATTTGGAAGATTTGCGGCAATATGTCAGAACCGATCAATAGTTCGAATTCCCTTGGTTGCGAGTACCATGGATAAGCAAGCCTCGGACCTTGAATGAGTTGCCAGTTGTGAGTTGCTGTTCTGGCATCTTTGATGCATTACTAACGCCTCCGATGATAGGTTGGCCCCTTCATCGTGGTTTCCTTGGTTGATGACTTCTCTGCTTCTGACCCAGCTGGACCTTCTCCTTGCGGAGTGAAGTAATGAATTATGCTGCCTTGTGCATATTTTGCACCCCATTTTGGACATTCTTTTGCATCATACTCATCCCAGTTAAAATACGACCTTACTTTCGAGATTTTACCTTCATGCTCAAAAATCGTCTAGAGTTGAATAGATGATGGGATTCGCTGCAAATTCACAAATTTATTTATTTATTTATTTATTCATTATGGTTCCGCCACTGTGATAAGATGGGTTTTTGAGGATGAATTTGGGCTAATTTTGGTCCTTGAAATTGGTACTCACGGTTAACTCCACGACTGCCTTCAAGTCCTCGGAACCTTTTCTCGATAGATTCTATCGCTTAGTTCTGGAATCTCGGTAGAAATACCTCTTGAGTGTTGATATAGCCTCCTTGATTCAGAGTCAGCTGAATTATAATTGGATCCAGTGAACTTACATCGGCTCCCAAGTTGTTGATGCCATACAAAATTTCCCTTGACGTGTCCATTATGTTTTTCAAGTCAAACGCACTTTCATTCCGCACTGATTTTAATGTCAGCAAGGTCTGAAAGTAACTGTTGACTGAGTACGACCGGATTGGCAGAGGTTGCAATTGGTTGGGTTTTCCTTGTTGAGTAAGTAGTTGTGTGAGAATTGTGTGTGTCCTTGGGTTTCTTTTGTCTGTTGCTCGCAGAGGAGGCATCCTTTCATGAATGAAACGTGAGTAGTTTCTTTGAAAAGGAAATGATGACAAATTTCTGATTTGGAATTTCGATCGTATGAAAGGCAAATCTTGATATTTGCACTTATGAAAGAAAACGATTCTGTCGTATGATGAGGTGACGGTTGATCTTTTATTGATTGAAAATCCGTTCTTGTAGATATTTGAATGCAAATGGATTTTATAGCAAGTTAATCTTTTTGTCGTATCTCTGTTAGTTATAAATTCATGACGAAAAGTTATTGATTTGAAATTATATCTACAATTAATTATCTCCAATTGCGGGTGTGAATGACACTTTTCAAATATGCGAAAGGAGATTAAATCGACGGCCTTGATCTACAGGTGGCTTTGGTCGTGCGAATTTTAGGGACTTTTTTTAGGATTTTCATCGGATCGTTTTGTATTTTATATATATTATATATAGGTCTATTATATATTAGTGATCTGTTTTGGAATTGTGATACCTACATAATCATAATCATAATGGCAATACTTATGTGTTCCTAGAGAACTAACCGACAACGTTTAAAAGTTGCATAGTATGGTTTTGAGGTTAGTTAATTTTGAAAAAAAGGTGGAATAAAAACGTTCGCGTGGCGATATTCCTACATTAAAAACGATAACGACGCAAATGCTTTTACGTTATTACAATTGGTATATACCTAAGCCATTCGAAATAAAATTTGGTACTTTCTAGATATATTATTTAAAACACCAGCAAGATAGGATTATCCAATATACACGCGATTAGCGTCGTTAATTGGGACCAGAAAAACACGACGCAAATCGAAATAACTATTTTTAATATTAATTCAAATAATAAAAAAATATATATTAAATTCCTATATGCACACACTACTACTAAAAAATAATTCATTTCTCGTATTATTTTTTTTAAATGCTATGAGGTATATTCAAATTGAACCCAAATTAAAATATTTATAACAAACTTTCGCAGGAAATTGGTAGGTAAGCAATATTATTTATTTTATTAAATAGGTAAGTATGTATTGCCGGATTTGTCAGTTATACGGGAACAGTATAAATGAAATCAAGTTTTTATGCACTCCAAATATTACGGACTCATTGGATTATTCGAAAAATAAGACAGTCTGTCAAGCATTTAAATAACTTTTCATTGAATTTGGTTCGAAGTCTATCTAATTTTTGGTAATGTGGAAAAACCTAAAGGGCCCAATGATATCAACAATACGGAGACAAATTTACCGATAGAGTTGTAAATAAAATAGAGAATGGTGTATTTAGCCAAATTAAAAAGAGAAATTAACACAATGTTCTGTTTTATTACTCAAAACTACGAAAAATTAAATAAAACTAACTACCCTCAAATTATTCAAAATTATTCTTTTGCTTCTGCCAAATGTAAAAAAAAGGATTGAATTTATAAATGATCTACATCTTTTCACAATCCTTACGAAAACCTTATCCCATTCAAATTCAAGGAATTTAACTTGGGTTTTTCTAGATTTTGTAAAAATGTAAATTTATGGAGAAATCCTATAAAATTATTAAGTTGACAAGTTTTTGATTTTAAGATTTATGGCCCCATATAAAAATGCTTACTTACTTACTTAGGTGGCGCTACAGTCCGGGGTGGACCTGGGCCTCAACCAATACGCCTCTCCAGTTAGCGCGATCTTTGGCTAACTGCCTCCAGTTGCGCACTCCAAGTTGGTTGAGGTCCCCTTCCACTTGCGCGCGCCACCTAAGGCGAGGTCTTCCTCTACTGCGTTGTCCCTCCGGGTTTGAATCGAAGACTCTTCGGGCCGGAGCGTTGGTGTCCATTCGCTCTACATGTCCTAGCCATCTTAGTCGACTGATGCGTACTAAGTACGCAAAGTACGCATATAAAAATGCACTAATATAGAAAACGGTGATATTTTTTCGGGGAATTGTCCGTTTTTTTTGGATTGATTGTTTGAATTTAGTAAATGGACCTAAGTGGCTTGGATAGCGTCAAAATTATAGTTTTTATATCAACAATATGGTTAGGTAGCACTCGGATGTAAAAGATATAAGACATGTTGTAACTTTCTGTTATTTCGAAATTTCCAAAGAATGACATTATGAATTAGTATTGCATGGCTTTATGAAGTATTTGGAAAGGAGTCTTTAGTTAAATAAACAAGTATGAAAAATAACCTTGGCTCTCTTCCAAAGTTAACATTCATTTAAAAACTTTCAGAAATTAAATTAATCGTAGTTTTGTTATTGTAACTGTTGCTAAGTTCATATTTAAAAAAAATGCCATGCTTCTTATTAATAACTTAAAGCATACTTAAAGCGCATAACGTTTTTCTTTTTTTAAATACCTACAAGATCCGACCACTATGGGAAAAATAGGATATTGGTGATTCTTCTTCCTTTTCGTTCTTTTGGAACAAGACTGCACCAATTCCGGACTCCGAAACGTCACACTGGATATGAAAACTGTTGGTAAAATCCGGGTGGATAAGTACGGGCGCGGTTGTTAAGGCGCTTTTGAGCTTCTCGAAGGCTTTGAGAGCTTCGCTTGTCATTCCAAATGTCTCATTTTTTCTATTTCAGAGTGTCGGTGATGGGAGCAGTCAAGGTGGAGAAATCCCTGATAAATCTTCTGTACCAGCCTGCTATACCGATGAACCTACGTACCTGTTTTTGGCTTTTGGGAAGCAGAAATTCCGAGATAGCCTTGACCATCTCATGATCGGTTTTCAATTTCCCATCACCAACAATGAACCCCAGGTACTTCAGTTCTTTGAAGCAAAACTTGGACTTGTTCGCGTTGATGGTGAGATTGGCTTTCCTCAGGCACTCAGCAACCTCGCCCAGTAGTGCACTATGGGTCTTAAAATCTGGGGCTATGGCGATGGCATATCATCTATATAAAGACGCGGTCCCTCAATCTTGCGGGAATCACCTTGTCCATCAACAACCGCAAACGCAGTTTCCTCCCTACTCTGTCTCTCCAGCGGTATCTGCCAAAATTCGTCCTTAAGATCGACGTAAGGTCGTGGGAATCAACATCCGAAACTACTACCGATAATGACTTGTGGAACTATTTGGAACACTTTCCAAAAATCAATCCCCAGGTCTTGGTCTAAATTTGTCACTACATAAAAAGTTATTAAATGTTTTTTTGTTCTTTGTAGGTTACCGGCACTTGAATCCTTCCTACTACTTTTCCCAACCACAGTTTTGACATTAGAAGTTGTCTTTGTATGTTTAATGATTCTATGAGCTGCATGCAGTTTTTGCTGATGCTGGGTCCGTTGTCTAATAAGCCATATATTTCCTTATTTAGTAATTTAATTTTTGCATACGGTCTAGGATGAGTTGCGGCGTTTATCTGTGAAGACGCTTAATTTCTAACCTATTTCTATGCGTATCTCTACAACTTCTTTTCTTTTAAAAATCGTTATCTTATTGGCACCATACTCCGATGAGGGCTGCCTCTCCCCTAATTCTATCTGCGACTCACAATCCCTAGATGTTTTTATTCCAGGGTTTGAGTCGAACGTGACTCCCTCGCCGACATCTCGTTCATCGACCGGTTTTCCGGGTTACAACGCCTACACTTTGGTGTTATTACGCCAATTATTGTGACTCTCAGCCCTACAGTTCCAGCAAATCCAATTTCGTTATCACCTTGTCTCCGTGTAGGATTCGAACGAACATTGTGGTAGTGCATCTGTTCCTCCTGATGATAAGGATCGTCACCGTAGTCGACCTCATTGACCATGAACCTCGGCTGAGATCGCTGCTGTTTCGGTGGGTTCCTATTAGGAAATGCAATTTCCTCATCTCTACATACATCTTTCAATTGTTCCGATGTGAAAATGTTCATTGGGTAGACCAACTTCCCAATCCGGTCACCTGCGTACGATCCAGTATGTCCGGAATGATTTCGAATTTCGAAACTGTCGCTTCAATGCGTCTTGCAGTGTTGTCCAATCCGCACGGTAATTAGAGCGCTGGTATTGCCAACACCATTCGTGAGCAGCACCTACGAGAAGGAGATTGAAGTCTATGGACAGTCGTACAGACTTTAAAGTGTCTCCAGTCGAAATATGAAATCAGACCAGACGTCTGCCATCAAAGCTGAGACCCCACTTGTCGATATTTATGGAGCCTCCCAATACTTGACGAGGACCAGGAGGAACGGAGTAAAGGAGGACTATAATGGTACCCGCCCGGAGGATTTGGACTATATTGAGTACTTTGTTGATGATATCCTTGATTCGCCCTAATATAATTATTATTATTTTGTCTACCGTGCCCCCCAACAAATGTCCTTGAGGCTGCGTCCACCTGCGAATGATTATGACGAACAGGTGGTTGCTGGCCGTCCGACACCGACTGCACACTGCGCCGTTTGGCCACCAACCTTGAAGAGTATGGGACCACACGAGAAGTTGCCAAGAGTGGCCGGCCCCGGAGCGCCCGTTGTGCCGAGAATATCGCCGCTGTTGACGAGGATGCCGAGCTGTCGCCGGAAACATCGACCAGACGCCGTGCCTCGCAATTAGCCATCAGCCGGTCGTCCCTAAGGCGAATTTTGGTCAAAGATTTGCTTGTTCCCGTTCAAAGTCCAGTCCGTGCATCAGCTGCTGCCTGTTGACCGCCAAACTCGTGTAACCTACGCCCAAGCCATCCTCAATCTCGAGGACGAAGTGGGCGATTTTTTGACCAACATCATAATGAGCGATGAGGCTCATTTCCACCTCAGCGGGTACGTGAACAAGCAAAACTATCGCTTCTGGGGTACCGAAAATCTACGAGTAATGCACGATGAGCCATTAGAACCGCTCAAAGTTACTGCATGGTGCGCTGTTCGCTCTGGAGGAGTCATCGGTTTTTTCTTCGAGAACGCCTCTGGTCGAACGACAACAGTGGACGGTGCGCGCTATAGGGCCATGTTAACCGAGTTTTTTCTGCCGCAACTGGACGAATTAGGACTGCAGGACACGTGGTTCCAACAGGACGGAGCTACGGCACACACTGCGCGAGCCACAACCGATATTCTGAAGGCGGCGCGTTCCCGGGTCGCCTCATCTCTCGTTTTCGCGATTTGCACTGGCCCGCAAGATCGGCCGAACAGTTCCAGACTTTTTTTTGTGGGGTTTTTTGAAGTCCCGTGTTTACGTTAACAAGCCCGAGACCCTAGAAGCCCTCAAGGACAACATCGGACACGAGTGCGAGCATTTGTCGCCCGAAGTTATCGGCGTAGTGATGAAAAATGCCACAAAAAGAGCCCATGGCAATCAATTGTGACGGCGCCCATTTTGCCGATATCATCTTCTCGACTTGACCAATAAAATTCTAAAGGTTAAGATAAACATAATCAAAAAACAGAATCAAAAACAGAACCGAAGTTTTTCATTTAGAAAAAAATGAGAGCCAAACAACATCGGATGACTTTTTTTGGCCCACTTTGTATATCTCTATTCCTCAGCAGTAGATGTATTTGGGGAAATAAATAAGAGTAAATAACTATAGTGTAATGATTATAGCTGAAAACAAATATTAGTGTATTTAAGTATTAAGTATATTAAGAATATAAAGTACATTAAGTATATTAAGTAATTAATATTAGGAAATAGTAATAATAAACGATAAAGTATGTATATATAGAGTATTTAATGAAAATGTGTGTGTTTTCCAACCAACCTCCAACCGTTCGGACGTGTTTTCTTTTGCTCCCGCTTCACGACTAATAAATTTATTTATTTACATCCTTGCAGTTTTTTCACTGTTGCCTTTTGTTTACGAAACATTAATAGACCCTATTAAGAAAGCAGTGCGGTAATACTGATTGTGTTTTAATATCGCAAGACCTTAGTGCTGATTGGGTAAAATGTAATGGGCTATGCGGAAAATCATTTCATTCCCTCTGGATAGGTATTAAGTAAGCGCTCCATTACCTACCTCAATGATTACAACAATAATTTCCTTTTGTTTGCAAAGTATGATGAGTTGTTTAAGAGTGGCGAAATCCAACAGGATGTCTCCACCCCTTTTTTGCAAAAGCAAAATTCGAAAATATAGCCAAGCAGCTGGCAAGTCTTAGTGATATAACCAAAAAGTTACCGACTGATTTTAAGTCAAATTTTTCCAGTTTAAAAAGTGATCTGAAATCTGCACTAACATTATAAATAATATCAACGAGGTCAGCAATGATGTCGCAGCCTTAAGCAAAATTTATGTCATACCTGAGCTCATTCAGCCGCAATCAAGTACAGTCTACAACACGTCAATACATACCGAATACCTGGAATCAGACGAATATCCAATCCCATTTAATCGATATGGCACGCTTTGGACACTCGCCAGTAGTATAAATTTACCAATCCTGGGCCACAGGGATCAGGGAGCCATTCTGTAGTTTTAGAGTTTGATTGACAGCTGAATGTTCCAATTGTAGTTTGGAATGTTCCAATTGCGGTTAAGTTGTTTATTTTATTTTTGACTGAAGTGATAAGGGTTGTTTGGTTTATATCTATAAATAGAGTTGCTATCATTAAGGAATTACTAATTGTTGAAAATTTATTCTTGGTTGATTCTGATCAAGGGCAAGATGTGTAATAAAAATTGTGATAGGTTTTCGTTGGCTTCGAATAGGAGTACATATTCCATACAAGTTGTGTGAAAGCAATGGGAATATAATTCATTTGTACAAGTCAAATGATAAAATTAGCAGTATTATAATTTAACAAAATTAAGAGGAATTTTCCTTAAATAAAAATTTGAGGACCCATATTTTGAACAAACATAAAAATAATAGAGTGCAATGTAATCATCGTCACCGATTATGTCGAGTAAATAGACGTGTTTTCAACTCGCTCTAGCTTTAAGCCACTATTTTTCACCTGTTTACTTATCTTAAAGATAAAATAATTAGTCTCTTGAGTTCAAAGTTGGTTTAGCTGAACAAACCCTTATTTCTCAATTTAAACAGTGCGGAAATTAAATACGTTTTTTCCTAAATACTGGCAAGATAATGTCAACCACACGCCAGCAATCACTTAAAGGCAAATCTGCTATGGTTTCTTCGTTTACTCCAGACAAATCCACTGCTGCTGCCAATCCAACAAAGCAAATTTCCCCAGCCATTAGACGCGGCGAAAAAACGCAGCCCTTTCATGCACATTTTCGCGAAATCGAAACTAGTTTAATAGACAAATTAAAAGTATTGTTGCACGAATTCGAGTGCAATTTCAATAAGAAATTAAGAGACGCCATATCTTCTCTTGAGATGAAAGTACAGCAATTTGAACGAGAAACCAGTGAGCTCCGAGAGGAAAACAAAAAAATTAAAGAGGAATTAGCCGACCTGAAAAAAAAATAGCGCCTCGGCGGCCTGGTGAAAACACTACCGCAATTGTGAAGAGCATCGCGGATAAACTCCGTCATCAAATTTCTCCGCACTTTGACGCCTTCCGCTTAAAAGCGAACTCATCAGATGATCACAGTCCGCTGTTAATCCGCCTCTCTTCGCAGATGGAGCAACGTGCACTGCTAGCAGCTTTTCGCGAGAACGATGATCTAACATTAGAGCAGATCAATGCAAACTCTCAAGTTCCTGATGTCAGCAATAATCTCATGCTCTTCGGTTGTGGAAAGAGGGCATCATTCTGCGAGAACTCGGGATGGTTTGGTCTACATTAAGAAGAGCCGTGATGACACCGAGGCGAAAATTGTTTTACCAACACAACTCTCTTGAAAGCTTTGATGTCTATAGAAATCAAGAATATCCAACTGTATCACCGATTTATGCAGGAGCATTTGTTTCGAGTTTTGAAATTATTATGATAGTGAAATTAACTACTTTTAGTCTTTTAAATTTATATGTTTTATTTTTTCTTTATTTAATTTGTTTATATCGTAAAATTAGGTCAACAAGTGTTATTTTTTGTCGGTTTTATTGTTTCTAGTGTAATTTTGTTAGCTTTGTTCTTGTTTGTTTGTAATATTTGTGTCCGAGATGTTTTTGTATGGTTTGTGGAGAGAATCATTGAGATCATTCGTCTATTATACTTTCTTTTTCATTCATTTGTATGGATGATAGTAACATGATAGATGTCATGAGCAATATAAGCAACGGTCATATTATGCTTAACATTTTTGCAAACTATTGTTCTGGGTTGAAGGTTTGTCACATTAATGTGAAGAGTCTCAAACCCAGCATAGATGAATTTAGAGAATTATGTTCTTCGCAGCAAGTAGACGTAATCTGTGTTTCTGAAACGTGGTTGATTCCTAGAAGCTTGTAGAACTTTTTGGCTATAAAATTCATCGGAGTGATAGATCCAGGGTGGTGGAGTAGCAATTTATTATAGGTGTTCGTTTAAATGCGATATTATTAAAAAGAATGCGTCTTCAACCGGCATCGAGTTTTTGTTAGTTGAAATCTCTGACAATAGTCAGAAATGTCTTGTTGGCTGTGTGTAAGTTCCACATCGTGATACTGTTCTTACAGAATTAGAGACTGAATTGTGCTTTTATAATTTAATGTAAGAAAACATAATATTATGCAGAGATTTTAATAAAAATCTGCTGCAAAATGATATCGAATCAATTTCGATGCAGGATTTTGCCGTTAATTGTGGCCTTAATATTACATATAATTCTGTGCCTACGCATAACAAAGGTGGCTCTTGGACTATTTTTTAGTATCTGACGAAAACGCAGTAATATTTAATAATCAATTCTCGGTACCAGGCTTAAATTCTCCTCATGATTTAATTTTTCTAACCTACGATATCCACATGAATCATCATCAGTCACCGAAAAAACTGAAATTTAGAAACTTCAAAAACATTAACCTAGAGGCCTTGCATTGCGAAGCCTCAAACTACCCTTGGGACTTGTGTTGGACCCTTTCTGACGTAGACAATAAAGTTGCCTTGTTCGAATCTATGGTTACAGAGCTCTTCGATAAATATGTCCCAATGAAAGAAGTTATTGTAAAATTTCCATTGAAGTAAAAAAGCTTATGAGACTTCGTGACAAAGCTTATTATAGGTGGAAAACTTATCCTTCACCTGGTAATTGGACCACATTTGTCAAATTACGAAATGATACAACCGCCGAAGTACGTAGAAGGAAACAACTCTTTTATAGTTCTAAGCTGAACGTTAACTTAAATAGCCGCGATCTTTGGAACAATTTGCGAAAACTCGGTATAACATATAAAAAGGACATTACTGAAAATATCGATATTAGTCCAAATGTATTAAACAATTACTTTGCTACCTCATCTTTGCCTACACCGTCTTTCTCTCCCAGTGTATCTGATCCAAATTTCTCATCTGATATCATCTATAGTCGTTCAGAGTATTTGGGGCCAAAATTTGTCTTTAAAACGGTAAATAGCATCGACGTTATTTTTGCCATCAGATCTGTTAAGTCCGTTGCTATAGGATTGGATGGAATATCGTTAAAATTTATTAAAATGATCCTCCCGTTTATGATCGAACTCTGACGCACATATATAACAGCTGCTTAACCAGATCTTGCTTTCCCTCATCTTGGAAATTTGCCAAAATAACACCTATTCCTAAAAAATCAAATCCTTCAGAATGATCTGATTTTCGGCCAATTAGCATTCTTTCTGGCCTATCAAAAGTCTTTGAACAAATCATTAAAGGCCAATTACAAGCACACATCGACACCCACAACTTGATTAGTCCGCATCAATCCGCGTATCGAAAAGACCACAGCTGCACCACCGCGTTGATCAAAATAGTGGACGATATTCGTCGAAATTTCGACAAATCTGAAATAACCTTGCTTTGTCTTTTAGATTTTTCAAAAGCATTTGACTCTGTAAATCACAGCAAACTTTGTAGAAAACTCTTTTTCAAGTACGGATTGGACAAAAAAGCGGTTATAATTATTAATAGAGAACTCTCTTAGCGAAAGATATCAGCAGGTTACATTAAATGGCATTACTTCCACGATGTTGGGAATTCGAAATGGTGTTCCGCAAGGCTCAATTCTTGGACCGTTACTTTTCGCTCTATTTATAAACGATCTTCCATTCGTCTGTAGGCACACCTCTGTACATATATATTCTGATGACGTCCAAGTATATAATTCGTCCTTGCAATCACAGATTGGAGATTGTATTACACGGTTAGAAGAGGATATAACGGCAATACAGGATTGGGCTATTTCCAACGAACTTATTCTCAACCCAAAAAAATCCTTATGCTTGCCTATAGGCAAGAATATTGGTGCGATGGCCGAATATCCAGAAGTATATTTATCCGGAGAAAAAATTGTATTTTCCAAGAAAATAAAAAATCTTGGAATTGTTTTAAACACTTCTCTGCCAGCAAACGAGCACATTGATGTAGTTGTCAAGAATATATATTCCGGACTGCGCATGTTGTGGACATCTGCTGACTACACCCCGATTAACATCCGATTGAAATTGGTTAAAACTTTGCTGGTACCTCAATTAACCTATAGCTGTTTAATTTATAGTAACCTTGATTCGACATCGTATAGAAAATTAGAACTCGCCTTCAACGCTATGATTAGATATGTTTATCATTTAAGAAAGTTTGATCATATTTCAATGTTTAATAAGTCTATCTTAGGATGTTCTCTGCGAAACTATCTAAACTGTCTATTCCTAGGTAACTTAATATCACGGCATAAACCAAATTACTTATACCAAAAGCTGCAGTTTCCCTGTTCTTCCAGAACTGGATATATAATTCCCCCAATTCATCGCTAATTAGAAAGTAGCCGTTTGTTTTTTGTTCGTGCTATAAGGTTATGGAATTCACTCCCATATGTAATTAGACGTATGGTAGGGTCACGAAATTTCAGTGCTTCTCTATTCAATCATTTTAAAAATATCTAAAGCAGACTGGACACAAAAATAGACATAAATAAAGTAAATTAACTAAGTATATAGATTTAAAATTAAACAAAACACACTTGTTGCTCTCAAATTTTTTTTTTTTTATTGTAAAATTTAAAAATACCTATAGTTGTTAGTCTTTTTAAAAATTCGAAATCTATGTTTAAATTCTTATTGTATTCTGTTTTTTCTAAATGTTATTATTATTATTTATAATTTATGTATTAATATTGTTGTCATTTTATTATTCTCCCGTATCTTATGTACTAGTAAAAGAACTTGGTTCTTAATTGTACGAAGCCACCTATTTCAAATAAAATAAATAAATAAATAAAATTTCAAATAAATTTAAAATAAATAATATTTGCGATAAAGTGTTAAACAGGAGTGACGCTCTATTAAATCATAAAATTAGGTATCATAGGGTGCGTTCGGTTGATCATATTACAAATGCGAGTATAAATAGTTCTGGAAAAATATTATGCGAAAATCAAGCGACTACATCTTCGACGGGATGTTCAAAAACGAAATTATGTGAAGAGTGTAAAATAGAGGTTCCAAAAAGTGTATGGTACTCCCATATTCGCACGAATTTGCATAAAAAGATTAGTGCAAAATCATGTGAGTCATGTCAATCAAATAAAGGTTAAGAGCGCATTCAATAACCGCATACAAACATTAATGTAAGAGAACAAAAACGAAGAAATCATAGAACCTATGACATTTTTAAATCAGTCCGAAAATGTAGTTTGTGAAAATTTAAACCAGCTTTTAAATATACACTCAAATTTCAAATTTAATGTTTAGCTCTATGGTGAATATGTGAAAATAAATAAAACTGATGAAGAAGGAGATATGGTCATATCAATAAAATCATTTCAATCAAAAATGTGTCTTGTCCAGTCTGCGGTAGAGTTAAAGTCATTATATAAAGAAATGTGTATGAATATTGCTAGAAAAATGGAAGAATTTCAAGAGAGGGATAGCGGATGGGCATTAATAAGAATTAGCCATATTAAAATTAACATGAATGAATATACACCAATTAGAGGGTCACAATTTATAGTACTACCAAGTTTTTTGACAAATAAAAAAGCGTGTATTAACATTGAAAATAGTGACGAATATTGTTTTAAATGGAGTGTAATATCGGCAATAGTACCTTCAAGCATTAAACCGCAAAAGACATCATCCTACCACATAAATGACATTACGGAAAGAACAATTTCATTTAAAAATGGAGTGACACTAAAATTCTGAGATTTCGAATTTCCATTGAAAATAAATGATATAAAATCATTTGAACTATTGAATACAAAAATAAGTGTTTATGTTTTCGGTTACGAGGAGGAGAATACGAAGATTGTGGGTCTTCACGCCTGAGGAAAAGGAAATTCATATCAATTTGTTACTGTTACAGGATACGAAGAAATTCCATTATGTGTGGATTAAGAATATTTCAAAGTAAGAATGTGTAATTAGTTTCTATACTCTTTATGAATTTTCTTTTTAATTTCAGACTTTTAAATACTCAAATAAGAACAGATGGTCACAAGTCTTTTATTTGCAACAGCTGTCTTCAATATTTTGGTAACGAGCGTAGTTTTAATACACATTAACTAGAATATAAAAAAAATTGTTATCAAATTACCATCCATTGATGAGTCTTATTTAGAATATAATCATTATGAAAGACAGATGGATGTTCCATTTGTAATCTATTCCGATTTCGAATGTATTCTTAAAGATGTAGACACTTGCTTTCCACATTCAAATATACCATCTACTACTATAGTTCAAGAACATGTTCCTTGCGCATTCAGTTATTTTATTAAGTGTTCTTTTGACAACACATTAAATGTTTTCAGAATCTATAAAGGATTAGACGCATCAAATATGTTTGTTGAGTTTTTAATTAACGATGTTAAGAAACCGATAAATTCTCTTACTGATGCCGAATTCAAATTTCACAACAAAAATCTATTTTGTCATATTTGCAAAAGCTCATTAGATAATAATCTGGTAGCAGATCGCTGTCATCCGACAGGTAAATACAGGGTCCCAGCTCATAATGAATCTAATTTAAAATTTAAGTTAGCGAAATTCATCCCAGTATTTTTTCATAATTTTTCGGGTTACGACTGCCATTTGTTCATAAAAGAATTCTCAAATATTCCAGGTAATATAAATGTTATTGCAGTGAATAAGGAAAGGTATATATCACTTAGAAAATCAATTAATCTTGTTTCTGATAAATCGATTGAGATTCGATTTCTAGATTCTTTTAAATTTATGGCATCTAGTTTAGATGCTTTGGTTAAAAATTTATCAAAAGATGATTTTAAAATTGTTCGTTCGGTTTTTAAGTCTGATGATGACTTTAATTTAATGACTAGAAAGGAAATTTTTCAATATGAATATGTAATTCTAGTTGTACCGAAGTATAAATTTGCCAAAAAAGTATGGAAAAACTTCAAGTGCGAAAGTCAATTAGATTATTTGACGATTTATTTAAAAGCAGACGTTTTATTATTAGCTGATATATTTGAGAATTTCAGAAAAATATGTAGAAATATTTATGGACTCGACCCATGCCAGTATTACACATGACCTGGTCTATCATGGGATGCCATGTTGAAAGTAACAAAAATGAAATTGGAACTTATAACTGATATAAATATGTATACTTTTATGCAAAGAGGCGTTCGAGGTGGTATTGTACAAAGTTGTTGCAGACACACCAAATCCAACAATATTTTCATTAAAAATTTTAATAAAGAAAATCCGTCTGAGTATTTAATGTATTTGGATGCTAATAACTTATACGGTTCGGCAATGTCACAAAGTCTGCCGTATGGTGAATTTGAGTGGTTAGAAATCGATAACTTTAATGTGTCATCAGATTCACAATACGGGTACATTTTGGAAGTTGATTTGAAATATCCAGAACATCTTCACGACGATCATATTGATTTTCCCTTTTGCGTGGAGAATAAGAAAAGCCCAATTGTAAAAAGTAAATCCAGATCATTGTCGCCCTCCTGATTTTCCGCTAGCCCCCTGTTAACTCACCATGGACTTCCAACTACCTGAACTTCATACACTCCCATGTTCCCAATCCTGTCCCGTCTACCTCTAATACCTCTAATTCTGCTCTTCCCAGTATATCTCCCCTTAAGGAGACACCTACCCAATTTTTGATACTCTACTCCCCCCAGCAGTTAAACTTACTTCCAAATTTTTAAACCATATGTCCTCCCCCAACGACCTTGACGGCCGAAATATTATGTCAAGGCTGAGAGACCACAGCCTTTTTAAAAATGTTCGAATTTACCTTGCCTACTTGTTTGATAAGCCTGAGTCCATCTGCATTGGCGGTAAAACCAAAACAAACGTTCAGATATATATGCAAAAACAAGACCTTCCTATTGATTTGGCTGATCTGCGAGAAATCGAGCATCGACGAGCATTTCGTCGGCCACCGTTTACAAAGACCTGTCTGCCTTTGCTTCTCATATGAGCTCTTAACGCATCTCGCACCTTCAACGAAGCCGTGCTGACAACGAACATTTTTTTCGTCCCTAACTTAATACCTGGACCATCGACATCAATTCACCCATCATCTCTGAACAAAATTTCTCTAACCTTTTATTACCAGAATATAAGAGGCCTGCGCTCCAAAACCAGTGCTGTTCTGCGTCAATCTCATGATCTTCCATTCGATATATTTGCCCTTACTGAAACCAACCTAATCCCCAACATAATGAACCAAGAGTTAGGACGACTCTCCTTGTCGAGGCGTTCTACTGGCCATTCACAATAGGTTTGACTCATCTCCTCTTACTATTTGCTCATCGTCAAAACTAAACGTTCTTGCAGTAAAAATAACACTCCCCCATAGGTCCCTGTACGTTATGTGTTTATATATTCTACCAGCCCAACCTATTGAACCAACTTGCCGTTGATGCAATAGACTTAATAATCGACTCATCTGACTCTCTTAATGACATCCTCATTTTCGGCGACTTTAATCTGCGTAATCTGCACTGGACTCCTTCAGAAGATGAATCCTTCTTTATAGCTTCAAATGCCAGTTCAACTAAGGAATGTCTCTTCTTAGACGGACGGACTCTGGTCTATGCCAAGTTAGGGGGTCTCAAACTACATGGTTAGGCAATTAGACCTAATCTTCACAACTGATCCCATTAACTCCTCTGTCTCACCTTGTCCCCTTTCTCTATCTACTATTGATAACTTTCATCGCCCTCTTCTTCTTTCATTTTTCCACAACTCGCCACCTCAGTCGCCTCCTCTTACGACTTTCACAAAGCTCACTTTAAACAAATGAATGCCTATCTCCGTAGGTACCCTTTCGATTTTTCCAACCTTTTCTTGAATGATTCCATGTTTTACAGAGAATGATTTACCTCTACTTCTCTCTATGTTCCCATTTATAACTGTTTGAGATAAATGTTTTAAAACCTCTGCCACCGGATCCCCAGTATTAATAAGGTATATATATTGGCACACCAGGTGTAAATAAGAATAAAGACTGAACAAATTCGAATTTTCTTTCCGTTTTCCCAATGCGATTGTATTGATAGATAAATATACAGCGAGCAAATAACAATTTTTGTTTTCAAAACAGTATTTTGCAAAAGATTGTTTCAACTGCAGTTTTATATCAAATCATTTTTTTTTCTTTTGAATCGCAATGTGCATATGGAGATTTCCATGGTGTATGGATACGTGTGGATCGAGGTTGAACGAGAAAGAAGCACGGATAGGTAGCAAACGTTGAAAGAAAGAATCTACACCCAGCAATCTTTACCGGCATATTGAGAAATTTCAGGCGTGGGCCCTTGCCACACGGTTACAGCACGCTCGGCGATCAATAGACGCAATTTCCACGCGCCCAAGACCCCCTGTTATTACGATGTCAGTTAGTTCCCGACCAGAGCGCGACCCAAATATCCCCGATTTGTTAATCATCCAACCGCACGAATCATATCTAAAACAAAAAAAAACTTAATAAATAGTAGAAACAAATGAAAACCAAATATAACCTGTGATGTAATGCCACCAACCAACCCCGTCTTAAGGTCAATGACCCCGTCAGTACCCCATCCTGAAAGAGAAAAAATCGAAAAAAAAAATGTAGCAAACGAACACATACACAATATTTTTTTGTTGTATCTCAACAAAAGACGCCGTAAAAGTTGCAGAGGGAAAAACGTTTGAAATTTTTAAAAAATGTTTTTCCTCCAAAGCTTGTTGCAACGAGTTCAAAAAAAATAAACTCGAATTCGTTTTATTTAAAAATTGATCGATATGGACTATCAGTACGATCTGCAGCAGCAATCGCTACAGCAGTTCTGCAGGATGTTGCACTCGTTAATAACACAACTGACAACATTGAAAGAAACGCCTTTTTCGCACACATTTTAGTGGCAAAGCTTTTCGATAAAAGTTCTTACATAAGGGAGCTTGCTTTAAAACGAATCATTAAATCAAGAAAAACAGTTTCTAATCGAATATTCATGCCCCCGAAAATTTAATGATTCTGACTAAATAGATATACATTTTTTTGAAAGAATGCCAGACAACTCCTCCACTTACCTTAAAAGATCTGCCCTAATGAAGGACTTTCATTGCTTATAAATGTAACAGAGGTCAAGAATATCAGATTTCCCGTGGCATACACAAAGTGTCGAAATGTGCATAAAAACTGCGACTGAAGCTAGTCATTGCGTCGCTGGAATCTAGAAATCGGATGCCATATTTTACTTACAATTTTTAATGTAAAATATTTATTTTATGTTCTGAAGCCCTAATAGCTTTCTTTTAAAATAATAATTTAAAATTTTTTGGTTATACACTAATAAATATTTATAATTTTTATATTTATATATATTTCTAAAATAATAATTATAATTTGAAAAAATAAAAAAATTAACAAATACTCGAATTAGTGGCTTAGTTACTTTTCTCTGTCCTTCAAGCGCCGGTAGAGGCCCATAAGTTATGCGGTTTTTAAAAAAAGAAGTACACATTCGAAATCTTCTCGTTAATACCCACCTTTTGATACCCTCTTCGATGAAATTCGAAGATAAATTGTTCTTCATAAAACGGCGGGGCTCCCAATTTCGAACACCATAAACAATAATCTCTTTAACTTGCCAGGTAAGTTTGTAGAAAGAAAATAAGAAAATGGAAGAAGCACATCTCTTCCTTCATGACATCGATCGAAATACAAACGATCTTATCTTGATTCGCATCAACCACGATATGGGTGATGATTTTGGTGCCCTTTCCGAACATAAGTTCGAAATAGAAGCATAATTCGGATATATAGATGATTAATGCACAATAGATAAATAACATTAAAATGCAAGGGTGCAAACTGAAGTTGTTGGACAAATCTCGACACGGGTCGGCATGTTCGCTCCTGCGAAGTGACACACAGTGGGGAAAATGGAATTATGTTAAGGTAGTTATTTATTTGAATTTAATTTGAAAAATAGCTGTGATAAGATCTTAGATCAAGAATAGTACAATATACAGTAAGGTCGGGATTAAGTATTTGTCAGAGAGTTAAAAGCTAAAGAATAAGTATATAGACATGTCAGGAAAGAAGTTGCAAACATGTTTCAAGACATGGAAGCCGCATCAGCACTCGCAGCAAGTAGAGACAACAGAATGTTGTTCAAACAATTTCCTTTTGGAGAATTTATTACGTCTAAAATACAGTGAAACAAAATACATATTTTGTGGGAAGGATCCTTTAAAAGGGCGAGTCAGGAAGATAAAGCCTGGAGCAACAAAATGCATAAGACTAATAAATCATTTTAGGTACTTTTATGATAGTTGTTGGAGACAAACGTCAACGAAAAAGTGAGAACTATGTGGAAATACACAACTAGCAGAGGTGAGTGTCTAGAAATGATTTGTTTGACCCTTCGTTGGCAAAATGATTTGCATCAAGTACTAGGTTGGTGGGATCAATGGCCTTTTTTATTATGCTCACATGATCTATATAGATCATTGATTTCAACGGTTTACAACAACAGTACAAGATCCATCTTTTGTTGTAAACCATGGAAATCAATGATATATACAGATCATTTGAGCATAATAAAAAAGGCCTAATCTAAAGACGATTCACACCCCTCAAAGTTTTCTAGTGCGCGGAACAGGAGAACTGATAATAATTATAAGCTTCACTCAATAATGAAGACCATTTTATGCTATTACTGTTTAAAATTTATTTCGGGCATATGTGCGCTACGGCTAGTTCGAATGAAGCGCAATCGTGAAGTCCAATTTTCGACAAATTTATCGAACAACTTCATTCTCTATACGGATCACAAGCCGCTGGTTCGAATATTTTCTCATGAAAGGAGGTTGCCGCATATGTCTGCAACACGTATGCAACATTATGCCATATATCTGAAAGGTTTTAATCACAAAAAAAAGTACAAACGTTCCGAGCCTACGGCGTAATCTGCGGTCAGAAAACCTCAAAAATTAACTCAATGTAGGAAAAAATCTTAATCTTGATAAAAAACAAACAATTTTTAATCTATGTTGTGAATATAATGAAATATTCCATCTTAAATGCAATTATCTAACGTACACCGATGCAATTACCCATACGATACCACTAGTGCAGGATCAGGCGCCAATAAACCAGAGAATGTACAGACTGCGTAAGACAAAAAGGCAAATAATCAACGAACGAAAATGACATTGTTCAACCCAGCAAAAGCCCGTGGAACTCACCCCTATTAGTCATTCCTAAGAAAACAGCTCCGGATGGACCATTGGCGATGCTTACCCTCTTCCTCGAATAGAGGATATACTTGATCAACTAGGTCATTCCCGTTATTTCTCCACGCTCGATCTAACTAATGGATACCACGAAGTTCTGGTAGATCCAAAGGATCAACCAAAAACCGCCTTTAGCACGAACTATGGACACTATGACTTTAAGCGTATGCCTTTCGGCTTAAAAGGAGCGCCGGCTCCGATTCAACGCTTAATGAACTATAGGGTTACAAGAAATAGAATGCTTTGTATAGATGATATGGCCATCTACGGTAAAACCCCCACGGATCATAACAAAAGGCTGAAAAAGATTTTTGATAGATTAAGAAAAAATAACTTATAAAACTGCAGCCGGAAAAGTGCAGATTCCTACGAAACGAAGTTTTGGGACATATAAAGGGTGATTTTTTAAGAGGTTTAGAACTTTTTTTAAAAAAAAAAACACAAAAAATTCGAAAAAATGAATGAAATATTTATTTGAATCGATAGTTTGAACATTGCAATTTAATGTTTAAAGATAATTTCATGCAAATGTTGACCGCGGCTGCGTCTCAGGTAGCCCATCCGCTGAGTCCAATTTTGGCATACTCTTTCACTCATATCGGACGGTATCTCACGAATGAATGCATGGATGTTGGCTTCCAGTGCGTCAATCGAAGCGGGCTTGTCCCTATACACATTAGCTTTGGCATACCCCCACAAAAAATAATCTAATGGTGTCAAATCGCACGATCTAGGCGGCCAATTGACCGGCCCGAAACGTGAAATTAACTGTTCACCAAACTCGCCACGCAATTGCGCCATTGTTTCGCGTGCTGTGTGGCATGTGGCACCGTCTTGTTGAAACCACATATCATGCAAGTCAAGAACTTCCATTTCGGGCAAAAAAAAGTTTGTTATCATCGCTCGGTAGCGTTCACCATTGACAGTAACGCTGCGATTCGCATCATCTTTGAAGAAATATGGCCCAATAATGCCGCCGGCCCATAAACCGCACCAAACAGTGGCTTTTTCGGGATGCATTGGTAGCTGTTGCAATGCTTCTGGCTGATCTTCACTCCAAATGCGGCAATTTTGCTTATTTACGTACCCATTCAACCAAAAATGAGCCTCATCGCTGAACACAATTTTTCGATAAAAAAGCGGATCCTCGGCCAGCTTTCCAAGAGCCCATTCACCAAAAATTCGGCGTTGTGGTAGGTCGGCTGGCTTTAGTTCTTGCACCAGCTGTATCTTAAAAGGCTTTACGCCCAAATCCTTCCGCAAAATTTTCCACGTAGTGCTGTAACAAAGGCCTAACTGCTGGGAACGACGCCGAATCGACATTTCGCGGTCTTCTGTCACACTAGCTGATACGGCCGCAATATTTTCTTCACTACGCACAGTACGTAAACGTGTTGGTGGTTTAATGTCCAACAAAGTAAATTTGGTGCGAAATTTGGTCACAATCTTCCGAATAGACTGCTCAGAAGGTCGAGAATGCCGATCATAAAATGGAAGCAGCGCGCGATGAACATTTCGAACCGAGCACGAATTTTGATAGTAAAATTCAATAATTTGCAAGCGTTGTTCATTTGTAAGACGATCCATGGTTAAATTGCAAACCAAACTGAAGCTGTTTGACAGTGACACAAGGTACTAAACACACGTCAGCTGTCAAAACCGGTGTTGCCAAAACCAAACCAGCTAAAAAATCACCCTTTATGTTCAGAATTAGGTGCACTTCCATATCCCAGCACAACTGCCACTGAAAATCGAAATCTGTGATCGACTTTCAAATAAAGCGTGACTTCGATTTTTCAATCTTTCCTTTCTTTCACAATCGAACCACAGTCGCGACCCAAATCGCAATTCTCACGAGAATCACAATCACCAGCCAAATGGAGAAAGAGCGAAGCTGCGAATCAAACTAGCAAGTAGCAACAATAAAGTAGGCACTAACAACAGGTAAGGCAGCAGCAGTTAGCAAGCAGTAGCAGTGTAGGTGGTAGAAGGATTTTACGATAGACATATTAGCTGTTTTTTATTATCAGCTATGATCCATATAGATCATCGATTTGCATGCACTTACAACAACAGCACATGATCCTGCTTCTCATCGAGATCACGAATCGATCTGAAAATTATTTCTACTTTTTCCCACTAGATGGCTTGTTTCATTTTTAAATGTTGGTGTGCCTGAAAACGATAGCTACCTAATCACGTTGCCAGACAAATAAATGAAACACAAAATATCAATTGATTTTTTCCCGCACGAATTAAATCCTTATTCGGATTCTGTGTTATTTTCTTTTTATAAAGGTATGTTCAGACCAGCCAAACACTTGATTAACAATTATATACATCCATGTTTTATAAAAATTTCTAAAAATTGGCTGGTTTGGATCTGGACACAAAAAAAGAATGAATGAAATGTTTCACAGTTTCCCAATCGTGATGGGAAATCATTTTTGTTTTACAAGTTTAACTGCAGAAAGTGAGCGCTGTTTTTTGATTATTATTTATTTTTTAAATAAAATAAAAATGTCAAGAAAAGCTTGGAATACCTAATGCGAAAGTGATTCATTGAATACGAATATTTGAATTAAATCGTGTATCACGTGATTCCCGAGACCAAAATTACAAAAATATAAACTATACTCGCTGCTAATAACCCTACCACATTATTATCTTCTAGTTGGACTAGAAAAATTAAATTGAAATATTTCATAAACATTTAATAACTAAATTTCAGAAATCTCTTATAAATGTGTCCGATTTGCTTCAGAAACATTTCTGAAATGTTTCGCTGGTCTGGACACATCTTAATATGCCAAGATAAACGGATGTGCTAGCAGCAAAATATTGTTCATATATTGCATATTTGAACATAAAATACTAAATTTGTTTCTAAAAAATATGGAAAAGAAAAATTACTAAAATTTGATTCAAATATGGTAACACCCCCGACATTGCAAGCGAAATGACATGTGCCTTGTGTGACGTCACGTTGAGCAGAATATTTGCAATATGGCTGGAGGCAATGTGAAGTTTGTAATACCATGTATTACCTGTTTTGTTTTTGAAAGCAGCTGTTTCCACAACTCAAAAATTAAACTTTTCAATGATCCGTCTTGTTTTATTTTCGTGATCTGATCGGGATCAGATCACGCTGATAATAAAAAACAGCTATTATTACTAGATGGTGCATTTCATACCCCGGAACAGCGTATACCTCACACTTTTACTCCTGATAGATGCCGTCCCAATGCAGTTGTTCAACCTTTTTTGTGTTTCATATTTGTATCTATGGTGTTTGCAAGATACACAAACATGTTGCAAAGAATGAAGGAAGAAAATAGCTAGTTGTGTAGTGTGTGTTGCCATTTTTTTTTTTTTTTTTGAAAGTCGATCACAGATTCCTATAGAGGTGTTTATATACAATGAGTAGGGCTAGTGTACCTTTAGCGTGACAATACCATTGTATATAAACATTAGTCTCTATATACAACGACAATACATATGACGAGGGGGATGGAGGATCTTAAGAAGACAACATTGTGGAAAGAATGTGTCTATGAAAATGGGAAATAATTGGGTAGCTATGTGTGAATATTCCGATACCTATTGGTATAGGTCATGATGGATATTATGATAAATTATTTGAAGTAGACAGGTATATACACTTCCTTGATTGCTGATGCTGGGAAATGAATGGAAGGAAATTATAGATACCAACTAAATGATTTTATTTTTTAATTCCACATAGCATTGCGTTTATGTTCGAACTTTTATTGAGATAAATTTTCTTGCATTATTTTTCCTCTTTGGTTTTTTTTTACATGTTTTATCAGTGTGATTTTGGTTCAATGTTTTCATTTGCCAATTACAGTTTTTTTTTTATTAGTACGACTAAAAATCATTTTTCTTAATAATATTTGATTACAATTATTTTTAAAGAACCAATCGTGTTGTTTTGGTTAGGTTAGGTTAGGTTGAGTGGGATTGTGAGATGTTCACAAGAGACTAGGCACTATTAAATGATGGTCCCAATAATGTTTAAGTAACCAACCTCCTCTAAGTTATTAAAGAAGTACAATATCTAGGTGCTTCGTTTTACTCCGAGCAATTGCTTGACACTCGCATAACAGGTGAGAGATATCTTCCGTGACTTATAGGTCCTCGCAGTACCTGCATATATCTGTATTAGCTAAGCCTAGTCTCATGGCATGCTTTCTTAGGAGGCAGTGTGCAGAGAGTATTCCTATCGTTAATCTTAGCTTTCTTCTTATCGTTAATCTTAGCTTTCTTCTAGATCGAGCAACGGCCATAGGTGGTCTGATACCCTTAATCATTGTATTAAGTGGAAGCTTCGCTCCCTTCTTAGCCAGAACGTCGGCCTTTTCGTTACCCTCAATATCAGATTACCTGACCCAACACAATCTGACACGGTTCTGCGAACATAATGCCTTATGCATTGTGCGGCAATTCCTCACTAGTTCAGATTTAGTGGTATGTGACTCTAACATTTTAAGCGCAGCCTGGCTATCAATGTAGATAGCGATATTCTTATATGATATCGATCTCACCTCCGCAGCTTTCAGTACGGCCACAATCTCTGCCTGGAACACACTGCATGTGTCCGAAAGTCTCAGGCTGTTTGTACCCCGGTCAACATATCCCGTACATACTACTACAAACAAGAGCCCCATAAGTAATTATGGGCCTTACTACCATTATGTATAGCCAATATAACATTGACGGCCATGATATAGCATTTCTTTCCAGCTGTCCCCTTACAGATGAGTGGAGCATAGTGAGCCTTACCGACTCTATCGTGGACGTTAAGTTTCCAGTTTAGTTTGCTGTCTAATACCGTACCAAGATATTTTGCGCTCTCCAAGAGAGAAAGCTCCACTCCAGCAAGTCTGGGCAGCTTGAACGGTGATATCTTGCATTTTGTACTAAATAGTACGAGTTCGTGGAGTACGGTGGCTGGGTGTGTATGAATCGAGCAGACATTGATTGGCATTAACTTGGCAATGTTCAGTGTTTTAACCTTCTCATACACATCAAATGTGCTTATTTTACCTCCAAGTGGTAGCCGCCGGGTACTGGTCCTGTTCATCCGGACTCGACTTGCTGAACTTATAAGTGCGTGTTGAACACGTAAAAAAAAACAATACTATAATGCTCTGTCGAAATTGACTGTCTGCTCGAGCCTTAGAAGTCTAACAGCTCAGAAAGTGGACGTACGGCTGATGAATTCACGTGATTAAATTACTAGGATTTTCAATACAAGTCAGGGTGTTGAAATGGAGATGGTGGCGGATGAGCCCTTAATGGGTCAACGGCAGCTCTCAAATATCCGAAGCGGGTTACTGACTCCGGAACATCCGGTCCCTTTTGCCCAAGGGGTCAAACAAAGGTCCTGGCCCTCCAGGTTGGGGGTTGTGCGTCGGGGTAACTACCCTACCATGGAAAAAAAGTGAGTAACAAGCCTCGGATATGAATGATCCAAATGTTGACGACCACAGCAAACGAAATAAGGACCACGAACTTCGGATCTGCACGTGAAATGTCCGGACCTTAAACAGACCGCGTGCAACCGAACAACTTGTGGAGACCCTGGACAGGTACAAAGCCGACATTACGGCCATCCAAGAAGTGCGATGGGATGGAGAAGGCACAAGAAGGATGAAAAACTGTGACATCTACTACGGCGAGTGCCGCAGAGAGCAGAGTCAGCGGTTATTTGGATGTGGATTTGTGATTAGAGGAAGACTTAGGCAAGAATTCTTGTGATTTCGCAGTGTTAGCGATCACTTAGTTACAATTCGCCGGGGCAAAATTTAAGAATATCGTAGTCCACACCTTTCTGTCCATATTCTGAGCCTGTTGAGGGCTGTTTCCATAAGTTCACTCGTCGTATTCAGGAATTTTGATAACTACGTATCTGCGTAGGCAGTAACGCTGAATCATGCATTATTTAATTCTTTAGGTTAGGTTAGGTAAACGGGTGGTCAGAGCAGGGAAAAACTCTGCGCTATACACTAAGGTCCTCGTGGACCCTTTGTGATGCACTTGTTGGGGTCGCCAGTTGGTGTTGCATCGGTGTTCTTCATACCCTCTTCTTGTGGTTAATAGACGTTATCTAGCCATCCCGATGTCCTTAAAAACTTAAAAAGATCAGACAGTGAGACATCAAAAGTTTTTGTAAGTCATGGAAGTAGTAACTTCCAAGTGTTATGTTCCTCAAGTGACAATGACTCGGGCAATGACAATGGAAGTGAGGTGTACCCTCGTGGACCTCCTCGTCTCCGCAGTCTCTACATATGTCGTCATCTTTAAGATTTAGTTTCATTGCGTGGTTTCTTAGGAAGTTATGACCAGTTAGAGCCCCTACTAACTTAGAAACCGATGTTCTGTCGAACTGTAATAGTTTTTTGGTCCGGCTTTTATTATATTCTGGCCAAAGCTTCCGTGATATTTCACAGGTAGTGAGTTCTTTCCACCATCTCTGAACCATCTGTGTAGATGGATATTTCCATTCACTTTGTGGGTTTATGGGGAGACATATAGTCAGAAGTGACAACGTTCCCTACGTATTTACTTAATATCTGTGCATGCCCAAAATTGCAAGGGTTTCAAGCGTTAGTTTGGCTGATCCGTAAGGCACTTTTGGCAGCAGATTCTTCCATGTATAGGTCTAGAGGTGTCAGATTAAAAATTTCCTCTAGTCCAGCTGTAGGTGTGGTTCTCATTGCGCTGGTTGGCCCTATGCATGCTATTCTTTGTATTTTAGTCATTGACTTTAGATTGGTTGCTTTGCTGGCGGCTTGCCACCAGACTACACTGCCATATGTTAGTATTGGTCGCACGATCGCAGTATACATTCAGAGGATAATTTTGGGATTCGGTCCCCAACTCCTGCCAAATCCCGATGCAGTTGCATGCGTAGAAAGCATTCGCTGCTTTCTTGACCCTTTCATTGACATTCGGCTTCCAATTAAGTTTCCTGCGATATTATTCTTTTATTCTTGAACAAGACAAGCTCGGTTTTCTGCGGATTGACCCCAAGGCCGCATTGTTTTGTCCACGTATTTAACACCCTAAGCTAGTTTCCTAACAGGTCGCTTATTGTCGGTAAAAACTTTCCCTTAGTAAGTAAAGGGTGATTTTTTAAGAGGTTTAGAACTTTTTTAAAAAAAAAAACACAAAAAATTCGAAAAAATTAATGAAATATTTATTTGAATCGATAGTTTGAACCTTGCAATTTAATGTTTAAAGATAATTTCATGCAAATGTTGACCGCGGCTGCGTCTCAGGTAGCCCATCCGCTGAGTCCAATTTTGGCATACTCTTTCACACATATCGGCCGGTATCTCACGAATGAATGCATGGATGTTGGCTTCCAGTGCGTCAATCGAAGCGGGCTTGTCCCTATACACATTAGCCTTGGTATACCCCCACAAAAAATAATCTAATGGTGTCAAATCGCACGATCTAGGCGGCCAATTGACCGGCCCGAAACGTGAAATTAACTGTTCACCAAACTCGCCTCGCATTTGCGCCATTGTTTCGCGTGCTGTGTGGCATGTGGCACCTTCTTGTTGAAACCACATATCATGCAAGGCAAGAACTACCATTTCGGGCAAAAAAAAGTTTGTTATCATCGCTCGGTAGCGTTCACCATTGACAGTAACGCTGCGATTCGCATCATCTTTGAAGAAATATGGCCCAATAATGCCGCCGGCCCATAAACCGCACCAAACAGTGGCTTTTTCGGGATGCATTGGTAGCTGTTGCAATGCTTCTGGCTGATCTTCACTCCAAATGCGGCAATTTTGCTTATTTACGTACCCATTCAACCAAAAATGAGCCTCATCGCTGAACACAATTTTTCGATAAAAAAGCGGATCCTCGGCCAGCTTTCCAAGAGCCCATTCACCAAAAATTCGGCGTTGTGGTAGGTCGGCTGGCTTTAGTTCTTGCACCAGCTGTATCTTAAAAGGCTTTACGCCCAAATCCTTCCGCAAAATCTTCCACGTAGTGCTGTAACAAAGGCCTAACTGCTGGGAACGGCGCCGAATCGACATTTCGAGGTCTTCTGTCACACTAGCTGATACGGCCGCAATATTTTTTTCACTACGCACAGTACGTAAACGTGTTGGTGGTTTAATGTCCAACAAAGTAAATTTGGTGCGAAATTTGGTCACAATCTTCCGAATAGACTGCTCAGAAGGTCGAGAATGCCGATCATAAAATGGAAGCAGCGCGCGATGAACATTTCGAACCGAGCACGAATTTTGATAGTAAAATTCAATAATTTGCAAGCGTTGTTCATTTGTAAGACGATCCATGGTTAAATTGCAAACCAAACTGAAGCTGTTTGACAGTGACACAAGGTACTAAACACACGTCAGCTGTCAAAACCGGTGTTGCCAAAACCAAACCAGCTAAAAAATCACCCTTTATAACTACATCATCTGCATATGCAGTTACTTTGACTCCCATGTTGTTGAACTTCATAAGTATTTCATAATGACAAGCACCCAGAGTAAGGGGGGGGATCACTCCTCCTTGTGGAGTGCCTCTCGAGTCACTCGGAGGTCAGTGTCACCTAATTTCGCGTTAATGTTGCTTTCACTGAGCAAGCTCACCTTTCTGAGAAGGATGGTTCTGCCGATTGCGTCATTGACAACATCGAGAATGCGTTGTTCCACTTGGGTGGCTTTCCCTTTAAAAAATATATCAGCCATCAGCGCTGACATCGATGTTTCTGCGCCTATTAAAGTAAACCAACTAAAGCTATGAATGCTATGATCTAAAATATTTGAGCTACGGTGCTTCTGCTCTGAAACTCGTAGCGCAAAATTAACTTGTTAGCCTTTGACACATTTAAAGAAAAGCAAAAAATTAATTTATGGATTTGGTTGATAGCTGATGAATACACGCTTCTAATGAGCTATGTGGCATAGTAGGATTTGATATATGACTTTTAAGTTTTTTAACATTTTTATTTTTGTATTTTTAGCCATTTTCGTTGGTCGTAAAATAAACTTTTTACTTTTTGCTACATTTAGAAAAGAGCGACAAAATATTTTATTCTATGATTTAATAGATAATGAATAAAAGCTTCTTTTGATCTATATGTCTTAGTATAATTGTTTGGGAATCAATTTTTTTAAATGTTTGTTTGTACGATTTCAGAGGTTTGTTTTTAAATTTGCATTAGCAGTCATAAACTGAATATGCAGGTGGACGTGTGCGGGGTGCAAATGAAGTGGGAGTTTCTGATTGTGTAAGTGGTTGGTAATATTCTAAGGTGTATATTCAATATGGTTGAAAAAAGAAGTGGGTTTTATTTTCCGAACAGGAAATTTCTCGTAGCTGTTATTGCATTTTTATTACAAGTGGGGAGTTAAGATTACAAAAGTAAACCGTAGAAAAGTGAAAATAGTTCGGGATTTGCGTAGTAATTTTTGAGAAATAATTCAAAAACTGATTTATTCGAAATTTTTTAGGAAAACCAAGATCTTATTTAGAATACTTATATTATCTTTAATATGCATTTTGATCAAAATCGTTGTAGCGGATTTTGTAAAATTACGCAGACAAAACAGTAACAAATATTGCAATGTTTAGTTTGAAAAATGCCGAAGCGGTTATAATTTGCATATTCATAAACGCGAATTACTGAATGCAGCCACTGATCAATTTACCTTTAAAATAGTGAAAGCCTATTCTTTCATTTCATGCGTGTGCCAAATTTGGCACAACACATGGAAAAGTGGTGACCCCGACGTGATCGAAACAGGATACACACGTGCTATAGATGGTTCGTGAACTCAAATCATATGACCGTATCTCCGGTAAACCAACAGCGCACGTCAAATCTGAGCACGAGAAGCAACCGACAGTAGCATCGGACTACGGCGAGAAGAAGTCAACACCTTGGAATCAGCAGCAAAGCGGGACATAATCAACCAATTGTAATTGTAAAAAAACAATTGTAAGCAGATAACCTTCAGCCATAGTAGTTAGTTGTAGTTCTATAATCTAAAATCATGTCAGAAAACGAGGAAAAGGGTGAAACTTCGCATTCTATAAATTCTAGGAATTCATTCGGCGGACAACAATGCACCGTTGCATTCGGCATCCTCAGATCAGACTCACTCCGACGAAAACAGTATCAATTCGATTAGCGTTCGGCTGCCATCCTTTTGGGCAGCCAATCCTAAACCTGGTTCATACAAGCCGAGGCACAATTTAACGTTTTTAAAATTAGTAGTCAGGAAACAAAATACATTGAAACATCTGAGTCAGTCATGGACATTCTATCTGAGCCCCCAGTTTGGGATAAATACAATATGTGTCAAGCGTTCTCATCGAAAGACATACTGTGTCCGAGATAAAGCGATTGGAGGCGCTATTAGAGAAGGAGGAGATTGGTGAACGAAAGCCCTCGGAAGTTTTTCGCTCCATGAAGCAATTAGCAGGAACTTCATTCAACGAGGTCATTAAAAATTTGTGGATGCGCCGCCTTTCGCAGGCGCTTCAAAAAGCGTAGACAAATTAGAAAGCATTATTCAAGCATTAGGCAGAGTACCAAATCACAATTAACACCTCCAAATGCATTTTTCGAGCATCTGAGCTAGATTTACTAGGACACAGAATCAATGCTGATGGCATCTTTTCATCAAAGGATCGCATTGAGTCTATTTTACAGTTCCCAAAGCCTACCTCCACCAAGCAGATGCAACACTTTTTAGGAATGATAAATTATTATCATCGTTTTATCCCAAATTTAGCGAAGATCGTTCTGCTACATTCCCGATTGGCTAACGCAGGTACATCTCGAAAGTCCGGAAAAACTCTTGACCGATGAGCTTAATGAGGCTTTCAAGGATGCCAAACTGAAGTTATCGAAAGTAACCCTATTGGCTCACCCTATAGTCAATGCTGAGTTTTCCATAGCCAGAGACGCTTCGAACACTACCGTCAGAGACGTTTTATAGTAAAAGACAAACAACGCGTGGGAACCGCTTTCTTTTTCAAGAAACTATCACCAGTGGAAACTAAAGTGTAAATTCAGAAACGTCAAGCATTTGCGTTGCACAGATTTATAGATTGAATTTATGACGTTTGAGTTTTGAACGCACTTTTTACATCAAATAAAAATCAAGAAAATTTATAAATTTTTCTGTAAAAAGCATATGTATCTATGGATACATTTGTTTATTTACTACTTTTCTTTCTCTTCCGACATTTTTTTTACTTTTTTGCCGTCGAATCAACAGCGCATCAGGTATTTCTGTGATGTTTTTTTTCGTTATATTTGCGGATCAGTTTGATCAACTTTGCAATAATGAACACTTGACGTTGAAAGTGATGCCATTATTTGTATTAATGAACATTTTGCAAAGCATCATGAGCATCGTGATGCGAGTGATGCGTTACTGAATTTACGCAAATACTCTGCTTTCGACCGTGAGCTGTTAGCGATATATATAGCTATCAAATGTTTCAGATACTTCGTCGAAGAGCAGCAACTCAAAGTATTTACAGATCAGAAACAAATAAGTTTTCTTGACGTTCGAATGGTTGGGTGCGAGATGTTATGCAGAGAATCAAAAATTTCGCGACGAGCAGTGTAAGGTACAAAATGTCTGTTTCTACCCGTTGAGATTTCGCAAGCGATCTCAACCCCGGGAACTTAAACTTCTGAATGTTAAATTATGTTGTTTCATCTTTGTGTTTCTCTTCTAGTAAGTTTCTCAACTCCTCTTCGGATGAGATTTTGTGTTCGTCCCTTGGAGATAAGGCGTCGTCGACTCTGTTGTCTCCCCCTCTTATGTATGAGAATTGGGAGATATAGTCGTGATGGCGTACGTACTGCTAGAAAACTTATTTGCCAGCGTTATTTTGGCCAACAATGAATAAAGACGTGACTCAATGGGCAAGGTCTTGTTTAGCCTGCCAGAAATCAAAAGTGCACAGAAGAAGAAACTTTTATTGACAAATTACGTACCTCAATGATAAATTTAATTCCAACGGATACGCGGAAGCCTGGTAAGGACATCTTCATACCTTCCACCTTGGAGGATTGCGACTCAGTTTTCGACAGAGTAGACAAAGTCAAGACTGGTCACATGTCTCCATCCGAGGGACCTTACAACGTTGTGCGACGAACGAGGAAGTTTTTTGTCTTGAAAATCAAAAATAAAAACGTTTCTGTTTCAATTGACAGATTAAAGCCTGCTTATGTTTAAGATAATTTTAAAAATATAAAGTGCTTAGTATAGCAACGAATTGATTTTGTTTTCGCGAGGGGGTTTTCACTGGGGAAGGGTTATGAAGCGGCTATAATTTGCATATTCATAAACGCGAATTGCTAAATGCACCGTCCGAACACGTCCCACGAGCACACCGAAGTGCACCAAAATAAAGAATGCGAAGTGTCATTCTTTCCATCTCGCGCTTTCCGGCCTTTTCTTCAGGGCATCATTCTTTTTCTTTTTTTGCTCTCTGGCTGGAAATTGGAAATTAATAAAATTGAATTTACCTTTAAAATAGTGAAAGCCTATTTTTTCACTTCATGCGTGTGCCGGATTTGGTTCAACACATTGAAAAGTACTATTGCTTAGCTATTTAGCTTAAAACGGAGTATTAAATATTGTTCGGAATGTAAGAATAAGTTAGTTTTCAAAGTGTTATCCAAATCGAAATTAGGGTTTTGGAGATATGAGTAATTTTCAAAACTAGCCTTTTCGGTGATTCGAATTGAAAATAAATTTGAAACCATCAAATTAACTCGAATACTCTAAGTATTCAAAATCGTTACTGCCGTTTTCCGTTGCCGGTCTCAGGAGCAGACAGACAGACGGACAGAATTTCTAGACCCACTTTTTGAGTTCCATTATCATGGTAATGTCAAGCACCAACAGTGTAAGAGGACAAATCCAACCGCATGCCTTGAGGCTATCCTAAATCTGGTTCCAATAGACATTTTTATACAATGATCAGCCGCCATTAATGCCATGAGAATAAGCCAATCAATAAACCAGAAACTGAACGAAATGGGTCATTCTTCGATCCTACAGAAATACTTTTGCTATGTACCAATCACAAACTATATAACGCCATACTTAGAGTTCATCCCAGCAGGGAATTATAGAGACGGGCTCCTACCTAAAACGATGGGTATATAAATCGGTACGCCTCAAGGACTACAGTAGTGTCTTCCAAGCAGAGGTCCTGGCAGTGAGTAAAGGCAATACCACCTAAAGGTATTACCTTCCTTATCGACAGCCAGGCAGCAATAAAAGCCTTAATTGCAATGGAAATGAAATCGAAGCTTGTGAAATATTGTCGCGGAGCGTAAGGTATTGCTCTCCTGGGTTCCGGAATAAGGTATTTCAGGCAATGAAAGGGGACGAATTAGCAAGACAAGGTTCGTCAGCTGAATCAGAGCAAGCTGATCCCTCTGTGAATATTCCGCCTTGAACATTTAGGCTTCCATTTGAATTTTATTCCGTATGCGAGACGCAAATCCGCATGGAAAACACAGAAAAGTAACATTCGAAGACAAATTCTCGTATGCGGATTTCAAGAATTGCAAATTTCAGTTTTTTGTATAGAATCGGATATTTAGACAAGGGTATTCGAGTATTTTTGAAAATGGGGGTTCTGGTAGTCTATAATGAATGAAAGGAAAAAAACTATACATTACAGAATTTCGGAGTATCTACAGCGTTCCATGAAGCAGAATTTCGGGGAAAAGGTAATTTAATGTATTGATACTCACTTAGAATTATGACTCCAACACACTAAAACCATCAGACATTGAAATTCCTGAATCGCGATCTTCAATTTTGGGATTCGATGGAACAGTCTTTAAAGTCCGAATGTTAGGTGCCACAAAATCGTGTATTCGCTCATCGACTGACGTTTGCGCTGTTCCAAAATTGATATTGTCCTCGAGTGATACATTATTTCGTTGCTTGCCCAAAAGTGTTAGTTCAATGTCTTTTAGTTCACTTGGTATCTCCGAACTTTTGTTATTGATATTTATGCTGATATTGCCTTGATTTGCCTAAAAATTAAAAAAAAAAATATTATGTGAACAATTAAAATATGTTACCAGTAACAATAAAGGTGCAATAGTTTCGTAATAGGCCTAGATTTCTCAGAATCAATCGATTTCAGGTTTTTTTACGTATGAAAGGAACCTACAATTTTATGTAGAGCCCGAACGGCAGAAAATTTGTCAGACATACGCAAGAAGTGACACAGCGAAAAAAACTGTAATTTGTATTTTCTCGAGGATCGAACCTGAGACTCTTCGCTCAGTAGTCCAGCACAAAAACTATTGAGCAACCGCGCCCACAAAATAATAAAGTGCACGACTTGGTCAAACGAAACTTCCTCGTTCATCAAAAGTTTGGTTAATTGTTTTCATATTTTATTAGGTAGATAGGTAAAATTCTGAGAAAGCTATGCTGGATAAAAGTAACGGTTCATGAAATATAGGAAAAGGAATAGAATAAAATAAAATTCACATTTCGGTTATTCATCTGATATTGCAGTACCTATATATCAAATAACAATGTGAGTTTTTAAAGTTGAGGCTCTCAGTAATAGTTTTTATAAGCTCTTACACTTTACAATATTGTTTAGTACGAGGACAAGCGAAGTAGGAGTTTCTGTTTTTGATCTGTTAGGACATGTTTTTAGTTATGAATGGAATTAAAATAAAACAAGTAAAATTTTGCATACAAATCATGCAAAATTGGTTTTGTATGGGAGGTACCAGGAACTACTTGACCGACATAGCCCAATTTTAATATCAACCTGACGACGAAAAAAGTAAGTCCTCTCGCAAAATTTCACATGCCTAGGTCGACTTGTTTCGACTTTATCCTGTTTTAAACACATGGGTCTAATATTGATTTTGTATGGCAGGTACCAGAACTACTTGACCGACATAGCCCATATTCAATACCATCCTGACGACGATAAAAAGAAGTCCTTTCACCAAATTTCATTCGCCTATGTCAATTCCTTTGGTCGCTATCGTGCTTTCAACAGGCAGAGAGACAGACGGACATTGCTAAATCGTTTCAGAATATGATCCTAATTTAGAATATATATACTTTATGAGGTCTCCGGTGACTCCTTCTTGGCGTTACTTAATTTAATGACAAAGTGAATATACCTTCCTGTGGAGAGTATAAAAAAAAAAGTTGGCGCAACAGGTCCGTATGGACCCTAGGCCTAGCTTCTCACAACCATTCGTTTTGTGTGAGTTTCTCATTTTTGAGAAGAATGGAAGGGATCTACAATTTGCTTGTCAGACATTCGCGAGAGGTGGCGCAGTGGGAAAGACCATAATTTGGAATTTTTTTATATTTTTTTAAATTGAAAAGATTAATAAATCTGGATTAGGCTGTCTATGATTGGATGTATTGTTCGTGATCGATATCTTTGCATACATATATAGGTTATGGTAGCAGCTCACGTAATCAGAGGTGGACTCTTTTGAACAGGAAGCAATAAAACAACAGATGTGCCAACCAAATAAAAAGATGCGACGAGTAAACATTCCACGAAGGAATAAACAGGGATATTATCTTTTACACACATGAAAGCAGTAAAACAGCAGATGCACGAACAAAAGAGTAGGATACGAGCACCAAAGAGGAAACCGCGCCTTAGATACAGATAACTGTATAAATAGCAGTGTTTCGTGTTTGTAAATTAAGATTTTAAGAAGAGACCAACAAAGGAAGAGCTCTTGCTTTCGAAGAAAATTTTAAAACAATCATAATCATATCAAAGATAACATTTATATATATGTTGCATTCAATTTTACCGCAACAGGGTATGCTCTTTATCCTTTCTCTTCCTACCATTGGTATGTCCATACCTGTGTTCTCTACTCAAGGTACTCGGATGTGGACAGGCATTCGGACCACATCCTTGGAGCCTAATGGTAAAACCATCTGGGAACACGATAGTGATAGGTTTGTCACAAGCCATCAGACGGGCGGTCTGAAAGGCAGCGGATGTAAGTTCCGCTTGCGTAGCTCTTCGGACGGAAGGGATACTCACAACCGCCGATTAAGAACGAGCGCAAGTCCGATGGTGTGCCTGGGGATCGTCAAGAGACTCCCACCGACTTACACTACAAATGAACCGACAGGATGTTGGCACAGATGAAAGAGTGGGAGGAGGACGATCCCCTTAGCCAACACTCCAGGATAAGGATAACTAGACCAACATCTGTATCTATAAAAAGGGTGTGGCGGACAGCCAACACAAAATACCCCAACGATTGTTACAAGACAAGGCAAAAATAATTTTTAAAGTCGTTGTGAGTTTTTTGTAGATGCGAAATGCGTCTGGAGTTAATACGAGATGCGTAAGCGGACCTACCCTATCTTAGCTACAGTAGAAGGGGAAATATTATAACTCTCATGGTAACGGATATATATTTCACTCAAAGCAAGTAGATCGGTAGGGAGACCTTCCTTTTGAATCGAAATTTGTTTGTTTGGTTTTGGTCTTACCGTCGATACATAAAGATTCGGGCTCATCATGCAAATAAGCCAGGAATAACCAAACGTTTTCGAAGAGTCTGTGATCTCTTAGTCGTGCCATTACATATCGGCCGTCGAGGTCATTGTTCAAAGATGTGCAGCTAACAAATTTAGTAGTAAGTTTAACTTTAGGTGGAAGAAGCGGGTCAAAATTTACCGGGATATCGGTAATAAGTTCTGGTGAAGCGTTTTGGAGTGGTGGAGTGCCACTGGTAGTAGATGTCGATGGCGGCTGATTAGGAGAAGAAGATCGTGGGGTGGGCTTAATAACGTAGGATAGGATGAAATTTGGATAATTCATCGCGGAAGGAACGATGGGAGAAGGCGTTAGTGGAGAGGGTGTTAATGGCGAGGGCGTAAGTGGGGAGCGTGGTCGTGTTGAACTGAAATTAGACTGAAGGTTGAAAGATATGCGCTTTAGAAGATAATTTCCGGAAAAGCTTTTGACAATGGGTTTGGTAAAGTTTGGAAAAATGCCTGTTTTAAAGGACCAGTTGGTGTCATAGGAGATACGTTTAGAGATGGGCGAAGAAGGTGGCTTTTTATTATTCGAAGAGGGAGGCATTTTGTGAGTATTTGGCTTATGGCTAGTTTAATTACGTTTCATTTGCTTCCTTTTCGATCTGTTCATCCATTTAGACAGCTGCATCTCGTCCAAATTGAAGACATCCTGGTCGGAGTTAAATAACCAGGTATATTTGGGGGGAATGCTGAATATAAAAGAAATGGTTCTTCTAGAATTCACTGCGGAGATCTATTTTTTTTTGGAATAATTGTTGCAGCCAGGAAGCATCTGCAAGTGGGACAGCGCCTTTTATGACGAATATTGTGTAGTCCGGGTTACGCTCGTTACCTCTGTTTAATTTTCCAACCCTGTTTTTCCATTCGGAGACAGTCCAAAAAGTCCCAAGACGATTTAAAACATCAGGAGCGTTTGCAGAAGGAGTCGATTGGTCAAATAACGGTGCGATTTGCAGAAGAGGGGACTTTGGCAGCAAATTCACAGTAGTTTGAATTCCGGCGGGGCGGGTACATCATTATTAGCGTCGGTATTACGTAGTTCAGACAGGATTGAATTGTTGTAGACTGACTGAACGTGGCCTTGGTCGATATCAGCAAATTTGTCGATTTTAGCCGTGTTGGAGATAAGTCGTCATTGACAGCATTGATTTTGTGAAGCACGACATCGATTATTGGCGAAAAATCTAAAACTGGGTAGTTCGGTGATGATTTTGAAGATGGGCTTTGATAAAAGAGGTCGCGAGGATTTATTAGTATTTAAACTTCGAAAGGCCATAATTAATTCAATGCTCATTAGTTTCGAATTAAAAACCGCGTTTGAGGAGTCAATAGCACTATTAGGTTCATCTACACTTTTTATCACTAGATCGAACTTGAATTTTCTTATTTT
The DNA here is from genome assembly GCA_916610125.1 of Cheilosia vulpina. Lineage (NCBI taxonomy): Eukaryota > Metazoa > Arthropoda > Insecta > Diptera > Syrphidae > Cheilosia > Cheilosia vulpina. The sequence goes on along the minus strand of OU744276.1, from coordinate 55,557,196 downwards.
GCATAGCAGTGTCTTCGAAAGTAGAATTCATTGATTCGTTAAGGCATTTTATGGCGATCATTATGTGATGTGAGAGCGATATTTGCTTACACTCATCACATAAAAATTGACAAATACAAACATGTATTCTTTGAGGTAGGTCACGGATCGTTTTTTCAAGCCAATGCAAGTGGGGTGGAAAGAATTGGTACAAATTCCGCTGCAGGTCACCCATTCAGTTTCATCGGAAACGCTATTACCGTAACACTTAAATATTGTTAGTAGGTCACTAAATAAGAAATGCAGAGGAATAACAAAAATAGTTTAAATCAATAAAATTCGGAAAGCAACTGAAAATTGCTGATTGGGGCACGAGCGAATGAATGGGTCGGGTAAATAAACTAATATTGCGGAAAAGGTGGACAATGAATGCGGAGTAAATACGAAGCAGGTCTTGTAAGCTTGCATGGGGCTGGGGTTGATTTCCCACGTTGAGGGAAATAGCCATATCTGGGTAGGGATTTAGAGGTCTCATGTCCACCTCCATTCTTCTTTTCTTTTTTTATTTTCTTTGTTGTTATTTTATTTCTGATTTTTTTGGCTACGATTCGGGGGGTAAAATGCCGGGTTGGAATTCTACTATTTGTTTACATAAAAAGAAGGCTAGGTCTGATAAAAAGAGAAGAGAGTTCGAAGTCGGCTGGAAAATTCCAAATGGAAAGGATCTTCCAAAGGCGAATTCCTGTACATGGAGAGAGGAATGATTGGAAAGTATGAAAGGACTAACGGGTAACGGCAGCGCATTGGTGTCGCACAAAATTGACCGTTTAACCCGCAAGTATGGGAAGTTTTTGGAAAGTGTAAAGAATCTTGATCTTGTCGTTGCAAAAGGTAAATTTTATTTGTTTTTGTTGAAAAGATAAGTAGTTCGTGGCAAAGTATCACGATAGCTTAATATTGAAGAGTTAATGTGATAACACAAAACGAGTGAGGTGTTCCGGTAAATTCGCGAAAAAGCGGTACACGCGACCTATATATATAGGTTACATGCAGGGGTTGCCGCCTTGTCGGGCGGAAGGGCTTGTAGTAAGTCAACGAGACATGAGTCTCTAGGTATCGGGAGCCAAGGCGTCAAGGCACAGTGTCGAGGGATGCATGGTCAGTATGTGGTTAAACCAACTAGGCCGTAAATGGTCCCCTCCGATGCCCGGACAAGGTCAGTTGTATCAGTTGCATGTCCTGGTAAGACGGCTCTGTAAGGATGGACTACCCCTTCCGGTCTCACTCATGGGATTCAAATCATAAAAATTAACAAAAATGGATGAACAGAAGGAAGACAAAAAAACAAAAACAAAAGACAAGCCGAGGTTGCCAGAGGTTGGCACCTAATAGGAGGACGAATTACTGGCCTCCAGCCAGGAGGCAATCGTCCGTCCACCAGGCGGCGAGAGTGCTAAAGCTAGTACCTCGACCGCAAACCAAAAAACTCAAACATATGTCCGTAGGGAAAGCTATGAAGAGCAAGTCCCAGATGGCCCTCTTCGTCTTAGGCAAGATAGCAAAGAATGTGGCTGCCGGAATGGTCCATGCGAAGCACCAGGGTCCTGAGGACGATGCGGACATAGTCGACACCGAAAAGCAGCTGGAGGACCCAATGACCGCTGACAAAGGGATCGTGCATAATTTGCTTTCTTTGTTTGCTCTAGTCTTAAGTGGAGTAACGCGACCTCTGGCATCTAAAAGGCGGTAAGTGTAGGTTGATCCTGTTTCCCGTTCCCGTTTTTTACACTCATTTTTACTCGGCTGGAAATTACTGCTGCGTACCCGTCTCCTGAGGCATCGCAAAATCCAATAAGCTGGATGGAAGTGTTTGTATTTTGATGTCACTAAGATGTGAAAATGTTCCTAATATCTTGCGGAACTTCATCTATCAGATCATCCCAGTTGTACTTAAGCATCCACAATTCCTTGATTATTATTCGGAGAAGCATAATTCATGGAAAGATCCAACCCATAGGATAGTAAAGCGATGCGGCTACAGATAACAAACTTCTCTTGGTGAACTTGATTTTGTCTGGATTGGAGGTTTGGAAGAAGTACACGTCTTCTATTTGGTTTGGTTTGCCTCCAAAGTAGCGGCTATCTTACCGATTTGAACATATGATGAGATGCTAAATACTCTTCCATAAAATCATTTTACATCTTCTTGTGGGTTTCATCTTTCACCCAGCGATTTTCTTGACACATGTAGAATTTTACAGCCATTCTAAACGAGTTTCCTAGTTCAGGAGCGTTCACTTTCCAAGGGGTGGGGACGATATAACGAATGTCTTTGGTTCGGGAGTGTTAGTCCATGAATAGTTTTTCGCAATACAAATTATCGTCATCGTCCATGTTTGCTTTGTTGGCGGGCATATCCCAAAAATCCATTAAATTGGCTTCGAACTCTGAAAGCGTTGTGTAGACTGAAGTTTGGTTTCCAATACCGCTTCCCAGATCTCCAGATACAATTCATCCACCGAGATAAGTATTTTGTAGCAACAGTCCGTCCTTTTTTTTTTCCAGTCCAGGTCGTAACACTGTAGAGTACACCGGTCCACCTAGCAATAGGGGTATGTGTGCAGGTCTATTAAAATGTGGGTCGGCAAGCGGCTTGTCAAATGTGGCCTTCCAAGGGATGTGACTGGCCATGCTGGGAAGTGATCCAGTAACCCGTTTGAAAACGAGTGCTTTTATATTTATAAATGCCAGTTCCGGCCGTAATTTCTGGACCAAGTCTTCGGATATATAATTGGCTTGGCTGCTCTGATCTAGTAAGCAACGAATAGGAACGGTTTCATTGTTTACCAAGAGTGTTGCGATGGCTGTAGTGCGGATCACATTAGATGATGCTTCCGACTGATTTTGGCATAGGTAAGTGCCGCTTGATGCTTGCAGACTCGTTGGGTAGAGGGTGCATTGCCGTAATGTGAGATTCTTGACAGATTTCACATTTTTAAAACTGCCGTGATCTGCAAGGAAAATATTAGTTGAAACGGTGCCTCACGCAATATATGCAGATTTTATGCGCCCGTAATAAAGTTTCCCGATTTTGGGGGGCCAGGAACTTTGGACAATCCATAACTTGATGTTGTTCAGTATAGATAAAACACTTTTTTGGTTGATGTGGTTGGACGGTGGCCATGTGTTTCGGTGTACGGGATGCGGGAATCCTTCTTAAGCGGCATACGGCGATCATCTTGGCTTTAATGGTGCTGGTATTCTTTGAATAGAAAGTCCTCAATTTCTTCAATGTTGGGAGTCTAGTGGTGGAGTTGACGTTATCTTCTAGCCTTGCACGGGTGATGGGGTCCAAACCTCGTAGGATGAGGCAAGCCATGATTTGTTCTCCATTTATTCATTTTTTCTCAGATTGGCGACTCGCCCTTTGGTGTGGTGCAAGTATACAATGATTGATTCGGAATCCCCTGGGACCGTGAGCCGTTGCGGTAGAGCTAACAAAGCCTCTAATTCTACTTTCGCCAGGTGCCTTGGGTTATCAAACGTTCGATCCAAAAGTGACCAGGCTATAGGATAATTGTCCACTGTCATGTTTAGATCGTTAATCGCCTCCAGTGCTTTCGCAGTCAGCTTTGATTTGAGCAAGGAAAAGCTATTGATTTTTGACGTAAGACTTCTTATGACCAGTGAATTATAAATTGTTCTTTGAATTCACGGTATTTTGTTATGTCGTCACTATACTCACGGAGACAAACTTCCGGGATATTGATACCCATCCGTTCGGTATTTGATCCTTCGGCCTGCGACCTTTGCTCGCGATTAAGCGTTAGTAAGCATGTAGTAATGCTTCGGTTGACTGGTGGCTGCGGCTGTGGGCTGAGGATGTTATTTAGGGCGTACCCAACCCCCTGCACAAATGTATACGTGGGGTGGTCTGGGATCTTAAAAGTCTGGGTAACTTGTTCCTCGGGGTTTGCTTGACTCTGCGATGTCCGTATACAATCACTGATGTTCTCTATCCGTTCATTCTGTGGGGTGTGCTGACGAGTAGGCTGTGGATCTTCAGCTGGATTTTCTTTATAGTCTGCTTCTTCTGCTTTTTCCTCCTCCTCTATTACTTCGGGGCAATTCTTTTTTAAGAATTCCTGAATTTTTATGTAGTGACCAGTGAATTATTTGCTGCCTCGTATTTTGGCAGAAAGGCGGCAGCGGTTGATCCGCTTAGGTCCATCATTGTGGCGTAGTTTGCCGCGATAGAAGTCCTAAGGCTCTTTGCCTTGCAGTACTGCCTTGCAAGCGTTTCCGGGGTACGCTTATCCATTTCCCAGCTTGGAGAGATTTAATCTAATCTCCTGCAGCTGGACGACAACATCTTGAAAGTTATCTACAACTCTTTCAAGATTATTTATGTTGTTAATCTATATATGTTTTTTTCTTGAAGGACCATTTGTTAAATGAATACTCTTCGTATCATTTTCGAAGTTCCACTTGGGATGTAGAATATGAACATGGTTTATTAATCAAAAAGCCCTACTATTTATACACATATTATTGTTCATACATCAAATATTGATATTGGGTAATAGCCCATAAAAATTGCTTATGCTAAACTCAAGTAACAAAAAAAAGGAATAGAAAACCTGCTGGCAAATTTAGGTCACCGTTCGTATTGCATTTTAATTGGCGGTTTTAGCTGAGGCGGCTTTTCCGTGAATAACCTACAGCCCAGATGTTTTGTGAGACGTTGTGCATTTCATGTCTTTTCTTTACTTGCGGGAGTGTGTTTTGTCGAAGTGACGTATTTATTGTAAACGTACTGGACACTTGCTGTGTTGACTTTTCAACTGTAGGAGGTTCCTCTGGAAACTGCTCCACCAATATATCATCGAAACCAAAAAATTCGCTCTCAGAAAATGATTCATCTACCTCGTCGCTTGAAACATACTCCTCCGAATCACTTAGCTTCTCTGGAATAACGGCTAATTGTTCCTTCTTGTTCTTTCGGCGACCACCAATAATAACCTCAAAGTTGTCCTTTTCGCCTTTATTTGGGACATTATTTACAGGAATAATATTGGCTGGAACTTCACATGCTAACATTTTTTGTTGTAAAAACCAAACATCTCGACTAACCGCAATTCCTTTCGTTTCGATGTTAAGTAAACGATATGCCTTAGAATTTTGGTCATAGCATACGAATACCATGCATTCAGATTTGGTGTCACATTTCTTCCGTTTCTCTTTCGGAATATACACATAACACATTTCCCTAAACGTTTTGAAATGTTTGAAATCTGGTTTCACACCATTCCAATGTCAGAAGGTGTGTTTGAGACTGCTTTTGATGGTAACATGTTCTGCATATACGTGGCAGTTAAAATTGCCTCCGCCTAAAACTTCTATTTTAGACCTGCATCTATAGGGTTTTCCAATAAGAGGTGTTATTTTGGTATTCAAAGAAAAATGTCATTTTTTGAGATAAATGATAGGATGTTTATTTCATAATAAAGAGGAAGGTATGCCATTAGTAATGAAAAACAACATCAGCCAAATGGCCACCACGAGCACACATACAAGACCATATCCTTTTCATTAAATTTTCAATAACCAAATCGCAAAGTGGCTGCCCTATGTCCTCGACAGCCTCACGAATTTTATCCTTGAGGTCTTGAATCAACGCTGGGCTGTTGATGATCGGCCGGCTTGAGTTATTGTGTTAACTGAACTTTATAAGCCTTAAGACCCAAGTCTTTATGCAAAATACGGTGTAATAACGTTTGTGGAATGCCAAAATGCTAAAGAACGACGATGAATGGACAAACTTGGGTTTTCTTCAACACTTTGGGCTACAGCAGCAATATTCTCAGTTGTTCTTGAGCGACGTGCACGGGTTTTATTCTTCACATCACTAACTTGTCCCAACAGCTCGAATTTTTCCACCAATTTCAGTATTGCGGTCCGACAAGGTGCTTCACGACGACCAAAAAATGCTTTAGTTTTGCAAACTGTGACTGCAAGATTTTCACCATTTTTGTAGTGAAATTTTAATAATTTCAATGCGTTGTTGATCGTACCATTTTTGGTAATGGCGTAGTTTCTACTTGTCAAATAAAAGCTTCAAAAGTGACAGCTACTGAAATAGCGGGTCATTCACAATAACACCTCTCATTGGAAAACCTTTCAGCAACACCGTTTTGCTGTGGAGAATATGCAGCTGTAAACTGACTTTGAATTCCCTGCTGCAGTAAATAATTCTGGATTTGATGACTGGTATACTCCCCTACACGATCTGATCTGAACACCTTTGGCTATCGTCTGTACTTCGTCTTTACAGCTTCCACGTACTCCTTCATTTTCTCTGTGACTTCTGACTTTTGTCGCAATAAATATACAGTTGTATATCTAGTATATTCATCGATGAACGTAACGAAATAACGATTTCCACTGCGACTTGTGACCTCTATAGGACCGCATAAATCTGTATGTATTAAACCAAGAACAGCAACTGACTCACCTTATGAAGATTTTGGGAACGGCAAACGTGACGACTTTCCCTGCAAACACACCACGCAAATCTCCTTGATATTAAATTTATCAATTTGTATGCCTGTACCAAATTCCGAATCTATTGCTTCCTTATCCCTATGGCCTAGAATACGATGCCACTGATGCACACAGTTGTCCCTGTGATTAACTGCAGAAACTCGTTTAGGTTGTCTTACTTGATCGATCGCCTATGCCAAGTAAAGAACCATTCTTCCATATCTCGCACAGCCCCATATCAAAAACAAGCCTAAAACCCTTTTCTTCTAAACATGGCACAGAAAGCAAATTCCCCTTCAGCTCTGGCGCATATATGAGACATCCTTGTAACTTAAGAATTATCGGCGTTACCCTTTCCTTCGGAATGTAATTCACGGCCATCCCCAACATAAACTGTTTCCTTTATAGCAGGATCAAATTTCACAAAAGAGCCTTTACGTTTGTGATGTGAAATTTCGAGCTAGAATCCAAAGTCCAACCGCTCATATTACCAAAAGAAGTAAGGAAACTCACCTTCCATTTAGATTCGAAAACCACATTGGCATGTTCGTGCTGTTTCGTTTTGTTTTTCCAGTCTAAGTACTGCTTCCATTTTTTCTTCATATGTCCAGTCTCATGACAGAAATAACAATCCATATCCCTTTTTGCTTTTGGACGATTGTACATTCTAATGTGCATTGCTGTCTCGAGATTATCCGTATGTGAATCCAATCTTCGCTTATATTCTTTGAGGAGTTTCGATTACACCACGTCAAAACTGAAAACTCCTAACCGCGTCTCCAAAGCTGTAATGAGAGTATCATAACTCCTTGGTAAACTACTCAACAGTATCGCAACACTTCAGCCCTCTGAAATTGTTTCCCTTCCAATCGCAGCCAGACGATTTTTCATTTTGATTATGTGCATCTCCACATTACCCCCTTCTTCCACACGCAGACTACAAATTCTGCGCATTACCTGCACTTGATTGCCGAGGGTATTACTTCGTAATAATTCCTAAGTGCATGCCATGCCTCCTTCAAAGTTGTTGCTTTCCGAACATGTTGTAATTGACTGTCCTCCACCGATAGTGCAATTGTAGCCCGAGCCTCGTCATTCTTGGCCGTCCATGCTGATGTCACTGGGTCCGGTTTGACAACATCACCAGATACGTACCCCCATAATCCCTGTTTTATAAGCAGCATATCCATTTAATATCTTCATGTAAAATAATTGTCGCTGCTCAGCTTTTGTATGGAAAATCCTGACTCCGTCAGCTTGCTTGTGTGAACAATTCATTTCATGTATTTTCTCATATTGCTTTATTTGCTTTGTTTATGGCCTGGACCCATAACCTGCAGCAAAAGTCCTTCAGTTTATCAAAACAAATGCGAAGTAGTTTTATTAATTAATAGTTCAAAACACGAGAAACAATTACGTTGTTTAAGACATATAATTTATGTACAAAGGCAAAGAAAGTTGACGACGACAGTCAAACATGAACGTTGCGTTCAAACTTTAACGAGGACATGTTTCGTTAAATGTAGATGATCGCGTTCACAGCGCAAGTGCGTTTGAATATAATAACAATTATCACTATTTGTTTATGTACAAATACTTTTGTCATTACCTATTCTTACTTTCAATATTATTATGGTTGGTTACGTAAATACCAAGTTTGTGAAAATAAGAATAATGAATAAATAATAATAATAGTGGGTCTTAAACTCCTACCGGAATGCCACAACGGGACATACATATCAGGCGGGATGGCCTGATATGGTTACTATTAAAACGTGCAAAAGTAGATGAAAAAACTAGCGACGAAATACAAAACCTCGGAAGTGTTATATTGATAATATTTTTTGATTTGAATGTTTATTTATTGACCTTTTATGTTCTGTAATAGTTTGATTTGTAATATGCTATTTAAATTCAATTGAATACAATAACTTACCAATAGAAGTGCTGACAAAAAGTATCTAGAAATTAATGCATTTTCTTTATTGTGCATTATACTACTGAGTGTAACCTTTTCCATATCCTTCAGTTGACTAACGATCTCTTTTCCAATATCTAGAACGTCAAAATGATGTCGACATTTGGATTGGGCCAATATTGGTCGAAGATGGTCGTGCCATTCTTGTACCTAAATAAAGAATAACGTAAACACAAACTTAAATGTTAAAACAGTACTGTAATTCAAGCACATTTACCTTTAAGGTGATTGTTGAATTTAAATTTTCAGAGGGAAATGACTTTTTTTCTTTAGATTTTGAATCCGCTAATTCATTTTCGACCTCCCGATTACCTGCTAGCTCTGATTCTAAAAGCTCTTCAAAGCCTTTGGATTGTAATTTCATCTGCAAATACGATTTACTCTCCTGGAACTCGTAGTTCATTTCTCTATCTGGCATATTCTCCATCTGATACAAACTTATCCCCGAATCTCTGCTCAGCGTCCGGTTTTTGTCATTGAGGGTTTCTTCGGCAAATCCAAAAAAATCTGTGAAAATAAAAGAAATTCATTACAATTATATCTGCTAAAATCCATCCCAGTATTAATATGTAATGTGCACAATTTATTTAGCTAGCAGAGATCATTTAGCATGCACAAATTTGACGCAACTGCTGTGTGATAAGTGTATAGCTTTTATGCAGCCTTTATTAATACGGGAATCTAGTATTTAACCTGGTTCTCGATTATGCAGCACCGGTGGTGAAAGAGGTACTCCACTAACATCGTCACTAAGACGGACCCATGACTGAGGATGAGTTTGATGTTTAGTTTCAACAGAATTAGTCTTATGGCGCTGCAGATGAAAAGATTTGATTAAATTAGCATAATTTATAATTTTAGCAGTACAACTTTTTATTTATTATAATTTCATTTGTTTCCTTTATTAATTAAACTTCTACATAAAACATTTTACCTACCTTATAATTATAATTTACATAAAAAAATAAATAAATAATGTTTGAAAATTGGTTCAATTCATATTTCACTCTGCCTATAAAAAATTTAAAGGGCAAGTTGTACTTGTAAAATTTAAACAGCGTATAAAATTTTTTTTTACAAAAACAAATTGTAAAAGCTTCATTCATTATTTATTAAGTCATAATCAACACACGGACTTGAACACCCTGGGGTCAACAAGACAACGATGCGTACTACAAGTATGAATCCGAGAAGACTACAATTAATGTTAAATAGATTTAAGAAAACAAACAACCATGTGGATGAATCGGATGATGAAGATGCGGCGAATGATTTAAATAATTTAAGGTTAGGGCGTATTTATAGTGTATATAAGCATGGAAAACGATTATATGTGCATGTTATGGAAACGATATCAAAATGGAGTTAGATACTGGCGCATGTTCTACTATTATCAATCAAAACGATTTTTTAAAGCTAGGAATGAAATTTCGAAAAGAAAAGAAAAATGTGAAAGAGTTGCGTGTTATAACGGGGGAACGGGTAAAAGTTGCGGGTGTTGTCAGTGGGAATGTTAAATTACATGAAATTTTTGTAGAGAATTTAGATCTCACGGTTGTACATTCGGCAAGTTCGTTTGTGACACTTTTAGGACGTGATTGGTTAGAAGTGTTGATCCCAAATTGGAAATTATCGATTTTTGGGGAAAATGTCGGCCAATTACATTCGGTTGAAAACTTGAGAGAGATTGAATTGCAAACAAATGTTCCCGAATATTTTTGATAAGAAGTTAAGTACTCCCATGAGTAATTTTGAGGCGGACATTTTTATTAGAGAAGATAGTAAGCCAATTTTCTTTAAGCCCTATACGGTGCCATACGGTTTAAGATCCAAGGTCGAACAGGAATTAGACAATTTAGTTAAGTCGGGGATCATAAAGCCAGTGTCAAGCAAGCTTCGCTTATCGTAGCTGTTGCAAAATCGAATGGTAGCATGCGACTTTGCGTTGATTGTAAAGTTACAATTAATAGATGTATTGACAAACATCACTATCCGTTACCGAGAATGGATGACATTTTCGCTAAGTTAGGGAAATGCTCCTATTTTTTAGTACTTGACTTGACTGGGGCCTATCAGCAAGTACAAATATCTGAGGCGTCGAAATCACTTCTTACAATTAATACGCATAAAGCGTTGTATGAATTTCAAAGACTAACATTCGGTTTTAGCAGTGCACCGTCTATATTTCAGTCCATAATGGACAGAATTCTTGCAGGAATTTCGCACGTTCAGTGTTATTTAGACGATATCATTATCGGGGGTGAAAATTTTGAAGATTGCAAGAACAATTTGTTTTCGGTTTTAGAAAGATTAAGTACTTACAACGTCCGCATTAACGAAAACAAATGCAAGTTCTTCGAAAAAAGTGTCAAGTATCTAGGACACATTATTTGTAGTGAAGGGATTAAACCCAATCCAGAAAAGGTTAAAGCGATAGTCATATTTGAGACTTATTAATTTGTATAGTCAATTTATTCCAAATATGTCTACGAAGTTTAAAAATCTATATAAGCTATTAAAGAAAGAAAATAATTTTAATTGGACAGACGAATGTCAGAATGAATTTGATGATAGTAAGGGTTATTTATATAATAGCAACCTCCTAGTTCATTATGATGAACATTTGCCTATAGTTATTGCGTGTGATGCGAGCCCCTATGGAGTTGGGGCAGTTTTGTCGCATCTTGTTGATGGTGTCGAAAAACCGGTGCTGTTTGCGAGTACGACCTTGAGTAAAGCTCAACGGAACTACTCCCAGCTACACCGTGTTTGCTATTAAAAAATTTCATAAATATGTGTATGGTACACATTTCACGACAGTAAGCGACCATCAACCTTTGGGCAGCAGTAAGACTTCAAAGGTGGATTATTTTCATGGGAATGTATGATTATACGATTACGCATAGGAAAGAAAAACTATTGGCCAATGCAGATGCGTTATCAAGACTTCCGTTGACAGACGAGTCGATGGTTGAGGAAGGTATTATCGGAAGTATTGTGGAAAAAGACAATTTTCCGTAAAAATACACGAAAAAGGATAAAGTGCTAAAATTAGTGGTTGAGTGGATGGAAAGGGGTTGGAACGGCAATTGTGGTAGGATTCCTCGAAATTTTCTGGAAAAAAAAAATGAGTTGGAATATAAGGAGGGGTGTCTATTTTTTGGGAACAGGTTGATTATACTGGATTGCAACATAAGGTGCTTGAATTAGTTCATGAAGGTCATGTAGGCCTAGTTAGAATGAAGACACTTGCCAGATCATGTCCCTTTGGCATCGTGGAAGGCAACAAGTTTACTGGAGAGAATTTAGTTAGATTTTGCCTATTTACAGGGACAGACAGTTTTCCAGTCTATTTAAAAATTTTTGTGATGCTAATGGAATAAAACTTATGCATAGTCCACCATATCACCCACAATCAAACGGACTTTCTGAAAGAGCCGTGCAGACTTTTAAGAAAGGGTTAAAAAAAAATGTTTGAAGATGCTAATATTTCAAGAACTACCATGAAAGAGCACATTGAAATTTTTTTGTTTAAATATCGCAATACACCCTGTACTGTTCCTAATTGCTCTCCGTCGGCTGCAATTTTTTCATATAAAATGAGAACATTATTGGATTATCTTGTTGAAAAAAAAAAGGACATGCTAAGGTAGATAATTTTAAGGCGGAGCTACATAGGCAAATCGTATTTGATAAAAAAAAAAAACAAAAAAACAAAAATGTATTCATATAAATAGATATAAGTCAAATTTTTTGTAATACGTAGAGGGTGAACAGGTTTTATATTTGAATGATTCCAGTTCAGGTGCCAAATAGCTTCCTGCTACTATTATTAAGAAATTAAGCACATATGTTTTTAGTATTAAGTTAAATGAGACTTTTAGAACAGCTCATGTGAACCAACTAAAAAAGGGATATGGCAAAAGAGTTACTTTTGCTAATAAACCTATAGTTTTTTGTAATGAATAACGGATAAATAATAAAAACACCAAAAAGACACGAAAAATAATCGATTTGGATGAAAATTCGGATACCTTAAGATGATCGAAAAGGCTTAAAATGAAAGGAAAAAATAGGCAATTAAGTTAACTTATGAAAAACAAAAAAACTTTGTTAATTCAATATTAATTAATTGCCTTATTATAAATATTACTTTTTTAGGGGAAAGAAGGGTTGTATACTGAATTGTTAGGCAGACTGTTGTCCTAAAACAAAACACTGTACAACACATATAATTAACCGGTATACCCTCTTTTGTTGTTTAGTAATACTGTCTACCGTAGAGATAAGTTAGCTATTGTTAAGAGAGCATTGAAGCTCGTAGAAATAAACTTGAAGTCAACGCGGACGGTTGCGTTTCAATTTGGATAAACATAACAGTTTACATTATAATTAATTGGTATTTCCTTGAAGAGTTTATATATTTATTTAAGTATATTTGATCTTGTAAAATCGAAAATTTTTCTTTTAAATAATAAAAAGTTTGATTCATTATACCCTCCACAGGAAGGTATATTTACTTTACCATTACATTTGTAACGCCAAGAAGGAATCACCGGAGACATCATAAAGTATATATATTCTGAATCAGGATCACATTCTGAATCGAATTAGCCATGTCCGTCTGTCTGTCTGCCTGTTGAAAGCACGATAGCGCCCAAAGAAATTGACATAGGCGAATGAAATTTGGCGAGAGGACTTCTTTTATCGTCGTCAGGTTGGTATTGAAAATGGGCTATGTCGGTTGAAACGCGATAGCGTTCAAAGGAATCAACATAGGAGAATGAAATTTGGTGAAAGGACTTCTCTTTACTGTCGTTAGGTTGGCATTAATAATAGGATATGTCGGTCAAGTAGTTCTGGTACCTCCCATATAAAACCAGTTGTGCATGACTTGTATGCAGTGGAGGGTATCAAAGCATCGGCCAGACCGATGATAACACTTTTACTTGTTTTTAACTTCTGTTGGCAGACTGTTAAATCTCTAAAACACTGAAATCCAGTGTATCGTTTGCTGTCTTCTTATGGTTCTTGTTCTACGCATTCTAAGATCTCCGACACTTCTTTGGTTGAAGGCTGTAATTTCCCTCGTGACATTTTCACGGAGATAAATTGGACACGTACCGTTCTTAATCTTATAGATAAAAACCATAGTTGTTGATTGACAGTTAACTAATTTAGGGAGTTTATCATGTTTGTGGACATACAAACAAAACACATCCACAATATTCAAAATGAGTTTTTATAATCACACTATCCATTTTGAAGGCGCAGTTTAGTGATACACATTGTCTTATTCTTCTTAGTACACCTATTTCGTTTAGATATTTTCTTACATAGATAATCAATATGGTCACATAGCGTAAGCTTATTGTCGGGGATGATGTCGATATATTTGACTTTTTGCACAATTTCAATTTGCACATTATCGACAATGACGATACACTTAGTCTTATCAGAATTTAGTATAAGCTGATTCATTTGCAACTATTCGCTTATAGCTCTTAAATCAGAATTTATATGTTCTATATATGTAATTAGTCACTTCCACAGATATACAAAAGACCGACGTCCGCAAAAAGCACTAACTTTGAATGTTACACAACTGTTACCATATCGTTTACATATAACAGGAAATAATAACACCAAGAATTGTTCCTTGTGGCAGACCTATTTTAACAGTGACGACACTTTATCATTAACCCTGGTTTTTTGTGTTCGGCCAGTGATAAACGATCTGAACCAGTTTTGTTCCGTGGATTTTATACCCATCTTCGATAGTTTACTAATCAGTATTTCATGATTAACCGTTTCGAAAGCACGCCTTAGATCTAGGAGTACAACTACAGACATATTTTTATCTACATTTTTTTCCAGTCACTAAACACATAATTAACACACGTTTCACAAAAATGTTTTTCTCTAAAACGTGATTTGTATACATACTGTTAGTATATTTTGGTTTAAAAGATGTTCATTTAATTGCATTTGAACTATTTGTTTCAATAATATTTTCGTAGGATGATGCCGACATCATGTTTATTGGGCGGTATTCGTGGCATGATTTTGCCTCAGTAATTTTCTGAATTGGTACTACTAACGATTCCTTCCACGATTCTGGAAAGACTCCAACACTAAACGACGAATTGATAATATGGACAAGGACATGACCAATAACATCCACGGCATCACTAATCATACTAGTGTTTTTAAAGTTAAAGTCATTATTTATGTTTATCAACTTAATTGCATTTATTATGTCATGGACATCTATTGCACGGAACTTAATGTCTATATTGCACTGTTCAATTAAATTTTCGTATTCTATATATATCACAGATAAGCTCAGGTTAACTACACTTTGTATGAAAAAGTGATTAAATTTTGCACACAATAATATCATTTATATTGATCCCGTTTTCAAATTGCACTTCTATTATATTGTCTTTGCTACTTTTTTAACTGCTTCCACATGACTTTTTGGGTGTAAACATTCAATTTTCGTGGAGATTTAGGAAGACTTTATTGATTTTAATTTAATTTTTTAATGATTTCTACAATTATTGTTAATTTACAAAAGAATAGTGATGGTTTTCCGACTTCTTTCACCTTTGATGATCAGTCTATAGATGATCCCCGTATTATCTGCAATAGCTTTGGGACATTTTTTCAATCGGTGTATTCAAATCCCTGTTCAGTTATAGATGAACACTTTTTTCTTATTTAAGTGCACCACATTCCTCTATTTTCAGTCATATTGATCCACTGTTACTTATCTTCTCCTTTTTACAAATTTTGTTATTAGTGAGATATTTAAGGGTAATCAGGTCGATGCCACTTACACTGATTTCAGTAAAGCGTTGACCGAGTCCACCACAAGCTTCTTCTTTACAAACTTGAACATTCCCTACAGTGTTTCTTAGATGGCTATCATCCTATTCAAGAAACACATCCCAATTTGTTAAGTTTCGAGGACACTTATCGAAAGAAATCTTGGTAAAATTCGGTGTCCTTCAAGGTAGTCACATCATCATTTATTACATCATTTATTTTATTCGTTATTAATGTTGTAAAATTTGTTCCACATTGCAATATCCTTATGTTTGCCTATGATTTTAAAATTTACGCTTCATGCATTGATTTGAATAGTTTTAATAGATTGCATGTACATCTCCAAAACGTATTTTTGTGGTGTACAAAAAACTACTTGTCACTTAATGTTAGTAAATGTTCGGTCATAACTTTTTCCCGTCGTAACTCGCCTTTCATTCACGCTTATTCCTTCGACAGTAATGTTATTCCGCGTGTAACTTTGATAAAAGATTTAGGGGTTATGTTTGATAGTACACTATCCTACATTTACCACTATGAATACATCACACATAAAGCCAATAGAGCATGGGGAATGTTTAAACGTTATGCTAGGGTGTTCACGGAACCCTATGCGCTTAAAATTTTATATTTGACGTTTGTTCGATCGCTGTTGGAATTTGGTATCTATACTACAAGACTCATGTTGTAAGAGTCGAAGCTTTTCAAAAAAGATTTCTTAGGTTTGCCCCCAGACATCTTCCTTGGTCTGATATTAATAACTTACCCCCTTATTTAGCCCGAGTACAAATTATTGGACTCGAGACCCTTGAGGTTAGGAGAAAGGTGTCAAGAGTTGTTTTTCTTCACAGAATACTTATTGGGGAGATTCACTGTCCTGATATTTTAAGTATTTTAGGTCTTAATGTTCCATCACTTAATTTGCGTCATAACAGATTCTTTTATATTCCTTGTTCTCGTACTAATTACTGTAGATCCTCCTCTTTAAATAGTTTAATGTTATTGTATAATGATTGTGCGTCTTTAATTTACATTAATATGACAATATCATTAATAAAATCCACCTTGTTACATTTTTCCAGTTGTAATTGTATTGCTCAAATTTTAATTAGTACTTGCATTTTGTTTCTGTTTTTTTTTTTTACATAATTTTCCCTCAATTTTAGTCTTTTTTTTTCATTTGTACTATGCTATTCATGATACAAATACTAGTAGTAATTGAATCATGTATGCTACTTATTTTAAATTCAAATTTTTCATGTCTAAAAAAGGCCGAGTACCTTATTGACAAACAAATAAATAAATAAATTAAGTTCTACTGCAAAATTTCTACTTAGGGCATTAATATTATATATTTGATTAGTTCTAAAACTTGTAAATATTGAAGTCCACCTAAATTTCGAGAGAAAAAGTGATTCAACATATTTGCAATACTTGATTTGATCTTTACTTTTTTTATTTCATTTTCACATTTTACTAAAACTTCAATTGTCTCATGGTCACTCACATTTAAATACTGGACAACACTTGCGCTTACCGATTGTACATTGTTTGTCAATATAATATAGTCAATTTGGGTTTTAGGGTTCGGTGTTATTCTTGTAGGTTCAGACATAACAGATCGGGAGCATCCGAGCAAGTCGGCATTAACACCAGTACTTCAACGAAACAATCATGATCACTGGATAAATCCACCTTGTCCCCGAACAACCAGGAAAGTACGCTCGATAATAGTATCATCAATTACGCTAGCAGCAGCAGTGATCGCCACCAACAACACAAAGCGAACAATAATTTCCAAGGCCAACATTTTCGCTGGCCAACAGACACAACATCTGTTACATCGTGAATCGTTGTACATAAACAGCGACCAGTGCCAAATTTCTCTAACTTATTTGTTGTTCTACATTAAAAGTTTCACTCACTCAAATGCATATAAAACCATTTATGAATAGAATACGTCATCTTCTGCAACATCCACGGACTGAGACTATCGTACAGAATCAATTAAAAGCCTTATGTAATTCTACGATAAGTGATCTTGTTTTCCACAGCATTTTGTAAATTTTATGTGCATCATGAGCGATTATTAATTAATTTTATATAACCTGAGAAAGGATAGAATTTTGATTATTGTTTCTGCCTTTTGAATCTTCGAAATATTATTAAAGATTTGATTATAGATTTCCTTATTTCGCTCTGAAAGGTTGTGGTCTGAGTATTTACTTGTCGAAGATTTGAATAAAGTCACGATTAGCTGTATGTTTTTCATGCACATATTCATTCGTTTTTGCATATATGAATATTCTCCATTTGCGAAAATTGTAACTTGTAGATTAGTGTAGATTTAAGGTAGTTTGTAATTCGATTTTTCTTTCTTAATTGTTAGACTAAGAATTTCAATACTTTAATTTTCGCTTTTTTTTGAAACAAACATTTATATTCTAATGCATACATTTTTAAAGATTATATTTAGAATAATTTAACTTCGAATAAACTTTTTGATTTTCCTGTTAGGGAAGAATTATATTTCATACGTTTTATTTTGAGATGGAACATTGTTCGGTTTTGATTTATAATTTTTCTCCTGATATGAGCCTTGCAGTTACAATTTCAATTTTCTGAGGATCATGGTAGATTTATTTTATAGTTGGATGTGAGCTGAACGATAATATGCGATTATTTTCGTAATATCGACTTTTTGATTAGATCCTTATGATTTTGCGTGTTTGGAATTTTCCAGCTTCTGATCGCATCTCTTAAGGAAACTTCATGGCATCAAAATATGTAACACCTGTTAAGCGCTGAAGTAGCAAGAAAGTGCATTTAAATGATTTTTATGGATGCCTCTAAGCAAATAATTTGTCCTTCCAGTGCGCCTCCAAGAGATTTTTTGTAGCCTCCCCACATGATTAGGTGCGCAGGAAAAAAGAGAGCAAAATGGCCGCAAAAGCAGTGCTTTTTCTCCTCACACGAGCATTCAAAGTGGACTAAAGGCAGCACGAATGCTCATTTTTATGCAAAATAACAATATCGACACAAAACTTATTTTATTTGATAGAGGAATTCAAAATAGTGAGTCTCGCAATTTCGTCCGCCTGTCCGGCTCTTGAGGTCTACAGCCTAAACGGCTGGACGGATTTGTTTCAAACTTCTGATTTGGAGTTTATGCGCTTACAGTTCGGACACTTTTTTTTTTCGCGTTATCCCCATTATTAACGGTACCATATTACGGTTTTAAACAAGTTTGATTTTATAGAAAACGGCTCCAAAGATTTTAGTCAAAATTGATATTTGAGATTAATTAGGTGAGGTTGCTACATTTTCAGTTTTTCGCTAAAAATTGAATAACGGTACTTTTTAAAATCCGCCTTATCTTAAGAACGGCCCATAACAAAATTTTAACAAAATATGTATTCCTAATGTAATATGCCATTTCTACTCCCTAAATTTAAAACAGACCTTGCCAATTGGAGATAATTTAATAATAAATCTACTGAGTACCTGTCTGATAAAGCTGCATCCACATGCAATAACAAAGAAGCTGCGCTTTTAAAAAAGCTATTAGAACTGCAGCAAATATCTCCATCCCCCAGACCGCACCAATAAAGCTCAAACAGGCAGTTCCTTGGTGGAACCCCGAACTTTCATCGCTAAGGAAAGAAAAAACGACTGCTCTGAAGAAATTCCAAAATAGTCCCTCGAAGTTTCGCAGATTGCTTAAAGACTTCAAGGCATAATGATACTATGAACTTACCTCAACCATAAACCGCAACTCCCCTCCCGCTAAAAAATGCACAACATTCGCCGCCTGACTGGAGATTCTACCACACTCACCATAAAAAGCATGAAATCCACTAATGGTATTATTACAAACCCACCAGAAATATCCGATTTCATAGCACAGTCCTCGTCTACTATTTCGGAAAATACTAACTTTTCCAACAAATTCATTTATGAAAAAGCCAAAATACTAAACAGCACACCCCCGAATGCAACTAACCCTACCGCTCGACGCATCGAACAACCAATCACTTTATCTGAATTCGAAGCTTCACTAAATTCAGTGAAGGGCAAAACACCAAGTAGGGATAGAATATCCTACCCTATGCTGAAAAATCTTTCCCAAGAAACTAATGTAAGCGGAATTATTATGCCTCGTAAGTTCTGGTAGAACATATCCAGTATTAAGTAGTTGGTAGCACTATAGCACTGTCATTTGGCAGCTCGGGTAAATGAGTAGTGTGTTCGAGATTGTTTATATCAATATCGGCGCACGGCCACGTAAGAGGTATGCCCGAGTTCGCTCGTTAAGTAAGTTAGGTATTATTAATATTAACAGTTTTTAGTTCAGAAGTGGGATTACCACGATTTGTGTTGCGTCTTGTATGTGTTATTTTAGTAAGTTCAGTTTGAAATATGAAAAGTGTGTCCAATAAGATTGACGTTAGTAGTATTGATGAAATAAAAATTTCAAGTAGCTCTTATTGCGTCGTTTATCTTTCTGCTTTATATCACGCTACGATTGTCTCTTTCCTAATACCATACCTTTGTCGAACGTGGTTCACAAGTATATGATAGCCAATAGGTTGAATTCCGTCGGTACAAAAGAAATAGATATATAGATAAACATCGAAAATGTCCTGTAAATTTTCTGTATAACCGTTGGTCTTGATACGTCGTGCGAATTGAGAGGGAGAGAGAAACATCTTTTTAGTAAATATGTGGTCTCTTTTTAGAAATGGGTAGTGTTATACTTACAAAACTCGGCGAAGCCATTAAAATATATAGCTAGAACGCCAAACATTTCAAAAAATTAAAAAATTAGGAAATAAATAAATGCAAAAAAACGACCCTCCGCCGAAGACGAGATACAACAATTAAGAAAAGACATTGATGAGGTCTGAAAACTTAAATCTCGGACGAATGGTCGCCATTAATCGACGCTCTCAAAGCACCAAAACCGACAATTTTTCCGCTTCAGCAGCTTAAGCCCATTCACCTATAAGACTAGGACACGAAGAGATAAAAAATATTATTCCTCCATTCAACCCAGCATCAACTTCTGGTTTAAACGCCTCGCAGTGGGTTGAAACCATCGAAAACATTCGCCAACTCTACAACTGGGATCATCGCACCACTTTTCTATACGCATCCCTACGACTTGAGGAAGGAGCACGCAAGTGGGTTTTTTTTTTTTTTTTTTTTTTTTTTTTATGTTTCAACACACTAACATTTTTTTTTAATTAACAGGAAACATGTAACTACGTAATTAATACTTTTTACAGAATTCTTTCATTGCCTATTGTTTTCGGTAATTCTTATGCATCTCGGGTTCAATAGAATACACATATTGGAGAATCTCGTTGATGACTGGTTCCTTGCGCGATTGAATTGCGCGATTCATTTCATCAAGTTTGACTCGAGTATCACCATCGATTTTAGCAGCAACTCCTTCCCTTGAACCCATATGCTTAGCTTCGAATTCCTTGAATTGCCTTTCCCGTTCCTGACGGTATTTCTCGATTTCTTCGGTTGCTTCATCCTTGGCTTGCTTCAACCTCCTTGCTTTGCGTTTTCTGGCTTCAGAGACTTTCTCTGCAGCTTTCTTTTCAGCGGCAAGCAATTGTTGGATTCCTTGAGTTTGGCTAGTCATTTTTAAGGTTTTTTATGGATTTACAATCCTTATTATTAAACCGTTAAAGCGAGAGGATCGAGAATTTACTCGGAGTAGATAAAATGAAAAACTGCCAAACAAGGTAATTTAAATGGGTGGGTTGAGCTTAAATCAAAAATAGTTACAGATTTTCCCAGTTCTATTAACGAAACAGAGATTATTTCTCAATTAATGACTCGACGGAAGGAGCCTAACGAAAGTTATGAAAATTATGCCTACGACGTAGAAGCCCTTGCAGAAAAAGCGCATCTACGACACGACACAGACTTAAAATATATAATCTCAGGGTTAAGAGATCGGGAATTAAGAAATTATTTAACCTTGGCTAACTGCATCAACACCGTCGATTTGCTTTCAAAAATCCAAGCATATAACATTATCGAAGTCGAACAGCAGGTTCGAGACAATTTCGATCGCCAACAAAATAAATTGTCGTCCCCAGCTTCGAAACCCTTGTCCTCCCTTCTCAAGCAAACCGTTCCTGCAGATATTTCAAAAGCGATGTCCAGTGAATTAACGTAGTAGATTTATTGATTTTTATTCAAGAGATGTGACTTAATAACTTGCAATTGATCGTAATAGATTCTTAAGTTTTATTAATGAAAAAAAAAAAAAATGGAATAGTAAATATGAGTTGCTTCTTTAATTTCAATAGCGGTTTTCAGTTTCAGATGGTAATTAACGTGAGTTGTGCAATAAGTAAATTAGCGCAACATAAAAGGGATTTTACCTTGAACAAAATGTAAGTTGATTTCCAGCTGTGATGTTAGGTTTAACGGGAACTGTTGTGGTGGGTATGGTGAACATGCAAACAAAATAAAAGCTGAGAATTCCCTCAGTATGAGGATGAAGGGATTCCTTCTGGAAGGAAGATGTAGAGATTCCTTCCATGGTGAAGATGACATTAGGTGGGAAAAGTGAGAATTCCCTCAGTATGAGGATGAAAGGATTCCTTCTGCAAGGAAGATGATATGATTCCTTCCATGGTGAAGATGACATTAGGTAGGAAAGGTGAGAATTCCCTCAGTATGAGGATGAAGGGATTCCTTCTGCAAGGAAGATGATATGATTCCGTCCATGGTGAAGATGACATTAGGTATGAAAGGTGAGAATTCCCTCAGTATGAGGATGAAAGGATTCCTTCTGCAAGGAAGATGATATGATTCCTTCCATGGTGTAGATGGCATTAGGTAGGAAAGGTGAGAATTCCCTCAGCATGAGGATGAAAGGATTCCTTCTGGAAAGAAGGTGATTAACTATAAAAATGGACATAGCACAATTTGAGAAATCCTACACTGAGGACAGTGTAATGTCGGATGGCCGAATGTAAGCGGAATTATTATGCCTCGTAAGTTCTGGTAGAACATATCCAGTATTAAGTAGTTGGTAGCACTATAGCACTGTCATTTGGCAGCTCGGGTATATGAGTAGTGTGTTCGAGATTGTTTATATCAATATCGGCGCGCGGCCACGTAAGACGTATGCCCGAGTTCGCTCGTTAAGTAAATTAGGTATTATTAATATTAACGGTTTTTACTAAGCAACGTATCTTTAACCTCTACAACAATATTCTGAATAGCGCGATTATTCCTCAAACCTGGAAAACAGCTACAATAATCCCTATCCCTAAACCAAACAAAGACAAAACTTCAATAGAAGGATACCGCCTACTATGGTACGCGGAAACAATCAAGCTTATCAGCCCAAATCAGGTAGCATTTAAACCCAACAGAGGTTGCGTCGATGCAATACTCAATTGACTTTTTCACTTCGAGAGCACTTTCAGCTAAAAACCACGTCTCAATCCTTACACTTGACTTCGAAAAAGCTTTCGATAGGATAGGGCTCCATGTAGTCCTTCAAAAACTAATAAAATGAGGTGTAGGAAAAAAGATATATAGCTACCTTAAAGCTTTCCTTACTAACAGAAAATTTTGCATAAAAACTAATAACACTTACTCTAGAAACTATCCATTGCATAACGGAATTCCGCAGGGATCACCTCTTTCGGTTGTCTTATTTATTATTGCTTTCGATTACATAAATACAATTTTATCGAAGCACAAACTACTTGACCACTGCATTTATGCTGACGACATCTATATTTTATGTAAAACAAATGATGTAAACAGAAGCAAGCTCGCGTTTGTACTCCCCATCGAAGACAAATTAAATTGGTCAAAAAAATCAGGTGCCAAACTGTCAGTGCAAAAATGCAAACTACTTCACATTTGTCGAAAACAGAATTGCCCACCACTTAACATTAATGTAAATAATGTATTAATAAAAAATGTCAACAATTTAAAAATTTTAGGATTAGTCTTTAATAATAAGTACTCTTGGAAACAACACTGTCTAGAACTTAAGAAATCCCTAGCTGCAAGAAGCGTGTTAAAAAGCAACGTCCACGTCAACACACTCACAACGATCACCAAAATGTTAGTTTTAAGTAAAATCGACTATGGATTATATATATATGGGCTTTGTCCAGTATCTATATTAAAAATAATAAAACCCATATACTACCAAGCAGCGAGAAGAAGCATAAACGCTTCTCCTACCACCCCCATCAAAAATATTTTAGCAGAAGCAGGACTACTAAGCATTGAGGAACGAACAGATTCCGCCACTTTAAAAATAGCCGTGAAACTTGTATTCTCAAAAAACTCAATAATTGATCCCGACGTAAAAAGAGCAATGTATCAACAAAATTGTAAGAGGATTCCATCAGCCATCGCTATTTCCCTCGATAAAGCAACTGTGCTAGAATTACCAGTCAAGCAAAAAATACCGCTCCTCCACGCTACCCGCCATGGCTAATCAACCCTAAGTCCATGATACTTACTCTAGTCAATTATAAAAAGACAAATAACAGCAATGCGACCTTCCTCGAAATGAAAACGCTGATGCTGCTGCTATCTCGGCCAAAAATGCTCCGGTATATAGTTTCAACGTCTACACTAAACGAGACTTAATAAAATTTATTCAAAAACCCGTATCAAAACCGATTGGAGCCTATACCACCATCACTACAAGAAAACCCGGAGAAACTCAATCCCGTCTACCATTTCTAAACAAAAAATAATTAACTTCATACGACTACGACTTGGTCACACCTCAACCTCTCCCCAATACCTTCTTACCAAGAACAGCCCTCCAACTTGCGAAACCTGCAAAACCACACTGGATATAACACATATTCTAGAAAATTGCTCCGTTTTTAAACCTATCATCAATAATCTTTTTAAAAATAAATCTATATATAAAATACTTAGTAACCCCAGTGCCACAAATATAGAAAAACATTTCTAACTTTCTTACAAAAACTAATATTGTAATTTAATCAAACAAATTATAGAATAGAGCCAAAAGTCACTGCAGCTAGGCTCGTTAAAATAAGTACTAACAAGTAATTTAAATTACATATTAATAATAATAATAATATGATAGCAAACTCAGTTTTTTCTCTAAATCATTGTACAACACACTTATCTTAAAAAAAGGTGTTTGTTTTTTTTTAATTTGGTTTGTAATAGTTTACATGAAAATTTCTTTAACGATTTCAACCAAAATTATTGTTTGAGCTTATGTGAGTGTGGTGAATATGGCTGTATACGCAGTTTTTAAGCAAAAGATCGAATAACTGTACTTTTGAAAATCGGCTTTATCTTAAAAATGGTCCCAACTTGATAGCAAACAACTACGATAAACTGCATTTTAGCAATTATCGTCCACTAGTGCTCTTACACCGCAAAATAACCAGCAACCACCTATAACTTACACGATTTAAAACACTTCATTCTGTCAAACACTTCTTCACTCCGACTGTCATACACTTTAATCGGCCTGTTTATATGAATATTCAAAAAGCAAACTCAGAATTTATGTTATCGGTGTAAAGATTTCGATGTATCATGAACCTTACTTACGGCCATATTATTCACTCCGGGTGTAACTCAGGTTTAAGTTAATTTTACACCCGATCATTAATCCACATTATTCACTGAAAAACATGCATTAAACCCGCTGGATTAAAAATGGATTTAATTGCGGATTTAAAACATTTTAAACCGTTTTTAATCCGTTTTAAACCCACGCAATGTCAAATTTCACAAATAATGACATTTTTTTTGTTGTTTGTCACTAGAAAATTGATTTCATCTGTAGTGTACCGATTTTTGTCTTTAGTGCATTAGTCGAATCGCAGCAGCTTCTTTTTACGTTTTACGAATAAAATTCATTTTTTTTTGTGGCTTCTTGCTACTTTTTATTTTCTATTTCTCGCAACCTTAGATTGAAAAAATGCCAATATTATGAAATTGAGTTTTAACCCGAGTTAAAGTACTTAAACTGTTCTCCGGAGTGCGTTTAATCCAAAATGCTGTCATGTTTAAAAAACTGGGTTTATGGTGTAAGAGCCTATGGACAGAACTTGCTTTTCACTATATGAAATAAATATGTTTCAGCCAAAAAGTTATTAATTATATTCTTATGCTTTCTCTACTGTTTGTTGATCTAGACTCTAAAACCGCTTGAGTTTTTTATCTACATATCTAATAAAATAAAGTTTCGTGCGACCCAGTCGTGCACTTTATTTATTCTATGTATAGTACAAATCAGCAGTGATACTCGACCTTACTGTACGGCATATTAAAAAACTCTCTCTTGAACTCAATGTAATCGCTCAATTAATTTCATATAAAAGAAAAGAAAACAAATTTATCGGTCTAGAAATTGTTTACATATATGTTTTCATAGTCTCATACAAAATGTTCGTAAATTGTAAACCAGTATCTGCTCTGAAGCGGGGGATTCGTACCCCATTTTTGTTTAAATTAAAATAATTTACGCACAATTTATTTAAAAAAATATTGTTTCAGGCAAATTGCCTGTTCTTTATTGACTGCAAAACTAAGACTAAAGCACAATGATTTTCTTATGGGTATTTATTATACCCTCCACAGGAAGGTAACGCCAAGAAGGAGTTACCGGAGACCTCATAAAGTAAATATATTCTGAATCAGGATCACATTCTGAATCGATTTAGACATGTCCGTCTGTCTGTCTGTCCGTCTGTCTGTTGAAAGCACGTTAGCGCCCAAAGGAATTGACATAGGCGAATGAAATTTGGTGAAAGAACTTATTTTTATCGTCATCAAGTTGGTATTGAAAATGGGCTATGTCGGTCAAGTAGTTCGGGTACCTCCCATACAAAATCTCTGTCGGTTGAAAATAGCAATGACATTTTATTCAGAGCCAACACTGGACTAGTAAACCGTCATAACCGGATGACATTGAAGCTATCTAAATAAAATGTCAACACGCTAGATGAAGAGCTTCTAAGCTTCGTCGTCAGTGAGGCGATAATTGAAGCCAGTAATGCAGGAAAATTCGTAACCCAGGTATGACAACTGGTAGTCAACGCGTGTAATACATCAATGTCCAGGTTGGGAACAGGAAAGCACCGACCTCCAGTATATTGGTGGACCCCTGAGATCGCGGAACTTAGATCGTTGTGTCACCGAACGCGAAGAATCTCCAAGCGTTCCCGGATACGACATGTTGATTACCATCAAATTCAACTTGATGTAACTATGAAAGCAATGGCTCCATCAATAACTTGACGAAGGATTTTAATAAGTTCAATCCTGTGATTGATTTCACCATTACAAAATTAAATTTAAAACAAATATTAAAAGAAATATAACATTATCTTAAAATAACTACTTTTTTTTAATAATATTAATAATTGATTAACTGTGGCTTAAATGTTTAGTAGTTAAATAAATAAATAAATATAAATAAATTAGCTGCCAGATCGTGGTATTATTACATAAGGGGATTTATATTAGGGAAAATGCCTGGTTATTCACGTCATACCTGTTTATAAATGCTATTTGCAATCAAGATGAGGCAGTAAATTACCCGGTGGAGTTTATGAATAGCATTGTAGCCCATGGCATTTTTGCTCATAAAATTAAAAAAAAAGTAGGAGTTCCCATTATTTTGGAAGCAGAGAGTGATTTCATCGCAAAAAAACGTTATAGAGGCGTTAATTTTAACTGGGTGTGGTAAAGAAGATACGGTAGAATACAAATAATTCCCAGCAATTATCCATTTCAGTTTAAACGGATTCAATTTCCTATTAATGTTTGTTCTGCAATGACAATCAATAAGTCACAGGGTCAAACTTTAAGAAAAGTGGGAGTTGAATTTAGCAAGATTTTCTTCAGGCACGGGCTGTTATAGATATGTAGCGCGCCAGGGTATATAAGTAATGCAGCAAATATCACTATCAAAACCGCTGATATAGTATACAAAGAAGCGTAACATTAGTAAAATAGTGAATTAAATATTATAAAATGATTTTCTTTCATCTTCATTGTCCAAAGAATATTAAATTATTGCCGATAGTCCAACGACCAGGTGCAATGCCATGAATATGAAGGCAGAGCGGACTCAGTCTTCAGGAGGTTTTTTTAATACGGATTCAAGTCCCTCACTATTGCAGAAGGCTCCCTCGCGTTATACCACTGCAATGTCTTTCGATGATTTTTCCTTCGAGCGATTATCAACAAAAAAATTGTGTCCTTTACAAGACTGCTGTATAAAATTTTGTTTTCCATCAATTGTTCTGAAACCACATTTTGCACGGGCGAAGCCGGGGGGGTACAGCTAGTCATCAATAAATGTAACAAAATAAAGACTTTTGTTTATTGATTCGATATTCATAGGACCACACCGATCAGTGTGTAAAATCTCTAAAATTCCCTTTGCAGACTTTTCTGTCTTCGTAGAGAATGGAAGCCTTGATTGTTTTCCTTTAATGCAAGCAACGCAATACATTTTTATATTCTCGAACTTTGGCAACCCGTGCGCAGTAAAGAGAGCACTATAGAATTCAAAAGTTGACCAATGTATTTAATGTAATTATAAATCTACTTAGCGAAAGGCATATCAACGCGAAAATAGGTTACACTGAACTTAGAGTAATTGTTGCAAGAGGCACTCTGCAAGCAGGGGTCATCTCCCCTTTACTCTGGGTACTTGTCATTAATGAGATCCTAATGAAATTTAAGAACATGGAGGTCACGGTAACTGCATACGCAGATGATGTAGTCTTGCTTGCAAAAGGTAAATTCTTACAAACCATAAGCGACGTGTTAGAAAACTCACTAAGAACACTCAGTATTTGGGCAAAGCAATGCGGTCTCGGGGTCAACCCTGAAAAAACCGAGCTTGTCCTTTTTACAAACAAAAGAATACTACCTCAATTCAAGCCACCAACTCTTGAGGGAATACCTCTAAAGGTGTCGGACAGGGCGAAATACCTAGGTATGATCCTCGACAGGAAACTTAATTAGAAGCCGAATGTCAATGAAAGAGTAAAGAAAGCAGCTAATGCTTTCTACGCATGTAACCGCATCTTTGGCAGGAGGTGGGGACCAAACCACAAAATAATCTTGTGGATGTACACGGCAATCGTGCGGCCAATACTCACATATGGCAGTGTAGTGTGGTGGCAAGCCGCGGGCAAGGCGACCAATCTCAAGGCAATGACAAAAGTACAAAGACTAGCATGTATAGGGACAACCAGCGCGATGAAATCTACACCCACTGCTGGATTGCAATTCTCAATCTGACTCCACTATACCTATACATGGAAAAATGTGCTACCAAAAGTGCATTAAGGATTAGCCAAACTAATACCTGGAATCCATGCAATTTTGGCCACGCACAAATTCTTGAGAAATACGTTGGGAACGTTGTCACTTCTGGCTATATGTGTCCCCATCTGAACTTTGATAGACCATTCACCTACTCTTTTCTGAGTAAAGATGAATGGAACACAAATGAACCCACAAAGCGGAAATCGGTATCCATCTACACAGATGGATCAAAGATGGACTGTGGAACCGGTGCCGGCACATCAGACTTCCTGATAACAGGAGTGTCTTCCAAGCAGAGGTTCTGGCAATCGCGGAAGCGGCCCGAATGGTGTCATTGTTGGCAATACCAAGTAATGATATTACCATTTTCATTGATAGCCAGGCGGTTATAAAAGCAATTTCTGCTATTGAAATAAAATCGAAGCTGCTACACCGTTGTTGCGAAGAGGTCGATGTTCTTTGCTCGCAGCACACTACGATTCTCTGCTGGGTCCCTGGACACAGTGTCAAAGCCGGCAATGAGCTAGCTGACGAACTGGCGAGAAAGGAGTCTACAATGGATCATGACAGATCATTTCAGTCGATCAAGCCTCCACTCTGTAATCTCAGAGAACGACTGGAGAACAAAATTCGTATGAAAACCAACAACATGTGGGAAAAAATAACTACCTGTGAAATATTTCGGAAGCTTTGGCCAGTATACGACAGAAGCCGAACTATCAAACTTTTACAGTTTGACAGATCATCGCTGTCTAAACTGGAAGGGGCTCTAACTGGTCTTAACTTCCTAAGAAACCACATGATGAAACTAAATCTCAAGGATGATGATATATCCAGAGACTGTGGAGACGAAGAGGTCCATGAGGATACACCTCACTTTCTGTCATTGCCCGAGCCTCTGTCACGTGAGAAATAAAACACTCGGAAACTATTACTTCCATGACTTACGAGATCTTTCACATGTCACACTTTCTCATCTTTACAGGTTTTTAAGGATATCAGGATGGCATAAGCTAACCATTTACAAACCAATGGTTAACCCCCAAAGGGCATCACAATGGGTCCACAAGGACCAAAGTGTGGTATAGTAGGGTTTAACCTGCTCTACCAACCCGTAAACCTAACCTAAACCTTGGCAACCCTTTCACTATTGAGTAATCTTTAAATTTACGAAGTGATGTACAGTTCAAATGACCATATCTCTTATGCCAGCAGTCAAAGATATTAATTTTCTGCTCCACTTTGTTACATCGATTTTGTTCCGATGATAGTACAACTGCTTCTACCAATAATCTATCATCTCGAAAAATGTGTCTTCTTGTATCAATACTCTGCATCCATTGTCAGGTTGGAACATGAAAGGTTGGAGTATGAAAAAAAAACATATTGTTCTCTGTTCTCCGTTTACTAATATTTCCAGCCTAACCGTTCCTATGCCCTCAACAATTGCTGATTTTTTAATTTGCTGTATAGTCGCTGTCTAAATTGATGAAGAGTTTTTTATCGCAGCGCATGTGCGACGTGGCTTCACTATCTATGAACAACTTCATTTTATCTAAGCCATTGTGTATTAAGTTAACCTTCTATGAAGTTTCCTTCAATTGTTTATTTTGTTTAAATTCTTCTGCAATGAAACCTTCCTCATGTGAAACATTTTCAACAAATCGTGATGTCCTTATAGCTCTCTGGCAATCAATCCAGCAACAGCATCACCAGCAGCTCATCATCCAGCTTGGCAGCCATCTCCCGCGACCGATTTACAATTGAATTAAAATCAATGAGATATTGTTCCATACTTTTGTCCTCAAGCATTTTGAAGTTTATTAACTTACGGAATTCCTCTACCTTTTGTCGGGTTCCTTTTGGGTCGAAAATCCAAAAGTTCCTTAGACGTGGTGAATGATCTTACGAGCGACACCTGAGCGGGTTTCATAGCAATTATAAGCTCGCATTTAGCATTAAATAATGGTATTTTTCCAGTAAATAAAGTCATTGTAGCGCAAAAATATGTATTTGACTTTAACCTATACTATATTCTTAGAAGGGTCTGGGCCCATAACCCGTTTAAATAATCAAGGAAGGTTACAAAAAGGGACGATTAAAAAACGTCGACTTGATTAGACTTAAATTTTAATAGAGAGAAAGAAAAAAGGTAAGATTGACAATTAGTTCAAATAGGTTAAGAAAAAAATGTAAATAGTATAAAAGTAATAGATAAGAAGTATGTTATATGTATAACAAAATTCATTTAAACTTCAGGTAATAATATTTAAGCTTTAAGAACAAATAAATCAAAAAAATGTTGTTAATTTCAACATTACAAAAGTATAACGGCTGTTGGTGGGGGCGGCTGTACGTTATTCTGGAACTCTTTTAGACACTCTCGTGATGGCCACTTTGTTGTTCATACGCACTTGCAAACCTTCGTGGCTTGGTGTCCTCTATGTTTTAATTAAACGCACTAGCATCAGGTTTGGTGTCCACTTTATTGCTTATACGCAGTTGCAAAAACTTCGCGGCTTGGTGTCCACTATGTTTCGGTTACACGCACTAGTACTGTGTCTTTCTTTACACGTGTATCGACTATCTAATAAAAACAGCATGGTACCTGCTCGGGCACCATTTAAAATAATCCACGCACAAATTTATTTAAAAAAATAATATTTTTTTCAGGCAGATTGCCTGTTCTTCAGTCAATAAAGACCAAAGTAGATTTTCTTACGGTTATTTATTATTTTATTATTTTTGTGTCTTTTTTTAAACACATACCGAGCTATGTTGTCAGTACAAAGCTTTTTAATCATAAGAGAGAGCCATACATTATAGCCTCCTATTGTATAGGTACATTCGTCTATATAGTATAGTCTACAGCAATAAGTACATTCGTACTTACAGATTTCTTCCAAGTAAAAAGTCTCAATAAATAAATCTCAATCTGAAAATCGTGGCTTTTCCGTTTTTAACTTAATGGCCGTGACTTGAGCTTTACCTTTTTATCTTATAATTGATATTAACGTAAAACCTCGAATAATTGTAATCATTAATCATTAGTTATTTCATTAACACACAAAAGCAGCAATGTGAATATTAATTTGGCTACACCATAAGATGTTTGTATACTTATTTATCATTTGCATAAAACCTCACACTTACCTCTTTTTTAAGCAGATGAAATTCGGATCCCAGTTTAAAGGGACGCCTTTTTTTCAAATACTTGTGGTGAATTTTAAGTATATTTAAGGACACCGATGAATAGTTCGGACAAGAGTAGACTGGTAGTGACAACACTTGTTGCTGCGGCTCTTGAATGTTGTAAAATTGTTTTATGACATCGTCGACTATAACAATGATGCTGCTTTTATCTTTTATACAACTAAAAACATCGGTTGCAACTACTGCGGGAGATAGCATTTGTTGATCACGTTCATCTAACTCAGAGAAAAATACTCCTTCATCATCCAGATGTGGAAGTATGACTTTAATAGTAGTAAGATCCTGTTCATCACCTAAAAAAAAAACATAAATTTAAGTTGATTAAAGTTAGATGAAAAAGTTTAGATGTTTTAAATTCGGAGAGAGATCTTGTGGATACTGAGCACTGGGCCCACTTTATCATTCAATTATGTCTACTCGTGAATGAAGCCTAATTATTAAGAGATTCTCTACAAATTTAAATCTAGTGACCCCCCTTTTTCCGAATTGTTTCCCACGAGCTAAGAAAAGACAATCGATAAGTTCCTACTTCTATTGATTGTCTTGTATTAAAAACCCGTAGGCTTATTTGTCATCACGCAACCAAGAAATCGCTACGAAACCTTTCTACGAACTTTTCGAGGAGAGGTACGTAGACGAAGTGCCTGAAGTGGCCGCCAGAACTTTAGACGACCGCGTCTCCCTTAATGTTTAGAAAAAAGAAAACAACCAAATTAAAGTCGCCATTTTCAACACTGTCTCGTACAAATAAAATAAATAATAATAAGTTGTGCATTGTCGCCGTTAAGGAATTGTACCTTTGAATACTTTTTTTCCATTTTCCTTATCCCACTTAATTGTGACTTTGCTACTGTTAAATAATTTTTACAACATAAGACGTGATAGGTATTCTATTCTATTAAAAATTGTGTCTGCCATCTTCGATCACTGCCTCGAGACGAAGGAGTTCAAATTGAGTTCCTGCGAGCTATCATCACTGCTGCTAAATTCTCAAATTGGTATTTGCCTTGCTGTTTGTTAGTACAACCGTGTTACAAGTATTGCCAGAACTGCTGCTGCTTTAAGCCACATAGGGGTTGATGCCATTGTCAGTTGCTGCTGCCATTGCTGCCAGCATTTCCTTAAGCCGTTTTGAACTTTTGTCATCTGCAACGCCTACTGTTAAATTTGCATGAAAATCATTGTGCATATTGACATTACCACCGACGAAGGAGTTCCTGTTCATTCATAAAGAACTCTTATCGTTGCTGCAGTTTAGTCGAGATGCGGACGCTGCATTGAATTTATTTTCCTATTGCTGCACGCACTCGCCATTACTATCCTCCGAGACCATCTGTTTTGTTAATCGTACAACAATGAATACCCAAACGTGTTCATCTGAACAATCCGTAATGACAACTGAAACCGCTGTGTACCCATGGCCATATAAGAAACTCCAGGGCTTACCAACCTTTTCGGGACGTCTAGAGGAATCTTTATTTTCAGCCAACTTCCTAGAGACCACAAACAACTTGAAATATCGCAAGAGACAACCCTTGCTTGCAAGGGGCAGCCAGAGACGCAGTTCCATATTTATTAATTTACCCGAGTAATGTTCGAAAAGTTATGGATTTTCAGGCGCCCATATCAGCTAGTGAAAGTTCAACTTAATAAAGTTCAGCAATTTATGCCAATAAGCGAGGCTCATATTGAAAATATTATACCATTTTCTACAATGGTTTCATTCCTGAAGTCCGCGAAGCGTGAGCAACATCTAGCTAATCCAATGCTCTTTGAAGATCTAGTCAACAAGATAACGGTGTCGAAAAGGTTGGAAGCTTTAAATTTCGCCGAACAAAGTAAAGGGTGATTTTTTAAGCGTAGTTTTTTTAAAAATCGAATAAAACACTCAAAATTGCATCAAATATTCAAAATTTGTATTGTAATCGATAAATAGACCTTTGCCATTTACGTTTTAAAGACAACTTCATGTAAATGATGTACGCGGCTCCGTTTCAAATCGTCCATTCGGAAGGTCCAATTTCGCGTCACTTTTTCGAGCATATCGGCCTGTATTCCACGAATTACGCGTGTTATGTTACCCTATTAGGCTTCAATCGTGTTCGGCTCTCCACATTTCAAACGATAAGCTGCACACCAAATTCATTCTTCAACATTTCCATTGTTTCACGAGCTGGGTGGCATGTGGCACCGTCTTGATGAAACCACATGTCAACCACGTCCAACTCAGCCAACTGGGGTAAAAAAAGTCGCGTACCATAGCTCGATATCGTTCGCCGTTGATGGATTCACCAGGTCAATTATGACGACCATAATATGGTCGGAACAAACGGTGCACATTTTTCACAGAGCACGAATTTTTTTAATAAATTTCAATAATTTGCAATCGTTGATCGTTTGTAAGTCTTTCTATGATTAAATGGCAGAGTATACTGAAAACTTTTCAGATGACGTTTGGACGCCATTACTAACCAGTGCTGCCAACCTGAATTCTTAAAAAATACCCTTTATATACAAGGCTATACGAGAGCTTAGTCCATAGTATGCGAAATCCCTAGCCTTCACGTGTGGTACCGGGCTTTGGCATGGTTTACATTTCTTTCCCGAATTTTCAAGAGACCAATATTTCTCAATTAAACTTACAAAAATTACAGAAACCGCATTAACCTCTGGTGTTGCTGTTGGGCAATAACAATTCGGGTAGCCCCGATGGTCGACATCACTTGTGCCGAAGAGCATTGTGACCCTAACTTCTCGGTCTGCTATTGTGCTGTGCCAGAAATGAGCATAGGGAATCATCCACCTCTGATCCTGACACTTCCACCATAGTTGACTCGTGTAGTGTGGTTTTCGAAATCGGGTTGCGTTTTCTATTGGGAAAAGTCAGACTGGACTACAGATCCAACAGACTACTGATCTAAAGACGCTTTAGAAGTGCCTTGCGGCGAGACGCAGACAGAGAAAATGCTCTCATCTAAGCCAAAGCCGTTCTTAAAGACAGACGCCCGGCATCGGCCGCCAAGAATGTCAAGTAAGTTCCTATTCCTGAGGTTTCGACCTTTAGTCAGGTGGCAAACCTAGATAGATTAGGCATCGTTCCGACTCTTGTGCAAGAGGCGGTCACTGACACCTAAATTGAACGGACCAATATTGGAGTATGCCCTAAGTCTCATGCTCAGTTTCAAAGTCGGGGTGGGTTGTGTTCATTTGCACAGATTATGCTACCGCGGGATGGATGCGCTACAATTTTGGGAGTATCAAATTCGAATGTGGTCTGGACCTATTCCGGTGGAAGAGGATTATTTTTAAAATGCACACATCGTCCGTGGTTTCTGACCACACAGCCTTGAACTCTCAAATGAGAGAGCGCTTGCCACCCTTACGGCTCCAAATGCGGAACAAATACATGGAGGGTCGTCAAGAGGGTAAAGGATGGTGCATTGCTTTACATAGTGCTTGTGGTTGACGACGCTTCCATGGTCAAACTAATCGAGCTGAAGAGGAAAGTATCATACCGTTTTGGTCAGATTAAGATGATTCTTAAGAGCACCGATAAGAATCCGGTATCTGACAGCGGCACCCCCTAAGCAAGAGTTCAAGCCAGGAAACGTATAAGTTTGTCTTAGCAATTGAATCCATGTGGGACCTTGATGAAGCTGCATACCAGCTCAAACATGTGTTGATAACCTCCTACCATAGTAGCTGTGTCAGTAAAACCACTATTAGAGTAAATGCTGTATAATGATCGACCAAAATAAACTATAGAGAAGAAAAATATGTTTTCTTTTAATCGAAAAAAGAATAAAATTATTTTCTTTGATTTCACGAAAAAATTGACACATGGTAACCCTATCATTGATCTTGCACATGCATTTTCATTCACCACGTATATTTCATTGAGAGAAGGGAAGGAACCAATCGACTTGATGGGTTAAATGAAGAGAGCCACGGTGATGGATTTGGATATCGCTGCAAGTGCTGGTTATTTTGTTTTTGGTCGTCGCATGTGATTTGCACTAAGGAGGCGGAACTGGATGCCTTGCCTGTGTGATACACATTTGGTTGTTGGGATTTAATTTCCTTGGTGAGAATTACCCTAGCTGAGAAATAAGTTGTGACCAACTTGTTTACCAAGGGCATATGGCGTGTTTGCGCATCGTACTGTGTTTTCCAACTATAAGTGCATAGCGGGAAAAGCAAAGCGTGTTTGGGAACTAAGTGCACATTGCGGGTGAGCCGGCGCACCTTGCCCGTAAATATGTTTACGAACCACGGAGCGATGGCTTTGGTAGACAAATATTTCCCTTTGTGGAACATCAAGGAAACAGTCAGTTCAGTGGGGATTCGACGACGTAAAGTCGGGAGAGCACTTTAACTCTAGTCGTGAGAAAGTTCGAGTGTTGACGGAACCACGATAGTTAGAGTATATCTAACAAATGCACAAAAAAAAATATTTCAAAGTGTGAGGATCACAGAACTCCTTTGAATTGCTCAAGATAAATCACAACATTGAATTCCCCTTGGCGACTAAAAAGTCCGCTACCCTTACCAAAAGGTTTGCCGATGAGAGGATAGGCCTTGGCCTTAGTTAAAAACCATGGGTTATCAGCGGATACATCTTGTTAATAGAGCGGGTGAGCTTATCTATAAACGAGAAGATCCAGTGACACGTAGCCCGTACTTAATCGACAAAAATATCGACTTTCTTCCCATTCCAGATTCCATCAAAAGAGACTTGGTGGCCCCTGTTAATTGAGGCACCAACCGAACGTGGCACTCATAACATCGTCTGTTCCTCAGCGTACTTTCTCGGCGACGACACAAATATTCCGCCTACGAAGGTACGGAACCTCATCAGTTACTGCCAAAGAACGAACCTGCATTACATCATCGGGGGCGATGCCAATGCCCACAACAATTCCTGGGTTAGCAGTGACAACAACAGGAGAGGTGAGTGTGTCTTTTAGAATTTTTAGTTAGTAATAATGTTGATATCTTAAACAAAGGTTCTAAACCAACCTTTTTAAATGCTATTCGCGAGGAGGTACTTGATCTCACGCTTGCGAGTCCATTTATTTCAAATTTCATATTCAACTGGCATGTGTCTGATGAATCCTCATTACCAGACCACCAACATACAAGTTTTAGCATGCCTTGGCAATCAACACCTGCCGAAAACAGATACGTACCCAAGTGGACGGAATGGAAAGCCATAAGGGCTTCATGGAAAAAATGCTGTGAAGATATTTCTGATATGCCAGTTGCAGCGCGTATCCATTAAGATCTGAGAAATGATGACACAAACTGTATAGGTCTACTTAAGAAGGACCGAACGGAAACAATTAAGGTTCATTTCCCGGGTTCGACCACACATAAAAAATTGATCCAAGGATCTATGTAGCTAGAAGAGTCAACAGTCTATCTGGTAAGATTTTCAGTCCAGCTAAGGTTAAACGGGCAGTTGGCTCGTTCAAACCTTTTAAAGCTCCTGGGGTGACGGCATTTTCCCAGGTCGTCTTCAGAGGGTCATTGATGTCATACTGCCAGCAATTATAACTTTATTTAGAGCTAGATACAATTGGGGGTACATTAGATCTACTTGGAGACAAGTAAACGTAATTTTTATCCCTAAAAATGGCAATAGGCGAAGCGAACTGCATTAGTCTTACATCCTTTATTATTAAAACTATGGAAAGATTAATTGATGTTCATATTAGAGGTCTGAAAGTAACATCTAACCCTCTACACTCAAGTCAATTTGTTTAAAACTTCCGATAACCATTTTGAACACTCGTGAGTCCGAGGTCAAACTTACATGGACCGAATCAGAATCCCCGCCACTTACAGAATATTACATTCTAAAATTGGAACAATCTGAAAAGTCAGAAACCTCACTTCTGAAAAATTTACTAGCCGAAATACATGTCTTAAACAAAGAAAAGTCAAGATATTTTCCACGTAAGCAGTCACAAGTTAACATACACGCATATAGGTCAAGTACCCATATCGCTTAAGAAAGGGGCTACCCTTAAATATAACAAACCACAATAACTAAAATACGACATACAATACGAAATACAGAAATTGATAACAGACGGTATTATTGAACCATCAATTTGTTGTACTTAAGAAAAAGGATTAAAGAAAATCAGATTAGTAATTGATTACCGAAAGGTAAATGAAGTAGTATTTGTCAAAAATTTTAAACATCATAAAAAAAAATTGATCACCCCAGAGCGTTACAAAAAAATATGATCAGTGCTTCAACGATTTAGGGAACTAAATTTAAAATTTCACCCAGGAAAATGCGCTTTCCTACGAAAAGAAGTACTGTATCTAGGACACATAATTTCCGACATGGGAATTCACCAAATCTGTACAAAACTGCATGCAAGAAAAATGTTCTGTTTGCACTAATTGGCTCCTCCCACTGAGCAACAGGTCAGCGATGTAGGTGTGCATGTGTTGGTGACATTTGCACCCGCTAAGTAGAAGACAAAACTATGCGCGGTGCGGGAGCAGCTAAGCGGTGATGGTTTTTTTGCTTGGTTGCGTAGCTACTTGGAAGATCCGCAATTCCCAAGGGGTTATTGACCGACAGAAAAAAAATCAACAGAATCAGCTGGACCAGGAAGGTTTCCTTCTGATGAAAATGAAAAATGTTTGACACACAGTATTTGACAATAGAAAAGACTGGATGTGGCAGTTCAAATAAAGTCGTTTCTAAATCAAACAGCGTGTACTTTTTATTCGCACTGATCGTTTGTACCACGGTCTTTTGAGAGTTTCTATTGTAACTTTGCGTCCTTGGAATTAGGTATCCCCTTCTTTTTTGCTAGTGTCCTTGCGACAACATTCGTTATAATAGCTATTCCTCTCAATAGATGACTTAGGAAAAACGTAGAGTTAAATTTGACTGTGAGAAATTGTTTCAACTTTTAAAAGCAATCCTCACTAGTCTGCAGATTTTACAATTCCCGCATTTTGAGAACGAATTCATTTTACGGACAAAATATCAAATTTCGATAACAAACCCATTTCTTATGCGAGCAAATCACTAAATAATGCCGAGAAAAATTATAGCACTATTGAAAAAGAGTTGCTTTCTACAGTGTGGGCAATAAAACACTATCGACCCTATCTTAGGGGCTGAGTACAGTCAATGAGTCTTGAAGAGTCCCGAAACCAAAGGACGCTACACTCCGCCTGGTTACATAAGTGTAACTTGCCCGTCCCAAGCCCGGGTAAAGGAGCAGGGAAAGGAGTAAACCTCTTAAAATAATCCCTAATCCAAGGCTGCACAGCATACGCCGAGGGATGCATGGCTTAGAGGGTGCTTTGTCGCAAGTGTGCGAGCTTCGGATACCAGGCGACCTCCGATTTCAAGATAGCCTTCCTGTGGTTAAACGGGTAAACCACGGGCGACCGATTATATCCCGCCTACTCGTGAGTCAAAATAGAATCCTTAAAAAATACAAATACCATAAAGAATGATGCCTCTATAAACGCATCATCAAATAGGGATGTTAACATCAAACACCCTGTCAGAAATGACGTGACATCTGCCACTCGGACAGAGTCACCAATCATCGACTCTGCAATGAGAAGCTTAGACGAGAATTCGTCTCATCTAACTGACTCCATTTCAGAGACAATCACTTTGTGCAACGTTATACAACTCAAAAAGAATCTTTCACAGAGTTGGGAACAGAATCAACTCAGCTTACATTTCTCTCTCGTCACGTATCGCATTTTAATAAACGACCAAATAAAGATACTTATGAACAAACAATTTAGAAACTGACTTAATTAGATCTTCTCAAGTAGTCTTTAAAGAAATTGACCGAATAACTGGACGTGACCGAGCGCTCGACCAGACCTCAGCTCCTATCATATACGAGAATGCACCCTATTACTCTACTGAAGAAAAACTTACCGCCTTTCAAAATTTGTATACAAATCTGTACTCCCACAATATGCCTCAATTTCATCCTGAACATTCTCTAGAGGTTTTAACTCGCAATAGCTCATTCCTAGCATGAACTCAAATACCGCATTAACTAAATCCTCCAATAACAATAAATCATCTGCCCATCTGGCGAAGAATTTGCTTCAGTCGAACTGATCGAATCTGTTATTCAAAACCTCAACAACAAAAAATCCTCAGGGCCAGATCAAATTTCATAATTAAAAAATGCCTCAATACCATACGCCTATTATCAACAACTGTATAAATAATGGCTACTTCCCTATTTTTTGGAGAAAGCCAAGCTCATTCCGATCAAACAAAAAATGACATAGCAAATTTCAGAAAATATAGAAAAAAATTTGGAAAGAGTACTTTACCTCAAAATCGAAGACTTTATCTCTGAGCACAGAACCACCCATAATAGGCAGTACGGTTAAAAAAAAACAGTATACTGAACACGCCCTCTTACACATGCAGAACATTATCTTAAACAACCTCAGAAAGAAAACTTGCACCGTTGCTTGCGCTCTGAACCTTACAAAAGCTTTTGATCTTGTTTGGCATGACGGATTTCAAAATTAATATCATTAAACTTTCCAATTTTTTTCACCAAAATTATCTTCAACTTTATTCATATTCACCTTGATGATAATACACCCTCCTCCATACCAGTATCATCAGGAGTACCCCAGGGTTCGATTCAATATGCCGACAACACCATAATCTTCGACTCCCACGAAAGACCTCATATCGCCCTTCACGGCATAAAAAACACGCGATTTGAAAGTACTATACTTAGAAAATGCACGGCCAAATACAGAAATTCCTCAGGCAAATGGTTTAGAAATAAGGTTCCGTATGATACTTCTGGAGTCACACCTTTATTAAGCTATTTAACAAACTTAACCAAGCTCAGAATTCCCAACCTAAGTAAATTACTCTACAACTTAAAATTAATAATTTATTATCCTAAACAAAAAAAAACAAAACTGTAAAAACAAAAAAAAAATAAGTATGAATTCCCTTTACCAATGTAAATCTAACCCTACAACTTAAGATTAATAATTTATTATCCTAAACAAAATACAAAAACTATAAAAAAAAATATATACATTAATTCCCTTTACCAGTGCAAATCTAACACTACAACTAAAGATTAATATCTAAATTATTATCCTAAACAAAAAACAAAAAACTGTAAAAATATATACATGAAATCCCCATACCAATGTAATTCTAACACTACAGTTAAAGACTAATAATTTTATTATCCTAACAACCCATGAATTCACATTATTACACCTTTATACTAAAGTCATGAAATGTGTGTTCCGAGAAGATTGACCCGTTTAATTGTAATTTGTTTGTAAATTTGGAGAACGATGGGTAGAGCAAAACCACTTAGCAGTGTTGAGAAGACTAAGGTCGAATTACTTCAACAAGGATTGACCGGGCGTGCTATAGCTACCAAAATTGGACGAATCTTTAACCTGATCTATTCGTACTTGAGAAATAAAAAGTCGTTGTTACGGAAGCTGCCAAATTAAAAAATTAAAAAAATCCGTACCTAATCACATTTTCTCAAGCTATTGCAAATTGTGTATACAACCTGCACCAACATCCCTGTAAACAAGTTCTCACTGAACTATTATTCCCAAGTACTTTCACTTCAACAGAAAATAGAGGGAATACGCGACCTGTAAGACATTGAGAATGAGGGCTTAGAGCTACGATCGCGAACAAATTGTGCTCTCTTCTTTGGTGACCGTCGTGGAGTGCACAAGAGTGGTGTCAAAAACTACAGAATTTAGTATACACTTACCAACAACACCGACAAGTAATTTGCAAAAGAAAAAAAAAGAAAAGCCAATTTTAATCCATCTGGCTAGTAATCAGCCATCCACCTTAACGTTGCGTAAAGAAATCCACCCTACACCAAGAGTGATTTTCCGCTACGTCCCAAATTATAATTTTTGCAACAACTGTCACCATAATTGAATTATTATTCAACGAAATAATTCACTCTTTCGACCAAACATCTTCATCAGTGGATTGCTCACGTTATCAATCGGCAGTCAAACCATAGCGATCTGTGTACATCCAGCCAGACCTTATCACAATTTTCAGTGAGACCGCTCCCCTGGCCCCATAAGCAACTTCAACAACTCCACCTGATCCCAACATTTTACGCACCGATCCAGACGAGAGAGCCCCTGGGAAATTTTCCCACAGACACAAGCATTGGGCTTATCACCAGGTAGTCGGAAAGATCCATGAGGCCTGCAAGTGTCAGTGCATGAGACTTAGCCAACATATCAAACTCTCAGTGATTCAGCATCAAGTGCAGTGCCCACACCACACGTTAGCTGGTTTGATTAATTTTGTTTGTGTTTCTAAATTATTCTAATTTGGTTTTCTTATTATATTACAAAGCATTTTTCATTAAAATAAAGGTAAAAGTAATCTAAGCCTAAGAGGGAAAAATATTGCACATAATAGTAAAACATAGATAATATAAAATACAAAGAAAAAAGGTAAAAGAATCATAGCAAAAAGAATAAATATCGCAGGTAATATTGCACGAATTTACGGCATGCATTTTTTTTACATCAACATATTCTAAAGTCTTGTTTGTTTCCTAAAAGTGAGAAACTTTAGCGATTGGATCGTGTAAGGAGCTTGTGA
Organism: Cheilosia vulpina; assembly: GCA_916610125.1. Lineage (NCBI taxonomy): Eukaryota > Metazoa > Arthropoda > Insecta > Diptera > Syrphidae > Cheilosia > Cheilosia vulpina. The sequence goes on along the minus strand of OU744276.1, from coordinate 55,514,651 downwards.
TTACAACTTCAACGAGAAAAAGAGATAAGGAACCAATCGAGTATATTCAACCTACCGACGGTTGAAAGACAACAACAAAAAAAGTAAGTGCTATTTATTCTCATCACTTTTGTAAAGATCCTAGTAGTTTTGTTTTTTAGTTATTAGAAGAAAACCTAAGCAATTGGGTAACAAGTGTAATATTTTTTTTTCTGCTAAAATTGAAAAGATATTAGTACCCACCTATCTAATTTATTGTTAAAATTTGATTTAAATTTCATTAGACTTGAATTGTCATAAATACAAATATAGAAACAAGAATTAAAGAAAAGTAATGCAAACCAAACAAATCACCAAAACTACGTAGATAACAGTATTATTTAAGACGTATAACACGTAATTAAATTAAAGTTCATTGCATAATGATGCACCTATCTGAAGAAGATATTTATATGAGTTGAGTTACATTGTATGGGGTTGTTTATGTTTGGAAGTTTTCTTTCAGGATTTGTTGAATAGTTCATCCATTCTTTGGATAGGGACAGCATTACATTTTACAAGTGCGAGTGTTGTCGTGGCGTGTCGTGGACATAGATAGGGAGGGAATAAATGCACCTACGCGACGTACCATCGAAGTTGCGAATCTTATAAGCGCAGTACTCATCGGTAGTTTTTAGATAGCCTAATAGATTTTTTTTGTTGTGATAAACCCCTGGCATGAAGTAGGTTATCTTTGGTTGTTGTGTTTGGTTTGAAGGACAAAGAACCACCCCGCTATGCGGCGAGCTAGCTGAGCCATGCCGCCAGCATGTCAAGGTAGGTCCTAAGACAACCACACGGTGACACAAGCAGCAACATCGTACGGGAAAATATGAAAGGAGGATATAAAACGGTCACAACAGCGGCTGATAGCATTTTGCGATGTGCTTCCAATTCCTGCGACTCAGCTGCGAAAATAAAGCAAAAAGCAGGTGTTAGTGCTAGTGTTTCGACAGTAAGAAAAGTGATCAACTGTGCCAATCATTTAAAACGGCTTCAATTTTAGAAGAAACCACCGTTAACCATCAACGGAAGTGTATGTATTTAGATTTTTCTAGGCACCATATGACTTGGCAAGAGGAATTGCGTTCAGATGAAAAAAAGTTTAATTTTGATGGGCCTGATGGCTTTAATTATTACTTTTACGATGTGTGAAAAGAGGAACGTTTTTTAGCCCGGCACCATAGTCGAGAGGGTGGTGTTATGGTGTGGGGAGCAGTTACCTACTACGGAACTGTTGAACTCGAGTTCCACACAGCAAAAATTACCGCGATAATTTACAAAGGAATATTGGAAAGAAATTTTCCTAATTTCAATGATTTTTTTGGAGCTATAAATTGGAATTTCCAGCAGGACAACGCAAATATCCACACGGAACGGATAATTAAAAACTGGATAAGGGAGCAAAATGTGGGGTTGATGCAGTGGCCACCATACTCACCGGACCTGAACCTTATGGAAAACGTATGGAGATGGTTAGTCCGAAAAGTATACAAGTCTGGTCATCAATCTGAAAACAAATGATCGCTAATTGCTGCCATTAAATTAGCCTGGAAGGAAATTTCGCTGGACTTGTTAAAGTCTCTTTATGATTCCATGTCAGACCGAATTTGTAAAGTTATCATGAACAAAGCAGGTAGTACCCACCACTAGAATCAACAAATAAAATACTTTGATAAAAAAACTTGTTTTATTTCATTCCAATGGCCGGATTTAATTATGTGTACCTATTCAGTTGACGCAAAAAAAACTGTATTTTTCCGTATGATATGCTTTGCAAGAGAAAAAATAACGGTGCTTTTTGAATTATTCTTCCCATTACTTTTGGCAACATCATAGACAAACAGTTAGCAGCATGAAATGATAGATTTATGTATATTATGTGGAAGTAATGAGCCACATAGATTTGGAAAAGCTTGTACCTATTCAGTTGGAACAGAGTGTATATCATTATTTACTAAGTTTTTATTCTTTAAAACATTGTCTCTGCTCCCACCTTCTATGTGGTTTATAGTTTTAAGCCAAACTATTTTATCCATCCACACTCTATCATGTTTCTATTGAGCGAACATGTGTATCTCAACCAGTTAACACTAGGTATCTATCTACCAAAAACGAAATATACCTACATGAAACACAAATGAATTTTAATACTCACAAAATGGTACACACATAAGCCATCAAACAATTATTGTGTGTGTATCCATTTTCATTCATCGTCTCGTAACGACAAAGCGAAGGGAACCCAAAATATGTCAGGTTATTAAAGCTCTCACTTGATAGTTGATTTTGGGATAATATTTGCTTGTTATCTCTTTTTTTTTCTTCCTTGAGCACTGTGTCCGACACCTCTTTGTTCAACACGCACTTGGTTATATAGGAAATAGCGCGCTTTTCTTCGAGCTATTCTCAGTTCTATTCTAAGTTAATTTTGAGTGCTGACGCTGAGTGAACCGCTTGGTTATGATATGAACAAAATAACACGCTTTTTTTTCGAGTTATTCGATTAACTTTTACTTCTTCTTTTCTTATTGTGTCTTATGTGGATAATTGCAGGTACTATGTTGAGGTAGGTAGGTTGATGTGGAAAGCAAATGAACAATGTATGATTTTGAAAATGTTCACGCCACGCCACTGATATCTAACAACGTCAAGTTTTATAATCTTCTATTCTCGTTACGCAGAATTTCCTTTTAAGTACATCTGTGACTGCCAGACCAATTCCTAGTCGGCTTTTCTTATTTAATTCTTTATGTAATTCGAAATCTAATGTAAACATTTTTGAAGTCTCAATAAAAATACATACATACATACGGGTCATGTCAAAAACCACATATTCCAATTTACACCAGAAATTTTTTTCGTAAGATTCTCAGTGCAGTGGTAACATCTTGCTCTCTCTATGACGTTCTCTTTACGAATTCGTCAATTACTAGGGACCATAAGAGGGGCGAGTGGCTACCAGTGGCTTGTGATCAGTCTCCACTTCAAACTGCATCTCCAACAGGTAGTCTCGAAATCGCTCGCCCAAGTGAGTGCCAAAGACTCCTTCTCTATCTGTGCGTTTGGTTTCTCGCTTTCAGAAAGAGTACGCGAAGCATAAGCAACTGCTTTCAACTTGCCTCTGACATACTCTTTTAGCAAGACGGCGCCTATACCGAATGACGAAGCGTCTGCTGAGACGACTGTTCGACGCTTCGTTAGGATCTGTTTGACATTTTCAAATGCGGCGTCCTGCACACAATCTCATTGAAAAGCTGCGTTGCTACGTAAGAGCTCGTTTAGTGGATTTATTAATTGAGATAGGTTTGGAACGAATTTACCTAGATAGTTCATAAATCCCAGCAAATTTTGGATGGCTTCTATTTTACATGCTTCTGGTTTGATACCCTCTTGATATATTTGGTGTCCAACGAATATCACACTTGTTACCCCAATTGAACATTTTATCCTTATTGAGCGTGATACCTGCTGATTTTAATCGGCTCAATATGGTTCTCAGCGTTGCGTCGTGCTCTTCCATTGTTGCGCCATATATCAAAATGTCATCCATGTGGCATCCAAGTGTTCTGGTAACAAAGCCGACCAATAGGAGTTGAAAATGTGGTAAGTAATCGACTTCTTTGAGCTAGTTTGATCTGCCAGAATCCAGAATTACCATCTAGTTTTGAAAAATACTTGGCACTTGCTAGTTGCGCCAGGGAATGTTCTGGAACTGGGATAGGATGCATGAAACATAGGATGAGCTGAAACATGTATTGAACTTAAGATCTACGCATAACCGTATGTCTCCACTAGGCTTGTTTACTATCACTACCGGAGCACACCATTCGGTTGATCTTTCCACTGGCTAAATTACTTTCTGTAGGATCAGTGCATCAAGTTTTTCTCTTAGTTTGTCCATTAACGGAATTGAATGGAATGGAATTTCTCCAACAGTCAACACTATCTATCTACCAAAAATGAAATATAGCTATATGAAACACAAATGAATTTTAATACTCACAAAATGGTACACACATAAGCCATCAAATAAATATTGTGTCTGTATCCATTTGCATACAACATCGTCATCGTCTCGGCACGACAAAGCGAAGTGAACCCAAAATATGTCGGGTTATTAAAGCTTTCACTTGATAGTTAATTTTGATAGAATATTTGCTTGTATCTCTTTTTTTCTTCCCTGAGCACTGTGTCTGACACCTCTTTGTTCATCACTCACTTGGTTATGTAGAAAATAACGTGCTTTTCTTCGAGTTATTCTCAGTTCTCATAAGTTAACGCTGAGTGAACCGCTTTTCTTCGAGTTATTCGATTTTCTTTTACTTCTTCTATTCTTATTGTTCTTGTGTGGATAATTGCAGGTACTATGTTTAGGTAGGTATGGTAATGTGGAAAGCAAATGAACAATGTATGATTTTGTTTCCAGGTACACAGATGTAGTTTTTTTACATTTGTATGTTAATATGTGATTAGTTTTGCTTCGACTTATCATTTTAAATGTTCACGCCACGCCACTGCTGCGTATGTTGTTTTTCAATTTAATGGCGTACTCTCCCGGAAAACACCCTACACCATTAGAGTTCTGGAAATTCTGTGGTTATGTCGACTCCACTCTTTCAGGCTTAATAGCGGAGTATGCTATGGTATGGTCTATTAAGTAAACACTTGTTATAAGGCATTTATTCTGGTACGCTAATTTACTGTCAAATTTCCCCGAAATCTTTAGTAAATTACCAGTAGGAAGTGTAAACACACGATCTGTTTTCATAAGCGTCGTCCTTTTTAACTTTGATTTAAAAAGAGAAGATGGAATGATTGTGACCGGTCCCCCCGTGTCGACTAAAAATGTTACCACTATGTTTCCCACACGAACATTGACATGACACTGCCTTTGGGATATCTTGTCGGAGACATTGCCCAATAATGTACTTACTGCAAGTACGGGACTTTTTGATGACTTACACACTCTAGCGAAGTGGTTCCACTTTCTGCACGATAAACACTGCTTGACATGTGCGGGACAATGTGATCTTTGATGTAGTGTGCTGTTACCACAATCCATGCACATTTTGTTCCGTTTATTGTTCGCATGACTAGTCGATGCCTGACTCTTACCGTTGCCGGTATGCTGCTGTTGCTTGTGATAGTTTGTGAAAAAAGTTGTTCTGTATTGCAATTTCCAGAGTGAGGTTTGATTCCAGCTGTAATTTTTCTGACAACCATTTGTCACGCCAACGACTAGACGATCGTGAATCATTTCTTCTCGAAAAGAACTGTACTTACAATTTTCAGATAATGTGTAGAGAGCTGTAATAAAATCCTCGATTTTCTCTACATCTATCTGATTTCTAGTAGTGATGTGCCAAACCGATAATTTCTCAAACCGAGTTAAACCGGTTTAGAATTGAGGCAGACCGGTTGCTGCAAGCTGCAAGTGCAACTCGATTTGGCTCGGATTAACTCGGTTTGTATTTAAACAATAATCCAATTTTACTCGATTTTATGAACAGGTACGGTTCATTTAAACCGATTTAACTATATAATCACTTAATTGACAAAAACCACCCTCATGCCACATGAGAGAAAACAGGAGAGAGCACAGGAATAATTACAAAAGGAAAAACACACGTGATTATTAGTTTAATATTGCGTTTGCGCTGCCTCCATGTATTATTTCTCGTGTATTGAAAGACGTCCGATCTCTTACGCAGCTATGATTGAACTAACTTTATTCAACATATTAAGAAAATACTCCTATAATAAGTATGTATATATTAGATTACATGTAAGTTCATTATAATACAGATGTGGACCAACCAATCTTTGGTGCTAACGTCTGCACAATTAACAGTCAACCACACTGCACTTATACGAGCAGCCCAGAAAAAGTATCTGTGGGCCATCGTCAGGGAGGTGAATAAGTTCCTCGACGATGGCCCACAGATACTTTTTCTGGGCTGCTTCCACTGCTTTTTAATGTATAGGCTCAAGGTTGCCATCCGGGAAATTATCCAGTAGGAGTCCTACTTTGGTGGCTCCTGCTACTTCTGCGAACAAGGGTTTAGCCTTCTTGCTTGGTCCCGCGGGTGAGTTGGTGCTAGAGCTAGGATGTTTGTAGGCTGAAGAGGCTTCTTTGTTTGTAGGTTCGTTGAGGACTTTTTCAAGTTCCTCATTGTATGTTAAACAAACTGCAGTTAAGCGTCTTAGTTTCTTCTTGTTGGAGGTGGTCAAACATTTCGTTGTAGGGAAAGTTTTTCTATCCCTAAGTTTTAGATGGATTCGGTCTCAGGAGCGTCTGAACAGCTCCTGTATGCCTCCTCCGTGAGCACGGAGCTCACCGTGTCGACGGATTCCAAGACACTGTCGACGAGCTGTCGTTCAGGGCGGTCTGTGCGTCTATCACGACTAGGTTCAGCCGTTGGCTGGCAGACAGAGATAAGATCATCCTTATCTCCATCAGAAGAGGTTTTATTAGTTGAGTTTTCTATTTTGAAGCCACGAGAAGCTAGGGAAAAAACGGTCCATCCACACAAAGCCCCGCTTGCGCCGATAAGGCTGAATTGAAACCGGAGGTCGACCGGTATCCGGAGTACACCTTTAGCGACTGAGGTATTTTATTGGGGCCCTCAGCCTGGGTGGTCCTGGTACGGTGCGGTTGACGCCACTAACCCAGATTTAATGGTTTACACCAACCTGAAACTAAATGGATCTCGACAAACGATTTATGCGTTAGCGTGAGTTCTTTGCTGACACTAACCAGTTTACCTAGTTAGCCATTTTCAGGCGGGCGCCCACGTAAAGGACTATAGAATGAGAATTTGTGCAAATACTGCAAATACACTTTTTATTTAATTAATTTTTTTAATGGCAGAAACCTCGTCCTCGTGGCCGTTCTGTTTTTTTTTTTTTTTTCTCAAAAGTGAAGTTAGCCACGGCTACTTCGTTTTCCTTCATCACTTAAAACTAGAGGGGACAACTAGGTGTCGCATGTCGAGCGAGATTAAGTGCATTCACCAAGTATCTATGGTTATGGTTACATTATATTCTTATAAATAAAAATATTTATTAATTTTTTTGCAATATTACAGAATAGTCAAAAGTTTTTTTTTAAAAACTCTTCGAAGCATCGTGAACATGGGTCAGTTAGTAACTTAATGCAAAATGAAAACAAATTCTGCAAAGAATGGACTCCATAGATACAAAATATTAAGACGATACTAGAACGAAAACGATCCTTAAGAGGCAAAACGACAACATACAGCATGTGATAAAGAGACATATAATTATATAAAAATCTATCGAAAATAATTCAAGTGGGATATAACTATTATATATATATATATATATATATATCATTATTAAATTTATTTTTTTTATAAATGACCACTAATGTTTCAATTTATAATGATACTTACATTTAGACCCAAGGAGCATGGAATCAGAGTTGGATCCGCTTTTATTAGATATGTCATCTCCATTTCTTGACGGAATTTGCAATTCATTTTCTATTATTTTAGAATCCATAAATGTTCTATTTTTAAGAATCTGGTTCTCGACTTGCCGATCTACCAAGTGGTGTTCTACGCTGGACTCAGTACAAACTGGCTTTTTCGTTAATAAAACTTCCAAAGTTGCATCCATTTCATCCTTTCTGATTATATTGAAATTACTATTTTCAGTAACACATATTTGTGACACAGCTTCCATAATTTCTTTATGATCATTTTTAGTCTGTTCGGAGGTTTGAAAGTCGTTAAGTGTATCGGATTTATGCGGTAACTGGTTTTGGTCAGTATTTTGCTTATTATCACTGTACCTCTCTTCTGTAATATATTGATTAACAACATGTCCATCTTTATGCAAAATCTGGTTTTCAAAATTGATGTAATGGTCAATGTAGGCAACAGATAACGGCGGCCACAGTTCAGAATTTGTGGAATCTTCGCACTTAGCATCAATAAAATCTTTCATTTTAAAATACATTTTAAAATTTATATCAGGTATTAGCGTATTATATCTGTGCTCTAAGTGATAGGTAAAAAGTTTGTAATTTTTTTTAAAATCACTGTCTTCAATATAATCATAATATTCTATGTTGGAATATTTCCAGGTTGTCGGATGGGTGCACATTTTACTTAAATTTGTTATTGAACTTTTAACCTCGTTATCAATAAACGAATTCGCTCTCTGCATGAATGAATTTGATGAAGGATCATCAAAACGTTTACTGATCGACATCGTTTTAAATCGTTTTATTTCGATATCGGATTCATAAGGACCATGCAATTGCTCAAATGAACGCTTTCTTCCTCTTTGTATACTTTTGGGTGGTAAACTAGTATATGGTTCCTGAGGCCTAGATAAATAAAAATAAATACAAAATGTTATTAATTATGAACGCCGATATAGTAAACAAAAGTAGACAACTTTAATTAAGATTTAAATATCACTCATAATAACGAGAGGTTACTGAAAATTAGGCCTATGGTCGTTTTTTTAATGCATCTCTTCAGTCGTCAATAATTAATTAAAAAATCATAAAACAAGGCCTCTCAGTAGAAAGGGAAAGCATGGTTGCCACTATTATTAAAAAAAAAATTCTCTGACTTTCCCTGCCCAGTTTTTAAGTTTTCCCTGACCAAATTTTGCAAATATACCAACAAAAAGCAGAACTGTGGCGGGATCGCACCAGCGACCACTTAACTAATTGTTTAAAGATACTATTTCGTTTCTTGAGCTCGGCGCATGCCATAAATCATTAACCATTATATATTTTAATACACATATTGCACACGGAAAAGATGTGCAAAGCAGACGACACGAAAAACGCTCATATTACCGAGCGCATGCAACGACAACGATGAGGGTCGTTTGCCTGTCACAACAATATGCCGATTAAGCGTAACATTTAATATAGGTACAATTCAAGTGGCTCGGTCGTCATAGAATTATGCATAATATGCAATAAATATGGTTAATCTCTCTCTGAGTGTTGTGGGGTGCACATCTCAATTGAAAGCTACTTTACATTCCCAAATAAAAATTAATTGTCAGGTTTGTTCCGAAAAAGTAGAAAGAAACTGTGTTTTAAAAGTGTCTTGTGATGACTGCAAAGGACTATTTCATGGCGCATGCGTAAATATCTTCGAGCAGGACATAGAATATATGAAGAATAGTGGAAAACCTTTTCGATGCGATAAATGTGCTGTACTCAGACGAAGATCCCTGAACTTGCCCTCTTCGTTTCATGTAAACAAGCAGGCCGAACCAAAGAAAAGTGCAACTGTGGCAAGTAATTCCAAGAAAATGATCAATGAAGAACATAATTTAATTGAACCACCTGGTGATTTTACTCTTCAAATGGTCTATATGAAGTTATCTAATTTGGAGGCCATAAATAAAGAATTTCTAAGAACGTTAACTGAACTTCGTGAAGAGAACGATACTTTGAAAACAAAAATAAGTAGACTTGAATCCAGACTTAATTGGCAACAACAAAATACACTCCGCAACCGCATTGAAATCGCTGGTTTATCTGAAGTAAGCGACAACAACGCAAAACATGTCACACAGAGTATTTTCCGAGATGCACTGGGCGTCGAAGTAGCTGACAACCAAATAACTAAATGCTATGTAAAAAACGTTCATAAAAAGAAAGACAAAAATGGAAACAGCTGTGCTTTAAGCAAGCCGATCATTTGTATGGAACTGTCGGACTTCGCTCTCAAACAGCGGATCATGCAGGAAAAGAAGAAGAAAAGGCAAAACCTGCACTCGTGCCAATATAGTAACAACAAAAGCAACAGCAGCAGTAACTCTAACATCAACAACAGCAGCAACAACTACAACAGCAGCAGCAACAATAACAGCAGTAGTAAAGGGAGACGCACTTTCGTCTATATCAATGATGCTCTTACCAATTACAACCAGGCGTTACTAATGCGAGCGAAAGAGGTGAAAAAAGAGAAGAATTATAAATATGTTTGGTTTAGCAACAACAATGTTCTTATGAAAAGAGTTGAAGGTAGTAATGTCATCGCAATTAAATCTTTCGAAGATCTTAAATTTATTTGTTGATTGAGTAAATTATTTAATTACAAAAGATGAATACTGAATTTAATTGTTTCGATGATATTACTTCCTCCAACCTTATTGATACTAATTGTGATCAAGCTTCTTTATCCAATTGTGAAAACAAACTTTTTATCATACACCAAAACATCAGAAGTTTAAGAGAAAATTTTATTAGACTGGTATCTCATCTAGACTCTTTCGTCTCCTTGCCGGATTTTGTATTTGTCTCGGAGATTTGGATTTATGAATTTGAGAAAAATGATTATAGTTTACCGGGTTATGAATTTTTTGCAAAAACAAATGAGAATTATGCAGCAGGCGGTGTAGGCTGTTTTGCTAAAGAGGAATTTGATGATTGTGTTCGGTACACTGTTGTGTTGATTTCTTAAGTGCTGATATTTTGAAATTGTGTTTCACAGTAAACAAAGCAATTTTCGTTGTTTTGTGTGTTTACCGCCTACACAAATATGATTTTTCGGTATTTGTTGAAGAATTTTCAAATCTATTAGATAATGAAAAATCAAAAAATTTAATAATACTGGGGGATTTTAACTTCAACATTCTCGAAAAAAACTGATACAGTAGCAACATATTTGGCCCTTCTGGCATCTCATGGGTTGGAGTCTGTTGTAAATGTACCGACAAGATTGACATCTGGTATTTGTTTAGATCATATTTACGGACGTTTTGCCAAAATTTCTCTGGACGCTTGTGCAAAATATGTCTTGGATGTTGCAATAACTGATCATTCAATGACAGGTTTATTAGTAAATACGATTATTAAAAGTAAAAGCCATAAGCCTAGGTCACACAATGTGGTAACCAAAATTGATTTTTCAAAATTAAAGTCTATTCTTAGCTTTGAGTCATGGGAATGTGTTTTTACAGAACCAGATGCATCTATATCGTATGATCTCTTTTTAAAATGCCTTACTAATCATATACATGATTGTAGTTTTACAAAGAATATTAAAAGGTCGTCCAAAAGACTCAAACCTTGGATAACTACAGAGTTAGTACAATTAATCAATAAGAAAAACAGACTGCGACAGAAATGTTATAAACACCCTGGTAGAACAAATCTTAAAAATATTTACAAAAGGTTATGCTTGGAAGTAAAAAATAAAGTTCCTATTTGCCGTGATACCTTTTACAAAAATCAATTTAACATAAACAGAGGAAATATAAGAGGAGAATGGAAAATTGTTAATAGCATCCTTAATAAGCCCTCTTCCTTTAAAAGTCCTACTACGATTCTTTTTAATGAACGCATCGTCACTGATAGGCTTGAAATTGCAGACATCTTCAATAATTATTTTGCCAACATTAGCCATCCGAATTTTAGTAGTTCCTTTTGTAAGAATTCCAGTTTTGTTTGTACCCCTTATGAAACTGCTCAGATATGTACTTTTTTCTTTCAGCCAATCACAGGCATAGAGTTGTTAAAGACTATAGGTTCTCTGAAAAACTCAAAGTCCTGTGGCATTGATGGCATTTCAAATGGGATGTTGAAGAATATTGCATGTTTTGTCGTTGACGTCTTAGCGCATATTTTTAATAAAAGTGTTTTATCTGGAATTTTTCCCGTAGCTCTAAAATCTGCGGATGTAGTTCCACTTTTTAAGAAAGGTGCCACAAACAATGTAAGCAACTACAGACCTATTTCGGTCCTTCCTTCAGTAAGCAAAGTTTTTGAAAAAGTTGTGAAAAAAAGGATTTTAAGTTTTCTGAATAAAACAAGTTTTTTCAGTTCTCTTCAATATGGATTTCAAATAGGTAAAAGTACGGAGGATGCACTACTTAACTTTTGCTCCCAAATTTGTAATAGCTTCGACAAAAAAAAGTTTACTGCAGGTCTGTTCGTCGACATTACCAAAGCATTTGATATGGTTAACCATTCTATTTTGTTGCGGAAAATAGAAAATGCTGGTTTTCGAGGGTTTATTCTTGAGTGGTTTAAATCATATCTGGAAAATAGATCTCAAAGAGTAAGGATTGAAGGGACTAGAAGTCAAATAAAATTTTTAAATCTAGGCGTACCACAAGGCTCTGTTTTGGGACCAATTCTATTCCTGATATATATCAACTCTTTGTTTGAGCAAAATTTCAAAGGCCTTATCACTGCATTTGCCGATGATGTTGGTTTAACCTATGGTTCAGTAAGCCCTTTAAATTTAATTGCGGATATCAATTCAGATTTAGAACTGTTTGGAACATGGTTTGCTTCACACAGGCTCATGATTAGTTCTAAAACAAAAATATTGTTTTACAGTCTAGCATCTCAAAATTCATTTGACGCTAATGTTTATTTTCATGCACCAGAGTGCCAAAAGTTTAAACTGCCGAGTTGCTTCTGTGGCACCAGCCATTCCGCTCAAACATTTTGTAGCAATCTCAACTACAGTGAAAATTGTTTTCAAATTGATAGCGTCACAGAATTTAAATACTTGGGGCTAATTATTGACTCTAAAATGAGTTTTAATTATCACATTGATAACTTAAGGCAATATTTTTCGTATGACGCTTAGGAATTTTTTTTATCTGAAGAATGTCTGCTCAAGAAACCTTCTTAAGATAATTTACTTTGGAATTTTCCAATCAAAACTACAATATGGCATTACTTGTTAGGGGGGATCATGTTTTAACAGAGTCCAACCACTTCTTGTTTTACAGAAATTTATTGTAAGAAAAATATGCGGAAAAAAACGGTTACATCCAAGCTATTCATTATTTTATGATTTGAAAATTCTTCCTGTACGACATTTATACTGTTTTAAGGTTCTTAAGTCTTTTTTCTATAGATCTGGTAACTTGAATATTAGAGTTCTTGAAAATTATAATATACGTCGTAATCATTTGAATCTAGTAGCTGTTCCTCAATTTCGAACCACAGCATTTAGAAATTTGTACACGGTTTCATCGCGCAGCCTTTTTAATAAGCTTCCTTTATGGATTAGGACTCTTAGTGATATTAATAAATTTATGAATCATGTAAGACATTGGCTTTTATCCCATGATATTAATCGTTTAGAGTCCGTTTTGAGTTCTCATTCGTAGTCTGATTACTGATTTTTTTGATGTTTTGGTGTTTTGTTTTTCTTTTTATAAAATGTAGTTTTGTTCTCCAAAATATAATTTTGTTATCCAATTTGGATTTTGCCTATGTTTCATTTTTCTTCAATGACATAATATATTTTCGTACTTAACGTTTAATGAACTTCTTATATAATTTCTGAATTTGTAAAATCTGCTTTATCTGAAAGGGTCACCCCACCCATCTATTTACATTATTGTTATTTAACTCTTGAAGTGGCATTTAATACTATTTCTGATTAAGAAATATAAAATGTCTCTCATTTTCCCTAGTTAATAATATTTATTGTAAAGGGTGATTTTTTAAGAGGTTTAGAACTTTTTTTAAAAAAAAAACACAAAAAATTAGAAAAAATGAATGAAATATTTATTTGAATCGATAGTTTGAACCTTGCAATTTAATGTTTAAAGATAATTTCATGCAAATGTTGACCGCGGCTGCGTCTCAGGTAGCCCATCCGCTGAGTCCAATTTTGGCATACTCTTTCACACATATCGGCCGATATCTCACGAATGAATGCATGGATGTTGGCTTCCAGTGCGTCAATCGAAGGGGGCTTGTCCCTATACACATTAGCCTTGGCATACCCCCACAAAAAATAATCTAATGGTGTCAAATCGCACGATCTAGGCGGCCAATTGACCGGCCCGAAACGTGAAATTAACTGTTCACCAAACTCGCCTCGCAATTGCGCCATTGTTTCGCGTGCTGTGTGGCATGTGGCACCGTCTTGTTGAAACCACATATCATGCAAGTCAAGAACTTCCATTTCGGGCAAAAAAAGTTTGTTATCATCGCTCGGTAGCGTTCACCATTGACAGTAACGCTGCGATTCGCATCATCTTTGAAGAAATATGGCCCAATAATGCCGCCGGCCCATAAACCGCACCAAACAGTGGCTTTTTCGGGATGCATTGGTAGCTGTTGCAATGCTTCTGGCTGATCTTCACTCCAAATGCGGCAATTTTGCTTATTTACGTACCCATTCAACCAAAAATGAGCCTCATCGCTGAACACAATTTTTCGATAAAAAAGCGGATCCTCGGCCAGCTTTCCAAGAGCCCATTCACCAAAAATTCGGCGTTGTGGTAGGTCGGCTGGCTTTAGTTCTTGCACCAGCTGTATCTTAAAAGGCTTTACGCCCAAATCCTTCCGCAAAATTTTCCACGTAGTGCTGTAACAAAGGCCTAACTGCTGGGAACGGCGCCGAATCGACATTTCGCGGTCTTCTGTCACACTAGCTGATACGGCCGCAATATTTTCTTCACTACGCACAGTACGTAAACGTGTTGGTGGTTTAATGTCCAACAAAGTAAATTTGGTGCGAAATTTGGTCACAATCTTCCGAATAGACTGCTCAGAAGGTCGAGAATGCCGATCATAAAATGGAAGCAGCGCGCGATGAACATGCGAGGAGATCGTCTTCCGGACTTCATCTTATCGTCCGATATCACCATCAACAATGAAGGTTGTCGACCTACATTTGTTACAGACAGGAGACAGCAAGTAATCGATGTTACTCTGTCAAACAGGCATTGCAAGGCTATCACAAATTGAAGGATATCGCCAGATAGCACTCTGTCAGGTCACCGATACATCGAATAACAAATCTACTGTGAAGTTTCACCTTCGCTAGAGAGAAGAAACTGGGCTCGGTTTAAGGAGGAGCTTGGCAATTCTGTTAAAGCGCCACTCAAACTTAGATCAATACAAGGGCTAGAGAGGTCTGCTCAGGATCTGAGCAGTGTCATTATCCATTGTTTTGAACTAGCGTGTCCAGTTACAAAAAACCCCTGTAGAAAACCGGTACCTTGGTGGAATACCGAACTGCAGTGCTTTCGCAGAGAAACCAAGATGCTCCTAAATCGTTCATTAAAAACGAACTTAGAAGAAGACTGGAATCTGTATCGATGGAAACAAAAAGAATTTAAGAGACTAATTCGTAAATCGAAAAACGACTCTTATAGGAAATTTTGTGAGGAGGTCACATCATTAAGTGCAACCAGCAGGCTTGTTAAAGTCCTCAAAAGGGACAGACCAAGTAAACTGGAATGGCTCCAAAAATCTGATAGTACCTACACTGAGACAAATGCGGAGACTTTGAGTCTCCTGCTCACTTCCCGGGAAATCAGGTCACTACGTGCTCTTGAGTGGTACCGGCAACGGTGGCGACGCCATCAAATATGCAATTGCATCTTTTGAGGGCTTCATGGTCACCGGGTCCGGATAGGATTTATCCGGTGATGCTGAAACAAGGTTTTAGTCAGCTGATGCCGACCTAGAGACCTAGAGACCTCCTACTTGACGTATGGTTTAAGTCGTTTTCATACCAAAGATAGGTAAGACTAACTACACTCTCGCCAAAAGTTTGAGACCCATAAGTCTATTTTCGTTACTGCTGAAAAGTTTGGAGAGACTGGTTGAGCTACACGTGCGCAATGTTGCTCTTCGATCGCATCCTCTTTCTGTGATGCAACATGCCTATCAGCGAGTAAAATCATGTGAAACTGCGCTTCAGAACCTTGTTAGTAGGATTGAAAGTGCTCTTGATCGGAAGGAGTACGCGCTGGGTATTTTCGTTGATATTGGGGGTGCTTTTGATAATGCGACATTTGATAGCATGTGCAATGCAGCCAGACATCATGGTGTAGATGAAACATTGGTTTTGTGGTTTAAAGCAATGCCAATGTACAGGACGTTCATTGCCGAGGCGGATTGTGGCAAATGCGTCATGACTGGGGTAAACAGAGGCTGCCCTCAAGGTGGTGTTCTGTCTCCCCTCTTATGGTGTATGGTAGTAGACTCCCTGTTAACGGCTCTCAATCTTCCTGGAACCTACACACAAGCCTATGCAGACGATGTCGCCGTTCTGTCTGTCGGTTCAGACCTAAGGACTGTCTGCTCTCAGGCGCAGAGATCCTTGGGCCTAATCGATGATTGGTGCACAAGAAATGGACTTTCAGTGAATCCTCTTAAAACTACGGTTGTTCTCTTCACGAGAAGGAGGAAGGTCACTGGTCTGACTCAACTTGTGCTAAAAGGCGTCACTACCCCGATCTCCGATGAAGTCAAACATCTGGGAGTAATCCTCTATAGAAAGCTTCTTTGGTCCAACCATGTTGAATCAAAAACCGATAAAGCGCTGTCAACTTTCTGGCAGTGCAGAGGCGCTTTTGGCAAGACGTGGGGCTTATCTCCTAAAAGGGTTCTTTGGATCTATACGGCAATGATAAGACCACTTCTCTCATATGCATCGGTTGTATGGTGGAACAGGCTTTCGCGGAAACGTGTTACTGACTCTTTTGCCAAACTTCAAAGAACGGTTTGTCTTGGATGCACAGGGGCCTTCCCTAGCACTCCGGGCTCTGCTCTAGATGCTATAATGAACCTCCCCCCTCTTGATATTTTTATCATGGGGTGTACGCTGAAAACCATTTTTCCATTAAATTTTTGGTACCATGCGCATTGGAATTTTGAGGAACTTGTACAAGAATTATCCTTTGACCCCTGTCTTATGGATATGCCGTCCGACGCAATGACACCAGAAATCCTACTGCGAATAAACTACCACGTCAACTTTCCTCAGGTAACGGAATGGCTTCGGCCAGACTATGAGCCTGGGAAAGAATGCCATCGTGTATTCACGGATGGCTCCAAAACCGGACAGGGGTCTGGTTCTGGAGTCTTTGTGGAAAGCGAGAACATTAGACTACACTACCCGAAAATCATGGTTACCATGCGTCTGTCTTCCAAGCGGAGATTTTCGCTATCCTTATGGCTATGCGCTATTTTGTGACAAACAGGTGGAGGGATAGAAGCATATGCGTTTGCAGTGACAGCCAAGCTGCATTAAAAGCGTTTCTTAACCCTCTTACCTCGTCCAAGTTAGTGCTCGAACTCAAGCTTTCTCTGAACTTGGTCGGAAGGCTTAACACAGTGAATCTTGTTTGGGTCCCACGTCACACTGGTATCCAGGGAAATGAGATCGCTGATGAGCTTGCCAGACGGGGTTCAGAAGTAGCTTTCTCAGGACCTGAACCTGCGTTGGGTCTGCCTGCATCTGTGGTTAGGTCATCCATTGATACTTGGGTTTCTCGTGAACACGAGCGTCGGTGGCGTGACTGTGCTGGGTGTAGGCAGACCAAACGACTGCGTCCGGAAATCTGTAAAAGGTCCGCGTCTTTCCTTCTGTCTCTTAGGAGAATCCACTGCAGACTGCTTGTGGGCGTCCTTTCGGGCCACCAAGCTTTTGCCATACACTTAAATGTGTTGGGCTTGAGCGACACCACCATCTGTCCTGCTTGCGGAGAGGAAGATGCCACAGCGGAACACTTCCTCTGTAGCTGTGCCGCTTTTGCTCGCATCAGGTGGCGAATCTTTGTCTTGTTAATTGAGAAGCCACTCTCAACTGAGGCGCCTCCATGAGATCAAAAGTAGCACATTTTTATAACATGCCAAAGATCTTTATAATTTTAATTTTTTCCAAAAAGCTGAAAGTAGAACTTATCAACTCTACGAGTAGTTTCGTTGATTACAACGCTTTTGTACTCCTCTTCTAGGACTGTATTTGCATCTGTGAATTTTCCCTGACTGTTTTCGAAATTCCCTGACTTTCCCTGACATTCCATGACCAAATTTTCGTTCCCTGACTTTCCAGACCAGTGGCAACCATGGAAAGACAATGATCTCTTGTCAAGGCACATATATAAAAACAATTGACTGTCAAAATTAAACTTTTCTAGCAATCATGAAATAGTGGTGTAGTTCGAAATAGCTATATTCGTCCGTAGACGATGATCATGGCGCGTGGTGTTCCCTTATGTACAAATCTTAGAGAATCAATTATTAAATTATTCGAAAATGTTTTTTTCAAGCTACAGAACTGCTAAAATGTACAATCTCCCTCGTTCATCAGTCCAGAATATCATTTCGCTCTTCAATAAGATAGGTAACATAAAAACCCGAAAGATAACTGGGCGGCCACCAATAGCTACAGCCCGCGATTGTCAGGTATTAATAAAATAACTGTAGAGTTGAAAATCCGTATCAAAAAATAAATTTCTGTCGACACTTGTAAACTCAACATGAACAAAATGGGTTAACCGATGTTAAGGCGATTACCGGATCTGCAAATATTATCAGATCTACCAATGATCTGACAATAACCTGCAAATGATCTGACAATAAAAAAGGCGATGTCGTGTCGAATTGGTACCTTTTCAGACAACAATGGGAAAATTATCAAGTGGCGGCTGATTTATCAAAGAAACCGGAGGAAAGGCAAGCAGCTATTTTGAAAGCATGCCTAGATGACGAGTGTTTTAGCATTTTCAAAATACTTGATATTTCGGAAAGAGATGCAAAAACTACTAAAGGCATTCTCGATTCTCTTCAAAATTATTTTAAGCCGTCAGTCAACAAGCGCTATGAAAGATTTATTTTTAACACAGCGAAGCAATCAGAAAATGAGTCGGTCAATGAATTTGCCTGTCGGCTACGCAATTTAATAAGAAGCTGTATATCCAGTAAATAAGTTATATGATTTCATATGTGGCAGGCTTATTCCAGGAATCACTTGCAATCACATGCGAAGAAGTTTTTTACTTGATCAAAATCTAACGCTAAAAAAAGCTTTAGAAATTTTCAAATTAGCTGAACAAACAACAGATGGTTAATAAGGTAACAGTGGACGAGCATGAGATAAGCTATACAGACAAAAAAGGGGAAAAAGAAATACATTAGAGAAAAGCAGAACAAATACTCATACTCGACAAGGTAGGCACTCACATTCGAATGGCGATGCAACGGGAATTGCAAATACTGTGGACGAAAAAAGGTGTTCGAAATGTAACAAATTTAACCACTTTGCCGCAGTATGTAAATCAGCAGACTTCAAGGGGAAGACAGTCAACTACATAGACGAAAACAGTAGTGGAGAAGAAACCAAAGATTCTTGCATGTTTACGGTAGAAAATATAGGCTATATGCACAGAGATGAGTACAGTATATTAAAACACAAAGTTTAGCTTACAAGGGGTAACATAAATAAAACGTTAATGTGTGTCATCGACACCGGCGCATCATCCAACGTCATATACTACAAAGATTTTAAATTGCTGTGTGGAAGAAATAAGCCTGCATTGGAAAAAAGTTGTATACGTCTTAAAGGTTTTTGTGGTAATTTAATAGTGCCCTTTGGCGTTGCCAAAATAGCATGCGAAGTAAACGGCATCCGTAAAACTTTTAAATTCCAGATAGTTAGTCTAAAGTGTATTCCAATCATATCAAATATCGCGTCACAGAGATTGAATTTAGTGTCACTAAGTAAGCACATAGCGGCCAATGCGAACCAAATGAATAACGTCGTGGCGGCGGATGGCACAAAGAACAATTCAAAAGACAAACAACAGCATGAGTTGGAAAGTATTATGATAAGCTTTAAACACATATTTATTGGTGATGGCAAGTTAGATAATCAATTACATTTACAGGTCGATAAGTCAATTCTTCCTGTTCAGGCTCATCCACGTCGCATTCCAATTTCCTTCCGTCAGCAGCTCAAAGAAACGCTGGAAGATTTAGAGACGAAACGTTGTAAGTAGAGTACATCAATCCATGGAGTGTGGATTAGCAACTTCGTTCTCGTGCAAAGAAATAATAAGCTACGCAGCACTCAAAAGGATTAATTATGAGATTCCAACAGTAGATGAACTTTTGCCCAAACTGCAAAATGCGAAAGTATTTTCTACATTGGATGCGAAAAACGGTTTTTGGCAAATCGAACTAGATGCTGAGAGCAGGTTACTTATGACGTTTTGGACACCGTTCGGTAGATTCTGCTGGAATAGAATGCCCTTTGGAATTTCACCAGCTCCAGAAATATGGCAAATGAGACAGCACGAGTTGCTCGAAGGGCTCCACGGAGTAGAGGTAATTGCCGATGACATTTTATTATATAGGAGTGGAGATACGGAAAAGCAAGCGATGATCAACCATAATGAAAACTTAAGAAGATTAATGGAAAGAGTTAGAGACAAACATTTGAAATTAAATAAAAGTAAGTGTAAAATGGGAATGCGTGAAGTGTCATTTTTTGGCCATTTACTGACAAAATTGACAACACTAAAGTTAACGCAATCAAAGAATTTGTGGGACTTTGCACCTACCTCTCAAAGTTTCTTCCAAGCCTCTCAGATATTGCGGAA
This sequence comes from Cheilosia vulpina, assembly GCA_916610125.1. Lineage (NCBI taxonomy): Eukaryota > Metazoa > Arthropoda > Insecta > Diptera > Syrphidae > Cheilosia > Cheilosia vulpina. Next base: position 55,494,257 of record OU744276.1, on the reverse strand, counting down.
CCACTCAGGAATGTCATTCGCAAAGACGTAAAGTGGCATTTCAATTTCAATTTCAATTTCAATTATTTTATTTAAAAGGTATGTACATTAAGATATGATCTTTTATAGTACTTAGAGTTCTCACTTAGGAAATTTGAATAGTCTTAAAGCTAATTTACATTAAGTAACTTAATATAAGGGGTGAAAGAAAGGGGGAGAAAAAATATCAAGTTCAGATTTAGTGGGATGAGTTGGAAAAATGAAGAAGGATTGCACTTTTAAAATTGATAGGGTTTGAAATGTTTTTGATTCTAGAGGGTAGGGAGTTCCAAAGTCTAACAGTATGAATGAAAAATAAACGTGAAGAGTGAAGGTAATTACAACGAGAGGGAATAAGGTTTATAGTTCTAGAGGAGCGAGTGAAATTAAGTCTGTCATACAAGTAAGACGGACATTGAGTACTTATAATTTTGTGTAAAAATATACAGTTCCTGGCGTTGATGTATTCCTGCACAGTACAACCAATCAAACCCCTGGCGAGCACAGAAACATGATCGCATCTACGAATGCCGTGAATATAGCGCACTGCATCGTTAAAGGCAACTTGCAGTTTACGCTGGGATAAGGAGTCAAGACTGCTGTAGACTACCTCAGCATATGTTATGAGAGGTAAGACTAAGGTCAGTACCAGCTTTCGTCTTGTTTCCTGTGGAGTGAAATAGGCACTGATCCACAATTTGCGAAGGCACCCGTAAATACGACCAATGACTACGTTGGTGTGATTATAGCCCGATAAATTTCGGTTTATTATATAGCCAAGACTAGCGACTGACTCTACAGCTTCAATTTTATTGTTATTTAGAAGTATGTCAGGTAGGAGACATAGATCAAAAGTATTTTTGGAAATTGGAATTACTTGCGATTTTGATGGATTTAGCAGTAACCCATTTGCTACTGACCAAGTGTGAATATTTCTTAAATCCTCGTTAAGAATAAGAACGAGGTCACTGAGGTTGCTGAAAGGCTTCGCTAAGTGCAATTGGACATCATCTGCATATAGGTGTACTGAAGCATATTTACAAACTGATGGAAGGTCATTTATGAACATGCAGAATAGAATCGGTCCTAATATTGAGCCTTGGGGAACTCCCTGCTTAATTTCTTTTAAGGTGGAAAATCGTCCACCAGAAATCACCCTTTGTGATCTGCCAGACAAAAAACAAATCATCAATTTGACTGCTCTTTCACTAAAACCGAAGTTATTCTTGAGCTTCCAACACAGGATTTTATGATTAACACTATCGAAGGCTTTTGAGAAATCCAGCAAGCAAAGCAACGAAACAAAACCCCTATCATAATCTTGCCTTAACTCTTCAAGCAAATTAACCATAGCTGCAGAACAGCTGTGATTAGCTCGAAAACCGGATTGCTGAGCATACAACAACTTATTCTGTGATAAGTGCTTCGTTATCTGCCTTGCCATAACCTTCTCAAAAACCTTAGACAGACAAGGAAGAATGCTAACCGGTCTAAAATCAGCAGGAGAAGATGGGTTCGTTTTCTTTGCTATTGGCAGAACTCTTGCAATTTTCCATAACTGAGGAAAAGTTGATGTTGTTATGCACCAGTTAATTACATGAGTAAGGTGAGAGATTATTTGAGGTAGAATCAGTTTGATGAAACGTATTGGAAGGCCATCCTCACCGATGGAATTAGACTTTATAGTTGTTACGCATTGAGCGATTTCCACTTCGGTGGCTACCACAAAATCATCGAGCATCGGTACAGAGCTTACAAAGTCTTCCGTTCGAATAACAGCAGTACAACTAGTAGTGGGATCAACACCCAGAAATAAGTTATTTAGTACATCCGGATCAAGAGCACATTTAGCGTCACTGCCGCTGGAGATGCCAATTTTTCGAAGGTTACTCCAAAGTTTCTTCGCAGGCAGGGAAGTATTTAGTTTGGAGGCATAATAGTTTGTTTTTGATGTACGCAGGACCGAGGTTGAATAATTAAGCGCCACTTTGAATGCAGACCAATTAACATCAGATGGTCTATGCTTCCATTTGCTGTATAATCTGTTCCTAGATTTAATAGCACTAACTACCTCCGAGGTAAACCATGGACAAGCTTTGTTTTGAATTCTGACCGTTTTGATTGGAACATATTCATCATACAACTTAACTAGTATAGACTGAAGCATCCTTACTTTTTCATTTGGATCAGCAGATAACCGGCATTGTTCCCAGGGAGCCGTGAGAGTTGGGGTCAAGAACAGGATAACGCTTTCAATGTGCTAAAAAGGCTAATAATAACAGCACCGATTTTGAAATATTTTGATGCTACTAAGCCCGCAGTTATACAATGTGACGCAAGCTCAAAAGGACTTGGAACCGTACTGCTACAAGACGGACGTCCAATTGCATTTGCGTCAAGAGTTTTATCGAAAACAGAACAACAATACGCACAAATTGAAAAAGAGCCACTAGCGATTCTATTTGCGTGCAAGAAATTCGGGAGATACATATGAGGAAAGTCAAACATTGTCGTCCAGTCTGATAACCAGCATATTTAAGAGATCTATTTTAGAAAGTCCTCGACGTCTGCAGCGAATGAGACGTACTATAATATAGTTAAATATTATTATAGTTAAATATTAAAAAGGCAGTGAAATGATTTCTGCCGACACTATCTCACGCGCTTCACTAAGGAGTAACATCAACGAGGTGGATGAAAAGAAAGAAATGTATGCATTAGATAGTTCGGGGTCCTTGAAGCATCATCAGTAACATCAATGCAATCAATGGCATAGCAATTGAAGATTGGCGTCTATTGAAAAAAAAAAGAATCGAAAGCGGACGAAATTCTACAGCAAGTTCTAGAGTTTGCGATTTCAGCATGGCCAGATCACAAGAATGATCTTCCCAATGCCGTAAAACCTTATTGGAATTACAGAGAACTTCTAATAGCGCAAGACGGGTATCTCTTGGGATATCAAATAATATTCGGGATATATGTAACAATTGTGAAATTTGTATGCAATCTTCAGCTAGTCAAGCTAAATTACCTTTACAAAGTACTGTGATTCCAAACTATCCACTCCAACGTGTTGCGACTAGCAACATGTTAACCCCATCAAGCAACAAGTCATCGCTATACGACGGCGCCAACCACCATCTCATATCACAATAATAAACAACACACATTATGTTGTAGCTCAACACACCAACCTAAATATTAAGTTGCAATTTTGACCCACTGCCACTCACCTAAATGAACACGAAACTTAGTTGCAGACCGATCCACCATCAGCGCATATCATAACATCATAATGGGAACGATGTATCAAGTTGCATCGTGGACCACTGCCGTCACTTTGCGAACCATATACAGCGCCCAAACACGAAAAACAATTAAGTAATTGATGTGTCACCCACTTGGAAAGATGATTTCATTTAAAAGGGGCCAAACACACAAGACACGCGACAGAACGACTTAGACACAAACATGGCAAGTTTGTATTCAACAATTGCTATCGTCGGCGCTATTGGTGGCGGCACATTCGTAGTAAGGGAAGTATGGAAGGCCATAACGTTGTATAAGGTGCTTAATACCACGAAGCTATGGAACGTATGGAACTGGTAGTGACTGATGAGAAGAAGATGTATAAAAGGCGGACGCAGAAAAAAAAGCAGCGCAGTCCACTAAAAACCGTTGAGAAGATGATTACTAGTATATTAATAAGAAAATAAAGATAATTATAACGTAAAATACAAATTGTATTGTATTTTATTTTTAAATCCAATTCCATTTTTGAAATACTTTAGCAAGTTGCCGTGGCGCAACACAACGAATATGACTAGATATTTGAGAAGTATTTTAAAACGGCAAAAAGAAGCAAATTTTGATAACAGCAGATTACTATTCCGATTTTTTTGAAGTTAATGAGCTGGGACCAGCAACGACAGAGCAAGTTTTTAAAATATGCAAGAAAAACTTCAGCCGAAACTGAATTCCGGAGGTGGTTACTACAGATGGAGGAGTTTTACGAGTTTTCAAAACAGTGGGAGTTTCATCATGCTAGAAATTCACCAAACCATCAGCAGGGCAATGGTAAAACCGAGGCAAGCGTAGAAATAATGAAATCTCTTTTTAGAAAAGCGCATCGCAGCGGTCAATGCTTCTGGAAGGCTCTTCTTGAGTGGAGAAATACCGTGAAGGAAGTTGGTTCCAGTCCGGTACAGCGTCTGATGTCCCGTCGTACAAGGTGTGGTCTTCCTGTTAGCTATAAGAGATTATGTCCAGTCGTACAGGCAGACGTTAAGCAGAATAGAAGAGGAGGCAGACTGCGAAGTATTTTCACGATAAGAGCTGTCGCAGGTTCCCAGAATTAGAGTTTGGACAAGACGTTTGGCTGCAACTACGGAATAGGACGAACAATAAGGAGTGGAGAAGGGTACCGCTACTCGCGTGCCGTCTGAATCGCCAACAAATACGCTTATCTACAGCAACTAAAGCTGATCAAGATACGAATGCAACTTAGCCTGTTGAAGACGCTCTTGCTGTAGTACAGCCAGAATTACCACATACAGTAAGGCCTACAATTTCCGAAGAACAGATTCCCCGAAGATCTAAACGAATTCAAGAACTAGGAAAAGTATTATATATATATTATATGCTTTGATACCCTCCACTGTAAACAAACCATGCAAAATTGGTTTTGTACGGGAGGAACCAGAACTACTTGACCGACATAGCCCAATTTTAATATCAACCTGACGACGGTAAAATAAAATCCTCTCACAAAATTTCACTTGCCTAGGTCGATTTGTTTCGACGCTATCCTGTTTTCAACAGACAGAGAGACACATGGGCCTAATGTTGATTTTGTATTGGAGGTACCAGAACTACTTGACCAACATAACATATTTTAAATACCAACTTGACGACAATAATAATAAGTCCTCACACAAATTTGTACTTGCCTATGTAGATTATTTTGTTTTGTATGGGAGGTACCAGACTACTTGACCGACATAGACCATTTGTAATACCGTCCTAACGACGATACAAAGAAGTCCTTTCACCTAACTTCATTCGCCTAGGTTGATTCCTTGGACGCTATCGTGTTTTCAACAGATAGAGAGACACAAGGGTCTAAAATTGATTTTGTATGGGAGGTACCCGAACTACTTGAACGACATAGCTCATTTTTAATACCAACCTAAAGACGATAAAAATAAGTCCTTTCACCAAACTTCATTCGTCTAGGTTGATTCCTTTGGGCACTATCGTGTTTTCAACAGACAGAGACACATGGGTCTAATTTTGATTTTGTATGGGAGGTACCAGAACTACTTGACCGACATAGGCCAATTTTAATATCAACCTGACGACGACAAAAAGAAGTCCTTTCACTAAACAGACAGACGGACATGGCCAAATCGATTCAGAATGTGATCCTGATTCAGAAAATATATATACTTTATGAGGTCTCCGGTGACTCCTTCTTGGCGTTACATGATAAAGATGTTATGATATTAGTGTAAAAGCTCTTCTATATTCAAATCCACTTATTCAAGTTATGTATTATGTACTTAGTCTGAAAAAAAATGAAAGTAATAAACCCGAATAATATTTCAATCGTCTAAGCGTGCGTTTTAGTAATTTACGTGGTAAGCACCAAACATAACAAATAGCGAACTGCCTTGCAATACCAAATTGCCAGTTCACACGGTTGCCAGGATTTGTCCCAAACTCTGACAATTTCATTTGCAGATGGTTTTCCTGCAAATAATTTGTCTGAGAACGTTGTCAGGTAGTAAATTGCCAGTTCACACGTTTGGCTTACAAAATATTTACAGATCCGTTGGAAGTCATTGTCAGACAAATCAAAAATATTTTGTTTAAACTCGGTGGTGAAGTCTTGATTGAGAAACACGAAATAATAGAAAAAATGGAACAAAAAGATGCAATTTCGATTGTTTTCGACGGGTACGTATTTGAGAGCAGCGAGGAGGATGAATTGCCACGCAAACGTCGTCGTGTTTGGAAAAGCATTGGGGGGCCCGATAGCAGGAGATACATTATGCAAAATTGCTCGTGGAATTGAGAGCTGAGGAGTCAGAATTGTATCGCAATTGTTTGAGTATGGATTCCAAACAATTGCTTGGATGATATTATCCTCAAGTGCTTGAATCGCTTGACATCGTCAAGACGGCTGATAACACGATTTGGGAATTTGGTGTGCAATAGATCGAATGTGGCATGGCATGCCATCCTGTATCAACCACAGGTCGTCCCAAAACAAAATCGGTAAATTTAGAAGAAAAAAAATCGGTTAAAATGGCTCTGTAACACCCAACGTTGACCGAAACGTTGTTCCCAGCCTCATTTTTTGAAGAAAAATGGTCTAATGATGTTACCACTCCACAATCCGCAGCAAATTGTCAAACCGTACGACGACGGGGACCATCAGTGTTGTCCACCAGCATACCAGTCTAACGAACTTTTTGCACAAACTTGCGCGGTGGGTGCGCCAAAACTTATTTTCCAAAAACGCACTGTTTGGGCAACACCTCACTCACTTTGGAAATAACTTTTCAATATTTCCCAACGTTGTACAAGCGTAAAGCGACACATTTCGTTCCGCGGAAGTATGGTACTGTATTTCTGCAAAGATTTCGAAAGGGAAACAGCTGTCAGTGTCAAAATAACCTATGATTGAAAAAGAAACCGCTAGAAAGCCCACCCTTTATTTTGCCTGCTTTTGTTTACTTCTGAAATCCAAACAAAAATCCCTCTGGAAAAATATTTTGGAAAAAAATAAACAAACGTCTTCAAGCTAATGCAAAATTGCAATTGAAATATACAAAGAAACCAAAAAAGTATGCGTAAGTGTCCTTGAAGGAAGTTGTTAAGATACAGCTTATATTTTAATTGTTTTTCCTTGCATCAGAAGTAAGTTACTACCTATTATTACATAATCAACGGGCGTAAATAAGTAAATACAAAACAAATGATGTACTGAAAAAAAAGGAGAAGATCGTTGTTGTTTGCCGGAGTTGCTGCTACAAAAACGAAAGTCTGATAAGTTTCATTCTATTTAATTTTTCGTCTGTCGATAATTATTCCTTAATAAACCTACAAGCAGTAGGTGTACCGAAACCTTTTTAATATCGTTTTAGTTTATTGCCAACCCGAGTCCTCGTTAGGTGTCACCGTATGAAATGAACCCTCGCGTCGGACCCAAGTTGTTTTACCGATTCCTCCTCGTCTGTCCTAGTATGAAAGCATACCCTGGCTAAGCTACGGTCAAGGACAAAACATTATTTTTTAGTTCAGAGCTGAGCTCTGATTTGTAAATGTGTAATGATAGGAGTAACAAACAAACATACAATAAAAACAATGATTTCCTACCTCCGGAGCGGAGAGGAACCTTAAGAAGAAGAAGAATGATAGGGGAATGTAGAGCTAAAGTCATTAATGTAAATAGGAAGGTGGCAATGACCCTAGTTGCGCACAGTTGACTGGTGTACATAATGCACCGAGATGACTTCGGAAGTTGATCCATAAACTTTAACTCACTCGTTACCAATACCTCAGAAGAATTATAACGTTTAAAAAAAAGTTTTTTTTATTTATTTTTACCAAACCAAATCTCCGGAATCGACTATTTACTAAAGGAGATCACACCTAATCGGCTCCAAACTCAACTCGTTTTGGAACATGGTCGAGTCAGTAAAAGAAATTCGTGCGTTTGATTTTTTAATTAAAAGTGCATCAAAAGTTTAAAGATTCCTTAGTGAAGGAAAAACAGAAAAATAAAAACTGAAAATACGAACAGTTAAAAGTGTACTGTGGATTAGTGCTAAATAATAAAAAATAGCTGCCCGATCATCGACGGACTGTCTATCGGCCACAGTACCCAACGACATCAATCCCGGATCAAACGGAAGTCTGTAAGCGACACAACGGCCATCAATTACAGCAAGGAACTGTGCAACGCCAAAGCCTTCTGTGACCAAGAGTTTAATTACTGAAGTCGCAGTTGCACAAGCAAACTAAGGTAGGAATATTATTCCTCATTAACACCTTCTTGCAATTTTTATTTATATTACCAACCAAAGCGGGCATCTACAAAAGAGACAAGAGCCAACCGGGATCTAGTACGGCAAAGAACAGTTTTGTTTTTAACTTTTGCAACAACAAGAACGTGTTCATTAAAGTAGGAATTTCAACTATTTTCCTTCTTTATGATATATTTTAATTTAAACTGCATAAAACTGATTTTTAAACTAACAATCATTAAGAAACTTAATTGAACAAGTGCGTGTCCTAAACTAGTCCTCAATATATCGAAACTAGCGAAGTCAATTGAAGGACAAGAAGATATTTGCAATGAAATGTTAAGAGACTTCAATGAATTTAAGAAAGATGGCGCGTCGTGAAAATCAAGGGGGTATTAATCGCGTGTTTGAGGGAGATCGATGAAATGTTCAAACGGGCAAAAAAGGAACATAACTCGATTCTTGCCGCTAGTTCTGATCCGTTAAAAACAAAGTATATGGAGGATAAAAGATTCTCGCAAATAAAAAGAACTTATTTCACCTTCAGCGGGCAGCTTCATGATGAAACTGATAAACTTTTTGAAGATCACAACAACACGTTAGACTCGACACGTTTAAATGTAACCAAATCTTCGTCTTCTGACATTTGCCTTCAACCAATTCAAATCAAACCATACAATGGAAGATTCGAAGACTGGTACGAATTTTATAATTTATTTCCAAGTCTCATACATATCAACGCAGAGCTTTCAGATATTCAGAAACTGCAATATTTGAAAACGTCTGGGTGTAGGGAAGCTGATAGATTGATTCAACACCTTCCAGTAGATAAGAAAAGCTACGGATCAGACTTGGAAATTTTGATAGATAGATTTCAAAATAAACGAAAATTGGTCAATACACAACTTAAAATTCTAATGGAACGGAAACTCACCAACGAAACCACAGGCGGGTTGAAATCCTTGCATGATATCACCGTTGAATGTATCCACGCTCTCGAAAACTTGAACGTTCCAGTAGGGATATGGGATTGTATTCTCATTTATGTAATCTTTCAAAAACTGCCGCCTCAAACTCAAAGGGATTGGGAGGAGCAGTAGGGAACTTCAAAGGTTCTGCCAGAGTGGATGACGTTCATAAAATTCATTGAAGGCCGTTTCAGCTCACTCGAAAACATTTCAGAGCTCAATGGTTTTACTAAACTACCTATGCCGTCAACATTCAATCGAAAGGCAAATGCATCATCCTATCACATAAATTCGCAGCCTCCAAATAAGCAGTTTCTGTGACGACTTTGTAAGGCCTCACACGGCATTCGGCATTGCAAGAAATTTCTGAAATTGCACTCAAGGGCTCGATTTGACATTGCCAAAAGAAATCTGATTTGCAGCAACTGTTTGGGGAATGACCATCACGCTTCTGCTTGTAATAGCTGTAACAGGTGTTACAAACATGGATTCGAACAACAATCCAATTAAAAATCAACACATGCTAGGGCAAAATCATTCACATACAACCATTTGGTTCAACAAACGAATCCAGCATATTCTCCCTCAAATGTAATTCAAAACATGTACTAAGTTCTCCCCTTGAACTTGACTCAAAACACAAGCCACAACGAACATCCAATAGCTACAACGTCACAAAATTTCAACACAGATGTTTGGCGACATGTAGGTACCCTGCAGACATCGGCTCACGAGGATTGTCACCAGAGGAACTGATAAGCAGCGAAATATGGTGGCGAGGATCCCAGTTTCTTAAAAAATGTTAGCCTCGGGAGTATACGTCAGCAATGGCCATCGAAACTGAGCTGCAATTGAAAGGACAGCGCACGCAAACGAGAATGGGAGAATCATTTTATAAGGCAAACCTCACAAGGGTACGCACAAATTGCCAATGTCGTATTGCACTGCGCCATCATCAATGGCGGATTTGTTCAACATTACTCATCTCTCAAACGGCTTGTTCGGAGCACAGCGATTTGGAGGAGATACTTTGTGTACTTAAAATTTGAGAGGGAAAGATCAATAATGAACAAGGTATCAATCACACCAGATGAAGTGATCGCAGCTCAAATTTAATTAGGGGTAGGGGGTAGGGGGCGTTTATCAAACTCCCCACTTTTGTATAATCAACGCCATCCATTAATATTAAGAGACACACACCACTTGTCAAAATTAATCGTTAGTGATGCCCATCAGCGTACCCTTCACGGAGGACAGCAGTTGATGATGGCTGACATACGTAGCAAATTCTGGATAACAAATTTAAAACGTCTTGTAAAGGTCACCGTTCACAACTGCGTGCGATGCCATCGCTTTAACGCAAAAATACAACAACAATTAATGGGCAGCCTTCCACTCGAGCGTGTGGCCATATCAAGGCCATTTACCAACACGGGGGTAGACTATGCTGGCCCAGTCGAGCTTAAATTATGGAAGAGTTTGTCTGCCTATCGACGAATGCAATACACATCGAATTAGTGAGTGACCTAACCGCAACAGCCTTTATTGCAGCCTTTAGAAGATTTGTGTCAAGGCGGGGCATTTGCAAAAATATATTTAGTGATTGCGCGACCAATTTTAAGGGAGCGAACAACGAACTGAATAAGGACAACACCTTCATTTCTGCCGAATGGGCAGCTGAAGTTCGTGAAAGCCTGGCAAGTCAGAATGCAACATGGCATTTCAACCCTCCGTCACCGCCGCACTTCCAATCAAGTACCACATCAAAAGAACTATCGGAGCATCAAGACTGACATTCGAGGAATATGCGACACTTCTGACACAAATCGAAACATGCCTAAACTCCAGACCACTATGTCCCATGACATCGGATCCGAACGATTTGACGGTTCTTACTCCCGGACACTTTCTCACCGGAACTGCACTCACAACAATACATGATAGAAATCTCAAGGAGAAAAATATAAACAACCTTAGCAGATGGAAGTATATTCAACGCCTAACGCAGGACTTTTGGAAACAATGGAGCTCAACATACCTCCACCTCCTACAACAACGGCCAAAGTGACTGCAACAGCACATCATTATCAAAGTTGGAGATATCGTCCTTGTGAAGGAGCACAATCTTCCCCCTACGTCGTGGTTACTAGCGCGAGTTCTCGAGGAACACCCCGGAACAGATGGTCTGACGCGCGTGGTTATTCGACCAATCGCCAAACTATCCCCTTTGCCGATCTCAAACCCGTCTAATCCGTCAAAAACAACAAACAATAGAGACTTAATACACCACGTAATAATGAAATCAAAAAAAAAAAACATACAATTAGTGAATTCAATAGAAATTAAGCATAAAATAAGTAATCTCACGTTACCTTTATCAGCAGAATCAACCGGCTTGCTAAACACCAACCCATTGAGCCAGAATAATCCATACATAGCAGATATTTATTATTTTTAAAACTTTAACCAAAGCAATTATTTGTTAACAAAACTAATGAAAATATTTTGATTTTTTTTTTGGAACACCATCCACGAAATCGCGAGTTTACGCTAGATGACAACACACGGTCACAGATGCAGCACCAGAACTCACAACTATAAAACTGCACTGCAAAATCGATGAGGGGAGCACGTTGCTTTCCAGCAACTGAACAAAAGGACGAAAGGACCTCACGAGCCACACAAAAGGAACGTGACATTTGATGGATGTGCAATGTGGTGCTTTGGATTGATTGTCTATACACGATATCAACATTAGTGGCCATAGTGTGGACCAATACGTATCATCGGCAACCAATTCCAAAAAACCATAGTAAATCGACGCGAATGGCACAAACCCGCACAATAAACAAACATTTAACAATTTCAGTTAAGCACGCGACGAGCTTTTTTAGCTCAGATACATCAGAGCTCAGAATTTGTGTTTCTTTTTTCTCTCAGAGCATACTCAGAGCGCGCTCTATATGCACAGAATAAATTGTTGAGCAGGCTGAGTATAAAGCTGATTACACACTTACAGGCACATTTGACAGAAAAAAAACAGGATAAACAAAAATTGAAATGGCGGACGAATCTGGCTTTTCTGGAACTGAAGGTTAACCAATTTAATAAACAACAATTAATAAATATTCAATTTATATATATACTTTATTACAAATGACAGCTATGTGCTCAAGTGTGTTTCATAATTACATCAGAACGATCTGAGTACGCTCAGTTGAGAGAGCGCTCATAATGCTCGAGCTCGGTTCAGAGCTCAGCGCTGAACTAAACGCCTATTGTGTGAATGTATAAACAAAAGAATATTACAATTTCTAAATGTGTAATGTTAGGGGAATGTACAGCTAAAGTCATTAATGTAAATAAGAAGGGGGCAATGACCCTAGTTGGGCACAACTGACTGGTGTACATAATGCACCGAGATGACTTCAGAAGTTGATCCTGAAACAACAATACCTCAAATAATAAAGAAGAATTATAACGTTTAAAAAAAGGGTTTTTTATTTACTTTTACCAAACCAAATCTCCGGAATGGATTATTTCCTAAAGGAGATCAAACCTAATCGGATCCAAACTCAACTCGTTTTGGAACAGAATATCGCAAATATTGTCCTAAAAATTATTCAAATTATAGATTCTATAAATAATTGAAAAATAATGGTTCACTGACTTGAGTAGATATTCTGTAAAATTTAAAAAACAAAATTCGTCCAAACTTATTTAAAGAAGAGAGATGATGTATTATTGAGCCTAACACCTTTAATCCACTCATATATGTTTGTTTTTGAGCTGGTTTTGATGTCACGTTGATTGAATATTCTAAGGAAGTTGTAACTTGACTCTTAAATAATAAACATACTAATTGAAACTACATTGAGTTCGTCAATTAAAGAATACAACAATATGACTCATATTAATAGAAATGCTTATGGCGTAAAAGGGCTAGTTTGGCAGACATATTTCGCGAGTGCACGTCGTTAGGGACACGGCTTAGGTCGACGGCTACGGTTAAACGCCGCAAATAGGGGTAATGTGGCTCGCTTCGCTCACTTAAAGGGATCTAAACTCCAGTATTTCATTTTCGGACACGAGCCTGTATGTTTTAAGGCCCAACTTATTTCTTAAAATACTATTTTTAATTATTATTTTACGTCAAATACGTAACCGTCGACCTAAGCCGTGTCCATAACGACGTGCGAATAGCCAATTCGTTTCGCAAGGCAAGTGAAGTTAGCCACTAAATATTTGATAAATAGTTACAGCCTTATTTATAAATGTATCATAAAGAGTGTATAAAGTTATGCTCCCTTTAAAATGCCTCTAAACGCAAAAACTTTATTTATAAAAATTATTCAACGTTGTATAAAACTTGTATAAGCTAAACGCGCTTGGACGTTGTTTAGTATAGAGGTGGAAAAGTATTGAAACATCGTCGCATCGTTCAATAGAAGCGTTTATCGTTCTCGTTTTGAACAGTTTGAACATGACTGTAAACAAACCTTGGTAACTTAAAAATTAAAAAAATGTATGGAAATTGTTTTTTTTTTCTTTGTAATTTGTTTATTTTTCTTCGTTGTCATTGATGGATATGAAATTGGCAATTTAATGCAAGGAATGGCCTCTACAAGTGTCAAGATCCAAGTACGCAGACACTTATCTAGTAGTGTGAAAAACAAGATTCGTCCAAGGAGGGTAGGGTGGAATGTTTTATGAAAGTGTACATTAAACGGATAAAGAGTGTATATTCAAAAAAGAAATGCAATCACAATTTTTTTTTTTTGCAAAGAATACATTCTATTACAACTTCAATAAATGCATGTTCCCTTAAAAAGAACATAAATTGGTGTATTCCGTTAAATAAATAAATTAAATTAACGAAAACTATAAAAAATACACCAAAAACAATAAAACGATTGCAAAATAGCCATCGTTCAATCGAATCGTTTTAACGAGAGTATTTGGCAGTTGAAATAGTAACGTGAAGCAACATTAAACGACCATCGTCCAATCGTTTCAACGATTATCGTTTTTTGGATGTTACACTAAGTAGAAGCATCGTCGAAACGATGTCGTTCGATCGTTTTGTGCTTACGCGATTAGAACCCAGGCGTCAAAGCATGGTATAACTAGTATGCATGGGAAAATGTTTTATAAATAAGAATTTTTGGGAGGTTGTATAAAGGCTGTATAAATACTTATACGCATAACTAACTATACAGGTGTTTAATAAATAAGGCTGTTAATAGATATGAACAGGCGGTTGCCATAGTGATTGATTTTACTAACCTTCCACTGACTACACTCTCAGTATTAAAGAGGGATCTTATTAATTTTTGCACGGCAAGATGAACGCTGTCGATCCTTTTGCCGTATATAATTGCAGAGTTTAGTAACAAGATACCGGCCTCAGCCAATGATGAATCTTCTGGCAATTCTTCGAACATATCTAAGTACTAAAAAAGAGAATATATTCTTTTAATTTCTAATTAACTCTTCGACTACGTAATTTGTTACATACGTATTTAAGAGATATTGCAACATCGGACGACAAAGCAGGATGCTCTGCAATTTTTATGAGCAGTAAAATAATGTTTTTTTGACTTGCTTCAGATTCCACATATTCTATTAATTTAGCGACATTAGAGTGTGGTTGCTCTCCCGCGGCTTTGATCACAGCTTTCGACATTTCCCCTGTTCGTAACGAAAATGAATTAATATTAGACTTTTAATATACATATTTTCCGATATAAACAATGTACCTCTGCTCATTTCCTTTGTCATCATGTAAAATTATTTTGATTTGAACGATTACAGAGATTTTAATTATTTATATAAAACTATTTTACTATGTTCAGAATCACTTTTTTTAAATTATCTATCTTATTAAAACCCCTTTAATCTTCAGGACAAACGACAAACTTAATAAACTCACAGAAGTATTATGTTATTTACAAAGACTATACAAACTAGATGGTCAGCTTCCGTCAGAGATGAATCGTCTATCCCCCCAAAGCCCATTTGTTTACATTGTTGTTATTGTAATTCCAGCCCCCGTCTTCGAATCCGTGTGAGTTACAAATAAGCATGTTGATAATGGCCGGCCAACATTCCTTTTGCTTTTATAGGCATCGCGCTGTTCAATTGTTTTGTGTTTGTTGTTGAACTTTTTTAGTTTTTGTTAAGGCTTCGATTAAAATAAAAAAAATAGTGAAATACACATTTCGGAATAGCGAATTCTTGCATTAAAATCCAATTCAGGAACTCACAAATGCTAGAAAAGCAATGAGCATATGTGCGTGACTTCATGAATTTTTCGGGAAAACAGCTTGTAGGCAGGCGCCTTTCCACTGGAAAGTTATATATCTCTGTATTCCATTATCTTTGTTGGTAGCCTATGGAATAATGGAATACAGAGCCACATAACTTTCCAGTGGAAAGGCGGCTGCCTACCAGACAGAGATTAATGAATAAAAGAGATGGATATCTTTCGTACGTCTATCCCCCCAAAACCCATTTGTTTACATTGTTGTTTTTGTAATTTCAACCCCCGTCTGTGAATACGTGTGAGCTACAAAAAAGCATGTTGCTAATGGCCGGCCAACATTCCTTTTGCTTTTATAGGCATCGAGCTATTCAATTGTTTTGTGTTTGGTATTGAACTTGTTTGGTTTTTGTTAAGGATTCGATTCAAATAAAAAAAATTATGAAATACTCATTTCGGAGTAGCGACTTATTGCATTAAAGTTCAATTCATGAACTCACATATACTAGAAAAGAAATGAGCATATGTGCGTGACTTCATAAATTTTACTGGAAAACTGCTTGTAGGCAGCCGCCTTTCCACTGGAAAGTTATATATCTCTGTATTCCATTATCTTTGCTACCAGAGATGAATGAATAAAAGAGATGGATATCTTTCGTACGTTTCACCCCCAAAACTTGGACTTGGACTTTAATGCAAGAATTCGCTATTCCGAAATGTGTATTTCACTATTTTTTTTTATTTTAATCGAAGCCTTACCTAAAACCAAACAAGTTTAATACCAAACACAAAATAATTGAACAGCGCGATGCCCATAAAAGCAAAGGAATGTTGGCCGGCCATTAGCAACATGCTTGTTTGTAGTTCAGACGTATTCACAAACAGGGGTTGAAATTACAAAACCAACAATGTAAACAAATGGGTTTTGGGGGGATAGACGTACGAAAGATATCCATCTCTTTTATTCATTCATCTCTGACTGAGAGTTTTCGAAATTGTTGGTATCAAATGGAATTATTAAATAAAATAATATAATAATTTGTGATGGCTCAATTTTTTAACAGAAATTACAAGATTTTAAAATAATAATAATTCTTTATTTGACACATGACACTGAACTGCTCTTATATCCTTAAGGTGTATGCACAAGTATATTGCCTACAACTCGGCCGTTCTGACAAGGAATTCGATTTTAGTTATTCTAGTTTACTTTATATTTAACAATTCTTAGGATACATAGGACTTATTTCTAATTTTAGAAGTGTTGCTTTAGGGGCCTCAGTCATACAGTCAAGGGATGGTTCTATCCATAGTTTTAATTTTTATGCTTCTAATACACCGTCGTAAGGCAATTGAGTTATTTGACATCCGTCAATGTCTCGAATGACATAACGATCATTCGGTAAACATTTGTGAATGACATATGGACCGCGGAATCGCTGAATACGTTTTTTGTTTTTGCCCACTGTAATATCTACATTCCTGATTACGACATAATTACCTACTGCAAATGTTCGTGTAGGTCTATGATGCGATGCAAATTGTCTAGCGTTTGCTTCTTGTGCTTTACAAATGTTTTCATATGCTTCTTCCATTTCTTTCGGCAAGTCTATCTCAGAGGTATCATCAATTTCATCCAGGTATTCCGCAAGTTCATCAACAACGGGGCCACGTTGCTCAACACCGAACAGAAGTACCGAAGGGCTCTTTTTTGTGGAAGATTGGATAGAATTATTCAGAGCATACTCTATATTAGGTAGTTGACTGACCCAATCTGAATGGCTTGGTGGTTCCGAAAGTTTGCTTAGCATGGGGCATAAGACTCGATTAATGCGTTCAATTTGCACGCGGCGAGGAAGTAGCATTTTTGACACGTTTGATATTATTTGAGTTTACAAACTCTTTAAATTCGGAAGAAGTGAAACAGGTTCCGCGGTTAACTAATTATCCGTCTCGGTCTACTATAAAATGGGAAATAAGAATATTTCAACGCTGCGTACAATTCACGAGCATTTGTAGTTGCCGTCGGAAAAAGCTTAACGTGTTTGGTAATGCATTAATAACAGTTAGAAGGTATTTTTTCGAGTGATCTGAATTTCTGTACAAACAATTGAAATAATCTTGATGCTCTATATATTACAAAACAGCTGTTGCGTACATTAGGTCAATGACCCTATCATCATTTGCAATTAGTTATACAAATCCGACTTAGCTCTATTCCCCTACAGTTACTACATTGATAATTTTATTCCATTAATGCCCCATATTTAAAGGACTACAGACAGGGTGAAACGCAACTATTTTTTGTATACAATGCATAGGGTTTTACTTGTTTGCATTACACATGCAAATTAGTTCGAGCGAACCACTCGATTTGCTTAAGGCACCACATGTTGTTAGACAGAGACAGCTGTTTGTCTTGAGATCGGCGGCTCGGCGTCGACATATTTGACATTTCATTCTTGATTTCGTGTTGTTTGCCTCGTCGTCGTGCTGCGTGTTAAATTCAATGTTTGTTGATTGTTGTTTGTTGGGAACCAACAAGTATACTCATAAGTGCTGCAATCGTGGAAACATAAGGAACAAAATGTCTGAAGTACGAGAAAAGTCCCAGACATCGCTCTAATTTCTTACTATTAGTTGGTTCAGGGTAATGCACAATGGCTTTCATATGTGCTCTTTTAGGTGCAATGGCGGATGAATTTGCTAAATAGCCCAAATATTCCAATTCGGTATATGCGAATTTACATTTTTTTTGATCTGGAGACGTAAACCATTTTGACGTAAAGTGTATAAAACATCGCGTAAAGTTTGCAAATGGCTTCGGTAGTCCTCTGATGCAATTAATATGTAGTCCATATAAATAACTAATAGTCCATTGTTAATGAACTTCCTCAGAATTAAGTTAATGAATCTTTGAAATTCCGGAGGCCCATTGCGTAAGCCGAAGGGCATTAAAAAATATTCATATTGGCCGTCAGGCGCAACGGAAGAAGTATACTTGATTGAATCAGGGTGCATTTTAACGCGATGAAAGCCACTCTTTAAATCAATTACCGAAAAGAAATGTTTGCCTCCCAAATGCTCAATACAATCTTCCATTAACGGCAGTGGATAGTTGTCACGTGTAGTAATTTTATTCAAATCCCTATAATCTATGCATAACGGATTTCACCGTTTTTCTTTTCAACCGGTACAATGGCGGAAGCGTAAGGCGAATTACTTTCTCGAATAATGTTCTCTTCAAGAAGGGACTGTATTATTTTCCTAATTTCAATTCTTTCATAGTGTGATAAGCGTCGTGGTCGGCAGAAAATCGGTGTGTAATGGGTAACATTTATCTTCATATCATAATTTAAATGTTGCAATTTTTCTGAAGGAGGATCGTAATATGACTCTGTAATAATATTTTGAATTCCTGAAATACACTCAGTTGAAAGTGACGGATTGATGTCAAGCTAACTTTCTATAACACCAGCGAAGGGATTTTCAACGTTAATAGCACACAATTTAAGAAACTCATCATAAGCAACATTGACCGCAAACGAATCAGTGGTACTTGTTAAAGGCGGTGTTTCCAACAAATTAAGCGATTTTTCATCTTGAACTGTTTTATGACTGAAGCA
The DNA here is from genome assembly GCA_916610125.1 of Cheilosia vulpina. Lineage (NCBI taxonomy): Eukaryota > Metazoa > Arthropoda > Insecta > Diptera > Syrphidae > Cheilosia > Cheilosia vulpina. The sequence continues at coordinate 55,475,350 of OU744276.1, read as the reverse complement.
ATGATTAATAAAATTAAGTGAATGAAGAATATCAGTGAATTTGGAGACATTTTTATTTAATTCAATTAAAAGATCTTTGCCATACATATATTTCGCTCTACACAATTGGATCTTTGCTTTTTACAAAAAATCTCTTCCCAACAAGATTGCATAAGGCATATCTTCAGTTGGAAGCACAATTAATTCATGTTTGATATTTTGATCCAAAAGTCTGATGTCACATTGAACTGATCCTAATGGCTTAAGTGGGTGATTCCCAATGCTGCGGTAACTAATGTTTCACTTCAGTTTGACGTAAGTATAAGGTACCTCGGCACATCGAATAAAACTTCTAGGACTACCGGAATCGAAAAGACAAAAAAACTCTTTAAACTCACTGTGTTCACACTTATTCCGAAAAGCAACACTTAATAGATTCTCAAACCTTCAATAGATTCGGCAATGACGTCATCGGTTGGGGCATTGGCGGTGCACGTGTTCTGTTGATGCGCATTTGAAGCACGAGTTCGGTAGTCGCTTTGGTTGTGGACATTGCCTCTGGTAATGGCCAAACCTTGAGCAATTGTAACATCGGGGTAGCTCGGATTGATTGGTTGAAGAAGTGGCACTTGTTGATCCAGTTTTGCTTGAAGTTGTGACGACGGGTCGTACAGCAATTGACACATTTCGGCTGGCCGCAGATACTGAAGGTCGCAAGCGTTTCCGTTCATACCGTTCCACGTTTCGCTTCAGTTCAGCAATTGTTGATGCGGAATACAACAAACTGGCATCTGCGGATGTATCCCCAATACCTTCAATGATCATATCGACAAGTTCAGCATCGGGTATGTTCGACCGCATTGCAATTTCTTGCATCTTCAAAATGTAACGATGAATTTTCTCATCAGACCTTAGACGGCGTCTGTTCAACTGAGCATACACTTCTTGCACCGTGCGTCTTTTGCCAAATTCACGCATAAGTGCAGATTTCAACTCAGCATATTCAAAAGCAGAAATTGTGCGTACAAAGATTTTTGCGGTTCCCTCAAGCATACGGCGGCAGACGACAAAGCGTAAGCGTTCATCAAATTGAAGAATTGTGCAAGCGTCTTCTAAATCCTCAAACCATTTTTGTACTTCATAAAAGTTGTCGTCAGAAAATTTCGGCACCATAGATTCTATGGCGCTGAGGTCAGCTAATCGGTTTTGCTGCGGGTTTGGCTGAAGTGTTTGTCGTGAAAGTGTATCAATTTCGTTTTGCAGCAATAAAATATCACGTCGTTTGCGTAATCGCTCCAATTGTTGATCAATGGTTTCAACAGTGGCCAAAGTTGGTTGTACAGCGGGTGCATTAGCAGCATCGGTTTCAGAAGATATTACATCTGTGGCGGTAGGTGGCACGTTGAGCATCTCAATTTGTTGGTTATGCTCATTTTCTTTAATGTCGGACATATCAGACAAGTCGGCAGCGGCACTAGTTGACGGTAGCTGCAAATATAAGCGCTTAATTTGCTTGATTGTTGCAGTCGGTGGTACGTTAATTTCTGCGGATTGTAGTGCAATAAGCATCATTTCTTTTGTTCCCTTCACCATTTTGTCTTTCGCCAAAACTGTCTGCAATATCGGCAGAAATCGATAAAATATTGATTTGTTCAATTTGATTCTAATTATTTTATTGGTAAATCCCACTTCTGAGCTGTGATAGCTCAGTTCTTTAACAGAAATTATAAGATTTTAAAATTCGCGTGGTTATCTTGCTCGCACAAGCCAGTTAATAATTCTTTATTTGACACATGACACTGAACTGCTGTTATATTGTAAAGTTGCATGCACAAGTATATTGCTTACAAATTATTTGTCAATATCTAGCAGAAATCCATCTCACTTTACCCCACCACATCCCTGAAATCGAGAGTCTCAGCACGTCATCCTCACCTTTTCAGCGAGATTACCAAAAAATAAACAGACATGGCAGGTTGGCGTGGCTCGCTGAGCAATATTTAAATTTATTTTAACATTTAACTACAAAATTTTACAATTGAACTAGACTATCTTTAACAGAGAAAAACTAATTAAACAAAATTAAGATAGGTTTTCCCCGCACATATAATAAAAAAAACATTGGGGTAAGTTCATCCCTTACTTGACTCCGCGACTCTAATTCCTACCTAAACAGAGCTCTATTTTGGTATATGTAACTTTTTGTTGTCCCAATAGGGATTTTAACCAAAACGACGATTCTCCGGGGTTCAAACGGCACCTATTACATAGCATACACACGAGTTTAACAGATATATAAAAAAAGCAATCTTCACGCCAAAATAAAAAATCTGTTTACTACAAAAAATAAATATATCTTAAACTACCTTATCTCCTACTAGCACTGCGCATAGATCTTTGCTACCACTCTTCAATGTGTTTTCTCCGAAGTTATATGGACTGTATTTTTATTAAATGACTTTATTTGAACTTTTAACAGAAACAATTATTTTTTCTTCTCTCTAACAACAAACAAAAAAAAACAAAGCGAGTGTTGATATGATGACTGGACTGGTGGACTTGTGAAAAACTGTGCAGTATATGTTATACTTTTTGTTGTTGCGATTTGTCAAATATAGTTAATATTACTTATGTTATGTAAAGTTTACATATTTAGCCGTAGTTCTTAAATATATGAGGTAAATTTCTTTAATAAACGCTGTACATCACGCCAAGTTGGTTGAGACATTTTTTTTATGACTCTCAATTGAGCATAATGTTGAGCTAGTTGAATTTTCAGGGGTGCGGTAAGGTCTGCTACGGTTCTTTCGGCGAACATGGTCTAGTCAGCGGCAACCAGATAAATATGGGAAAGTTTGAAAATTGGCCGTAAACTTCTAAGAAGGGTGGGAACTGGCCCTAGCTGCAACAACATCAGCATCCCCCTCGGTATGGTGGACGTCCGTCTGCTGTCAAAAAAGTAAGTTTTTTTTTTGCCATGTTCAATGTTTTGTGGTAGATCTTGTTAGGCGTGTAGGACAAGAACCACCCCATTCGGCGAGCAGAGCAGCGCTACACAAGCATGACATGCTCCTCGCACATCGCACTCCATCCGTTTCCATTTCCGTTTCCTTCCTTAAATCCCATCCATATCCTGGCCTCCTTCTCCTATCCGCTTCCAACGCCCTCTATATGTCCCTAACATACAAGGTGGCGCAAAAATAACCTTCCGATGTTTTTTGGTGGTAATTTAAAAAAAACAATGAAAAACTTTGATTCTTCTTGTGGATTATTTTTATATGGTCTATTAATTTTTTTTACATCAAGTCGAGAATATGATGTCATGTAAATGGCCGCCGCCACAGTTGATTGTCATTTAAGCCCTTTTTATGGCATTTTCCATCACTTTGGCCAAAACTTGCGGCGATAGGTCCTCACATTCTTGACGGATATTGTCTTTAAGAGCTGCAAGAGTCTGAGGCTTGTTGACATAAACCCGCGACTTCAAAAAGCCCCACAAAACGAAGTCTGGAGCGGTCAAATCAGGCGATCTTGCGGGCTAGTGCAAATCGCCAAAAACGACCCGGGAACGCCGCTTTCAGAATATCGGTTGTGGCTCGCGCAGTGTGAGTCGTAGCTCCGTCCTGTTGGAACCACATGTCCTCCAGTCCTAAATCGTCCAATTGCGGTAGAAAAAAATCGGTAAACATGGCCCTATAGCGCGCACCGTTCACTGTTGTCGTTTGACCAGCGGCGTTCTCGAAAAAAAAAAAGGCCGCGTCAACAGAGGCGATATTCTCGGCACAACGGGCGCTCCGGAGCCCGCCACTCTTGGCAACGTCTCGTGTTGTGCCAGTCTCTTCGAGGCGAGCGGCTAAACGTCGCAGTGTTTCACCAGTAGGCGTTGGACGGCTAGGAAATCTGCGACGAAATTCACGTTGTGCCAAAGTCACCGACCGATTATTGCTCAAATAAATAGTCACCAATATTCCGCGTTCTGGAGCAGTGTAGCGTAACATTGTTTATTAACGTGTATTTCGCATGTGTTTACTACACAAATGTTAAAACAGAACTGACATTAGGGGCCAATCGCAAAATTTATAGTATTTTCTTATAGGAGGATTACTTTTGCGCCACCTTGTAGATCTATTACAATGGCGCCCAACGTTATCGTTTGTCCAAGTCTTCTGCCCTTAATGTCGTATTTGTCCCCTATTGTTCTTGCTTTCAAGATCAAAACCTCATAAGTCTTCGAGTTGATAGCCTTCAGGAATGCCATCTCGAATTGCGACGAGCATGTTCGATATTGACAGCGACAACAATTAAAACTTTGTCAGTCCTAGTTTTATTTCTCTATCCACCTTTTTCATGTTAACTTTTACTTTTCTATCTTACCATTTCATTTTCCATTTTCAGCTGTTAATATCTTATTTTGATATGTGTCTAGTGGCCTAGTCTGATGTGTTTCGTCAAGTCAAGATGCACTAGAACATCTTTATTCTATTATACCCTTTTATGTGTCGCTGTTCAGAATGTTTCAAATCCATCAAAAGCCCGTTGGTTGGACTGGAATTGCGGAAACAATCTTAACGCAATGTGCTGTGTCCTTGTAACTAAAATGTTTGCTCATTTCGCCACGCTGAGGGATCCAACAAATAGTCCGTCCGCAGTCTATCATTCAAATAGTTGCCCAAGCATTAGCCTATGATGCCTGCCAACACGATTCCGTAGACCTGAAACACCCTGCTATGATTTATTGTACACAAAACACAAAAGAAAAACCTCGAAGTTCCTTTAAATTTTTCCAGGGCATATTTATTTCATTATAAAATTTCTTTTACAAAACGTTTACATATTCACCCAAATCAAATCGGGAACAAAACTCACTCGTCTTATATTTAATACATATATTTACATTGCCTATTTACATATTTTCCTAATTATTATACCTTATCTATACAGTCGTTTCAAATATACATATATTTACTATACACTCTACATAAATTACATTACATATCAAAACATATTATTATTATCGTTCTTTAACACAAGTTGTGTAGCGTGGCTAGAGAAGGATATGAAAGGAGTTCGAAATTGAAAAGGGACTCGGAACAGGAAGCGGATAGGAAAAATGGATGGAAACGGAAATAAAAAGGGCAGGAGAGTCGAGAGCGAAGAGCTTGGCATGCTTGCTCAGCACGGCTCAGCTCGCCGGAATGGTATGGTTCTTGCTCCCCACCGCTCGACCTAACCAACTACAACACATCATACATGCCGGGCAAATAGGTACTTACTTTACCTTAACCATCGAAGCGGACGCACCTTCTGAGGAGCGCTGTTGTTGTTTTTTCAGCGCTGGCCATTCCCTCCCCTCCTTGGGTTTGGGTTTCCCCTTTATTGAAGATGCTGCTGCCGGGTCACGTCATTAACGCCGAAAGAGTTTCACTTTACCCCACCACATCCCTGAAATCGAGAGTCTCAGCACGTCATCCTCATCTTTTCAGCGAGATGACCAAAAAATAAACAGACATGGCAGGTTGGCGTGGCTCGCTGAGCAATATTTGAATTTATTTTAACATTTAACTACAAAATTTTACAATTGAACTAGACTATCTTCAACAGAGAAAAACTAATTAAACAAAATTAAGATAGGTTTTCCCCGCACATATAATAAAAAAAACATTGGGGTAAGTTCATCCCTTACTTGACTCCGCGACTCTAATTCCTACCGAAACAGAGCTCTATTTTGGTATCTGTAACTTTTTGTTGTCCCAATAGGGACTGGTGGACTTTTGAAAAGCTTCTTCTTTTTTGCCGTCGTCGCTGGGTCCTCAACGCCTCGCATTTGCATCTCCACCGGTGCTCTTGCTTTTCAATGCAGCTATTGCTGTTCCTGACCACCGTTGGTGTTGCGGATGGTGACTGGGGTCATTGGCCATTCTGGATAGGTTCGTGGGCGCCCTGTGGTATGCATGGATTATATGGGTGCATCCGACCGTGCACATCCCCGGAAGTATGCTGTGCAGAGCAGCCACATTTATATGGGAAGCATTCCACCGCACAGCAACATTCTCTCCAACGTTAAATTACGTAGGTATTTAACTGATGATAGGTAAACTGAAGTTGGACAGGCACGGCATTTCCTCCATTTGTGGACCATCCTTCTTCTCTGGAACTAGGTGTTACTTATGGGCGCACCGACTCGCCCGAGGTGCTCTGCCAATTAAAAAATGGCCCGGTGTCAGTATGTCTAATGACTCCGGGTCATCATTTAAAGGACATAATGGTCTGGAGTTGAGACTGGCTTCAATCTGCACCAGTGTCTTCGTAAATGAGACTTAATCGACTTTACACCTGCCTCCCAGAGCCCTCCGAAGTGCGGAGCGCCTGGAGGAATAAAGTGCCACTGAATGGCATTGTTAGTTATTTCTTTCGAAACACTACAGGCATGTAGAATCTTACGAAGTTGGCGAGAAGCACCAACAAATTTTGTTTCATTTATCGGAGTATACATTTGAACATCTCCCGCGTCTGGCGATGAATCTGCGGAAGGCTGCCAAGAATGCGTCAGTTGTCAGATCCGTTACTGATTCTATGTGTATAGCTTTAGTTACCATGCAAACAAACAATGCTACGTATCCTTTAAGGCGAATTGACGCTCTTCCGCGTATTCTGGATGGACGGAGGTCAATGGGACTCGCGTAATCAATGCCTACATTTTCAAATGGGAAGCTTGGAGTTATTCTGTAGGTGGGTAAATTTCCCATTAATTGCTGTTGAGTATTACCTTTAAGTCGGTGGCATTGAACACAATGTTTTATATATAACTTTTCCGCATCCTTTCCTTTCAAAATCCAGTATCTAGATCTCACATTGGCCAAGGTGAGATCAACTCCACCGTGTTGTGTCCTTTCATGTGCTTGTCTTATGATTAAAGTTGTTAGATGGCATTTGTAAGGCAGAATGACAGGATGTTTTTGATCAAAGGACCAAGCTGACTGTTCTAGTCGGCCACCGATTCGCATTAAGCCATTCGAGTCGAGAAAAGGAGTTAATGAGTGACACCTGCTCTTTGGGTTTACTTGATGCCTGGCATTGAGGTTTTGAATTTCAGCGGGAAATTCGAGCTGCTGAATTCGAAGCAGAATTCCGATAAGAGCTTGCTAAATTTCTTTCCAAAGAATGGAGTTATTTTTTCGAAACGAGGACGATCCTTTAAGCCAACGGCGACTCCAGGTAACTATTCTAAGAAGATGATCCAAAGAAGAGTAAGGGTCGTAAATGCGAGCAGTGAGTGACAAAATAGTTCGCTTTGTTAGCACTCCCTGTTGTTCAATATATTTGACTTTGAACTGAAACAAATCTTTTGCCGGGGACCATGAAATTCCTAATGTTTTTATGACTTGTTTGATTCAGATTCAAATTCCAGTTCTGGTATTTGAACATTAGTAGGGATTGATCGTAAAACTTCAGAATTATTAGCAGCCCATTTTCTTAGATCAAATCCTCCCCTCTTTAATAAAGAAATAATTTCTCCTTGGGCCCTTCTACATTCTTCAATAGAGTTGCCCCCGCTCATTATGACGTCGACGTAAATGTTTCCATAACGGTTCTAGAGCCCAATAAAAAATCTTTACCTTCGTCGGCCACCAATTTGTGTAGCGTCCTCAAGGCTAGAAAGGGAGCACAAGCTATACCGAAGGTTACAGTAAGAAGTTCATATAGTAGTATGAGTTCGAACTCAGTGTTTCTCCAAACAATTCTTTGATATTTTGTATGGTCAGGGTGGACTCTTATTTGACGGTACATTTTTTCTATATCCGCACAAAATACATAGCGAAATAATCGCCATCGATTAATTACAGTGGTAATATCAAGCTGCAGTGGTTGTCCAACAAAAACTTCGTCGTTCAATGATCGCCTATTTGAGGATTTTGCTGATGCGTTGAAAACTATGCGTAACTTAGTAGACAAGCTAGTCTCCTTTAAAACGGCATGGTGAGAAATGTAATATCCGGACTCATCACCACTCGTCAAGCTTAATCGTTTAGCATGCCCTAACGCAATATATGAATGCAATTCATTCAAGTATCTAATTTTAAGCGTGTTGTCCTTTTGAAAACGTTTTTCCAAGTGTTGGAACCTTTTTACGGCAATATTAAATGATTTCCCTAAGGACGGAACCCCTGTACCGGTTGTAAACGGTAACGCAACAACATAACGACCTGTAGCATCTCTAGTGACATTTGAACTGTAGATCTGCTCGCATTTTAAAGATTCTGGTGAAACAACGCATTCTTCTGGTATTTCTTCAATTTCCCTAAATCTTTTTAGAACTGCTTCATCTTCAACATGATTATAAAATGATTTTATTGAATATAAATTGTATAATTTGAGAATAGACATCTGATCCCAGAATTAGATCCACCTTTTGAAACGAAGGATCCGCCAATATAAGTGAATCAAACATTCCTAACTCTTTATTTAATAGAGGAGTGGACGGAATTGGGTTTGTCAGACTAGGCAAAATTACGGCTTCAGCTTACACGATTTCCTCATTAATTCTGGATTTCATTTTTATATTTGCCATAGTGCATGATCTACCAGTTTCAACTCTTCCTAGACCAGTAATAAGTGCTCTAGTCGGTAGCCGGCGTAATCTTGCCCGTTGAACTCATTGTTCGGATATAAAGCTTGCCTCTGAACCAATCAAGGAGGGCTCTGGCTTTGATATATGCTCCTGATGAAGTTATAATATATATGGACGCTGTGGCTAATAGGACATTGGAGTTTTTATTATTCAAATGGTTATTAAAATGCGCGTATTCTTGAGTTTCACTAGTGTTGTTTTGCGCAGAGCTAGTACTTTCGTTGTATTGGTGCAACAAAGTGCTATGCGTGCGTTTACAAATGGAGCAACGAATGCCGAACTTGCACTTATAAGCTACATGACCTTTCCCTAGACAATTTTGACACAGTTTCATACGATAAACAAATTGTAGTCGTTCGCCGATTGCAACTGCCTTAAATGAGGGACACGATCATAATGCATTTGATGATCCATGATACGACTGTACGACATTTCTAACACCTTGATTCCTTTGATGTGGCTGCGTATCTCTCGTTCTAGTTTTATTCGCCTGAATAATTTAAAGGGTACGAAAACGAGATTCAAGGAATTTTTTTAAATCTTTGTATTCAGGTAAATCTCTATCAGATGACAGTGATGGTTCCCATAACAACAACGATTCAAATGGCAACCTTTGAACAACTAAGAAATCCAAAATGGGGTCCCAGCTATCAACTTCCACTGACAAATTTTTTAGTTATTCAACACATTCGTTCGTAGTGTCCAGCATGTTTTTAATCAACTCTGAGATTTCAGTAGTGATTGTCGGCTGCGAAAACAGCATTTTTAGTTGATTATTAACAATAACGCGTTTGTTTTCATATCTCCCTTTAAGCATTTCCCAAGCAGTATCATAATTACCATCAGAAATGGTTAAATGTCGAACCAATTGCTCTGCATCGCCCGTTAAATTTGACTTTAAATAATGCATTTTTTGTACTTCGGTTAGATCTGTATTTGAATGAATTAATGAATGGAACAAATCCCTAAATGAAACCCATTTGTTATAATCCCCATAAATTTTTGGAAGAACAATGGGAGGAACCTGAACATGGCACGCAGATGAAAGCCACAATGTTTCCCATCCACTCAATCTGCCAGTATAAAAACCTAATGTTCTTTTTGCAATGGATTGCTTTCCAGTGTTTTTAATAAACTTCCTCATTTCTTCTATGAATATCATTTGTGTTTTTACGTAGTTTGTAATATTTACTTCCTCCAAGACTTCAATAAATAAACGATAAACTATAGACTCTCGACAAAGCAAAAGAATTTAATTGTACGATGAACTTAGACACCAAATTTATTCACTCAAACGAAATGTACTAGTACCCACACGTAAACTTAAATTTACACAGAACTTATGTTTCAATATATCAACAAGACTATCGTATCTTTGGTATGGCTGGTTCTGTTGTTGACTCGAAGGACCAATGTTTTCTCCGAAGTTATATAGACCGTATTTTTATTAAATGACTTTATTTGAACTTTTAACAGAAACAATTATTTTTCCTTCTCTCTAACAACAAACAAAAAAAACACAGCGAGTGTTGATATGATGACAGGACTGGTGGACTTGTGAAAAACTTCTTCTTTTTTGTCGTCGTCGCTGGTTCCTCAACGCCTCGCATTTGCATCTCCACCGGTGCTCTTGCTTTTCAATGCAGCTATTGCTGTTCCTGACCACCGTTGGTGTTGCGGATGGTAACTGGGGTCATTAACCATTCCGGATAGGTTCGTGGGCGCCCTGTGGTATGCCCCCGGAAGTATACTGAGCAGAGCAGCCACATTCATATGGGAAGCATTCCACCGCACAGCAACACAATGTATTAAACTATATTAAGGCGTAAGTCGCTACGCGTAGTCCCAAGCAAGTACTCCGTAGTCTACGATTCGCTTACAGACCTAATGCAGTCCTGACCGCTGGACAAGAACTTGGTCGTCGTTCGATCCGGTTCTATGGGCGACTCCAATAACCTTCGCACCTTGATTCGTACGGAAATGATGAGGAGAGGAACTAGCGGCCCCCGCTACCCAATCCGTTTTATATTTAGTTGAGGGTACGGTTGAAGGTCACGGCAGTCACCTTGTTGTCGATCGAAATTAATGCCCTTTCCTGAGGAGTTCGGGCGGCCACGGCTTCTGACCTTTTCTGTTAGCGACACCCAAAACGTGCTCCTACCTCCTACTTTGAAAGCACTAGTCAAATCTTATCTAATCGTTGTTTCTATCACTATCACTTACCCCCTGGATTTTGCTGATGTTCGTATCAGCGTTGTGCACCAATACCTGGCCGGTTCAATATCCCTTCCCGGGAAAAGCACTACCGAGACGGACACCTTTCTATGAGTCTTTTGCGCGGCAAGTAAGTCTCTGCCTTTCACCTTGGAGGGTTGGGTTCGAGTACCACAGATTCCCCTCCTTTCTTTTATATATATTTTATATTTATTCTTTGAGTTTTCTTTCTGAACTCGCACTATAACATTTAAATATAGTTCGGACTTGATTAGGATTCCGCTTTTAAATTCGGCGCGCACTCCTCACAAGGAGGACTTTAAAAAAAAAAGGTCAACCACTCAACGACGTCACTTAGTTTGTCCTTAACGACCTCTGCGTTCGAAGGCGCGATGTACATACGTCATCGGCATTTACCTCGAAATTGAACTATCGTTCGGAGGCAGTTATTACTTCCTCCCCCATTCTCCAATTCCATTACCCATCTAAATGTCCCCCTCTATTTACATAGACAAGTAATTGACAAACCTAAGTTTTCCCAACTGTGGCCTCGGAGGCCCTCTAGGCACTGCTGTCCACCCCATCTATCTGTGAAATCGGTTGTAAATCATTTTATTCCTCCTACAAAACCCTATTGTGACCTGTACCTACTGTCAAATGTCGTTATTTATCTTCTTTTTTTTTTCATTTTTACCGGCCGCATGCGTGTTTTGGTTTTTTTGTGTAAGTCGAATTGTTATATTATTCGGTGAATTGTGCTATTCTTTTAATTCTTATTCTATTGATATTCTCCCATAACCCAGAGCCCCGGCCGCCGCTGCAGCGAGACATTTTCCGCCGGACATACCCCTCCTTCCGGCGCGCAAAGGTAAGTACCAAAAACGTGTGACTCCAAACACACCTCCCTTGGCCATAAAATTTACTTCTTCTTTTACAGGTGGCTGCAACAAAACACCACATCTGGCGACGTGCAAATAACGACAGAGGGGGTGGCGAAAGTTACTTGAAGTAGCTTCGAACGTGGGGAAGATCCCACTCTCAGCCGGGCACCACGTTCGCAAGTCGGTATACCTGCTGGTTACAGGATTCTCTGTTTGTTTTGGTCGGGTTCGTTAATTTTAATGCTATTTCAGGTGTAGCTGCGACCCACACCATGGAAGGGCCGCGATTTCCCTACGTTTTCTCCACTACCCTATGGATAGACTACGCCCACAACAACCGTGCCGCTGAAAGGGATTTTCCTATCATAAGGGTAAGCCTTCCTGTAATCTTACGATGGATTAAGCACGTAGGCCGTTAGTTTCGTCATAAACATACTCATAGCGAAACAGATATAAATTTCGGACTTAAGATACACACGTAAATACTTAGGCTTACATACGCGATCCTAACGCCTCCTCAGATTGGGTAATCTCGTCGCGTAAATGTCTGCCTCCGCCGAGCTTGAACCTTTCCGCGACAGTATTTCTTAAATGCCTATCACCCTACATATATACTAACCGGGTATCTTCTTGAATTGCTTCCTACGACTCGTTACCCGACAATGCTTATGCCTCACTCGTTACATGCATACTTGGAAAATATCGCTCAAAAAAAAAAAAATATAAATAAATAACATATAAATAACTCGATAAAGTATACATGAAAACGAATAAATAAGTGAGTAAATAACAATAGGTCATTAAGTATGCATAGATGAATAAATATAAACAGAACACGAATGCCTAAATTAGTAAATGAATACACAATTAACAACCCGCGGATAAATAAGAAATTAAACAACCATCTGCCTACCTTACACCCATGTCCGTAAATCGTAAATACGTCCTTGCATAACAACTAGGTAAATCAATGAATAAATAATTAACAACTACGTGAATAAATACGCAAACAAATAAATAGATATATATAAATAACAGATAGGTAATTAATAGCTATACGTATACATAAATAACGCCTAAGTAGATAAATAAATAGATATACATATATATACATAACACATAGGCTACTCATACGTAGCTAACTCGTCACTCTGCAGGATAACATTTTTTAATGATGCAAAACGTACAAATATGCCCCAATTAATTTAGATATAGCCGGCTCTTGTGGTCCTAACGGTTCTAGAGTCGTTAGTAGGATAGTAGCGCTTACTGCTTCAGATCCTTTGCGTGGAAAACTCCCACCCTCCTTCCCGCCAAGTTCTCTAGCTCAAACATATTTTTTCCTACCGCCTTGACGATTCGACACTTAACATATTTGGGACACAACTTTGCCGCGAGGTACTTGGACGTGTCACTAAGGATGAAATTGCGTGTATAAATTTCTTGTCCGGGACAAAACTGTATTTTTTTTGTTCGCGTATTATACGTTCTCGCGTTCCGTTCGTTAGCCTTCAGAATGTTCTCTTTTATCTTGTGGCGTACACATTCCAGGCGGTGGCGACGCGAAAGTGTCAACAACTCTCCATCATCAATTGCGTTAAGCTTCTGAGCCGGTTCATATCCCGACCCGTGCGTCATCATATTCGTTCCAAAAAGAGCGAAGTACGGTGACACTGCGATCGAGTTATGCACCGAACTTCTCAGAGCGCACGCGATGTTGCTGAGTTGTGGGTCTCAATCACGCTGGTCTTCCTTGAGGTAAGAACGTATGGCGGCTAACAGCGTTCTGTTCACCCTCTCCGACGCGTTGGATTGTGGTGCATAATTGGCAGTTCGGAAATGGCGAACGCCATATTTCGCCAAGAAGTCTTGAAACTCTTTCGCCACAAACTGTTTTCCATTGTCGGAGTGCAGTATTTGGGAAACCCCGAACGTATTGAAGACGTCCTCCTACAGAAATTTCACCACGCTCCTCGTGTTGCCGTTTCGGAGCGATGTTAGCAAGACATATTTAGACAAGTGGTCTAACACCACAAAAACATATGCGTTTCCGGATTTCGATCTCGGATACGGTCCTAGAAAGTCAATATAAACTTTCTGAAAGGGACGATCTGCGCAATAACTATAACTTATCGGTGGACGGGTTACTTGACTGGACGATTTACACTGTTTACACGTTTGACATCTTGAAATAAAGGCTCTTATTTGAACGGTCATATTCGGCCAGTAGAAATACTGTCGGACCCGATGCAGTGTTTTTGCTACACCCCCGTGTGCTGCGGGGGCTCGTGAGCTCCGCCGATTATGGCTTAGGTTAGTCCGGAGGGTATCCATAGTCGCCAGGTGTGTTCAGCCAAGTCCTCTGCTCCTTCTGGTGGTAACGCGCGTTTGTAGACAAACTTGTCCTCCACCTTCAGGTCCGGCAATACGTCTTGATGCTCGACGACGGTTGCTAATAGTCTAGTGTATTCCTCCGAGTCAAATTCGGTGAAGCTCAGGTCCACTAGTGGCGCAACTTCTTCCAATTCAAGGCTATCAGCGTGAACTCAAGAAAGGGTGTCGGGGACCACGTTCAGTGTACCTTTTCGGTGCTCTATGTTAAAGGTAAAGGCTTGGAGTTTGAGACTCCATCTGGCCAGTCCGCCGCTTAAGTCTTTCAGACCAATCAACAAATGCAAACTGGATTGGTCTGTGATGATGGTAAAATCCATCCCTTCAACATAAGGCCTCAATTTGTGAACGGCTTTGACTGCGGCCAGACACTCCTTTTCGGTTACACTGAAGTTTTCTCACACTGGTTCAGCTTCTGCGAAAAATACGAACAGCACAGCTCCGATCCCGGAGTCTGACGCGTCGCACTGAATATAAAAACGCCTCAAGAAGTCAGGGTGCGTGAGCACCGGAACTGTCGTCAGCGCTTGCTTCATCTTTTCGAAAGCCGCCAAGGCTTCTTCCGTCATCTTGAACTTGTCCGGCTTCTTTTTCAGCGTGTCCGTGATGGGGGCCGTCAAGCTAGAAAAATCCATAATAAATCTTCTATACCACCCTACCGGCTTCTTTTTCAGCGTGTCCGTGATGGGGGCCGTCAAGCTAGAAAAATCCCTAATAAATCTTCTATACCACCCTACCAAACCAAGCAGCCTGCGTACCTGTCTCGGATTTTTGGAAATCGGAAAATTCACGATCGCCTCCACCTTTGTCGGATCGGTTTTGAGCTTCCCTCCACCAACTTTGAACCGCAGATATTTCAATTCCTTGAAGCGGAAATTGGATGTTGATGGTGAGGTTCGCGGCCCGCAGGCACTGAGCGACCTCGTCCAACAGTGTGATAAGGGTCGGGAAGTCCGGACCTGTGATGAGCAAGTCATCGAGATAAACAAAAACGCGGTCTCTCAATCGTGCAGTGATCACCGTGGCCATCAAGGGGCATAACCTTTGGGCCGCGTTACACAGCCAAGGTTACGGCTGGCCGAATGATTTTGGGGGTGGATTGGACGGGGGAATCGTATTGGCATTTACCGGTGGTATTGCTGGTGGAACCGCGGTCTGGCTAAAAGGGCGTCGGAGCTGGATTCAGCTGAGGTTGTGAAGAGGATACCGTCGGTTGTGAGTTCGTTGGCCACAGGATGACGTTTGCCGGTGCCTGGGTCGAAGGTCCTGGAACTGGCGCTTCGACTGGTGGGTTCGGACGGGTGACAACATTTATATCACGCATGAAATTCATAAAGTTTATCCTCACTTCTTCCCTCAGGCTTTGTGAAATGTCCTCTTTCAAAGAATTTTGATGCAAGGAAAAGGCGCTTCCCACGGCCATGTTGATGCAAGCCTTCAGATCCGCTGGGATATTCACGGTAGCCACTTCGGTCGGATTGGGGACTGCCCCTGCCGCATTCGGGAGGTCTTTATGACTCTCCGCCGCTTTGAGGGTCCTAAGTTTAGAGATTGAATGAGGAATGAGGAAATGAATTCAAGAACAAAGGAGAAAAAGATAATTAGCTTACATTCTAATTACATATTTTCAACTCGCCCCCTGAACGTGGATGTCACATAACATTTTTAGTTAAAATTTAATAGTTGAACACATTTGTTGTGTTTGGGTTTCGCCAAGCTGTTGGTCAAGATGTCAGCCACCATATCTTCTGTTGGACAGTATTTTAAGACGATTTGCTGACTCTGCATTACTTCTTTAATGTGATGGTATTTTATATCTATGTGTTTACTTCGCTTGTGAAGTACTGCATTACACGCCAATTTCTGCGCCGCTTGGTTGTCGATGTACAATATAACTGGCTCGCCGTTGGACATGCCGATCTCCATTAGAATTCTTCGCAGATAAACGGACTCTTTTGCTGCATCGGATGCTGCCGTGTAGTATTCTGCTTCGGTGCTACTTAGTGCAACTGAGTTTTGTTTTCTCGATTCCCAACTGATCAAATCCTGTGTATGACCTTCAATCGGAATCATCACCACCCCAGTCAGCATCAACATAGCCACTTATCGAGGATGATTTGTTTCTTTTATAGACCAGCTGTTTTTCACAGGTACTAGCTAAATATCGGAAAATGTGTTTTACTGCTTGTAGATGTTCTATGTGCGGATCTGTATTACACTGTGCCATTTTCCCAAAGGAATGTAATATATCTGGCCTGCTTGTTATGGCAAGATACATTAAAACGCCAACCATAGATTGATATTGGTTTGTATCCACCCTTTGGCAGTCACCATTGCATTGAAATTTATGCCCAGGGTCTAAGGGAACCGAACCACTTTTGCAGTTTCCCATGCCAAAACGCTTAAGTACATCTTTGGTATATTGCCTTTGACCCAGCTTGATGTCACCAGTATCGCCGTCACGATCTACTTCGATGCCCAAGTAATGATGAAGAGGGCCCTTATCGTACAATTCGAATTCAGCACAGTTCTTTCTTAATGTTGGAGATGATGTTTAAATCCTTGCATCCTGTTTTCGCTGACGTGAAGAATTAAAACAATCCAATTTTTGAGTAGAAACAACTACAATAGAAATTTTATTTATAATAATTAAAATACTAATTCAAATTCATATGAGGAATTTTCACCTAAAAATTATAGGTATTTATCTGTAAATCTTCCTCCGCGGATAAACCTTTTGCCATTTCTTCTCTCTTCGCTTTATTCAACTTAACGAAGTTGTAGTTTACATAAAGAATTTTATTATCGATGTGTTAATCCTGTGGATTGTCGATGGGTGAGTTCGGTATCGACGTCCGTACTAGTACCAACCTCGTCAGTCGTCAGCAACACTACTCCCCCCCGCTGAGGCGGCTGCTTTACATACCTCTGCTGCTGCTTCACCTTCATTTGACTTGCTGACATCTAGCACTGCGAGTTTCACATCTGGGCGATCATACATCCCACTTGCGGCCCTCCTTATTTGACCATCCTTCGCCTTCACCGTGTTGACGACGATACCATTCGGCCAGGAACTCCTTGGAAGATTCTCATCTATAATTATGACCACATCACCCTCTGCCACGTTCTTTACGGGTTGAAACCATTTGGTCCTTCTGGTGAGGGTTGGCAGATATTCCCGGATCCAGCGCTGCCAAAACATGTTCAATAATTGTTGAGCAACTCTCCAGTTTTTGCGAAGAAGATCCTTTTCGTTGAACGCTCCTAGTGGTTTACTGCCGCTCGATGACCCAAGCAAAAAATGGTTAGGTGTCAACGCTTCTGCATCTGCTGTCTCTAAAGCAACGTAGGTCAGTGGGCGCCAGTTAACTATGCCCTCAATTCCGATCAAAACGGAGCGCAACGACTCTTCTTCCAAACGCTGATACCTATTGATTTCCTTTCAGACGCCTTTAACAGTTCCGATTAGCCTTTCCCAGCACCCTCCCGTGTGAGGTGCTGCTGGTGGGTTGAAGAACCACCTGGTTTCAGCACTTGTAAACGTGCTCTGAACGACATCACTGTTCATCTCATGAAACGCTTCACGAAGCTCCTTCTCGGCTCCCTTTAGGTTAGTCCCATTGTCCGAATAAATTTCCCCTTGGAGTTCCCCGCCTTGACATAAAACTTCGGACGCACATAATGCACGAGTCTGATGTCAGACTATGCGCCACTTCTATATGAATCGCTCTTATAGTCAAACACGTGAAGAGGACGCCCCAGCGTTTTTCCATTTTTCTTCCGGATTTAATCAGGATCGGGCCAAAATAATCGATTCCTGTAAACGAGAAAGGTCTTACATACGCCGATAATCTAGCCTCAGGAAGTGGAGCCATCTCGGGGTTCGCTGGAACTACTCGTTCGTTTCGACAATGCTGACATCTTCTGCATACAGATCTCACGAGTCTTTTTAAGCTTGGAATCCAAAACCTTTGACGCATCTCATTGATCACGGTTTCTTGACATCGATGATGAAAACGAGTGTGCTCTTTTGGCAAGATTATTGGTCGTTTGGTATCTTCTTCGACTAACCAGCCGCTATCGATTCTTCCCCTTATCCGCAACAGTCCATCGTCGTCAAGGTATGGTGAACATTTGAACAGAGGACTCCCTTTCGACACAACTTTTTTGTTCTTTAGCATTACCAATTCGACTGCAAACCTTTCCTTCTGTGCCATTTGTAATAGGTATATCTGTGATCTTTGAAGCTCATCCGATGACAACGTCATACTGTCGCATCTAGTCCTTTTTGTATTCACGTTGTTTGAAAACCGAAGAACCCATGCCATTGAACGAAGCAAGCGACGCCAAGATGAAAATTTAGACACTTCTATTAAGGGCTCAGCATCGTGTCTATCCGTGTGCAATAGGAACTGTGGTCTTACCTCCACATTTTGTATTTCGGGTTCCTTGTCAATCGCGACCGGCCATTCCTCCTCTTCATCGTAGAGAAATTCAGGACCTTTGAACCACTTCCCATCTTCATGGAATGTTGGTGTCCTAGTCCATTTTGTGGCAAGGTCGGCAACGTTTAACTTTGTCGGGACCCATCCCCACTCTTCCTGTACCGTAAGATCCAATATTTCTACGACCCGGAACATAACAAATGGATTAAATTTCTTTGCGTCTGATCGCAGCCAGCAGAGAACGTTCCTGGAATCTGTCCATAGAAATCTCTTCTCTATCTTAAAAGTATGGCTCTTTTCAATTGCCTTTGCCAATCTGGATCCAATCAGAGCGGCCTGTAGTTCTAGTCTGGAATTGATAAAGGCTTAGACTTTGCACCAACGAGTACACAGTTCACAGAGCTTCCATCCATAAACCTGAAGTATGCCACTGCTGCCATAGCATCCTCACTGGCATCCACAAAGACATGCAACTGGACCAACGCCTCTTTGTTGAAACCATCAGGCAAGTAACACCTCTGGATACGCACATCCTCAACCCTTGGCAGCAGGACACGCCAACTTTCCCATTTGTTCTGTAGGTTTGTTGAAATGATCTCATCCCATCCTATCGCTGACTTCCACACCTCCTGCAGAAGGATCTTAATCTTGACGAGATAAAACGACAAAAAACCCAGTGGGTCGTAGATTGACATTAGAACTCGCAGAAGTTCACGCTTCGTTGGCATTCGCTGTCCTGTCAGAACCTCTTCATGAGCCTTTGTGAATTTAAGCAAGAAGGTAAAGATATCGTCCGAAGTGTTTCACCAGAGTCCCTATACCTTTGCTGTGCATTTCGTTTCTTCAGGATGTTCTGGAAATGTTTTTCCTTCACGTTTAGGTTGATCGAGTGCTTGCAGAACCTCCTTAGAGTTTGACAGCCGGTTTCGGATATTAAACCCTGCTCTGGAGTGTATATATTTGACTTCATCTACCAGGCGAATTGCTTCCTCAACTGTGTCTACACTATCCAGCAGGTCATCCACATAATGATGCTGGATAATTGCTTTCGATGCTCTGGGAAAGATGTGTGCAAACTCCCTTGCATTCGTATTTTTCACGTATTGAGCAATACTCGGTGATTAGTTTGCACCAAACGTCAACACCTGCATTACCTATACATCTGGCTTACGGTTAGCATCCCCATCACGCCACAAGAACCTCTGCAAGTTCTGATCCTCCTCACGTACGCCAATTTGATGGAACATTTCCTCAATGTCGCCGGCAATCGCTATTTGTCTTGTTCGAAACCCATGTAGTACTTCCGTAAAGATTCGCAACTCGTCTGGACCTTTCAATAGCATGCTATTTAGTGACACTCCTTGTGTGGAAGCGGCCGCATGCCATACCAACCGTAGCTTTCCTGGCTTATTTTGGTTTCTTACAATAAATGTTGGTAGATACCAAGTCCTTGTATTGAAATCATTAACCTCCTGCTCACTTAACTTCCTAGCATAGCGTTTCAAAACCAAATCCTGTATCTGCCTACCGATTATGTCACACAAGGAAGTATCAACTGTCATCTTCTGCTCCAAACATTTGAGCCTTTCCAAAGCCATTGAGAAGCTATCAGGCAGAACTACGTCTTCATAACGCCACAACACCCCAGGACTGAACGAGTTTCCGTGTCGCCTAACAGTCGTACTAAGAATACTTTTAGCTCCATGCTCCTCAAGTATGAAGTGCTGCCGAACCATCTCGTGAAGATCCTTTTTACATTCACAAGCTTCGTACGCATGATACACCCCATTCACCTTGGCATCCCTAAAGGAACCCGCGCTAACACACCATCCCAGCCGGGTTTTTATTGCAACTGGATCATTCCATCAACCTTCTCTGATTCGTTGTGGCAACAACAGTCTTTGGTTATTAATTACAATTAATATTCCACATTGCGCATCTTTGTAGGACTGTAGTGGTACCCCATTAAAATATGAGTACTTACGATTCATTTCTTCTTGGTCCACAGATTGTACTGGCAGAGCTAGCCGTTTAACTGTGAGCACATCTCTGAGCCAGTATTTTGCCTGCTGAACACCTTCAGATCTTGCAGATATCTCCAGAGGAACAATCTTAGATTAATCTTCTAGGCGTGTAGTATCCGAGGTCCATTTCAAACACAATGGTTTATTTACTCCTTTCAGCCCTAGATTATCTGCAACGCTTTCTTCTACCAACGTTAGCCATGATCCATTGTCCAAGAAGGCATACGTTTCGATTGACCTTCCATTTCCATGAAGGACTACTGGCACAATGTTGAAGAGCGTATTCGTACCATTGGCTTGCTGATGAGCTTGATGGTTGCCATCAACAGTCGGCATCGGCTGATGAAGCTCTTCTTGATAGTTGTACAAAAGTGGACGATGCGGGTATACACAGCCGTTGACTCTACAGGCTCGTACCGCTCGACATCGGAAAAGTTTCGGATGCTCTAAACATCCCTCACATACACCTTTCCCTTTCAGCATCTCCCACCTCTGGTACAAAGTCAACTGCCTAAAATGCTCGCAATCAGCCAACTTGTGACCTTGGTCACAGAGATATAATCCTCTTCTTGTTTGGCTTCACAGAGTTATTTTACTGGTGTCCGGTCTTCGGTGTGTGTGTGTAAGGATGTTTGTCTTCTCTCATTTCTTACGTCTATAACTGCATATGATGTCGTAACGGTGCTTTCTGCCTCTGCCACACCATACAACCATTTGCTAAACTGCGTTAGGTCATGTTCCCTTTTTCCATTATGCAACGCCCAATTCAGCTTAATTGACGCTGGCAGCTTATCAACCAGTTCCTGAAGCAATGTTGGATCACTAAGATGGTTTGTCAATCCAGATGCCTCAATCGTACATTGCAGACTTCGTACAGATAGAGCGTACTGTATGATGGTGTCTAACCGATCCGCTTTTGGTTGTGGTTCCGCTCGTAATTTCCTAAGCATCGTTTGAACTATGTATGCTGGTCGTCCATACAACATGCGCAGCTCCGAAATTATTTCGGGAACTGTTGATGGCAACATAAGACGTGAGCCTACGGCTCTAAGTGCACTGCCCTTCAATGCCCTTTGCAGCCTCCATAAATTTTCCTCTTGAGAAAAGCCACACAACTTTGTAGTATTCTCATAGCTGCTTATAAAGAGCGGCCACTCTTCAAGTGCTCTTCTTCCTCTTCTTCTTCTTCCAATGCAAGTATCTCATACTTTTTGCGAAGGTATTCGTTATCTATCTTTTTTTGTTCGTTTAGGCGAAGCATCTCGAGTTTCAACATCCGTTTACTTCTACTCGTAGACGCAACTGACCGCCTACTAACACTCAGCTTTTCTGACTGTAGGTTTAAATCAATGCCTCGTGACTGTGCTCGTACGGATGCACTATTGCGACAGTCCTTGTCAGCTGCACTCTGGTTCCGAACAGTCGCGTTGAGTTTGCTGCAAACAAGACACTCAAAACTCTCCTCCGCGACGCCAGCATCCACTCCAGCACAACTTAAATGCTGCCACTTTGGCATCCATCGCATTGCACCATATCGTCAGCGTCATTATTCCTTTTACAAGAGATACAATCGCCTTTTTCCTTTAGTTTCGACATCTCAAAATGGTGTCCTCTATAATTTTTAGAATTGTTTTCGCTGAAGAATTAAAACAATCCAATTTTTGAGTAGAAACAACTAAAATAGAAATTTTATTTATAATAATTAAAATAATAATTCAAATTCATATGAGGAATTTTCACCTAAAAATTATAGGTATTTATCTGGAAATCTTCTTCCGCGGATAAACCTTTTGCCATTTCTTCTCTCTTCGTTTTATTCAACTTAACGAAGTTGTAGTTTACATAAAGAATTTTATTATCGATGTGTCAATCCAGTGGATTGTGGATGGGTGCGTTCGGTATCGACGTCCGTACTAGTACCAACCTCGTCAGTCGTCAGCAACACATCCAATTATTAAATCATCCACATATACGACGACCAACAATAATT
This sequence comes from Cheilosia vulpina, assembly GCA_916610125.1. Taxonomy (NCBI): domain Eukaryota; kingdom Metazoa; phylum Arthropoda; class Insecta; order Diptera; family Syrphidae; genus Cheilosia; species Cheilosia vulpina. Next base: position 55,452,797 of record OU744276.1, on the reverse strand, counting down.
TTTCCTTTCGCTTTGATGGGTACATACAGGGATCATTTTTGCTTTGATGAAAACCCATATTTTTCAAAACACCATCGAGTTTGATATTCCATTCCCTGCCTGCCTGCTTGAGACCATAAATTGCCTTGTTCAGCCGCAACACTTTCTCTGGATTTCTTTCGTCTACGAAGTGCTCAGGCTGCCTCATATAAATTTCATCGCACAAATCACTGTTTAGATATGCGTTACCAACATCGACTTGATGCAGATGCATTTGCCATTCTACCGCTAACGTCAGGACCATTCTTATTGTTGAATACCTGGCTACCGGCGAAAATGTTTCCTGATAGTCAATTCCGTAACGTTGACTGCAACCCTTTGCTACGAGTCGCGCTTTGTAGCGCTCGATATTGCCTGCTTTGTCTCGTTTAACAGAGAAAACCCATTTGCAATTTATTGCTTTTCGCTTCTCTGGTAATTCTGTTAGCGACCAGGTGTTGTATTTCTTTAGCGCTGTCATTTCTGCCTCCATAGCATCAAGCCATTTGTCACTGTTTTGTAATAAAAACGCCTGATGAACAGTTTGCGGTATTTTTATATTTAGTAATAACTGTAATTTATTATAGGTTTTGCCGCTTCTCAAAATTCGACTAGCAATTTCACCAACCGCTTCAGCAACTCTTTCAACAACCGCTTCATCGAGCTCTCCACCAACCGCTTCAGAGAATTCTTCGCCAACCGCTTCAGATGATTCTGCGTTAATAGTTTTAGCGGCATCATCTTCATCTTCTTCATCAGCAGTCTCAAAACCATCTTCAACTTTGGCAATGTTTTCTTCTGGTCTCACAAAACATTGCTTTTCTGCTTCATTTTCAAAATGGAGAAACATGAAATCATTTACCTTTTTATCATTGACGTTGTTGTTTGTGTTGTTGTTGTCGAATTTTGTTTCATCAAAGATAACATCGCGCCGCTCAACCACTTTTCCTGTACTTTTATCAAACAGTCGATATACCTTTGAAACCGTGGAGTAACCAATCATAATGTATGCTGGCCCCTTTGCATCGAATTAGCTGCCTTATGGTTTCTTCATGGCTACTGCAACACAACCGAATGTATGCATATGTTTGATATTTGGTTGTCTACCATACCAGGCTTCGAATGGAGTTTTATTCGCAAGAGTCCTTGTAGGACATCTATTCCTGATGTAAGCTGCAGTCATCACAGCCTCTGCCCACAAATTATTTTTAACACCAGATTGAACTATCATAGAACGAGCCATTTCTACTAATGTTCTGTTTGCTCGCTCTGACACAAAATTTTGCTGTGGTGTGTAGGGAACAGTTAGCTGTCTCTCTATGCTGTGCTTCTGTAAAAATTCTTCGAAAGCAGTATTCACATACTCCTTACCGTTGTCAGTGCGGAGCATTTTTATTTTGCAATCGGTTTGACGCTCAACTTGTAATTTAAAATGCTTGAACTTGCTCAAGGCTTCACTTTTCGCTTTCATGAAGTACACATAGATCTTTCTCGACATATCATCTATGAATGTTATGAAATACTTTGAGCCACTGATTTATTCTGTGTTAAAAGGCCCACAAACATCTGAATGCACCAGTTCCAGGAATGGCAGCGTATGTATTTTGCTGACCATACAAGTTTTGCACTTAACATTGTTGTTTTTAAAAGCATTTAACCCCTTCACTATTGCCTTTGTTGAAAGTTCTTGAAGACTTTTATTGTTGAGATGACCAAATCTGTTGTGCCTTCTGGTCACAGCTCTCCACCACAAATAAACCGTCTTCTTTTTTGGCATGAAGTATAATGGTACCATCAGCTCGATGTACAGTGGCATGTTGTTTTTCGAATTTCACTGTTAGGCCTTTATCAACCATTCTGCTCACAGACAAAAAATTCGCCTACAATTCTGCAGAATACAAAACATTTTGAAACAACAAATCTTGTTGTTTCAAAATTGTACATTACCTTTTCCCTCTGCTAAAATCGATTTATTGCCTGCCAATCCAATTGTTTCGTTGTTTTGTCTTAAATACGCGAACATCGTCTTGTCGTTACACATGTGCGCTGTCGCTCCACTGTCTATGTACCATGCATTTCTTTTTGGTCTTTTTTCTGCTGTTGCAGTCATAGTCAATGCTTGTTGTATGCGAGTACGTGGGTTCTTTTTCTTTTCTTTGTCACACTCACTTGCACGATGTCCCGCTATACCACAATTAAAACATTTCCCCATGGAAAATTTATTTTGGTTGTGCTGTTTTTTCTTAGTATGGGTATATTTATTTGTGCGAGCGGTAAATGCTTGTTGATGTGCGTCTTCTTGTTCGTTTTGTCCCTTTTGCCTCCCACTTTCTTCCAGAAGTTTTTGTTTAAGAAAACTGTATTTGGGTAAAGAATCTCGTGTTTCCATTGCTATGACGGAGTTTTCTTTTGACAAGCTGGACAACAACATAATTACCAGAAGTTCATCTTGCAGTTCTATTCCAGCTTCAGCCAATTTTTCTGTCACTTCAACAAACATATTCAAATGTTGAACCATATTGTCTCATTCTATCATACGAAGACCTAACAACCGTTTGTAGAGACACACTTTTTCTATCGGGCCTTTTGGGGCATACGTTTCTTGTAACTTCGTCCACGCTTCTGTTGAAGTTTTTGCATTTTTTATATAACCCAATTGCGAAGGTTTCACGGTCAATAAACTCAATAAACGCGGTATATAAAGGATAATTAACGGCTTTTGCTTTTTTTTTATACGGGATTTGGTTTATTCTAACAACTCTAAATTCCAGGAGCTTAAGACTCGTTGACTCGAAATTTTGCTTTGATTATGTTTGACTGTGTTTATCATCGGGGTAGGGGTGCTTTGGGGAAGTTGCATTCGGCGGAATCGTTGGCGTGTCTTTAACGGCGCGATCCTTCCACAGCATCTGGACAAGGTAGACTGCAGACGGACGATGTACTAATTCCCTCAGTTTGGTGAAATTATAATATCAATAGACACGTACACACAATTGACATCACTTTCCGTTTCCGCTAAACCAGACAACCAAAGGGCTTCGTCGGTAGACTTGAAACGTTCCGATCACCACACTAAAGAAAGCTATGGACGACACAGTGCAACGTGCTACGACAGAATCATGACAAGGTCACCGTACTCGTAATTACTATATATATAATGAGAGGACTATTTAGGGATTGAAAATTTAAGTTTAGATAGAAAAGTAGAATTTACAATTAACAGCAGGAATAGGTAATAACAAAGACTGAAAGGTTCCAATTGGTTCGGTTGTCAGCATCACCGTTATTCGTCGCGATTCAATTTGGTAATTTAACGAACCTTCCCATTGGAAGACTTACGAATGCATTGATGCTGGCAACTGAATCAACTGTGGACTAAAGACTACATAAAGGACATAAGACGTGCAAATACGTTGGGCGCCATTTGTAGCGTCGCTAGAGAAGGATATGAAAGGAGTTCGAAATTGAAAAGGGACTCGGAACAGGAAGCGGATAGGAAAAATGGATGGGAATGGAAATAAAAAGGGCAGGAGTGTCGAGAGCGAAGAGCTTGCCATGCTTGCTCAGCACGGCTCAGCTCGCCGGAATGGTGTGGTTCTTGCTCCCCACCGCTCGACCATACATCATACATGCCGGACAAATAGGTACTTACTTTACCTTCACCATCGAAGCGGACGGACCTTCACCGCACTAAGGGGCGCTGTTGTTGTTTTTTCAGCGCTGGCCATTCCCTCCCCTCCTGGAAACTCGTTGGCCAATGTTTGGGTTTCCCCTTTATTGAAGATGCTGCTGCCGGGTCACGTCATCAACGCCGAAAGAGTTTCACTTTACCCCACCACACCCCTGAAATCGAGAGCCTCAGCACGTCATCCTCACCTTTTCAGCGAGATGACCAAAAAATAAACAGACATGGCAGATTGGCGTAGCTCGCTGAGCAATAATTTTAATTTATTTTAACATTTAACTACAAAATTTTACAATTTTCTTGTACTAGACAATCTTTAACAGAGAAAAACTAATTAAACAAAATTAAGATAGGTTTGCCCCGCACATATAATAAAAAAAAACATTGGGGTAAGTTCATCCCTTACTTGACTCCGCGACTCTAATTCCTACCTAAACAGAGCTCTATTTTGGTATCTGTAACTTTTTGTTGCCAAAATAGGGATTTTAACCAAAACGACGATTCTCCGGGGTTCAAACGGCATCTATTACATAGCATACACACGAGTTGAACGGATATATAAAAAAAGCAATCTGTTTACTACAAAAAAAAATCTGTTTACTACAAAAAAAAATATATCTTAAACTACCTTATCTCCTACTAGTACTGCGCATAGATCTTTGCTACCACCCTTCAATATATTAAACTATATTAAGGCGTAAGTCGATACGCGTAGTCCCAAGCAAGTACTCCGTAGTCTAAGCTTCGCTTGCAGACCTAATACAATCCTGACCGCTGGGCGAGAACTTGGTCATCTTTTCGTCGTCGTTCGATCCGGTTCTATGGGCGACTCCAACAACCTTCGCACCTTGATTCGTACGGAAATGATGTGGAGATTAACTAGCGGCCCCCGCTACCGAATCCGTCTCTGCCTTTCACCTTGGAGGGTTGGGTTCGAGTACCACAGTTTCCCCTCCTTTTTTACATATTTTATATTTATTCTTTGAGTTTTCTTGCGGAACACGAACTATAACATTTATACATCAAGTAACGTTTATGTCGAGTAGATAGACGTGTTTTCAACTCGCTCTAGCTTTAAGCCACTATTTTTCACCTGTTTACTTATCTTAAAGTCAAAATAATTAGTCTCTTGAGTTCAAAGTTGGTTTAGCTGAACAAACCCTTATTTCTCAATTTAAACAGTGCGGAAATTAAATACGTTTTTTCCTAAATACTGTCAAGATAATGTCAACCACACAGCAAGCACTTAAAGGCAAATCTGCTATGGTTTCTTCGTTTACTCCAGACAAATCCCCTGCTGCTGCCAATCCAACGAAGCAAATTTCTCCAGCCATTAGACCCGGCGAAAAAGGGCCTGATGTCAGCAATAATCTCTGCAAACGGATCTACATCAACGAGAGCTTAACACTGGAAAATAGTTCTTTGCTACGTCATGCTCTTCGGTTGCGGAAAGAGGGCATCATTTTTTCTGCGAGAACTCGGGATGGTTTGGTTTACATTAAAAAGAGCCGTGATGACACCGAGACGAAAATTGTTTTACCAACACAACTCTCTTGAAAGCTTTGATGTCTATAGAAATCAAGAACATCCAACTTTATCACCGATTTATGCTTGAGCATTTGTTTCGAGTTTTGAAATTATTACGATAGTGAAATTAAGTATTTTTGATCTTTTAAATTTATATGTTTTATTTTTTATTTATTTAATTTGTTTATATCGTAAAATTAGGTCAACAAGTGTGTTATGTTTTGTCGGTTTTATTGTTTCTAGTCTAATTTTGTTGGCTTTGTTCTTGTTTGTTTGTATTTGTGTCCGAGATGTTTTTGTATGGTTTGTGGAGAGAATCATTGAGATCATTCGTCTATTATACTTTCTGTTTCATTCAATTGTATGGATGATAGTAACATGATAGATGGCATGAACAATATAAGCAACGGTCGTATTATACTTAACATTTTTGCAAACTATTGTTCTGGGCTGAAGGTTTGTCACATTAATGTGCAGAGTCTCAAACCCAGCATAGATGAATTTAGAGAATTATTTTCTTCGCAGCAAGTAGACGTAATATGTGTTTCTGAAACGTGGTTGATTCCTAGAAGCGAATAGATACAGTAGGGGTGGTGGGGTAGCAATTTATTATAGGTGTTCGTTTAAGTGCGACATTATTAAAAAGAATGCGTCTTCAACCGGCATCGAGTTTTTGTTAGGTAGTTGAAATCTCTGACAATAGTCAGAAATGCCTTGTTGGCTGTGTGTACGTTCCACATCGTGATACTGTTCTTACAGAATTAGAGACTGAATTGTCCTACTATAATTTAATGTATCAAAACATAATATTATGCGGAGATTTTAATAAAAATCTGCTGCAAAATGATATCAAATCAATTCGATGCAGGATTTTGCCGTAAATTGTGGGCTTAGTATTACACATAATTCTGTGCCTACGCATTACAGAGGTGGCTGCCGTCCTTCGCTCTTGGACTATTTTTTAGTATCTGCCGAAAACGCAGTAATATTTAATAATCAATTCTCGGTACCAGGCTTAAATTCTCCTCATGATCTAATTTTTCTAACCTACGCTATCCACATGAATCACCATCAGTCACCGAAAAAACTGAAATTTAGAAACTTCAATAACATTAACCTAGAGGCCTTGCATTGCGAAGCCTCAAACTACCCTTGGGACTTGTGTTGGACCCTTTCTGACGTAGACAATAAAGTTGCTTTGTTCGAATCTATGGTTACAGAACTCTTCGATAAATATGTCCCAATGAAAGAAGTTATTGTAAAAGATCCCACACGCCCTTGGTTTTCCTTTGAAGTAAGCTTATAAGACTTCGTAAAAAAGCTTATTACTGGTGGAAAAGTTATCCTTCACCTGGTAATTGGACCACATTTGTCAAATGTGCAACCGCCGAAGTACGTAGAAAGAAACTCTTTTATACTTCTAAGCTGAACGTTAACTTAAATAGCCGCGATCTTTGGAACAATTTGCGAAAACTTGGTATAACATATAAAAAGGACATTTCTGAAAATACCGATATTAGTCCAAATGCATTTAACAATTACTTTGCTTCCTCATCTTTGCCTACACCGTCTTTCTCTCCCAGTGTATCTGATCCAAATTTCTCATCTGATATCATCTATAGTCGTTCAGAGTATTTGGGGCCAGAATTTGTCTTTAAAACGGTAAATAGCATCGACGTTATTTTTTCCATCAGATCTGTTAAGTCCGTTGCTATAGGATTGGATGGAATAACGTTAAAATTTATTAAAATGATCCTCCCGTTTGTGATCGATACTCTGACGCACATATATAACAGCTGCTTAACCAGATCTTGCTTTCCCTCATCTTGGAAATTTGCCAAAATAACACCTATTCCTAAAACATCAAATCCTTCAGAATGCTCTGATTTTCGGCCAATTAGCATTCTTTCTGGCCTATCAAAAGTCTTTGAACAAATCATTAAAGGCCAATTACAAGCACACATCGACACCCACAACTTGATTAGTCCGCACCAATCCGCGTATCGAAAAGACCACAGTTGTACCACCGCGTTGATCAAAATAGTGGACGATATTCGTCGAAATTTCGACAAATCTGAAATAACTTTGCTTTGTCTTTTAGATTTTTCAAAAGCATTTGACTCTGTAAATCATAGCAAACTTTGTAGAAAACTCTTTTTCAAGTACGGATTGGACAAAAAAGCGGTTATATTAATAGAGAACTCTCTTAGCGAAAGATATCAGCAGGTTACATTAAATGGCATTGCTTCCACGATGTTGGGAATTCGAAATGGTGTTCCGCAAGGCTCAATTCTTGGACCGTTACTTTTCGCTCTATTTGTAAACGATTTTCCATTCGTCTGTAGGCACACCTCTGTACATTTATATGCTGATGACGTCCAAGTATATAATTCGTCCTTGCGATCACAGATTGGAGATTGTATTACACGGTTAGAAGAGGATTTAACGACAATACAGGATTGGGCTATTTCCAACGAACTTATTTTCAACCCAAAAAAATCTTTATGCTTGCCTATAGGCAAGAATATTGGTGCGATGGCCGAATATACAGAAGTATATTTATCCGGAGAAAAAATTGTATTTTCCAACAAAATAAAAAATCTTGGAATTGTTTTAAACACAAACGACAACATTGATGTAGTAGTCAAGAATATATATTCTGGACTGTGCATATTGTAGACATCTGCTGACTACACCCCGATTAACATCCGATTGAAATTGGTTAAAACTTTGCTGGTACCTCAATTAACCTATAGCTGTTTAATTTATAGTAACCTTGATTCGACATCGTATAGAAAATTAGAACTCGCCTTCAACGCTATGATAAGATATGTTTATCATTTAAGAAAGTTTGATCATATTTCAATGTTTAATAAGTCTATCTTAGGATGTTCTCTGCGAAACTATCTAAACTATCGTAACTGTCTATTCCTAGGTAACTTAATATCACGGCATAAACCAAATTACTTATACCAAAAGCTGCAGTTTCCTTGTTCTTCCAGAACTGGAAATATAATTCCCCCAATTCATCGCTATTTAGAAAGTAGCCGTTTGTTTTTTGTTCATGCTATAAGGTTATGGAATTCACTGCCATATGTAATTAGACGTATGGTAGGGTCACGAGATTTCAGTGCTTCTCTATTCAATCATTTTAAGGATATCTAAAGCAGACTCGACACAAAAATAGGCATAAATAAAGTAAATTAACTAAGCTAAGATTTAAAAATTTGTGTGTAAGTGTACCGGTTCTCTGGGAATATTATACAAATTATGTTCGTTAGAGCGAGCGGCGGGCGAATAAATGATGCACTTCACACAATTTCTAATTTCCCGAAGCACTTTCTTCCTTCCTACTTTGGGAACCAGTAGTTCTTTCTTATCTGATTCAATGTTTTATCAACACCGAAATGACCAATCTTCGCATGTACAATTCTAATAATATTGCCTTCCATTTCGGCAGGTACATAAAGCTGAAGTCGGTCAGTCCGTATATCTTTCCTAAAGACTAAACCATCTTCTAATTCAAAGTGCTGTACATTCTCATTTTCCAATTTAGTCCTAAGAAGTCTAATAGTTAAATCCCTGTTTTGCGTAAGTTGAATATTTATATCAGTATCATGAACATCATCAGAGCTTACAAAGTGACATCTGCTCAGTGCATCAACATGTCCCATAAAGGTTCCACTGCGGTGCTTTACCCTGTAGTTATAATTTTCAAAGCTGAAGACCCACCGAGCAATTCCCTGGTTCACGTGCTTCTTTCCCAATGCTTGGGCTAAAGCGTTACAGTCAGTAATTATTGTAAATTGTATTCCCTTTAATTCAGTTCGAAATCGCTCAAGAGCGTAAACTATTGCCAATGTTTCTAACTCAAAGCTGTGTAGACCCGATTCGCTTTCAGATGCGGTCTTAGAAAAATATGCAATTGGATGCAATTTTCCGTCATCTTGCCTTTGCATTAGGGCATCACCAAAACCCAGTTTACTTGCATCAGTATGCAACTCAGTCTCTCTTCTAGGACTGTATATAGCTAATATAGGAGCTGAAATCAATTTGTTCTTAAGAGTAGTAAATGCCTCAATACAATTTGCATCGAAATTAAACAACGTGTCCTTTTTTAGTAATCGAGTTAAAGGTTTCGCAAGTGAGGAAAAAGACGGAACAAATCTTCTAAAGTAAGAGAATAGACCGAGACATTGTTGCAGCTGCTTATAATTTTTTGGAGAGGGAAAACTTCTGATCGCCTCGATATGAATCTCATTAGGTCATAATCCCTTTGAATTTACTGCATACCCCAGGAAATTTATTTCAGAATAACCAAATTTGCATTTACTAATTTTTAGCTCCAAACCCTTTTTGTTTAATCGCCTAAGAACTTCAGTCACTATTTCGACATGAGAATTAAAATCGGTTGTGGCAACGGTGATATCGTCCATAAAAACGACTATCTTGCCAGCATTTATTAAATCCTTCAAGACTGTGCAAATGAAACGTTGGAAAAATGTTGGAGCATTTTTCAGTCCGAATGGCATCTTTGTATATTCATGATGTCCTCCAGGAACTACAAACGAAGTGTATTTAATGAAATCTTCATCCATTTGCACCTGATGAAAGCCATTTCTTAAGTCTAATGCAGTAAAATATTTCTTCCCCTCAAGGTGTTCCAAGCACTCTTCAATTAAAGGCATCGGGAAATTATCTCGAATAGTTTTCTTATTCAGGAATCTATAGTCGATGCAAATCCTCGCCTCGCCACCCTTTTTCCTAACTAAAACCGTTCAGATGCATAAGGTGAATTACTATGCCTTATTGTACCCATTGTACCCATGACCACGAAAGTCTACGAGGTGCACTGTGAAATGGTGTATCATCAGTGTCGTAGATTTATAAGTAAATCCAAAATGTAACCGCGGCTCAGGTGCCGATTCCAAAACAAACATAGCTAGCCGTCAATCTGACACTAAATTATCTGAAATCAAGCTGTCAAATCTCCCGCGAAATTTTCATGAACACGCGCAAAAACTACCTTCTCATTTGTCGTTGGATGGAATCGGAACCTGAGCCAAGGAATTGCTGAAAAAGAGTAAGTTAAAATATCATTTTATGTATTATAATTAATGTAACCAAATTACTCCAACAGAGAATAAACCCCTTCCTCTTGTAACCGTATTAGTACAGAGTGGTTGTATTCAAAAAGGCAATTCTCTCCGATTCAACGTCCATTGCCAGTGGACGGAGCGACAAAACTTTATTCTTCTTTTTCAGGAGGAAAATCCATTAAAGAAGAGAAGAATATCTTGCGCCGCCAGCGTAATTCAGTTGCCGCCTGCAACAATCTCCAGCCAGGAGAAATTATTTTGCCGTTTAGCACACTCAGCCAAATCCGCCGTCACTGATAACGCGAACATATACTTGTACGTATGTCGAGCAGCAGCCAGCCAAGACGAAGTCCGCGCACAACAGCAGTAAAGTTGCCTTTAGACCGAGCTGAAGTGCAGCTTAATATTGTTCCAGAACAATCTGAATCAGATAGCGATTCAGTAGGAAGTGACTTCAACAATACTATCATCGATACACCCGGCATGGAAGAGTCGGCAACGGCGAATAGAATGGAGGAACTGTTAAAGCAGATGCGTGAAATGCGTTCACAACTGGAGGTAGTTACTTCCAATGCCGCAAAAGAAAAGGCTGAGCGCATCCTCCTACAGGAGCTTGTGAGTCAAGTTCCAAACGTCTCAACATCTTTAACAGCTGCAACATCTGCTTCCATTGTCCCAATGGTTGCTCACACGTCAACGATGCCAATACCGCCATGCGTAGCCGCCACCGAAGCTCATATTCCATCAACAAGTGTTAATTTGCCTGAAACAACGATAGTGAGTGCACGTGCTGTATGTGGAACGTACCTCACGCCCCTCGCAGCATACCAGCCGTCGCAGCCCCTTCGAACTGCAGCCACAGCAACATTCACATCATATACACAAGCAGTGCCATCTTTTTTGCCGCCGATTAGTGCATCGCAGCCATACACCAGCCAGCAGTTTACGCCAACGCAATCCTTCACACCATCTTCGAATCTACAACCAAGCTGTTTCTCTCAACAGTTCGAAAACGCCAGCAATGGGCATATTCGCAAATTACAAGAATTGCCTCAGTTCACAGGCAGACCTGAGGAATGGCCAATGTTCTCAATTGCATATCGAGAATCAACTGCAATGCATAATTATTCCATTGTCGAAAACCTGCTGCGACTCCAAAAAGCGATCAAACAAGAAGCGCGGGCAGTTGTGGAATCATTACTCATCCACCCTGACAATGTTGATCAGGTAATGGCTGCCCTAGAGTTTAGATTTGGACGTCCCGAATGCCTATTGCGAAGCCAGTTAGCTAAAGTTAGGACGATTTCACAAATATCGGAAGGAAAATTTGAGATGCTGGTACCCTTTGCCACAGTGGTGCAAAATCTGTCGACGTTTTTGGAGGCTAGTGGTTTGCATCAGCATCTAGCAAACCCAACGCTAATGGACGAACTAATAGCTAAGCTGCCTATGAGCAAGAGACTAGAATGGGCTCAACGGAGTATCAGTATAGTGCCATATCCAACAGTGAAACATTTTGCTGAGTGGGTGACCGAGGTCGCGAGATTTGTTTGCTTGGTTACATCGACTTCTTTATTGCCACCAGCCCATTTAGAGCAGAAGTCGGGCCCCAAGAAGATCCTCCACGTATCTGGACAAGACGCTTCCGTTAGGAGCAAATGCCGCTATTGCGAGAGGAAACAGCACCCAGTCGCGGAGTGTGATCCTTTCATCAAACTAGATGTCTCAGCAAGGTGGGACTTTGTTAAAAAAAACAAACTGTGCTTTTACTGCCTAAAGTACGGTCATAGTGTTCGCTCATGCAGAGCCAGGAAGAAGTGTGGAATTGATGCGTGTGTTAAAATGCATCATCCATTACTACACGAACCGTCGAAGCCAATAGTTGATGCAGATGTACCAACCGATGTCGGATGTTCGAGACCATTGCTTAGTTGTCATGTGCATTCCAAAGCCAAGATTCTGTTTCGTGTACTGCCAGTTAGAATCTATGGTGATAACATTACTATATCAACATATGCGTTGTTCGATGAAGGTTCCTCAGTCACTATAATGAGTTTAGATCTGAGTAAAAGATTGCGTTTGAATGGCCGCCAAAGTAAATTGAGGCTCCAATGGTTTGGAAAGGAGACTATTGCAAAGGAATCATTCATTGTGGATGCGGATATAAGTGCAGATAGAGAAAGTGCAGAGAAATACAGAATCCGAGGTATACAGACCGTCGCCGATTTGAACCTGCCGTCCCAAACAGTCAATACCGATGAACTGCAGTTGTTGAATCCTCATTTAGACATTATCCCATTTGCTCATTATGAGAATGCCAAGCCAGAGATACTGATTGGTCTCGACAATAGCCATTTGGGTGCGCCAATACGTACTCTTCAGACGGAAGGAACTGGACCTATCGTAGCCGAAACCAAACTTGGATGGATTGTTTATGGGAAAACGTCAACAGTCGTCGGACCAGAGCCAAGAGATGATGTAGTCCTTCATAGCAGCCAATGCAGTCCAGAGCAGGACACGCTTGTGAACAAGGCAGTGGAGGATTACTTCGCTTTAGAAAATTTTGGAGTTAAAAAGCCAAAGGAACAGCTGATCTCTTCCGCTGACAAAAGAGCGATGCAAACTTTGTTAACTACAACAAAGAAATCCAATGGCCGTTACCAAACGGGTCTTCTTTGGAAAGAAGACAGCCCCGAACTTCCAGATAGTTACGAGATGGCGAAGCGAAGGTTTCTGAACCTGGAAAGTAGATTGGAAAAGGATCCTGAATATGCTTTGCGTTCAAGAGCTGGAAGCCGCTGAATTAGTTTTGTGTATGCAGTCCCAAAAAGAAGCATTTGCCCACGAAATTTCCCGTCTAAGTCAAAATCTATCAGTCGAAAAAAGCAGCCATTTGTTTAAGTTGACGCCTTACATTGACGATGCCGGTCTCCTAAGGATGTATGGTCGAATAGACGCCGCCACTACTATTCCATTCACAGCCAGACGCCCTATCATCCTCCCAAAGGACCATCACCTTACTAGATTGATAGTGGACCATTTTCATTGCCGCTTGCGTCACCAAAATGACGACACAATCGCCAACCAAATTCGCTTGCGCTTTTGGGTGCCAAGTATCCGGTCAGCTGTAAAAAAGGCAAAAAACAACTGCTTCCTTTGTCGAATTCGTTCCGCCAAGCCACATCCGCCTTTAATGGGACAACTACCGAAAGACCGTCTCACACCGTACGTTAGGCCGTTTACATATACGGGACTCGACTATTTTGGGCCAGTGTATATCACTAATGGACGACGAAGAGAGAAGAGGTGGGTCGCACTCTTCACGTGCATGACGGTACGAGCTGTGCACCTCGAAATTGCTGCAAATCTTTCTTCCGATGCCTGTGTGCTATGCATTCGCAACTTTGTCAACCGCCGTGGGATTCCGAAGCGTATAAGATGTGACAATGGCACCAACTTCGTCGGAGCAAAAAAGGAGCTGTTGAGCGCTGATATATTTGACAACGAAGCCATCAAGGCTGAACCTTCGTCGAGAGGCATCGAGTGGTCGTTCAACTGCCCATCGAACCCACATGCAGGCGGTTGTTGGGAGAGGTTGGTGCAGTCAGTGAAAAGAGTTCTTTCGCATACTCTCAGTGAGATTGCACCAAGATTTGAAACGTTGCAGAGCGCCTTAATAGAGGCCGAAAGTATTATAAACGGACGTCCACTTACGCACTTGCCCATCTCAGCCGATGATGAGGATCCCTTGACACCCAATCATTTCTTGTTGGGGGTTCCCAATTCCACGCAAACTCCAGGCCAGATCGACAAACGAGCGCTTTGCCTTAGGAAGCAGTGGCGCATTAGCCAACAACTCAAGGATCGATTCTGGAAGAGATGGATTCGGGAATACTTGCCGGTTCTAACCAAAAGGTGCAAGTGGTTCCAATGGGCAGAACCACTCAAAGTCGGCGACCTATGTCTTGTCTGTGACGCCAACGTACCCAGAAGCCAATGGATTCGTGGACGGATAACAAGAGTTTTTCCTGGTCGAGACGGACAGATTCGTGTAGCAGAAGTGAAGACATCCACAGGAATTTTTCGACGCCCTGCCGTGAAGATTGCTGTTCTAGACGTTGGTGAGGCTTCTGATTCAGGGCGCCTCACGGGGGGTGGAATGTCGTAGATTTATAAGTAAATCCAAAATGTAACCGCGGCTCAGGTGCCGATTCCAAAACAAACATAGCTAGCCGTCAATCTGACACTAAATTATCTGAAATCAAGCTGTCAAATCTCCCGCGAAATTTTCATGAACACGCGCAAAAACTACCTTCTCATTTGTCGTTGGATGGAATCGGAACCTGAGTCAAGGAATTGCTGAAAAAGAGTAAGTTAAAATATCATTTTATGTATTATAATTACTCCAACAGAGAATAAACCCCTTCCTCTTGTAACCGTATTAGTACAGAGTGGTTGTATTCAAAAAGGCAATTCTCTCCGATTCAACGTCCATTGCCAGTGGACGGAGCGACAATCAGTCAAATTTATTTTCATTTTCGAATCATAAGCCTTAATTTTAATATTCGACGCTGGTCTACAATATTCATTCATCACTACCGACTTCAATATTTCCCTATTTTCTTTATTTAATTGTGAATCCATGTCTATGTAATGGTCTTCATTAGTTGAAGAAATTAAAGAAATTCGTTTATCTATTTCGACTTTGTCAATACACAGATTATACCAATCAGTAATCGACCGGTTTACAAGCTCTACCGCATAAACTTGTAAGGTATATTCATCCGACGCTGGCAAGCCAGCAGGGGCGTAGGACATGTCCTCTTAAGTTTCTTTTTCTAAATTAAATTCACTACTTGGGTTTGGCTGTATCAATCCAACCGCAAGACACTGACAGCAATTTGCAGAAATCCTTACCAAACTAGACAAATCAACCGCACTATATCCTAAAAGTTCCAAACGAAAACACTTGCCAAGGTTTCTTATTTCAAAAAGTTGAATTTGAATTTGAATACTTTTTTAAACACTTGAGTTCACATAAGAATATATTAAATTTTTTTAAAAGATCTCTTCCATAGCATAGACAATGACAGATCTGTGTCTGGTAAAACCAAAAACGGGTATGTTACCACCTGATTCCTAATCCTAAATTCACATAGAACCTTTCAATAAGTTCTTAACTGAGTATTACCCACTCCACGGTATCTGGTTGGCTTAAGTAGCTTACTGATGTCGAAGGGGACCAACGATCGACTAATAAAACTCACCATAGAGTCAATTGCTGGTATGTCAGCTGGTGAACTATGCATTTGTTGCATTTCCTTTATAGCGAGATTTCCCGGGCTGGATAGGTTAGCGGGAATGTCCGGGTCCTGAAATCGAAGTGAAGGGGGAAACGACGGAATATATGTAGAACAGAGAAGGAACGCACGAATTTAACTTTTTAATAAATTTAACTTTCTTTATTTCCTTAATTCTTATTTCTATAGTCTCTATATAAATTGTCTCAGCTCGTCCCTGCTGTCGTTGTTGTTTCCTCTGCTGCTGTTTTCGTTGTTGTTGTTGTTATGTTGCTTGTTGACTTCTTTTGGCTGTGGGGCATGCTAATGGGGTTATTCTCCTCTACAAACTTCATTACCGTTATTGATGTTGCGGGGAATAGCCATCGTTGGCCCTGCCATCTGACCTCAACGTCTCGTCGATGTGAGATCACAACTCTCACCAGTCCTATCGGCGTTGGTATCTTAAGACGCTGTCGACCTACACTAATAGGTTCCTCAATGGTAGTAAGGACCTCCGTTAGCCATGGGTGAATAACTCGATTCCCCTCCACATGTTGTTCCTCTATCGCCCCGGCACAGGTATTGTTGGTTTGACTCACCCCTTGCTGGGGTTCCTTGTTCACCACATGTTCGGGACCCGCGTATGTACTGCATTCTCTCCTCAAAGCCTGTCGATATATGCTCTCACGATACTGTTGTAGGCTTTCTGTGTTATTCACCTCCGGAGCCGGCGTTACCACTATCGACGCTATTTCTACTACGTTCTTATTATCTGCAGGAATCCTATTGGTCCTATCGATAATAGGTTTTCTTCGAGTTCCGGTGATATCTTGGTGCCCCCATGCCGGTGGGACTAATTTGATCTGTGGGCGAAGGTCGTTTAGCATTTTCGTCCTCGCACGGAACAATCGGCAGCTTTCTGTGAGTTTAACCTCCATCGTCGGTGTCTCTCCGGTAAATGACATGGGGCCTCTTAACCCCCCACAGCGAGGTGGAATGTTGTGGTACCTTTTATGGTGAAATTTCCTCGGGTATATATTCTACAAATGGTTTTATATTTTTTATATGGGCTATGGTGTCCTTCCGTGGGTTTTTCGAGCTCTCCAATCCAATGGGTCTTAGCTTCACAAGCACTGGGGAAATGAACGTGTACACCCGATATGGTCCGTCGAACTTCGGTACCAACTTTGTTGTAAGACGATCTGCGGCTTTTGAGAGTGGGTGTTGCCGTAGCAAAACCAGATCGCCTATTTTGGGAGCCCAACCTCGTCGTCTCAGGTTGTAGTGCTTTGCCTGTTTGGTGAATGCCCGGTTTAGGTTGCTTCGGACGATCTTAAATATGTCCTGGAGTTTTGCTGTGCGATGTTCTGGGGGTTGTGGTACCGTTCCTTGACCTCTGGTCACCTCTGTGTAGAGTGCTCTTGGCAAATGGAGTTCTCGTCCTTGTAGTAAGAATGCGGGGCTATATCCGGTCGAATCCTGTTTGCTAGAGTTGATAGCTAATGCGAGTTCTGGAAGAAGTTCGTCCCATTTTTGGTGATTCTCTCTCGTGAACTGTGCAATCATGGTTTTAGTCGTCCTATTAGCTCTTTCGGTGGGGTTCTCCTGGGGAGTATAGGGGGCGGTGAATTGGTGTTGAACTCCGTTGTTCACTAAAAACCTGTTGAAGTCTCGACTCGTATACTGGGCTCCGTTCTCTGAATGCTTTAATCAGATTCTTGCTTGTGGCGCTGCGGGCTGGAACGAACTCGGTCCATTTCGTGAACTTGTCATGGAATACAATCAGGAACGAATTTCCATGCTTGGATCGTGGTAGTGGTCCTACAAAATCTGAGCTCACCACTGTCCATGGCTCTTTCGTGGGTGTGGAGAGCATCTTTCCGGCTTCGGCCTGTTGGTGTGCTTTGTACCGTTGGCAGGACATACAGCGACGCACGTATTTCGCAACGTCCCGAAACATGCCCTGCCAATAGTAGCACTTGGCTATTCTGGCGATGGTTTTATTAATACCTAAGTGTCCCGCTGTTGGCTCATCATGGCACTCTCTCAACGCCCGATCTCGTTGGTCTTTGCCGATGCAGAGTTTCCACTTTCCACGGAATGTGATCTTCATCAAGGTACGCAGTGCTGTCATGGATGTGCCGGTATAAGTTTCCGTTTTCCATTCGGTAGTCTGGGAAACTGGATGGTTCCTTTGCAACGGCTGTTCTCTTTTTGCTGAACCAGTCTTCTCTGTCGGGGATAGATCGACGGCGTAGAGTTCGTCCGATCCTTGGAGGGGCTGCCTCGATAGCGCGTCCGCTAGAACATTGAGTTTTCCTCGTCGATACTTCACCTCGTAGTCGTACTGCATTAGTTCCAAAGCCCATCGTGCGATTCGGCCCGACGGTGATTCGATGGAGTTGAGCCACCGCAGTGATTGGTGGTCCGTGATGATGGTAACATGGTATCCTTCCAGCTAATGTCTCATTTTGCGAACACCCCAAATGATGGCGAGGCATTCCTTTTCCGTCACTGAATAGTTGGCTTCGGCATCATTCAACGTCCGGCTGGCGTAGGCTATGACGCGTTCTTTCCCTTCTTGTTCCTGTAGGAGAACAACGCCAAGCCCACAGTCGCTTGCGTCTGTCTGCAGCACAAACTGTACGTCGAAATCGGGGCAAGCAAGGATGGGAGCTTGCGTGAGTCTTGCCTTGAGGTTCTCGTATGCTGTTTTTTGCTCGTTATCCCAGTTCCACCTTTTCCCTTTCTTAAGCAGCTGAGTCAGAGGTCCCACTAGCGTTGAAAATCCATCCACGAAACGTCGATACCATGAGCAAACTCCTAGGAATCGGCGTAGCTCCTTGATGTTCTTGGGTGGCGGTAGCTGGCTTATGACGTTGACTTTGTCTGGGTCAGTCTGGATGCCTTCTCGGCCAATCACGTGTCCTAGGTATCGTAACTCGGTTTTGCAGAAGTGACACTTTCCGTAAGTTGGCTTGGATCAGTCGGTCGAATACCCTTTTTAGGTTTCTTAGGTGTTCGTCGAGGGTTCGACCAATCACCACTATGTCGTCTAAATAAGCGAAGGCGAATGGTTCTAGTTCTGGACCAATTACCTGATCGAGAGCTCTCTGGAAGTTGGCGGGGGCGGAGTGTAGTCCGAATGGCATTACTTTCCACAGTCCCCGTCCAGTATCCGTTGCGCAGATCGATGGTGCTGAAAAACCTGCCCTGCCGCAGTTTATCAAGTGGCAAGAAATTCTTTGATCGCCTCCTTTTCACATTTTCCTCTTATTGTCGTTGTGGGGTTCCACTGGGGCTGTTCCAGGTGGCTTCTGGCTAGGATACCGGACGGCTGTAGGTTGTTCGTTACAGTACCGATGGTGGCAACGAACGCTGCTTCGGTATCTCGATAATGCTGGAGTCGAGGCGTAAGAGGCCCGCTCGTGTAAGGAAATCCATTCCTTGAATTATGGTGTTGGTCATCCGTCGCATGATTAAAAATTCCTGTGTGGGAATTGAAGTCGATATTGGCGACGGTGCTTCCCTGGATTAGCGCATTGCTGCCGTCTGCGAGGCGGGTGTATGGGACATCGTTGGGCCTTGGTAGAACATCGGTGGCAATTTTAGCGGTAGTATCACAGTCCATAAAGGATTGCGTTGCTCCAGTGTCGATGAGTGCTTCGAAGATTTCGTCTCTGATTGTGATGCGGGCGTAAATGCGGTTATCGTGGTTCATAATTAGCGGTTTGGGATTGGTGGGGGAAGGACTTATGCGAGTTCCTGGTTGCCCCGGTTGTCGGGAACTCGCCCGTCGTTTCCCTCCCTGGAACGACAGCAATCTCACGTACGCACGTTTGGTCTTCCGCAGTCCCAACAAAAAAGTACTTGGGGGTTCCGGCAGTTCTGCCCTAAGTGTCCTTCTAGGCCGCATCTCCAGCAACAATTGCTTAACTCGGGTCTCCTCTATTGTGTAGGTCCATCACGATGACGTTCTGGATCAGGCCAATGTTGAGGTCGGGGTACCTCCGGGCTTTGTCCTCTGGCGAGTTCTTGTATGGTGGCTACTCGGCTTGGGCGTTCGTCGGCGCGGATGCTCTCATATTCTTCGGCGAGGAGGATGAGTTCCCGTAGCGTGGTGAAATCTTTTCGTCTGACGTAGAGCTTATATTCGGGCCAGCAATTAGTGTAGATCCTCTCCATTTTTTGCTTCCTGTCCATGCCCGTGGCCAACCGCTTAAAGGTCTGGATTGCTGAGAATTTTTCCCTAGAGTTTTGGACGCGGCGGCGGATGTCATCTTCCAGTCGCTCAAAGTATCGTGGTGGTAAGAAATATAGGTAGAAGTCTTGATTGAACTCGTCCCAGTTCGTCCAATCGCTTTGGTTACTGCGATACAAAGATAGAGCTTTGTCTTTCAGTAGCTCAGGTAGCGTTCGGGTTATCCGATCGAAAGGAAGGCAGTAGCAGGTGGCCGATCTCTTCCTCCATCGTAACGGATTCCCCATTTTCGAATCTTGTCGCAAACGTCTGCATCGCTGATATCTGGTTCGTTTGTCTTCGTTGTCAAAGTTTCTTCATTCACTTTTCCCGTTGGATTTTCATTGCTGTCTCCGTATGTCTCGTCCGTGGTTGTTGGTGTCTTCTCTGCTATCGCCTGACTTCGTTGTGCCGCAAGATCGTTGACCGCTATGACCGCTGATTCGGTTGACCGATGTATGACCACTCCCTTGCTACTGGGAATTTCTTTGGCGATCGCTTTCCAAGTAAGTGTTCTACCTGTGACGCACTGCTCCGTTAGCTGTGGTGAATTGGGAGGTTGAACGAAAGTTTCCCCTTCGGTACTGTGATCTACTGTTAACTCTTCTGAGTATGTGTGGCGGTAACGGGCCTCCAGTTCCTGAAGCTTTTCTTCCCCCTCCTGGGCACTGTCGATGTACGTCGCTTCCTCAGCTCCTCCAACTTTCCTGTTGAGTTCTCCTGCAATTCTTGTAGCACCGATTGGATTTCTTCTTTCTTCAGGTTGTATATCCACGCTTTCCCCATTCGCACTTTGGTATCGTTTCTTTACTTTAATCGATGAAGAGAAGTCCCTGCTCGGGCGCCATTTATAACGAGATTTCCCCGCCTGGATAGGTTAGCGGGTGTCATCGACGAAAGAGTGACGTTTAATCTGCCAGCACTCAACACCAGAGGGGGGCACACGCAAATAGAAGAACCTTGCTTATTGGCTGACCAATGGCGTGCCCTCTTCTATCTGAAATTTGCAAACAAAGTCAAAATATCTCTTCACTTATTTTATTACCGCCATCGGCACAAGTCGCCATTATCCAGAATCCAAATTTGAAGCTGAAATAAAATACAATTTTAAAACCAACAATTCTTAACGTAAAAACGTCTTTTATTTTTCGGAACAAAAGTTTTTAAAATTTAAACCAGTTTCATAATTTCGTGCCGCTATAAAATAAGTGTATTTGCCAGTAAAGTGAATTTTCCTACAATCGCCATTGAAGCCATATTGCCAAAAAAGCCACGCTGTGAGAATTCACAAAATACAAAAGCCATTGCCTTCTATCTGCTGCAGCTATATTAGCTGCAGCAAAATCGTAAGTACAACAAAAAACTGTAACTGGAACAATATTGCTGTCCACAATTCCCTTTGCAGGGGATTTCGATTTCTCGCCACCTCGCTGCAGCCATTTGTTTTTCATCTGCGCATTAAGGCTGCGTCGCCGATCATCGCCATAGATCTGCAACATCCGAGTGCAAAGCGCCGTCATACCAGTGCCGCCGTATGTCAACGCAGCCACGCACGAGCACCAGATCCAACAAAGGCCAACCACCGCTGCGATACGGAAGATCGCAATCTGAGAGCCGCCTCGTAAATACGCACACATCAAGGATGGAAGAGCAGCAACAACATCCGCAGCCAGTACAGCAGCAACAACATCCGCAGCCAGCACAGCAGCAGCAACACCAGCCAGAAGAGAACCATCTGTTATCTACATTGATAGCACAAATTACAGCTCTAAAACAATCGGTAGATCAGCTGCGCAATGACACGAGTGTCAACCAAGCCGAAACAATACGTTTGCGTGAAGCAGTCGACCAACAAGGCGGACACAACATATTAAATGCTATAGAGCCAATTCAAGCCGAAGAAACCCATTCAACAATGGGCACACAGTCATCATACGTCACAGCAACCGGAGTAGTGAGCCAGCCATACAAGAAGCTGTATGATTTGCCAATATTTACAGGGAAGCCAGAGGATTGGCCACTATTCCTGGTGAACTATGAAGAGACATCTGCCAACTTTGGATATACATCGATGGAAAATACAATACGACTACAAAAGTGTTTACAAGGAGAAGCCAGGGAGGCAGTTTCGTCATTACTAATATATCCCAACAACGTGGCGCAAGTAATGAAGACGCTGTCCTTCCGGTTTGGTCGCCCGGAGTTATTAGTAAAAGCGCAACTCGCAAAGGTGCAACAATTCCCCAACATTAGTGATGCTCGCATCGAATGCCTCATTCCTTTTGCTACGATGGTAGAAAACGTAGTCGCATTTTTAAAGTCAGCCAAATGTGAACAACATCTAGCAAATCCGATGCTTCTAGAAGAGTTGATAATGAAGCTACCAATGACTAGAAGATTTGAGTGGGCCAAACATGGATCGTCGGTAGAGCCATATCCCACTGTCACTGATTTTTCCGTGTGGCTGAGTGACCAGGCAAGAATTGTTCAACTAGTGCCACAAGCAACCACATCCACTGTCATCAAAAACCAGCAGTCGCATCCGCGCAGAATACTACATGCCAACGAACGAGTTACGAATGAGGCGAGGAGTACTGGAAGGGGATTGTGCTGCGCATGTGGAGGTAGCCATCAGGTGAGTGAATGCAATTCATTCAAACAATTAATAGTGGAAGAACGCTGGAAGCTGGTGAAGACCAAGCACCTATGCTTTTCGTGCCTGAGACCGGGCCATGGTGCTGCAGTGTGCCGCAGTCGAAAGAGGTGTGACACGAACAATTGTCGCAGGTATCATCACAAACTTCTGCACGAAACGGAAGAAGTATCGCCACAACTTCCAGTACGCATTCACAACTGTCACACTCAGAACCATGCCGGCCAACTCTTTCGCATTCTTCCGGTAATTCTGCACGGCCCACGAGGACAGAGATCGGCATACGCCATGTTCGATGAAGGATCATCAATATCCATATTAGAAGAAGGAGTAGCAACTGAGTTGGGATTAGAAGGACAAGTTCAATCTCTAACACTACAATGGTTCGGAGAAAAGGTAGTAACACAACCATCCAGGAAAGTTAGTTTGGAGATACGAGGAGTGGAGAAAGGAGCTATGAGCTATCAAATGCGCAATGTGAGAACGGTGCGGAATCTGAGCCTGCCAATTCAATCCTTTAGTAACCAAGATGCACAGCACTTGCAAAGAATTCCCATCAGTAGCTACAACAATGCCATGCCTGTAATTCTAATAGGATTAGATAATTGCCATTTGGGTGTCGCCAGTGACGTCATCGAGGGAAACCAAGACGAACCAATTGCCGCACACACAAAGCTCGGCTGGATTGCCTTTGGACCACGGAATGCCGAAATCAATAGCCGACCGATAGTTCTTCACGTAAATGAAGTCAAGACGATGGATAAACTCGATAGGCTTGTGGAATCGTACTTTACCACCGAGAACTTTGGTATCCACAAACCCGACACAGTCTTGGAGTCCATCGATGAAATGCGGGCGAGGACGATATTGGAAGACACCACGAAAAGAGTTGGCAAACAATACGAAACGGGACTACTATGGCGTCAAGATAACGTAGTCATGCCAGATAGCTACCAAATGGCAGCAAAACGTTTGTATAATATCGAAGCAAAAATGGGAAGGGACCCGAATTTTGCCGAGAGATACAAATGTCAGATACGCGATTACATTGAAAAGGGTTATGCCAGAGAGCTGTCACCGAGCGATGCCGAAGTCAATAATAGCCGAAACTGGTATTTGCCGCATTTTGGGGTTATTAACCCACACAAGCCAGGTAAGCTTCGGATCGTATTTGACGCAGCAGCTGAAGTTCGAGGTATCTCGCTGAATTCAATGTTATTGAAAGGACCAGAGCAAGCCAAGCCGCTCTTATCAGTTCTTTTTAAGTTTCGCCAAGGAGCAGTGGCAGTAGTTGCGGATATTAAAGAAATGTTCCTACAAGTCAAAATTCGGGTCGCAGATCAAACCGCCCAGAGATTCTTATGGAGAGACGGATGTAAGGACCAGCCAATAAGAACATACGTCATGTCATCTATGATATTCGGTGCTGCGTGTTCTCCGTGCGCAGCCGAATACATAAAGAACAGAAATGCCACTTTGTTTAGAAACGAATCACCTGAAGCTGTGGCAGCCATTTTGGACAACCACTACGTTGATGATTTCGTGTGTAGTTTTCCCACTGAAGCCGATGCAGGGCGAATCAGTTTAGACGTCAAAGGCATTCACTTGGAGGCAGGGTTCACGCTTCGCAATTTTGTTAGCAATAGAAGGGCAGTGCAGTCGAAGCTGAATGATTCGCTATGCCATGTTGAATCTGCTGTGAACTTGGAATCAAAAGAAGGTGGCGAAAAGGTACTAGGGATGTATTGGCATACCGATGATGATACGTTTCGTTTCCACCTCAAATTTCATCGCATATCACCAGAAGTGTTGAACTCAACAAGGTCTCCAACTAAGAGGGAAGTACTAGGAATCATCATGTTCACCAAAATATACGTAGTATGAGGCAAAACTTTGATAGACTGATCTGCAATCTAGAAACTTTTGAATATTTGCCCGATTTGATATTTATCTCTGAGATATGGATTTTCTCTTGCGAGATTGACGATTATACTATTCCCGGTTATAAGTTGTATACAAACCCAAACGAAGTATATCAAGCAGGTGGCGTGGGAGTTTTTGTGCGTGAGGTATATACAGGTAAAGATTTTAAGGTGGAACGATGCAGCATGGGTAGCGCAGATGTAATTAAAATCGCGATCAGTATTCGCAATATGCACTTCGATTTTGTTTGTGTGTATAGGCTACACGCCCATAGTCCACAAGCTTTTCTGGATGATTTTTCAGTTTTGTTGTGTAATGAGGAAGGGGGTAATATTGTCATATTAGGTGACTTCAACATTGACATTTTGACTGTGAGCACTGCGTCTGATTGCCTTCTTGCCCTTACAGCTGAGCATGGTTTTACATCTTTTGTAAACGAAACTACAAGGCCAGTATCAAATAAGTGTATTGATCATGTTTTCGGTCGTTTTGAGAAAATCTCCTTAAATAATTGTGTTGGCGTTAACTTCGATTTGCAAATAACTGATCACTGTATGACAGGTATTTTATTTAAAGACTTTTCTGGTATGAAGCGTACTTATTACTGTTCTCCAAGTCCTGTAACAAATATAAGGTATGACGTACTAAATAATCAACTGCGTTTTGAGCTTTGGGATGAGGTCTATGCCGAGGATAATGCATCTAAAGCGTATGACTCGTTTATGAACATTCTCCAAAATTGTATAAAATCTTCTAGTTTCATTTCTGTAAAAAGAAAATCTAAAACAAGATTAAAACCATGGGTAAGCACTTCTATTTTGAATAAAATAAAAGTAAAAAACAAATTGCGCAAGTTGTGCTATCGACATCCACTTAACTCTAACTTAAAAAGTCGTTTTAAAAAAATGAGCAGTAGTATTAATAAGGAAATCTCTAAATGCCGCGATAACTACTATATTTCTAAATTTCAGGATGCACAAGGAAATCCAAAAAAAGAGTGGGCTGTTATAAATAGTATAATGAATAGTAATCCTCTTTATCAGTCTAGCCCAATTGTGCTAAGTAGCGAAGATGCTGAAATTGTGGAGCCGATAGCAGTAGCTAATGAGTTAAATTCTTTCTTCGCTTCAGTTGGGAATATGTCCCATCAACCAAACTCGATTTGCAACCGATGTGGAACTTCTGAAATGGTAGTTAGTACTACGAATGCAAACAGTTTATTTTTTGAAGAAATTACTGGGCTAGAGGTCCTACGTACCATATACTCTCTAAGCAACTCTAGATCGTGTGGGAATGATGGCATTTGTAATGTAATGCTAAAGAAAATCGCCCCTAACTTAGTTGATATTTTAGCATATCTTTTCAATCTTAGTATTTATAGTGGAGTTTTTCCTGAACAACTTAAATGTGCTGACGTGCTTCCACTTTTTAAGAAGGGAAATCGAAGGGATAAAAACAATTATAGACCCATTTCCCTGCTTTCCTCTATTTCTAAAGTTTTTGAAAAATCTGTAAAGAAACGAATGTGTTCTCATCTGCAACGAACCCACTTTTTTAGTCCAGTACAGTTTGGGTTTAGGGAAGGGTGCTCCACTGAGGATGCTCTCCTAAATTTCTGCTCGTTTATTAATAAAGCCTTGGACAATAGCAAATGCTGCGCTGGCCTATTTGTTGATATTACGAAAGCTTTTGACATGGTTGTTCATGACATTCTTTTGGAAAAATTGTACAATGCCGGATTCCGCGGCTTTATCTACAACTGGTTTGCATCATATTTAAAGGACCGCAAACAAAGAGTGAAAATAGGAGATTCTCTAAGCAACACTAGGGTACTAAAGTCTGGTGTACCTCAAGGATCTGTCTTGGGTCCCATTTTGTTCTTAGTTTTTATTAACTCCTTGTTTTCTCTGCCTTTTGTGGGTAGTGTCACAGCTTTTGCAGATGATCTTGGCATCGCATATGCCTCACCGAGTTCTTTGGATCTGGCAGCTGAACTGAACCATGATATTCATTTGCTGAGGATATGGTTTGCTTCACACAGGTTAATTGTAAGTAACAAAACTAGATTAATGTTTTTTAGATTGGGCTCGTCCGACCCACCGTACACTGATATCAATTTCCACTCTTTTGATTGCCCTCGCTTTAATTTAATTGACTGTATTTGTTCCTCAACATCTGGTGAAACATTTAATAGAAATGCTTCATGCAACACAAATTGTTTTCAAATTGAAGTGGTTAAGAACTTTAAATACCTCGGTATTACTATTGATCAAAACATGAGTTGGACACAACACATTTCGGTATTGAAGCAGTACTTACGCTCTTCCATAAGATGTCTTTACCGCCTGAAAAAATGTTGCTCTAATAAAACTCTTAAATCAGTCTATCATGGAATTTTTCATTCGAAATTACAATACGGAATAAGTTGCTGGGGGGGTGCTTACATCAACAACCTAAAGTCACTTATCGTTCTACAGAAATGCGCCATAAGAAGAATAAGTAATGTCCGCCGCCTGGCTCATACTATGGTTTTATTTAGGTCTTTGAAAATACTACCAGTGCGACATTTATTCTTTTTTAGAGTCTCTAAGATATTTTTTATACGGGGTGGCTATATGCGGAGTCCAATATTTGGCGCTAGAAACTTACGTAGCGCTTCAAGCCATATTGTTGAAATTCCATCTTTTCGCACCACTCACTACAGAAACTCCTACCCAGTTGTATCTTGTAAACTCTATAATCGTCTTCCTCCTGATATAAAACTCATAAGATCTCAACACAGATTTTTAAGTGAACTTAAATCATGGCTTCTCGATTTTGATTATAATGAAATTGAAGTTTTGCTCACCTACATTGCATAAATAATTTAATTTTGTCAACACTTTTGGAACTTTTATTGCTAAAAATAAAAAAAAAAAAAAAAAAAAAAAAGGATATGAATATTGGCACCCCACAAGAATCACAATAATTACTAACTAAAATAAAAAATTATATGAAGTGACATTTAACACTATTTATCGCTATTTAAGCCGAATAAAAAAATGTCACTAGCTATTCTCAATTACATAAATTTAGTAAGAACTTATTATGAAATTGTTATGTACCTATATAAGAATGAGAATAAAGAATAAAGAAAAAAAAAAAAAAAGAAAAACTTGAAGAAGAGCTGCGTCCAAAGATGTTTCACATTGCGCAGGCAAGTAATCCTCTAATAGAAATTGCTAATTTTTCTTCATTTCCTAAGTTAAGACGAGTGGTCGCATGGATGATGCGATGTCTTTCAGCACTCAGCCGTGCAAGAGAGAGGATTACGACAAAGCAGAATGGTCAACTGATCGCCAACCGAACTACTCGCTCCGCAATTAGGAATCCTCATACTCCCCGAGCCGAACTAACTGTCGCCGAGATTGTGTCAGCTGAAGAGTATCTGTGTCGCCAAGCCCAACAAGAAGAATTTAGCCAAGAGAGGTCAGCATTGGAAAAAGGCGAGCCCGTATTAAAAACAAGCGCTATATATGATCTCACACCATATATGGATGAGAGTGGCCTGATACGCCTTCACGGACGCATCGATGCTGCTTACTGCCTGCCTATTGCTGCTAGATGCCCAATTATTTTGCCACAGAAGAACTCATTAACCAAACTTATCATACATCACTATCATCATACATTTCACCATCAGAATGACGCCCTCGTTGTAAACGAAGTTCGACAAAAGTATTGGATTCCACGTATTCGATCGGTATTGAAGAAGGTTAAGCGAGATTGCCAGAGATGTAAGAATGCTAGAGCCAGACCAGCGAACCCGCTCATGGGTCAACTACCGCCAGACCGAGTAACACCATTCATTCGTCCGTTCACCTACACGGGCTTGGACTATTTTGGCCCGATACAAGTGTCTATAGGTCGAAGAAGGGAAAAACGTTGGGTGGCCTTGTTCACGTGCCTGACGATTAGAGCGATTCATCTGGAGCTGGCCGCAGATCTGTCCACCGATGCATTCATATTGTGCCTCAGAAATTTTGTCAATCGTCGTGGGACACCAATAAGAATACGAAGTGACAACGGGACGAATTTTATTGGGGCCAAAAGGGAACTCAGCCGTGAAGCACGACTTTTCGACACCGATCGAATCCAGAATGAGATGGTTGCGCGAGGAATAGAATGGAAGTTTATCTGCCCTCTCAACCCCAGTGAAGGCGGTGCATGGGAAAGAATGGTCCAATCCGTTAAGAGAGTACTAAACGTCACGTTAAGAGAACAAGCCCCTCGTGTGGAAACCTTACGAAGCCTTCTTATCGAAGCAGAGAACATAATTAATTCCAGGCCGTTGACGGAGTTACCAGTCGCTTCTGAAGATGATGAACCTTTGACACCGAACCACTTCCTGGTTGGCTGCACAAACTCCACCCAAACGCCTAATTTGGAGAACTTACCAATATGTACACGCAAACAATGGAAGATATCGCAGCAACTGAAGGACAAATTTTGGAAGAGGTGGGTCCTGGAATACCTCCCGACGCTTACAAAAAGGACCAAGTGGCATGCAGTCGTATCACCCCTCCAGATCGGTAACCTGGTCCTCATATGCGACGCAAGTCAACCCAGAAGCAGATGGCAACGAGGGAGAATAGTAAAGGTATTCCCAGCCGAAGACGGACAAGTGAGAAGTGCCGAAGTGAAGACATCAAACGGAACGTTCCGTCGCCCTGCCTCCAAGCTGGCCGTACTGGAAATAGATGGTGAATCTCGGCGAGAATTCACGGAGGGTGGGATGTCATCGACGAAAGAGTGACGTTTAATCTGCCAGCACTCAACACCAGATGGGGGGCACACGCAAATAGAAGAACCTTGCTTATTGGCTGACCAATGGCGTGCCCTCTTCTATCTGAAATTTGCAAACAAAGTCAAAATATCTCTTCACTTATTTTATTACCGCCATCGGCACAAGTCGCCATTATCCAGAATCCAAATTTGAAGCTGAAATAAAATACAATTTTAAAACCAACAATTCTTAACGTAAAAACGTCTTTTATTTTTCGGAACAGCGGGAATGTCCGGGTCCTGAAATCGAAGTGAAGGGGGAAACGACGGAATATATGTAGAACAGATAAGGAACGCAGGAATTTAATTTTTTAATAAATTTAACTTTCTTTATTTCCTTAATTCTTATTTCTATAGTCTCTATATAAATTGTCTCAGCTTGGCGGCGCTCTGGCCACTGACTCTTGATCGAAGGCGGCTCTGCATTTTATAATCGTCCCTACTGTCGTTGTTGTTTCCTCTGCTGCTGTTTCCGTTGTTGTTGTTATGTTGCTTGTTGACTTCTTTTGGCTGTGGGGCATGCTAATGGGGTTATTCTCCTCTACGTCTACTGCTATCACTACCACTACCTACAGCAATCGAAGGACGGGTACCTGGGCCGCAATAGACTGCGCACCCTGTGTCACCACTATCCACTCTTACTGCCGAGTCCGATGGTTACCACCAGAGCACTTCCGCAGCTTCCGTGCGTATGGTCCGGTGGCCACCACTTGACTGATCTGCTGACTGTCGATTGGATCAGGCGGGCTGTGCTCGTGTATGGTAGGTTGGCAATGCGGTGGGGCGATAAGGTGAATTTCGGCTTATGGTGAGTTTCGTTTCTGCGAGGTGGGTGCGGTAGCTTTGTTGTGTGTGTGTCTCGGCAACGGTGGGTTGCTTTTGGTTGTGTGTGGGTGTATTTCGTTGAACGTGGCGCGTGGGCTGGGTGAGACTGTGGCGAAAGACATTTCGTTACACCTCTGCAGAGCCTCTACTTCTCGGTTAAGTAGTAACAGCTGCTTTTGTTTCTTGAATCGAGCCAACTCTTCTGCAATGGAATTAGTGGGGACAGCAACAGCAACAGCATTTGAAACCGAATTAGGGACGGTGACCGGGGCAGCAGCAATAACAGAAGCACCTTCGAAAGTAATATCAATCAACGGCAGTAGGAACAAGATCAGTAGCAGCGGGGACAGCAGTAAAATCAGTAAGGACGGGAGTAGTAACAGCAGTAACATCCGAAGAGACATAAGTAATGGCAGAAGGCACCTCAGGAGAGACATCAGTAACAGCAACAACAGTAGGAACATCAGTAACAGCAGTGTGGCTAGAACCGACTGCGGTAATGTCACTGCCCGCAGCAGAGTCATCGACATTAGCACCTTGCTCCCTTATGAGCTCCTCGTATAATGGACGAGGACACGAGATATTTGCAGTGTCGAGAACAAAGATAATGGAATACAGAGATATATAACTTTCCAGTGGAAAGGCGGCTGCCTACAAGCCAGAGATGAATGAATAAAAGAGATGGATATCTTTCGTACGTCTATCCCCCCAAAACCCATTTGTTTACATTGTTGTTTTTGTAATTTCAACCCCCGTCTGTGAATACGTGTGAGCTACAAAAAAGCATGTTGTTAATGGCCGGCCAACATTCCTTTTGCATTTATAGGCATCGCGCTGTTCAATTGTTTTGTGTTTGGTGTTGAACTTTTTTAGTTTTTATTAAGGCTTCGATTAAAATAAAAAAAATAATGAAATACACATTTCAGAATAGCGAATTCTTCAATTAAAGTCCAATTCATGAACTCACATATACTAGAAAAGAAATGAGCATATATGCGTGACTTCATGAATTTTTCGGGAAAACAATTTTTCCACTGGAAAGTTATATATCTCTGTATTCCATTATCTTTGCTACAAGCTGTTTGCCCGAAAAATTCATGAAGTCACGCACTTATGCTTATTTATTTTCTAGTATATGTGAGTTCATGAATTGGAATTTAATGCAAGAATTCACTATTCCGAAATGTGTATTTCACTATTTTTTTTATTTTAAACGAAGCCTTAACAAAAACTAAACAAGTTCAACACCACACACAAATCAATTGAACAGCGCGATGCCTATAAAAGCAAAAGGAATGTTGGCCGGCCATTAGCAACATGCTTTTTTGTAGCTCACACGTATTCACAGACGGGAGTTGAAATTACAAAAACAGAAATGTAAACAAATGGGTTTTGGGGGGATAGACATACGAAAGATATCCATCTCTTTTATTCATTCATCTCTGCCTAGCACTCTCTCATTTTTCCCACGAAGCGTGTTTATTTTTCTCTTTTCACTAAACTCAAGTTCCCACTATTTTTTATGAAAAAAACATGCTTTTAAAAGTAAAATTTGTATTGTGCGGAAAGAAAATAACATTAAATGAATCTTCATTATAAAAATCGCAGTTTGCTAACATTATAATCATTATTTTTTGTTATTGTTACTGAAGGCAGTTAATGATATTCAAAAGCGCTAAATACGCAACCATGTTTGTCATAATAAGTTTTTAGTATATAGAACTTCCCATTTAGCTAGTTTTATTAACCAAAGAAATCAAATTATTCGTATTTTAACAACATATAATTACTAACCAATGGCATTCAGTAATGTAAAAATGTGGTATTCCCGAATTCTAGCACATTTCCCCACGTTTGGCGAGGTTGGCAGCATTTATTTTTGTATTTTTTGTATGTTTTTACATGTCACACGGATTCTTAATTGACACAACACCGACAGGAAAACAAAATGGCGAATTTGAAAAAAACTGAGTAGCCCAGCGGCAAGAGGATTGTGAGTTGGGGGTCTCAGTATCATTTGTCTCTGGCCACAATGTAGGAATACTGCTGAGCAGAGACAAATGATACTGAGACCCCCAACTCACAATCCTCTTGCCGCTGGGCCCCTCAGTTTTTTTTCAAATTCGCCATTTTGTTTTCCTGTCGGTGTTGTGTCAGTTAAGAATCCGTGTGACATGCAAAGTATACGAAAAATACAAAAATAAATGCTGCCAACCTCGGCAACCGTGGGGAAATGTGCTAGAGTTCGGGAATACCACATTTTTACATTACTGAATGCCATTGGTTAGTAATTATATGTTGTTAAAAGGCGAATAATTTGATTTCTTTGGTTAATAAAACTAGCTAAATGAGATGTTCTATATACTAAAAACTTATTATGACAAACATAGTTGCGTATTTAACGCTTTTGAAGAATTTTTCATCCCAAAACTCGATGAACTGGATCTTGGTGATGTGTGGTTTCAACAAGATGGCCCACACAGCACGAGCATCGATGGATCTTTTGAGGGAACGTGTCCCCGATCGTCTAATCTAGTTGAGTTTTTACCTTACGTGGCCGGCGGGCTCACTTGATTTGGCTCCGTGCGATTTTTTTATTACCTTAAATCTATCGTTTACACCGATCGGCCTCGAACGTTAAATTATCTAAAGGAGAACATTCGTGAAGCAATAGCGAACACACCCATCGATATGCTTTAAAGAGTTCAGAGGAGCTTCGAAAATTGGGTATCTCAGTGTATCGGAAACCATCATTTGTCCGATATTATTTTTAAAACCATGTAGTGAAAAATTCAGATCGTGTGTAACAAGAATAAGCAAGTTTTGTAAAGGTATGTCCACTACTTTTGGTTTTATTTCCTTTAAAAAACAGCAAGTTTGTAAAATTGTTAATGTTTCCAACACTTTTCCTTTTATTTAACACCAATATATTCAATAAAACCACAGCAACTCTCTGGATCAAAAAAAAAGACATTATAAAGAGGAGCCTCTTTCTTTGATATGACTTTAATGACTTCTTGAGCCACAACTCCTCCAATAACCGCTGCACAAGGAGAAATCTGATTAAACACATTAAAAAAGTATTTCGACGGGACATCGAGTTCATTACTCAATTTGTTTCGAATCTCCTCTAATTGAACAATATCTTCTTCGCGATGCTTATATGATGGATCACGTTGTGCACTTTCACGAAATTTTTGCAAAATGCGTAACATTACAAAAGCAGAGCCTGTACGTTTAACTCTTTGCTGAAAAATCGGCGAATTGT
Organism: Cheilosia vulpina; assembly: GCA_916610125.1. Taxonomy (NCBI): domain Eukaryota; kingdom Metazoa; phylum Arthropoda; class Insecta; order Diptera; family Syrphidae; genus Cheilosia; species Cheilosia vulpina. The sequence goes on along the minus strand of OU744276.1, from coordinate 55,419,453 downwards.
GGTTAAAATCAAATACCTCCTGTAATGATGGATATTCCATAATCTTCGTTGTCGTTGTAGTAATTAGTTTAGTGTCCCATTTTTTATCAGAAGTTCGAATTGGTTTATGTTTTATTATATCCCTAAACATTGAGATTTGTTATTTATATATCGTAAACTTCATTAAAATAAACTTACTCAACAAAAATATGGTTCTGCAATTCAGCGCAACAATACCCAAACGTACCCCAAACATCACTACAAAAAAATTTTATGTTATTTAAACGACAAATGTTATCAATACGAATCAGTTCAGATTCCAGCCCCCCACTAATCACGATTACATCGAATTGGCAAAAGAATTTGTATTTTTTTTTTTTCAATGGCTCGATATCAGTCGATATTTCAACCATAGGATTCAAATCTCTCGCTCGTTCCACAGACGCAGTGGCCCTGTTTATGCCGATAACATTTCGAGAAACAAGGAATTGAGAACAACAATCCTCTTCTGTAACCAATTTGTCATCATGTAACATCACTGAATGTACTCCGGAAAGAATTATATTTTTTGTAATTTCTGCTCCAATACCACCTAGTCCCGATACGAGGACTTTAGCCGTACGTAGCCTGAATAATAGAAACATCCTTTTACATTTAGTAAATTGGTTAGTTAAACAACTTTACCGTTTTTGTGATTCTAAGCCCCAAAGCCGAATTTGACGGTCATATAACTCATTTTCAACTTCTGTCAAATCAGCACGATCTATAGAATCAACACTCTCCATTTCGATTTTAATTTAAAATTGCAAATAAAACCTCAAACACAAAATTCTATCCGGGATATGATCATAAACTATATAAAATACAGAAACTGTAAAAACAGCCCGCCCTGAAACACCAAGCGTGGAATTACAGAGGGATATAACCAAAGATAAAAATGCAGAGATATATAAATGTCCAGTGGAAAGCCAGCTGCCAAGAAGCTGTTTTCCCGAAAAATTCATGAAGTCACGCACATTATGCTCATTTCTTTTCTAGTTAAGTGAGTTCATGAATTGGACTTTAATGTTAGAATTCGCTATTCCGAAATGTGTATTTCACTATTCTTTTTATTTTAATCGAAGCCTTAACAAAAACTAAAAAAGTTCCACACCAAACACAATGAATTGAACAGCGCGAAACCTATAAAAGCAAAAGGAATGTTGGCCGGCCATTAGCTTTTTTGTAGCTCACACGTATTCACAGATGGGGGTTGAAATTACAAAAACAACAATGTAAACAAATAAGTTTTTGGGGGGATAGACGTACGAAAAATATCCATTTCTTTTATTGAGTCATCTCTGGATATAACCAAGGATAACGGAATACAGAAATATATAACTTTCCAGTGGATCCGTTGCTGCCTAAAGCAGAGATGAAAGAATAAAAGAGATGGATATCTTTTGTGCGTCTATCCCCCCAAAACCCATTTGTTTACATTGTTGTTTTTGTAATTTCAACCCCCGTCTGTGAATACGTGCGAGGTACAAAAAAGCATGTTGCTAATGGCCGGCCAACATTCCTTTTGCTTTTATAGGCATCGCGGTGTTCAATTGTTTTGTGTTTGTTGTTGAACTTTTTTAGTTTTTGTTAAAGCTTCGATTAAAATAAAAAAAATAGTGAAATACACATTTCGGAATAGCGAATTCTTGCATTAAAATCCAATTCATGAAATCACATATACTAGAAAAGAAATGTGCATATGTGCGTGACTTCATGAATTTTACGGGAAAACAGCTTGTAGGCAGCAGAGATGAAAGAATAAAAGAGATGGATATCTTTCGTACGTCTATCCCCCAAACCCCATTTGTTTACGTTGTTGTTTTTGTAATTTCAACCCCCGTCTGTGAATACGTGTGAGCTACAAAAAAGCATGTTGCTAATGGCCGGCCAACATTCCTTTTGCTTTTATGGGCATCGCGCTGTTCAATTGTTTTGTGTTTGATATTGAAATTGTTTGGTTTTTGTTAAGGATTCGATTAAAATAAAAAAATTAAAGAAATACGCATTTCGGATTAGCGAATTATTGCATTAAAGTTCAATTCATGAACTCACATATTCTAGAAAAGAAATAAGCATATGTGCGTGACTTCATGAATTTTACGGGAAAACAACTTCTAGGCAGCCGCCTTTCCACTGGAAAGTTATATATCTCTGTTTTCCATTATCTTTGGGTTTTATGGGTATCGCGCTGTTCAGTCGTTTTGTGTTTGGTATTGAACTTGTTTGGTTTTTGTTAAGGCTTCGATTAAAATAAAAAATATAGTGAAATACACATTTCGGAATAGTAAATTTTCGCATTGAAGTCCAATTCATGAACTCACATATGCTATGAAAGAATAATTCTTAAATCTGATATGAGCATAAGTGCGTGACTTAATGAATTTTTCGGGAAAACAGCTTGTCGGCAGCCGCATTTCCATGGAAAGTTATAAATCTCTGTATTCGATTATCTTTGGAATGCTATGTAATATGTATAGCTTTTGATATATAGTTCTTGGTTTTTGCTGGTTGCTTTCCCCATTAAAGTTTTTTTTTGCCTGTAGCTAACTTTCAATACTTTAAAAAATGTGGGACAAATCCAATAAAAAAACATTAACTCCGGATGAAAAGGAAATCGAGACTTTGATGGAGTTGCAAGCTAATAGGTTTGGGCCGCTCTATGGCAATCGTAAGAATTGGATCCCAAGAAATTTGAATGATTTCGGTGAAGGAGGAGCTTACCCTGAAGTTCATGTCGCGCAATATCCACTAAGTATGAACATAATTATGAAAATGCTTAATAAATATATTATTTTCTTATATGTAGATATGGGCTTTACCGTTCAGGGGAAAGAGAGTGTGAGCTTGGGAATACAATTGGACGAAAATGGCAGAATTAAATATGATGCTGTCGCAAAAAGTGGTCATTCCATAAATAAAATTATATTCTCAAATATAGTACAGCTGCTGCCGGAAGAAGTTTTGCCCAACGATAATGACTTAAAAAAACCCAATGCTGATACACTAGGAGAAACAACTGAAGCAACGCGAAAGGCATTAGAAAAATTAACAAGTCATAAAATTAATGCCGCTATGCCTTGCCGGAATTCGTGCAAATTAAGTGCAGCTCAGTACCTAAGGTATACACCCTTACAACAAGGCGACGAATTCAATTCCGGCGCCAAACAGCGTGTTATTAAAATGGTCGAAGCACAGATCGATCCAATGGAACCTCCCAAATTTAAAATTAATAAAAAAATACCCCGGGGACCTCCATCACCTCCAGCTCCAGTTTTGCATTCTCCTTCACGCAAAGTGAGCATGAAAGAACAAAAGGAGTGGAAAGTGCCGCCGTGTATTTCTAATTGGAAAAATGCTAAAGGCTATACAATTCCATTAGATAAACGTTTAGCTGCTGATGGTCGTGGATTACAACAACTTCATATTAATGAAAAGTTTGCTAAGATGGCTGAAGCACTTTATATAGCTGATCGAAAAGCACGAGAAGCGGTGGAAGCGCGGTCTCAATTGGAAAAGAAACTAGCCCAGAAAGAAAAGGAAAAAAAAGAAGATTTGTTAAGAATAATGGCGCAAAGAGCGAGAGAAGAAAGAGCTGGATTGCGATTTTCCGAAGATGGCGACAATAATGAAACTCGAGAACGCGACGAAATTAGAGCAGAAAGGCATAGAGATCGTATTCGAGACAAAAATCTTTCACGGGCTGCTCCAGATAAGCGCTTAAAGCTTCAACGTGAAAGAGAGCGTGATATAACTGAGCAAATCGCCCTTGGAAAATCTGCTAAAGGAACAGGAAACTGTGAGGCACAATTTGATCAAAGACTTTTTAACACATCCAAGGGCATGGATTCGGGTTATGGCGACGACGAGGCATATAACGTTTACGATAAACCGTGGCGGGATGCTGCAACATTAACATCTCATCTATATCGGCCGAAAAAAGATACTGACAATGAAATTTATGGTACCGACTACAACAAAATTAATATAACAAATAAATTTGTTCCTGATAAAGAATTTTTGGGTTCAGAACGCCTTGCACAAAGGAATGGACCAGTTCAGTTTGAAAAGGAAGACGATCCTTTCGGTTTGGATCAATTTTTAAATATGGCAAAAAAAGCTACAAAGAGAGTTGATGGTGGAGAGGAGCACTTTTTTGAAAATAAAAGGCAAAAGCGTTAGTTCTACTTTAAATGCAGAAGTGATAAACTTAATAAATGAATTCGTCCATTTGCCAAATGGACTAAAAAAAGACAAGTTTTATTTTTGACAATATATCTTTCGTGACAACGCAGTTACGTAGTTACGCAGACTCCACACTTTCCAAAATCTCTTTACCAATAAACAAATGAAGTTGCCAGAATATCGCTAACTGTAGGGTTAAATGTTAATGTTGAGAAACCCATGTTTTTCTCAGGCATTAGCTAAAGAAATCCTCCCTAAATATCATTTTCAAGATGAGTGTTGCCCAACCACCAAAAATGGCGCTATGGATTCTCTTAATAGGAGCGGATTTAAATACACTTGTTCAGCCAGAACGGTTACAATTACAAACTAATTATAGTAAATTGTAAATGTTTTCTGACTTTATCCGTTGAAATACAACAATGCAAGTGGATTTTAAGTTTAGCAATCACAAATTTGTACAAATGTATGTACAAAATTGAGAAATATTGCATTTTTGTTTTATTTCTAAACACTTAAGTAAAACTACCTACCCATATATTTCGAATATTTTGATTAAATGAAATCGTTAGTGCTTTCTCTGCTTTTTCATTGTAATGTAATCTCTAATATTAATATCAAACTTCGTCCGTATAACAATCAAAACTACTCGCTCATTTCACGTTTTCGAACCGACTCGTCGCTTACCTATCGGTCTGTTTGGGGCGTCCGGGTTATTTCGCCCAATCAGCATGCCGTCGCTGCTGGGTCATGCCAGAGGGCAATAGCATCCATGGGGCAACAATGCTGAGCCATCATATCAAACTGCATTGTTGCCCAACCAACGCCAAATTGCAACGCTGCTTTGTGAGTGAATTAGCATTGGTTGAGAAATAATGCTGAGCTATCACAACAAACTCGTTTGTTTATGATAGCGAGCATCGGCCCCTGAACCGCTCAACCGGCGATATATTGCTGAGCGCACATCCCTCCACCCCTCGGGAAAAGTTCCAAACAGACCAGTAAGCGACAACTCGTTCATTATATTTAAAAGATTATAATAATAATATATGTATATACATATAACGCTTACTTAAACTATAGGTTAGATGTTTTAATAAAGTAGGACATAATTTTGCAAATTCTAAATTTAGAATTTTTTATGCTAACAAATTGAAATGGAAATTCAGAAAAATTGAATATCGTATATAAAGATTTATTGGCAATTGGAAATATTTGATAACTACGACATTTTGTATTTATATTTCTAAGTACAAGTTGACATTTAAATCAATTTTCTATGACGAATTGACAATAAAGTAGGTGCTTATATATAAATGTATATTTTTTTTGTATATATCTGTGCTTATATTTATATTATAGAACTATCAAACAGTTTCAACAATTTATTAAGACTGTGACTTATAATAGGTAATTTAATTACAGGCTTATTCATTAATATTTTAATTTTTTAACCGTATTAATATATTATTATTTTTATTTATTTACTTTTTTTTGTCAAGATACTAATTTACACTCTAGCAAATGTAATCTCTCTCGTCGACTTTCTCGTTGTAGAGCTTGGATGCGCATCTATCTCGACGACCTTGGATTTGTTTGCTGTTGTAGTGTTTGAAACTGGAAGGGCAGATATGTCGACAACGTTGTGTCTATCGGTGGTTGTATTTGTTATATTGGTAATGAGCTGAGTTGGATTGGCGGTACCGTTGTTTGTTTTCAGTCGTGAGTAGTAAGATTTTAGCGACTTGACTGCAACTACTGCTACATAGTCGAGGAAAAATCCCTTCGATTTAGATTTGTCCAGCATGTATGTTATGTTGCCCGTGTCCAAAATAAACAGGTGTAGTCTATTCTGGTAAAGATCGCTAAGGATGGTCAGTTCGGTGGATTGCTGGTTTTGTATTTCTAGTAGTTTGGAAGACTCTAGTGCGATTATCTCACTTATCTCCGTTTTTAATCTTAGATCAGCAATTTCCCTGTTTGCTATGGCTGCAGAATTGTCAAAATTCACGGTGAAGTTGTCGAGATTTTTTGTATTTTTACGGGCTTGCTTAGCCTGTCGAAATTCGAACTAGCAACCGTTATTTGTTTTCTTATGATGTCAAATGTTTTCCTGTCGTTTCGATCCAAAAGTTGAAGTTGGTTGTAGAGTCTTCGCGGTCCATAGACCCAATCGCCCAATGAAAGATATTTCCAATCGATTCAATGGCTCTTCTGTTTCTGCGTTGGATAACAATGTGTTGCAGGCGTATAACTATTAGTCAGATGCAAATTCCTCGCTATGACGCCAACTTCATCAGTCATCAGTTTGCACGAAAGTTGCAATTTATCTATTTAAAATTAATATAATTTTAATGCTAGGTAGAACAAGAAGGTAGTGGGTACGTAGGTTTTCGGCAACTTTTATCTGAAATAAAGAGGTTTTAATTATTTGTGTTAAAGTTGCGATCAGTAATTCAATTAATTGCAAAAAGGCTTTAGTTGGTTGTTATGTACTCTCCTGGTTTTGCTACCTACTTTAATTACTGAATTAGCCAGCCCGCTTATCGAAACTATCTCATAGGGGCCCAGCCAGATCGGTGAGAGTTTGTTTTTTGTGACTGGGTTTCGGAGCACCACCTTTTGGCCGATCACAAACGAAACAGGATTTATATGAAGATCGTAGTATTTCTTGGACATTCATTTAGCTTGATCTAAATTTGTCCTTGCTAATTCGTGCGACCTTTGTAGTTGGTATTTTAACCGTTGAGGGTAATCTTCTGCATTCTATAATGGGGCAGGGAGTCTTTTCAAATTCGTCGGCATTTAAAATTCGAAACCATACAAACTATTCAACGGTGTCTGTTTAGTGGCAGTATGCTTGGTATTATTGTGTACGTGCATTGCCTGGCTGAGCCATTGGTCCCAACTCTTTTCATCGTTGTCGACAAAACTACTTAGATATTCCGCCAAGGGTCTGTGACTGCGTTCTATAGATCCATTGGATTGTGGGTCGTAGGCAGTAATGTGGATTTTCTTTACACCCAACAGTTTACATGTCTCAGTAAACAACCTTGAGGTAAAGTTTGTCCCATTATCCGTAACAAGAACCTTTGGGATTCGGAAACGTGTAATAACTTCCTCATAAAAGGCTCTTGATACAGTGGATGTTTCGGCAACACATGCCGAACTTTTCGCACCTTTTAATATAATCATCGATATCCCTTTTCATATTTTTCCATCTAAACTGTTTGCGGATACGTACACATGTTCTTTGCACCCCCTGATGACCTCCGAGAGCTGAATTATGAAAATCGCGAAGTACAGTTTGAATCTCCCCCGGATCTGTTAACAATTCGAATTGTGGGATTCTGTTTCTACTTTATGTAATATCCCCGGGGCCAAGTGCGCCGTTGCATTGTCGATTGAATGAGATTTCGTTATTGTCAGCTTCGTGACTTTGCTTGGTCTTGCTTCTGGTTTGTACGGCATTTATCTCTTCGGTCGCATCGTTCTGTGGAATTCGGCTTAGCGCATCTGCGTTAGAGTTAGCCTTGCCCGGTTTATAAATGATTTTGTAATCATACTCCGATAGCTTCTGATAGAATCTGAGGAGTCTCGTGGTAGGGTCTTTAACATGGAAGACTCCTATTAGAGGCCTGTGGGCCGTATAAACAGTAAAAGGTCGACCTAGAAGATACGCGCGAAAATGTTTGCTTGCCCATACTATCGCTAGTAATTCCTTTTCTATGGTCGAGTAACGTTTTTCCGAACTGTTTAGTGATCGGCTGGCATAAGCTATGGGTTTGTCTTCGCCCAATTTTCCTTGTGATAACACAGCACCCAGTGCTTCATTGCTGGGATCTGTTGTCAAAATAAAGGGTTGTGTAAAATCGGGATAGGATAGAATCGGCGGCGAAGAGATGGCGGTTTTAAGAAGTTCGAAAGATTGCTGACACTCCTCGGACCATTCGAAACTACTTTCCTTTTTTAGTAAATTGTTTATTGGAGCAACAATCTTCGAAAAGCGCGGTATAAATTTTCTATAATAATTAGCTAGTCCTAAGAAAAGATCTGTTTCACCGTTTTAGGTACAGGGAACTCTGCAACGCATTGCGTTTTAGCTGGGTCGGGTGCCGCCTCTTCCTACCTATATGGCCTAGGTAGGTCACTTCACGACATAAGAAATTACATTTCTCCGTATTCAACTATAAGTTATATTGTCTTAACTTCGCAAGAATCTTCGCAAGTTTTTCGTTGTGGTGATCTAGGTTTTTAACATAGACCACAATGTCATCTAAGTAAACGAAACAGTCTATACTGCGGAGACCTGTAAGAATATGATTCATTATTCTTTGGAAGGTTGCCGGGGCACCCGTTAACACGAAAGGCATTCGATTGAATTCATAATGTCCCTTGCTCGTAGTAAACGCTGTTTTTGGTCGGTCAGTAGGGTCTATCAAAACCTGGTGGAAACCGCTAAATCGCTAAATCCAGTGTTGAGAAATATTGGCAGTGCCCCAATTGGTCCAGAATTTCTTCGATTCTGGGGAGCGGAAATGCATCCTTCATTGTGACATCATTTAATTTATTAAAATCTACTACTACCCTCTTACTTTTCTTACCGTCACTTCCCGCTTTTTTGGGAACTAGTTCCAGTGAGATTTACTGACAGAAATTATATCCTGATCGAGCACTTCCTCTATTTCTATTTTATGGACTTCGGGCGTTCTATACTGTTTCTGATTAATCGGAGGTTGATCTGTCCTAGTTGGAATGCTATGAGTTAATACGGGCGTATAGCTAAGGGGATCGCCCTCGACTATGAGAACATCGTTGTATTCCATACATAACTTCTCTACAGACCTTTTTTCCTCCATATTTAAGGTAGTGTTTGATGGACTTAAGAAGAGTTATTATATGCTCCCTGTTGCGTTTTATAGGAAAGTTTGCTAAAATGTTGTTTCTTGTTGTCGCGTCTAGAATTCTGTAATTTTTTAAGTTTGAGTGTGTAGGTACAAAGTTTTCGCTAATATAATAGTCTGCATCCGTAGAATTTAAGACCTCTGAGAACATCGTTGTATTCCATACATAACTTCTCTACAGACCTTTTTTCCTCCATATTTAAGGTAGTGCCCAGTTTGATGGACTTAAGAAGAGTTATTATATGCTCCCTGTTGCGTTTTATAGGAAAGTTTGCTAAAATGTTGTTTCTTGTTGTCGCGTCTAGAATTCTGTAATTTTTTAAGTTTGAGTGTGTAGGTACAAAGTTTTCGCTAATATAATAGTCTGCATTCGTAGAATTTAAGACCTCTACTTGTTTGTTATCTGCTTTAACTATTGTATTTCCCACATAAATACCATCATCAATTTCCTGCGAATGTATCAGCAGATCTTTTGATTTTGAATTTGGAATTTCTAGCGCGACCATGGTTTGTGTCCGAGCGCCAATTTTGATATGCCTTACCTTTTTATTTAGTGAGGACCTTATACCTGGGCTCGGAGGCAAACATTTAAGAGGTAAATCCATTATTGTATCTTTATTCCTATCCAAAAATATTATTCTCTTGGTAACTGAATCGATTATTGCGTGATTCCAGAGAATACCACGACCAATTATACCATCGGCAGGTAATTCGGTTAGACCATCGACAATGTTCCATTTCGTGAATAATTTCTTTGGGAAAGACAAATTTGATGTGCTTGTACCTAATGTTGGGCTCACACCGCCAAAGACGCCACCCAATTGTTTTATTTCTTGGGTGTTTATATTGCTCGCATTTAGTAAGGAAGTTCGCTTCCTGTATCGACAAGAACAAGTATCTTTCCATACTTGGCCAATGGCATCGGGAGCTCGACGAACACATCGTGTTTACGAAGATTTTTTAATGCAAGTAATATTTCCGTTTTCTTATTTTTTTCTAAATTTTCTTGTCATACGGACTGCAAATTTACTCAGCCTAACCATACACTCATTCCAAAGACATAAATATTGTAACCAGATATCGAGAAATACTTTACAAGTATTGTATACCCGACCTATCCCAACATTTGGCCTTTTTTTCGAGAGGCTCAGGTTCTGAGTTTTTTCAACCGACTTGTGTGTGAACAAATTTGCTGCCATTTGCGGTGAGCTTCTTTTTCTATCGTTTTGCCCTGACAAGTTTTTTTTTTGTTTTTCGGTAAGTGTTATGTGTCGTTCGTTTTTAGGGGATTCGTCAACTTTAATGCTTTCAGGGGCACAGGTTAATTGTTCGACCCGGCCCCCGGTCCGTTTTCCGAATGGTTATTCAGATATTTTGCCTTGCTATTGCAATTATCTTCTACATGTCCCACTCTGGAACACCACTCGCACCATTTCCTAACCTTTGTTTGTGTAACCCGGATTTCTGCTCGTGGACAAGTACTTTGCTCATGCCATGCAGCTATCACAAGAGGGTGTATTTTTGCGTATTCTGCACTCTGCGTATGTATGGTTTGTCTTATTGCAGAATCCGCATTTTATGTTTGACGGTGACCTAGTTTCCGAAACTGATTTTTTTGGACGTGTGCCTAACGCGTGTTCTGGTGTGACGTAATTGTATGGTGTTTTAGGGTTAATATGTGGAGCCGGTTGAATAGCAAATTGTGGGTTGCCTAATGAGATCTTCTTTCTTTAGGTGGCGCTTACAGTCCGGGGTGGACCATGGCCTCAACTAACAAGTCCCTCCAGCCAGCTCGGTCCCTCGCTAGCTGCCTCCAGTTACGGACACCAAGTTGGTTGAGGTCGTACTCCAATTGTGCGCGCCACCTAAGGTGGGGTCTTCCTCTGCTGCGTTGTCCCTCAGGGGTGGATTCGAAGACTCGTCGGGCTGGTACGTTGTTGTCCATACGCTCCACGTACCCCAGCCATCTCAGCCGTTGTACTTTCAGCTTTTTGACTAGGTCAGCGTCGCTGTATAGCCCAAATAGTTCGTCGTTGAATCTTCTTCTCCACACTCCATCGTCACAAACTGGACCGAATATCACTCGAAGAATCTTTCTCTCAAAGCATCCCAGAAGGTTTTAATCCGCTTTTGACAAGGTCCATGCTTCTGCACCATACAGTAGGACCGGGATGATTAAGGTCTTATATAGTACCTCCTTGGTTCTATGAGAGAGGGATTTACTTCTTAGATGCCTTCTTAGCCCAAAGAAACAGCGATTGGCAAGAGTGATTCTTCGCTTGATCTCTGCGCCGATGTCATTTTGCGAAGTGATAGTGGAGCCCAGGTATACAAAGTCTTTAACTACTTCGAAGTTGTATCTGTCCATCGTGACGTTTTGTCCGAGTCGCCGATGTTGAGAGTCCTTTCTCGTTGACAGCATATACTTGGTTTTGTCCTCATTAACAGCCAGACCCATCTTCGCCGCCTCCGTTTCGATGTTTGCAAAAGCGCCACTGACAGCTCGCCGCGTTCTCCTCGCTATCATAGGCGACTTTAAAGTCGATAAATAGATGGTGTGTATCGATCTGAAATTCCTGGGTTTTTTCTAAGATCTGACGGAGTGTGAAAATTTGGTCGATGGTTGACTTTCCTGACCTAAAACCACACTGATATGGGCCGATCAGGTTGTTGGCGAAAGGCTTTAGGCGTTCACACAGTACAGCCGACAAGATCTTATACGCGACATTCAGGAGACTTATTCCTCTATAGTTGGCGCAGTTCAGAGTATCTCCTTTCTTGTGGATGGGGCACACGATGCTGAGGTTCCATTCATCGGGCATGCTTTCATCCGACCATATTTTACAGATGAGTTGGTGCATGCTCCTTACCAAGCCATCTCCCGCTGCTTTGAAAAGCTCGGCCGGAAGGCCATCCGCTCCAGCAGCTTTGTTGGACTTAAGTTTGGATATCGCTATCCTCACTTCGTGTAGGTCGGGTGGACGGAGGTTTTGGCTATCGTCGTCCAAGCTGAATAGATCATTCTGCCTGACAGCGGGCTGTTGGCTGTCTCCGCCGTTTAACAGTCTGCAGAAGTGTTCTTTCCAAATCCTCAGCACCGACTGTGAATCTACCACTGTATTCCCATGCTCATCTCTGCAGGCTTCTGTTCGGGCCTTGTATCCTTGAGTGGATCGTTTTATCCTTTGGTGGAACTTTCGAACATTGCCTCTGCAGTATCGTCCCTCAATTGATTCGACCGCTCGCTTCTCGTGCTCTTTCTTTTTCCTTCTGAGAAGATGGTGTTCCTCCCTTCTTTTTTGCCCGTAGAGCTCGCGGGCAGCTCTCTCAGCCGCTCTGGTTCTTGTCTGCAGCATTAGTTAGTAGGCTTCGTTCTTGGCTGCATGTGCCTGGCGGCATTCCTCATCGAACCTGGCGGCAGTCCTAATGGCACTCTGGCAGTGCTGCCACTGGTCCTCTGTGCTTGATGCTGGTGAAGCTGAAGATGAGCTTGCTGAGAGGTTTAGGGAGACGCAAAGTTTTTGGCGGTCTCTTGCGATAGTAGCCTTGCAACGTCAAATCTTCTCACAGTATCCTCTCGGTATTGTAGAGAATTGGATATCCGCATCCGTACTTTGGCTACTACCAAGTAATGGTCCGAGTCTATGTTGGCCGCTCGGAACGTTCGGACATCCAAGATACTGGAGGCATGTCTGGCGTCGATCGCAACATGATCAATTTGGTTGACGGTTTGTTGATCTGGAGACCGCCAAGTCCCCTTGTGTATGTTGAGGTGTGGGAATCGTGTGCTGGCAATGATGACATTTCGCCCCGCCGCAAAGTCGATTAGCCTGAGTCCGTTTCCGGAGGTGTTGTCGTGCAGGCTGTGCTTTCCGACTGTAGAACCAAAGATGCCCTCCTTTCCGATTTTGGCGTTAAAGTCGCCAAGAACTATCTTGACGTCGTACTTCGGGCACTTATCATACGTCTTCTCAAGAAGATCGTAGAATGCTTCTTTGGCTGTATCGTCTTTCTCCTCTGTCGGGGCGTGAGAACAGATCAGCGTGATATTTTTAAATTTGGCCCTGATGCGGATTGTAACTAAGCGGTCGCTAATATTGCGAAATCCCAAGACTTCTTGCCTAAGTCTTCCTCTAATCACAAATCCACATCCAAATAGCCGCTGACTCTGCTCTCTGCGGCACTCGCCGTAGTAGATGTCACAGTTTTTCATCCTTCTTGTGCCTTCTCCATCCCATCGCAGTTCCTGGATGGCTGTGATGTCGGCTTTGTACCTATCCAGGGTCTCCACAAGTTGTTCGGCTGCACGCAGTCTGTTTAAGGTCCGGACATTCCACGTGCAGATCCGAAGTTCGTTGTCCTTTATTCGTTTACAGGGGTCGTCAACATTTGGTTCATCCATATCCGAGGTTTGTAGTTGTTTCGGAACTACATTTTTTTTCCGTGGTAGGGAAGTTACCCCGACGCACAACCCCCAACCTGGAGGGCCAGGACCTTTGTTTAACCCCTTGGAAAGAAGGGGCCGGATATTCCGGAGTCAGTAACCCGCTTCGAGGATTCGAGAGCTGTCGTTGACCCATTAAGGGCTCCTCCGCCACCATCTCTATTTCAACACCCTGACTAGTATTGAAAAATCCTTAATGACCTCAGCTCCAAATACGTCAAAGTAGCTCATTAAGGTATCTGTCATGTTGACTGTTGTTGACGCCACCGTTGATTCAATCACGTGAATTCATCCGCCGAACGTCCTCTTTCTGAGGTGCTCATGTTAGACTTCTGAGGCTCGAGCAGACAGTCAATTCCGACAGAGTATTATAGTGTTGCTATTTTCTTCGTGCTCAACACTCACGCTTATAAGTTCAGCAAGTCGAGTCCGGATGGACAGGACCAGTACCCGGCGGCTACCACTTGGAGGTAAAATAAGCACAATTGATGCGTATGAGAAAGTTGAAACACTGGGCATTGCCAAGTTAATGCCAATCAATGTCTGCCCGATTTATACACCCCCAACCAGCCTAATGAGATACAAGTTGGAAAACTTTGGAAATTTCCATAATGTATGCTGGGCCCTTGGTTAAATTGGCTCTGAGTGTTACAAATACTACTATATTGCATAGAATGTAAGTTAGGATTAAAATTATTTGTTAAACCATACTGTTGGCATAGAAGAAGAGATGTTTTGTGTGCTGCGTCCGTTAGTTTTGGCAGATCAGTCACGTTTGTTGTAAGCATATACTGGCGTAACGCGGGATCAAAAAGACCCACCTTAAAAATCGTTATAACCGATGCCTCTAACTCTTTGATAAGAGCAACTGACTCGTTTGGTTGGTAACGGGAACTAATTATTTCCTTAGCTTTCGCCTGCAAATACAAAAGACGTTTGGCGAATGATTGAATATACTCTGCAGGATGTTGTTTAGCTTGCTTTATCTCAAGCATTACGCTGTCCAAGGTACTTACAGCCAAATACGCTGTTCTGATAATCGTTTCCAATTCTTTCAGGGTTTTAGGAGTATTTGTTCGCAGCAGCTCAAATACGTCGCCCACTAACTTTGTAGTGACGAGGGACACATAAATTTCTTCACTCTCTCCTTCTGCACACTTTAACCCTAGTTGACAAGCATTAAGGAATTCATAGACCCTTCTCGACAATTCCGGTGTTCTTTCCCCTGAAAACTGCGGTATGACGCGAGCAACAATTTTTGCAATTCTATCGTAAAACATTTTAACCGTTTCGTTATGTCTTATCGAACTCAAATTTGAATTGTTTTCAATTTGCCTATCACCCGTACAGTTTACACGCGGTAATATTCCTGAATTCTTTAATCCTACAACCCGGTTTTTAGCAGTTCTATTTCCCTATGTTTCTCCTGAACCAATATTTCCAAATCTTCTACTTTTTCTCTCAAGTTTGAGTTCTTCTTTTTACCTTGAACTGCGGAAAAATTTAAGTTACTAATTTCACTTTCGCACTGATCTATAATGGAATTAGCGGCTTCTAGTTTCTTACATAACTGTTCTTGAACTATAGTGATTTTATGTACTTTCTTTCTTAGGGCTTGAATTTCTGAATCAGATTGTCTGTTTTCTTGTTTAGCCTTCTCAAGATTTAGAAGTTGAGTTTTTATCACTGCTTCTTGCCTCTTCAGAAGATTTTTTTTTTCTTCGCACTCTTCGGCTTCTCTTTTCGTTACAGTTCTTAGAGCACCAATGAGTTCAGAGACAATCGCATCTGTAGTTTCTAACCTTGTAAATTGTCCCCACTGAGAGCTTAATTGGTCTTTAAGGAGCGCGAATATGTCGCGGCTTGTAAGGGATTTTAATTCAGCCAACAAGGAGTCGTTCAACCTTTTGATCTCTTGATTTTGCTCTTTTCTTTGCTTTTTTAGCTGTCCTATCTGATCTTTCAGATCGTCTACCTCTATTTGTAGCTCAGTTTGGGGATTGGGATATAGTGCTTTTATTTACAAAGTTAACAGAAGACAAAAAAAAGAAGAGTTACTTACCTGCGTTGTTGTTGTAGACTATTTTTCCTTTTTCACACAATCCGGAAGTTATGAGCAACAAACACTTGATTTGTATTCTTTTTGTAAACGAGCAAATGGCGTAACTTTGCCTTAATATATTTTCTTTGGACCTTTTCAACTATAGTCAACGTACAAGGTTACTGGACTCAACCGACAGTGTTAACACAATCGCACTGATTCAATTACTAAAAATAAGATAATGCAAGGTCAACGATGACGACGACGAAAAAGATGAGGATTGAAAGGGATTTGCGTTATATTTTTTTTGGAAAATGCTTCACTCACGTATAGAAATTTCGTTTAGAAACTACCGATATATTTTCGTGAATAGCTATTATCGTTAAACAATTATTTTTACACAGATAGAAATAAATTCTAATTTTAATGTAATCACGACCACGTTCAATCCTACCGGTTGCGCCAAAAATGTAATGTAATTTCCAATATTAAAACTTCGTCCGTATTACAACGAAACTACTCGCTCATTTCACTTTTTCGAACCGACTCGTCGCTTACCTATCGGTCTGTTTGGATCGTCCGGAATATTTCGCCCAATCAGCATGCCGTCGCTGCTGGGTCATGCCAGAGGGCAATAGCATCGATGGGGCAACAAACTGCATTGTTGGCCAACCAACGCCAAATTGCAACGCTGCTTTGTGAGTGCATTAGCATTGGTTGGGAAACAATGCTGAGCAATCACAACAAAACGGCGACATATTGCTGAGCGCAACAGAACCAGTTTCTAGATGCCTTAGCGAATCCAATGAATATGCGATGTTATTGATTTTAATATTAGTAGAGAATCATTTAGGAATAAACTAATCCTGTTGTTAGGCTTTGGTGGTCATTTTTAAGTATAATTTTTGGTAGTATCTAATCTAGCGAGAACAGTAGATGTACTCATTTGATTGAAATAAATAAATAATTAAATTAAGCCCATCATCCGCTTCGTCTTACATAGACCTTTTTGGAACTAGATATTTCCGAAGGAATGTCTAAGGTTAAAGCTTCAAAATGTTGTTTGAATTGCCTAGCTTCAACGCATATGATCAAAGATTGTCGCAGCATCTACACATGTATGACGTGCAAACAACGACATCACACTCTTTTACATATTCCGCCGCAAATCGAAGAAAGTAATTTAATACCTTCTCCTTCAACAGCACCCGCTTCACACTCATTGTATTCATCACAACTCTCTCAGCAATTACAGTCCACTGCACCAATTCAGCAACATCAAGTTAAATCCCATTTTACTGAAAACAACAAACGAATTCTTCTCAGTACAGCCCTAACTGCTATCCATCACCTGGGCGATAAATTTACGTTGAGCGCGCTTCTGGACCCGGGTTCTGAAGCTAGTTTTATTTCCGAAGAGGCTCAACGAAGACTGAACCTTCCAGGTACACCAATCCAAGCTGATATTTCTGGCATGAGCGCAGTAGTACCGACGACGTCCTCTAAGCTTTGCTCACTTGTTTTAAGCTCCAAAAGAATGCCGTCATTTTCTATTATAGCTAGCGCAATTGTCTTAAACTGTTTAACTGGACACTTACCTTCTTGCATGATAAGCGTAGATGAAATGGGTGGTCAATTAGATTTCGATCTTGCAGATGATTCTTTTGTGAGAGTTCTATATCGATTTTGTAATAGGAGCTGATTTATATCCATTCATAATCTTAGACGGTATAAGACAAAATATCTATGGATCTCTTGTGGGACAGAACACTGTTTTTGGTTGGGTTCTTTCAGGTCCTTGCCCCAGGAACATATAAGATCTTTTTCAACTACTCTCTCTTATTATTCGGATACGCGAAGATAAAGATCGCGGACAAAGTGGTTCTTGGTCTCCTTGACAGTGGTGCCACCAGCAGTATCTTAGGTAAGAATTGCATAGAGTTTGTAAAATCATTAAACTTACCCATACACGCGTTCAAAGCCGGAGTAAGAATTGCAGATGGGGCAAACCAATAGGCAGAGTTAAAACCCCAGCCACAGAAAAGAACAGCCAACAGGACATTAGCTTCTATATCTCGTTCTAAATTAAGACCAAGAGATTTATTTAGGAGTCGACAAGCCCTGCTCTATGAAGAAGTTGTATCGGCCCACACTTTTGTTTACAATTCCAACTCAATCACGAGGAGTCGATCTCGTACATCAACCCTATGCTTTTCCTTGGCATTTTTCGTCATGATCGCAGTACTTTGCCTCCCCAGTCACGTGTCCTCGGCAATCGCTTAGCTTAACTTTCGTCTCGATGACACAGGCCTTTCTCTTGATATTGGTGATATTGTTGTTTGAAGAACTTAACTAACCGCGAGTTAGTATTTTTTCTTTTTTTTGCAAAAGCGATTATATAGTGTTCGCCGATTGGAAGACACAAGCAATGACAATTTGAGGGTGTGAAGGCGATTCTGTGAAAAAAATATCAGTTCTACTCCAACCTGTAAGCATATACACCGAATTGTAAGTAGGAGTGCTGTCCCTCAAACATCATGCAAACAGTGACAAAACGAGTGATTCACCAACTCATTTTCTTCCAGTGCTTATTCAGACCACCACTACACCTAAAATATCCACCCGACTGGTATGGATTAAAAATCATTCCCCCCACACCCTGTCGTATCCGACCCCGATCCGTACTTCGATCGACATCTGATCGCTACCTCGATCGCCGTTTAATCGTCGCTTCGACCGAGCGGCTAACTTCGCTATCAACCGACCCAAGTCAACACTTACCTAGAGGCAGCAGCAACAACCTCTCTCGGTTGACTCCCCCGCCAGCAACAGCGTCATCTACCATCAGCATGCCACCATTCATCTCATACCCGCCGCAATCGGCGCCGTCATTTTGGTTTATCCAATAATTATATATAAGTATACTCGTATACCTACTCAGTGCCTAACATTCTATTCTTCCGTATGGTAAAGGAAATGATCATATTGGTAATTTTGATAACGAAAGAATAGAAGTGTCACTTAATCTTTCAAAGTGAAATATTGGCCCTATTTCGTTTTATTATTAAACTTTAGAAAAGAATCAACATCCATCAAGAACGCTGTGCACAACATTGTTGGAGGGAAAAACCGGTGAGTCATTTAACATTATATTTTTATAATTATAAGGGTTTTCCAATAAGAGGTGTTATTGTGAATGACCCGCTATTTCGGTAGCTGTCACTTTTGAAGATTTATTCTTTGACATTTGACAAGTAGAAATTATTAAATTTCACTACAAAAATGGTGAAAAAACACAAGCAACGAAACCATTGATCTTTTACGGGAAAAGTTTCCGGACCGTGTTATCTCTCGAAGAGGTGATCACAATTGGCCACCGAGATCTTGTGATTTAACAACTTGCGACTTCTTCCTTTGGGGCCGCGTGATTCAAGACCTCAAAGATAAAATTTGTGAGGCTATCGAGGACATAGGGCAGCCACTTTGCGATTTGGTTATGGAAAATTTCATGAAAAGGATATGGTCCTGTATGCGTGCTCGTGGTGGCCATTTGGCTGATGTTGTTTTTCATTATTAACGGCATACCTTCCTCTGTATTATGAAATAAACATCCGATCATTTATCTCAAAAAATGACATTTTTCTTTGAATACCAAAATAACACCTTTATTGGAAAACCCTTTATTATCAGTTTAAACGATTTCGATCTTGATTTTGAATTTTGATTATTGTTAATAGTAGATGAATATTGAGTGTACGGGAATAGAGAGGCAAAGAGACTTAAATGAGAGCACTGTTAATTAGAATCGTTTTTTTTTGTGTCTGACAAAAAGGTTAGAGAACATAAATCCGAGAGCAGTGTGTTTTTATTTTTCGTTGCACAATACGAGTGCATATAACAAGATTGCAAATTGCCAACTTTTATCAATATTTGTTTTTCGGTGTTAGGAAAGAAAAGAAAGCCAAACATCTTAAAGTTTTTTTTTGATAGTTACCTGAGTGAAACTCATATATTGCTTACTTGGTGATTCAATTTCAATAGCACATTTTAATTACATTAGTGCTAGTTTGGATGATTGAAATGAAATAAAAGATTTGTGAATTAAGAATATTGAATCAATGATCTTATTTCATTTAATATATTCCGTCAATTCAGACTGAGTTTACTCCAAAATGATGGTTGAGTAATTTTCCAGTTGTAAAAAGGGGAAGTGGCTTCTTTTTGGTAGGTTCGTGTCTTTTTATTGATTGAAATGAGCGAGTTTTAGTTTATCGTAAATCGTTAAAGTAGAGGTTGCTACAAATTATGTGTGGTATAGTAACCATGGGTGCTCGTACTCGGGATGAGACAGTGAGCGGAGGGAGGGTTACACTCCGGAGACCTACCACATCTTAAGGTTTCCAAGGAATATTTTTCAGTTTTCTTTCGTTGTTGCTAAAAGATATCTAGGCTTAAGGTTTTTACATAGGCATGTAAATAGTATGTACAGTTCAGTGGCAGTTCAGTAGCAGGTGCAAGATCCCACCCCAACGACGAGCTAGTTAACAGGAATCGCGAGCATGTCTACCCGCACTCTGGCTGACTGAACAGCCTACCTCGCTACCCGGTGTTTCTTGGGGAATCCTGTGGTCCTGAGAATACATTGGGAAGGTATTTTATCAAGCTATAGTGAGGAAGGAACACCCGTCCGTTACAAAGTAGACCGGATGATTAGTCTTGGCGTTGTGGAGGAGAGTGAAAGCGAATGGTGCTCACCAGTTGTTTTAATTCGTAAACCAGGCAAGAATCGTCTTTGCCTGGACTCGCGGAAAGTCAATGCTCTTAAGAAAAAGGACGCATATCCTCTCCCGCAAATCGACGGACTTCTCAATCGACTACAGGACACGTACTACATCTCTAGTGTCGACTTAGAAGATGCTTTTTGGCAGATACCGCTGGAGAAGCAGAGTAGGGAGAATACTGCGCTAACCGTGCCGGAGAGAACCTTGTACCAGTTTACTGTCATGCCCCTTGGGTTGTGTAATGCGGCACAAAGAATGTGCCGAGTAATGGACAAGGTAGTCCCCACACGGCAAAAGGACCGAGTGTTTGTGTATTTAGATTATGATGACCTGCTCATTAGACGAAGTCGCTCAATGTTTGCGTAAAGCGAATCTCACCATCAACTTAAACAAATCCAAATTCTGCTTTAAGGAATTAAAGTATTTTGGGTTCATAGTTGGTTGTGGGATGCTCAAAACTGAACCGTCGATTGCCATCACTGAATTTACGGTCCCGAAAACACTGAGACAGGTTCGCAGAATGCTTGCTTTAGCAGGATGGTACAGGAGAATCATAAAGGATTTTTCCAGCCTGACAGCTCACATTACGGACACGCTGAAGAAAATAAAAGAAAAATTTGAAATGACTGAAGAAGCACTTAAAGCATTCGAATGTCTTAAAACGTCTTTAACAACAGCGCCAGTACTTACGCACCCAGACTTTTCGAAGCGATTCTTCATACAATGTGATGCTTCAGAGTCTGGAATAGGCGCAGTTCTCTTTCAAAAGCTTAACAGTTGCCAGCTATTGCGTGACGGAGAAGGAGTGTATGGCAGCAGTTATGGCAGTGCAAAAATGCCGGACCTATGTTGAAGCAATGGCCTTCACAGTTATCACCGACCATTCTAGCGTGCGCTGGTTGATGAGTCTTAAAGACCTAAACGGCAAATTGGTACGGTGGAGTTTAACTTCGACATAGAGCACCGCAAAGGCACACTAAATGTTGTACCGGATACACTTTATCGTGTTTAAGTCGACAGCTAAATATCGAAAACGTTGCACCAATACTTTGATTCGGAAGAGTTCAGCTCAGAAGAATACAAAAGTCTGATCGAAACCATAAAAAACCACCCTGATGAGTTACCAGATCTAAAATTAGTGGATCTGTAAGCAATGCAAGTCCAGTAATCAAGTTTTACGTCCACCTGTAAGTACCAGTAATTGTTCCGATCGTCCTTTTCAAAAAATTTATATTGATTTCCTAGGCCCGTACCCAAGAACTCGATCCGGAAACGCATTCGTCTTCGTAGTCCTTGACCATTTGTCTAAATTTGTTCTATTTAAGGCATTGAGAACCGCAAACTCCAGCAGTATAATTCAATTTCTCGTTAATGAAGTGTTCGATATGTTTGGCACTCCAAGTAATACATTCTGATACGGCAAACAGTTTGTCTCGAAAGACTTCCAAACTCTCTTGGAAAAGTATGGAATTCGGCACTTCAAAACTGCCAACTATTCACCTCAATCTAATGCGTCAGAGGGGGTGAATAGAACGTTGCTAGCTGCCATCCGCACATATCGATAAAAACGACAAACGAGAATGGGATCTCCACCTTAGTGACATCGCTTGTGCTTTGCGAAGTTCCATTCGTACTTCCATAGGTGTATCACCTTACATCTCACTCTTTGGAACTCACATGATGACACACGGCAGCTGCTATGAACTGGCAAATCGATTGAACGCTGTGGGCGATAGCGAGCTACTAACCCTCTCCCGACAAATTAGACTGCAACTCATACGAAAAAGAAATAAAAGAACAAATACTTAAGGCGAATGAAAAATCAGCGAAAACTTTGCATGTTGTCTATTGTTCCAGCATACCGGTGGAGCATGATGGCTATCGGATGTCCACAATACGTGGGAACGATGTAGTACTTTAACGATATCAGCTTGAAGCGTGTTAACTTATGTACGAACTAGAAAACCTGAAGGGAAAGAAAATTGGAGTCTTCCACGACAAGGACCTGAAACAATAACCTTGTGTACCTGAAATCCACTTGTTTTGCCTCTGTGATATATATATCCATTCTTATTCTTCTGTCATAGATCATTATTGCATGCTTTTGCTTATTATTCGTTATTTATTAGTTATTACATTACATTGTTATTTATTCACTGATGTTATTTATTTACATTATCTTTGTGTTATTTATTTATTTATATTATTATTTATTTATAATAGAGTATTTATTTATTTATTTATTCTTTGCTATTTATTGAATAATATCAGTTAAAGATATCCTTCCGGGAACATCCAAAAAAAACGCGAACGCGTGCCCGAAGGCACGGTTTGTACGTAATTTTATGTTTATTCGATATATAATACAATAGAAGTCCACGACCGTACTTGTCCAGATCTCGATTCAGACTGCCTCCTTTCATGAAATTTTTCCCGTTGGGAAAACCGCTGGTCCTACGATCCGAATTGCTGATTCGTCCAATATGCCTTTGCACCATATCCGGTGCCAACGGCACTATGTGTAATATGATCCTAATGCACTGGGAGTGTGGCAACAGGTAGGGACATGAAAATGATGACACTTTTATAATACTTTTCGCTCTTGACATTGGACGATCGTGTTAACTCCTCCCTCTTTAAACATCTACGTCCCGTAGATCAAGCATAACGTCAGAGCCAGAGGAGTAAGTTCCTCGAGATTGAGGCTGCGGTGCGTCAGGGTGGCATATCCTGTGAGGTATATCTACTGAAGGGATATCCAGCTTAATGTTGATTCTGCGCCAGATAGCCCAGACTATCATTGCCATCATCATGAAAATTAGGGCGCTCGTACCAAAAGAGATCCATAGCGTCTGGGTAATGTCCTTGAGTCGCTTAATATTGGTTAAGCTGAGACCGTGGATAAATCCTACATCAACCTTGTCTTTCTTCGTTATTGCCCCGGTCAGTAACGGTGGGAGAACTTGCAAGTTTGTGGTCGCTAGGCTAGAGAATATCTCGTCATCCAATTGAATGGTTTCGTTGTTCAATTGAATGAAATATGTACCATTCAAAAAACTGGAAGAGTTCTTTGAAATCAGCATCCCCTCGAAGTTGGTTACGAAAAAGGTATCGTCCTTAACCAATTCAACAATCTTATCATCATTGGTATGATAAATACAGGTTGCATGACCTCCTTTTAAAATTCTAGCTATGCAGTTTCCCTCAGGAATCTTTGGCAGTGCTCGTTCCTCGCAGATCGTTGAATTGCTGATGGAAAGGCAATGTCCTATTATTCCAAAGGTTTCTCGGTGATTTACCAGCATACTCTTAAACTCCAAGTCAATTTGCCTCCCTTCACTAATCGTTGCCCTGGTGTGAAGTAAGTTGAACTCCGACTTCCTTACCTTTGGCATTGAAAGAACGTATAGGAGTTTTTGGTCATTTGTATAGACCGAAGGTTGTCCATATTCTATTGCCTGGATTTCGTTCTCGTAAGGCAGGGTTTCGATTTCATTTATAATTCGGTTTATTTCTTCTTTATCCAAGAGGTTCGTGTTAACCATCCCGCTTCTTGCCATTTGGCAGGCACGTACTATCTCATTGATTTCCTCTTTTATAATTAGTATCTGGTTCAGGATGTTCTGTTCAAATTTATCTGCGTTCGTTGCTTTGACCTCGTGGTTGAATGTATAAATCATTTGATTAATTTTCTCCGTAATGTCCCGTGTCACACCAAATATGCGTTCACCACCAGTGGTTGTTGTTCTGAATAATTTCCTGCTCACTTTCAAGGATCTTATTCCAGTCTCCAGCATCCGGACTTACTGTCACCCATTTCCAAGCTGAACCAATTCAATCAACCGATCTTGCTTTTCTCGGTGACCTTCCTTTTAGTAGTGTTATTCGGTCGTTCACTTGTTGCAAGTGGAATGCAATCCTTTCCTGATCCTTGACGCTGGTGTTTGCTGCCGTAGTTACCTCATCTAGTAGGTGCTCGAACTTGTTGAGATCTATCACATGAACTAGCTTGAAGGAACCGTCAATTATCCAACAGTGGCCATCTTTGATCGGGACTATAGGCGTTTTGTAGTCAAAAATTAGGAAGCCGGCCGGACGGCGGCTAAAGGGATTAATCTACAAATTGTGTTATGTTAGGTATTGTAAAATTAAAATTAGCTTTTCAAATAAAAAAAAAACAATCGTTTTCTTTTTTGACAAAGCTAAAAGTACTTTTATTAATTTAAGAAAAATTGTACATTTAAAGGTAATATGTCAAGTTTCTACAGAGAGAAGCAATTTTTACGATATAAAATTATAATGCGCGAAGGTAAAATTAATATGGTGAAAAGTAGATACTTATGCATGCTATTGCTCAGGGCTAGAATAATACAGTAAAGGTTATATTTTTATACGTATGTAATATGCTTCATAAGTGTTTGTTAAGTGGAGCAAGCCGTGAAACATTCCCATTTTTTTTTACTTCGTGTTTTTTATGGACCTTGCGCCCAGTATTCGTGATCACCGTAACTTTGTTGTTACGTGCCACAACTTCTTTACGGAATAAGGCCTTAGTTTTTGCCTTAATGTCCTTGCAAGCGGTATAGATTACTTCACCTTTTTGATAAAATTCTGGTTTGGTTTTTTTGTTATTGAACCAGATATTGTCAGCCTTTTGTTTCCGCTCGATCTCACCCCTTAGATTGTTATTAACTTTGATGCGAAAGTTAACAAGGTTTTGGTAGTTAATGCGTTGGCATCTGTTGAAAAAGATATCGCCAGGTTTTTTCTTGGTCAGTGGAAGCTTCTCTCATTATCCGTCACCAAAATTTTTGGTACGGTAAAATAATGAAGCACCTTGGTCACTTTCTCTCTGAGATGGAGGGTGGATCTGTTCTTGATGTGGAATATTTTCCCGAACTTGGAAAACTTATCTATACATGTAATAAATTTTTCGTTTTGGATTTCCATTATAACCATGTGTACATGGATACTTGTCTGAAACTCCGGAGTTTGGGGATGCCGGTCATATTTGTTCAATTTACAGACCTCACAGGAATCGGTGTATTTTCCTTATCAGACTACTCATACTGGGAAAATAGTAATTCTCGAGTAGTTGTTCCCTGTTTTCCCTTGGATTCCTGTGAGCTCTTTTGTGTTCATCTAAAATCAATTGACATTTCCTATCATCATTCCTCACATCTTCCACCACTCTCTGCGTAATTCGTAACTTATAGATAGTAAAGTGATCGAGGTAAACCTCCTGCAGGAGCGACAAGTGCAATTCCGGAATCTTAATGCCATTCACAACGTTAGGCCGCAGCTTGTGTTTAAGCGTGCTTGTGAGTGTGGTTTTATCTAAGTGCGGTACGGCCACATAATGGCGAGAATATCCGGGATGAGGTTCCTCATGGATTTCAAAGCCATTGCTTACCTTAATCAGGATTTCGTTTCGGAAAACGTTTATAGGTGCTTCCACCGGAGGGATGATGTCACTGCTGTCTTGTTCGGCACTATGCATCGTTCCCGTGTAAGTAACCCAGACGCCGTTTCGGTCTGGGTTACTAGTTTCACTGGCAATTTCCGTAGATGCATCATTGTCGCCAATGTCACTCTGCGGCGGCTCCACTTGTATGGAGCCGGACAAGTGATTGACTTGCGTCCTTAACCGCGAAAGTGCATCAGCCACTATATTGGACTTTCCTGGTTTATAAATGAGCTCAAAGTTATACTCTTCAATACGAGCTTTCCAACGCGTTGTAATTTCGATTGCCCAAAGCGAAAGTCAGGGGCTGATGATCAGTGAAAATGCGGATTTTGTTCGCACCGTAAAGGTATGACCTGAGGTTATCAAGCGCCCAGACAATGGCTAGCATCTCTTTCTCATTTGTTGCATAGTTTTCCTCAGTCTTATTTAAAGACCGGCAAATATATGCTATTGGCCTATCTCGCTCATGTTCGCCTTGAGAGAGAACTGCCCCAATTGCGTAATTTGACGCATCAGTTGTGAGGTTGAAAGGTTTTTCGAAGTCCGGCAAAGCCAGGATTTCGGAAGATGTCAGTAGATTTTTTAGGTCATCGAAGGCCCTAAGGGCATCTTCGTCGAGTTCTACCTTTTGATTGATTAGCTTTTACCTGCGCATTTTTCCCTCTTGTAAGGTTCGTTAAGGGTTTTGCAACCTTCGCGTAATCGTGAATGAACTTCCTATAGTAAGAAGTCAGCCCGAGGAAAGATTTTAGTTCTTTTAGGTTTTCGGGAGGCAGACTATTTTGGATCGCGGTGACTTTATTTAGGTCGGGACGGATGCCGTCAGAGGTTATCACGTATCTGAGAAACTGCACCTCTTTTTTCATAAAGTGCGTCTTCTCCAGGTTAACCTTTAGGTTGACACACTGTAACCTGGCGAGAATCGTATCTATGTTTTTCAGATGAGTCCCCTCTCTATCACCGAACACAATTATGTCGTATATAGACGTAACAAATTCTGCTGATGAACTCCTTGAGGAGTTTCTATCATTCTTTGAAATATGGCTGGGGCGTTTTTCAGCCCAAACGGTAGCCTCACGAACTCGTATTTGCCATTCATCGTTGAAAAGGCAGTTTTCGGTATGTCGGATTTTTTCATCGGGATTTGATGAAAGCCCGACGTAGGGTCAAGTGTGGTAAAGTATTTAGCTTTACGAAGGCTAGCTAGGGTAGCGTTTATGTCAGGGATCGGGTATGTGTCGGAAATTGTGACCGCATTTAGTCGCTTATTATCGACTACCATGCGGTACTGTTTTTCCCCCGTCGGTTTCGGTTCTTTAGGTACAATGCAAATTGGTGAATTGTACGGACTTTTTGATGGGCGAATGATGCCTTCTTCCAGGAGCTTTGCAATTTCCTTCTCGACCTCGTCCCTCATGCAGACAGGATAAGGGTAACTTTTCGTGTAATTTGCTTCTGAGGTGTTTGTACGGATTTCGGCCTGCACTGTGGTCTGAATCATTTCGCTTTCATTAATCGGTCGAAAGGTCGTACTATATTTGTGCACTAAGCGGTGTAACTCGGTTTTGGTATCGCTTGAAAGATTCTCGTCTAAAACAAAGTTAGCTTGCAATGACACTTCCTCCTTTAATGGAATTCTTATACCTGGTTTCAAGTACAGCATATTAGTTTTACGGTCTATTACCGCCTCCAGTTCCTTCAGGATATCATCCCCGATGATTCCATCGAAGGTTACCAACCCTGGAAGAACGTAAAAAGTAAGGATCGTGTCGTTGCCTGCTTTCTCGAAGAACCTTCCGCTTACGCGCTCTTCAACTTGTATTTTTCCCGCTGCTGAGTGTACAAAGAAAGGTTTTGGGAGGCGCATTGTTCCTTTCGAAACTGATGGACTTATAAAGTTCTTGTTGGCGCCGGTATCCACACGAAACTTCAAAGTGGTATTATCTTTTGTAATGAAGTCTAAGTATGGTATGCTGGATGGCCGTCCGACATAAAATGCACCTCTTCTGTCGGTTCCTCAGCATCGTCATACTCCTCAGTAAACTGTTGCTCTATCGGTTCATCTTGGTACCGGATGTTAAACATTCTTTGTTGCTTATGTACGAAATTATCCGACCTAGCCTTCCTCTTGAAGCCATTGCGGCCAGGGGATCGATTCATGTAGTTAACTTGGCGAGAATGAACGGAGCGGTCTACCTCCATCCGCTCATGAGGCTTGGGTGCGTTTGGCCTTGGCGGTGCCGAATTCCCGTATCTTGGCGGAGGGTATTGGTAGCCAGCTCATTCAGGCATTTGTCGCCCAAAGTTTCTTTGTTGTAAAGATGGCTTTGTATCAAACCTTGTCAACTGATTGATGGGAGCAGTGACTACATTTGGTCTCCCCGTAGTATGTAAACTATGGTTAGGAAAATTGAGGTTTTGGATTTCCAGGCAGGCCGTGTAGGCTTCTGGTAAATTTTGTGGCCTTTGAATTATTAGCATTCGCGAGAGATCGCCGTTAAGGCCGCGAATGAAGACATCCAAGGCCCGGTTCCGGTACGTGCCAACGAGGGCATCAATGGTTTCTTGCGAGTAGGTCTCCGTTTTGATTTTGTTAATCATCAATGAAAATTGGTGATTAACCTGAGCGTAAAACTCGTCTAATTTAGAACCCCCTTGGGAAAGTTGGTTGAGCTGGTGCTCCAGAGTGCGCATATCTCGTTAATCGGCATAGTGTAGGGATAGACACTTTTTAATAGTTGGCCAATCGTGGTCAAATATATTGTAAGAGACTAGCGCTGCGTCAGCGCTGACCCTTATTTTTTTGTCTGATATTCTGCAGGATCGCACGATATATTGGTTTTGACTTCACTATCTCAAAGTCGGAGAGTATACTCTCCACCATATGTATCCAAGATTCATACTGCGTCGGGTTCAAATACTTGAAGTTCCTTCACGCAATCCGGAAGTTTGCTGTTGTCTTTAAGGTCCTCTTCGGTCCTAGGGCCGCAGAGTTCTTCAGGTGGGTCTGAGTCGGTGACGACCGCCGCACTCCTCCTGGGATTCTCTTCGAGCGTTTCGAAAACCCTTAGTTGAATTAGAATATTATTCACCGCACCGGTCAATTCGGGGAGTGACTGATTTATCTGCTCCATGAGGAGGAACAAAAAGGAATAATACTAACAAAGGTCTGATAAATACCTGTTTTAGGTTTTGGCTTTTCCAACTCCACTTACTCACTTCACAATTCAATACTTTTCCTTTAAATAGCTTCCCTTTCTGGAGATTGTACTTAAATACTAATGATTTACTGCCGCAGAATTCTCCTTTAATTTAATAGAGTGGCTGTGGAATTTTTCTTCACAAATTTTTTTGAGAATGAACAATATTTTTAATGATTGTGGAAATTTTTTTTCATAATTTTTTATCGCTCAAGAACAACAGTTCTATATGATTGTGGAATTTTTCTTCACAATTTCTTATCACTTAAGAACAATAATTTTTGATGATTGTGCGATTTTACTTCACAATTTTTTATCACTAAAGCCTGGTATATTACTTTTTGGTTTCCCTTTTTTTTGTTATTCTATTGTTATCTTAAATTTTTTGTTAGTTTTTTTATTATGTTTTTTTTTTGTTCTCTTGCTTGAGTTAATTTCTTATAATTACAATTGGTTGTAAATTCACGTCATAAATGGGACATGAAGTCTCTTTATTTGAGTTATCAAAAGCTCATTATGGATTGCTAAGGCAATATTTCAGGGGTGCGTAAGGTGGGCTTAAGGTCCATAATGGCTTTAGGTAGTCTGACGGAAGCGAGAGAACATATCGGGAAAGTTCTGATATAGCCCAGGAACTTCAAGGTCGGGAGGGCAATGGCGTCGCTGCACCCACATCCGCAGCGCCTTACAGAGTAGTGGAAGTCCGACCGCTTCCCTGACAAATGAGAAGTAAGTACCGTGTTTTTTTTTTATGGCATGTTTAATGTTTTTATGTTTTTATGATAGTGAAAGAATGAGCGAGGAAACGACAGCCTATACGACGAGCTTTACTGTGGTATGGTATATGTGTAGGCAAAAGAAATGGCGTCAATAACGAGCGAAGGCAAAAGACTGAATTAGCAACAGTGTGACTTCTCAAATTTGCGTCCTACCTGTGCGGATTCTATTTAAGGTGTTGAGTCGGGTGGAAATGAAACGATAAGCGATGATGTATTTAATTAATTTGTTATAAAGTCATGCACTGAAAACTTATAATAAATGAATGATGATAATTATTTATGTTTATTTTAGCGAAGGTGTGTTCTTTCTGATCCCTTTTAAAATGTTATATGATGAAATTTGTGCACATAAGCTACTACAAAGACTATTTTATACTTTAATTTAGGTTCAAGACGCACATTCGCACAATTTGTCGGCTCATACCTTATAGGGAGATGTATACTTACCTTTCCTCGCCTCTTCTACGTTTTCTCTTGATTGATTCAGTATGTCAGAAATGTCTGTATTCAATTTATTTGAGATTTATTACACTGTTTTATTTAGATTGATGAAATAACACCTCGGCAATTTCTTAAAATTTCAAATGTCACGAGATTCTGCCCCAGATTGGGCGCCAAATGTTCGGTTGAAGGTTTTGCCAATCGCGAGCTAGGAGAATTCGATTTCCTTTCCAAACAATCATTTCGAATGTAAGACCTTGACTGTTCATATATATTTCATTACTCTATTACAATGGATAATTTTCAAAATCATGAGTGTACAAAAGATGACCACAAGTCCCAAGTAGAAAATTTTAAGATAATGAAATGTAATTTTTTAAGAGCCATTATCATTGCTGTATAATCAATATTCCCATTCTTTTTTAATACTTGAATTAAAATACTTTTTTTTAATCATTTTTCTCGATGTGTTTTGGAAGGCTATTATTACAGTTAAATACATTATTTAAAACCCGTTCTCATCTTTTTTTGTATCCAAAACGGACCTTAAGCTTATACAACCCTCTACCCAAAAGTTAGGGCGGTTCATCATTTCTCTCCAAAGAAATAATTCTTTTCCAGTAGAATCCATCCAATTGACTTTAATCCCATAGCGTTCTCCTGTAAAAAAAATATGTTATTATTAACTAATAAAATAAATAACTGTATGTAAATAGCTATATGCAATAAATATATACTAGCTGTCAATTCAAGTTCTTCATTCAAAAGTTAAACTGAAGCACAACGATTGACGTGTTGGCCAATATTACACTTTTTTTGAATTGCTTTATGGCACACATTTCTTTCTATTCTCTGGCGTGTACACGTATAAAGTCGGTTTGGTTTGCCGACATGTGAGCAAGCTGCATACAGCTGACCATGTGAGAAACATGGGAATTCAAGATTGATGCCACATATATACAGCGATTATCCTCGCAACTTATTATATCATAGCGCAAGCGAAACGCACTGGAAATTTAATATGCTTAAATACGGATGTTAAATTGTGTGGAGTAAGCGAAATCTGCGGAATCCGCCTTTGAATTTTCCTCCCAAAATCGTCGCTTACGATTTTGCGTTGTTTTCTGTCTCGGTTTCCAGTTTGTGATAATCTTCAGTCACAATACGTCGTGCATTACGATTGCGACGTGAAAGGTTTGAGCTTCTCATTGGCGGCATGTTCAAATGAGACTGGGAACTGCCGAAATCAATCAATATCTAATATAAAAATTTAAAATAATTTTTGTTGGGACACCACTCCCCGTTTTTCGATATAGTTTATATTTTTTTTCAAAGTGCGGTTCCCCATACAAACTTTCATCCCCACGCATAACTCGAACTATACGTTCTCCAGCTATGCGTGCACTCCCCCAACGAGACAGGGGTTAGAATGTTCCCGTGGTAAGGTATGCCTGTCGTAGAAGACGACTAAAATCCCATCCCAAAGGCAAGACGAAAAGTGACCCGTGTCGAGGCCTGAATGGTGCTGGGGATGTGAATACAATACAGCATCGCTAACGGAGCCCTCCAGATACCTGGTGAGCTCTGGTTGTAATAAATGCCGAACCACGTTATTGGGTGCTATGATGTGACATCCTTTCCCCCGTACTCGTGGGATCCAATCAAAAAAATATGGAACAAAACAAAGAAAACCCAAAAAAAAGAGAAAGCGAACCGATGAATCAGGAGGCGATAGAATACCCGTTCCGCCGGAGATCTGCCTTAATACGCTCACCGCCACTGAAAATCGACATGGCAGCAGAGCTGAGGAAAGATGGGAGTACCCCAATATCAGTGGAGCCAGGGAAGGCCCAGGACGGGGCACCGGAAGGAGCGGCAAGAGGCTCCCTTAGGCGTATAATACAGCGATCCGCTATAAATCAAAAGGAAGTGGAAACCCCGGAAGGGGAACACTTGGTTTCCGCGGCACAAAAAGCCACAAGTGAGACCAGGAGAGATCTCTTAGGATGGCTGAAGCAAACTCCGTCATCAGTAGGAAAATGGAAATTCAAACGACACCTTCCTACAAGAAATACAGAAATGTGTGGAAGTCATTAAAGCGATGAAGGTAGCGTGCTCAAAGCAATAAAATATCAGCCTGGATATTAAAAATGGCATTTCAATACTCGAAGAGTCTTTGGACAAAATGCAGTGGGACATAAAAATCACGCGCTCACAACCGAGTACCGAGGCAAAACCCACACAAGAGGAAAATGGCAAATCGGAGGAGGAAGAAACCGAAGCTCCAGGAAAAAGCCCAACTAAAAGACCACCATCGAGCCCCTTAATAAAAGGTTCAAAAAAGAAGAAGAACGAAACAGATCGACCTGTAGTACCACCTACAGTAGAGGTCATGCTCAGGTTCTGAAAGAAAACACAGGAAGACAAAAAGAACAAGCCTAAGGAGACCCTAAAACGAGATCAAAACCTAAGGAAAAAAAAAAGGTATAGAAAACTCCAAGCAGAAGCGATTCTTATACCACCAAATGAAAGCGATAAATACGCAGATATTCTGAAAGAAATTAGGGCAAAGGTGAACCCGGGTGAAACCGAAACTGTCGTCAGAACTGTCTGCCAAACGAAAACGGCGGCGTACTCCTGGAACTTGGACATAAAATGAAAGACAAAGAGGCCTTCGGTAAATCACTAAGTGAAATCATAGGGAACAGAGCAACGGTCCGTAATCTGGAATAGAGGATAACACTCGAAATCAGGGACTTAGATGAGGTGACCACGATGGAGGAAGTGCAAAAAGCAGTAAAAATTAAAATTTCTGACCCCAAAACCGAGTTCCAAATAACGATCACTGGAAAAAATAGAAGCTCTCTAAAGATGGCCACAGTCCAAATAAACGTAAGAGCAGCCAACGAGATACTTAAGTACCAACAGATTAAAATTGGATGGAGCAAGTGCCGAGTCCGACGAAGGGTGGAAGTCAAAATATGCTTCAAGTGCTTTGGCTACGGACACCTGCAGGCAACCTGCAACGGCATTAATAGGAAAAAGCCTATGCTTTAACTGCGGAGAAAAGGGCCATAAGAAAAACGACTGCCCAAACCCTCAAAAATGCTGTCTATGTGCGGATCGGACCCCACCAATAGCCTTAGATCATATGCCGGGATCGGGCAAATGTCAAGCATTCAGGGAAGTACTTGGAAAGGCGAAGAAGAGTATATCAAAATGACCAGAATACTACAAGGTAACCTTCACAGAAGTCTAACCGCTGACAATTTACTTGTCAAAATCAAAAACGAACTAAAAGCTGATATAGTCATCATCAGTGAACAGTACACAAACAAAGTAGGACCAAACTGGATCGCGGACCTCTTAGGAATCGCGGCTATATGGATCCCAGACGCAATTAAATTCCCCATCAAAAACCAAGGCGCTCAAAGAGGTTTCGTGTGGGTAAAATGCAGTGGACTCACAGTAATCAGAACCTACCTCAGTCCAAACGATAGTATCGATGAGTTCCAACAAAAATTGGAAGGCCTGGAGGACTTCATGATTGGCGTCGAAGGTCAAATCTTGGTCGCCGGAGACTTTAACGCTAGAGCCCAGAGGTGGGGAATGCCAACTACGGACTCACGAGGAAGGCAAATACTCGAAATGGCTGCGCGACGTGGTCTAAACGTAGTGAACATAGGAAAAACGCCCACTTTTAGGAGACCTGGCTGCGAGGGTACCATCTCGGACGTAACCTTCGCCACTGAATCCACATCCGCAAGAACTCAAAACTGGAGAATTGTCGAGGACTATACTGGCAGCGACCATCAATACATCGTATTTGATATAGCAGGCAACTAACGAGCTCCAAATCGGAACCAAACACGGACTCCGGGGTGGAACGTGAACAAATTCAACGTAGAGCTCCTCACTTCTGTGATTGAAGATGGGAAAGGTGCTGTACTTCACCTAGAGGGATATGCGGAAAAAAAGCTGAAGCCACGATGCAACTATTACGGCTCGCATGTGACGCCTCGATGCCACGAAAGAACGGTACAAATCGAATCAAAGACCCAGTGTATAGGTGGACGGAGGATATAGCGGCGCTTCGCAAGAGATGCTTACATCTTAGACGCAAACTCACTAGAGGAAGAAGAAGACCCGCTGAGTCTATGGAGGAAGCCCTGGCGGAATCAAGCGATCCGAGCTCATGAAGGCCATCAATTCGAGCAAAAAACAGAAGTGGGAGGATCTCCGCCGAGATATCAACAGCGACCCCTGGGGACTAGGCTACAGGATCGTAAGGCGGAAGCTTTTAGCTCAGAAAACCAATGCTGTCCTCAATGAAGAAAAGATGAAGGGTATTGTTTACACGCTTTTCCCAAGTGACCTCTTCAGACCCCCCTACACATCTTCGGTCCAACGAGAAGAAATACCACCCTTTAGTAAAGAAGAGTTGTGTTCAGCAGTAAAAACTCTACGAAATACAAGGTGGGCCAAAAGAGATCACCCTATAGGAAAATGCTCTTATTTTTGCAAATGGCCGCCAATGTCAAAGGTGTTTCGACATTTGTGGACTAGACAGATGTAGAATAGAAGTGAACAGGCCATGGAACGATACACTCCGCAAGAACGCGGAATAGTCGTGTCTATTTTTTTGCGTAACAATTCGTCTGAAGTGTTGGCGCAGCGCGAGTTCCATCGCCGATTCCACGGCCGTCCGACACCGACTGCGCAAACACTGCGCCGTTTGGCCACCAACCTTGAAGAGTATGGGACCACACGAGACGTGGCCGGCCCCGGAGCGCCCGTTGTGCTGAGACTATCGCCGCTGTTGACGAGGATGTCGAGTTGTCGTCGGAAACATCGACCAGACGCCGTGCCTCGCAATTAGCCATCAGCCGGTCGTCCCTAAGGCGAATTTTGGTAAAAGACTTGCGCATGTTCCCGTACAAAGTCCATTCCGTGCATCAGCTGCTGCCTGTCGACCGCTAAATGCGTGTAACCTACGCCCAAGCCATCCTCAATCTCGAGGACGAAGTGGACGATTTTTCGACCAAAATCATAATGAGCGATGAGACTCATTTCCACCTCAGCGGGTACGTGAACAAGCAAAACTATCGCTTCTGGGGCACCGAAAATTCACGAGTAATGCACGAGGAGCCATTACACCCGTCAAAGTTACTGCATGGTGCTCTGTTCACGCTGGAGGATCCATCGCCGCTGGTCAAACGACAACAGTGGACGGTGCGCGCTATAGGGCCACATTAACCGATTTTTTCTGCCGCAATTGGACGAATTAGGACTGGAGGACATGTGGTTTGAACAGGACGGAGCTACGGCACACACTGCGCGATCCACAGCCGATATTCTGAAGGCGGCGTTCCCGGGTCGCCTCATCTCTCGTTTTGGCGATTTGCGCTGACCGCAAGATCGGCCGATTTAACTGTTATTTTTTCGTGGGTTTTTTTGTCCAGTGTTTACGTGCACAAGCCCGAGACCCTAGAAGCCCTCAAGGACAACATTCGCCCGAAGGGCTCGCCGAAGTTATGAAAAATGTCATAAGACGAGCCCGTATGGCAATCAATTGTGACGGCGCCCATTTGGCCGATATCATCTTCTCGACTTGACCAATAAAATTTTAAAGGTTCAAAAAAACCTAATCAAAAAACAGAATCGAAGTTTTTCATTTAGAAAAAAAAATGAGAGCCAAACAACATCGGATGACTTCTTTTGTATATAGAGACTATAGTACAAGGTGGCGCAAAAGTAATCCTCCTATCAGAAAATGCTATAAATTTTGCGATTGGCCCCTAATGTCAGTTCTGTTTTGACATTTGTGTAGTAAACACATGCGAAATACACGTTAATAAACAATGTTACGCTACACTGCTCCAAAACGCGGAATATTGGTGACTATTTATTTGAGTAATAATCGGTCGGTGACTTTGGCAAAACGTGAATTTCGTCGCAGATTTCCTAGCCGTCCAACGCCTACTGGTGAAACACTGCGACGTTTAGCCGCTCGCCTCGAAGAGACTGGCACAACACGAGATGCTGCCAGGCGTGGCAGACCCCGGAGTAGCCGTTCTGCAGAGAATATTGCTGCTGTAGCCGAAGATGTCATGGAAGCGCCGTCGACATCGACCAGACGACGTGCCACGCAAATGGGTATCAGTCGACGGTCTTTACAGCGAATTTTGGTACAAGATTTGAAGATGTTTCCGTACAAAGTCCAGACGGTGCATCAGCTGTTAGCTGCTGACCGCCAATCGCGTATAACATACGCTCAAGCCATCCTTAATCACCACCAAGAGGAAGATGATTTTTCATCAAAAATAATCATGAGTGATGAGGCCCATTTCCAGCGGGTACGTAAATAAGCAAAATTTTCGCTTCTGGGGCACTGAAAATCCGCGTGTAACCCACGAAGAGCCATTACACCCGCTCAAAGTCACTGTATGGTGTGCTGTTTTCGCTGGAGGAGTCATCGGACCTTTTTTCTTCGAAGACGTCGCGGGCCAAACGGTTACTGTGAATGGTGAGCGCTACAGAGCAATGATCAACGAGTTCTTTTTGCCGCAACTTGATGAATTGGGATTGGAAAACATGTGGTTCCAACAGGACGGTGCAACGGCACACACTGCACGTGCCACAACCGATATGCCGAAGGATGCATTTCCCGGGCGCCTAATCTCCCGTTTTGGCGATTTGCACTGGCCAGCAAGATCGCCTGATTTGACCGCTCCAGACTTCTTTTTGTGGGGCTTTTTGAAGTCGCGGGTCAACAAGCCTCAGACTCTTGCAGCTCTTAAAGACAATATCCGTCAAGAATGTGAGGACCTATCGCCGGAAGTTTTGGCCAAAGTGATGGAAAATACCATAAAAAGGGCTCAAATGACAATCAACTGTGGCGGCGGCCTTGATGTAAAAAAAAAATTAAAAGACCAAATAAAAATAATCCACAAGAAGAAAGTTTTTCATTTTTTTTTTATAAATTACAGCCAAAAAACATCGGAAGGTTATTTTTGCGCCACCTTGTACTATCATCAACACGAACATTTTCTTAGCAAATGGAGACGTCGGATGGCATTGCTGTCGTCCTTAGTTTCTTGTAGAACCAAAATAGAGAGCAATAATCACACTTGTGAATAGTGAACCGAAACATTTGGTTGGTGGTGGTGGCTGGTCGGTAGGTAGCAAATAATGGGATAAAAACATCATTTGGGTTTCTTTTATCTGTTACTCGCACATTCGGTTCTATCCTTTCATACATGAAGCACGAGGAGTTTCTTTGAACAAGAAATTATGACAAATTTCTGATTTGGAATTTCGATCGTATGAAAGGCAAATCTTTATGTTTGCACTTATGAAAGGAAACGATTCTGTTCGTGTTCCTTTTTATGATGAGATGACAATTGATCTTTTATTTTAGATTTGAAAATTCGTTCTTATAGATATTTGAATGCAAATGGAATTTATTTCAAGTTAATCTTTGTGTCGTATTTCTGTTAGTTATGAATGAACAGTTTAATGATATTATTTATTTGAAATTATAACTACAATTAATTATCCCCAATTGCGGGTGTGAATGCCACTTTTCAAATATGCGAAAGGAGATTAAATTG
The DNA here is from genome assembly GCA_916610125.1 of Cheilosia vulpina. NCBI lineage: Eukaryota > Metazoa > Arthropoda > Insecta > Diptera > Syrphidae > Cheilosia > Cheilosia vulpina. The sequence goes on along the minus strand of OU744276.1, from coordinate 55,381,580 downwards.
CGGCCTTGATCTACAGGTGGCTTTGATCGTGCGAATTGATCGGTTGATGACTTTTCATCGAATTGTTTGTTATATTGTTATCAAGTATTAGTGATTTGTTTTGGTATTGTCATACCTACATAATCATAATGGCATATTTAAAAAATAAATACTTATGTGTTTGTAGAGAATTAACCGACGACGTTTATAAGTATGCACAGTATGGTTTTGAGGTCAGTTCATTTAAAAAAAAAAAGTTGGAATAAAAACCTTCGCGTGGGGGACAACGAAGCAAATGCTTTTACGTTATTACAACTGGTATATAAGCTATTCAGAATAAAATTCGATACCTATTTTTTATATCATTTTATTAATACGTGAACATCAAAGTTTCGGAACACTTTTTAAGTATTTATTATGAAACAAGCTGTACTCGCCCGGCTACGCACGTGCAAAATGTGGTTTCAGAACAATTGATGGAAAAAAATTTCAGAAAAAAAGTGAGGGACTTGAACCCGTACTAAAAAACCTCCCGTAGACTGGGCCCGCTCTGCCTTTATCTTCATGGCATTGCACATGCTCGTTGGACTAATCAACAATAATTTAATATTCTTTGGACAAGATATAACTGCCCGTGGCTGAAGCAATTCTTGTTTAATTCAACTCCCGCTTTCCTTAAAGTTTGACTTATTGATTGTCATGGCAGAACAAATATTAAGAGGAATTTGAATTCGTTTAAACTGAAATGGATAATTGCTGGGAATTATTTGTATTCTTGGTATAAACACCGTATCTCCTTTACCAGACCCAGTTAAAATTAACGCCTTAATAACGTTTTTCTGCAACGAAATCACTCTCAATCTGGTTCCATTACAAAGCTTAGGGGATTCAAATTGCGAAGCAGCATAATGGGAACTCCAACTTTTTATTCCAGGCCATGGACTGTAATTCTATTTAAAAACTCGACCGGGTAATTTACTGCCTCATCTTGATTGCAAATATCATTTATAAACAGGTACGACGTATATCATCAGGAATTTTCCCTAATGTAATAATACCACGATCTGGTATCACTGATACCTATACCTATTTGTCATTCCTTTCCTACATATTTGACATTTCTTTTATGGCTTTTTTTGTTCTTAACACACCAAACAGCATACTGCCTCTGTCTGTCTCCCTCTCCGTCACTGGAGTAAAATAAGGTTAAAAGAGATGTCAAAATATTGCGCGGTTAGTATGTTTGATTTGAGAATGAAGTGCATATCTACTCATGCAGGTGAAAATCGTAGAAATGTTTCAAATTTTGCCTTTTTATTTAAAAACTTTTTAAGTTATCGAGTTATTGGATATCGTAAGTTGTACCTGCAGATGTCCTCTATAAGCTGCTGTTAACTATATTTAAATGCTTCCAGTATTTTCGAACGGAAAGCGTGACAAAGAAAAAAGCAAAACGAAACGAAAAAAAATTTTTTTTTTTCGATATCTAGATGTCGCTCTTTTCGTGAATAAAAAAAACATTAATAACGAAATAACTGTGGTACGTTTTTTAGTATTTCATTTTAAATACTTAGAAAGGAAGCGACACTAGTATTATTTAAAGCACCAGCAAGATAGGATTATTCAATATAGTATTCTTTTATTGAATATTTATGACACACTGTCGCACAAAGTAAGTAGGTAGGCAATTTGTTTTTTAGTTTAATTACGTATTTTGGTATTCTTTTTTTTTTATTAAATTCGTATAGGTATGCACACACTCCTACTAAGAAATAATTCTTTTCTCGTATTTTTTTTTTAATTCTATGGGGTATATTCAAATTAAACTCAAATTAAAATTATTTATAACACACTCTCGCATCAGGAAATAGGTAGGTGGGCAATTGTACATGTAAAAGCACATATTGTACTAGATTTTATAAGTTCCATATTAAATCCTGCTAGATGGAGCTTTAAGTTCCACTTTATTTTCTTGATCTAACCTTTCTTTAATGTCAATTCATAATTATAAGTTTCTCCTCGTTACAACACTCGTAGAGGTAAGACATATTATTTTGGAAAAGAATAAAACCATCCCGAAACTTACACAACTTTTTTTTGGTATTTTATTTCTATTTCCGCCCATCTCAACCACGGCGAGACCCCATCGACAACCAGCGACTAGGTGCTCCTCGAACGCAACCTAAAATTTGGTCCATCAAGAGGCATATTTTTTCAAAAATCAACAGATTTCTTTAAGATCCCTATATGTTATAAGAAACAGACCAAATTCATCATCATCCACTCATCATTACCGGAATTCATCATCATCCGCATTCAGCATATTATCATCATAATCATTCACGTTCAGGAAAACGTCATTAAAATTGAATTTCGATCATCCGCTCAGGCACTCACCCGCTAATCTCATCAAAATCCGCCACACACATCATCCCAATTAAGTCCTCCGCTTGAGAGAACGCAGGATAATCAGCCGTACTCATTATCATCATCATTATCAGCGCCGCTGAGCTGACAAAAGAGAGACCACGCTTTGTTCTAACCACAAGAAACGTCCATCAGTCATAATTTGTTAACAGGTACGTGAACTTCCTTTAATCAGTGCGGTATTGTAATTTTTGTTCTCTAAATAAATATAAATTTTCTTATAAAATCTAATAAATCTATATAACGTATTAAATCGCGAGTAAGATTTACCTTTATGTAAGGGCATAACAATTGCAATTGTTCAATTTCGTTTTCGTATATATATATATATACATGGTGGCGCAAAAGTAATCCTCCTATCAGAAAATGCTATAAATTTTGCGATTGGCCCCTAATGTCAGTTCTGTTTTGACATTTGTGTAGTAAACACATGCGAAATACACGTTAATAAACAATGTTACGCTACACTGCTCCAGAACGCGGAATATTGGTGACTATTTATTTGAGCAATAATCGGTCGGTAACTTTGGCACAACGTGAATTTCGTCGCAGATTTCCTAGCCGTCCAACACCTACTGGTGAAACACTGTGACGTTTAGCCGCTCGCCTCGAAGAGACTGGCACAACACGAGACGTTGCCAAGAGTGGCGGGCCCCGGAGCGCCCGTTGTGCCGAGAATATCGCCTCTGTTGATGCGGCCAATTTTTTTTTCGAGAACGCCGCTGGTCAAACGACAACAGTGAACGGTGCGCGCTATAGGGCCATGTCTACCGATTTTTTTCTACCGCAATTGGACGATTTAGGACTGGAGGACATGTGGTTCCAACAGGACGGAGCTCCGGCACACACTGCGCGAGCCACAACCGATATTCTGAAAGCGGTGTTCCCGGGTCGTTTTTGGCGATTTGCACTAGCTCGCAAGATCGCCTGATTTGACCGCTCCAGACTTCTTTTTGTGGGGCTTTTTGAAGTCGCGGGTTTATGTCAACAAGCCTCAGACTCTTGCAGCTCTTAAAGACAATATGCGTCAAGAATGTGAGGACCTATCGCCGGAAGTTTTGGCCAAAGTAATGGAAAATGCCATAAAAAGGGCTCAAATGACAATCAACTGTGGCGGCGGCCATTTACATGACATCATATTCTCGACTTGATGTAAAAAAAATTAAAAGACCAAATAAAAATAATCCACAAGAAGAATCAAAGTTTTTCATTTTTTTTTTAAATTACAGCCAAAAAACATCGGAAGGTTATTTTTGCGCCACCTTGTATATATGCATAAAATTTCGTAACCAAGCCGTGGTGCAAAAATTGCGGTGTGCCGAAAAATCGGGAATTACCGTTTTGTCGCGCGAAAAGTGTTCATAGTAATACTAAAATATTTCTTTTTGGGGAAAAGCTATAGTGAAAAGCGGTGATTATAACGTTTTGTGTTTCGAACTATGCTATTTTCAATTGCTTTGGGGTGAGTCATTTTTTCTTTTTCATTACCAAACTATTCCATTAGACACATTTCAATATGATCGGGTTATAGATCGGGTTACTCATTGCAACAGATCAGTACACAGAATTTTATGACAAATTGAACAAAATTTCCCCGGTAGATCATACCTCCGTCTCATTAAATACATCGAAAATTGAATTAAAGCAGCTGTGGGAAGAAGTTAAGAAATCATATTCATTTTATTTACAATCTAATGAATCCGTTAACTCAGAAGATTTAGAAGCCGTTAAATCTAAATATCACTATTCATCAAGCACCTATATAAGGTGCTTGAGTGAAATTATCGACTTAGTTAGAAAACTTGAATTAGTTAAACTTAGTTAGTCACTCAAACTTGAGTATATCAATTGTTCACGACGGTTCTATTCTTAGCAGTGATTCCGCTTTGTGTATTAAGGTTCCGCCATGCGACACGGATACGTTTCATGGCGATTACCAAATCTTGGGATTCCATCTTAGTCTTTTTGTGCTCCAGTCGTCTTCCGAAAAATACAATAAGCTATCCATCTGGGAACAATCACTCAGAAAACCTCGGGATCTTCCAGACTGGTCTGAAATGGACTCGTTCCTTACAAATCAATATCAGATCTTAGAAACTGTTTCTGATTTTAAAGATCGTAATCTAAAGGAACAAAAACAACGATTTATCGCCATAACACAAACCCAACAACAACATCGCTCTTTCCACACCATGGCAAAGATTTTAAGCTGTCAATTGTGTAAAGCGCATCATCCGCTTCGTCTATGTCCTACCTTTTTGGAACTAGATATTTCCGAAAGGATCTCTAAGGTTGAAGCTTTAAAATGTTGTTTGAATTGCCTCGCTTCAACGCATATGATCAAAGATTGTCGCAGCATCTACACATGTATGACATGTAAACAACGACATCACACTCTTTTACATATTCCGCCGCAAATGGAAGAAAGTCATTTAATACCTTCTCCTTCAACAGCACCCGCTTCACACTCATTGTATTCATCACAACCCTCTCAGCAATTACAGTCCACTGCACCAATTTAACAACATCAAGTTAAATCCCATTTTACTGAAAACAACAAACGAATTCTTCTTACTACAGCCTTAATTGATATCCATCACCTCGGCGATAAATTTACGTTGAGCGCGCTTCTGGACCCGGGTTCTGAAGCTAGTTTTATTTCCGAAGAGGCTCAACGAAGACTGAACCTTCCAGTTACACCAATCCAAGCTGATATTCCTGGCATGAGCGCAGTAGTTACGACGACGTTCTCTAAGCTTTGCTCACTTGTATTAAGCTCCAAAAGAATGCCGTCATTTTCTACTATAGTGCATTTGTCTTAAACCGTTGAACTGGACACTTACCTTCTTGCATGGTAAGCGTAGATGAACCGGGTGGTCAATTAGATTTCGATCTTGCAGATCCTTTCTTTTATGAGAGTTCTAGTATCGATTTTGTAATAGGAGCTGATTTATATCGATTTATAATCTTAGACGGTATAAAACAAAATATCTATGGATCTCTTGTGGGGCAGAACACTGTTTTTGGTTGGGTTCTTTCAGGTCCCTTGCCCCAGGAACATATAAGATCTTTTTCAACTACCCTCTCCTATTATTCTGAGGTTTCAATCGATCAGCAGCTAACTAACTTTTGGGAAGTTGAGGAGATTTGTGATACCCCGTCCTTTTCTATTAGCGACGAGTTCTGTGAAACTTTCTACTCAGAAACCACAACCAAAGCTATAGATGGTCGGTATGTAGAACGACTTCCTTTCAAGGAATCTACAACAGCGCTAGGCCATTCCCGACACATTGCTCTTCAGTAATGTTTACTTAATGAGAGATCGTTGCTTAAGAACCCAGAGCTGCACTCCAATTATTCTAAAGTACTTGAAGAGTACTCTACTCTCAGTCATATGAAGATTGTTCCGCCACTTGAAATCATCCCGGATGATGAAATAACTTTATTTTACCTGCCCCATCACGCAGTCATCAAAGCAGAAAGCAAAACTACAAAAATTCGGGTTTTATTGTATGCATCAAGCCCATCGAGCAACGGTATCAGCCTCAATGATATGTTGCATATTGGCCCCGTTCTACAGACTGACCTAAGTTACTTCTCTTAAGGTGGCGATTGTATAAATACGTTTTCAACGCCGATATTGAGAAAATGTACCGCCAAATATGGGTGCATACTGACGACACCCCATACCAAAGAATTGTTTTTCAAGGTTCATAACATAACACTACAGAAAGAGTGTAGTGATTATGAACTAAAAACATTTAACTTTGGAGTGAATTGTGCACCATATTTGGCGATACGAACTCTTAGCAGCTGGCTGACGACATTAAAATAAAATATCCCATCGCATCCTCTATTCTGAAAACTGTTTTTTATGTTGATGATGTGCTGTCAGGATCACATGATCTTAAATCAGCTGTTCAAGCCAACAAGAGCTCTTATCGGCTTTGACCTCAGCGGGTTTTCCGTTAAGAAAATGGACTTCGAATAGTTTAGACTTTCTCGGAATCCTTCCTAGTTCCTTTCTTTATGATGAAATTTTATTAAAATTCGAAGACACAAGCATTGCAAAAACTTTAGGCTTACAATGGAGTGATAACTCAGATTCCTTTCACTTTTTTCTAGACATTAACAATCGATGCAGTGAATTCACTAAGCAATCTGTATTGTCAGTTATAGCTCGCCTCTTTGACCCGGTCAATTGGTTAGCACCGATTTTGGTAGTTGCAAAAATTATTCTACAGTAAATCTGGCAAGATGGGACGTCGTGGGACATGCTTCTTATGCCCCTAACGTGTCATCGCTGGACATCATTTTTTCCTGCTTTACCAGATACTCAAAAACTTCAGGTTGGGTTCGGTACGCACCCGACTGTTACGCCGCTGCATTATATTTACGGGTAAGCACGGGATTGAATAGTTGGTCTTCACATCTCCTATGTGCAAAGAGTAAAGTAGCGCCTGTTAAACAAATCTCCTTGCCTCGCCTGGAACTGTGTGGCGCTGTACTCTTATCGAAATTAATACAAAAGGTTTTTAAGGAATTAAATATCCATGAACATGAACTCATACTATGGACAGACAGCTCTATTGTTTTAACATGGCTAGATAAACCTCCATTTACATGGAATCGTTTATAGCAAATAGAGTTTCTAACATTCAAACCATTTTGCCAAATGTAAAAAGGCTTAATGTACGTTCTGTGGATAATCCCGCCGACTTAGCAACTAGGGGCTTCTCCAGCAGATCTCAAAATCAGTGACTTATGGTGGATGGGTCCAATGTGGCTTCGCCAGAATCAATCTTCTTGGCCTAAGCCATCATTTCAAAGCAAAGACGAGGGGGAATTGGAACGAAAACGTATCAAGTCTTATTTAACGACTTGGGCTCGCTGCCTTCACGTAGTGAGCTATATTCTGGGTTTCTTTCACCAAACCAATCCGAATTTTCTTTTCGTGCATAGTCTTTCTCAAAGTGAAGTATCTTATACAAAAACATTTCTTCTGCGAGGTACCCAACGTTCATACTACAAAAGAAAATTTCAAAGTTATACGTTTGCATTTTTGTGTGTTTTGCCACAAAGGCTATACACTTGGAAGCGACAAGTGACTTAACTACGGAATCCTTTCTTGGTGCTCTGAGTAGGTTCGTTTCGAGACGTGGATTGGCCAAAGTCCTGTACTCCGATAACGGGACGAACTTTGTCGGTGCCAGCAAAATTCTAGTAAAAGACTTCGATCGATTTTTGAAGACGTTTTCCTTAGATGTGACAGAAAAGTACAAAGACTGTGGACTGCAGTTTATTCCACCTGGCGCTCCGCATATGGGAGGTCTCTGGGAGACCGGAGTTAAGAGTTTTAAGTCACACTTTAAAAAATCACTGGAGATCAAAGCTTCACCTTCGAGGAGTTTTCAACTCTTTTAACGCGAATAGAGTCTTGTCTTAATTCGAGGCCTATTTACCCAGTATCAGAAAACCGGAGTTATGCAACCAATCCCTTAGCTGTATTAAACGGTGGGAACGATTAAAGATACTATATCATCAATTTTGCATTCGCTGGAAAGAAGAGTATCTCCAAGAGCTTTATAAAAGGTACAAATGGAAACATCCTCAAAGAGACGTATTATTAGATGATTTAGTAGTTAATTGAGACGAGAGACTCCCCCCAAACGAATGGCGATTTGGTCGTGTTATCAAATTATGTCCTGGTTCTGATGGAAGAGTTCGCGTTGCTGATATAAAAAAGCAATCTGGACTTCTAACAAGGCCAACTGTGAAAATTTGCGTTCTAACACCTCTTAAAAAAAACCGGTGTGGTGAGTATACATATATAACGACTTGTAATTATTTGAGTTTCTTTTAACTGATTTAAATTTTTAGAATATAAAATAATAAATAATTATCTGCACTGCTTAAGGACGAATGTCACGTATTTGATTGTGTACACCTTGTCATTATCACATTTCTAGCACTTATACATTGTATATACTTTTTTTATCATCCTCTACTAACATGTCATCCCCAAAGGGAGATGGTGGAACCCCTCCGCTAACAGAAGGATCCCCATATAATATATAAGGATGTCTTCATTTCATTATTTTGAGTTATGCTTGCCTTTGAATCAGTTTGCTGCAACGCAATTGTACTAGATTTTATAAGTTCCACATTAAATCCTGTTAGATGGAGCTTTAAGTTCCACTTTATTTTCTTGATCTAACCTGTCTTTAATATCAATCCATAATTATAAGTTTCTTCTCGTTACAACACTCGTCGAGGTAAGACATATTATTTTGGAAAAGAATGAAACCATCCCGAAACTTACACAACTTTTTTTTGGTATTTTATTTCTATTTCCGCCCATCTCAACCACGGCGAGACCCCATCGAAAAAATTGTTTTTTTCTATAGTAGGTACCAATATAGGTAAGCACTCGGATGTAAAAGATATAAGATATGTTGTAGCTTTCTGTTATTTCGAGATTTCCAAAGTGTTTAAGAACATCAACACAAAATTCATTATACTTTGCTTATTTTCTTGTAATTGGTAATTAGTTTCGTTATACTTTTTGGTTTTGTTGAATAATGTTAAATAATCATGATTTACCCTTTGATTCTTATGTATTTAAACCTACAGTAATTCATACTCTCATTTGTCATGTTTATTTTGTCAGTCTATATTATGTACAGTTCAGTTTCTTTGTTACATCGCTGTGGTTAAAAGTTTGTCTCGGTCTCTTGGATCTCGGACATAGAAAGCGTAACAACTCAACTCTGGTAAAATATATCTGAAATGTCGAATTTCTGATCGTTGTTGTTTTAAGTTTTCCTTTCTCCCTTCTTTCGATTTATCTTTGTAATCGACATTCGCCGGGTATCAAACACAAAGAATGACATTATAAATAAGTATTGCATGGCTTTATGAAGTAATTCTTTAGTTAAATAAAGAAGTATGAAAAATAACATGAAAAAAAAAAGTTAATATGAATTTAAAAACTTTCAGAAATGAAGACCTATCCACCAGTACGGCGTACATTATGAAAACTTCATGGTAGTTTTGTAACTGTAACTCACTGTTTCTAATTACATTTTTACCACCATAAACCGAGTAAATCAGGATAATCAATCATTTGTCCATGGAAGAAAAAAATCCAATTCTCAATTCATCTGCGCTTTGAGCAGAATTAAGGAATCTTATAAATCGTAAATGCAGAAATTCTTCCAAAGAAAAATAAATGCACATCCAAGATCCAACTACACACAAAGTAAGAACATGTTCATCTCATTCATAAAAGTAACAGACGGCAAACCTGACAAATTATGAAATCGAACCAAAAAGGGAGAGAAAGAATAGATTACAAAAACCACCCCTCATCCACATTGTGATCTCTGAAATCGGAAAAGTAAAGGATATCAGAAAACAGCAATGCAAATGTACACGCATTCATTCAAGTACGGATGTTCGCGTTCCACTTCGGTAGCTATCCCTTTAAAATATATATCAGCCACCAGCGCCGACAACAACGCAACAGCCACCATCGAGGTTTCTGTAGCAACAAAAGTAAACCAACTAAAGCTATGATCTTCACCATCTAAAATATTTGAGCTACGGTATGGAGACACTCGTATCACAATGGTAGTATAAACGAAGTGATAGTACCATAATGTATATATACAATTGTTATGGATAACGAATTCAAATTCCCAGAATAGCTAAAATGTTAGAAGAACTAGGTATAGAAATAAAATTTTCTAAGCCCAATAATCACACAGGGAATTCTGATATAGAGGTATTTCATAGAACACATACACGAAATTCAAATAGCTGTACACAAAGCAACACATTTTTATAATAACTCAGTTCACTCTACAACAAAACATATCCCATATGACAAATTAATTCTTTAACACTGTATGGTTCAAAAAAGGTAACTTTATTGGAACTATTTCTATGGTTCAGTACAATGTAATTTCAATGAGTGTTGTATGCACTAGGGTTGGAATTGGACTGCCTGGCGTTGATGATCTCGTCCTCCTCGAAGGTTCGGGTAATCGTTGCTATCAGCGGCGTCGGTCGTAAACTATCCCTGTATCTATTTCCTGTCGCTGTTTGTTTCATCTGTTTTTGTTGGCTTCGGTCGTAAATTACCAATTTTACGATGATCCCGATCTTCTTACGGGGTTGGTGTCATGTGTCATCGTGCACTTGTTGACCCATGTGGTCACCATGCACTGTGAACAGTTCCTACTTCTGATTCGTCTTCGTTCATCATATTTAGTTCCTGTCTACTGAGAGCATCGGCTACGAAGTTCTCCTTATCTGGTTTGTATATAATTTCTGGAGAGTATTCTTCTAAGGAGCGCCAGCGTTTTATTTTTGCGTTCGGGTTCTTATCGCCAATGGCAAACGTTAATGGTTGGTGATATGCGGATACCACTCACACCATAAAGATAATTTCGGAGGTTCTTCAATGCCCAAATTATGGCAAGAAGTTCCTTCTCGTTTGTCGCGTAGCTTTCCTCGGTTTTACTTAAGGTTCGACTTATAAAAATAATTGGTTTATTATTTTGCCTAAGCACTGCACCTATGGCTGAGTTGCTAGCGTCTGTAGTTAGCTCAAATCTCTGGGTAAAATCGGGTTGGTTGAGCGTAACTTGTTCGCAGAGTTTGTCTTTCAATATCTTGAATGCGTTAATGGCTTCCTTATCGAATTCTATTGTTGTCTTTTTGCTATTAGTTTGGCTAGTTCTACCATTCTCTCCTCTGAGATACTTGGTCATGGGTTTGGCAATCATCGCGTAATTTCTTATGAATTTACGGTAATAACCAGCTAGCCCCAAGAAAGATCTTAGTTGACGTAAAGTCTGCGGTTGTGGGAATTCCTCTATGCATCGAGTTTTTACTGGGTCCATTTTGATACAATTAAATGATACGATGTATCCAAGAAATTCTACTTCTTTCATGAAGTATTTTGATTTTTCGCTCGATATTCTCATGTTTGTTGCGCTTAAGGCTTTAGTTATTGTCTCGATATGTTCGAGGTGTTCTTCTTCCGTTTCTGAGTACATAATGACGTCATCGATATAGACGTGGCAGAATTTGCTTATATACTCGCGGAGAATATCATCCATAGTTCTCTGGAAAATTGACGGTGCGTTTTTGACTCCATTGTTAACGCTAAAAGCTGTTTTCTCCCTATCGCTTTCCTTCAGTTTAATCTGATGGAAACCGCTCTGTAAATCGAGAGTCGTGAAATAACTAGCCTTGCCCAAATTAGCTAGGATAACGGATGTTTCCGCCATTGGGTACCTTTCGGTTTTGGTAAATGAATTAAGCTTTTTATAGTCTATGACTAGTCTATGCTTCTTCTTACCGTCTTCGTCTAAACCTTAGGAGAATTATATGCGCTTCTGCTAGGTTGTATTATATTATTTTCGAGTAAGTTCTCGATTTCTTTATTCACGAAATTCGCCACTGATTGTGGGTATGGATAACCTTTGGTCCAAACAGCTGTGTCGATAGTAGTATCTATGCTACATTGCACACGGGTGTTATATGGAAGGTAGGTTGGATTCTCGGTGAAGACACCTTGATATTTTTTTAAGATAGAAGTCAATTTTCCTTTTGCGGGAATTTCGTTATTTATATTGAGTGTTTATCAAAGTCTCGTTGAATATTAGGGGTATCATGCCCTGATCATATTCCAACGTTGAATCCCTGATATTTATATTACCTCTTACTTTCCTCAATAATTTGATACCTATAATTGCGTCAAAGTCTTTGAGTTCGCTTAACTCGTAAAATTTATCTTTTACTTCCAAGATATTTATGTCTTGATAAGTAAGGATGATGGTGGTTCCGTGGACGCTATTACCTCGCGATGGAGTTTCAAGCTCCATACTTGGGAACAGCCCTGGTTTTATATAATTATGCGTTGCTCCTGTGTCTATTAAAATATAAAATACTCGCCCCGACCTACCATCCGTTCTTTTTATATACGGTAAGTCGTACCTTACTCTAAAAAATTACCGCTCTCGTTTAAATTATTGAGGCGTGGAAATTTATTTGTAGCTAACTGGCCGCTACCTGTTCGGTCTCTTTTAAACGCGTTGTTACTAAATGTGTTATTAGACCATTGTGGTCTATTATTATTAGAGTTATGAGGCGTGACTTGTCGCGAGGGCACTAAATTCCTATTCGATGTGTCCATCCCCTTAGGTCGGTTATGACCGTTTCCAAAATTGTTGGAATGCTGATTTTGTTGCAATGTTCTATTCCGTTGTTGAAAGGAATCCATAAACTGCCTGGTTTGGGTGGGCAAGCTATCCTTGTTTGTTCCTCTATTTTGACGGTCGATTCGGTCCAGATTGTCTAGACTGATGTTGGCCCAAGTTTCTCATCCTTGTTTGGTTGGACTCTATTTCTCACCAGAGCATTAGGTAGATCCCCAGGGTTGAGAGAAAATACAATATTACTTGTGGGTTGATTGAGGCCAGTAACAAACACCCGAAGAGCGTTTTGCCTTGCCCTCTCGGTAAGACATTCTGTTTCGGCAGTTCTAGGGCCATAACTCATAATCGTTTTGTTAATAATAAGCGTCAGCACTTTCGTTACGTCATCGTAAAATTCTTTAAGAGTTTTCCTATCTTGTCTCATATTGCCTAGTTCGGCTTCTAGCATGTGAACAGGCCTTTTGTCGTTATAAGTTGATCTAACCGACCTAAAATCGCGTCGATATTTAGCGGTGTCCCATGACTGGTGAGGACATCGTTAGCTTTCCCTACGATTTTGTTTCTCACTATGTTCACTACGGAAAAATATCTTGACCCGCCCCTACACGATTCGTATACCTGCATGGCATTTATTAGTGCTGTGCGCCAGGAAACGTAATTTTCTCCACTGAATTGTTGTAAACATTTGGCTACTTCTAGGCCCTCTCCACCTTCTATTGTTGGGTCAATCGTTATGTCTTTGTATGGCTCAATGTCGTCTCTTGTCGTTAAAGCCCTTAATTGACTGCTAAGCCTGCCTACTTCCTCGACTAATTGTCGATTGGCTTCAGCCACCAACCTACTGACTATTGTGGAAAGTTCTTCTGGGGTCATTGTTCTATTTAGCTATAGCAGATTTCTTTTTAAGATTATTTAAAAAAGGTTCCTTTTAGAGGATATTTTCAACTTTAATACGTTTATACTTTTACACGAATACTTCAAGATTCCTAAAAGAGGATATATTTAACCTTTCCACCTTTCCACCTTTCCTCAACTACCTTTATTTTTTTTTTTTTTTTTTTAAATAACGTTTCTTAATATAATAATAAGTAATATCAATTTGCATTAACGATTGCAAAAATTCTTGTGACTTTTTTAAATTTAGTTATATTAGATATAATTTATATAAATGGCTTTAGTTCCCTTACTCTCCGTCGTCGGGTTAGATTTTCAGCATCAGAGCTTACTTTTCCTGATCTGTGAGAATCGATGTCCCGGGTTTGCTTCAGGTGCTTTACGTCTAAAGTCTTTGAGTCGTTCCCCTGTCGTTCAGATTTTAAGTCTGATTTGCTTGGTTCCCGTGGCTGAAGGGTACTTGTTGATTTTCTCCTTCTTGGATGCCTTTGTTAAATGTTTTTTCACCCACTGATGTATTAATATCACCTTATATTTTTAACGAACAATAGATTTAACTTAACGGGTCCCTGCTCGGGCGCCAATTAATTCTTTGACACTGTATGGTTCAAAAAAGGTAACTTTATTGGAACTATTTCTATGGTTCAATACAATGTAATTTCAATGAGTGTTGTATGCACTAGGGTTGGAATCGGACTGCCTGGCGTTGATGATCTCGTCCTCCTCGAAGGTTCGGGTAATCGTTGCTATCAGCGGCGTCGGTCGTAAACTATCCCTGTATCTATTTCCTATCGCTGTTTGTTTCATCTGTTTTTGTTGGCTTCGGTCGTAAATTACCAATTTAACGATGATCCCGATCTTCTTTCGGGGTTGGGTCGTGTGTCATCGTGCACTTGCTGACCCATGTGGCATTTAAAACACCATTTTCAGTACATGAAGGATATAACCCACGGAAACCCGAATCTAAATATAGAACTGTTGATTTCGGTAGTAAAAATGCGTTATATTATTTTGCAGGCTTTATTTAAAAAAATACCGTCAAAAACACAAGTGTGAGCTGGAATTAAGTCAGAAACCTAGTGTTTCCTCCATATTCACTGCTTTCAAAGAATATGAAACTTTTTAGATGTGTTAGATAGTCTGGAGCAAAAATGTATTTCTCGTTTTCCCAATTTATACTTTTGCAATAATTTTGAAATGGAAATGTATAATATATTAAAGAATGAATTTGATCACCCTTGCTGTAAAAATCAAAACAAAGAATTTCTTATAAAATTCTATGTAGATACGTGTTCCAGTGTATCACATTATCAAAAAAAAATAATAGAATTATCAAAAAAGTCAACAACAAGCAAAAATATCTTAGTTTTTAATAAAAATGTATGACAAGTTAATGGTTGCCTTTTTTAAACGGAGCACCCTGTGCCTGTTTCCGAAAAAAACGCTCGTCCTCTTTTATCTCTCTCTTATACAGTACTTTGTATATCCATCTACTTCTAGTGTTTGTGTGACGCAACGTAAGAACTGATAACGAAAACGTCGAGAGTGTCCCTACTCATTATAATGGATATACTCTGCTGGAAACCATCCTTCAACTTAGAAATACACGAGTAGTAGATAATACACTACCTAACTCAGGTTAATAGATAAAAGAGTTCATCAGTCGAATAGCGAACGCCAACCGAACAAGTCAAGAAATGATGATTGTTATTATTTTAGTGATTACTAGTTGAACACATAGTAAGATCCAAGTAGAAGAAATTTCAAATAAGACAAAATACAAATAGTGAATAAATTTAAATCAATAATACACATCATAAACTTAACTACATATAATATATATAATACACTAGCTGAACAATGGACTTCGATAAAAAAAAAATCAGTGCCACCATCTAGTTATGATCAATCCAAATCGTTTACATTAATCCAAAAAGAATTAAAACTAATTAAAAGTGAATTAAAAAGTATAAAAGGATACCAGAATAAAAGATCAAGAAGAGGACTTTTTAAACTTGGCGGACGAGTTTTTAAAATTATTGGAAGGTGGGGAACTGCACATTTTGCAGTTAAATTGCAATTGAACATGCATGCTACTGAAACACTTACATGCAAAATTTCTAAGGATTCAGGCATGGAAAAAGTTTTGCAGAAATGTAGGATAATTGTTTGGGATGAATGCACGATGGCTCACAAAAGTTTTTGGAAGCGTTAGATAGAACGTTGCAAGATTTACGTGGGAATTCAACGGACTTTCAGTGGTGCTTTGATATTGTTAGCAGATTATTTTCGCCAAACAGTCTGCTATTCCACGATCTACAGCTGATGATGCATTGAATGCATGTTTAAAATCATCCTATTTGTGGAGGCATGTAAAAAAACTCACACTAACCAAAAATATACGCGTTCAATTAAAAACCGATACAATTAGTTATTGGAGTTAATGAAATTCCAAAAATTTTTAGGAATGGATTTGATGCTATTTTGAATATCATTGATGTAGATAAGATAAGCATGGTAAAGAGAGGTTTTGAATTCAGATTTTAGTCGCCTATATAGCAAAAAGTCCTCATTCAACAAACTACTCCGCCATTTCCTATAAGCTCTATTTTTACGTATTTTTATGTCACGAGTGACTTCATTATCCCAGGGAAAAGGATCCATCATGGTATCATTTACCCGAATTACAGGAACAAATTTAAGAATTACATTATTAATAACCCGATAGAAAGTAAGGCATAAGTCATTGATTTCAAGTGAAAGATGGGGGCACCAGTCATAATTGCTAAGCTCTTCACAGATATTATTATAATTAGCATTTTTAAAATCAAATCTAAAAGACTCATAACTATACACATTTTTAACATCAAGGGTACAAAATAACTGTAAAGAAGGATGATAAGCATCTTCCGGAACTAGAGGTGTAAGGCATCTAGATAAAAAAAACTTTCAGTACTATTATTGGAAAAGATGAGGTCCAGAGTGAGGTTTTGGTAGTTTTTTACATAGTTCAACTCCGGTAAATAGAGTGATTTGAGTGAATCGACAATCTCAGATCCAATTAAAGATAGAGGGTTCACAGCGGTAAGGAACTATCAGGATCTCCGGGGGTCCAGCTAATTTTCGGTTGATTAAAGTCACCAAAAACATATATTTTATCCGAGGTAGACATGAGGCCTTCAATATAGCGGATTGCGTCCAAATATCTAGTTGCTATATGTAGTTGAGATCAGGTCAATTCTGCTGCAGCAAATTTCAATGTCAGAGAAGTCATTGATATCAACATTTTTAGCATTAATATCCTTTTTTACAGCAATAAGCACACCACCAAGTCTTTCGTAGACACTGTTTTCTTCGGTACGATCACAAACGATTGACATAGAAATTGGAAGGAAATAGTTCGGCATCATTCCAATTATCATCTAATCCGATTTCAGAAAGAACAATGACGTCTGATGTACAACTGTGCATACTAAGCAAGAATTTGGTACATTTTGTTCTTAGCCCTCTAACATTTTGATAGAAGAAGTCTAATTCTTTAAGTTTTTGGAAATGGTTGTTATAGAGCGAGGCCTGTTTGTAAATTCCTTGATTAGCATGTTACTCGGCCAAAAGTTTGGATTAACCAAGATCATTTCAATATTTAGAGGAGCCAGAACTTTAAAAGATGCTGACATACGACCTGGAAGATTATCCGCTGTTAAGCTTATGGATCTAATGTCATTAGCTGCAATGCCCTTCTCTTCAATATACTTTAAAATATCGGATGACTTTGTGCCATACTCCAGACGAGATAAGAACACTGCAAAAGGAGGTGGTACAACTCTAAGAGTGCAAACGTTAAATGGATGAGTGATTGATGCCGAGGGAGGTAAGTCAGCAACCGGGGATTTCTCGCAAGTTATATCGATTGTTGGCGGCTCTACAGTTGTAATAGAATTTGAACGGAGAACTCTTCTTTGTTGGAGTTGATGTAATTGATTCAATAGAAGTGAATTTCCATTGCAAGAGGTGTTATCAAGCAACAATGGTCCTTTACTTTGTGAATTTTGATGACATTCATTATCATTATGTTCGGCTGCAGGAAGGGGCAAAAGTTGAATAAGTTGATTACGAGGTATATTCTTCTGTTTTTTATGCAACTGATTTTGTTGTTTAAGCGGCATGTTAAAGATCGGTTGATCCATTACTTGTTGAGGCTGTTGGAGCAGCTTTTCAATGCTTGTAAATCCTTCAAGCAATTTATTTGTATTCGAAGTGTCGAAATCAAATACTTCTTGCAACTCGGAGAATAACACAGAAACGTCTTTTGAATCTTGAACATTTTCCAGTGCAAAACGTCAAGTGAAATGCTTCGATGTTTTACGCAATAAAAATTCAACTACTCGAAGCGAAGTTAACCAATAACAGAAACGTAATATGTTATTAACCAAAAACAACCAATTATCAAGAGCGAATTCTAAACACGTCTGACTTTGATGATGTCGATGACTTCAATTGATGGTCTAATACTATTAATGACCCGGTGCTGAGCCGGTTCCTTACAGAGTTTTCTAAATTTTCTCCTTTAACTATAAAATTTTTTTATTTCGCCCCAATCTAAATTGATTGTGTGGACATCAATTTTTTGATCTGTTTCTAGTGTGTCCATTACCAGTATTTTGATTTTTGCTTTATTTGGTCGGGCTAGTGTTTCGCCTAGGTAAACCCTGTACCGGAAAAAGCTGAGGGTGATTCAATTGAACCTTCATCACAGCAAAGCAGCATCAGCAATGATGACTAAATGTTGTGATGAGGATTCGTTTGATATAGCCCTGATACAGGAGTCTTGAATGTTTAGAGGAAAGATTAGAGGACTCCCAAATAGCATGGCTGAGTTGCATTATGCACAAACTAGCGGAAGAATTAGGTCCTGTATCCTGGTGAGGCACGGAGTTCAAGCATATAAACTGCCGGATCTGTGTGCCCCAGACCTTGCAACAGTACGAGTAGGATCAGGTGTGGGAAGTTTTGCCTTAGCATCTGCATACCTGCCGTATGATTCTCCAGAACCTCCTCCGACAAGAGAGTTAGAGTCTTTGGTGAATACAGGCAGGAACAGGAACGAGGATCTAATAATTGGTTGTGATGACAATACACATAATACAGTGTGGGGCAGCATCAGCGATAATTACAGAGGAGAAGCCTTATTCGAATTTGTATCATGCAAGGATCTAGCTATCTTAAACATCGACCTTCGTCGATGTGAGGCGAATGGAAGTGATCGATGTTAACCTGTGCAGTAGCCAGATAATTGAAAGAGTATCAAATTGGAGGGTAATGGTTCAGGCTACATTGTCGGATCACAGAGCCATTTCATTTTTTGTTCGCTATGGATCTAAAAGGAAAAAAGATCGGAAATACATCAGAATTCCGAAGAACACGGATACTTGAAGTGTTGGAGGAAAAACTGAATGTAATGTCATTCGGAATACCGATAAACACTTGGGATGTAGAATCACAGCTGAAGCATCTCCAATCAGCTGTTGAAGATGCGTACCGAATGGCTTGCACACCTACTTTAGCGGAAAAACAAGATCCTGCGCCTTGGTGGTGCCGGTAACTTGAAAACCTAAAAAAAGGCTGTGAGGAAGGCCTTCAATCACACCATGAGGAGGTTAGAACCTGGGATGAATATAAGGCGAAAAAGAAAGAGCCAAATGTTACTCTGTGACGACGTAAAAGGGAGTCATGGACGGAGTATGAGGAGTACATCTGAAGTCAGTAGACTACAAAAGATTATCTCGAGAGATCCAGTCTCCAAGATCGGATTCATTCGTAATAGAGCGGGGGAGATGGTAGAAACACTGGATAACACAAATGAGGTCCTAATGGAGGTACATTTTCCAGGAAGCTATAAGTCAGATCAGCCCTGGGCTCCAAGGAAACAAGGAGCGAACAGGATGGATAGGATGGAAGCAGAACGGATCTTGACACCAAAAGCGGTCAAGGCTGCGATAGAAACATTCTCACCCTTCAAAACTGCGGGCCCGGATGGTATATTTCCAGGTCTAATGCAATGGGGTATAGACGTAATTGCACCAAGGCTCAGGAATATATACTTTGCATGCCTAGCAATTTGCCATATCCTGATTACATGGAGGGAAACAAATGTGGTCTTCCTTCCAAAACCGTGAAAAAGGACTATACCGAGGCAAAGGCATTCAGTGGACTATATGGAGAGTACTGCGCTTAAGACGTATCCTTTTAATAGTAGATAGCATGCATACAGGGTTACAGCGCTACATCAAGTAGTACGCGTTGCGGAGGAAGAGCTAAATACCGTTGGCATTGCGATGACCACTATAATGGACATTGAAGGTGCCTTCGATAAGATATGCTTTGAAAGTCTGAAACAAGCCTTTGAAAATCGTAGGGTTAACCCACTGGTGGTAAGATGGGTGGACAATATGTTGAATACAAGGGCGATTAATATTCAGACGGGAACCTCAAAACTCAGAGGAAGGGTTACCAGAGGCCTCACCTACACTGTGAACTCTCAACAGACTTGATGCCGACGAAAAAGCTATAATAGCCAGAGGCAAATTCATTGACGTCACCGCAGATATCATGAGGAACGCACTCAGAGTGGTTGAGCGGTGGTGTCTGGAACAAAGGCTCTCCATTAATGCGGGGAAAACAGATATAATAGCCTTAACTAGGAAGAGAAAAATTCTGAAATTTCGGCCTTTAACAGTTTTCGGATCGGAACTAACAATGACTAAGAAGGTTAAGTATCTGGGAGTCTATATAGATACTGGACTTACTTGGAATTACCATGTTGAGGAGAAGGTCCGGAAGGCAAAAAGGGTACTACATCAGTGCAAACGTGTATGTGGACAGAGGTGGGACTCTCGCCTAGTTCAGCATACTGGATATATAAGATGATAACTAGACCCATTATCACGTACGCCTCGGTTGTATGGTGGGCGGAAGCCTCTCAGAAAATTGCGAGGAAGCACCTGGATAGGGTTCAACGTTTAGCATGTATAGGAATTACAGATGCAGTACGTAGGTGCAACCCCAACATACGCATTGGAAGTCATCATGGGGATCTTACCGCTAGACTTATTTATTAAGAAAACAGCGGCCCAAACGGCACTTCGTTTATACCAGGCTGAGATGATTGCTTTGCTTCATGCGCTGGACTACTTGCTTGAGAGTCAGGTGGAAGGAAGAAATATCCTTATAGCACTGGACAATCAGCCGGTGATCAGACACATGGAACAAACAATCATCACAACATCATTGCCACTGGAATGTGTACTTAAGCTCAATAAATGCTCATCTAAAAATGAAGTAACACTGACTTGGGTACGAGGACACAAACGGATCGAAGGCAATGAAAAGGCGGACGCCATTGCAAAACAGGGGTCAACTGAAAAGTAGCTGGGACCAGAACCATTCTCTTCAATTGGCAGAGGAATGGTAGAAGAGCTGATTCACACACCTGAGAAGGTCAACCGTGGAACAATATAGACAAGCTAAAATGGCAACAAAGAGGACGAACTGCTCCACTCAAAGGGTTCTAAGCATGAGTCGAGGAACATTGAAATGGGTGGTGGTTTGTCTACAGGACATTTCGGTAATTTCGGGTACCTTTTAAGGAAAATGGGCCTTATAGAGGATGATACCTGTAGACTATGACTGGAGGAATTTGAGACAGCGGCACATATACTGTGTCAATGCCCGGGGTTGGCTGGCAGAAGAATGAAGAGCTTGGGATATCATTGGGTCAAGAGTCAGTCCATGAAACAAATCTCCCACAAACAGATGCTAGCGTTAACACTAGGAATCGAGCCCAGAGAAGAACTGTGGAGAAATCCAGACGAAAAGAGACCCGGCAACGGTGGTCTGATTCGAATATCTCTCGAAATCTATATATTTATAAAGGGTGATTTTTTCGGCCTGTATTCCACGAATTACGCGTGTTATGTTATCCTGTAAGGCTTCAATCGTGTTCGGCTTGTCCACATAGACTAACTACTTTAGATAACCCCACAATTAAGAGGGGTTAAATCGCATGATCTTGGCGGCCAACTCACAGGGCCATTTCCTGAGATAAGCTGCTCACCAAATTCATCCTTCAACATTTCCATTGTTCCACGAGCTGTGTGGCACCACATGTCAACCAAGTTCAACTCAGCCAACTGGGGCAAATAAAAGTCGCGTATCATGGCTTGATATCGTTCGCCGTTGACGGATTCACGAGGTCGATTATGACGACCATAATATGGTCGTAACAAACGATGCACATTTTTCACAGAGCACGAATTTTTATAATAAATTTCAATAATTTTCAATCGTTGATCGTTTGTAAGTCTTTCAATGATTAAATGGCAGAGTATACTGAAAACTTTTCACTTTGACAGATGACGTTTGGACGCCATTACTAACCAGTGCTGCCAACCTGAAAAACTTAAAAAATCTTTATATAGGTAAACCCCTGGAACAATTTGATTTTTCTTTATTACTATTTCTGAAGAGGTTACTTCATGAAAAGTCAGTTCTGTTAACTTCTCTGTTTTAGGGTCGGTCTGTTCACAGCTGGTCTAATCCTTGGCTAGGTTACCATTGATTTAGTTTAACCGATGATTACAAATCAATGATAACCAATGACTGTTTGTTCACCGTTTTTTCACTTCGGTCACCAAACCATAGATTTGCGACTAATCGTTCCATTTTTCCAGTTCATTTGTCAATTTAGTGATTATCCGAGTCTATGGTTACATTTTTTTTCTGGCTCCTTGTGTTTTTGTCTCGGTAATTTATAAATGAATATATTTTCACTTTTGAGTACATAAATGTAAAAATCAAATGATTCAGGAATTTTTAAAAACAAAGGAATAAAATCTTTATGGTGTGAGACAATAAGCTACGACAAAAATGTTGGAAGTAATCTTAATTCATTCGGCTGAAGTTGGGAACCTGTCTGTAGTACCCTCACCTTCCATAGAATGGCGTGCAGTGTATTGTATACATCTGTCAGTTAAAAAAGTTAACTTAACCGTATAGATTTTATTGGTCAGGGCCTAACCTAAGTTAGGTTAGGTTAAGTGGGGTTGAGTCCCAAAAGACCAGGCACCAAGGCGGGCCCATCGCCTTCCCCCGGGAACCATTACAGTTAAAAATCTAAACCAAATCGCCCAAACAGTCAATTTCCCTACAGAATTTAATTATTGTCCCAATATTGTTTGAGGAACCAAGCTCCTCTATGTTGTTAAAGAAGTACCTGCCTAGATGCTTCCTTCTGCTCCGAGTAATTGAGGACCTTGTATCATGGGCAAGTCCAAATTTAACTTTTTGTGGGAAATCAAAAAAAACCTGCCGCCTTTTTGCACCAAATGCACTAGAGTGGCAGATACATATTTTGCTATAACGCCCTTATTTTTAGTCGCAATTGCCTCGGTTATGCACCAAAAGATTGCTTTTTTTGTTGTTATTTGTGAAAAAGGCTTATTTGTGTTAGGCTAAAAAATCAAGTGTACCAGACTTTCAGCCGCTTTTTCTCGGACTTCGGAGAAAGATTCCTTTCAGATAGTAGTGTGTCCAATCCTATTGTTTATAAAAAGCCCTCCATTAGTGAGCCTTAGAGCACTATTACCTGCATTTGATTGCATTTGTAAGTTCTAGAAAATCATTGGTTAAAAATCGTTAACCGCGCAAAATCGGCTTGTTATCTATTTCTTTGGTTAGCTAACCAAACCGTAGATTCTCTGGTTAATATTCTGCTAAACAAACACATTCGATGTAATTACTATAATAAATTAATTATTTGATTTCCCTTGTTTAATATTATTTTCTTTAATCTCGGTCTTATGTTCTGTTAAGGTTTCTTTCGTCTTAGTCTTGCTGTTTAACTCGAAGGACAAAATGTATGCTCTACGGAACCCTTATCCTGGCAGTTCTGCTTTATGGCGCCGAGTGCTGGACGATAAGCAGGAGGGAAGAGCTGATACTGGGCTCATTCGAAAGAAAAATTCTTCGGCGGATTTTTAGTCCTGTGTGCGAGGAGGGCGAATGGAGGAGAAGATACAACCGCGAACTCTATGAGCTGTACCAAGATGTGGATATAGTCCAAAATGCCAAAATACGTCGACTACATTGGCTCGGCCACATCGAGCGAATGGATAATAAAGCTCCAGCTAAGAGGATCTTCGAATCCCAGCCGCCAGGTTCGAGACAACAAGGAAGACCGAACCTCCGTTTCAAAGACCAACCCATCGAGGATGCCAGAGCGCTTGGTCTGGATAACTGGAAGCAACGTGCCCGGGATCGCAGAGAATGGAAGGCTACAGTGTCTCAGGCAGAGACTCTTCACGGGTCGGGAGCCCATTAAGTAAGTAAGTAAGTAAGTAGTCCTGTTGTTTGCCGGATTTCTTTTTTTCGCAGGCTTACTTTCTGCAGATTCACTTTTCTCCTCAGGCTTTCGTTTTGCTGGGTTTATTTTTGTTTATCCTCTAATGATACCAGAATTATCTCAACTAGAGATCAAATGTTGAAGCTTACTGGAAGTCGACGGTTTGCTTGTAGTATCTTTGTGGAACTACTGATCCGTTTTGAGACGCGGAGTCAGATGTCGTTTCCCAGTTTGATTGTTTTCTACCCAAGTGGCCGTATGACCGTACCCGTCGATTACAGGTTGGAGCTCACCATTAATTGAGTTAGTGTTAGGTCAATATAACCATTCTCAGCAGTATCCGTAGGTAACACCTCGGAAGGTGTAACAATGGTTCCCTTCTTGGACTAAAAAGGAACCCTGCGAGTAGAAGGGCGGCTGCTGGATATATCGCTGCCGTACCAGACCATTCATTCCATATTCCTACCAGCAAAGAGCGAGCTGACTAAACTCTTGCTGAGAGAGGCGCATCTCACAACATTGCATGGCGAAGTCAGAGTTCAGTATGGGAACGTCATTAGTATCAACATGTCATTCACACTTGCCCGAACTAATGCTGCATCAGCATGTGCACAGAACTTGTATGCGGAATTCCCATAAATATGTCGTCAATGGTATATCCATTACTCATACTGCTTATGGGTGCTTGTCGGCGACTTGTGAGAATGATATGTGATATGTCGACACTGACCTAGTGAAGCGACTCATTGGGAATATCGTATATTAGGCACTTTATGTTATGCGGCAACAAGGCGCGTGAGCAGAATGCATTGATATGATATGGGAAGAAGTGGAATGAAGTGTTGATGAGAAGTCTGATGAAACTTTTTTAAATAGGACAACAACTAT
Source organism: Cheilosia vulpina (assembly GCA_916610125.1). Classification (NCBI taxonomy): domain Eukaryota; kingdom Metazoa; phylum Arthropoda; class Insecta; order Diptera; family Syrphidae; genus Cheilosia; species Cheilosia vulpina. The sequence goes on along the minus strand of OU744276.1, from coordinate 55,356,764 downwards.
TTCTAATGCGCACCCCAGCAATCTGACTCTGACCCACTGCAGCCGCAGGTGTGAGACGCAGCGAAAGGGAGCATCATATAGCAGGCAAACAAGGATTTTGTTGTTGGAAAAGATCAAAGATCAATCGTTTTTGATAATCTGCTTCATAAAAGATTAGATAAAATCATAGAGCTAGAAATCTTATTCGCATCCGTCTGTTCAGGTTTAGAAATAAACACTCGACAATAGACCAAGTACATCGTACAACAAATATTATAGAAAAATCACTAGAAGAAAAACAAGTTTGTTCTACATTATTCTTAGACGTTGATAAGGTCTGGCATAAGAGCTAAGAGTATAAACTTCATACTGATCTACCTAGACAATACTATGGGATACTTAAATCTTGTATTTCAAATAGATTCATTAGAGTTCGCTATGGTTCAGCGTATTCTGAACTTAAATAATTACAAGCAGGAGTTCCACAGGGAAGTGTTCTGGGACCAACCCTGAACTTATTGTATATTATTGATATACCACATAGAACTCGGTAAATGCAAGCTTTCTGAATCGCTCGAGGAACTTTCTTTTGTTTGCTTTGGACGTTTGTTTTTTACTAGCATGATTCTTTTCGGCTTTCTATTGCGTTTTTCAATGTTTTTAATACTCTCTTCCAACAAATTTGTGTATGGTATCGATAGTACAGTGATGTAGTGTATCACTTTACCCACCTTTAACCATATCAGATTGACCGCATTTAGCTTTTGAAACAATCAGGAGATTTTTTTAAAATATACTTCATCAAATTAAAAACTCACCCAATATATTGTCAGCTCTATTCACACACTAACAAAATTTTATACTTAAGTTTAAGCTAAATTATCAAAGAAAACTCACACAAAAAAAATGTCAACTGTAGCGCTGAAACAATTCCGATACATTGACATCAAACAGAGTCAACGCGCGCTTAAAGCAGCAGCACGTGCCCTCTTCCATCATTGTTATGTGGACAAGAAAATTCCTGCCGAGAATTGATTATTTGGGAAAATATGCTGGTATATCACATTACCAGACCATATCACAATACCCGGAGTTGCTCTACAAACGACACGAGCCACATTCGCAGACGACGATGCTCTTCTATCAACTGATGGATTCGCGACTAAATCAACAGAAAAACACAAAATTCAGTTAACGAGATATGTGATTGAGCACAACGATGGCGAATTAGACTTAATGAGTCAAAGTCCACTCATATCAATTTTCAAATAAAAAAATAACGTTCCTGTGGTTATTAATAACCAAGTAGTTCCTTATTCTAACACAGCTAAATATCTGGGTATAAATCTAGACGGTAAACTGAAATGGAAGGAACATGTGAAAAAGACAGTACAAGAGTTAAATATTAGATATAGAAAACTGATGCTAGGACATAACTCTGAAATGTCCACTGAGAATAAAATTTTATTATATAATCAGATACTGAAAACTGTTTGGACATATGGTATCCAGTTGTTGGGTTGTACAAAAAAAACAAATGTGTAAATAATACAAACATTTCAAAACAAAGTCCTGTGGGGAATAGTAAATGTCCCAAAGAAATAATGACTTGCATCGTGATTTGCTGATTGATCTTGTAATGGAAACAATTAAAAAGTACGCAATTTGCACAATGAGAGTCTGCAGATGCATATTAATCCTGAGATAAAAGGCGTCTTAAGTGTGCGATATAATATTCGTAGATTAAGAAGAACTAAGCCTCAAGGACTTATAATCTTAAAAATATGAGAACCCGTATTTAAATTATAATACCTTCTCAAACGCAACTGAACATTGAAACTAAAATTATTTGTCGATCTTTCTTTCTTTGGTACTGGCATATATTTCCCACAGTAAAACATAAATGATCCGGCGACGCCAGATGAAGCATTGTCTCTTCCAGATGCGAATCATTGGAAGCTGGAAATGGAACACAAAAAATTAATTGATTTTTTCGCGCACGAATTAAGTCCCCGTCCGTATTCCGAGTTATTTTCGGTCTATAAAGGTATGTCCAGACCAGCCAAACATTTGATAAACAATTATATATATATTTCTGAAATATTTATTAAACAAAATAATTTTTATTAAATGTATAGATATGAAATGGTTTGAATCTGAATATCGTTTATTATTTTTTTTAAATAAATTAAAAATGTCAAGAAAGGCTTGGAATACTTAATGAGAAAATGATTCATTTAATATGATTATTTGAATTAAATCGTGTGTCACGTGACTCCCGAGACCAAAATTACAAAAATATAAACTTTACTCGCTGCTAATAACCCTACCACATTATTTTCTTCTAGTTGGACTTATAGAATAAAATTGAAATATTTCATAAACATTTAATAACTAAATTTCAGAAATCTCTTATAAATGTGTATGAAATGTGTCCGATTTGCTTCAGAAGCATTTCGGAAACGTTTTGTTGGTCTGGACACTAGCAGCAAAATGTCGTTCATGTGTTGCATATTTGAACATAAAATACTAAAAAATTTGAAAATGAAAAATTATTCAAATTTGATTTAAATATGGTAACACCCCCGACATTGCAAGCGAAATGACATGTGCCTTGTCACGTTGAGCAGAATTTTTTCAATATGGCTGGTGGCAATATGAAGTCTGTAATACCCTGTATTATCTGTTTTGTTTTTGAAAGCAACTGTTGCCACAGCTCAAACATTTAACTTTTCAATGATCCGTCTTGTTTTATTTTCGCTGATAATAAAAAACAGCTATTACAGGCCATATCGACCGCTAAAAAGCAAGGGTGGTCATAAAAGGATACTCGCTGCTCATCTAGAACTGAAGATAGAGCAGATAGACGCTGTCACCGCATTTCTGCAAGGACAGCTATCGGAAGAAATATACATGGAGCAGCCTGCATTATTTAAAGACAAAAAATACCCATCAAAGGTATGTCACTTGAACAGGACTTTATATGGACTGAAGCAGTCCAGTAGAGTATGGAATCAAGAACTTGACCGAGCATTAAAATCCATTGGCTTACAAGAGTCTAAACATGACCCATGTATATATTTCAAAATCAAAGACGATCAAATTCTGTTTATGTGGATGATCTCTTGCTCCGTCTGCCTATCCGTCTATCTGTTGAAAGCACGATATCGCCCAAAGGAATTGACATAGGCGAATGAAATTTGGTGAAAGGACTTCTTTCTATCATCGTCAGGTTGGTATTAAAAATGGGCTATGTCGGTCAAGTAGTTCGGTTACCTCCCATACAAATTCAATATTAGGCAACATGTGTCTCTCTGTCTGTTGAAAACAATATAGCGTCCAAAATAATCCAAGTAGGCAAGTGAAATTTTGTGAGTGGACTTATTTTTATTGTCGTCAAGTTGTTACTAAAAATGGGCTATTCCGATCAAGTAGTTCTGGTACCCCCCATACAAAATCAATATTAGACCTATGTGTCTCTCTGTCTGTTGAAAACAGAATAGCGTCAAAACAAATCGACCTAGGTAAGTGAAATTTTGTGAGAAGACTTACTTTTATCGTCGTCAGGTTGATATTAAAATTGGGCTATGTCGGTCAAGTAGTTCTGGAACCTCCCATACAAAAACAGTTTTGCATGGCTTGTGTGCAGTGGAGGGTATCAAAGCATCGGCCAGGCCGATAATAACATTTTTACTTGTTTAGTATATATTATGAAATGAGTACAGTGAAACTTATCAGTTAATTGAAAGCATTTTTGTGACATTCAATATTCGTCGCCGCCAAATTACCATAGCAACGCATTCAATTATAAATCAACCTATTTTTTTTTATTTATTCTTTCACATCAAATGAGAACATTCACTGCTCTCGCTAGATTACTTAATACAAAATTTTAATACTTAAATAGTACCACCAAAGCCTAACGTTAACATTAATTTAGTCTTAAATGAGTCCCTACTGAGATCAAACTCGAACTACTATAATTATTAGATTCTCTTAGGCATCTGGTAATTGGTTCTTTACAACCATAGTTAACTCCAAGATAAGAAACATAAAATAAAAAGCGATTTCCAAGCATTCCAGATGGAGCATAAAAATCAATTAATGATAAAAGAAAAGGGCAGCCAATATGGTTATTTATCAAGTCCCGAACATAAGTGAAAAATATTACCTACGCTTAAAAAGAGGCAAGATACCAAATAATTTACATCTTGTCTCATAGGATGGCATTTCGATATTCCACCGTAATCTACGCACAGCAACTCTAGTAAAACGTTGTTGGATCTTCTCGATTCTACTGGAATGTACTTCAGAGCTCAGCTCTGAACTAGAAAAGAAAAACGCCTATAGGAACACTTTTGAAGTAAAATTGGCGGGATGTCATCAAAACCAGGATTTCCATCTAATTTTAACAAGGAAAGAGCATTTTGAACTTCGGGAATTGAACACTCTAGGTTACCAAGATTTAAAGAATTACAAAACATTGAGGTTTTATTCGAGACACTAGCCAGGGTAGTACTACTTGAATAAAGGGATTGAAAATTGTTTGCGAACATATTACAAATAGTTACAAGGTCAGACGAGGATACATTAATATGGCGCATACAGTTAGGAATACCGTTAAATTGTTTTTCACTGTTGATGAAGCTCCAAAAACGATTACTATTAGTCTTTAAATTAGATTCAACAGAAAGAATGTACTGTCCATAAAGAAATTTATTAAGAACATCAATTTCTTTTTGAAGTTTTCGATAAACTGACAAAAGTTCCGCATCATTATTTCTTTTTCGGAACTGTTTATATGTCTTGTTTTTTATATTTTTTAAGTTCACGATCCTTTTATTGAACCAAATAGGATTAGTGCCCGATACAATCCTCACTTTAGGTGTAAACATATCGAATGCCACTTTAACAGTTTTAACAAATACACTAAAAGAATTATTCAGATCTCCGTTGTTAAAAACATTAAGCCAATTAATTCCTTCCAGATAGTTAGAAATATTGTTATAGTCTGCTTTAGCATAATTATACTTATAATTGGTGACACAGGGACTGGGTCGAATATACTCGTAGAATTCAAATTGAAGTGATAAAGCTACAGGGAAAATAGAATTAGGAAAAAGTGGAATCATAGAGTTATTAAAACTAATATTAATAATAATTTTGCAATATTACAATTTTTCAATGAAGGACATCGATGTTTTATACAATAAAAACATAGACCGGGAGTACTTATGACTTTATCCACATCCTTCCCTTCTATGCATTTTGCATGAGCTGTGTCTAAACAGATTCCCCACGCGACGCTTATATCATTTGTGTTTTTCATACAGTAACGCATCATGATGCTTTGCAAAATGTTCATTAATGCAAATATTGGTATCACTTTCAACGTCAAGTGTTCATTATTGCAAAGTTGATCAAACTGATGCGCAAATATAACGAAAAAAAGCATCACAGAAATACCTGATGCGCTGTTAATTCGACGGCAAAAAAATAAGAAAAATGTCGGAAGAGAAAGAAAAGAAAGTAAATAAACATTTGTATCTTCAATCAGCATTCGATCAGCATAAACTGTGCATCGCATCAGCATCGCAAATAAGCAGTTATGCCGCATCACTGCGCAAATGTTTGACGTTTCTGAATTTACACATAACATCCAGAGTTAGTCATGCTGCAGACGGAGAAAAAAAGAAAAACGAACTGGGTTAAAATGAATTTTAATTGAAAGCTGGCAACTTCACAATAGTACTGGGGCAATAACCAAAATGCTCGGCGGTTAAAGTTGGTTGGTGATATATTTTCGAAGCAATGCAATTTACCTACCCCTTAAAGTAAGCAACTGTATAAAAAAAATGTAAATCATGAGGGGCGTATATTTTTTTATATCTAGATGTCGCTTTTTCGTTTATAAGAAAACAACGTAAATATCGAAAATTGTGGTACGTTTGTATTACATACAAATAAAAGGTAGGGCCGATTTTCGACCATAACCGAGACTAGTATGAATTAGAGGGGGGTAGATACGAAATTCACACTGTATGATATAGGCATTATCACAGGCTTCGAGAAAGAGACGAATTTAAACTTGTTTGGGTTCGTGACACTCATGTCAATAAAAATGAGTTTCCAAGATTTTACATAAAGACACAAACATGATGCATTCGTGGTGATTCATTTTATCTTACCTACGCATTTCGGGGAGCACCATCTATGAAACCGGATGACATGAATTACTGATTTTACCATTGCATTTTACTCCTCGCAACAAATTTGTTAATTCCCAAAATAATAATGATACTTCGTTAAAAGAGATTAAAGATATTTTGTATCCTATCAGAGAAAATACAGTTCAAGAAGACACTGTCGCAAACGTGTTTTATTTGGGGAAAGGGGAAAAACTAGGCATCAAATCTGACCCGCCGTGAGTGACGTGAACCGTTCGCCTTATATCTATATCGCAGTCGTTTACAAAGAATTTTGCCATGCTTCCACAAACTTTCAGGTACCCATCCCATTCAGGTCATTCTGCTTTTTTAAAGTGAACCGACTTTAAAAACGATAGAGATCAAAAACTGACGACGGGTTAGGTGTAGCTGTTAGAGAAGTTAGAACTGTAGTGCGAAATTGTATACACCTCAACATTCCAATCCCACCGGCAACTAAGCTGCTGGTCATTGGAAACCATGCTGCTGAGTCAGCTCGTCCCAATCCTCCACGAGCAACTTATTTGCTCGTCATTGGAAACCATCATAAACTTTAAGTTAGCGGCATAGCCGCATAAGATATAAAACCATTTAATAAAGAAACTTAGAAGAAAACGGTCCGTATTAAATTATTACATGGCGATCCTGCCATTACTATCGAAAGTGTTAAATAAGCGACTAAATTCAAATAAAAAGTGATAATTGTGTTGCGAAAGATGTGAATAAAGAACAAACAATGCAGATGTACTTAAAACAAATAATAAAATAACAACAATGATTTAAGACTATAAAAAGTGATAACTGTGTTGTGCATGCTAATAAACGAGATGAACAAAGAACAAACAACGCAGTCGTACATAAAACAAATAATAAATGAATAACCGACAGCTGGGCCCAAACCAATATCTATTGAAGAATACCATGCCCGACAACAGAAAGCAGCGGCAGGAACCAAGGACAATCAATTAATAAAAATTCCAATTGCATCCGGTCGCCCACCGAAGAGGCGCGGAGGAGCACGCAACCAGAAAAGGCGAGCTGTTCGGGTGATGAACAAAGGAGTATATATTACCATCCAGAGATTTCCGTGGCAACAACTGTGTTTTACGAAATCGGTTAAAAATTTTCCATGCAAAAGAAAACCACGGTTATAAAACATTATAAATCAAAGTAAAAAGTTTTATTCGTTTTTATGTACTTGTAATTGACATTTGACATTCATTTTACGAATTTCCCTTATGGGATATTTGTTGTGGGTGGGTACATTCCACCCCATTGGTGTTGCCGACGTCAATATTCTCCGCCCACGATGAACAATGTTCTTAGATAGCATTCTTCCTATTACCTCTGATTATAAATTGGTTGTATACCTACATAACATGTGTTTGGGTACATGAAAAAAAAACAACAGATTATTGCAAATGATTTTAATCTACGAGAGAACACATAACAGCAATTATTCCAGCTTTCCAGCATTGGCTCTCACACATGATCCCGTTTTCAACTGCGATCGCATGTGATGTGAGCTTGGTTAATTTTTTTTTTCTATTTGTCTTGCCTTTCTATTCTCTCGCAGGTACGAGTATTATGTATGCGGGCGATGATTACTGATTGAAGCTTGCTGGAAGTCTAAGTGCATTGTGTGGCTTGATACGGATGGGCATCGTTGGTTTATGTGTTGTGTTAAGCGAGTTATGGAATGAAAGTTGATTGTGGTTTATGAGTTGTTTGTTGCTTCACAACCCTAGTGATATTGTCTGCTCCGGGATAGGTCTCTGTGATAGGCCCAAGGCCCCATCTTGAAAGTGGGAGTCTTTCAGGAGGACAAGATCTCCTATTTTTAACGGCGGTTGTTTCTTAAGCCACTTTGGCCGATGTTGCAGACGAATCAGGTACTCTTGTTGCCATTGCTTCCAAAACGTCTGCATGAGAAGTTGTATTGCCTTCCAACGGTCGCTCGAGTTTACTCTTCCGAATGTCAAGTCTAGTTCCGGAACAGTTAGGACCTCTTGACCGATGAGAAAGTGTCCAGGAGTTAAGGCACGGAAGTCATCAGGGTCTTCTGATAGAGGAAACAATGATCTAGAGTAAAGATACGCTTCAATTTGTGTCAGAAGCGTAGTTAAATCTTCATATGTTAGTGTTCCCGTCCCGACAACTCTTTTAAGGTGGTGTTTAACAGAGCCCTTCAAAATGAGGGGACGCGGGGGAATGAATTTCCACCGAGTTCCTTGGTTCACTAAAACTTCAATTATCTCCTTCCAATCGGACATTGCGTGGTCCATTAATCAACGCAATTCGGCTTCTGCTCCGACGAAATTTATGCCGCGGTTGGTGTATATTTCATTGTAGAGTCCTCTCCGCGCCGTAAACCTTCTAAATGTTGCCAGAAAGGATTGGGTAGTGAGGTATGTTACGGCCTCTAAGTGTATTGCCGTAGTTGGCAGGCAGATAGCAGTTATAGCTTATAGCTTCGGTTTTCTAGACCCTTTTTATTTCAATAGGCCCCGCGTAGTCGACCCCGATGTGTGTGAAGGGCCTTCATATCCTTACCCTGGGGCCAGGGAGACCTCCCATTAGTTGGTGAGCCGGTTTGCTTCGATACCTATAGTGCAGCCATGTTCGTGCTTTTTCACAGCTAAAAGATCCAAAATTTGCTTCGTAGTTGACCCATCATCAATTGGATGCTGCCATGAAGAGTCCTGCTGTGTGCTTCACCGATGACGAGTTTTGCGAGGTGATAGTTTGTTTGGTTCGATGATTATTAGGTGCTGTTGATTGAATTAGAGATCAGCATTTTTAAGCCTTCCCCCGACCCTAAGGACGCCTTCAGCGTCTGTAAACGGGTTTAAGGAGTTCAACCCCTTTGACCTTAGCTTGCAGAAACATTTCGATCTGGGCCAAGTGTTCCAAAACGTTCATGGCCGCAACAAGTTCCGATGGATTTAGTGGTCCAAGCGTTCGTTCTGAGCTCCTCTTTCGCGAATTCGCTACGAATCTTCTGCAGTAGGCGGTTATGCTGGCTAAGCCTACAGGATCGGTGTACAAGTTGACTGAAGTCATTGTCGCTGTTGTTGAGGTTGGCGAAATGAGTCATAACACACCCTTTTTCCTTCTCTGTGTTTACATTATCTGGTTGCTCTGGGAAGTCAAAGTCCTAGGCAGTTCTTAAAAACGTGGGTCCATTCCACCACAAGGTAGCCTGTACCAATGCAGATGGAAGCATTCCTCGAGAGACCAAATCTGCAGGATTTTGAATATGGTGCCATATATCGATCTTCGTCAATCGTTGGATCTCTCCAACTCTGTTTCGGACAAAGGTTTCCCATTCCGCAGGAATCTGTCCATGCGAAGATGGGAATTCCTCTCCGCTCAAGAATTTTTGTAATGATGTGCATGAGCTTAGCGAGTGTAACAGCTACAGATAATTTCAATCACGGAAGAATAACTGGGCTTACAGGTGCGATCTTAGATTTGGACATGAGCAGGTGCATATGAATCTTGCCGTCTCCAACTTCTACTCAAAGGTTAACCGCTGCTCCATATGCCCTTTCCGACGCAACGCAAAAACCATGCAATTGAAGACGATTGGCCTTGCCAGTTGTGTTCAACCACCGTGGAATGTGTAGGGTGTTGATGGCCTGCAAATCATTGTAGAACTCTATCCAATCTTTCGAAATTTCGGGATCAACAGGATCTTTCCAAGATTGTTTGCGGACCCAAAGAAGCTGCATTAGAAGTTTCGCTTTGATGATGGCAGGTGCGATCCATCCCATAGGATCGATTAAACGTGCTATTATTTATATATATAGATTTCGAGAGATATTCGAATCAGACCACCATTGTCGGGTCTCTTTTCGTGTCTCTACCACTGTAAATCTTACTCAGAGAGACTCTCTGGATTTCTCCACAGTTCTTCTCTGGGCTTAATTCCTAGTGTTAACGCTAGCATCTGTTTATGGGAGATCTGTTTCATCGACTGGGTCTCGACCCAATGATGTCCCAAAATCCTTATTCTTCTGCCAGCCAACGCTGGACATTGACACAGTATAAGTGCCGCTGTCTCAGATTCCTTCAGGCATAGTCTACAGGTATCATCCTCTATAAGGCCCATTTTCCTTAAGTGGTACCCGAAATTACCATGTCCTGTAGACAAAGCCACCACCCATTTCATTGTTCCTCGACTCATACTTAGAACCCTTCTTTGAGTGGAGCAGGTCGGCCACTTTATTGCCATTTTAGCTTGTCTACATTGTTCCACGGTCCACCTTCTCAGGTGTTCTGCCGTGATCCATTTGTGAATCAGCTGTTCTACCATTCCTCTGCCAATTGAAGAGAATGGTTCTGGTCCCAGCAACTTTTCAGTTGACCCCTGTTTTGCAAGGGAGTCCGCCTTTTCATTGCCTTCGATCCCTATGTGTCCCCGTACCCAAGTCAGTGTTACTTCATTTTTAGATGAACACTTACTGAGCTTAAGTACACATTCCAGTGCCAATGATGTTGTGATGTTTGTTTGTTCCATGCACCTGATCACCGCCTGATTGTCCAGTGCTATAAGGATATTTCTTCCTTCCACCTGACACTCAAGTAAGTAGTCCAACGCATGAAGCAAAGCAATCATCTCAGCCTGTGAGTTCACCGCTAAGTTGGCTGCTAAATGTCCGAAGGCGTGTAATGGAAGGAGAGAACGTCGTGAAGAGGGAGTCACTGTATACCCAAGATCTTCACTCTGTCCGAGTCTCCAGTCGGTAACGAGAAAGATACCTGATGATCTTGAACGGTTACGTTGTCCAGGAGTCCTTGAAAACCAGCTCCACTCAGTATCTCCTTAACTTTCTACATCGTTTCCTTAGCTTCCTGCATGGTTTCTGCACCCGAAATCAGATCATCGACGTACATTTCATCACGGATCATATTAGCGGCTCCTGGATGCAGGTATTCGATTTCCTCTGCTAATGCCTGTAATGTGCGAACCGCCAGATATGGCGCAGGTGCTGTACCAAAGGTTACTGTCCTGAGGCGATATGTCTTCAAAATATCGGATGGCTGCGCCAAAGAATGAGTTGATAATTTGCATCACTATCCGGTACTCTTATTTTCCGATACATCTTTTCTATATATCCGGTAAAGGTGTACCGTTCAATGAAACGCTATCAGCTGTCTTGAACGAAGCATCAAATACCACTCGGAGATTAGTAGTCGACCTCCTTTCCTTAAATACGGCGTGATGTGGCGTGAAGTAATGATGCCGATTCGGAATACAGGATTCCTCCACTTCTTTCATATAACCAAGATTCAGGTAATCTTCAATGCAGTCTGAATAGCGTTGTTTTAAACTTTGATCTCTTTCCAGCCTTCTATCAAGACTCTTGACTTGGCAGTAATATCAACGGCGACTACTTTGACAATGCTCAGGGGTATGGCTTACGCTAAACAATTTCAACATATCCATAATCTATTTACCTGATTACAGCGATCTGCAATACTCAACTTTAAGAACTTGCTGCACTTCCTAATAGCATGCTGGTCCTTGCTGCAAATTTGGCAAGATGATGCCCGCTTCACCAGACACACTTGATTTTAAATAATGCATCTTTTGGGTTTCAGAAAGTGACGCATTCTGATAAATGAATGAGACAAAGAGATCATGAAACGGGCGCCAAGTCTCACAGTTGCCTGAGAAAACCGGCAAGTTGATCTTATGAAGCTTTATCTCAGCCGACCTCGACGTAGTTGACGCAACTTCTGTTGGATTTCCTGGTTTCTGATCAGATATCTCCTTGGACGCCTTTGCTTTGTCGATAGCATCGAGAAAATCGTTGCGATATTCAAAGTATTTACCTCTAATCGACTCAAAGAGATCATCTAACGTAATTTCCTTTTCCTCGTCGTTGTCCTCCAACGCAGAAATCCTATTTTTGTATTCAGCTTCCGCAGAATCCATTGTTTTTTTCAAGCGCAGACAATCGACCACTTAAATAATTTGTTGAACGCCTGGCTAGACCAGTCTCACCGAAATTAGATATATCCTTCTCTAATTGTTTAAAAATCTTTGCTAACATACCCTTTTTCATTTTGTAATTTATATTTGCGTTTATATATAAAACGTATATGCATATATATATTGAATCAAATATATGCACTAATGTAAAAATGTACTTAAGGCGTGTTTTTTTGAGCCTCGTTCTCAGCAAAGCAAAGTAAAGTAAGATTTTCAGCACACAAATTACAATAACTACTGCGAGTCTCGAAGTGTCAAGTAGAGCGTATTTGTTGTAATTGCGTGCTGAAAATCCTACTTTACTTTGCTTTGCTGAGAAGTGTTGGAACATAGCCGAACTACCTGAACGCAGTCCTTACTGGAAACTCAACTGAACGCAATAATGGGGCTGTCAAACTTTGCCACGTTTTGCTTCACTTCGTTTTCTCTCTTTCTTTTTCTCTGGATAGCTGAACCAAAAAGAAGCCCGCTTTTCCAGATAATCTTTGGACAGTTAATATTTAAATAAAACAGACAAATTACAACAGTGGCGACGAGGATTTATGGAAAAAGGAAACCCACCAATCGAGAATTAAATGTCTGTCACTACCTCGGACCAAATTATCGCACACATAGTGGCGCAGCAGCAAGAACAAATATTGGCGCAAACGAGATTGCTCGAAAGGCTTTCGGATATGGTCCAACAAAGTACATCTCGTGGATCATCTACTCCGGTAGAGCCAAACACAGCAAGGATTGAGGTTAACATCGAAAGTCAACTCAAGAGCATACAAGAGTTCAGATACGATGCGCAATCTAACCTCACCTTTGAAGTGTGGTTTCGGCGGTATGATGATTTTTTTTTGGTTGAGGCATGTGAGTTGGAGGATGTAGCACGCATCAGACTTCTTCTTAGGAAGCTATCAGCAGAAGCACACAACAAATACGTCGATTACATCCTCCCCCAATTGCCAAAAGTTGTTAATTTTGACGACACGGTAAAAATTCTCAGCAAGATATTCGGCCGAATCGAATCCACATTTTATACGCGTTATAAGTGTCTACAAATAACAAAAACGGATTCAGATGACATCGTTTCATATGCAGCACTGGTAAATAGGCGTTGTGAAAATTTTTCATTGGAGAAATTCACAAAAGATCATCTGAAATGCATTGTATTCGTTATGGGACTCCAGTCTTCATCAGATGCCGACATTCGTACCAGACTGCTAGCAGTACTTGACAAAGAGACGGAGGATATACCAACCTTGGACAAACTTGTTACGGAAGTACATCGCCTACAAAGCCTCAAACGCGATACATCCATTATCGAAGAGGGAAATCCAGCGGAGGTCAATGTGATTGCTCATAAGTCCAATCAAAAGCAGTCACGTTCAGCCAATGATCATCAACAAGCACATCACAATAAGCAACGATCGAAGCCGCGAACTCCATGTTGGCAATGTGGTGGATTGCTTTTGTTCGTGATTGCCCATTTACCAATCACAAATGCAAGCAATGCCATAGGGAAGGACACAGGGATGGATATTGTTCCTGTAACTTAAAACAAGCTGGAGAACCTGTTGATAACTCACAGCAGTCGAAAGGACCAGGAAAAAATAATCACTTCCGACGCAAGAAACCAGCAGCCAGAGTAAGAAATAGTCGAGTTCTTACAGCCAACAGCCACAAGGATTTTGCAGCAAAACGCAAGTTCGTACAACTTCTAATTAACAACCGCAAAGTGAACTTACAATTAGACACGGGATCAGACATAACAATTATTTCAGAATCATTATGGAAGAGTATTGGTTCCCCGACGCTGTCATCATCAAAGCAGACAGCGAGGGATGCTTCAGCAAATATGATCGCGATGTTGGGACAATTTCAAGCTGATGTCACATATCAAGGTAACTCTTTTAAAATACCAATTTATGTGAGTCATGCGAATTTAGATATTTTCGGACTTGATCTCATTGATAAACTCAATCTATGGAGTGTTCCACTCAACGCATTATGTCAAGTAGTATCCGTGCAGGATAAGAAAATGGTGATTGCCAATCTCAAGGCGCAATTTCCGAATGATTTCACCAATACTCCAGGACATTGCACAAAGTTTCAGATAAATTTGCCACTGAAACAAGACGTCCAACCAGTTTTCGTTCCAAAGCGACCCGTGGCGTATTCTGCGTTGACAGCAGTGGAGGCAGAGCTTAAGCGACTACAAAACGCAGGTATCATAACGCCTGTTGATTTTCGGAGTGGGCAGCTCCCATCGTGGTAGTTAGACGAGCTAATGGAACTATACGGTTATGTGCAGACTATTCTACAGGGCTCACCGGTTGTGTCGAATCACACAAATATCCCCTGCCACAACCTAACGAAATTTTCGCCACGATGTCTGGACGTAAACATTTCCCCAGGATCGACATGTCGGATGCATATATGCAACTTGAAGTTGACGAGCCGACGAAACGCATCCTTACCATCAATACACATCGAGGTCTATTCGTTTTCAATCGGTTGGTGCCCGGAGTCAAATCTGCTGGAGCTTTTCAAAAGTGTATCGACCAAATTATTGCAGGAATAGATGACGTTTCTGCATACCTCGACGACGTTTTTATTGCAACCGCAACACTACAAGACAACATCAGGGTCGCTACAGAAGTCCTCAAGCGATTCGCGTCGTATGGCTTAACTATCAATTTTGCCAAATGTGAATTTTTCACAAATTCATGCAAATATTTAGGACATATTGTTAGTGAAGATGGTCTACGACCAGATCCTGTGAAGACTAAGGCGATAGTAAAAATGCCTGCACCTACGAATATCAAGGAACTGAGATCCTTCTTGGGAGCAGTTAATTATTACGCCAAGTTTATACCACAAATGCGTAATTTGCGAGCACCGTTGGACGAGCTACTCAAGGCAACAACAAAGTGGAACTGGTTGGCTGATTGCGATAAATCTTTTCAGAAGTTCAAACGGATTTTATCATCAGATATGGTCATCACGCACTATGATCCAGCTTTATCCATCGTTGTAGCAGCTGATGCTTCCATTGTTGGGTTGGGAGCAAGAATATCACACGAACTACCAGATGGTTCAGAGAAGGTAATATTCCATGCCTCCAGAGCTCTCACAACATCGGAGAAAAATTACAGTCAGGTCGAAAAGGAAGCGCTTGCCATTATCTTCGCAGTCACAAAATTCCACAAGATGATCTACGGCAGGAAGTTTTCTCTTCTCACAGACCACAAACCGCTGCTAACAATTTTTGGTTCCAAACGTGGTATTCCAGTTCACACAGCTAGTCGACTCCAGAGGTGGACATTGACTTTAATATCATATGATTTCCACATTAAATATATTCCAACCGAACAATTTGGTTTTGTTGATGTCTTATCACGGCTCATTGACAAGCAAACGAAACCAGACGAAGATTTTGTGGTGGCTTGTTCACATATCGAGGCAGATGTCAAAACGCTGCTGTATGACACCATTCAAATTTTACCAATAGGGTACAACATGGTAAGAGACGCTTCACAAAAAGACACAATCATTCAACAAGTTATCCAGTATTTACAAACGGGATGGCCCGCAAAATCAAATCAGCTGCCGCAACCAGAACTAGCACAGTACTTCAATCGACGCGACTCACTTTATACAATTGAGCACTGTTTGTTTTATGGAGAGAGGTTAGTGATTCCAAAATGCTCTATCAAGCGCATCATGGTCGAACTTCATAAAGCTCATCAAGGGATATCGCGCATGAAATCCATAGCGAGAGAGTATGTTTATTGGCCAAACATTGACACCGACATCACAAACTGGGTTCAACATTGTGAAAAGTGTTCCTTGGAAGCAAAATTGCCAAGGAAAACTACTCTGTCATCATGGCCACTAACACACCATCCAATGGAGCGCATCCACATAGATATCGCTGGACCCGTTAGTGGGAAGTACTACCTAGTCATTGTAGATGCTTACTCGAAGTATCCAGAGATTTTTCAATCTGAGACAATCACATCACCTGTTATTACGAGTAAGTTATCTCAATTTTTTTCACATTTTGGGCAGGCGAAACCTATCGTTTCGGATAATGGTACCCAATTTGTGAGCACATACTTCAAGCGATTTTGTCAAGAGGTATTCAACATAACACGACAGTACCATATCATCCCCAGTCAAACGGTCAGGCTGAGCGTTTTGTTGACACATTTAAGAGGGCTTTATCGAAGATGAGGGGAGAACAGTCCGATATAGGATGCCTTCACGAATTTTTACTATTGTATAGAGCAACGCCTAATCCAAGCTCTCCAGAAGGAAAATCTCCTGCGGAAAACTTTATTTATTGGAAGTAAGATATCAACCAACATCGATCTTCTTAAAAAGCCCATCTTAAAATCTATGGAGCGGAATAGTTCTATGGAAGCCTCATTCAACAGACAGAAAGGCGCTAAGCAACGACAATTCTGTAGAGATGATAAAGTCTACGCAAGGATATACCAGCGTAATAAAGAATTTAGGGTTCCAGGCACCATAATAGAACGGATAGGCAATGTAAACTACAACGTTTTGGTCGATATCGGAAACAGACGCAGACTCATTCGATCGCACACAAATCAACTACGTATTCGACATGCAGATCATCCTAGTTACCGTAGTGCGTTGTGGGACGTTTTCGATTTGAGCTCGGCGCGAATTTCAGAACGAGAAACCGACACAGGTGATGGTATACATTTAACATCACAAAGAGAGCGCACCGACAACTCCATCGCATCACAAGTTAATGACGAAATTCAAGCGTCCACGCCGACTCAAAATCTTCAAGCATCCACATCATCGGATTCTAGTATACGTACACCACCAGAGTTGCGAAGGTCGTCTCGGTCCAGTAAGCAGCCCGCGTACCTAGCAGACTACCAAACTTCTTAGAAAAAACAGGGGAGATGTTGGAACATAGCCGAACTACCTGAACGCAGTCCTTACTGGAATCTCAACTGAACGCAATAATGGGGCTGTTAAACTTTGCCACGTTTTGCTTCACTTCGTTTTCTCTCTTTCTTTTTCTCTGGATAGCTGAACCAAAAAGAAGCCTGCTTTTCCAGATAATCTTTGGACATTTAATATTTAAATAAAACAGACAAATTACAACAAGAAGGAAGCTCAAAAAAACAGGCCTTTACTTGTTAGTTTCAGCCTATCGTCCAACTCCCTTTTAGATTTCAACAAGTGGTGATGAAATCCTATTCCGCACACTATAATCTGGTTCAAGAAAATGCGGTGTTACTGATGAAATCCCTCGGCGAGTTTTGGTGATTTATGGTTGAAAATCTCCGGTGCAGGAAAAAGCTATTATTAAAGAAACTTTGTGTTGGTGTAGATGGAATCCCGCGTTGAGTATTTGCAGAATCCGTGATGAAAAATCTCGATCGGTTGTATATTGCCAATTTGGTATATAGAAAAATCTCCGGGCATAAAATTAAAACAGTGTCGCGTTATTAAAAGTAGCCGTAGATGGACCAAATGTTCGGGTGATGAACAAGGGAGTATATATTAGCATCCAGATATTTTCGTGGCAACAACTGTGTTTTACGATATCGGTTAAAAATGTTCCGTATAAAAGAAAACCACTGTTCTTCAAAACGTTATAAATCAAAGTAAAAAGTTTTATGTACTTGTAATTGACATTTGACATTCATTTTACGTAATTTCCCTTATGGGATATTTGTTGTGGGTGGGTGCATTCCATCCCATTGGTGCAGTGATGCCGTCGTCACCGTCAATGTTATCGCCGACGTCAACACGAGAAGTCATTATATCTGTGCTAAAAGAAGGGCGAATACGAGCTGTGGAAGAGCATCGATTTTAAGAGGAATTATGTAAGATCAACGCCCTACTGCACAGAAGCAGAACCAATAAATAATGGTGCATTCATTTGCATATTCTTTGTTTTTAGCACTATAATCGCGTTTACGCTGCGTGCGCTAGTTAAGTTATAGATTTTTGAGTATTAATTTTTAGATATAGATATAACAATAATATTATATTAATCTAAAGAACATTTATTTTTGTTGATTTTATTACCAGAAACCTTATCTTTTTTTTTCAATTTTATTATTTAAACACCTGTGGAATTTCTAAATATCGCGTCAAAAATCTTTCCGGATTTTCTGGTAACACAGACGACCTGCAAAGCTTCTTAGCTGCGTAAGAATTGATAAATAGCATAAACGATGGCAACAACATCGTTGCTATTAGTCGAATAAAAGGAACTGCTATAAATCTGATATCTGGTTCGGAAAGAACAGTAGCAGAAGTAATTCAAAAACTAAAAACCACAATAAAAGGCGAATCAGTAGACGTCATCACTGCAAAGTTGATGAACGTCCGACAAAGCTCCAAACCGGCAAGTGAATATGCAAAAGAGGTTTAAGACGTCACCAAAAAATTGTAAATTGGCTGAGACATACGCTACCAAGGCTGCCATACAAGATATGATCAAGAATCCAACAATGATAAGGTTAAACTTATTATTGAGTCCGGTCAGTTCAACAACATGAATGAAACAGTGGCTAAATTCGTAAACTGCTGTACTGAAGCTTATGGCCAGCCAAATGCAATACTCCATTTAAGAAATAATAGTTATTGTAACAACAATAATCGAAATAATAACAATTTTCGTGAACGCGGACACGGCGGAGATCGTGGACGTGGACGCGGAAATTATAACCCGCAACAATAGAAATTATTATAACCAGTCCCGAAATAACTACAGCAATTCAAATAACAGCAATAGAAACGTCAGAATGGCACAACAGGTTATGGAAAACAAACCAATCCCAAGTACTCATTAGGAAAAACTAAAATAAGCAGTAAAATCTATAATATAAGACTAAACTTAACATCATTCGTAGCATTAAAGACTTTTAAACAATGACATAACATCGTTTTTTGTCGACACGGGCACGGACATTTCTATAGTAAAGAAAGGACAAATAGATCAATTGCATACTCTTAACATATACGAAATAACAAACCTAGACGGCAGGGAATAACTAACACCCTACGAAAAGTTTGAACTGAACTGATTTGAATTTTGAAAATCTACTAATAGCTCATGAATTCCATGTCGTTAGTGATGATTTTGTAAAGAAACACAATTGTACTCTTAACTTTGACAGAAACCAAGATTGGCTAGTAATAAGAGAAGACGGTTTTAACAAAATTGAAATACCAATGTCTTGCTCACCAACTAATAATGCAATAGCAATACCGGCAAGATCTGAAGTTATCAGACATTTCAACATCCAATGCCAGGAAAAAGAGGTGCTTATTCCACAACACCAACTTCAAGATGGAATATATGTGGCAAATACAATTGCAAAAAGCGCAAGAGCATTTATCCGTGTAATAAACACAACAAATGAAAATGTGTTGATACACAATGTTACATTAAAAACAGAAAGTCTAAACAATTATGAAAACATATCAATAGAAAATTCCCAACACAATGACGTTAAGTTACAAAAATTATCCAAACAATTTCCTGACTTCATAAAGTCTGATTTACATAAACTCTGTTCGGAGTATATTGACATATTTGCGCTCGAAACAGATAAAATAACAGCTAACAACTTTTATAAACAAAAACTTCGTTTAAAAACCGACGAGCCAACACATATCAAAAACTATAGAATACCACACGTTCATAAAAGTGAAAAAACAAAACAATTTGACCAATGTCCAATACTGTTGGTAGTGACAAAAGCATTACCGGGTAATAACCAAAAACGATGGATATTAGTAGTGGGTTATATGAGTATAAACAAAAAAACTAATTGCAGACAAATTTCGTTGCCAAGAATAGACGATATTCTTGACTAACTAGGCAAAACTAAGTTTTTCTCTTGCCTAGACTTAACGTCAGGATTTTATCCGATTGAATGAAAACTCAAGGGACATTACGTCATTTTCAACTGATAAAGGTTCATACCGATTCAAGCGTCTTTCCTATGGCTTAAAGATAGCACCAAACTCATTTCAAAGAATGATGAAAGCGGTGCTGTACTTAGTCAAGAGTACAATGGATACCAACTCCCAGTAGCATATTCCTCAAGATCCTTCACAAAAAGCGAAATTAATAAATCTACTATTGAATAAGAACTAACTGCTATTCATTGGGCAATTAAACAATTCAGACCCTACATATGTGGGACTAAATTCTTGATTAAAAGCGACCATAGACAACTATCTATTTGCTATACAAAATCCGTCTTCTAAATTAACACGTATGAAACTAGATCTCTAGGAATACGATTTAACTGTAGAGTACTTGAGGGGAAAAGATAACTACGCATTGTCGCGCATAAATTTTACCGAAATTCAAAATATAAGAAATTCAGCCAACAAAATATTTAAAGTCAGAACTAGGCTGCAATCTAATAAAAATAACGTAGAAACAACGGCCAACAAAATAGAAAGGTCATCTAATAGATAAATATACGAGTATATGAAGCGTTCAGTAGCAGATGTAAAAGAAACAGCGCCCGGCTAGTTATTAGTGGTGACTGTTTAAAAATTATGTTGCATGCAATAACTCGTATTTCTTAATAACTTCTGTGTCCGCCAATTTATTGCATGCGCAAAACTCCTATCGACACCTGTTGATTCCTCTTCAATAGGGGAATCAATAGGTGTAAAAACGTCAAAGGATTGAGGCGTGTAGGTGAACTTTTTGTTGAGAGCATCACAGTCGATGTTATCAACAGACTTCGTAGATTGCTTCTCAATGCCGATTTCTCGCAGGTTTTCCCATAACTTTTTTCCAGAAACTAAGGGACCAACTTTGTGTTCATAGTAAAGCCTTTTTGTTCTTCTGATCAATACGACGACTTGATTGCGAAGTCTGCAATATGATTTGTGGAAGTACTCCAATTTGAACCGCCTCCATTGACTGTAAGCGGTATCTCGTTTCAACATTAGAGCAGAGATGTCGCCATTCAGCCAAGGTGGAGACGTATGCCTGATGAGACGGGTTTTTAAAGGAACATGAATTTCAAAAAGTTGATTGACGTTATGCCGTAAAAAAACAATTTGTTCATTTACATTATACATGTGGTATATTGAGTTCCAGTCTATGCAATTAAGGTCGCGTACTAGTTCGGATGTGTTTAAATTTTTATAGTCTCGATATTGGAAAATTTGTTGATCAACCCGACAAGCCATATTCAAACTTACAAAAATTAAATCATGCTTGGAAAAACCAGGTGCCAAAAGCTGTGTGTAAAGCCTTACCCTGCCAACATCGCTAGCAAGATAAAGGTCTAATAGTGAGCTAGACTCTTTAGTAAAGTGGGTAGGGGTGGAGTGGTTAACGGGGCTCAGATTGAGTGCCTTGAATAGACTTAGAAAGCTTGCAGCTAAATGTTCATCCAAGAGATTACAGTTAAAATCACCACACAGTAAGGCGTAAGGGTAACAACAAGAAATTGACTCCAAGGTCGTAACCAAAGGTAACGTGCTGATGTGATTATATGGTCTGTAGACTGATCCAACCAGGATGTTTTCCATGTTACATATGATACTCACAAAGACATATTCCAAAGGACAATCGTCATCGGATTTACATATCAACCTACAACTAATCCCCTCACACACATAAAGAGCGGCGCCACCACCAGAAGTAAATTTTCTATCGGCTCGAAAAAGCTTGAAACCTTTCAAACTATAGAAATCGTCACATATGTCTGGCTGAAACCAGGTTTCAGACACAGAAACGATGTCTATCTTAGACTCCACGAACAGGTATCTTAACTCCCCTAATTTATTGGTCAGACTTTGCGCGTTTAAATAACATATCTTTAATCCATTATTTTGAGCCTGTAAAATTCGAATCATATTGTACAAATTCGTATTCAAGCTACTGCCAGTGAACCCCCTGGTGTCGTTAGCTGCGCTTGCACTTGCAAGCATTATAGTTGTGTACAAGGCAGCAGTATGAGAAGTAATTCGAGGCGACGGAAAAAATCATGAGAAAAATAATATTTGAAAGAAAAATTTGGCAAAAAATTGTTACATTAAAGAGAATTTTGGGATAAGGTAAAGTAGAAGAATGAAATAGAATAGTAAAATAAAGAATATTAAATAGAGAGAATAAGAAATATAAAAGAACGGAAAAAGGAATATAAAAAAGGCTGTACAATAAAAACATTACAAAACAATTTGTTGTGTTGGTCATTGCTTACGGCAAAATTAGGTTGTCGTCACTACGGCAGCTTCTAAACCTTCAACGTTGTACACAGCGAAGCTTTCTCCTACAGCTGTTAGTTTGATGAAAACAGAACCATGTTTTGTGAACGCACTGAACAGTTGGTGGTTGTTCCTCATGCGAATAGCATGGTGGAGAAGAGTACGAGTTTTTGTTGGATAAGCTTTCATTCAGAAAACAAGAACTATCGGATTCTATACCCAGGTCGCGCAGTGAGAGTTGTTGGCGTTGTTGTTGCTTTCGATAGACAGTGATGCCCTTTAGTATTGAGTTCCTCTCTTGCACACTATAAATTTTAGTATTACAGGTGGCGGAACTGGACTCTTACTGTTTCGAGAGCGTGAGCGAAAAATATTCGCCAGTGTGGGAGGTTTGCATTTGGCTGTTAAACACAGACGATGAAAAAGCATGGTTAGATTTTCCTCTGGCAAACACGGTACCCCAAACAAGACAGCGTCCGCTGCAATATCTTTTTTTTCCGATTCATCAATATGTTGCTGCAATGACAAAAGCTTAGAATTGAGTTCACGCACATCAGCTGAGTTTCCTTCGATGATATCCACTCTCCTCATAACGTCTGCAATCGCGGTGTTTGCAATGACCAACTTGCTGTCAAAGGTGGAAACGTCAACAGAGTTGGTTTCAATGCATTGAACACGTTTAATAATTTCTGTGATTGTATTGTTCACTTTGTTAAACTTCTGAGACCAATGTTGTTCAGATTGCTCTAGTCTTTCGAGGAGTTCACAGCGTATTTTGGAGAGCTCGTTCGTAATGCGGTCAATGATCATGTCAGCATGTTTATTTAAGCGCTCTTCAAGTGTAGCGAGCGTGAGATATGATTCGCCATCTCCGCTGAATTTATTCGCTTTTAGGGCCGTTATTCCTGGAGTATTGATACGCGATGTTGGTGGTGTGGAAAGTTGTATTTGTGACTGTGCTGTTTTAAGTTTATTCTGTTTTGGAGCAGTTGCTGATAGAGCTGCTTGTTGCTGTGTTTTGGAACGTGTTGACATTGTATTTGTAGAGGAGAGATATGCAATAATTGATTCGGTTGGATTTTATTTAGAAATTTTAATCACTAAATTCTTAATTACTCGCTGGTATATGTGGCGTTATTTTTTAAATTTGTGGTTAGCTATTAACTCAGTAGATTCAGATTCGCGCACTTAAGTGTTTTATGTTAGCGAAATACAGTTTAAAAGAATGCCGAATACGGACGGTTTAAATTTTGCGTCTATTCTTTGTGATACATAACCAGACATATAGACAATAAGATAACACATAAGGTTAGCCTATATACGAAAAGTAATTTAAAAGGTAGTGAAAGTGATAGAGAAAGGGATTTACCGGATATGGAAATTATTTTTAACTGGTTGAACGTATCAATTCCTGAATCTGAACAGGAATTATCCATTCAATCGCTAAGCACAGAAACTAAAATGTCGGTGGATTATTGTAAAATTGAAAAGCTAACTGCTCAGTTAGTCCCAATTTTCGACGATGAACCCAGTACGTCTGTGATATTAGATCTGCAAACATTCTCAGGCTGCTGTAAGCAGGTATTAAAATGTCTTACGGAAGACGAAAAGCCAGTGTTTTCACAAATCTTTCCAACGCGATTTTAAGAGGTCAAGCTTACCAATTAATTAACTACCACCAACCCAGTAACTTCGAGGAAGCTGAAAGTCTTCTTAATCAATCGTATCTGCCCCGTGAAACGTACCAAGGCGTATCAGGCAGTACCCATTTGAAGCGCTCATCGCTTTTACCGCTCATCGCTTTTACCGCAGCTTTGTAAGGAGGCAGCAGGCCACAAGTATGGTTCACAGCTCCTGCTGTGAAAACACAACTTGAAGATTTTGACAAAAACGCCTTAAAAACTGGGATCTCTAATCCCCATCTCTGCCAGTATCTATCTACGATAGGAGATGGAACCCTAGAACATCTAGTGTAGAAAGCATTAAATATGGAATATGGAGGTTACAACAAACTGTCCTGCTAACACAACAAATTCTGCCTTCAACTGCCCAATTCCAACAAGTTCCTACTAATTTATCCTGCAACAATAGTTTCTCAAATCCACATTTATTCCATAAAGATATAATTTGCAGTTTTTGTGGAAAGACCGGGCACACTTACAGTGATTGCTTAAGCAGACAAAACACCCCTTTCTGCACAAATTGTAGGGTATATAACCACGACATTAGGGATTGCCGACGAGGTAACAGACCAACTAACAACAGGTTTCCCAATAATATAAAAAAAGGCTTTAACCATCGAAATCCTGTAAAAGTCTACGAAAATACCTCTTCCAACGAGACGACTCACAGCTCGCCACAAAACATTTCAAGGGTCTATAATATACAAAAAAATGTGATTTTTGTGGCCGACCTGGTCATGATATCATTGAATGTAGACAAAATGGGAATCCGAGAACCAGGGAAACTCCCAACTGTCGAGCCCAAAACCCCCGGCTATACAGTAACTTATAACGATAAAACCAAAAGGTATCCTCGGAAGCCCCACAATAATTCTCCCTCTAGACATAGGCCTGAACGGTCAGGCAAAACTAATCGTGGACACCGGCTCCGAAGTAAGTTTAGTCAGATACCGATAAATCATGCCTCTTACAAACACCATTTGGGAATGGAAAAAGTGTTGGTACTTGTCAGGGAAATTTTAAATTTAATACTAAAGTTCCATGTACTTTCCAAGTTCTGGACAATACACCTACATTCAGACGACGAGATACTTGGAAACGACTTCCTGTCAAAAAATTGTAAGGCAAATAATTAACGAACAACTGAAGGAGATGCTGGAAAATGACATTGTTCAACCCAGCAAAAGCCGGTGGAACTCACCCCTTTCAGTCATTCCTAAGAAGGCAGGTCCGGATAGAAACAGCAGATGGAGAGTTGTGGTCGATTTTCGTAAATTGAATGATAAGACCATTCGCGATGCTTATTCTCTTCGAATAGAGGATATACTTGGTCAACTAGGTCATTCTCGTTATTTCTCGACGCTCGAAAAACCGCCTTCAGCACGAACTATGGACACTATGAGTTCAAGCGCATGCCTTTCGGCATAAAAGGAGCGCCGGCTACGTTTCAACGCTTGATGAACTATGTCCTTACCGGGTTACAAGGAATAGAATGCTTTGTATATTTAGATGATATCGTCATCTACGGTAAGAACCT
The DNA here is from genome assembly GCA_916610125.1 of Cheilosia vulpina. Taxonomy (NCBI): domain Eukaryota; kingdom Metazoa; phylum Arthropoda; class Insecta; order Diptera; family Syrphidae; genus Cheilosia; species Cheilosia vulpina. Next base: position 55,331,126 of record OU744276.1, on the reverse strand, counting down.
CACTGATAATAACAACAAACTGAAAAGGGGTTTTGATAAATTAAGAAAAAACAACTTAAAACTGCAGCCGGAAAAGTGCAGAGTCCTACAAAAGGAAGTAGTTTATTTGGGACATATATGTTCAGAATTAGGGGCACTTCCAAATCCCAGCACAACTGCCACTGTTCAAAATTTTCCATCTCCACGAACAGTTAGGTAGGTCCAATATTTTTTGGGACTCGTCTACTACTACTGTAAATTTATCCCACAATTTTCTAAAATAGTTGGTCCCCTCACAAACCTACTCCGTACGGACGTAAAGTTCACCTGGACTGCGAAATGCCAAAGAGCATTTAAAGAAATCAAGGACCTTTTGGTCTCCCCTCCTCTGTTGATCTACCCTGATTTTTCAAAACCTTTTAATCTGACGACGGATGCAAGCTGTGAAGCGATCGGAGCTGTACTCTCCCAGGGCGATGTAGGTAAAGACCAGCCTATAGCATATGCTAGTCGCACCTTAAACAAAGCCGAACGTAACTACTCTTCTATTGAGAAAGAGTTACTAGCAATCGTATGGGCTACTAAAAACTTTAGATACTACCTTCAAGGACGCAAATTTACTGTATATACAGATCATAAGCCTTTAAAGAGAGTATTTAACGTGAAAGATCTCACAACACGCCTCGTTCGATTTCATCACAAATTGTCGGAATTCGATTAAAAAATAGAATACAAGCCAGGCAAATACAATACTAATGCTAATGCCCTTAGTCGAATTCCACAACTTAATGGTGCGAACTCGGCACCAGAACGGCTGAGTTCACGTAAACTGCGTACAGCTACGGACAAAATTCTTACCTATGCCGAGTACGCAGCCGAGAAAGCGGAACAACAAATTAAAAACCCTGTAGAGTGCAGGATTTGCGCGAATTCGGATGCATCTAGGTCCATTGTGTAAGAAACCGCAGAGCCTTTAATAATTGAGGTACAAGCAGAGGTGCACCGGCCATCGGGCGAGGTCATCAAAACACCGATAACACCAGCAGCATGTAATGCTGTTACGCGTTTGGAATCACAAAGGGCATACACAGCTCCGGAGCCCACACCTACGGCTTTTCAAAGCAATCACTCGAAACCGAATGATTCTGAAAATTCGGGGGTTTCCATTACGCAAATTGAAATGGAGAAAATACCATAATACAAGGTCTATGGCCGGAGAAGCTGTAGAAATGCAGGTTATAGAGCCCGCTACAGAATGCCCAAAAGTTAATCTACCTTCTGGTGGTGAAATTCCTAGAAAACCGTAAACCCGATCACTCACACTACCAAAAAATCTGTTCAGATAGTATAAAAATATAATTAATACAAATACTTAATGTATTTCAATAAAAATGAATGCTTAAGAAAAAATAAAAATGTATTTAAGAATTGTAATATTATAAATATTAAAGTAAAACAAATATTAGAACTGTAAATCCATATATCTATGCATACATGCAATACAAAATGAACTACGTAATATTTTAAGGTAAAAAGGAATTATTTTATAAATGTAAAAGTAAGATACAAAATAAAATAAAAAATGCGTATACATATTATAATATTCAAAAAAAAAAACTTTGTAGACTTAGCAGTAAATAACATTACACAATTAATTGCCAAAATTAAAATATAAAACACATAGGTTTACATTTGGAAAGAAATAGATTTAAGTACCTATAATATATAAAATTGTTATATGTTAAAACAAAAATACGTAATAGTAAACAAAAAACATTGTACAATTGTCATGTTCTGCCTTCAAACTGATACTGAGTATTCAAAATAATTTTCCGAGTATTATTCCTCTTCTAAGAATAATACTCTTTGATTAGGGGGAAGGATTTGTTGCATGCAATAACTCGTATTTCTTAATAACTTCTGTGTCTACCAATTTATTGCATTCGCAAAACTCCTATTTCGTACTAATCTAGCCCACCTTAAAAGCAAACGAAATAATAAACTAATTTCATATCGCATCTACTCTTTAGCTTCATCAATTCAAATTTCATATGTGACCTGGTCACTGCCAGCGTTCCCAAGGGAGTCGCATATTTTCTTAAAAGATAATGTCAGACAAATTTTATGTTCGAAGGCAGGGCAGACAATTTTAAAAAGTGAGTTGACTTTGAGACGCGCTACCGTATAGGAAAAATCTTTCTCTATCCTATCTGATAAGATATATAGATATAGAATTAAACAATTTAATAAAATTGAGAAAAACAAGAAGGAAAAAATTGTTTGTTTAGAATCGTGCGTCGAACGCGAGACACGAGATAGTAACAATTATTATACAACAATTATTAAGAATAAAAAAGTGATCACTATAGAAATAAATAACCTTATTACGAATGGAAAAAATTACTTGATTCAATTATTTCTACTGCTTGAAACACTAGCAAGTGATAACCGTTTAATAAAGCTGCAGTAGTCACTAGGTGATAATATTTTTGAAAAGATCCGGAACAATGAATAGAAAGAAATAGGAAATAGAGATCTAACAAACCTTCGAACTGCACTGACGCCTGTAATTATAAAAGTAACAAATGATGACAAGCGGTAAATGTACAAAAGTACCATGATGATACAATCTGTACATTACATTAAAAAAGATACGGCAAAAATAATATTGGAAAAATATGACTAGGGATATTATAAAACACGTTAAGAGATGTGACAAATATCAAAGAAATAAGTCACTGAAAAACGGTAAAGAACCAATGATTATAACTGATACCCCAACAACCGCATTTGATGTAGTGCTGATAGACACCATTGGACCATTACCAAGATCAGAAAATGGCAATGCGTATGCGATTTAACCAAATAATTGGTATCGGTACCAATTGCTGATAAAAGTGCAAAAACAATTGCGAAAGAAATCTTTGACTATTTCATACTAGTTTACGGTTCTATGAGGAAAATAATCGCAGACATGGGCATAATGTGTACGCGTATGAAAAGGAAGTCAAATTTCGACTTCAAACGGCTCATAAAAGGGCCGTGGAAATTATAAAGAGCAAAAAAGATAAGGAAACAGTTTTATACGAGAGATATAGGTTCCTAGCCTATATATATATATAGCAGTAAGCGATTTAGTTCTAGAAAAACAAATAGGTCGTACTATTTAAGGTAGTAAGCATAGATAATAGGAACAATGTAGTTTTAAAAGACGACATTTATGCACAAAGACCGACTTAGGCGTTACAAAAAAAAATAATAATTAAAAAATATTATATATATTTAAAATTCAAAAAAAAAAAAATTAGAATAAATTTCTTAGACGTTAAGAAAAAATAATAATTAAAAAATATTAAACACACATACATATTTCAAATTAAAAAAAAAAAAATAGAATTTAAGAATAAATTTATAGAATAAATTCATTCATAGAATAAATTCATTCTTCCGAAAAAGGGAGGTGTAGTGCGAAATTGTATACACCGCAACATTTCAATCCCACGGGCAACTAAGCCGCTGCTGAGTCAGCTCATCCCAAACGTCCACGAGCAATTTATTTGCTCGTCATTGGAAACCATCATAAACTTGAAGTTAGCGGCATAGCCGCATAAGAATATAAAACAATTTAATAAAGAAACTTAAAAGAAAACAGTCGCATTCAATTTTTAGAGAACAGTTAAATGTATGCTAAGGTAACTTACCAGTTCCTAACGAAAATCGTGCACCACCCAAAAACTGATTACTAATTAAACGATCACGATCCCAAATTGTTAATTCCAATGATCTTTCTGAAAGCTCTTGCAGAGTTAAATTGTCGTAAATAAACGTGAAATTCCATATGGGGTTCAAAGACTTCTTAAAAATATGAGTTTTTTGCTTAGAAGTGCGTGCTCGATTTGGAAGAAGATAACTGTTTAAAAAATTAACGTAAGTTTAAATACAGACGGTTGAGATTATATCATTATATCATACCTCTTGCAAAATGTGTCGCATGTTCCGCTTGGCTTTGACGATTGTAAATTTTTTGCTTCCTTTATTAAGACGTGAAGTTGGCCTTTGGAATGTGGTTTTATATTAACTATTTTATTAAAACTACTATCTGAGGTCGAAATGTGAGAATCCAATACAATAAATTTAAGAGCGACCACTAAATCGCCACGATCCATTAAAATTTTGTCAATTTGTCCATCCTGCAAAAATAAGTAGAAAATAGTGAACAAATTTGTAATAATCCATGCTCCTAAAAATACCTTTTCCTGTAGCAAGTACCATTGAGGCTGAGGATTATCAAATACTTTTCCTTTTAAGCTAATAGTGACCTCTCCTAAAAAATGATTGCGGCCGAAGATATCTGAATGCCAAACACTTATCCATATTGACCTAGTTTCTAAATTTGCTATTGATACATTAAACCGCACAATTTCGTCAAATACAGGATTTAAAGTGTTTTTCTTCACTTTCGTTTTTCGTTTTCCATTTTTAGATTTATCTGGCAATAAATACACCTTCAAACAAGTGGTTAATATAAATAAAATTTTTTCCTGCTTTCATCAAATACCTTAACATATGGATCACTTTTAAATCTTTTTGTATCAGCAGCTGCCAAGTCCTTGCATTTTCTAATGTGAATCTCGAATGCGCTTATTTTATAATTATACAGCATTGAAAACTCAATTTGGCCTTTAATCTGAATATTGTCATACCGACTATCAAATGCTTCAGAATAAACACTTAATAGAGAATCAGAGTGAATCTATAATGAATAAAAAAATATTAAAATTTGTTGGTGTATACTTGCCAAATGTTTACACTTTTCCGCACATTTTTTTGTAAGCCAGGTGAATTGTTAATATTACTGTCTGAAATAAAGAAATTGTCTGAAATAGTAAAAAATTATCTTAAAAATTACCATAATGAAGAGTAACATTTGCAGTATTTCATAATATAGTTGTTTATGATCATATTTTTTGTTTGTGTTGTAACTCAAATGTGCTTCCTAACGTCAGTGACACACAATGACCTATTACCCTACTTTTTTTTTATACCCTTTCTTGTTGTTATATTTTTTCTTCTTTTCTATTGTTCTCTTAATGGACACAACTATGTACCGATTGCTGTTAATGCTATTGTAGACGCTCTCTAACTTGTATCATGTTAATTTTGCCTTCTTTTGGACATAAACTAACTATTAAATAGACTGACAGCTTCGCCAAAAAAGAGAAATTGCCTACAAGCTGAATTTGACCTTGGATGTAACCCAGTTTGAATTCATGCATTTTGTGCCTATGTTAATCAAAGGGGACTCACTCATACTTGAAAAAAAAAAACCCTATTCTCTTCCGGTTCCGGTTTAAACCGCCATGTCGGTAGCCTGAGGTAGACTTTCATTTCAATATCGAGGGCTGTGTTGTTTTTCTGAGTTCCAGGTTGACATTTTTCGCTACTTATAAATAGTTGTTCGATTTTCCTATAATTGAATAGAAATTAATGTTCAAATTACAGGATATAACGAAAAGGAATATTTTTTTAAGTCATTTTATAATGAATTTTGGATAGATGGACATTATTTTTATGATATCTATATAAAAAAATTGTTCGCATGTTTGCCATAGATTTCCTTTAAGTTTCGCAACCAATTTCTCCTTTCACATTCCCATTTTTTTTAATGATCGATAAGGCGAAACTATTAACAACAGTATTAAACGAAACTGACAACTGTACTGTCACCTAAAAAAGTGTAAGAAAAATTACAAACAAAAAATCAAGTCAAAAAAATCGTCAGTTTCCTAGAAAACAAATTGTGAAGAAACAATAATATATGTGCAGTCATCATTTTTCAACTTTATATTACTTTTCACATAAATAATGACATTATTTTCATTCATAAAATGTCTACCAAAAACTTTTCAGTTTTTTTTTTTTTTTATTAAAAACTAGCACTATTCATGTTCTTGGCTGAATTTGGTGTGTTTAATAATTTTGAGTATTTCACAAACATATTTTTTCCCACAAAACAACAAACGATAATAGACACGTTAATTGTAGGAACAAAAATGTCTTCTTGTATTTCAAGGAATGAATTTTTCACACTTATTCCTTTATTTATTTATGTTGATTACATTCGCTATTTTAAATTTTGTAGAATAGAAAACAAATGTTATCGTGGTGCAATAAAACAACGAATTTAAGCTCTCAGAACGCATCCATCAGCTGACAACTCACGAAATACACTAAATCTCAGTCAGTGTTCCTAGCACTCTCTCTTTATTTTTCCCACAAAGCGTGTTCATTTTTCCCTTTTCATTAAACTCAAATTACCTCAATTTTTTTATGAAAAAAACATGCTTTGAAAAGTAAAATTTGTATTGTTCGGAAAGAAAATAACATTAAATTAATCTTCAGTATAAAAATCGAAGTTATAATCATTATTTTTGGTACTGGAAATTGTTGCTAAAGGCAAATCTCCTTTTTATGTATATTTAGTGCGTTCACATTCACGGTGATATGTAGTTTGAATGTTTTCTTGTCAGATTGTTGATAATCACACAATTTTGATGTTTTTCCTTTTACGCACGGAAATTTTACGGAAAATTTAAATTCCCACAAAAAGGTAGAGATACCACAATGTAGGAACACTGCTGAGTGTCAGCAGGATATTACAAGTCCCTCCATTTAGATTTGTATTTTTGTTGCTGCTTCATGGTGGGAGCGGTGGGAGGGGCTTATATTGAAAAAAATGTGCGGGGTAAATCGGGGAGACGTAGGAAAGCTGTCAGTCTATTTAATAGTTCGTTTATGACAGCAACTCACGAAATACACTAAATCTCAGTCAGTGTTCCTAGCACTCTCTCTTTATTTTTCCCACGAAGCGTGTTTGTTTTTCCCTTTTCACTAGACTCAAATTACCTCTATTTTTTTATGAAAAAAAAAACATGCTTCTAAAAGTAAAATTTGTATTGTTCGGAAAGAAAATAACATTAAATTAATCTTCAGTATAAAAATCGCAGTTTGCTAACATTATAATCATTATTTCTGGTACTGGATATTGTTGCTAAATTCAAATCTCCTTTTTATGTACATTTAGTGCGTTGATATTCATGGTGAAGAGTAGAATAAATGTTTTCTGTCAGATTGTTGATATTCCCACAATTTTGATGTTTTACGCATGGAAATTTTACCGAAAATTGAAATTCCCACAAAGAGGTAGAGATGACACAATGTAGGAACACTGCTGAGTGTCAGTTTTTTTTTGCTGCTTCACGCATATTCACAGACAGTAAAATAGCGGGGCTTATATTGAAAAAAAAAAAATTTGCGGGGTAAATCGGGGAGACGTAGGACAGCTGTCAGTCTATTTAATAGTTAGTTTATGATCTCCACTTTCATCGAATATGAGGCATTTGTTTCTTCAAGAGAATGCATTTTCATCAGCGCGTCAGTATTTACCCGTTTAAGATGCATTATGTCAGAGTACAGCATATGCAGTGTAATTATTTGCTCACTCGCATTGTTTTCGTCGTGGGTGGATGGTGATGTTGTTGATAAAGTAACACTGTAGTTGTTGATATTCGTTTGCCGAAGAGTACGTGTTGCACTCTTAGATGTACCGACGTTAGCAGCAGCAACATTGATGGGAGTCTCCGCCAGAATAGATTTACGCCGTATAGAGACACAGTTATTGCATTTAAAACAATGATTACTCTTTTAAAAAAAGTCAATCTCTTCTTTATTAATTTTGGCGCATTTTTCGTGTATAAATTCACTACAGTTTTTTTTTTCACTACTTGATTTTAAGATCTTGTCTTGTCAGCTTTTAAATTACATAAACCACACTTCATTTTTGGTCAACTTAATAAGATGTGTATAAATAATTGAAGTACTCAACGATTAAAAATTAATAAATTAACATTCTTTCACTAAATCTGAATTTTTTGGATGAGTCTTCTCTATGCGTAGGCTTTAACAACACTCAAAGTGGTAGAGGCGTACTAAGGTTCTTATTTGATTTTATTTATTGTACTAAGTCAACTAATATAATATGTACGGCATCGGCGCCGAGGTGTACAGACGTGTTTTATTTTACTGCTCTCCATAATTAACTTTTTAATTCGCAATGTCCGAAAAATGTGCTAAATGCGATAAAATCGTTAGCAAAGACTTTATTGTATGCGGTGGTATTTGCGATTTGAAATTCCATGATATATGTGCAATTTTATCTGAAAGTGCCTTGAACTTTTTAAAGTCAAGTATAAATTTTTCGTGGAAGTGCAATGCCTGTGCTAGTGTCCCAGTTCTTGGGTTAGTGTGTAAATTTGCCGAACTAAGCAAAACTGTTCAAACTCTGCATGAGGAAATTAAATCCCTTAAAAGTTTTGTCACAATCAATCCATCTAATACAAAAAAGACAACAGCCTTGTCTAATAAACATGAAAACAAAATTCGCAAAAATGATAACATCAGCCAAGTGCATTATGCAAACACTGTCATCACAAATACTGTTCGTGAGGGACCCACGGTTAGTTCTTTAAATGTCAACGACCCCTCATCCAACGTTGGTTCTAACGAGCTGATTGAACCAGTGAATCAGCGGTGGAATACGGCGAGTAGGAGAAGAAACACAAAAAAACAGCCAAAAATCGTCGGTAAAGACTCCGCATATTCAGAAGTTGAGGTAATATCGGCAAAAAAATGGCTTCATCTCTCTCGTTTCTCCACAACCACAAAACCGGAATCAATTCTGGCCTACGCATCGAAGAAGCTGAGTATTCCGGTAAATCTCTTATCTTGCTATCCCCTTTACAAAAGAGATGCCGATTTGTCGTCATTGAAATTTGTAAATTTCCGCCTTGGTGTTCCTGCGTGTATTATAAATGCTGATAACTGGCCTTTGAACGTGCATGTAAGAAATTTTCGTTTCATTCCAAAAAACGAGAGCGCAGGCAATGTCCAAATATAAACAATGACGTGGATTCTTCTCATTCCCCTTTATTGTTTACTTCGTCAAAAAATGTTACTACTGTCTATTACCAAAATGCTGGTGGTATGAGAACCAAAACCAATGATGTTTTTCTTGCTGTCTCTCTACATGAGTATGATATAATTGTCATCACAGAGACATGGTTGAATGACAATTTCTCAAATGGTGAAATCTTCGACGACTACTACACCGTGCATCGTTATGATCGATCAGAAAAGAGTGGTCATCTGCGCGGCGGGGGAGTGTTTATTGCTGTCTGTTCAACTCTCTCAACTAATCCCAATACTCTCCCATACGATGATATTAAGAGTGAACAGCTGTGCGTTTCTGTGGACCTTGGAGGCCGGGCAGCTGGATTAAAGGAAATCTTCTTTGTTGCGAGCTACATACCCCCAAATAGTCCGCTATATGTGTATGAATGTCATATAGCTAACATCGACTTCATCGCTAATCAGCTGACGGAACATCAACATCTTATTATATTGGGCGATTTTAACTTGGGTGATATAAAATGGTCATATTCTAATGAAGATAAATGTTTAATTCCATATAATATGAAAACGGAATGTGAGTTCACGCTTATTGATTCTATGTATGCATTTGATATTTGTGGACAATTATTTAAATTGTTACAAAAAAGCTTTATTTCACGCTTAAGGAACAAATATCACTGCAACAACATGGATTTGTATCTGGAAGATCCACATTAACCAACTTGACACTATTTGCGAAATACCTTTTTGATTCTGTGGAATTGGGTTATCAAGTTGATGTAATTTTTACTGATTTCAAGAAAGCTTTTGACACAGTATGTCATAGCATCCTTATAAATAAACTAAGAGCATTTGGCATTCATTCGATGCTTCTTAAGTGGATATCGAGTTATCTCTTGAACAGAAAGCAGTATATAAAGATTGGTTCTTGTCAATCTAGACTCATTGAGGTCACATCTGGAGTCCCCCAAGGTAGCCACTTAGGGCCGTTGCTTTTTAATATCTTTATCAATGAGATTCCTTCATTGCTTAATCATGCTAATTGCTTGATGTATGCCGATGACCTAAAGTTATTTATACGCGTTAAAAATATTTATGATTGTGAAAATCTCCAAAATGATTTAAACACAATTGCAAAATGGTGTGAAATTAATCGACTTACCTTGAACATAAATAAATGTCATTCTTTTTCTGTGTACCATACATTAGTGCCTTTAATTAATGACTATACAATTTCTGGGACCAGCCTTTCTCGAAAAACCGAAATTAAAGACCTTGGTGTGATTTTTGACACGAAACTTGCATTTTCGTTTCACATTGATTATGTTGTGAACAAAGCAAACTCGATGCTTGGATTTCTTAAGCGAACATGTGCTGAATTTACCAACCCATATGCTCTAAGGTCTGTCTATATGTCCCTAGTACGACCTTTTCTTGAATATTGCTCTATAGTCTGGTGTCCAATCTATGCAAATTCTATAATACGTTTGGAGAGGGTACAAAAGTCCTTTACAAGATTTGTTATAAAGCAAATGAAATGGAACCTGGATGTAATGCCGTCTTATCCAACAAGATGTGCTCTAATAGGACTAGATACCTTAGAAAAAAGGCGAAGTGTTCAATGTATGCTGTTTATTCATGATGTTTTTTCATATCGTATAGTATGTCCCAATGTACTTCAAAATTTTATGTTATATGCACCAGAAAGAATTCTTCGAACTAGAAACAACTTTTTTCTTAGCCCTAAACGTTCTTACAAATATGGTCTTAATGAACCAATAACCAAATGTATAAACAAATTTAATTCTTTTTGTACTGAAATAGATTTATGTGATGATAAATCGAAATTTAAACTAGCTGTATTAAATATAAATATGTCCTGAATGAATATTATATATTTACCTTGAATTGTTATAATATTTTAATCCTTGTCTGTTAGAGTTAAGCTCGGTAGATAATAATAAATAAATAAATAATATTACGTAAATCGGAGGCAGTCAAATAAATCAATTCATAATATAAAACATGAGCAGAGATGAGCACAAATTCACTACCTGTGATTTAATCACAGTGGTTTCAAAATCGCACCCACTACCTGTGACTTTCAAATAAAGCATGAATGCGATTTTTCACTCTTTCCTTTTTATATTTTTTCCAATCACAAATTACGACAAACAGAAATCACTCACATTCGCGACACAAATCGCAATCAGAGGACTAACAGTGAAGTAAGGTCTACACACAAGAATCACAATCACAAGCCAAATGGGGAAATAGCGAAACTGCGAATCAAAATAGCAAGTAGCAACAAGAATGTAGGCACTCGCGCAGCAGGTAAGGCAGCAGTTGAAGGATAATTTTGCAAAAACAAAAACTTAAAAAATTATGATGAACTACAGGGAGTTGGATTGATTGCTTATTTCTTTGTTATTGTTAAAGTAATTTATTGGAGTAGTTTTGCTATTTTTTGCGTATGCTGCGCTGGATTGTTGTTGCTTTTTTAATTTTGTAATTTGAACGTGGGGTTCAAGGGACAAGTAAATATTATTCGCGAATTTTCGAGTGCATTTATGTTTGAGTTTACTATCTATTAAAATAAATTGTCATAAATACCAACAGCATCTATCACGTGGTACGAGCTTCTCTAATTTGGTATATTCCATATGAAATAGATAGGCACCGCACTATATTTGCCCGGAAAATTGCTTAAAACATAGCATTGTAGTACCTACAGACTTCGCGTGTAACAATCGCGATCACATTTTAAATTCACCGTGTTTTGAAAATCAGAGTCACAGTTTAACCTATGATTGCGAAATTAAAATCAACGACTTAGCTCATCGCTAATATAAATCACAATAAAGTACATACTTCAAATAAGTATGTTCGCTCAAAATAAAATAAAGGTGTTATGGTTCTTTAACATATATGTATATATCAGATACTCGTTTTATGTAATTTCTATTTCGCTATCTTTTATTAAAGCTTCCGTACACTTTTTAAGTATTTATCACGAAACTTATATCATTCGTGGTTCTTTTTTCCAAGATAGCCAGGCGCAGCAAAAACATTTATTTTTATGGCAAGATTCGAAGTACCTCACTATTAACGGACGGACCCCACCATTTTGCCTACAATATTGCTCGCGGGGCAACAGGTGCTAGGTTGCCTTGAGTACATTGGACAAAAAGTTGCAAAATATGAATGCTATGAAATTCAGTTCAAGGACTTAGACATTGTCACCTTAGTTATATATTGAGAGAACAAATATGTAAACATAGCTCTAGCTTCGCGATAAGAGTAAAAGAAATGAAGACAAAAAAAAAAAAACTCACCACAACCCAGAGATTGTGCACAATATTTGTAGGTTGTTGCTGTTGCTTTTGATGTTGCTGTTTTGGGACAAATAAACTACTACGCGAAACTAACACTACACCACACTATAGATTATCAAATTAAAAGTTTTTCTTACGTTACTTAAAATAATTATTTAGGATTTTTCAATTTTACCAAATTTAGCAAATTAAGATCACTAGGTAGATAGTTCTCATATTTTATTAACTTACTTAACTTAATATGTGCGTGCAATATTACTTACTTTTTTCCCTTTTTCTTTTTGTCTTCCTTTTTGTTGGAACGTTTGAACAATACATCATCATCATTGTCAATATCGTCTTCATCAGCATCATTTAATGGATTATAAAATGTAATTAACCCATACTCAGTTGCCGGTCAATTTCAAATCTGACGGTCAATTTAGACCAGTCACCATAATTAATTGTAATTAGTATTCGCCATAATCTAATGTAATATACTTTTGAAAAAACGTATTCTCTCTCACTAAATTAAAATAAAACCTTTTACACACATTTGTATAAATACGAACAGAAAATAAAGTTCAACAGCTTTTTGTATTTGAAACCCTAAGGGGAAAGAACCGTCTTTCAATTCGTATTTTTGCCTTCGTCGTTGCATCGGTGAACTGAAGGTTAAAGTCAGTTTTCAAAGCCGGTAAATTCCCTTGGGTTCAACTGTGGTCAATACAATCTGCATACGTTTACAATCGGTCAACGCATACAAGCTTGGCTCTCATTCCGTAATTTTTCAGAAGATTATCGTCGAAACGATAGACCTCCAAAAGTGGTAACTAAGTGCCAAAATTACGATTTTGAGATATTAATCCAATTCATTTTCCACAAATGTAATGAAAGCTGACGATAGTGAAACAAATTCAGGCAGAATATAACTTCTTTTGGTCATCAAAGTTTCAAAAACGATATCGTCCCGACGATTATTGTTATACTTAATCTGCCCCCAGGATCAGCTTTTGGTTGGCGATCTAAAAACTGACGGTCGTACACTTTTCCTTTTTCTTAATTTAAACTTTAAATTTCTTTAAGGATCTATTATGTACTGAGCAATATGGATATCATTTTAAATAGGAATATCTACTATTAGAACACAAAAAAAAACACAAATCACAAATAGAGCACAAACGGCCACGCTTCGCTCAAACCCCGATACCACTGAAGACGATGATCTCCACACACTTGCTGCAAAAATCCCACTTTTCACAATCAACACGAGAAAAAAACCCGTGAATTTGTACCGCTTGATTCGCTCCTTAATTGGGATTTAGGGGTTTTCTCTTCGCACTATTGTCTGGGTTGCTGGATGTAGCTGGTGGGTGTGTGAAAGTCTCCACTTGTTGGGTGGGTGTAGGGGCTCAGGTGGTTGGAATGGATGATGTTGATGATTCGGTAATTCAGCTGTCTGCAAGCTGAGAGGCTTACGAGTGCACTTGCTAGATCTAGCGGTTGAATACATATAGTTCGTGGTGAGGAAATAAGAGTTTCTCTGTTTTCACCAAAGAAAGTGTGGTAGAGAATTATTTCCTACGTTTGTTTGAGATACATAGTTTACGTACATCCAAATTAGTGCATCAATGCAAAATTGTAAAAAGGTACGGACATAAACATAAATACTGCAGCTCAAACCCATGTCACCACACCAAAGAATTTGTAAAGAAAAAGGACGAGCATCTTAAGTGTGTTAACTGCAGTGAAAGCCATCCTGCTAACTAAAGAGGATGTTTAGTTGCCAACGAAATACAACTTGCCTTATAAAAAACAAAAGAAACCACATAAATGCTCCAATAACGCAAAAAAACGACTCACAAAAGAGCCCACAAAAAGAACAAGCAGAGATCAAGTGATCACCAAAAAGAACGCAATACAAAAGACAGCAGGCCCTAAAATGGCATATGCTCAGGCAGCATCAAAACAGCAGAAATACCAGCTGTGTAAAACACAAAGTAGAGCCACACACTGCAATGGAAACTCATGTCCTAAATAGGATTGGTTCCATTGCAAACAAACAATAAAACGATTTTATCTAATGAATATCAATGCTAGAGAGGCGAACATCAATCAAAGAGCTGTACCAAAAAGGCAAACATGTGAATAAAGTCAAAGTTCTAGAATGGAATTCTAATGGTTTCGAGAATCGAAAGGAAGAGATAAAAGAGACTCTCGACATAAACCAGATAGACATATGTCTTATTTCATTTCATTTTCACACTTCAAATTAAATACTGACCTTAAACTAAAGAGATATGAATTATATCACTCTACACATCCACATAACTGCACAAAAGGGGGGATGCCAGTGGTAATAAAGAAAACGATTGAACACCACTTAGAAGCAAAATTCCAATTATTTGCCATCCAAGGAATTTCCATAATTTTAAAAACGAGCAGTAGACAACTATCCGTTGCATTAGTATATTGCAGACAAATGGTTTTAAAAATCTTTTCCGCATATTTCACAAGAAATTTATCGCCGGAGGGACTTTAACGAACTAGAAAAAACAGTGCAAATACTAACACTGAACATACAAAAATGGTCAGCAACTACTAAAACAACAAACAAGATTAAGCAAAAACAATATGTAATAAGAAAGAATATACAAAAATTGAATCTTAAAACAATTCCCACAAAAAGGTTAAAAAAAAAACTAGCGCAGATTATAAATGCTGCATTTAAGTTAAGGTATGTGCCAAGCATGTGGAAGGTCAAAACCTAGCGAAGTAACCTCTTATCGCTCAATAATGATACTACCAATTTTGTCTAAGGTGTTTGAAAAAACGATGCTAAAACGTCTGCAAAAATTAATTGATGACAAATCGCTAATCCCAATTCCCCAATTTGGATTTAGAAATAAACACACTATAATTGATCAGATACATAGGTAGGTGAAAGGGTGCTCTTGTGGCTTCTGCCAAAGCTTCACATAGACCATCAGTTGGGTCCATTGTCTCCAGTTACTGGGGACCATCCCTTGCGTACCTGTAAAAAGACAAGAAATAGACCGCTTTTCGAATTAGAGCCACATAGATTTAGTAAAATCTCATGGGTTCTTAAGCTCCATTGTTACCACATCCTCTTGTTTGTTCTAAGAGTACCTAATGATATGAAGTCCATCTATCTACAAGAACAACCCAGATTTGAGTATGAATCTCAGGAGTACTTTAAGATCGGCATTCTTCAGATCCTCTAGGTCGTCGAAGAAGTAACTGTTGAGGATCGATCAGAATCACATATAAAATCGAAAAAGCATTTGAAAAGAAAAAAATGTGCACACGCCAAACATAATTTACAAAAAATGCAGGTCTTCTAAAATAAAGTATTAAGGAACATAGTTAATGCACCTTGGTACTTTACGCTGATATACATAAAGATCTAAATATTGAAATGGTTGAAGACGAGGTCAAAAGGGTTGCTCAAATGCATAGACGTAGGCTTCTCAACCACGTTAGCTTGGAAATAACCGACAATGTAATCAGGAAATTAAGGCGGATATAACCTCTTGATCTATAAAAATTAGCTAAGAATAGATATTAAGTTACATTTTCTACCAAAAAAGTTCAGAAATCCACAACCGGCCGATTTTTCTTTTTAAATTTTCAAAGAATTAAAAAAAAAATTGCCGATTAGTGGAAACAACTAGGTGCAATCACATTCGGTATGACGAAAGTCAGTCCCCCAGGGAGGTTTTTTAGATGTCAATGTCTTTCGATGATTTTTCTCTTCCAGCGAACCCTAGTTTGGGTAATCTATATTTTTTGACCGAAGCTGCCATTTTATTTAATATGTACTTATGTCGTTTTCCATTGGGACAACCAAAAATCTCTTTCAGATCTCAGATTTTATGCGGCTCATGGAACATGCAACGAAATTGATCTGCTTTTGGTGATTCGTAGTTTCCAGATCATGAGGAAAACAATGAAGATAATAATTCCTCCAAAACTATGTCAGTTGCTGTTTATATATTTCTTTATTTTGGTTTTCAAAACTTTGCACATCGAGATTTTCAAAAAGTGATCCGAATCAAAAAAGAGATTGATTTTTTTGCCAATGGAACGCGAAAAGTGATTTAGATAAAAAAAAAGATTGATTTTTTTCCCAATGGAAAACGACATTAGTTAATGATGTTTTCCTAAATATTTTTATTATTAATTAGTTTATATTTAATTTTGAAATAAAATATATTCAAAGGCTCAATTCCATTTCAAGTACGTAAATATACCACAAGTTATCGAAACATGATAATTTAACAAACAAACAAAGGAATCACATACCTACATAGATTTTTAGCCATTGTGTTTAAAAGATTTTGTTTATATATTGTGTTGAGGTAAAGAGAAGCCAACCCAAATAAAAATTGGTCAGTGGTCATTTAAATAATAATTAAAATAAATCTTACCTAGTGATGCGCTCGATACCATGTCGCATTTAAAATTATTTAAAGGATATAAGCCCGGTGCCTTGAGATTTGCCTTTGTAGATAATGATGAGAAGATATTTGTTTGAATACTACTTGGAGAGCGATAACGCGCACTTTTAGCACTAAACCGAATAACGTTCGAATCGCTTTGTGATTTATCTGATATAACCGGGAATTCTAGCGACTGCAGTCTTGGTAGAGAATTCGTGTATATTAGATTTTTAACATTTATTCTAGATGATAACTCCAAATTAGTTTCACATTTCATATCAGATAACGAGGATAACCATGTTTTCGGAATTTCAGACCGGGTTAGCTTGTCACCAATACCAATACTACCACAACTTTGTACGCGATCTAACTGTTCCCGACTTTGTATTATAGTGTATGTCAAATTGCCTGCGGACCCCCTCTTTGACATAGATACTTCTGATGATATCGAGCAATTATCTCTCTCAGTAAATAAGAGCTTACTTGTAGAGTCTCCAGGAGCAAGTAACGCAGATTCAAAACTACCACGCCATGAAAATCGATCGCAGTCACTTACTTCTCCCTGGTTGTCACTAACAGTGCTGCTAGAATTAAAATGCCATGAGCGACTTGTAGATCCCAATAGAATATCGTGAGATTTACTGCGCGGTAAATTTCCCCATAAATGCGAGGAATAGTCTGGGTGGTCCAATCCAATTTTCGAGGTATTTTCCTCTGATTTACAAAGATTGTCCTCAGTATTTGGTGTAACAATGAAATCTGTTCCAATACTGACATCATGCATTAAAGCTACTAATTTGCTTCCAATATGCTGCATAACATTAACAGCTACTTCCGGGCATTTCTCATTGTAATAATTACACTTGTTGTCAACGCTTAACACATTTGGATTTATCTTAGAATTGTTCGATATTATAGATTCAATTAAATTTGCGTATGCCAATACTGAGCTTGTGTTTAATGTTTCACTTATGCTGCCATTATTTGTTTTTCTGGTACCATTGTCGATGTTTTTTTTGTATTCAGCGAACCTTTCGTTGTTGTTAAATTTATGAGGACTGTTCCTATGATTTGATCCATTACAATCTGATGAATCATTGGAATCTGACCAATTCTCCTCGCTACTAAAATATTCAACGATTTCTCGAACTTTTTGATTGTTTATTCCTGGAACTGTTTTCATAAGACGTATGAGCTCGTCTTCAAAATAACAAAATTGAACAGGTTTAGGCTTACGTCTTTTTTGAAAAAATTGTTCAGGGTATGTTCCAAAATTATTTGATTCTCTATAACTTTGCGATGTGACGGCAATGAGTTTTTTAAAAAACTGTCGCATTTTTGACATCATAAGATTTGTTTCCTCATCGGAACTATAATGAAAACTATCTTTTCGGTCGATAGACGTTTTAGTAGAAAGAGCTGGTACTTTGGTTAACCTATTTATTTTAACATTTGTCTTTTGGCATCCGTCTGACTCAGCATTACTCTGATCTTTAACACGTACAATGCTTTCTATTGTCTTCTTACCAAATTCCGAAAGTTCACGTTTCCTGTAGCTTTTTTTCCGCTTTGCCGGATCATTATCTGGTTTATCAAAAATTGTTCCCACTGATGGAAGTGATTCAGTTTCAGATTCCGATGAATCCAAAATTTCCGCGGTATCCGCTAGGCAATCTGTAGTTTCTAAAAGTAAATTATCCATTGATGTATTTATTGACCTAGGCGTTCCTCGCGCTCGTACAAATTTTTTCTTTCGATTACTTGGACTTGCTTGACCTTCGCTATCACTACCCACACTGCCATCTGATTTATTTTCCGTATTGAAACCCATGAAACCGGAAAGAAAATATCGCTCAAGCCTGGAGGTTGTTAAATCAAGAGCATGTTTTGAGTCCCTTAGTGAAATATCATTTTTTGACGAATCAAGATTATCGCTGCTTTCACTGAATACTTCCGAGGAACTGTCTTCCTGATCAGGACATTTTTTACCATCTCCCAAACCAAAGAAGAAATACCTTTCTAGCTCCGATTGTGATATTAAAGCGCTTTCAGAACGGCTTTTTGTGTCCTCAATCATACCATTATCATTATGCTCTAATTCGCTATCTTCACAACTTTCTTCAGCGATTGTATGTAGAGTGAAATCTATAGCATCACAGTGATTGTATCCTTTCAGACCTTCCTCAATCTCTGTCTGCAAATTTGGCTCAGAAACAGAATGGATTTCATTTAGATCATCTTCATCCTGGCTGTTATTTTCTACCCATGAATCATCGTCAGCCAAACCATCGTCGATGTAATTTCTTTCATTAGCAAGAAAAAACAAATCGTTAACAGCAAAAACGCAATCATTTGTTCCAGCCATAAAATACGATTATATATGAGCTTCTGATAAATCCAATAACAGATAATCAATTTCAACAAGATGTAAGGTACTCTCACGTTATATTAATTATAAACAAATTAACTGGTTTTGGTTTCATTACAGATGTTCCTCTAAGGCAAGAACTGTATAAAATAGACCGACAGCCATAAACAAGGATAATGGAATTACTGAGAAGTAAACTTTCCAGTGGAAAAGTGGCTGCATACCAGAGATGAATGAATAAAAGAGATGGATACCTTTCGTACGTCTATCACCCCAAAACCCATTTATTTACATTGTTGTTTTTGTAATTTCAACCCCCGTCTGTTTTTGTGTCCTACAAAAAAGCTTGTTGCTAATGAGCGGCCAACATTCCTTTTGCTTTTATGGGCATCGCGCTATTCAATTGTTTTCTGTTTGGTGTTGAACTTGTTTAGTTTTTGTTAAGGCTTCGATTAAAATAAAAATAATAGTGAAATACAGATTTCGGAATAGCGAATTCTTGCATTAAAGTTCAATTCATGAACTCACATATACTAGAAAAGAAATGAGCATATGTGCGTGACTTCATGAATTTTTCGGGAAAACAGCTTGTAGGCAGCCGCCTTTCCACTGGAAAGTTATATATCTCTGTATTCCATTATCTTTGGTTTTGGTCAGAGATGAAAGAATAAAAGAGATGGATATCTTTCGTACGTCTATCCCCCCAAAACCCATTTGTTTACATTGTTGTTTTCGTAATTTCAACCCCCGTCTGTGAATACCTGTGAGTTACAAAAAAGGATGTTGCTAATGGCCGGCCAACATTCCTTTTGCTTTTATGGGCATTGCGCTGTTCAATTGTTTTGTGTTTGGTATTGAAATTGTTTGGTTTTTGTTAAGGATTTGATTAAAATTAAAAAAATAATGAAATACGCATTTTGGAGTAGCGAATTATTGCATTAAAGTTCAATTCATGAATTCACATATCGACGGTTAACTTTGAATACCTCCTAACTCGCAATTTTTGTGAAAGCTTTTTTTGATGTAGTTTTGTTAAGAATTTCCATTCGCTTCGCTGAACACATCCATTGTATCGATATCATCTGTCGAAAAGCTTTTATCGTATAGTTTTAATACCTCCTATCATTTTGGCACCTTAAATACCTCCTATCATCACATTTGCTTTGCATTTTGTGAAGGTACAACAACCCTCAAGACGTTTTCGTGTGTTATCTTATTAAATTTAAGTATTTTATTGAATTATTTCTCCTTTTAGTTAAAAAATTATATTGTTAAATATAATTGTTATAAATTAAATTCCATTTGTGCGATAACAATGTTAGGATGTATCATACCATTCACTACTGGCTAAAAAATAGTTCGTTTTCGATTAATATTTCCGATGCCTATAAGAAATATGAATGTAATGATCGCTGCGACAGAAAGGAGAACAATGACGATTTTGAAGAAGTTCTTGGAAAACTTACCAAAACTTCCATCACACTACTCACGAAAAGAGTCAAAAAAACTTTATCTTGAGCCGCAGTTCATGTCCCAACAAAGTTTGTTTGTTTTTTATCGAGAGCATTGCAATTCTCATAACGTTGGTTCGCTATCGATAAAAAAATTTCGAGAAATGTTTGATAGCATGAATATACCGCTGTATCAGCTTAAAAAGGATCAGTGTGATCTTTGCACGAAATTCCAACAGAAAACAGCTTCTGCTGAGGAGTACGAATCCCATATTCGGGCAACAGAACAAGCTAGGCTGGAAATGACGATGGATAAAAAATTGGCAGAAAATGGAAAAGCTGTAGTGCTCACTATGGACTTACAAGCAACAAAAACAAGCCCTCAATTGAGTGTAAGCGCTGCTTATTATAAAACAAACCTGTCCTGCCACAATTTTACAATGTTTAACCTACAGAACCATTAAGCTACATGTTTCTGGTTTACAGAAATCGATACCGATTTAGTAGCATCGTGTTTCATGTCTTGTATTTGGGATTATTTAAAAAGACATTGCATCACTCCAAAAAAACTTCCCATTATAATTTATTCCGATGGTTGCACTTACCAAAACCGCAATGCTATTGGTGTTCAAATTACGCAAAAATACCTAACAAAGGGTCATACACAAATGGAGTGTGACTCAGTTCACAGCTGTATAGAAAGGAAGTTGAAAAATGCTTCCATACACTTACCATCGGATTACATAAGGATTTCTAAAGATGCCAGAAAAAAAAAAATCCTATAATTTTTTTAAGGACTTTACAGAAAACCTTGTCTATTCGTCTATTCGACCCGAAAAAAAACAAGGTGACCCCGCAGTAACAGATATAAAAGCAATTTTATATGACCAAGGAATACTAAAAGTGAAACTTAGTTTCGAAAACTATTGGAAGGATTTACCAAACCGTATTAAAAACCATTTAGTTGAAAATTTTGAATTTAAACCCCTTAATTCAAGCCCACTTGCTATTCCAAAGAAGAAATGGGACCATTTACAAGCACTCAAAGAGTTCTTACCCGAAGACTGCAGGCATTTTTATGAAAACTTGTCATTTAAATAGGACAGGTTATTCGTTCTTGCTTAAACCAAGGTTTCTACGTGATTGAAATGTGATATTTCTAATGAATTATTATTTTTATTTATCATATTCGTTTTTTGTTTGCATTGTTATAATAATTTATAGTTTTTTTCATGTTTTCTTTTAACTAACTAATTCAAAAATATGAAAATGATAGTAGACAAATGAAGTACCTAAATAAATGAAGTAATCCTATCATCGAAAAAAGGTTTTTGAATTTGTGTATTAATATCTCCTAACTTCTTTTTCGAATGAAAGATACATTCCTTATTATTTAAAACTAATTCATATGTTAGAATTTCAAAATTGACTATACATTGCCAAATATCATAATCGGACATTTCTGTTTTTAGAAAATATTCAGTTTTTTGTGTCTCCTGTAAAGTTTACATAATGCGACATAGGAGGTATTCATAGTTAACCGTCGATATCTAGAAAAGAACTGAGCATATGTGCGTGACTTCATGAATTTTTCGGGAAAACAGCTTGCAGGCAGCCGCCTTTCCACTGGAAAGATATATATCTCTGTATTCTATTATCTTTGCCCCAAACATGCATGTGCAGAAATTCTGTAGACAGCATGGAATGTAGTGCTGCAAGTAAAACATATATGCAGAAAATTATTTGACTTGCATTGGATCGGCTAATATGGCTAATCTCATTCACCGATTAAGCAGCTGATGTGTTTGCAACCAAAACAAAAACAAACAGCAAATGTCAATAGCCGATGATGCCAAATACTTGAAATTGCAATTTATTTTCTTTTGTGTTGTGGTACGCTGCGGTGAGTGCAGAATTTACGTGTGCCTATTTCCATATTAACATGTGTATTCTAATCTTGCTTCCCTGCCTTGGCTTAGTACCCTCCTACTAGATTTGATGCAAAAACGCTATATTGCTTATGCTCATTGAAAACGTTACCTGTCCTTTATAATACTTATCGGTCTTTACGCAACTTAGTCGTTTAAGGGACGAAAAGCGGCGACTCTACGATCACCTCCTGAACCCTGAAATACAGACCGGAAAAGAGCATTGACAAAAACTGCGCAAATTAGTTAATGGAAAGCAGTGATCAGGTGCTCTTTCTAACGTTGACTGTAATATCCTCAATTCGCAGTTTGTTTCAGTTGCTGTACCGTCAACGCAAAATCATAATTATCTGTGGCCTAATAATTCTTATAGTCCGGCTAATGATAATGCGACAACCCTAAAATTTATCCGCTTAACGGACGAAGATGTGGTCGAAGCTCTGCTTTCCGTTAAATCAAACGCAATAGGTTTGGATGAAATAAATCCTAAATTGTTAAAGCTTCTCCTTCCTTTCCTTCTTAAATACATCACTCATATTTTTAATCAAATACTGACGACTTGTGATTACCCCTCATCGTGGAAAAAGACTAAGATAATACCTATACATAAGTCGCAGAATCAGATAAACCCTGAATATAGACCATCGCAATATTGCCGTTCTTGTCCAAAGTATTTGAGAAGACGATTTTGAAGCAGATGCAAGCGCATCTTACTTTCATGCAAAAAGAAGTTGTAAGACTGCACTGTTCTCGTTGTCGACGATATTCGCAAAGGCCTGGATGCAAACAGCCCTACGTTTTTGACGTTGTTGGACTTCTCTAAAGCATTCGACACGGTGGACTATTCTTTTCTTTGTCAGAAGCTGTCTCATACATTTCGATTTTCGAATCTGTCAGTCAAGCTTTTGCAGTCGTACTTAGTGGACCGTCAGCAATGGGCGGCTGCAGAAAATACAATTTCATCATTTCTTGGGGTACCTGCTGAAGTTCCATAAGGTCCTATTCTCGGGCCTATATTATTTTCAATTTATGTGAATGGACTCCCACACATTATAAAAAATTCTACTGTCCAAATGATTGCTGACGATGTTCAATTATTTATGTGGTGCCCGTTGGATATGATTAATAGCACCATTCAATAAATTAATGAAAATCTAGAGGTTATTCAGCAATGAGCTCTTAAACACAACTTGTCGCTCAATCCTTCAAAGTCAAAGACTCTTTTGTATTTATAAGCATCAGTTAAATGCATCTACTTTTCCGCCAATTTTGTTAGGGCAGTCATCAATTGAATACTTTCGTAAGGCTAAAAACTTGGGGATAATCTTTAATGACACACTTACTTGGACCGATCATGTTGCAGCTACAATTGGGAAGGTATACAGAGGCATCCGACTTCTCTGGTCCACACAGAGATCTTTGCCTATTTAAACTAAGATGCTACTTGTAAAATCCCTTACTATCCTTTTGTATGGTTGCGAGGTTTTGTGACATGTTGACTACAGCACTAGGCGTAAATTAAAAGTTATTTACAATAGCCTAGCAAGATATGTCTTTAATAAATGTTTTATTGACCACATATCAAGCTACTCCCTGCAGATAATGGGCCTAACTTTCGACAACCTCATTAAATTCAGAACACCCAACAACCGGAGTACTTGCACAGCAGACTAAGCTTTGCCAGCTCACAAAGAACAGCTATATTGATAAGGGCCAGTGTTGATTCTCAACAAAAGCACTGAAGAACTTATGCGTTTGCAGGAAGCTAGTTTCTTAAATGTCGCCAAAATTTTTAACAACATAAATGCTGAACATTATAAGAAACTAGCTTTAATGCACACAACATAAATTACACAACGATAATGACGAAAAATTTATAAAAAGAAAACAACACCACGGAGGAAGAACCACGCTGCAACGATAAAGGGCCGACAACTGTCAACTGTCACTCAATAAAATTCAATGATGGCCGAATTGTGCGTGAGCGAGAACCATCCATCGCTCTCACACACCATATGAAGATGGGGGGCATTGTTGAGATACCCATACACAATGCGATATAAATCACCTACTGTCCGTGTGACAGAAATAAATAGGCCAGGGTGATTGACCTACAAAAAACAGCTGAGTGCTTCACATAAGCCATCATCAGCTAAAGAAAGGTTGATGGTACAATGGTAAAACCACTCTTGAATTCACTGCCAACGAATAAAGTTTTATCCCTAAAGAAAATCGGTGTTCGAATTTTTAATTCCTTATCCAGTTAAAGTTTCAGTTTCCCAAACTGAATTGTTTCCCGCTTGAGAATCGTCTATTCCAAGCATAACATTGTCTTTTCCCGCTCAGCTCAGCGCGGAACATGGTCCTTCGAAGCCTCCTTTAAATAAAAGGAACATATTATAAATTGTGTGAAAAGTTAATTCAGTGTGTTTTTTAAAAGTTTTAAAAACAAATAATTTTCAAGAGTAAAAAAGTGTACTGTGGGCTAAGTATAGCTGGATAATATATCCAGTGAAAATATACATTTCCGATCTTCGACGGACAGTCCATCGGCCACAGTACCCAACGAGATTGGGAAGAACAAGTCCTTCAACAAAGGATTAGATAGAAAGGGTACTGCCTTTCTAGGAAGTGAAGTGGTGTATTTAAAAAAGTGTACTGTGGGCTAAGTATAGCTGGATAATCTATCCAGTGAAAATATACATTTCCGATCTTCGACGGACAGTCCATCGGCCACAGTACCCAACGGAAGTAGCGGAGTATACCAACGGTGAAGAATATTCAACGGATCCAACGGTAGAACTACCGGTCAAGTGGACACGAAGCGGTCTTCACAAAGCGACCGGTCGAAGAATCAACCAGTAAATAGCGGTTACATCGGCAACAATAGCAGAAGAAAGGTAGGAATTTTTCCTTATTTCTTATTCTGGTTAATCATTAATACAATAAATAAATAGTTTAACTACCACAAAAAAAAAAACTCAAAGCAACTGCATCTGCAAATAATTAGTCTATAAAAGTGTTGTGATAGACGTTTAAAATGTCCAAACTAGTAAAATCAATTGAAATACAAGAAGACATTTTAAACGAAATCAATTTAGATTTCGAAGAATTTAAAAGTGATGAGGCGTCGCGAAAGTTAAAGGGGTATTTATCCGCGCGTTTAGCCGATATCGATGAAATGTTCAAACGGGCGAAAAAAGAACATTCGAACATAATAGGAAATGTTACTGATCCAATTAAAGAAAAATACATTCAAGATGAAATTTTCTCAAAGATCAAGAAAATTTATTTTACCTTTAGTGGACAGTTGCATGAGGAGCTTGATAATTTTTTGGAAGAGCACAATGCCTCAGTAGATATGTCTCGATTAAACAACACGAGATCTGCTGGCTCTGAAATCCGCCTGCAAAGAATTCACATTAATCCTTTCTCAGGAAAATTCGAAGATTGGTCTGAATTCTTTAATTTATTTGATAGTTTGATCCGAAAAAACACCGAATTACCAGATATACAAAAACTTCAGTATCTGAAAACGTCTGTCTGTGGGGAAGCTGCTCGATTAATCCAGCACCTTCCAATAGAATCCAAGAGTTTTTCTTCAGCTTGGACGATTCTTACAGATAGGTATCAGAATAAGCGCAAACTGGTAAATACTCAATTGAGAAGGTTAATAGAGCAAAGCAAATTAACCACTGAATCCGCTGCAGGACTAAAATCGCTGCATGATACCAGCATCGAATGCGTTCATGCGCTTGGCAACCTCGAAATTGCCATTGAACAATGGGACACCATTCTCATTTATATCATTTTTAATAAACTGCCACCGCAAACCCAACGAGATTGGGAAGAAAAGCTAGGCACTTCAAAGCATCTTCCCGAATGGAAAACTTTTATGTCATTCATCGAGGGTCGTTTTAGTTCTCTCGAAAATATTTCCGAACTGAATGGGCCGCCAAGACACACGATGCAGCCAAATTTGTTTCGCAAAACAACTTCCGCTGCCTGTCAATTAACCTCTCAGCAACAAACCAAACAATTTCGCTGTCGACTTTGCAAGGCATCTCATGGCATGAGGCATTGCAAACGATTTTTACAAATGGACGTCAAGGCCAGAGCTGATGTCACAAAGAAAAATGGAGTTTGTGGAAATTGTTTAGGGTACGACCATCATGCCGCGGCTTGCAATAGTAGCAATAGGTGCCAAAAATGCGGTTACAAACATCACACTTTGCTCCACTATGAGACACAGGTTGGACAAAACGTGAACCATAATCAAAACCAACTTCAATATCCCCAGCCTCAGTTTAACAATCAATGCACAACGCAAAACAAGGCGCAATCTCATTATGTGCAAAATCCGATGAGTCAACCTGCCTCATTTAATGCTCTGATTGATCAACCAAGCACTTCTCAACAATTTAGGACCCATTTTAATCAGATGCATTCGAGAACATTAATGGCGACTGCACTCGTGAAGGTGTATGCATCAAATGGCAAGCAGTGCACACTTAGGGCTTTCATAGACACTGGTTCAGAAGCCACATTTATCACGGAGAACGCTACTCAGCTTCTCAATCTTAGACGGCAAAACGTATCTGCTAGAGTCACAGGTCTTGGAAAAATTGCAACTGGTTGCTCCAAATATCAAGTAACTTTTAGCTTGCACTCGTTAAAGAACGCAGCTTTCTCCCTCGAGGTTACAGCATTTGTTTTACCTGTGCTAACAGCAACATTACCAACATATCCCCTGCAAGGAGAGTGGGATCACTTATCCAATCTGTCATTAGCTGATCCGACCTACAATATACCAGGGAAGATTGATCTTCTGTTAGGTGCGGATGTGTACTCGTCTATAATTTTAGAAGGGTTAGTTAAGGGACAGAAGGGTTCTCCTGTAGCACAACGAACAGAATTTGGATGGATCCTTACAGGAAAAACAAACACTTCACCAAATGTCACTTGTTTCAGCATCCAAAATAACTTCAACTCCCTAGATGCACAACTTAGGCAATTCTGGGAGATTGAAGAAGGGCTTGATGACAGAAAGCTGTCACCGGAGGAGCAAAAATGTCAACTACATTACTCGGACACAGTGCAACGAAAGGAAGACGGCAGGTACGAGGTACGACTCCCCTTCAAAAACGGAATCCGCCCAAACCTGGGAAACTCGAAGAAGGCAGCCATGGCAAGATTCTTTCAAATAGAAAGAAAACTCTTGTCGAACCAAGGACTACAGGAAGCGTATACGAAGTGCGTCCAAGAGTACCTCGCTTTAGGTCAGATGAAAGAGGTAACCCCATCGATAGAAATGGGCGAGCACTACTACTTGCCTCATCACGCGGTCTTAAAGGAGTCCAGCAGTACCACAAAGTTGCGTGTAGTATTTGATGCTTCATGCAAAACATCCAATGGTTTATCATTAAACGACTGCCTAATGGTGGGACCACGGTTGCAACCCGACATCATAGATCTAATCACTAAATGGAGAAGGTTTAAGATAGCGTTTGTGGCAGACATCAGCATGATGTATCGGCAAATATGGATGGCAAAGGAAGATACTCCATACCAACTCATCTTATGGAGACACACCCCGGACGAGCCAATAAAAACATATGCCTTGAATACGGTCACATTTGGAACTGCATCGGCGCCCTTTCTAGCAGTGCGTACTCTACATCAGTTAGCTTCCGATGTGGAGCACGAGTACCCTTACGTTGCTAAGGTACTCACTGAGGGATTTTACGTCGATGATCTCATCTATGGTACTAATGAAGAAACTGAGGCTATCAATCTACAAGAGGATATGCTTAAGGTCCTCAAATCAGCCGGGTTCCCTCTGCGAAAATGGGCCAGTAATTCCGTAAAGGTGTTAGAGCAGGTTCCTGAAAGCGAAAGGGAAATAAATCTGCCTCTAAATTTCGAAGCTGCAGACGCCATTAAAACACTTGGGATTCAATGGCATCCAGCAAAAGATACATTTTCATTCAAATTCAATTTACCTGAAGTCTCAGAATACACAAAAAGATCCGTACTTGCAGATATTGCGCGTCTGTTCGATCCGCTAGGATGGATTGCACCATGCGTGATAAAGGCCAAATTAATTCTTCAGCAACTGTGGCTGAAGGAATATTCGTGGGATTCTCCAGTTTCACAAGAAATTAAGAATCAGTGGATAGAGCTGCGGAGGGGTCTAATCATTCTTAACGCCGTCGAGATACCTCGGTGGATCAAATACACGATTTCTTCAGAGGTACAACTTCACTGTTTCAGCGATGCCTCTGAAAGGGGTTATGCGGCGGTTATATACGCTCGCATTATAAATGGAACGGGGGAACACATCCATCTCTTGACAGCAAAAACGAGAGTGGCCCCAACAGCCGTCAAATGTGTATCACTACCACGGCTAGAGTTATGCGCAGCATTGCTACTAGCCAAACTTTTACATCGTGTAAAGAGGGCAATGCAATTCGAAAATGCCAAATCATTTGCATGGTCGGATTCCACGATAACACTGGCGTGGATCAAAGGAAATCCCTCAATTCGAACAACGTTTGTAGCCAATCGAGTTAGCGAAATTCAAACGCTTACAGACACCAACACCTGGCGACACGTTGGCTCCAAAGAAAACCCAGCAGACTTAGGTTCACGAGGATTGTTACCACAGGAACTAATCCACAACCACATGTGGTGGCATGGACCAAAATTCCTAAAGAATTTTGACGTAAGTCAATATCCACAGCAAACTAAAGGTGAAACAGATCTGGAAACGAAAAGAGAAAATAAAAGAGGGGAAAGAAACTCTTTGTTCTACAAAGACAAATTGACAAACATACATGCAAACTTCGCACAGGTCGTATGTCAATTCGCACTCATCAACAATGATTACTTTCAACGATATTCCGACTTGAACCGCCTGGTACGAAGCACAGCTATATGGCGAAGATACTTCGCATATCTCAAAGACAAGGGAAATAGAAGATCGTTGAAGAGTAACCCAATCACACCAGATGAACTAGATGCATCTCAAGGGCAGCTCATCAGACTCGTTCAAAGTGAACTATTCCCAGAGGAAATACAGTTATTAAAAGAAAAAAAGATTATTGGCAAAGGCAGCCATATTCTCAGCCTGAATCCATTCCTCGACTCTGAAGAACTTCTACGCGTCGGGGGGCGGCTATCAAACTCCACAATCCCTTTCAACCAAAGGCATCCTATAATCCTGAAAGACTCACATCAGTTTTCCAGATTAATCGTCAGGAATGTGCACCAACGCACACTTCATGGTGGACAGCAGATGATGATGGCAGAGATCAGAAACCAATATTGGATCACCAATCTAAAGCGGCTGGTCAAATCGACCATCCACAATTGCATCCGATGTCATCGATACAACGCAAAAATGCACCAACAACTGATGGGAAGTCTTCCGGCAGAACGAGTCTTAGTTTCAAGGCCATTTACGAACACAGGAGTGGATTTCGCGGGCCCAATAGAAATGAAGATGTGGAAGGGCAGATGTAATAGGATGACGAAGGGATACATAGCTATCTTCATATGCTTATCAACGAAGGCGATACATATTGAAGTAGTGAGCGACCTGACTTCAGCAGCATTTATAGCATCATACAGGAGATTTGTGGCACGAAGAGGACTGTGTACCAACATGTACAGTGATTGCGGCACTAATTTCAAAGGCGCAACTACCGACCTGAATAGGGACAGCAAACACATCTCTAGTGAGTGGTCAGCTGAAGTATCTGCAAACCTTGCAGCACAGAACACAAAATGGCATTTCAACCCACCAGCGGCACCACATTTTGGAGGGCTTTGGGAAGCTGGTGTAAAATCCATCAAATACCACCTAAAAAGAACAATCGGTGCAGCTAGGCTAACATTTGAAGAATATGTAACCTTGCTCGCACAAATCGAGGCATGCCTTAACTCAAGGCCACTATGTCCGATGACATCCGATCCCAATGATCTCACGGTTCTTACCCCAGGACATTTTTTGATCGGGGCATCATTAATCACACTCCCTGAAAGAAACTTGATGGAGAAAAACATAAACAATCTCGACAGATGGAGGTACATACAACGACTAACACAAGAATTCTGGAAACAATGGAGCACAACTTACCTTCATCTACTTCAACAACGGCCCAAGTGGCTTCAGCAACAGCCGAACATCAAAATCGGAGACATAGTTTTGGTCAAGGAGAATAATCTGCCGCCGTCGTCGTGGTTACTCGCGCGCGTAATCGAACTGCACCCCGGTGCAGATGGTCTGACGCGCGTGGTGACCATAAGGACAGAGAAAGGAGTCCTTAAACGTCCGATCGCGAAACTATCCCCCTTGCCGGTAACTAATCCGTCGAACCAATCGAACTTAAAAATATTGTAAACAAAACAAACTGTATAGAAATGAATTACATGAAATAAACTTAAAAAAAACAAAATAGACTGAAGTGAAGTTATAACCCTAACCTCACAAATCGTGAATAAAATCTCATCCCAATCTACAAGATCAACGACTTGCCACTGAAGTTAATTAGAAATATCCAACTGGAGCAGATAATTATTATTTACACTTATTTTATATAGATGTAGATGTATGATAACAAAAAACTAATGCAAACTTCTATCTTTCTCGGTCAACACTCGCAAACTACCCGACCGAAGGGACACGAATAGGCCAACATCAACAACGCACAAGGAGGATGATGAAGCAGCAAGTGAAACCGCAGTCACACCACAGAAGTCACAATTCCGAGATCCTGAAAACACAAAGGGCAAATACGAGATCCGACACTTTGATTTCCACGTGGCCGGGCCGGGAGCATGTTGATTCTCAACAAAAGCACTGAAGAACTTATGCGTTTGCAGGAAGCTAGTTTCTTAAATGTCGCCAAAATTTTTAACAACATAAATGCTGAACATTATAAGAAACTAGCTTTAATGCACACAACATAAATTACACAACGATAATGACGAAAAATTTATAAAAAGAAAACAACACCACGGA
Source organism: Cheilosia vulpina (assembly GCA_916610125.1). Lineage (NCBI taxonomy): Eukaryota > Metazoa > Arthropoda > Insecta > Diptera > Syrphidae > Cheilosia > Cheilosia vulpina. Next base: position 55,299,628 of record OU744276.1, on the reverse strand, counting down.
GGAAGAACCACGCTGCAACGATAAAGGGCCGACAACTGTCAACTGTCACTCAATAAAATTCAATGATGGCCGAATTGTGCGTGAGCGAGAACCATCCATCGCTCTCACACACCATATGAAGATGGGGGGCATTGTTGAGATACCCATACACAATGCGATATAAATCACCTACTGTCCGTGTGACAGAAATAAATAGGCCAGGGTGATTGACCTACAAAAAACAGCTGAGTGCTTCATATAAGCCATCATCAGCTAAAGAAAGGTTGATGGTACAATGGTAAAACCACTCTTGAATTCACTGCCAACGAATAAAGTTTTATCCCTAAAGAAAATCGGTGTTCGAATTTTTAATTCCTTATCCAGTTAAAGTTTCAGTTTCCCAAACTGAATTGTTTCCCGCTTGAGAATCGTCTATTCCAAGCATAACATTGTCTTTTCCCGCTCAGCTCAGCGCGGAACAGCCAGATCCAATTGTTTGCAATCTGAGCGTACTTTCTTCGTCCATGCCACTAAAAAATTATTTCGCTCATAGGACCACATATTGGCTAGGACCACATATAGGCATTTTCAGTACCTTATAATTCTGCATTGAATGTATTCCATTTAAATTACTTCCGATCTGTTAATTTTCTAAAATACATTTTTCAACTATAATACGGCGTTATATGCGAAGTACACTGATTATAATGTTTTTTCGCGATTGAACATGTTTCATCACATCTATTTGTGTTACTGTGTGCTATTGTGTTTGGCTTGAAAAGTTAAACGATTTCATCACATTGTATCCTACTCCTGTGGAGTTAATAAATTCATTATTTGGTGTACCTAGGTAAATTGGAAATATGGGCGATTCGCAGCGGAAAACATCGCTATAAAGTAGGTATATAAGATATAACTATACATCAAATTTGTTCAAAATGGAGTTTTGGTTGTGCATAAATGTATCCATTCTTTTTTTTCTAATACGCGAGGGATGCTCCTTCAATAGTGATGGACTTTAACTCATCTAAAAAAAACTCCCGGGGTACCTACTGACATTCGCCATCCTGAATAAGATTGCACCTAGTCGTGCGACTAATCAGCAATTTGTTTTTGAATTATTTTATGAATTTAAGATAAAAATCCGCCGTTTGAGGGATTTCTTAACTTGTTGTGTTTGAAAACAACAGGTTGGGTTAGGTTGGGAGGGCAGTTTGCAGCCGATGCAAATTTCACCCGGAAGCCGTGAAGGCCCATTGTGAGTATCCTGTTTGTACATGTAAGGACATGTGGCAAACAAAACCACTTCGATCTGTTTAGGAATAGTTTTATGTCTGATAAAGGTACCCCCGCCAAGTCTTCCAAACTTTCGAAGAACCTTGCTCCCATACAGGATGAGCGGCGTTCCTGTAAAGCTGGGCAGTGGCATAGAAGATATTCCACCGACTCTATTTCCTCTTCGTCTCTGCAGCTTCTGCAGAAGTTATTCGCAAAAAGTCACCAGCCTTTTAGCCATGTTTCTTATGGTGCCCGACGAGCATCCGGATCTGACTTCTATTAAGGGAGACTAGGAACTTTGATCTTTTGGTGTCAATCACAGGCCACAGACTTCGGGTTATGACGCAACTGATGGTGTTGCTCCATTGTTCCTTAGCCAGTTGTGCGGTGACGCCTTCAATAAAAGTCTTAGCAGTGTTGAAAGGCTGTAGCACCTCTCCGTCCGCTAGTTGAGGGTTCATGTCAGAGCCGTATCTGGCCAATTCGTCCGCTTTTTCGTTCCCTTCAACCCCAACGTGTCCCGGAACCCAGCAGAGTAGAACTGAGTGATGACGTATAGCCCTGAGCGCCAAGAGGCAATCTGAAACACATTTCGCATTAACAAGGTTAGAGCCGATAGCTTTAAGTGCCGCTTGACTGTCCACACAGATGGTTATTTCCATTGCTGGTAGTCCCATCGATAAGATAGTCTGTGCTGCTTTCTTAACCGCATAGATCTCAGCTTGAAAGACACTACAGTGATCAGTCAGTCGAAACGACTGGCTAATAGCAAGTCTTTCTGATAATACGCCGGCTCCTGTACCATTTTCTGTTTTTGAACCATCCGTATAGACGGATATACCTTTAATGATGGTATTGGGTGAGTTCCAGTCCTGTCTTATGGGTATAGTGATTCCGAAATTTTTCTCGAAGTCATATCTGGGTTTCTCGTAATCGGTGAGTGACATGAGTCCCTTCCGATCAAAGATTTCAAGTATGCTTGAGTGTCCGCAGTAACCAGGCTTCCAAGTTTTGTTCTCTCTTAATCTCAGAGCGGCTTTGGCTGCCACGTTCTTAGTGAATAGCTCAATGGGTAGCAGGTTCAATAGCGTTTCCAGACCTAGTTGTGGTGTGGATTTAATTGCGCCTGTTATACCCAAACAAGCAATTCTCTGCACCTTGTTCAGGTTCTTAAGATAGGATTTGGTTTTAACCGCCTGCCACCAAACAACTAAACCGTAGGTAAGAATGGGTCTAACAATTGCGGTGTACAGCCAGTGCACAATGTTCGGTTGTAAGCCCCAGTTTTTCCCAAAGGTTTTTCTACGCGCATAAAAGGCATTAAGTCCTTTCTTCATTCTTTCTTCAGTATTCCGTTTCCAGTTTAGTTGGAGGTGAATACCACACCCAGGTACTTTGCCTCGGTCGAAAGATTAAGTCGGACACCTTTAAGCTTCGGTGGGTCCCATTTTGGTACCTTATATTTCCTGGTGAACAGAATGAGTTCGGTCTTTTCCGGAAAACAATAACTGATTTCTTAGCCATAGCTAAATCTTATAGATCAAGAGGTTTTATCCGTCTCAATCTCCTGATTACATTGTCATTATTTCAAAGTTCTGTAATTTCTGTGTTTACATGGTTGAGAAGCCTACTTCTGTGCGCTTGAAAGCAACCTTCTTAACTTCACCTTCAACCATTTCAACATTTAGATCTATATGCAGATCAGTGTTACGTATGTACCAAGGTGCATTAACTATGTTCCTTAGTACTTTATTTTGGAAAACCTGAATTTTTTGGTAAATTTGTTTGACATGTGCATGCCCACAGAGATAAGTATTTCCCAATAAACCAATACATTTTACTGTATCGCATGTTCAACTCTTTATCTTTTTTTTCTTAACGTGCGCTTTCCAACGCAGTTTAGCCTATATATCATGCCTAAATATTTGGCTGTGTTTGAATATTCCACTACATTGTTGTTAATGTAGACTGAAATGTGTGGTACGTTTTAATTCGTAAAATGAATGTGGACTGACTTAAGGTCATTTAATCTAATCGGCCATTTCTTAGTCCAATTAGAAATATTTTTTATTGCTGCTGAAGCTTTTTTGTTGCTATTTCGACAGTTGCACCCACAGCATGGACAGCTGTGTCATCTGCAAAAGTAGCTATGGTGGTTTCTTCATTTTCAGGCAGATCGCTAGTGAAAAGTAGGTATAGAATTGGACCTAGCACACTGCCTTGCGGTAAACCATCTTTAATCTCTCTTAATGTTGAGTACTCTGTATTTTTCTTAATTCTAAAGAATCGATCTGATATATAAGACTCCAGAATTGTCGAATACTGCTTCGGCAGTTGCTTTTGTAGTTTGTGTATCAGTCCTTTGTGCCAGACTTTATCGAAAGCTTGTGCTATATCAATAAATACTGTAGAACACACATTTTTCTCTTCAAATGCTTTTTCGATTTTGTCTGTGATTCTATGCACCTGATCAATTGTAGAGTGCTTGTTTCTAAACCCAAATTGATATATTGGAAGTAGCGATTTTCATCAATTAAATAGCTTGGACAACATTGGTAGTATCGATATTGGGGGATATGACGTTACTTCGCTAGTTGGTTTACCTGGTTTTGGTATCATTATTACCTCCGCGACCTTCCACATGATTGGGACATATCTTAATTTAAATGCAGCATTTATAATCTGCGCTAGTTTTTTTAAACCTTTTCGAAGAAATTGTTTTAAAATTCCCCCAGTGATTAAATCGAACCCTGGGGCTTTTTTTATGTTTATGCCTTCTTTGATTTCTTTAGCTGTTATCGGCCGAACAGGTCTGTCTTCTTCGCACCTTTCTTCGTTTCCTTGATAATCTTTATCTTCATAAGGTTTGAAGACGTTCTCAAGTGCTCTGCAAAAGTATTTGCTTTTTCTTGGCTGCTTTTTGCCCAATTACCTTCTCTGAATTTTACTGGCGGAATGTGAGCTATTGGCCTGTTAATTTTTTTTGTTGCCTTTCAGAGCTAGTAGTCGGTACTAGCATCATTTGTAAGACTAGTAAGATACGTTTTTAAAGACTCGTTATTAAATTCTCTTATATAGATATTATGACCTTATTATTTAAGTTGTTCAGTGGTTTTGTTACTTGGCGCCCTTGTCTCTTGCCAACGTTTTCTAGCTTTCTGTAATAATTTTACATATTTCACGAGGATATGAGTTTTGTTTAATCTTATTTGTTCTTTTGGGAGTTGCAGCCCATGCAGCTTTTTGTATATCCAGTGTAAATATTTGCAATACTTCTTCTAGTTGATCTTCTGTTTGAATAGCTGATGATAGTTGGACACATTCTTCCAACTTCTGCCTGAAGCGGTTCCAATCAGTCAGTCTATTAACTAGTTTAGGGCAATGTTCTTTTATTATTGTTCTATCGCTAAGTGTAAGAAGTATTGAGGAATGATCTGATTTAAGATCAGGTCCATGCTAATTTTATTTGAAGCGATATTTTTGGATAGAAATAAGTTGACAAGATCTGGGGTTTTATTCCTATCTGTTGGCCAATAGGTAGGTTTTCCCGTTGAGTGATATTTGGCGCCATATTCTTTAATTGCTTCATATAGTTCTCTGCCTCTAGTATTAGTTAATCTAGATCCCCAATATTTATTTTTGGCGTTAAAATCCCCTCCCGCGATTAATCTATTGTGAGATATGCGGAAGAGACTTTTAAAATCATTTTTCTTTAGTCTATAGCTAGGAGAGCAGTATACTGCTGTAACAGATATTTGCCCACTGCTCGGCACATGATTGGAATTTTGCTTCTATGTGCTGTTTTATTGTAGTGTAAGTAAAGAATACTTACACTGCAGTCCCACCTTACAGTTACATGAGGATGTGGGGAGTATTATAATTCATATCCTTGCCGTTTAAAGTTAGTGATGAATTTAAAGTGTGTCTCTGAAATGAGACATATCTATCTGGTGTATGTCAAGAGTCATTTGCATCTCGTCCTTGCGACTCTCGATGTGTTTTGTCTCGGGATCTTTTTGATTGTCGTTTCGTCTTTAGGCTTTTCTTTCTGTGGGCTCTTTTGTAAGTCCTTTTTGACTTTTTGCTCTTCCTTATTTGAGATTTTTTTTGGTTTCTTTTGCCTTTTGTCTCTTGCATGTTGGATTTCTTTTGCAACTAAACAGCCTCTAGAAGGATGGTTTTCATTGCAGTTTACACATTTAGGATGTTCATCTTCTATCTTTCTACATTCCTTAGTTGGTGACTTCCTGCACATTTTACACATCTTGGATTTGAGCTGCAGTATCTATGTGTATGCCCATATCTTTGACAATTTCTGCATTGGGGCACGTGTATGTTTTTAATTTCATATATTTTTTTCTTATCTTCGTCATGTTCAAAACTGAGTGTAAAGATTGGTAGTGGTACTTTGCTTTTATATTTAAGCATATTTACAACTTCCAATATTTTAAAGCCTCTGTCTTTTTACTCGGGTGAGCAGTCTTTTTACTACAACCTTCATTGGTCTGCTTTGCTTATTTTCATATGAAAACCATTGTACTTTTTTCTGATTTAGTATTTTAGTGAGGGTTCTGTATACCTCTTCTTCAACCACATTGATTTTGATATCATTTTTGTTTATCAGCGCTGTACTAGCTTTGATTTTATTTTCCTCTAATACTTTGGCCAAGCTTTCATACTTATTTACTTGCAGCGCGATAATTGGTGGGAGCTTGGTTGGATTTGGTGGTTTATTTTCTTTATTTGAAGCATACACAGTAACTGTGCAGCTTTCTTTTGTTGGTGAGACTTTTGGGGATGCACCAATTTAGCGTTTTTTATGTTTATTCCCCTTGTGACGATGTCCTTCTGTCTCCTTTTTTAGTTCTTCTTCGTCTGTTGAGAACTCGACAGGTTGGACATTCGCTTTTTTTGGTTGTTGACATCTTCTTTCAGCAATTGCAACTCTTGCTTAAGATTATTTATTTCCTTAAACAGTGTCTCATTCTGTTGCTTAAACCCATTTCTTTCATCACAGCCTTTTAAATACTTAGCCTTCAATGTTTCATTTGATTCATCTTTTTTAGATGGGGGTGTTCTTCTACCCTTTTACTTTTCCCAAAAGGGTTGTTGCTTAGCAATAAATGGCCCCCCCCCCCAGAATCCATGGAACCGACCTAAAAAGAGGTTGGATTTGCCAGAGTAGCTGGCCTAGCACCTGGGGTAATTTAATCTGTCGTTTTATTCATTGCATATTTCCTTTTGACTATAGTGAAAAGTCTAAACTTTTTTTGTACTCAGCCTGACATGGAGAACAGACGCTAACCAGGGGGCCGCCCAATATGGGTCAGACGCTTCTGGATTTTTGTGACTAGGGTCCGCGGGGTCGTTACGTACCCTTGCGGGTATCTATTCTAAGTAAACACATTCGATAATAATTTTTCAGACCGTCTTTCGAACGACAAGAAAAATATATCTGCAATTTGCTGGATGAATGCAGTGAATCCGACGTAGATGACTTTAGTGATGGTTTTGATGATAAATATGTTCCATCTTACCATGAAGCATAAGACGGAGAGTACTCGGACATAGATGCTGAGAGTTCGGATTCTGATGATAATCCATCTCAAGAGCCTAAAATTTGGAAGCCATTTACAATTCAGGAGCTTAATGGTAATCTTGGAATACTAATAACAGCTGGTGCCCACCATTCCAATAACGAACATTCTTTAGAAGGTTACAGCCTTGCCATTATATCTAGCTACAATGAGCATCAATAGATTAGATAGGGCCAAAAATCGCTTTATCCGATTTGATAACTATATGACCCGAATGCATCGACTTATAAACGACAAATATAATGAATGCAAGTCTCAACAAAAACTATAGGCCATCAGAAAACCTAACCTAACAATCGATGATCCCCCCCTACCTCTGTAGCGGTAGAACACAATTCACACAATATATACCAACGAAACCAGTTCTATCCTCTAAAAGGGCAAATATACACCGGAAAACCGGCCCACGTGAAACATAAGTAGGTGAAAGGTAGTCAAACGGTTAGTTAGTTATTACGAAGGATCCGGCCGTAATATTACAATGGACAACTTTTTCATTTCTTTGGATGTCGCCGATTAACTCTTGAGTAAAAATCTAACGTTGGTTGGAACGTTACGTGCTAATAAAGCTTGCATCCCCAAAGAAATGCTGAAAAGTAGATCACGTATGTCCAGTTGTCTCTATTTGGGTTCATGGGAAATAAGACCATCGTGTCCTATGTTCCTAAAAAAAGATAAGGCCGTTATACTTTTATCTAAAATGAACCACGATAATGTCATATCAGATGATAAAAATTAGTCTGACATCATAAAATACTACAATAGTACAAAAGGTGGTGTGGATGTAATGTACAAATTGGGGTCACATTATACTAGAAAACAAGCTACTAGACTATGGCCAGTTGCGATGTTTTATAATATACTCGACGTTTGTGGATTGGCGGCCTACGTTCTTTATAAAGAGCACAACAAAGCAGCTCTAATGAAAAAGGATAATAGCCGGAAATTCCTGCAAGAGTTGTTAAAGCAGTAGTGCATGCCGAGTATTCTGGAAAGATCCGAAAATCCGCTTATATACCGAAACTTCAACACCAGACTTGGCATTGAAGCTATGCTTGGTGACCTGATATGTACTCGTATGTTCGCGTAACTCAAATGATCCATCAACATCACTAATAATACAAAGGGGCCCCGATGGACGTCTCAAAATACAAGGATCATGTCATGTTTGCCCTGAGCAACACATGCCGAGGCGAGTGATGCGAATATTGGCTGTCACCGTCAGTTGCCGAGTTGAGATGCCAATGCCGTTAAAAGGGCCATTTAACTTGGGATGAGTTATACATGAACCTTTGCTCGTTGCAAACAGCCAGCCGGTTACAAAAATGCAAACGAATCTACGAGCCCATTCATAAATGTAAGCTTGCAAAACAAACGCACTGCAAATCGGTTATCGGCAATAGAATTATCATGCCGTGCCAGTGCTTAGTGAGAAAATCAAGTGACCGACGATCACACATTAATTAAAATCTGTTACTTGATTGTGACATTTAAGCTATCACTTGTGTCGAGAACTGCTTACGTCATAGTGACGTCCGCGTATCAATATTTGATATGAAAAGTGGCATGTGTAATCGTAGCTTCAGTTTTGACCGTGCACAGGACGTGACACCTTACTTACCTTTCGTATTATGTCCCGCACACTTTTGGCAAATTTCTTTAGTCGGACAATGAACGAACATCAATGTTTCAAATTTTTTTAAATTGTACACCTTACTCACTTCCATTAGTGTTAAGAAATATCGTTTGCAATCTTTTTTTATATTTAAGGTACTACGCCCCTTTGTCCGATTTCGACCAAATTTCGGAGTCCATAATACGTAGAAACAAACATACACAAAAAAAAGTTTATATATAATATATATGAACATAAACAAAGTAAGCTTGCAAAATTGTGATCAAAATCCTGAATATATTAAATCCAAACAAATAATTTATTCCACACTGTCATCTTCGGCAACGCCAGAATTTTCGACCTCTTCCATATCTTCGTCTTCACCGTCCTTTTTGTCGATTGGTTTTTCATACACATATTCGAGTGGGGAGACTACAACTCCATCCCAGACGGACATTTCCCTTGCAATACTAGTGTTACCTTCCAAGCCTAAGATATGTCTGTAGCCGCCATGCGCAAGTACACGAAGCAATGTTTGTGCAGTGAGACAGCATATGTCCTGTTGTTCTAAAGTCAAAGCTGTGTGTACCCGTATATGACCAGGTTCACAAGGATCTGTAATTCCAGCCGAACCAGGTAGAAATAAGCCTGCAGATAAGAGCTGAAAAACTCGGCGAAAAGCCAAGTTTATTGGCAAAGCTTGGCGGCTTGGGTTGTTCATAATGGAGAGATGTGCAATTAAGTCCAACATCCATGGAGAAAGTGGAGAGAACGCATCAAATCGTTTTGTAAGATCTTTCAAAATTCGAATTAAAACTTTTATTGAAGAATGGTGAGCATTTTCTTCAAACCACCGAGTGTGTCTGATTGCAGCTAAATGTGCCTGCATTGCCTTTGAATCTAAATGAATTTCCACTTCTAGCTTTCGAATATTTTGCGGCAATGTCGCAATCAGCACACGAACTTTTGCTTGCCAATTGGCAACATCGAAACCGCGGTCGTGCATTGTAGTAGTAAGTTGATCAGCTTTTGTTAGAACCTCTGTTTTCATTACATTTTTTAAATCTGTTTCAACTTTCTTTGCCAGTGCCTCGCACGCTTCCTTGGTGGGCAAAGTTTTCAGAATCACGACTATGTCCGCTACATTATTTCCAATAATAAGTGTGCCCTTTTTAAAAGATCCCACCTGTCGAACTTCATCTAGCTGCTGGAAAAAAAAAATATAAATATTTGTAATCACTGTATTAAAATTAGATATTAATGTTATTTAGTATTTGATGTTGGCTTCAACAAAAAAAAAAAGATATCATAATTATAGCTATAAAGGTATGTTCACAAGATTACTAGATCTGACAATATTGTCTGGTCTACAAATGTTCTGACAATGAGGTAACAATAGCAAACTACCTTACAATATACTAAATTGTCAATTCACACGGTTGGCAGATGTTTGTTGAAATTATATGCGTATCCGTTGATAGGCATTGTTAGAAAAATTAAAAACAGTTTTTTTTATTCGGTAGCGTGTTTGGACGGGTACACGCCGACATCAGGAGGGACTTTATATAAAATGAGCTGAGGAGAAAGAATTGTATCGCAATTTTTTGCATATGGATTCTAAACAATTCGATGATCTTCCAACAAAAAAATGATTAAAAAGGATCATTAACAATTCTAGATCCCTTTCAAAGCATCATAAAACAAAAAGTGATTAAAAGGGAACTTTTGCCGACCGTGTATCCCTCAACCTCTCGATAAGTCCTGGAATTTTGGTGAAAAGTTCCTCAGTGTTGCTGATCCATTTCCTTAAATTGAACCCTGCTGAACTTAAAATTTGTTTTATTTGATTCCTCTTTTCTAGCGCTTCTTCCAGAGTGTCGGCTCCTCTTATGAATTATTATACAATATTAATAATTGCTAAATCTTAATTGGTACGGCTGCACTGGTCCTTATCGTCTGGGGTGGTAAGCGGCTCTGGCCGTCGGTTGCGGGTCTGGTGGGCGGGTTGCCCCGGCCGTTTTACGGATCAGCCTTACAACCGTCCCGGCAGTCTACAGGTCCGTCTTGCGACAGTCCCGGCGTTGGGCACAGCCAGCAGTGGTTGAATGCACGAATGTGCACTGTGCTTATTGCACATGCATTGACTCAGTTGATTCTGAGCGAAGCAAATGGTGGTGCGGGGAGAGAGAGTCACACTGTCGATACGTATTATTGTTAGCGGAAGCGTGTATTGCCAACTGCGGCCAGGTCAGATGGTTGGGCACAGCCAACGGAGGTTGGATGCACGGGTGTGCAATGTGCTTGATTCACGTGTATCGCCTCGGCTGGGTGAAGCGAATGATGCGGGTGGTGTGGGAGGAAGAGAGCCACACGCTGAGATGCATTGTTGTAACGAATGCTTCGTTACAAGTAATGGTGAGCAAACATAGTTTTTTTGTAAATTTCTGACCTCGCTCATATGGCCGAGGTTTATAATATAATCTTCCATACATTTGGTATATTCTTTGTATAGTGTGGTGTCAGCTTTGAACTTTCTTTCCAGAGAATAAGACCTTTTCAGCGCACCATGGTAAGATCACCCAAAATCTGGATAAGATTCATGCTTAAAAGGAAGCGAAACTTGGAAACGGCAATCGTTAAAAGCTTGGTGTTTTCAACAAAGTGTTTCTCACATACCTTATCTTCTTCCGTCACATACTTCCCGAAGCGTTCCTCCTCAATTTCCCAGAGTTTTCGAAGCTGACTGTCGAGGTTGGCAGATTGGACGAAGTTTCGAATTATTTGGGGAGTTTCTATAGGCGCACTACCCATCCGAATCCACCCAAATTGCGTTTTTTATTCTACTGGTGCTGTAAACCTATCTTCTTTTATTACTCCCGGTAGAAGAATATCGTCATAAACGTCGCTTCCCAACAGAAAATCTACTACCGCGCGAGAGCGGTATGACGGTGTATGTGCGTCCATTTGCTGAAGTTGATCTTTCGGCCCGGAAGAAGACCAGTCAGGGATTTGAAAACTAGGGCTTAAGTATGCCCATCATAATGCGGAATGCAGCGATCCTAACGATAATTCGACATTTACAGCGGAAGTAGTTGAAGAGTGTTGGTTTTGGTGGTAAAAAATCGGGGTTATTTATTGCAGTTTGTATAGTGTGGTGTCTTGCCTGATGGGCTTTATTGGTTGTGTTTGGTTGCTGAGCGGGTATGTATGAGTGTTAAGAAATTGTAAATCCTGATAAATATGTTGGTATACATATAGGAGCGAATGGTGTCGTTGCTTACAAAAATGACAGCTAACTCGGCTTGGACACTGCTGTATGTTGTGGCTATACGCTAAACAGTTTTCGCACATTCCAAGTCTTTTAACTGCATTATACCGTTCTAATGGCACCATTCACAAAAACTTATTTCAGTTTCCTAACGATTGCTGACCTTTACTACACATTTTGCAGCTATACTGTTGCTTCTGCTTTGGATGTGCGTGAAGAGAGTTCTTGGTAATTTGTTTATTTTGAAATTCTGATTTAAAATTTAGTTTTCAAGCGTACGGAACCTAGCTTCTAAAAATTCTGTAAAGCTTGGCATCTCTTTCTGGGATCCTAGCTTTTCTTCCCACAACTCTTGAGTCAAAACCGGAAGCTTTTGAACCAAAACGTAAATAATCACGACGTCCCAGTTAACTATCTTGACGCCGAGATTTCTAAGTGCATGATGGGATTCAGTCGATGTACTAGCAATCGTTTTAAGTTATAGGAAGTCTCATTGCTGATAGGCGGTTGACTAAAAAACAGTTTCAACTGAGTATTTACCAAAACCTTTTAATGGTCATACCTAACCTTTAAAATTGTCCATGCTTCAGCATAAATTCCTATATCGATCGATATATGCTGAAGAAGACGATCAGCGTCACCAGCGATGCTCGATTTCAAGTAATGAAACTTATGGTTTTCGGATAGTGCAGAGTTATTGTGTATCAATGACAATAAAATGATCTCCGGTTCTCATAACTACCTGAAAAAGTGGGTAAATTTATTCTAGGTCGCACATCCGATTTCTGACTTCTCTGTTCTGTACTTGTGTTCTTACTGATCTTGTCGAGGTGATTCATCAATTTCGCCCTATTACGCTGGTTTGAAATGTTGCTTCTAATAAAGTTAACCGACCTTGCAGGTCATTTTTTAAAGCTTTTCCTTATTTCTTTGCTTTTACAAAGATTTATTCATTGGTGGAAATTTGCCAGAACAAATTTTTCAATATTTTTATACTCATGTTAATGTTTTTAATTAAAGTATAATCCTCAAAAATGCTCAGCCAGTCTGAAGTCTTACTTCAAAATATGAAAATTGAAATATCTACCCGGGTAGATACTGTCCATGTGAAGGTTAAACCTCACAATTGTAATTTTTCATTAATTACAATGTATTTTCTATTCGATACCTAATATATTTCACTGAAATCTCATAGATTAACAGTTTATAACGCGAATGGAATTCACTTTGTGTTTTGTGTTTTGATTAAAATCAATAATCAATAAATTCGCTCGAAGGACCAATTAACTTCAATGAGCGTATGTATGTTAAAGTGGCTCTCGGTGAGAGAAACACTTAGGCCGTTAATCGGCCCATTTTGCATACCAGTGGTGATTAGGTGTTCCTTTGCTGGTTACTCGTTGTGAACCATTTACTTCCATTGATAAAGCCAAGAATGTTGGCAGCGCTGATGTAGCTTAGATCACTTAGATCATTGAGGAAATAGTTTCCTAAGTAAGCCCTTCTTAGGTTGGATAGGGCAGGGCAGCTGCAGACGAGGTGGGTGACGGACTCTTCCTCTTCCTCATCCCTACAGCTTCTGCAAAAGTCATTATGTGGAAGACCAAGTCTTTGCGCATGTCTGCCCAGAACACAATGACCGGTGATGACATTGGCGACTAGTGAGAAACAGCGTCTGTTGAGACGCAGAATCTCTTTGGATCTTTTGGTATCCAGTGTTGGCCAAGTAAGCCTGGCAACGTCACAATATCCTAGATGTTCCCATCTGTGATTTGCTTTTCCTGTTGCGTCCGCATTGATAATTTGTTTAGCGCAGGACAGCGGTACTTGCACGTTGTGCAGATTAACACTATCAACGCCGGAGGAGCCTAGTCTAGCAAGTTCGTCAGCTGCACAGTTCCCTGGGATGTCACAGTGTCCCGGAACCCAGCAAAGGCTAAGGTTGTACTGTCCAGCTATCTCGTTAAGAGATAGGCGGCAATCGTCCACCGCTTTAGATCTTATCACGCTGGATGCTAAGGATCTGATGGCAGCCTGGCTGTCAATATATATTACAATATCCCTGTGTTATACTGCATGCATTGACAGCCACGCTGTGGCTTGACGAATAGCTGTGATTTCAGCTTGGAAGACACTACATTGTGTCGGGAGAGAGGAGAGGCCCAGGCTCAGCTGTTCTGAGAATACCCCTTCTCCGACTCCCTCTAATGTTTTGGAACCGTCCGTAAAACTTTACAGTGCTCCTTCGTGCAGGACATTATGGGAGTCCCATCGGGATCTGTCCGGTATTTCGTATTTAAAGCCTTATTCGAAGTCGATTTTCGTAGGCAGATAGTCAGTATTGGAGGGTAAGGGGCATGTCTGTGAGAGGATGCTGGCGTGTCCAGATGATAGTACTCTCCAGTGCTTACCCTCCCTGGGTCTGAAAGCAGCGTTAGCGGCGTATTCCTTGCTGACGACGTCTAGAGGAAGAAGATTGAGCATTATTTGTAGGTAGGAGATGTCCTCAGTGCACCCGTGATGCTGATGCATGCTAGGCGCTGAGTCTTCTCAAGGGCCTTCAGATTGCAGTTTTTGTCCAAGGCCGGCCACCACACGACGATGCCGTAAAGCATAATCGGTCTTATCAGCGTGGTATAAAGCCAGTGTATTATATTGGGCTGGAGGCACCATCTCGAGCCGACAGCCCTCCTACAGGAGTATAGAGCCACTAGGGATTTCCTAGAACGTTCGGCAATGTTTTCCTTCCATAGAAGTTTGCTGTCTAATATTAGCGCCAGATATTTGGCACTTTGTATAAACTCGAGAGTAGTGCCGTTGAGATTAGGGGGGTTATATGAGCGTAACGTAATAATATTGTTCTTTATTCAATCTTAAAATTAGCATTGCTAAATAATATAATTTATTCTCTGAATCGCAGTTTAAAGACTTTTATACCACAATTATTTGAAATTGCACAAAACTTGTAATCACTACTGTTTCCTCTTTTGAATTAAACAAAACCAGTACGTTTTGTAGCTGATTACTAACAATCATAGGTTTCTCCATAAAATCGTCTCATTTAACGCTATTGCTATTTACTTGTTATATAATCATTCATACTACTGTCACCTTACAGCTCTGCGCTGCTCGCTTTCTTTTATTATTTTTTGGAGCCAGTCGTACTTAGAATTACGAACAAGTAAATCATATATGCTCGAGAAATAAATTGTTCTACAAGTCGATTGGTTCGTGCTTTTATTTCCTTGAACTCCAATGAAAAGGAAATCGCCTCAGCGAAATTGAAAAGCGCTTCGGTTATCGGGCAATTAACAAAACTAAAAAACTATTGTAGTCAGATAAATTAAAAGACTCACTTACAACTAAGTTAAAGAGAGTAACACAAGAAAACTTAAACTTAAGTACATAAGAGAGAATACATATATACACATATACAATTGCCATACTACAATTCGGCTTTCCAGACCTACTAAGATCCCCTGATCTTAACAATATTATTTGTATTGACGCATCTACTTTTTTACACCTCACCTTTTCCTAACCAAGGTCTCATATTTCCCACCGCCCACACCCCATATGGTATACGTGACTGCTGAGAACCTTCAACATATTTAAGGAGATAACGATCGTTTGGTAAAACCATCATCACTTGGTACGGCCCTTTATAATTTGGGATTAACTTCTTTGAAAGCATCAGGTTGTGAGTCAAAGTTTTTCACCATAACATAGTTTCCACTCTCATACCTTTCTGACGTTTTCTATCAAAATATTTTTTTTTTATACACTTTTGCTTGAAACAACGCTGCTTTCTCCCTCACTTTTTAATGGTTTTTCTGAACACCTACTTTCCGTTAACTCATCTATCACTTTTCCCCTCTAACTGACCCCAAATAGCATAACACTTGAGCTTTCATTCACAGTCCGATGTACCGTATTATTAAGAGGATATTTCACTACATCTAGAATTTGATCCAAATTTACCCCTTCCTCAGGTGTGACTAATTAAGCTTACATAGGCCCAATACTTCTGTTTACCCTCTCTACCTGTCCATTTGCTTGTGGTGACCCTGTAGCTATCTTGATATGTTACACGTTATTTGTCAACAGAAACTCCTTAAAATCAGCGGTGGTAAATGAGCTTGCTCTATCTGATACTATTATCCTAGGGCGACTATATGATCTGAAATAGTCTGTCAGCGCCTTGACCACTTCTTTAGTATTTGTGGTCTTAGTCGGATATAGTCTGACGAACTTTGTACAGGGCTCTAATCGCGTAAGCACGAAACGATAGAACGATATCGTCTCAACGATGCTTCTACTTCGTGTAACAACTAAAAAAAAATCGTTGAAACGGTTGGACGATCATCGTTTCTTGTTGCTTCAGGTTAAAGCACCAAGTGTCAAAGAATAGAAACTGAAACAGAACAGAACGTTTTTTCGTTCTGTAGTAAATTCTGGTTCTGTTTGCGTTGCTCGCTCAGCTACACAAAAGTGAAACAGAAACAGATCCATAAAAACATGGCTGCCGCCTATTTTGTCAAATTGTGTTTCGTTTTATTACTCTCCACTTCGTCTACTAAAAACTTTCTTTTTTTCATCTTTCGTTTGTTATTAATACGTGGTCATCACAATATACAATAATACGAAGCCAAAAAAGCAGCCAGATGAAAGATGCAGAAAAATGCAAACAGAAAAAACATTCCCTCATGATAAATTGGCATTTCTGTTGCTGGCAGCAACTAATTCCTAATTCTGTTTCTGTTGCAAATGTATGGGATTCTGTTTCTGTTCTTTGTCACTTGGTGCCTTTACTTATTCAAATGTCAAATACTATCGTCGAAACGATTCGATTGAACGATGGTTATTTTGCAATCGTTTCGTCGTTTTTTGTGCATTTTTTTCAGTTTTAATTAGGTCTGAGAGCAGCATAATAAAAATAATTAAAGGAAGACACTTTGAAGGCGACTCGCTCCTATCTAAATTGTAAAAGAATTCATTCTTCGCAAAAAATAAATAAATGGCAATTGCACTTTTGGAATATCATTATTGACAAACAAACAAATAATAAATAAAATAAATAAATAAATATCAAATGAATATCATTTTTTTTTAATGATTCCATACGTAGATTTTTAATGCAATCAGAAAAAAAAACAATCATTGCATTCATTTTTTTTTACAACTAGCCCTTACCAAAAGCTATCTATTTTTGCCAAATTCCATGTCAATCAATGACAACGAAGAAAAATAAACAAATTCAAGAAAAAAAAACAATTTCCATACATTTTTAAATTTGTTCGGTGTCAGAGTTTGTGTTACAGTCATGTTCAAACTGTTGAAAGTAAAAACGATGAACGATCCGACGATGATGTTATATGAAGCAAACTAAAATCGATATAACCCCTTCGTGACGGAATTCATCATGGTATTTATGCAAAACATGTTATTCCATGTCTTCTGGTACACAAAATGTAATGTAGAATGCTCTGAACTTTGTAGTGCACCCCTAAGTCTGTTCAATCTATTGTCTTTGTTTTGGCAAATGATTACATTTTTTTTATCGCAGAATTCAAATTTCATAGTTTGATTTCGTGAAAAACAAGGCCAATGTTTTATTTCAGAGCGAGGATTTTATTCAAAGAAAAGGAATACATAAATCGCAAGTTAATTTGCCCAACAGACATCTTTCAAAGACTTTTATAAGCTTATTATAAGCAAAAAAAAAACAAAACACAAAATAGGAAATGCACAAATTATCCGCTGATCTGTCAATAATTTCATATGTAAATCAGTAATGCCCTACCGTTTGATCGGACACAATTTTCGGTACTTCTTTTTAGTACGCTTTTATTTGTTTTCTTACTTCAAGATTGATTTCTTAGCGAATTTATGTCGAAATAATATCTCTTTTAAATTATTCAATAAACGGAACACAGTTTATTAGAATGCTTTGATTTATTCGTAGGCTGATGATGCAAATCAAAGTTTATTGGTAGTCAGATCACATTTGAATTATTATCAAGTGAATATTTTTGAAAGAGAAAGAGCCTAATTTAGTTCCTATTATATTACAATTTGCCAAGCAACGAAACAGTAATTACAAAAGTAAATATATGGAAATGTGAAAATAAATAAAGGGTTTTCCAATAGGTGTTATTTTGGTATTCAAAGAAAAATGCCATTTTTTGAGATAAATGATCGGATGATTATTTCAAATTAAAGATGCAGTTAATAATAAAAAACAACATCAGCCAAATGGCCACCACGAGCATGCATACAGGACAATATACAAAAAGTTCGAGTTTCTTTTTTAGCTCAGACACATTTGTGTTTCTTTTTTCGTTCACAGCATGATCAGAGCGCACTCTATGAGCTCAGAATAAATTGACTGAGCAGGCTGAGTATAAAGCTGATTACATACTTACATGCACATTTGACAGAAAAAAAAAAAACAGGATAAACAAAATAATTGAAATGGCGGACGAATCTTGTTGTTCACCCGGTTAGCCCTGCCGGTTACGAATTGTTCATCGTTGGAAGGATTGCTTTTTTTTAACTGAATAATTAATTTTTCGAGTATGGAAACGATTTTTTATATTAAATTATTTCGAAATGAGTTGTTATAAAGGTTTACACAAGAACCAATAAAATACGGACTTTATGTTCGATTTGGCAGCAGAAATCTGAAATCTCAGATCAAAATCTGAAAAGCCAAATCGAAAATGATATTAGATTGTGCTGATAGTTACACTTTTTTTGTACAATTGAAATGCTGCTTATATGCACGGATACACATTTTTCTTTTTCATTTACTTTATAATTCAGTTACCGGGTTTAGTTAATAACACAACTATTAATTCATACTTACACAAGTACCAAAATCTCCTGGTGCGACAACAAGATTATCCAAAACTCCTTGTACTTTAGATACCAGATTAGCTATGGCAGTCTGCTCCGCCGGTGATGGACAAAGATCTTGGTTCCGTTTTAACAATGCCTATATATAATTTAGTCGTATTGATTTGTACGTTCAAATATAAATATTATATTACAGAGGTTAAGGCTGCATCTTCGGCAATAGGGGAGACTTTTGGGAATATAACTTCCGTTAAAGTGAGGTCAAAAGGATGCCGGGGTATAAATGTTTTCTTAAATTGTGGCCGAATTGCTCCTCTCATGGAGCCACGACCACCACGGATTAAATTTACCCCACGCACCATTATATTATTTAAAATTTTTTTTCCAATTTAATACAAAATTATAATACCACAATGCCAATGTTCTTCGGCAAAAACTTGGTGTTTGTACACATTCCCATCAAAAACCAAAGACTACATAAAATAGACCATCATTTTAGGGCAGATATCAAAAGTGGAAAACAATGATATTGGACAAAGATAATCGAATACAGAGATATATTACTCTCCAGTGGAAAGGCGGCTGCCTACAAGCTGTTTTCCCGAAAAATCCATAGTCTCGCACATTATGCTAATTTCTATTCTAGGATTTATGAGAGCTAATGCATTGTACTTTAATGCAAGAATTCGCTATTCCGAAATGTGTATTTCTCTATTTTTTTTTTATTTTAATCTAAGCCTTAACAAAATCCTAACAAGTTCAATATGAAACACTAAATAATTTAACAGCGCGAACCCTTAAAGTTAGAAGAATATTGGCCGGCCATTAGCAATATGTTTATTTTTAAGTCGCATGTAAGTAGATAAAGCTAAAACCATGATCCCACTAACGTGATTTAGCTAAATCAACTTGATAAACTTTTACCAAACCTCCGAGGTATTTATAAGAACTTATAAATGGCCATAGTGCCAATTTCTTTTACAACATATTTTTTTTTTAATCTATACATTGAACATTTTTATTAATAATAAGTCCTAGATAGGCATGTACATTTTTTTTTAAAGTTATACTGTTTGTTCATGTGAAAGCACATAATCCTTACTCGTTACTAATTCGATAACTTCAAGGTAGTTTTAACATTTAATGTAAGATTTCGCTACTACGCTTGTCGTCCTAAACGTCAACCTATGCATTTCCTTTCCTTGTAATAAGCTAAATTCGCCCTCTTTTATATTTATTTCACCCTCCACGAGGTAAGACATCGAGCTCCGAAAAATAAAGAAAATCGAAATCTCAATCACTCTTTTTTTTAACACCAATTCCTTCACGAGGAAAACTCAATCTACTAGCGTTATCCCAGGGTCTACCTTAAAGCACCCACACATTTTGGTCCAATCGAACGAGACTTATCAATCGCGTTGGAATTATTTGTTTATTCGAGCAAAAAACATGCATAATCTATTCGCATAGCGCATAAAATACTCGCGCTCATTTCCATCCAAATCATCAATAAAATTAATCAGCGATCAGCGAAGAGCATCTTCACATTTGCCCCGCAAATCATCACCGTCCATCCTAATCAATAACAGAGAGTCCACAATTGTCTAATCAGCATAGCCGAAATCTCCTTCAATCCACTCATCAAATTTCTCACACAATCGACGCATAGGAGAAGACAACCGGTTTTCCTTCAATTGCAGCGGATAGCATACAACTCAGCTTTCAGCCTGCAGTCTATACAAAGCCGCGACACTCAACTCATCGACTTACCTCTGTCTTGCGCCGAAAATACCAAAATAGAAGTGCTATTTATCATCTATATAATAGAACATCTTATTAGGCGTTTTTCTTTTTTAGCTCAGAGCTGAGCTCTGAACTGAGCTCGAGCATTATGAGCGACTTATAGCCGTTTGAAGCTTGTCAATGAAAAAAAAACAATTTTTTCTATTTGCTTCACGATCGACTTTATTGATTGAATCCTAACTTAGAACTAACTTAACATTTTTCTTCATACTTAAGATTACTTTACCTTTTGTTTGTCTGTTTGCTTACAATGCAATTTGACAATAGTGAACTCAATTGGGCAATGCAATTTGATAATAGTGAACTTAATTGAACTCGTTTTAACAATGCAACTTGATAATGGTAAATTTAATTGGGCAATGCAATTTGATAATAGTGAACTCAATTGAACTCGTTTTAACAATGCAACTTGTTAATGACATCCAATCTATTGGAATGCCATGAATGGTATTAGGCGACAGGGTCGACGTAACCTAACGCTCTGAGCCGATCGTACTCAGATCGTTCTGATATATTTATGAAACACACTTGAGCACGTGGCTGACATTTTTAATAAATGTATGTATAAATTGAATATTTGTTCATTTTTATTTATTAAATTGGTTAACCTTCAGTTCCAGAACAACTAGATTCGTCCGCCATTTCAATTATTTTGTTTATCCTGTTTTTTTTTTCTGTCAAATGTGCCTGTAAGTATGAAATCCGCTTTATACTCAGCCTGCTCAGTCAATTTATTCTGAGCTCATAGAGCGCGCTCTGATTATGCTCTGAGAGAAAAAAGAACCACAAATTCTGAGCTCTGATGTATCTGAGCTAAAAAAGAAACACGAACTTTTTGTATAACAGTTCAGGTTGTGCTCTGAATTAAAAAAGAAAAACGCCTATTATCAGCTAAAACAGGTACGTGAAACAAATTTCAATAAGTGCATAACAGTGTTTTTATATATAATCATAAGTATTCCTTAACCCGCGTGCAAAATTCGTGTATGAAAGTGTATGGACAAAGATAGGGTATTCATAACTTATTAGTTTGCCTTTCCCTTTAACTTTTCTTTGACCATTTCTCTAAGATTAAATAAATACCAAAAAAGTATTTACGGAAACGTGTGCTACCATCAATCATTCAGTCATTTGGAGTTAAATTTTCTTTCTGATAACTTTTCCGCCTGTTCCTTAAATAACATTTGTACAGTAATCTGACACAATGATTGGCCTTGATGAGTTTTGCAGGAGTTGTAAAGAAATCCCAATTGTTGATCAATCTATAAAGTCTTTAAAAGATTCTAAAGAGCAGTTACGAGAGCTATGGACAGAAATAAGAAAATCGTATTCATATTATTTAGACTCTAACGTTTCTGAAGATATGGAAGCAATCCGCGGTAAATACCATTCAATATCATCATTTTACATTATGTGCTTGAGTGATATCCGATTATGAAAGTACTGTCGCGGATTCTCCCCCCGAAAATACAAGTGTTCAGGAGCAATCTCACGATTCTTCGTTGTGTGTAAAGGTTCAACCGTGTGACAGCGACATATTTTACGGTGATTACTTGTCATGGCCATCATTCCGAGATTTATTTACGGCTATATATACATATGTAAATCATCCGAAGTTATGTGCCGTCCAAAAACTATTTTATCTACGCTCCAAAACCAAAGGAGAGGCACATCATATCGTTTGTAAATTTTCACTTACCGCTGATAATTTTAATCTTGCCCGGAATGCTGTATCAGAGCAGTATGAGAATAAACGTTGGTAAACAACCAACTGAAAACGCTTTTTAATCTTCCGATCATAAGTGCTGATTCTGGCAGAAATCTTAAAAAACTTCAAAGTGAAATCAATGATTGTCTATCAATCTTAAAAGCTTATAAGATTGATACAAAATCCTGGGATCCAATTTTAGTGTTTCTGTGTTCCAATCGCCTTCCCGAATAGACACTTTCCATTTGGGAACAGTCAATTCAAAAGCCTCGCGAGCTCTCAGACTGGTCAGAATTGGACGCATTTCTAACCAAACAATATCAAATCCTAGAATCAGTGTCTGATATTAGGAATTCAAATTCTAAAATTCAGAAACCACGTCAAAGTCAGCAACAACACCGTGTATTTCACACTAAAACGAATAATTTCAAATGTCGTTTATGCAAATCCCCTCATCCACTTCGTCTTTGTTCAAAGTTTTTGCAACTCACTATTCCCAATAGGATTGCAAAAGATTCAATGCTTAACTATTGTGGAAATTGTCTTTCATCAACACACACAGCCAACGACTGTCCAAGTCAGTTCACTTGTAAGCTATGTCGGCAACGACATCACACACTCTTACATAATACCGAAGATTCTCAGCCCCGTACTTCTCAACAATTCTCTGCACAACATATACAGTTAACTAGCCCAACACCCAATTTACAAGTCCATTCTTTTTTTTTTAAAAATAGTGAACATGTAATTCTTGCAACTGCATTAATCGATATCTTTCATCTTGGTGACAAATTCACTTTACTTGCTCTTCTCGATCCTGAATCGGAGGCTAGTTTTATCTCCGAAGATGCACAGCGGAGGCTACGCCTTCCGGTAAGGCCCATTCAGGTCAATATTTCAGGTATGAGCGCAGTCGTTACCACAGCTTCATCAAAACTATGCTCTTTAGTCTTGAGTTCGAGGCACATGGAGTCGTTTAACGCCGTCGTTAATGCTATTGTTTTAAAACGCCTTACAGGGAATCTACCATCTTTCGATATTAATTGCGATGGTCGTGTTGATCTCGAATTAACCGATCCCTTCTTTTACCAAAGTAGTAATATCGATTTTATTAGTGGAGCCGATTTGTACCCATCTATAATTCTCGATGACGTAAAAACAAACGTTTTTGGTTCTTTAGTTGCACAACACACTGTCTTTGGGTGGATCTTGTCTGGTCCTTTACCCCAAGGACATGTCAAAAGCTTTAATACAATCGTCTCATATTTTCCGAGATCTCTTTAGATCAACAGGTTTCTAAGTTTTGGGAACTTGAAGAACTCCCAGCACACAAATCAGTTTCAGTCAAGGACGAGTTTTGCGAAACTCTCTATTCGGAGACCACCTCTCGTGACATTAATGGTCGCTATATAGTTAGGCTTCCCTTTGAAGGGCCTACACCAATGTTAGGCGATTCAAGAGCAATCGCCTTTCAGCAATTTTCTAGTAACGAAAAATCGTTATCAAAAAATGCAGATTTGTATTCAAAATACAAAGAGGTTCTCGAAGAATATCTTTCACTGTGAAATATGAAGGTTGTTCAACAAACTCAAATTTGTGCAAATCAAGGAAAATCTTCATTATATTTGCCCCACCACGCAATGATACAGCCAGAAAGCCTCACTACTAAACTCAGAGTGGTCTTTAAAGCTTCAAGTTCTTCTAGTAACGGTTTGGATCTCAACGATATTCTTCACGTTGGTCCAGCACTACAAACTGATCTGATGAATCTTATCTTACGCTGGCGCTTCTATCGATACGTCTTTAGTGCAGATGTCGAAAAAATGTTCGACAGATTTGGGTTCATCCTGAGCATAAATCCCACCAGTGCATTCTTTTTCGAAAGTCAGTACTAGATCAGAGTCAAGAATATGAATTGCAGACAGTCACGTTTGGTGTGAACTGCGCACCCTACCTTGCCATTTGCACCCTTAGACAACTTTTTCTTGGCGTCGAGTCCGAACTCCCAGTGGCTTCGGCGATTCTAAGAGATGATTTTTACGTAGACGATGTCTTGTCTGGTGCCCATGATATCGAGTCCTGTTTACATGCTCAAAGGGAGCTGACCTATGCTCTCGGCTCTGCAGGTTTTTCGTTAAGGAAGTGAACATCGAATAGTGTCGACTTCATAAAATCCCTTCCACAACCATTTCTGTACAACGAAGATTTCTTGAGATTTGAGAATAAAAGTGTAACAAAGGCTTTGGGTATTTCATGAAAGCTTGACTCTTTTCAATTCTTTTCGCAAAATGTTGACCAAAATGCCCCAATGACAAAGCGTGGAGTGTTATTAATTGTTGCAAGAATTTTCGATCCAGTAGGCTGGTTAGCTCCAGTTGTTATAACTGCTAAGATCATTTTGCAGCAAATCTGGCAGGATGGGACGTGTTGGGACATACCGTTTATGCCCCTCACGTGTCAACACTGTAAACAATTTTTCAAAGCACTACCCGATATTGAGCTCATTCAGGTTCCTCGATGGTTTCAATATACCCCCAATAGCTCTTTCCAGGTCCATGGATTTTGCGACGCTTCTAAGCAGGCTTATTCGGCCGCCTTATATTTGCGTATCCAACAAAGTCCGGATACTTGGTCGTCGTTTTTATTATGCGCAAGAAGTAAGGTAGCTCCCGTGAAGCAAATTCCTTTGCCTAGAGTCGAGCTGTGTGGGGTGGTTCTTTTAACCAACCTAATGTGTCATACCCTACCACATCTAAAAATAGATAAGTATCAACCGTTTCTTTGGACAGATAGTACAATTGTTTTATCGTGGCTTAGCAAACCTACATATACATGGAAAACATTTGTAGCTAATCGCGTGTCCAAAATCCAAACACATTTTCCGAATGGCGTCATGTATGTTCAACACATAATCCTGCTGACTTGGCTACCCGTGGAGTCGTTCCACTTGACCTTCGAAATCAACAGTTATGGTGGAATGGGCCCAAATGGCTTCAGCAGTCCGAATCTTGTTGGCCTCAATCTCTATTTCTGGTGATTGAGATAGAGCAAAGACCTCTTAAATCGAATGTCACTATACTCGTTCCTTATATTGAATGCATAATTCAAAGATTTTCCTCTTGGTCAAAAATGCTTCATGTGATGTGCTATGTTTTACGTTTTTTTCTACAGAACCCATTCTCGATACAAATACGCTTTTTCCCATTCTTCAGTGACCATTTCTCATCGCGAAATCAGTTCTACAAAATCAATTAAAATTTGCTAGAATTCATCGTCTGCACTACTTTGACTACACACTTTTAAGGCAAGGGAAGCCCGTATCGACGAAGAGCTCCCTCCTTAACCTCAATCCTATGATAAACTCTGATGGAATAATACGTTCCAACGGAAGACTGGCTTCTTCAACCCTTTCCTATAGCGAGAAGTACCCCATAATTTTGCCGCACAACTTTTATATCGCTCCACTTTTTGTACAATTTTACCATTTATTATCACTTCATGGTGGTGTCCTGTGTGAATTTTGGATTCCGCGAATCAAAACCCTTGTCAAAAAACACATTCGACTATGTAAAACATGCACAATTCACAAGAGGCAATTGCGAACTCAAATAATGGCAGCCTTACCGATAGAAAGAACACACTACCATTCACGAATACTGGCCTCGACTTCGCAGGCCGTTTTGCAATAAAAAACTTTGCAGGACGAGGGTGTAGTATCTCAAAGGGATATGTGTGTCTTTGTGTGTTTTGCTACCCGTGCAATACACCTTGAGCCAACAAGTGATCTAACTACTGACTCATTTATCGCTGCTTTAAACCGATTTGTTTCAAGATGTGGGTTACCAACAACCATTTATTCGGATAATGGCACCAACTTCCACAGAGATGGAGGATATGCGGAAGGTATTGGAAGAAATGCGGCTGCAACTTGAGACAGTCACAGCCAATACCGTCAGATAAGAAGGAACGCATTCGTCATCAGGAACTGCTGAGCGGTTTGAACCAATTGCCAGTCACATCAACTATTCGTTCACTGTCTTGTACAGGAATCTGCACAACTGCGACTGCCGCGACCATGTACAATGGAGCTGGGTTGGGGCAGCATGTTCCAGACTTAAGGGCTCCAACAACCTTTATGCCATCGCATACTATTCCGTCAACACACTTGCGTACAACAACACTTACTCGCACACCCCTACGGTGCCAACGTTTCTGCCATCATTAAACGCCATTCAGCCCTGTGGGCAGTATCCACTTATGTCAACACCATTGATGCCGACTCTGCCATCAAATGCAGCGGGTCAGACTTGCCCAAATTCAGGTCGTAGTTTCGGAAATGGTCGTAAGTTACACGACCTTCCCGATTTTGATGGCAGGCCCGAGGACTGGCCAATGTTTAGCACTGCCTATAGAGAATCAACCGCTATGTTCGGGTATTCGAATGTTGAAAATATTTTCCGGCTGCAAAAATGCATAAAGATATCTGCCAGGGAAGTCGTCGAAGCGCTGCTGATCCATCCAAACAGTGTCGATCAGGTACTTTCTGCGTTGGAGTTTTGCTTCGGTCGCTCAGAGACCTTGGTAAGAAGTCAGTTGGTAAAAGTAAGGGAAATAGCACCGATCGCCGATAGTAAATTAGAGATGTTGATACCAGTCGCCACCAAGGTACAAAACCTTACAACATTCCTGGAATCCAGTGGGATGTATCAGCACTCCGCCAACCCCACATTCATGGAAGCGCTCGTTAGCAAACTACCCATGAGTAATCGGCTGGAGTGGGCCCAGCGTAGCATGCCTATTCAGCCATATGCGACGATTAGACATTTTGAAGAATGGTTGCCTGCGCTTGCTACTCTTGTCTGTTTGGTCGTCCCAACTTCTTCCACGACACAAGTCAATGTCGAGGCTAGAACCAAAGCCAAGAGTGTTTTTCATGCAGTGGAACGGAGCATTTCAACAGCCACCCTTTGAAGCAGAAATGCTACCACCGCAAGGAAGATACCCATCCAATAGTCAAATGTCAAGCATATACTGAATTAAAGGTCTCCGATAGGTGGAAGTTGGTGAAGAAGCAGAGGCTTTGTTTCTGTTGCCTCAATTTTGTACACAGTGTGCGATCGTGCAGGCTTAGGAATGCTTGCGGAATTGATGGATGTGACCGGTTACACCACTCCTCGCTCCATGAAGTCAAAGAAGCGAAGCTGCCGTCAGATGCCGACAAGGGTAAAATGCCTTCTCTTAGCTAAAGCTATGTCATTATTTATTTTATTTATTTTAATAAACTCGTCTCATCATTTTTTTATGACCAAGAGCGTTTTTGTACTAAATGCAAATAAGGCTCCCGGCGTTGCAACACATGTGTTTGAAAAATAATATCCCTGTTTATTGTCTTTCTTGGAATGTTGAATTGTTGCATCGCTATCTTTTGTTGGCACATATGTTGTTTTGTTGATCCTGTTCAAAAGAGTCGATTCCTGTTTAGGTGAGCTGCTGTCATAACCCCTCCCTCCATAGAGTCTTCCTTCAGTTCGTTCATGACTGGAGGTAGATTTATTATTGTTTTATTTTGTCTTTGTATTTTGTATAATATTATTATTACAATGATGGCAATGTGTAGCACTACATTATAGGCCATGTAACACCCCTGGCCAAATAGTTATCTAGTGCGCCACGAGTGCTAGTGTGCCAAAAGACACATTTTCATTCTAGAAGGAAGTAGAGACCAAGATGGTCGTAATTGTCCCTCGATTGGATTGTGAATAAAAACACTCATTGTCCCACGATTGGATTGTTTAGTAAAAAACGCTCATTATCCCGCGATTGGATTGTTTCTTTTTTTTATAATGAATAAAGATTAAACTAAATTCGGTAGTGTTTTTGTATATTTCTTAGTCACACGAAGACTACAAATTGGTGAAAATTTCTCGTGCACGTGCTACGGCATCCGCCATTACAAAAAACATTTCTTCGTACGATTAATTCATCGACCAATTTACCAAAGCGCCTATATTAAAAAAAAAAGTAAAACTAACAATAAGTTTAATAAAAAAGGCCACGTCGCAGTTTCGCCACCATCATCAAAAAAAAAAGAAGAAACTCACTATAGGAACACTACCTATATACACTCCAACCACGAATAATATCGTCATTGTAATAAGTTCGTCATCATTTCATCATCAATTCAACGAAATTGAGACAACACTCAGAACCAATATCACAGCAGAGACAAAACCCAGACAACACCTCCATCTCGACAACAAGAAAACTTCAGCCTTATTTATAAACGTATTATAAGGAGTGTATAAAGTTATGCACCCTTTATAATGCCTCTATACGCAAAACCCTTATTTATAAAAATTATTCAACGTTGTATAGAGCTTGTATAAGCTAAACGCGCTTGGAGGTTGTTTAGTGCCTGAATAGAGGTGGAATAGTATCGAAATGTCATTTTGACTGAAAAAATTTGTCACATTTTATTTGAAATTAAATCAAAAAGAAATTGGATAGATGTATCGAGGTATTTTTTTTTTTTTTCAATTTTTAAGATTCTAAAAGTATCCTCGATAAGAAATATGGGCAGATACGAGAAGTTTTGAATTGTTTTTCAATTTGATATAATTTGCACAAGACTACCATATCATAGGAGGCCCATAATTCCCAACTTTTTCTTTTTACTTTTCCATTTTTTTATTCCTATTTGTATTTGAATTTGCATTTCTCACAAGCTGCTATGTTTTTTTTTCATCTTTTCGGACATATACGATATATGCAAATATTTTATAAATAAGAATTTTTGAGAGCGTGTATTAAGACTTTATAAATACTTATACACTGCATAACTATACAAGTGTTTAGGCGCGTTTAGCAGATTCTAATAAATAAGGCTGCTTATCTATATAAGCTTAGCACATTTAGTTTTTTTTCTCTAAGTGAAGTTGTGTTGGACTCTACAGCCAGTAAATGGGGTTGCCTACATTCCCCTATTTAGTCTGTTGCGTAAACCTAACGAAAACTTGCTTGAGAATTTGGTTAGGATCATAGAACTATTCAAAAACAATTTTTTTTTCTCATCATGGAACTTACCCTTCGACCGATAGCGAGATTTTCGGAGTCTGCTATGTCAGTTGCGAAAGGTACGGTTATAATTTTAGTTAGGATAAGGAACGTATCAAGATAAACAATCAAATATATTTAACGACACCTCTTCGCTTCACTTGAATGTTTTGACTTTTAGATATAGAAAGATTCCAGTGGGTATATTTTATAACATAATTCGACATCGTCGTCGTTCACTTACGTATTTCTGCATAAATGCGTCACATCCTCCTAACATGTATTGATAGATATATTCTTTTCTTCGTTTGAGATAGTTTTTTACAGTTCAGTTTGAGTTTCTATTTCAGATTTAGATTTAGTTAGACAGCATTTCTAGTTTCATTTTTTACATTTGTATTTTTTTTTTATTTTCAGTTATAATTTTAGTATTCAAACTCGAACAAAAGGTTTTTATTTAATTTTTGCTTCAAGTATTATAATCGTTCATCATACTATTAAAAAAGGACTATAATCGGATGTCTCAAAGCACACGAAGTTCCGCGCGAAATAAGAAAGCCAGTTCTGGTCCACCTAAAGTTAGTCAACCAGATACAATAGCTGACCAGCCTCGAGAAGAAGAGCTCACTTCTATCGCAGGATCCTGCGATTCTTTTGATTTAGGGTCTGGAATACATTCCATTCCCGCAATTTCGGTACCGTCTGGTGCGGGTATACAATCTATACCGGATTAAATACGATCCTATCCTACCGCTTATACCTCCAGACCATTCGTCTTCTTCACTACAAGGTGCGGCTTGCCTTACAGAAGCTTCTGACTCTAACCATCAACACTCCCAACCGTTGAACCAAAATGGAACCACTAATCCGAGATCTTCCCAACATCAGGGGGAAGATAATTTAGCTGAGTATATTCAGCAAATGGTAGCTGCTTCCGTTGGGATTAGTAGGACGGAGGACTTGAGGTGGATGCACTCAGAATTGGAGAGGAACAGGGCTATGCTCCGAAACGAGATCACATCACTTGTTCGGGAAAATTTCTTTGCGTTTACTCCTATTAATCGGGATGATTATGAGGTTCGAAGACGCGAAGAGCCTACCCTTAGACCGGTACAACCATCGCAGCAAGAAAACCGTTTTGCGACAACTACGCGAGCGACCCCAGGCGACAATAATCCTTCCGCGGATGAGTTCTTAGAGCAGTTAAATAACTTGCATTTTAGTAGCCCATCTTCTAGACCGTTTGGAAATTTCCTTCCTGAAGCTGGTTCGTCTTTGCCATCGACACAGAGAGGACACAGTTTTCACAAGTGGGGTATTAAGTTTGATAGCCGTACTTTTCCGGTTAATGACTTTATATTCCGTCTGGAACGTATCAAAACCTGCTATGGGGCTACTTGGGAAGAGATAGTGCTAAATTATCACTAGTTTGTCACTGGTCCGGCAGATAATTGGTTTTGTGTATTTCTCAAAGCTAACTCTACTTAAAAGCCAAAACCTTCGATTAGCCCTAGTGGAGCAATTTGGTACCCTCGAGTCTGACCCAGAATTGTCTAAGATTGCACGTACCTAAGTCAAACAGCGAACTAATAGGTTTAATAAAACAGGACGTTGACCGGCGAATGGGTGAGCTATTACTCATATTTCAGACAACAAGTCTCCCCGAAATGATGTATGTTTGCCGCAAGATTGAGAAATACATTAATGATTCAGAGAATCAGAGAGGAAAGGGCACGGCTACCCCGCATTTTCGCAGGTTGGTCGATGAAGTTGAATATGAGGAGGGTGAACCATAAACAAATTCTAAGGATTCTTTAGAAGCAAGGCATTTAAAGCGAGATACAGGATCCTTTAAATATTGGAACTGTAAAGGAACAGGTCATAGCTATGTAGAGTGTTCTAATCCTCAAAGATCACTGTTTTGCTACAAATGTGGAAAGGAGGACACAACGTTCGCTAAGTGTTTGAGATGTAAGGGAAACCAGCAAAGGGGCAATTCGCCATCCGGGGGAATTTGCTCTCAGATAAGAAACATCAATAGACTCAGATAATCAGTTTTCCCCTCCAATATCGTCACATTCTGATAGCTTCGAAGCGAAATCTATCCTAAAACGACCACCTTTAGATGCAGTTAGTAAAGGTCACTTACCTTCTAATAATGTTAATAAACCAATTCCTTCCCTGCATGAAGGACTTTTTGCTTACTATGTAGCTAGAAAACAAATTTTTGGTATTAAACGACGCCCAGTTTCAAAACAAGTCCTTAGCATTAGATAGCGCATAAAGAACAAGAAGATAGACAGTAAATATTTTGAGGCACAACTTTTGCATCTGCAGAAGATCCTCGTCCCCATGCCAGTGTAAACATTTTCGGGAAACACATGTTGGGACTGCTCGATAGCGGTGCCAGTATTTGCTCTAGAAGAAAATGGCATCCCCTTCAGGAATTTGTCTTCGAACGTCAAAACTGCGGATGGTCAAAAGCAACCTGTCAAGGTCAAGTTTGTAGCATAAGTCACGTATAAAGGTGAAACGAAAGAATTAGATATGTTTCTAGTACCGTCTCTACAGCAACAGTTGTATTTGGAAATCAATTTTTGGAGAGCTTTGGACCTTGCACCCCATTTAATTTCAGAGATTGTTAAACCATCAGAAATTGGTTCAGAAGCACGTGAATTTTCAGCGGAAGAGTCAAGCAAACTAAAGACAGCCATAAGTATGTTTCCTTCCTTTGCCACCGTTGGCTTGACTCGGCATAAAATTGTAGATCCCAAAAATAAAAAACTCACACAAGACGAATGGTTGTGAGAAGCTAGGCTTGGGTCCATACGGACCTGTTACGCCAATTATTTATTATTTATTAACTTTGAATTTACCCTACATTTTTGTGAATAATGAAAATGTATGCGTGTTTCCTTTCAATGTTACGTTTTGTGGCTAACCAACCACGATCGTACCAGGCAAACAGCTTAAGGACACCTATATAGAATTAGCTGTGGAAGCTCCGTCTTGGTGAAGATTTTTGGGGGTGTGAGTACGTATATTGCGCATCGTTCTGTAAAAGAATGCTTCGTAGACCGGGATTTTTTTTTAATTCTTTCAAAGGTGAGAATGAGACGGGGCATTAAGCAATACGATTGTAAGTTGTAAGAAAAAACGATAGGCTAGTGGATAAAAATGGTGGCTGCATCCTGCATAAATGTTGTGTATGTAGGTAGCTCGCATGTTCTTCTGATCGTTGCTCCTATTCGTTTAGCACAAAATCAAAGATGTCAATGGGTGGAGTGTAGACAATATACGACACGAAACGAAACTAAGATGCCATAGGTAGGTATAGGTATTTTGTGTCTTCATTCGGCCTTACTAATAATCAAACACTAATGTCCAAGATTAGCTGGTTGCCAGACTTAGTAAAAATGTATACAGCATTAGTGAAACGGTACCAATAAACAATTAGATCTCCACATTTACTAGTTCGACAACTTTCTTAAAATCTATTACATTTTTTGTCATCGCAGAATTCAAATTACATAATCTGTTTTTGTGAAATACAAGTTCAATGGTTTATTTCACAACGAGGATTTTATTCTAAGAAAAGGAATATATAAATCGCATATTAATTTACCCAACCGATATCTTTCAAAGCCCTTTTGAAGCTTATTATAAGCAAAAAACAAAATACAAAATAGGAAAGTGCACAAAATATCCGCTGATCTGTCAAATATCATATGCAAATCAGTATTGCCCTGTCGTTCGATCGGGCACGATTTTCGGTACTTTTTATTTCCTTTGTTTTCTAATACTTCAAGATTGTTTTATGAGTAAATTTATGTCGTAATAAGATCTCTTTTAAATTATTCAATAAACGGAACATAGTTTATTAGAATGCTTTGTTTTATTCTTAAGCTGATGATGCATATCAAAGCTTATTGGTAGTCCAAGGATCACATTTGAATTATTAGCAAGTAAATATTTTAGTAGCCTGCTAATTCATTTCCGTATACAACCTTGAATTCGAAGATACTACCTGTTAAGGCACTGAGAATTGTAGAAAAAAGTAGGTATTCAAGTTTCAGCTGACCAATCTTAAGAGAACAGAAAGAAAGCTTGGAAAGATCCCAAACTTATATCAAATTTATTGTAACTAAGTATGCATTCGTTACTTGCAAACTAATAAAAAGGGAAAAGCAATCAAAAAGCAAGTACTAGCGGTTAAACAAGATAAAACAATGAAAATCACAGATATAATTATGTGATTAGTGTTTATAAATCGCGTACTAGCTCTGCAATGTCTTTCGATGTTCTTTTACTTCCAGCGAATTCCCCAGTCCCAACACACAAAAAAACAAGTGTTTAGAAATAAAACTAAAATGCAATATATTTCAATTTCGTGCATAAATTAGTACAAATTTGTGTTTTCCAGAAAACAGAAAACAGAAAACAGAAAACATTTATAATTTACTAAACGAAATTTTTATAATTATAAACGCTCAGACTGACCAATGCAGCATATTTAAATTCGCTTCTTTTACGAAATTCGGTCGGTCATTTTGGGTGGTGGGCAAATGACATTAAGGGACGGTTTATATAGCTAATGCCCGAGGTAAACATGGGTTTCTCAACATTAACATTTAAGCCTACAGTTAGCGATATTCTCGCAACTATATTTATTTATTGGTAAAGTGATTTTGGAAAGTGTGGAGTCTTTGCGTAAACTGCCAGACTAGAATTGATTATTGGTAAGGCCGTTAGCAATACATACCTAGAACATGGCTCTGTAACTTTTCGAGTAGCCATGACAATGAGGGTGAACATATCCATTTTTTTTATTGGATATGAGAGTGAGAGCCAGGAATATATTATTTTCAATCCTACCTAGGAATATACAAGTTGATATTTGAGAATTATGTTCTCTGAACGTTTGAATTCGGTTTGTACTCATGTAGGTATATAGATTGTTCTTTTCAAAAAATGATTGTACCATCAGGAGGATGGTAGGTATCCAACGATCAACTCCCAAAGTTTATGTCTATTTTTTGGCACAGCTGAGCGATTAGCTTTATGTTATGGTGTGAAAAAATGACCAAGACCACTTTTGTAGCAAGACTAATTCTCAAAGTCCCGACCTTGTTCATATTAGCTTGAGTCTGTAAGTTGTGGAGTGTGTAAACGCACTCAAAAAGTTAAAGTTAATAACATTCTATCAAATCCTAAAGAAGTTGTAATTAGGGTACCACAAGGATCAGTTCTGGGGGTACTATTATTCCTTATCTACATCAATGATATGGAACGTGTGCTGAAATATTGTCAACTCGCTGACGATGCCTTACTTTTCATCGATGGGGAATATGTTGAAGACAGCCATCAAAAAATCCAAGAGGACTTAAATAGAATCTACGAGTGGCTTTGCCAAAACAGATTAAAAATAAATGCCAATAAAACTAAATGCATGATATTGAATGACGGATATAATTTCAATGTGAATCTTACAATAGAAAATCAAGTTATTGAAAAAGTTCAAGAGATTAAGTATCTTGGAATAATAATTGATTGTAAGTTAGACCTTGTAAAAAAATTGCAAAAAAAAAATTGGATTTATGCATAGAATAAGAAAGCAAGTAACGACCCCAACTGCAATTAAAATTTATAATATTATTGTGAAGCCTCATTTTGAGTATTGTTCAACTGTTCTGTTTTTATGTAATGAAAGTCAGCTGGGCAGATTACAAATGTTGCAAAATAAAGCAATGAGAAATATATTAAAGTGTAATAGGTATACGTCAGTTATTTCTATGTTAAGTATGTTGCGATAGTTATTTGTTAAGTTGTAATGAATTTGTTAATTTTTGTTTTCAAGATAAAAAATAATGCAATGCCAAGATATTTAACTAAATATGTCCGTTATATTAAAGAGGTCAAACCTTACATTTTAAGAAACATGAATGACCTAAGGTTACCAAATTACGTAAAAGCAAGAGCTCAAAACTCACTCATTTATAAAGGCTTCAAATTATATTATGAATTGCCTACAAATATTAAAGGGGTAAATAATTTAAAATCTCCACCCGACCTGCATAAAAGAAGATGTTATGGAAGACGTGCAAACACAAGGCCTAAAAATTATTGACGCGTGAATATTATCAAGAAGGAAAAGCAATGCACGGAAGGAGACAAAGATCTCGTAATCAAACGCGGCCTTCCACTGTTTATGCTGACCTTTGATAGGAGCGAGAATGTGGAGGATATCTTCAAAATCAAAACAATCCTAAATATAAAGGTTAAAATCGAGCCAATGCGTAAGGGAAGGGGAACGGTACCTCAGTGCAAACGTTGCCAAGGTTTTAACCACACAAAGGCATATTGCCAGAAAGAACCACGGTGCGTTAAATGTGCCTGTAAACATCTCTCGGAAGAGTGCGAAAAAACCAAGCAGTTGCCAGCGGTCTGCGCAAATTGTACGAAAAACCACCCAGCGAATTATAGAGGTTGCGAAATTGCGAAAGAACTACAAAAAAGACGCGACACTCTCAAGAAACCGGTACACCCAGACCCTAGATTAAAATATCATAAAACCGATAATCCGAAAACCACTACGGCAGTCAAAAGGACGAAACCCATACAGGAAAATAAAAAAAATGTACAACAGAACGTCGCTGGATCAAGTACAAAGGAAAATCCGGCGTTGGCCGATGCGAGTACATTTGCGCAAGTCGCGATACATGGAGACCAGTTAAGATCAGATACAATGGATCCGATCCGCCAATTATTTACTGTTATATTAGAAAAACTTGAGCAGCAAAGCAAGATTAATGAAGTTATATTTGACAAATTGAGCAAGCCCGAGTTCAAACCTCGCAAGCCTAATAACAAAACATGAATATGATAGAGTTTCTTAAAATACTGACATGGAACGCAAACGGCCTCCCGAACAAAATTAACGAACTAGAAATATTTCTACGGAAAAACAATATTGATATATGCTTGATATCGGAAACCCACTTAAAAAAGAGACATGGACCCAAAATAAAAGGTTACAGAGATTATCACGCGCATCATCCCTCGGAAAATGCCAGAGGCGGATCCTCTCTTTACATCAAAGATTGTATTAAGCACTCAACGGACATAAAAATAGAACTTGATTCTATGCAAATAAGTTCAGTCTCCGTTGAAGTAAACCATTTAGAGTATCTTATCAGATCCTGTTACTTCCCCCCGGGATATAGACTGACAGACGACGACCTTGACCACCTCTTTGACTCATCTGGGTCTAATTTTATTATCGGTGGGGACTTTAATGCGAAACACACTTTTTGGGGTTCAAGATGCAACTCAACGAAAGGCAGACTACTGTACAAAGCCAGTATGAAGCGTAGTGTGGATTTTTATTCGACGGGAAAGCCAACATTTTGGCCAACTGACAAAAATAAAATACCTGACCTCGTAGACTTCTTTATTGCAAAAGGACTAAACAAAACTCTGACGGAAGTCGAAGAATGCTACGATCTATGCTCAGACCACTCAGCAGTCACCCTGAAAATGGGTGGAAGTATAGCAACAAATGTACGACCGCCCAGGTTAAGTAATAACAAAACTAACTGGGAGGTTTTCCGAAAAGACTGCAAAGAAAATGTTGCTTTAAATGTGCCACTAAAGACACCGCTCGAAATAGAAGATGAAGTTGACAATCTCGTGGAAGCCATTCAGAGCGCAGCGTGGAAAAACACTCCCTTCCGGAAGATAGCTACACGGAACAATAAAGTCAAGTACAAGCCTGAAATAGAAGACCTCATACGAGAAAAGAGGAGAGCGCGTAAGAGATGGCAACAATCCCGCGCACCCCCTGATAAAACTTATCTGAACCATCTTTGCAACAAACTTAAAAATGAGCTACAGGATCTAAGAAATCTCGAAACTTCTGCTTACCTAGAGGGCTTGACTGCTGAAAAGAGCTCAAACTACTCACTTTGGAAAGCCTTGAAGTCCATAAGGAAACCAAAAATGCACTCGCCACCAATAAGAAAAGCTAACGGCGAATGGGCAAAAGGAGACAAAGAGAAAGCGGATCTATTTGGCGAGCATCTAGAAGAAACATTCAGGCCGTTCGATGGACGACCTTTAAACGAAGAACCGATTGCTAATACGGGACCCGACATCTATAAAGTAAAAGCCGTATCTCTGTCCGAGCTTCGAATGACAATAAGAAAGTTGAAAAATAGCAAAGCTCCAGGATACGATCTAATCACTGCCGAAGTTCTAAAGGAGCTACCGAAAAGAGCACTAGTTAAGCTGCTGTACATTATAAATGCTTCTCTGAGACTTTCATATGTTCCAAGACAATGGAAAGTAGCCGAAGTCATTATGGTTCCGAAACCAGGGAAGAATACAAATGATAAGAAATCATATAGACCTATTTCGCTACTGCCGATAATATCTAAGGTTTATGAGAAACTTCTGCTAAAACGATTACAACCAGTAATTGAAGAAAGACGCTTGATACCAGATCATCAATTCGGCTTCCGAGTTAAACATTCCACAATCGATCAGGTGTATCGAATAACAAATGAAATTGAAAAAGCTCTAGAATGCAAAAAGATTTGCTCTAGCGCTTTTCTCGACGTATCACAAGCCTGCGACAAGGTATGGCACGAAGGCCTCATGTATAAGCTAAGAACAATCCTACCAGAAAAATTATACAAAATATTGAAATCCTACCTTGACAGACTCTTTCGTGTTAGACATGAGACTGAATTCTCGGAATTCAAGGAAATCCACGCCGGTGTTCCGCAAGGAAGCGTTCTCGGCCCAATCTTATTCCTGCTCTACACAAGAGATATACCACAGGATGAAGGGACCATCGTAGCAACGTTCGCAGACGATACGGCTATCCTCGCAATAGATGAGTCCGTCGAATCATCAACTGGAAAACTCCAACGGGCTCTTAATAAAGTATGCGAGTGGACAAAGACCTGGCGAATTGCCCTTAACGAGACCAAGTCGACGCATGTCAATTTCACGTACAAAAGGATAAACAACTTACCTGTTTTCATTAACTCGGTACAAATACCATACGCAAACGAGGCGAAATATCTAGGCATGACCCTAGACTCAAAACTTAAGTGGAAGCCACACGTTAAGAAAAAGCGCGACGAGCTCGCAATCAGACTTAGAGAAATGTATTGGCTACTCGGAAGATATTCGAAGACAAGTGTATACAACAAACTGCTCCTGTATAAGGAAGTGCTAAAACCCTCATGGACATACGGTATACAACTTTGGGGTTGTACCAAACCAAGCAATATGACTATACTACAAACATTCCAAAACAAAACGCTAAGAGCAATCGTGAATGCTCCATGGTATATAAGGAATAGTGATATTCACAGAGATCTAGGAATTGCTACCGTGAGTAACGAAGTAACTAACTTTGCTCGCAAACTTCGTACTCGTATTCATTGTCACTGCAATAATGAAATAATCCGTACTCTGAACGTGACAAACCTTGAGCGCCGACTACAAAGAACAAGACCGTTCGACCTAGCGCCATAAGGAAAAAATGACGGCATTAGTAGGTGTGTTCGCTGGAAAGCTACTTACCAAACGTGAATAACACTACAGAAGCGTAAACTACTTGTTAAGGTAACTTAGTCGTAGTCATCACAAAAAATTAAAAAATGAGAGGAACAAATTTCATACTACTATGAGCTCGCGCGGCCGGATCTCATAGTGATTCCCTGAGGGGTGAGGTTTAGCCCGTAGGCAGATGAGATATATCCTGAATCGGGCATAACCAATGGTATCTTTTGAAGATTACTCACCTCAAGGCGCAACCAAAAAAAAAAAAAAAAAAAAAAAATTGTGGGAGGAGGGCTTCTACACGTTATAACGACGAAGATGACACAGTTGATGAATCGACATCAACTAACACAGCTTGCTGTTGAATCAAACGATCTACGGTAGCAACTTGCTGTTCAGCCTAGCGAGCTATATCATTTTGTGGTTTGGGTGCAATGCGTTGCCTTATTGCCGCGAGCATAATTGATTTGACAACGAGATATTTCAATTCAAACTCATCAAAATCTACATAGGCCTCCTGATCGGCAAGCTCCTACATCGAATCTTGAGTGGCTTTAAATTCATCCCATAACTCATTCACCTTTTCGATACGAACTCCTAATGCTTCTAATGTTATTGTGTCCCCTAAATTTTCCGTAAAGGAAGTGTGTTTCGTTAGCGACCCCTTAAGGCCACCACGTATACCACGTAAAACAGATAAATTTGCACTTGAAGTCATCTTTCAATATAAATTCACTTAGAAGTTGAAATCACACGAGTATAAACCCTAGTGAACTGTACCTTCCTGGTACAAAACTGCAGCGATCAACAACGCAATTGACACGTGGAAAAAGCAACCCAATTCCGAACTGCAACAATCTTATACCACAGCACTTCAAATCAAAGTCAGCACGATCAATGACTACAGAGCTAATTCTTTATAATTCTTTATAATTCCAAATCATGCGCGAAAGAATCTTGACAATACAGAACCCAATTCTAACGAAAAGATAATTGATTTAATATATGCGATTATCGATTAACGATCCGGCTCGATACGGACGAAAATGAGCGGTAATTTGACGACGAATTGTGTAGCGAAAATTAAATTCAACGATGGGAAGAAAAGAAAACAAGTAAAAGTGTTATAATCGGCCTGGCCGATGCTTTGATACCCTCCACTGCATACAAGTCATGCAAAATTGGTTTCGTATGGGAGGTACCAGAACTACTTGACCGACATTGCCCAATTTTAATA
This sequence comes from Cheilosia vulpina, assembly GCA_916610125.1. Classification (NCBI taxonomy): domain Eukaryota; kingdom Metazoa; phylum Arthropoda; class Insecta; order Diptera; family Syrphidae; genus Cheilosia; species Cheilosia vulpina. Next base: position 55,259,659 of record OU744276.1, on the reverse strand, counting down.
TCAACCTGACGACGATAAAAATAAGTCCTCTCACAAAATTTCACTTGCCTAGGTCGATTAGTTTTGATGCTGTCCTGTTTTCAACAGACAGAGAGACACATACAGCCCTATTCTGCTATTCGCGTGAATCGTAGATTCGATTCCCTTTCACTCTGCCTTTTGTTGCAGTAGCCCATTAGGTCCTCAAAATTTAATTTATGCCCGATAAAACTAAAGAAAAATAACTTTAAAACACGGAATAGTTATCGCGGCGACCGGGTTGTTGACAAATTAATGCATGTGCACGGTGCAATTTGACGTTTGCAATAAAATCGGGTAGATATGGTTATCTCGCTCGCACCTTACCTGTTGTCTCGTCAACAAAATAGGTCTGCGTTCAGGTTCCAAGATTCAAGCCAATCTGACCGAAAGTCATGAACTGATCAATAGCTGTGCAATATAGAGTTAGTTATTGTTATTTAGTGGTTAGGTATTGTTATTTATCATGTTATTTATTGGTTTCGTCATATTTATTTATTCGCATGTTAGTTTTATTGTATTATTTATTATGATATTTTATTTGAAAGATTTGTTAGCTAGTGTCGATAAGTAGGTTTCAATAAACGACTTACTGTGAACTGACCCGACTAAGGAATTGAGATACCTTCCTTCCCTGTCCAGAAGAGTAGAGAGTTAGAAAGAGACAAACGATGAGGCAGAAATATACAGGAATATAGCTGGGAGCAATAGTAGAAGGAAGAAGAGTAGATACAAAAGAAACTCTATGAGGAAAAAGAGAAAAAACAATTTACAGGGGACACCTAGGAAAGAGTATTTTTCGGTCATTTTCTATCGATAACCGATCGAGAGAAGTCATTGCCCTCAGCAGATAGAGGAACTAGCCAGTTGAATTATACAGTGTGGAAAAATAATTTCAATCAGGTATTGGGGCAAAAACGGACACCAGAAGTGGGACACGGACAAGAAGTCCAGAATTAATAACCAAGTGTGTGTTCAAAGACCGATTCTGCAATCGTTACGTCAATCTCCACAATCCTTTGTTCCGGGGTCCGTACCATAAGGAACGTACTGAGCCCAACCGCAAGAACGGGCATTTAGCGGTATCAAGGCAGCGGTAAAGGCAAGGGTGAAAACAAGGCAAAGTTCAACCGGACGCTTTGAATCCGATAACCCGCATAGAGTGCACTCCAACAAAGAGGTGTATTTTCTTTGCTACCAATTCGTCAAAGAGCGGTTACAAAATGGGGTGCTCCGCCACCAACCAATTATAATATGCCTCCCAAACTCTACCGACGTTTTAGTGCAACGAAGCAATTCAGAGGAGGTGCTCCGAGGGACCACTTATTTATTAGGATTAACGTGATTTTTTTTTGTATTTTTTCTGAAATCAGTTGACTTAGAATTTTATTTTATTGTAATAAGGTTAGGAAGAGTTTCTGCACTTAGTTTTGTTGATCGCGGTAACCATATTTGGATTTTGCAGCAGTGGCCTTTCTTGTGCTTTAGCTGCTGAGTTTAGAGTACGGCCGTGTCTTTCTATCGCTCTGCTATTTTTAGTTGTTTTTATTTTTGAACTTTAACTATTCATTAATAGTTTGGTTTTAAAAAAACAGTATAAGACATTGACTTTAAACAAACACTCAAAAATCTAAAAGAAAGTGTAAATATTCATAGTATTTCGATAATTATTAGTCCCTGCTAAATATAAATTTTCCATAAAAGTGACACTTTCTCAATTGTGTTTTGTTTTTCAATCTCCTTTTAACAATTTTCTTTCTCCGTTGGGAGTTTTCGCTCTCTCATATAAATAAAGTATGGATGTGTGTTCTCATTGCGGTGATCGTGTCCCCCCCGAAGGCGACTTCGCATCATGCCTAAAATGTGGTCGCAAATTGCATTTTCCCTGCACCACGGTAAACGAAAAATCTTGGAGAAACATGGGAGCCAAACGTGAAGGATGGAAGTGTCAGTTCTGCAGATCTGGCACAGAAGCACAAAAAAACATCGCCGCACCACCACTGGAGCATACCATGACCACCAGGTCAACAACTCATGCACCAACATCAGATTCTCAAGCCAAAAAGCGCTCCCGTGAAATTACCACCAGTCCGGGAGACCCTAACATTATCCTGGATAACAACATAATTGTTCTTGAAGAGATCAAACTTCTCAGGAATGAAATAAAAGAAATAAAAAAAGCTTGTAACTTTGTTGGAAGCAAGTACGATGAGATAAACGAAAACATAAAAAAAACCAATAACCTAATGGAAAACATATCAAAAGAAATAGTAGAACTTAAAGAAAGTAATAAAAAGAAAGATGAAATCATTGAGAACATGCAAACCCAAATTAATACTATCGAACAGCAACTGATTAAAAGCAACATAGAAATAAAAAATATTCCACCAAGACAACATGAACATTTAGTTGAAATAATTAAAGCAATTGGCAAAACAATTAACCACGAAATAAACGATACCGACATCACTGACGTCTATGGGACAAACACTAAATATGCCGAAAAATCATCAATTATCGCATCTTTTTCATCTCATGCACGAAAATCCGCTCTCGTTAAACTCGCTCGATCAAGTCGCTCTGTCACACTAAAGAAGGTATTGGAAAACACATCTTACCCAAACCCAACCGAGTCTATCGTTGATACGAATGTTTACGTCAACAACCAACTGACAAAGCACAACAAGAACCTGCTATATGCGGCGAAGCAACGGGCAAAGCAAGAGGGATTTAAATATGTGTGGGAGAGTGAGGGTAAAATACTAACTAGAAAGAATGAAAACTCTCCAGCAATATGGATAAGCACTGCTAACGATGTGAACAAAATCAATCGTATTTAACATCAATGTTTGTGCCCATAAAGAAAAACGAAACAGCATATGAAAAATGGAAAACACAAACAGTAGTGATAATTTGTTGGTGAACCTAGATTATAAGGTAATAAATGGTTTTAGCGGCATAAACTTTAATGAACTTAATAACATGGAATTTTGCTGCCTATGCTTTAATATAAGATCTATGCGAAAAAACTGGGATACATTTTGTGTTTATATCAGACCTCTGTTAAGATTTTTAAACATTATCGTTCTTCTTGAAATGAATATAAAAAAAGGAGAAAATGAATCATACAAGATAGAGGGATTTAATACCGAATTTATAAATAGGAGCAAGCGACGAGGTGGAGGAATTGCGATATACTTAAAAAACAATATAGAATATGATTTAAGGACTTAAATAGCACATCATGTGAATCTCTCGAGATAAAAATTACAAAAGGGGCTAAGGCTGAATACATTTATGCAGTCTATAGACCACCAGGTTATAGTGTGAAAGAGTTTATAGGCGAACTTGAAACTTATCTTGAAAAAATCGACAAAAAGAGAGATAGAGACATTATTGTGATGGGTGATATGAATATAAATGTCAAAGATGATCATAACAATTATGTGAAGAGTTATTTAGAAATGCTGGCATCTTATGGATTAATTAACGTTATTAAAGATAATACTAGAGTTGATTTAAAAAGGGGAACTTCGACGTTAATAGATCACATTGCAGTAAATCTAACTAATAGCCACATGTTCTCAGCAGTAATAGAGAGTGATATTTCCGACCATTATCCTGTTCTTTATGGTACCTTTGGCCCAACTCCCAACTTATCCAACGACTGCAACACGAAGTACGTCAAAAACAGATTGGTGGATGTATTAATTCGATCTACAGAGTGGGACGCACTAGTCTGTATTAACGATGTCGATAGAATTTATAACAATTTTGTGGAAAAGATGCAGAAAATATACGAAAAATCAATGGTACAAAAAAACACTATTAAAAAGCGTAAAACAAAATCTTGGATGTCAACAGAACTTCATGAAAAATGTAAACAAAGGGATGAATTGTTTCGAAGGTGGAAAAGCAATAGACTTAATATGTCCTACGAAACGGATTACAAAAGGTTCAGAAATAAAGTGAACAAAGAAATACAATTAAAGAAGTCTAATTATTACAAAGAACAATTCATTCAGACCAGAAATGATCCTCGTAAAACTTGGATCATTATAAATGAAATTATGGGAAGAAATAAACCCAGGTTAGATGATGTTATCACCAAAAACTTTGCAGTTGAAAAAGATCATTTAGTCTTGTCCAATAAGTGTGCAGAACAATTTTCTGATCAAACGCTCCAAATAATGCACAACTGTAACACACTTTTGTCAAATCACGCAAATGAAACTCGAACTAACTCAATTTTTATTGACGACACGAACGAAGATGAAGTTTTTTTAATCCTAAAATCACTTAATCAGAACCAATCTGCAGGAATGGATGACATCAGACCGGTCGACATGAAAACGCATGCAGATATATTTGCACCAATTGTTGCAAAGATTATTAATTTGAGTTTAAATCAAGCTAAAATTCCTGACATGTTGAAAAAGTCGGTAGTAAGACCAGTATATAAAGGAGGTGTTAAAAGTGAAGTCTCTAATTACAGACCAATATCTATTCTGCCAGTTATTGAGAAGTGTCTGGAAGAAGTAATAGCAATAAGATTAACAAACTTCATTGATAAGTATTCAATAATTCATGATAGACAGTACGGGTTCCAAAGAAACAAAAGTACTGGTAAGCTTCTTGGTGAATTTGCAAATACCATTAATGAAAGCCTTAATAAAAACCACCATGTCCTGGTAGTTTTCTTGGACTTCAGTAAAGCATTTGATACGCTAGACCACTCCAAGCTCTTGAATGCATTAAACAGTAAAGCATTTGATACGCTAGACCACTCCAAGCTGTTGAATGCATTAAACAGGCTCGGCATCCGAGGCAAGCTCTCTGATTGGCTGCGTAACTACCTGTGCGGAAGATCTTTTAAAGTTAAAATTAAAGATATCCTCAGCGACGAAAAAGTGGCTCCTTTTGGAGTACCTCAAGGATCGAAACTTGGACCGCTTCTGTTTATCCTTTTTTCAAATGAGCTACTCCGAGTGTTCACGAACAGCATTCCATTCGCATTTGCAGACGACACTGCGATAGTGGTTAGACATAGATGCCTTCAAACAGCGTTGAGTATAATGCAAGAAGAGTTTGACAAAGCAGTGAAATGGTGTCATGATAACGGTATAATTTTGAACGCTTCAAAAACAAAACTTATGCACATTCGTGGACCACATCACAAAGCAACAGACCAAGGGGTTATCATAAAAAGCAACATATGTCAAGCTAATCTTCCAGATCGTGTCTTCGATGTTGTCGAAACATACAAATATCTAGGTGTGACCATCGACAGCCATTTTCTTTGGGACAAACATATCGACAAACTTCGCTCTGATCTCAAGAAAGCCCTCTATTCGATATTCTACCTTGGATACCATTCAACGCCACAAGTCCAAAAACAAGTATACTACGCCCTCGTTGAGTCAAAGCTACGTTATGGGATACTTGCGTGGGGTAATTCGTCAAAGACCCATATAGATAAACTGCAAAAACTACAGAACTCAATAATAAAAAGGATGAACAACCGAAATTCTACCAATGCAGACGGAGGAAACAACTTTAAAGTACTAAAAGTCCAGCAAATCTATAAAATGACTGTTGCACTTGAATACTACGATGATGCGCGTTTTCGAAGGCAAATTGAACACCAGGTGAATACAAGAAGGCGAGCCCATGGAATGCTACAGGTCCCCATGAGCAAAAATACGTATGGTCGAAGACAACTACTTCACAGCGTACCAACTATTCTTAACGAACTTCCACAGATGCTCAGAACTATCCCAAACCCAAATGCCCGCAAGAATCTTATTAAAGAATTTTACCTTTCTATGTAAAGTCATGTTATGTAAAGTAATAATAATAATAATCTTATTGTAATTGAAAACTAAACTCGCAAGAAATATAATGTAAATCACTGATAAATAATTTTCTGCAGATAAGCCATAAGGCTTCGCGGATTAATGTAAATTAATGTAGAACTTATGATATAAATAAACTTTGAATTGAATTGAATTGAATTGAATTGGTACCAGGACAACGGGGGATCGGGATAAAACCGTAAGTTTTAGATTTTAAATTTTTTTGTTGTTTTTATATTATTTTATTTGAATCGATGAATTATTACTAGTTATATAAGTCAATATTAAGCGCAGAATACGCTTCAAGTTTATTATTTGAATTAAATGAATTTCCTTTTTATAATAATAATACCAGTGTTTTGATCAGAATGAGGTCTATGTAGAGCTCCGCAACCGGTGTGTGTGGCCGGACAGGCCGTCCGCGGGTGGATTGACATCGACGTAACGCGACGGCAACGGACGACGACTTAACATGACATAGACGTAACGACCGGGAGGTAAATTTGGGGTTGCCATTCGCAGTATCGGCCAGAATGGTAACCATCGGTTGTATATATGATACAAGGGAAGGGTAGGCCAGCCTATGCCATCGTCATCAGGCATGTCTCAGGGTTTTGACGAACCTTTGTCTTTGAGAGACCATGGGAAAGAGAGTCGCGCTTAGGGTATTATCTATTGTAGGTTAGTTTTAAATTAGAATAGATGGTGAGTAGGGTTAAGCTTAAGTATTAGATTAGATTAGGCATAGTTTAGGCTAGTTAGGCTTAGTTTCGTGTGAACTTTCCCGCTTTCTCTCAAGGACATATGCAAAAGTCTTTGAACTTTTCTCTTCCGCTCTATTCTCTTTTTAAATTAGCTTTCCTTTTGTCCGTCCGGGGTCCACATAAATTAAAGTAGCTTTCTATTTCCCTTGATTTTTTGTTTATGGCACGATACAAAAGTGTGTTGAGCAGAAGGTGTATGGTGAGGGGCAAGAACTACCCCCTTCAGACGAGCTGAGCCGAGCAACCGCGAGCGTGTCGCGCCTTCCTCACCTGCATCGAAGATGCCTCCGTGGCTTAAACCAACAATGGCGCCCAACGTTTACCGGCTAAGCCGATGTGAATCTTGTGAGGTAGCCTGAGTTCTGGGAAGTTTGTACTATCAACAAAGAGCAAAAGCGAGTTTTCGAGTCTGGGATAGACTCACGATTGCCATCCAATCTTCAGGCGTCGAACCAAGGGATATTGTGAGGTAATCGAGGGTTTGTGATAGAGTCGAGAGCTAGAATTAGGTAGAGAGGCCAGTCGCTAGCTGCTATCCGTAGGATTAAGGCTATTCCAAGCCGATCTTACGTGAGGCGGAGGTATAAGCCTTAAAGCCTTGGCCGTGTTGGAGTGTAGCTTGGGAGTCCCGGCCAACCTTGTATTTGGTCTTGCCAGGTAGCAAGCAGTAGTAAGGAAAGAACGGCTATTCACCAGCACTCGTCAAAATTTCGGAGATACCGGTCACACCAAGAAACGAACTAGAGCGACGAACAGCGAACATTACTCAACAGACTTTAATCCCATCCGAGAATGATTGGAAAACCTGTCCGAAAATACACACACCAACGCACTTATTTAAATCCATACAGGACAAATAGATCAAACACCGAATATATTTTAGTAATCTTTTGAATTTACAATTTCTTTTAAATATTTTGAATTGAAATTGAATTTTACCATCGAAACAAAATCATACATTTTTAAAGCCACCAGTAATTCAAACCAGTGGCCACAAATTTCGAGCACCCATACTTAGAACAGTATTTGAAACACAATACAATTTATAATTCCAAACACATTTCGAAGCATATTCATTGTAAGTGGGATCGTGAAGAAGTCGCTTAAAATGAGTGAAGGGAATAGGAAGTTAGGAGCCGTCCCAAAGGGTACGCTTGCTCAGACGGCGAACTATTCCGTCAGTAACATCCCAAAGGATGGAGCTAATCCGGCGGATGACTCTTCCGTCGACTTTTCAACGTCAGCAGGAGCACTTCCAAAGAGTTGTAACCACGTTAGGAACCACGGTCAAGAAAGGGATAAGAATAACCAACACGATGGTATAGTAACAACGACAGGAAATGACTATACGGACTTAACACTATATTCGTACGATTTGATGGACTTTAGTCCAGACCCAGCGGACAAAACTTCATTCCGAAAAGGAACTATATCGTCCCGTAAGAAGAATGACCTAGAACAAAACGAAGTTCTTCAAATGGAAACCGTCCAAGAGGAACAAATTCCGCTTCCCTCAATACGACACGAACTTGAAGGACGTTACAAACTAATTGAACGGACTTCAAGTCAGAAACGAACGCCATTAACAAGACAGGACGCAATACAAAAGGAAAAATCAGGGTTTTCTAGAAAAGAAGTAGTAGAAATAGAAGAAAGAAATAACAGCCAAGAGCAGAATTTCGATAAAGCCGACCTCAATCTTCGCGAACAAACGCAAAAAGACGTCGGACAAAGTATCAGGCATATACCGGAGGTTGTGTGTGATGCTGCGAGGGAGAACCCAGTAGAACTGATGTCAGCTTTTGCTGAAACAATGAAAGACATGATTTCGACCTTCCAAGATAGCATCAAAACCATCACAGAGAAAATCGGTGACTTGGTACTCTCAGCAGCATCAGAAAGAACCCCTCTCATAACGATCGACAGACAGCAAGGTCAGAGTAGAGAGCAGACAATAAGTCAAAGTCAAGCGGGTAACTCAAGACCCATTATTCGGTCAGAGAGATGCAACCAACGTGACACAGGCGGCAAAATTGACATGCCAGTTCACAAGTGGGGAGTCAAGTTTGACGGAACACCAAAATCTATGTCGGTAGAGAGCTTCATATTTAGAATAGAAACCTTGCAGAGGCAGAGTGGCCTCTCAGAGAAACAACTCCTCGCCCAGTTCCACCTTTTAGTGTCAGGTCCCGCCGAAAAATGGTATTGGCAATTCCTGCAGGAAAATGAAGGATATGAGCAACTAAGATACCGAGACCTAAAAGCAGAACTATTATACCAATTTAGAGATAACAAGAGGGACCATGAGATCTTGCGATCAATCATGGATAGGAAACAGCAGCCTCAGGAAACATTCGACGACTTTTACAGTGACATACGCTCCATGACGTTACAGATGACGAAACGACCGCACGCACAGGACATAGTAGACATCGTGAGGCAGAATATCAAAGACAGGGTCGCAACGCTCATCTTCGGATGCTATATTAAAAATATTCAAGACCTAAGGGATGAGTGCAGGCGAGCGGAGCGACACATACCCAATAAGGAACAAAAATTTAGAAAGCATTTGAACGAAATAGATGAACAAGGGCGACATACTATCAACAAAGAGCAACCAGAAGAAGAAGAAGGATACGAAGAAGTAGGGATAGCTGCAATCCAACAGCAACAAAGAATGAACAAGCAAGGTAATATGAGACAAACAGACAGACAAACTAGGGCCGAACGGAGCAATACAAATAGACCAGATACGATAATGACTAGGAATATGCCGACAATGCCGCAGGTATGCGCCTCAGGCTTTCACACCCTGACCTGTTTTAGTTGTGACCAGGGCAACCTTAGCTTCAATTGCTCCAAGTGCCAGGAAAACATGAAATTCGGCGGTGTGCCCGGGAGCAACCTGCCGATACCAAGACCACTCCCGGAAACACAGAACCTCCCGAAAGATACACAATTTTAAAGAGAGTAAGAAGAGAGGAGGAGGACCCCATTCAAAATGACCTTCCACATAGAAAAAGTCTGCATCAGAGACTCATAGACTATCAGGCTGCAAGAAAGAGAATTTTCGGAGAAGAAGTGTCAGGTCCGGTGGTGAAAACCAGAAACTATAAAAAGATAGGTAGGCTTAGAGAAAAGAGTGCAATAAACCGACATAGGAAGAACAAGATTTTAGCGTCAGTAATAAATATCAATTACGACAACCGACCCTACGCCAAAGTCAAGATAGAGATGGAGGACATGTTGGACCTGTTAGATAGTGGAGCTTCAAAAAGCTGTTTAGGAAAAGGAGCCTTGGAGTTCATAGAGAAGCATAATATTGAAATGAAGAAGATGAAAACAGATATTAGGACAGCAGATGGGAATCACCAAAAGATTTTAGGACGATTTACAACGACCGTTTCCTGGGGTGACAAGTCCAATGAGATACAGCTTTTTGTTGTACCAAATTTGCAACAAGCATTATATTTAGGAGTTGACTTCTGGAAGGTATTTAAGGTCGCTCTAAACATTATCGACGAACTAAACACTCCATCGTCAACAGAGAGTCCACCGCCAGTCCAGGTACTCTCACCAGTACAAGCAGAACACCTAGAGAGAATCAAAAAACTATTCCCGTCGTTTGCAGTATTGGGGTTGGGGAAAACCAGAAAACATAATAGAAGTGGAAGACGAAAAGGTTCCCGCCAAACAACGACACTACCCAGTATCACCCGCCATTCAAAAACTGCTCTACGACGAGCTCGACAGGATGATATCTCTAGGTGTAATTGAAGAGAGCAATAGCCCCTGGGAAACCGGGGAAGAACAGATTGTGCCTGGACTCGCGAAAGGTAAAATCAGTAACTAAAAAGGATGCTTACCCACTTCCCCATATTGAAGGCTTATTAAGTCCCCTTCAAGATACTCGATTCATTTCGGGAATCGATTTAAAGGACGCATTCTGGCAGATCCCTCTGGAGCACAAATCAAGAGAGAAGACAGCCTTTACAGTACCTGGGCGACCGCTACATCAGTTCACGATAATGCCGTTCGGACTGTGTAACGCCGCCCAGAGAATGTGTCGGCTGATGGACAAAGCCATACCCGCTAGGTTGAGGGAGTGTGTCTTTGTCTATCTCGATGATCTCTTGGTTTGTTCTCCAGATTTCGAATCTCATGTCAGATTGCTAGAAGAAGTGGCAAAATGTTTGAGGGAAGCAGGACTAACAATCAACGTAGAGAAAAGTAACTTCTGTTACAAGGAAATTAAGTACTTAGGATACATCGTTGGCGATGGATGCTTGAGAACAGAATCCGACAAGGTATCGGCGGTTGAGAACTTTCCAGTTCCTAAAACCCCCAAGCAACTCCGTCGGTTTCTAGGGATGACGGGGTGGTACAGACGGTTCATACCAAGTTTCGCAGCTTTGGCTGTCCCAATGACCGACTGCCTAAAGAAAGGACAGACATTCTTTATAACCCAAGATGCGCTAAACGCGTTTGAAAAACTTAAAGCGACTTTGGTGTCAGCACCTATTTTGACAAATCCGGACTTTACGAAACGATTCTACGTACAATGTGACGCCTCAACATCCGGTGTAGGGAGTGTGCTCTTCCAGGTGGATACGGAAAACAACGAAAGGCCGATAGCATTCATGTCCCAAAAGCTTAATTCCGCACAGCGGAATTATAGCGTAACGGAACTTGAGTGCTATGCGGCCGTTCTGTCTATTAAGAAATTCAGGCAAACACATTCCCTGTGTAATACGGACACCTACGACTGTGATAAATTACATGTGACAAGCATTAACTGTGATATAATACGATAATGTTAATACCTATTGCACTTCTTAAATCTCGATAATCTGCTCACTTGCCAACCCATATTCATTGTAAGTGGGATCGTGAAGAAGTCGCTTAAAATGAGTGAAGGGAATAGGAAGTTAGGAGCCGTCCCAAAGGGTACGCTTGCTCAGACGGCGAACTATTCCGTCAGTAACATCCCAAAGGATGGAGCTAATCCGGCGGATGACTCTTCCGTCGACTTTTCAACGTCAGCAGGAGCACTTCCAAAGAGTTGTAACCACGTTAGGAACCACGGTCAAGAAAGGGATAAGAATAACCAACACGATGGTATAGTAACAACGACAGGAAATGACTATACGGACTTAACACTATATTCGTACGATTTGATGGACTTTAGTCCAGACCCAGCGGACAAAACTTCATTCCGAAAAGGAACTATATCGTCCCGTAAGAAGAATGACCTAGAACAAAACGAAGTTCTTCAAATGGAAACCGTCCAAGAGGAACAAATTCCGCTTCCCTCAATACGACACGAACTTGAAGGACGTTACAAACTAATTGAACGGACTTCAAGTCAGAAACGAACGCCATTAACAAGACAGGACGCAATACAAAAGGAAAAATCAGGGTTTTCTAGAAAAGAAGTAGTAGAAATAGAAGAAAGAAATAACAGCCAAGAGCAGAATTTCGATAAAGCCGACCTCAATCTTCGCGAACAAACGCAAAAAGACGTCGGACAAAGTATCAGGCATATACCGGAGGTTGTGTGTGATGCTGCGAGGGAGAACCCAGTAGAACTGATGTCAGCTTTTGCTGAAACAATGAAAGACATGATTTCGACCTTCCAAGATAGCATCAAAACCATCACAGAGAAAATCGGTGACTTGGTACTCTCAGCAGCATCAGAAAGAACCCCTCTCATAACGATCGACAGACAGCAAGGTCAGAGTAGAGAGCAGACAATAAGTCAAAGTCAAGCGGGTAACTCAAGACCCATTATTCGGTCAGAGAGATGCAACCAACGTGACACAGGCGGCAAAATTGACATGCCAGTTCACAAGTGGGGAGTCAAGTTTGACGGAACACCAAAATCTATGTCGGTAGAGAGCTTCATATTTAGAATAGAAACCTTGCAGAGGCAGAGTGGCCTCTCAGAGAAACAACTCCTCGCCCAGTTCCACCTTTTAGTGTCAGGTCCCGCCGAAAAATGGTATTGGCAATTCCTGCAGGAAAATGAAGGATATGAGCAACTAAGATACCGAGACCTAAAAGCAGAACTATTATACCAATTTAGAGATAACAAGAGGGACCATGAGATCTTGCGATCAATCATGGATAGGAAACAGCAGCCTCAGGAAACATTCGACGACTTTTACAGTGACATACGCTCCATGACGTTACAGATGACGAAACGACCGCACGCACAGGACATAGTAGACATCGTGAGGCAGAATATCAAAGACAGGGTCGCAACGCTCATCTTCGGATGCTATATTAAAAATATTCAAGACCTAAGGGATGAGTGCAGGCGAGCGGAGCGACACATACCCAATAAGGAACAAAAATTTAGAAAGCATTTGAACGAAATAGATGAACAAGGGCGACATACTATCAACAAAGAGCAACCAGAAGAAGAAGAAGGATACGAAGAAGTAGGGATAGCTGCAATCCAACAGCAACAAAGAATGAACAAGCAAGGTAATATGAGACAAACAGACAGACAAACTAGGGCCGAACGGAGCAATACAAATAGACCAGATACGATAATGACTAGGAATATGCCGACAATGCCGCAGGTATGCGCCTCAGGCTTTCACACCCTGACCTGTTTTAGTTGTGACCAGGGCAACCTTAGCTTCAATTGCTCCAAGTGCCAGGAAAACATGAAATTCGGCGGTGTGCCCGGGAGCAACCTGCCGATACCAAGACCACTCCCGGAAACACAGAACCTCCCGAAAGATACACAATTTTAAAGAGAGTAAGAAGAGAGGAGGAGGACCCCATTCAAAATGACCTTCCACATAGAAAAAGTCTGCATCAGAGACTCATAGACTATCAGGCTGCAAGAAAGAGAATTTTCGGAGAAGAAGTGTCAGGTCCGGTGGTGAAAACCAGAAACTATAAAAAGATAGGTAGGCTTAGAGAAAAGAGTGCAATAAACCGACATAGGAAGAACAAGATTTTAGCGTCAGTAATAAATATCAATTACGACAACCGACCCTACGCCAAAGTCAAGATAGAGATGGAGGACATGTTGGACCTGTTAGATAGTGGAGCTTCAAAAAGCTGTTTAGGAAAAGGAGCCTTGGAGTTCATAGAGAAGCATAATATTGAAATGAAGAAGATGAAAACAGATATTAGGACAGCAGATGGGAATCACCAAAAGATTTTAGGACGATTTACAACGACCGTTTCCTGGGGTGACAAGTCCAATGAGATACAGCTTTTTGTTGTACCAAATTTGCAACAAGCATTATATTTAGGAGTTGACTTCTGGAAGGTATTTAAGGTCGCTCTAAACATTATCGACGAACTAAACACTCCATCGTCAACAGAGAGTCCACCGCCAGTCCAGGTACTCTCACCAGTACAAGCAGAACACCTAGAGAGAATCAAAAAACTATTCCCGTCGTTTGCAGTATTGGGGTTGGGGAAAACCAGAAAACATAATAGAAGTGGAAGACGAAAAGGTTCCCGCCAAACAACGACACTACCCAGTATCACCCGCCATTCAAAAACTGCTCTACGACGAGCTCGACAGGATGATATCTCTAGGTGTAATTGAAGAGAGCAATAGCCCCTGGGAAACCGGGGAAGAACAGATTGTGCCTGGACTCGCGAAAGGTAAAATCAGTAACTAAAAAGGATGCTTACCCACTTCCCCATATTGAAGGCTTATTAAGTCCCCTTCAAGATACTCGATTCATTTCGGGAATCGATTTAAAGGACGCATTCTGGCAGATCCCTCTGGAGCACAAATCAAGAGAGAAGACAGCCTTTACAGTACCTGGGCGACCGCTACATCAGTTCACGATAATGCCGTTCGGACTGTGTAACGCCGCCCAGAGAATGTGTCGGCTGATGGACAAAGCCATACCCGCTAGGTTGAGGGAGTGTGTCTTTGTCTATCTCGATGATCTCTTGGTTTGTTCTCCAGATTTCGAATCTCATGTCAGATTGCTAGAAGAAGTGGCAAAATGTTTGAGGGAAGCAGGACTAACAATCAACGTAGAGAAAAGTAACTTCTGTTACAAGGAAATTAAGTACTTAGGATACATCGTTGGCGATGGATGCTTGAGAACAGAATCCGACAAGGTATCGGCGGTTGAGAACTTTCCAGTTCCTAAAACCCCCAAGCAACTCCGTCGGTTTCTAGGGATGACGGGGTGGTACAGACGGTTCATACCAAGTTTCGCAGCTTTGGCTGTCCCAATGACCGACTGCCTAAAGAAAGGACAGACATTCTTTATAACCCAAGATGCGCTAAACGCGTTTGAAAAACTTAAAGCGACTTTGGTGTCAGCACCTATTTTGACAAATCCGGACTTTACGAAACGATTCTACGTACAATGTGACGCCTCAACATCCGGTGTAGGGAGTGTGCTCTTCCAGGTGGATACGGAAAACAACGAAAGGCCGATAGCATTCATGTCCCAAAAGCTTAATTCCGCACAGCGGAATTATAGCGTAACGGAACTTGAGTGCTATGCGGCCGTTCTGTCTATTAAGAAATTCAGGCAAACACATTCCCTGTGTAATACGGACACCTACGACTGTGATAAATTACATGTGACAAGCATTAACTGTGATATAATACGATAATGTTAATACCTATTGCACTTCTTAAATCTCGATAATCTGCTCACTTGCCAACCCGGCTAGGTTAATCCATAGGTAAACCATTATCTTCTCAGGGAGTGGGCCCTTGCCTCCCAAACTCCACCGACGTTTTTGTGCAACGAAGCAATTCAGAGGAGGTGCTCCGAGGGACCACTTATTTATTACGATTAACGTGATTTTTTTTGTATTTTTTTTGCACGATTTCCTTTTGAAATCAGTTGACTTAGAATTTTATTTTATTGTAATACGGTTGGGAAGAGTTTCTGCACTTAGTTTTGTTGATCGCGGTAACCATATTTGGATTTCGCAGCAGTGGCCGTTCTTGTGCTGGTACCAGGACAACGGGGGATCGGGATAAAACCGTAAGTTTTAGATTTTAAGTTTTTTTGTTGTTTTTATATTATTTTATTTGAATTGATAAATTATTAGTAGTTATATAAGTCAGTATTAAGCGCAGAATACGCTTCAAGTTAGGTTTATTATTTTAATTAAATGAATTTCCTTTTTATAATTATAATACGAGTGTTTTGATCAGAATGAGGTCTGTGTAGAGCTCCGCAACCGGTGTGTGTGGCCGGGCAGGCCGTCCGCGGGTGGATTGACATCGACGTAACGCGACGGCAACGGACGACGACTTAACATGACATAGACGTAACGACCTCTTCTGTGCAGTTTCTTGGAGTGTACCGGGAGGCAAATTTGCGGTTGCCATTCGCAGTATCGGCCAGAATGGTAACCATCGGTTGTATCTATGATACAAGGGAAGGGTAAGCCAGCCTTTGCCATTGTCATCAGGCATGTCTCAGGGTTTTGACGAACCTTTGTCTTTGAGAGACCATGGGAAAGAGAGTCGCGCTTAGGGTATTATCTATTGTAGGTTAGTTTTAAATTAGAATAGATGGTGAGTAGGGTTTAGCTTAAGTATTAGATTAGATTAGGCATAGTTTAGGCTAGTTAGGCTTAACTTAGGAACTTTCCCGCTTTCTCTCAATGACATAGGCAAAAGTCTTTGAACTTTTCTTTTCCGCTCTATTCTCTTTTTAAATTAGCTTTCCTTTTGTCCGTCCGGGGTCCACATAAATTAAAGTAGCTTTCTATTTCTCTTGATTTTTTGTTTATGGCACGATACAAAAGTGTGTTGAGCAGGAGGTGTGTGGTGAGGGGGCAAGAACTACTCCCTTCAGACGAGCTGAGCCGAGCAACCGCGAGCGTGCCGCGCCTTCCACACCTGCATCGAAGATGCCTCCGTGGCTTAAACCAAGCTCACAAAACTTTCCATTCTGCTATCCATCAGGTGAACTACTTTATCCAAACGAATATATCCTTCAAGTTAACAGCTGTTCACGTGAAATCCATAAGAAGTTTGTATGGGTAGTATTGGACTTTTTAAAGATAAATCAATTATTTCAAAACCGTAGGTTTGTCAATAACTTTCACTTAAGTAAAAAAGCATTCCAGTACGTACTGAATATTGTTGAATCGAATCTTCCACACCCACAGCGAAATAATGCACTTTTTACAAACATTTTATCAACCACAAACCAGAAAGACGATCCATTTAATTTCAAATCCGCAACATTTGACATACGGATATGAATTGTATAGAATATATGCGTTCACGTGAAAAATAGAATACCGCTCAGTATTACCGATGTTACCGACACTAACGAGGTAAATCCACATTCGATTCGAATGAATAGTAGAATAGTGTGAAGTGAAAATTGAAGAAAAATTCCCCCGATGAATATCAGAATAGGGCTGATAGGCGTAATATTGATTTTGTACGGGAGCTACAAAAACTACTTGACTGACCTAGCCCATTTCTAGTAACAACTTGGACGACGATAAAAATAAGTCCACTCACAAGATTTCACTTGCCTACGTGGATTCTTTTGGACGATATCCTTTTCTTAATAAACAGAGAGACACATGGGTCTAATATTGATTTTGTATGGGACGTACCCGAACTTCTTGACCGACATACCCAATTTTTAATACCAACCTAAGGACGATAAAAAGAAGTGATTTTACTAAACTTCATTCGCCTAGGTTGATTCCTTTGGACGCTATCGTGTTTTCCCCCGACAGAGAGACACATGGGGGTAATACGGATTTTGTATGGAAGGTACCTGAACTACTAGACCTACATAGCCCATTTTCAATACAATCCTGACGACTGTAAAAATATGTCATTTCACCAAACTTCATTCGCCTAGGTTGATTCCCTTGGACGCTATCGCGTTTTCAACCGACAGAAAGACACATGGGTCTAATATTGATTTTGTATGGGAGGTACCAGAACTACTTGACCGACATAGCCCATTTTCAATACCAACCTGACGACGATAAAAGAAGTCCTTTCACCAAATGTCATTCGCTTATATCAATTCCTTTGGGGGCTATCGTGCTTTCAACAGACGGACAGACAGACAGACAGACATACAGACAGACAGACGGACATTGCTGAATCGATTCAGGATGTGATCCTGATTCAGAACATATATACTCTATGAGGTCTCGGGTGACTCCTTCTTGGCGTTACAAATGTACTGACAAAGTGAATATACCTTCCTGAGGAGGGTATAAAAAGACGAATTCCCTTGAAAAGATCTTATCTATATTGCAGTGGCGTCTCGTCAATGCAATGCACACTTTGCACACCCTGATCTAAAGGAAAAAAATCCCTAATCGAACACTGTGTAGTAATAATAACACACACAAATAGTATATGCACAATTCAACAACCCATAATACATCGCTCACACAGCCTACACCATGTTCATATTCCTCCTTCATAATTTTCGTTTCAGTTTTTTTTCAACGTTAAGGAACAAAAAAAAAACGCACGAAATCTCGCTATGCACATGTTTTGTTGATTTCATCAACAAAATTCATCCAACTCCATGCCCATCGTCATTCGTCACCCGCATGCCGTACATAAAATTGCTTTACTTTGATGAACTTGTAGTAAAGTCGTGCCACGGTTTTCTGTGCACGGGCTGTATTCTTATTTTCCTTTCTTTTGTATCTGTTCTGTTCTGTTTCCGTAAAGCGTCATTGGTCAAATATACAATGCATTATACCGACGCTCGTGCAAAAACAAGCAGTGCACGAGGACAGTCGATGAATGAATGAATGAACTTTGCTTTTCGTTTAGGTATTATTTTTCAAGTGATTACATTTTGGTGTTGGTGCATTTTGTGCGGTGCTTTTGATTTTGAATGCGAAAGTTTTTTTTTTTTTGAATCTAATTTTGAAAATAAAATAAGATAACAATAACATCAGAGCAATCAGTGAAAGTGAAGTCGAAGATGTTGATTGAAAAAAAACAGTAAATGGGATGTGTTTTGAGGCAATTAATTGATATTTTTAAAAATTATATAAATTTCAAGAATTGCACACGCATCTAAATAATTCACGCGACGCCTCTGCTATATTGTTACCGCCTTCGACGCTGGTCCAAATCCAAGTGACCGAGAAACAATAATAAGACTTTGAGTGGGAAATATAAACACGAAAGAGAATATCTTAAAATATAGAATTGCAGTAATTTACAGCAAGGAACAAAGTAAATCAGGATTACGTTATTTGATGAGGATACATAGGGTGTATTACGTGTTAATTTTTATGGTGAACGCATAATATTTCCAAACAGTTTCTTTTCGTATTTTACTTTTTGTAATTAAAACGGATTTTTTTCTTCTTTTTGGTGTTAAAAGATAAAGATAAAAGAAATATACTGCAAAGAAGGTGAAGACGAAAGTTAAGGCAAGGGTCGTGAGAATAAAGTCAGAAGAAAAGTGCTAAGCAGATACAATACTGAGACCACCAACTTCGGCCGATTTCCAGTTACTTGCCTACAAGCTATATTTTTATGGAGTTGCAAATGCTAAGTGCGCTTGCATTGTTTCATAGAAATTCGTATTGACAAATGTCACCCAATTCCGACTCACCAACACACTCGCACCTTCCATATGCCAAAATTGCCGACAGCGTTCATAGAAGTTTATCCATTAAATTTGAAATTATTCGTGTAGATAATACTTTTTTTAGGAATGAGTGAAGTGCTTAAAATATTAATGAAAAATGAACAATGTAGATTGGTTGAAAGAAAATAACAACATTTTGAGTAAATTTTCTTCAGTTATCTAAACAAAAATTTACACATGAAATCGAAGGTAAAGATATTCAAAAGCAGAAAATACGCAACCATGTTTGTCCTAATAAGTTTCTACTATTTAGAACATCTCCATTGGATAGTTTTGACCAAAAAAATCGAATTATTCGCCATTCCGCATTTCCCCACGGTTGCTGAGGTTGGCAGCATTTATTTTTGTATTTTTTGTATGTTTTTGCATGCCATACGGGTTCTTAATTGACATAACACCAATAGGAAAACAAAATGACGAATTCAAAAAAAAAATGAGGGGGCCAGCGGTAAGAGGATTGCGAGGTTAGGGGTCTCAGTATGATTTGTCTATGGTGCTAACAGCGAAGTCGAAGTCAAAGCTAAGAAAAGAAAAGTGTTAGGAACAAAGTAGAAAAAGGCGAATAGGAAAAGGTTGTTTTCGTAAAGTGGATATAGTGCGAAGAAGAGAAAAGTGTTTGAATAAAATACAGCTGAAGTCACATGTCGAAGTAGTTACTTATGGATGAATTACAAGAGTTAACAGTGAAGCAGTTACAAGAATTTTTAAAGAAAAACGTATTATCTTATAGACAAAGGGTTTTCTAATGAGAGGTGTTATTGCGAATGACCCGCTATTTCGGTAGCTGTCACTTTTGAAGTTTTTATTCTATGACATTTGACAAGTAGAAACTACGTCATTACTAAAAATGGAACGATACACGCTTCAACAACGCATTGAAATTATTAAAATTCACTACAAAAATGGTAAAAATCTTGCAGTCACAGTTCGCAAAACTAAAGCGTTTTTTGGTCGTCGTGAAGCACCTTGTCGGACCGCAATACAGAAATTGGTGGAAAAATTCGAGCTGTTGGGACAAGTCAGTGATGTGAAGAATAAAACCGTCGCTCAAGAACAACTGAGAATATTATTGCTGTAGCCCAAAGTGCTGAAGAAAACCCAGGTTTGTCCATTCCTTGTCGTTCTTTGGAATTGGGCATTTCACAAACGTCATTACACCGTATTTTGCCAAAAGATTTGGGTCTTAAGGCTTATAAACTTCAGCTAACAAAGGAACTGAAGCCGCCCGATCATGAACAGCCCAGCGTCGATTCAAGACCTCAAAGATAAAATTCGTGAGGCTATCGAAGACATAGGGCAGCCACTTTGCGATTTTATGGAAAATTGCATGAAAAGGATATGGTCCTGTATGCCTGCTTGTGGTGGCCATTTGGCTATGTTGTTTTTCATTATTAACGGCATACCTTCCTCTTTATTATGAAATAAACATCCGATCATTTATCTCAAAAAATAGCATTTTTCTTTAAATAGCAAAATAACACCTCTTATTGGAAAACCCTTTACAACGTCAAGGTTGATTTAGGGCGGGGAGGACGTATTAGGCGCTACTGAAGAGGAAGAACCTGAGGAATCAGGCGACGAAAAGCAGTCAGGTGCGAGCAGTAGCAAGAAAAACAAACCGATAGGAAGAACAGAACTAGCGGCTCAGACGAGACAAGAAAGAGAACGACAGAACGAGAGAACAATCAGTGTTTGAATTCGAGGAAAAGAAAAGAACGCACTGTCAATAATTTCGAGAATTTATTATTTTTATATTGTTTGGTTATGGACTGTATTTAAAAATAATCTGCACTGCATGGGTTTGTTTGCACATCAAGTGAAGCTCCAATAGTTTTTTTGCTGGTTTTTATACATTTGCCATGTGCCTGCATATTCCATGCACTTCGGTCGCAGGTCCCGTTTGCATCGTCTCGCAAACGGTCGGGTTGTCGGCTGCTCCTCTTTCTTCGCTCCTTCGTTGCGCCGCGCTTGTTGCTCGTGATGACATTGTTCTGGGTTTTTTTGTTGTGGATTTTATTGCGGTCGTCTGGCTGCCCATTGGTTGACGAATTTATAATGCAGCTATGAAAACGTCTACTGCTCTGTAGGGTGCTCGTGTTGTTGTTTTTTTTGGTGCACTACCAATTGCACAAATGAGTGATTGTCGATTCTAGACAATCAGCAATGGCGGCAAATAAAAATAATTTTGCATTCCGTGACGTTGAAGAATCGCTCGAGACATTGTCGGGAGACAGCCGAAACTACGGCGACTGGATAAAAGAATTCGAGAAAACCGCTGTGGTATGCGAGTGGAACGATGTACAAACATTTCTGTATGCCCGACGACTATTAAGAGGAGCAGCTGAGAAAGGGAATCGTCAGTTAGCAGGCGTTAGAGGAAAAGCTGAAACAGGAATTTGAGAGAATACCGACGGTAATAGAGGTTCAAAAACTATTGGAGAATAGGAAGAAGACCAGTGGGCAGAGTTTGTTGGCATATCTGTATGCTATGCAAGGAATAGCGAATAAAGCAGTAATCGATGAAGTATCTATAGTAGAATACGTCATAAACGGCATTCCGGATACGGTGCAGAACAAAACAATGTTCTACGAAGCCCACACTTTGGAGGAGTTAAAAATAAACTTGAGTTTAGAAAACGATGCAGCGACAAACGACGAGACAACGGGACGAGATTCCGAAATATCAGTCCAATAAACTACCACAGCAACGAGTACCGCACAACATGTCACCGAAACGATGTTTCAACTGTGGGGCACTAACACATACCGCTCAAAACTGTCCGGATAAAAGCAAGGGAACAGAAGAAATGAAGAACGACCTTCGACGTCAAGAGGTATAAGCAGAGTAAACAGAACAACGGAAAACTTACCACGCTTTTGTTGACAATGGGAGCGACGTATTAATCATCAACAAATTATTCAAGGCGAAGTAGGAAAAGTAGAAATTAACGAACCAGAAATGACTTTAAGAACAATGCCAGAGAAGAAGGCGGTTTACAAACAAATCGACGAATGACTTCAGGAGGAAATCATACAACGTAGCCGGTTGGACTTCGTCAGCCCAATCGTGCTCGTGAAGAAAAAGAATGGCAGTAACCGTTTGTGTGTGAACTACCCCAGATTAAATGACAAAATCATCAAAGATCGATACCCCTTACCGATCATGGAAGAAGAGTTGGAGGAACTATACAACGCAAAGGTATTCACGACAGTAGAAAATATACGTCATTTGTGACACCCGAAGAACAATACGAATTTCTTAAGGTCCCATTTGGATTATACAACTCTTCATCCGTGTTCCAACGCTTTGTAAATACTTTATTTCTAGACTTGATGCGACAAAAATCTGTGTCACTGCACGTGGACGATTTGATCATCGGAGCTAAAGACGAAAGGGAGAATTTGGATTAATGATAAAGTGGGAAAAATATATATTTCTGAACAAGTTTTTCGAGTTTTTGGGGCATATAGTTGAATCTGGAAGTATCAAACCATCTGCCGACAAACTAAAAGCTGTAAGAGGACTTCAAAGACCATCAAATATCAGCAGGTCCAAAGCTTCGTGGGACTGACGGGATTTTTCCGTAAGTTTGTTTCTGAATACGCCGCCTTTGCTTAACGACTTTCAGATTTAACAAGAAAAGAGAGCGTGTTCGTTTTCGGGTCTGACCAAATTTGAGACCTTAAAAGATGTGTTATACGGCGAACCGGTACTGAAGCTTTTCAATCCATCCCTCGAAACAGAACTCCACGCGTATGCCAGTATGGTGGGATACGGAGGAGTTTTCTTATAAAAACATGATATGAATTCCCACCCAGTGTTTTACCTGAGTTTTAAAGCAACATCAGCAGAGACCAATTACACAAGCTACGAATACGAAGTGCTGGCTATAGTAAAGTGCATCAAGAAACTATGAGTATATCTTCTAGGGCTACAATTCAAAGCCTACACTGACTGCAAGGCATTCCAGGCGACAATAAATAAGAGAGACCTTTCCCACGAGTGGCCAGATGAGCAATAATGCTTCAGGAGTATTCTTTCGAAGTTCTACATCGTGCAGGGACCGCTATGCGTCATGAAGATGCACTGAGTAGATACCCAGTCAGTATGCTGATCGGTATTATACATAGAATCAAAGTGTCGCGGGGTGAATTTTGTCAATTAATCATTAATATTCTGGTAGCGACAGGAACTTACAAAGATTTCGAGGTAACAAACGAATTGCTGTACAAGTTCAACGAAGGAAGTCACTTACTCGTCGTCCTCAAAGAAATGTCAAGGTAGAGCAGCCATGGTAGAGGCGGACACTATACTCAACTGTATCGCGTAGTACGGAAACAAGGGGACTTACCACTTACGCAACTTCTGGAGGAAGTGATGATTGAAGATTTCAACCAAGAGCGCGATGAGATGAGGAAAATCACCAAATATGAGATAGTGAAAGTACAAGCTGAGAACCAGGACACTTACAATCGGAAGAGGAAGTCACATAGAAAATACAAGGAGCATGATCTAGTGGCCATTCAGCGGACGCAGTTTGAAAAGGATATCAAGCTACATGCAAAATATATCGGCCCGTAAGAGATGGCCAAAGTAAAGAGAAATGACCGGTACGACGTTCGGAAGATAGGAAAACACGAGGGACCAAATGTAACGTCTACTGCTGAAGATCATATGCAGCCATGGGTAGACGACATTGAGGAAAACAACACGGAGGATAACGAAGTGAGCGATGACTAATCCGTCGACTAAGGACAGTCAAAACTCCAGGATGTCGGAGTGTAGATAAAGCTAAGTTATTATTATCATTTTGTATTTTGTTAATCTAAATTATGAATCATTCCAGACTACAACTGATCGTAACGAGTATTGTAAACACATGGGCCACCGTCCTCGTTTCGCCACATTCCACAGGGATCGTGTGAAGATGATTTATCGTGAGACAACTTTAAAAGGGCGTTGACTGAATGGTGTATGAGACGTTACCTAATACCTTCAACCCAAATTAAGTAAACAAATAAAAAAGCACAACGACGATCATGTCACATTGGAGGAAAATATCATTGATCGTTGCAGTTGGATGTACTTGTCTATGCAAGGCATCGGCATGGTACGAGATGCTGAATCGGCTGGGTATCTGGTTGTTGTGGTAAAGGACTCGGAATGAGCCATTTTATTTTTTCGTATTTTACTTATTGTAATTAAACAAGTAAAAGTGTTATAATCGGCCTGGCCGATGGTTTGATACGTTCCACTGCATACAAGTCATGCAAAACTGGTTTTGTATGGGAGATACCAGAACTACTTGACCGACATAGTCCAAATTTAATAAATTTAATATAAACCTGACGACGATAAAAATAAGTCCTCTCACAAAATTTCACTTGTCTAGGTCGATTTGTTTTGACCACATCCTGTTTTCAACAGACAGAGAGACACATGGGTCTAATATTGATTTTGTATGGGAGCTACCAGAACTACTTGACCGACATAGCCCAATTCTAATATCAACCTGACGATGATAAAAGTAAGTCCTCTCACCAAATTTCATTCTCCTAGGTTGATTTCTTTGAACGCTATGGAGTTTCAACAGACGGAGAGACACATGGTTCTAATATTGATTTCGTATTGGAGGTACCTGAACTACTTGACCGACACAGCCCATTTTCAATACCAAACTGACGACGATAGAAAGAAGTCCTTTCACCAAATTTCATTCGCCTATGTCAATTCGCGCTATCGTGCTTTCAACAGACAGACAGACGGACATGGGTAAATCGATTCAGATATACTTTATGAGGTCTCCGGTGACTCCTTCTTGGCGTTACAAATGTAATGACACAGTTAATATACCTTCCTGTCGAGGGTATAAAAAGGATAAAGTAATCCATGAAATATTTTGTAATTTAATTTAAGAAAAAGAATAAAAATATTCCTACATATAAAGTTTAAAAAAAGAACTACTATAATCAAATGTGCATAGCTGGCAAGGAAGGATACAAATATAATTCAAAAATAAGAAGTTTTACGTATATACCCATAAGGGTTACAATTACAGCTAACTAGCTGTACCGGCTTCGCACGTGCAAAATGTGGTTTCAGAACAATTGATGGAAACAAATTTCAAAAAGAGCATTCTGCAAAAGTGAGGGACTTGAACCCGTACTAAAAAACCTCCCGTAGACTGGCCCACTCTGCCTTTATTTTCATGACATTGCACATGCTCGTTGGACTAATCGGCAATAATTTAATATTCTTTGGACAATGAAAACAATTTTATAATATTTAGCTCACTTTTTTTTTATTAATGTAACGCTTCTTTGTACACTATATTTGCTGCATTACTTACCCTGGAGCACGCTACATATAAGATATAACTGCCCGTAGCTGAAGCAATTCTTGAGTAATTCAACTCCCGCTTTTCTTAAAGTTTGACCCTCTAACTTTTTGATTGTCATGGCAGAACAAACATTAATAGGAAATGAATCCGTTTAAACTGAAATGGATAATTGCTGGGAACTATTTGTATATTCTTGGTATAAAAGCCGTATCACCTTTACCAGACCCAGTTAAAATTAACGCCTCAATAACGTTTTTCTGCAACGAAATCACTCTCAATCTGGTTACAAAGCTTATTATTCAAATTGCAAAGGAACATAATGGGAACTCCAACTTTTTATTCCAGGCCATGGACTGTAATTCTATTTAAAAACCCGACCGGGTAATTTACTGCCTCATCTTGATTGCAAATAGCATTTATAAACAGGTACTACGTGTATCATCAGGAATTTTCCCTAATGTAATAATACCACGATCTGGTATCACTGATACCTATACCTATTTGACATTCCTTTCCTACATATTTGACATTTGTTTTATGGCTTTTTTTGTTCTTAACACACCAAACCGCATACTGCCTCTGTCTGTCTCCCTCTCCGTCACAGGAGTAAAATAAGGTAAAAAGAGATGTCAAAATATTGCGCGGTTAGTATGTTCGATTTGAGAATGAAGTGCATATCTACTCATGCAGGTGAAAATCGTAGAAATGTTTGAAATTTTGCCTATTTATTTAAAAACCTTTGAAGTTATCGAGTTATTGGATATCCTAAGTTGTACCTGCAGATGTCCTCTGTTTGGGCACCCTGTATTGTTTTTCACTCTGAATAGTTGTTAATTGCTTTTCACACAAGTTAACAAATTGCATATAAATAGAGATGGAATAAAGAGAGTGTTTGGTTTGTTAACAGTTGAAAATAAGAAGAACGGTCGTTTTTTTTCGTTGGACAGGGCCTTCAGTTTTCGTTGCCGCTACAAATAGCAGAAGGAAGGAGAAAACCTTAAATTTGATTTTTCGAACCGTAAAACTATACGGGACATTTTGGTGCCGAAACCCGGGAACAA